>JANLNO010000002.1:4302580-5635080 GCA_024678965.1 Bradynema listronoti | reverse complement strand
TGCGCAATTTTCTTTTCATTTTGACAAGAAAGCATTTCTTCAAACGTTTATAACTTGGCCCATATTTAATCAAAACGATTTTTGAAAAAAGAAGTTTGTTGCATTTTTTATTCTCTACAAAACGTAATTTTCAGAGTCCGAAAATGTCTAGATAATTCTAGAAAGAAGCCAAGATAATTTGGGAAGGGCCACAAAAAAACAGAAGAGACGAGGAAAAAAATGACACGTCTATTTTTATCTTTTCCTCGTCTCTTCTGTGAGCCTTTTTTCTGGCTCCTCATCAATTATCTCGGCTTCTATAATAGGTTTTTAAAACTAAAAAATACGTTTTGTAGTGAATAAAAAATGCAACAAATCTCTTTTTTCGAAGATCATTTTCATTAAATATGGGCCAAGTTATGAACGTTTGAAAAAATGCTCTCTGGTCAAAATGAAAAGAGAATTAAGCAGACGAAAAACTGAAAAAGACAAAGAAAAATGGAGATAAAAAAGACGACAGCGCATGAGCCATTTAACAACACAGCAAAAATGGCATCGTTTTAGAATAAAAATGATTTAAAAATCGATTGTAAAATAAAAAAATTACAATAAAAACAATTCTGATGTTGCCGCACTTTGTAAAAATATACAACGCTATAAAAATGAATACACGTTTACCGAGGGCGTACATTGTAGATGTACGTACGTACCAAGGGCGCAACTGAATTCCGATTTCCAGAATTTTATTCTTTTTTTCCGAAACATCAAAATTTTTAGAAAAAAATCATCGAAATGTCAAAATTGAAAAAATATTAATTTTTGCTAAAAAAAACTGTTTATAAAAAATTTCCGAAATTTGAAATTCATGTCCGTTGCACCTCTGTTACATACCGTATTCCTCCGCAGCATATTTGTAAACAAAAATGCTTGTTAGTAGCGAAGGCTACGATATATGTAAGTTGAAAAAGCATATTTTTAAAAATACATATGAAAGTTGAAAATAAGATACACACATGCAGGCTTCTTGAGAATCAAATAAAAAAGGAATTTGAAAAATAATAAAAAAAGCTATGAAGGAGCAAATCCATTTTCCCAATTTGAATCATTTTTTAATAGATATGTATATTAGTGATAAAACAAAACTAATTTATTTCCCAAATCCAAGCCCAAGCTCGAACACAAACTCAAACTTCTGACGAGTTTTTTTTAATCAAAAATTCACAAAAATTGTTCAAATTTTTACAAAATAGACTATGCTTAAAAAATTCGAGAAGATCCGGACTTTTTGAAAAGTTTGAATTCGAGCTCAAACCGAATCTCTTTATTTTTTTTGAACACGAACCGAACCTAAAATTTCTGACCTTTGTTTTTTTCGAACCCGAAAAATGTTCGAGCCTTAGGAATTTTCAAACCCGAAAACGTTTCATTATGTGTACTCTTAGTGTATTTACATGTATGTACATACATTTTGAATATACCGACAATAGAATATATTTTGATATCGCATCTTTAATTATTACGATATCTTAAAAATATGTCTATTGTATATTAGCTAATATATTAAAAAAAATAAAATTTTAATGACTGTATGTGTACGATACGAGGGTTGACTAAATAATTGCTGCAAATCTTTTTAGATAAAATAAATTTAAAATTACAAAAATAATAAAAGAGATAGAGAGCACGGGGATTGAGTTGACTGCAATGAAACGATCTTAAATTAAAATATAATGCTAATTAACAATTTAAATGACTTATTTGTTTCAATAATATTGGTTGTTATAAATTACAGATGCATTCGTATATAATTTTTTAAACAATTTACGGCACATTACATTAGATTTTTATGGTAGCTCAAAACGAAAATTTCCGTCTGGCTGTTGTTGAGAGTCGAGTCTCATATCATAGCGCAATAATTCGTCAACATCAACCTCCATCATGGAATGATTCATGGAGAGGTTTTCCAGGTCTACAGGTAAATTTGTTATTCCAGATACGGAGTTATTGTTAGTCAAGTTCCCCATTATTGCAGAACCATTGCTCTCCATTCCTGCGCTGGCGGATGCTGTAACTGGAAATGTAGGGGCCATTGACGTTGTGCCGCAACTACCATATGCCATGAAGTTACTAGACGATTGCATGCTGTGTGGTTGTGTATGCGGAGGAATATGAGACTGTGATTGTTGCCAGGGCGCTGTATGTATTGTCGTATTATAATTCATTGTAGATGTTCCTTGATTCGATCCAAACATTACACCGTTTGCAAAATAATTTAACATCCTAAAACATATATATAGCTATTTGCTTGTTCCGAAAGTTTTTACTAACTTTTTTAAACTATTGATATGTTATTTAAAGTTAGTCTACGGCTACATAAAATTTATAATTAAAAACTTTTGCGATAATGCCATATTTTATTTTACATAATAGATTAGTTTATAATGAGAATAAAAAATTAAACAAAATACTTACCCCCATTTGTATTAGTCTCATTTTTTAATTGTTGTTGGGTGTTTTGTTGTTGTTGAAGTGGGGAACGCAGCAAAGGATTTTGGGAGATTTGAACACCAGATCGCACTGCGTTAAGTTCTTGATACGACGGCGGCTGCGCCACAATTTCTTGCTAAAAATGAAAATAAAAATTAAACTTATTATTAGAAAAAAATCCATTCATTTTTTACAATTGTAATAATTAATTACCTTTACAGTACTCTCCGATATTTCTGTTTTTATATCTGCTTGTTGTTGTATAGTAGAAATAAAAGGGCTAGTTTGTATTTGTGTTGTTGGCTGCTCCATATTACCGTCTTAAATTTGTAAAATTAAATTACATAAATATGGATAAATTTATCGAGTCGCGGGGTAAAATACAAACTATTAATTGTAGCTGCTGGTTGTGGACGAAAATCACGAGCATTAACATTTGTTAACGCTGATCCTGGTTGAGATGATTGAGCGGATGAGGCACCACCATCAATGCGCATTTGATCTGTACGGTTAAGCAGCTCTGCCACTTGTCCGCTATTTCCATTTGAAGCTGTTGATCCCGAGCAAACACTAGTATCGGGTTCCGGACAAGGAAATTTAAAGTCTTCAAAGCCAGGAGGCTCAGAAGTCGGGGACATACGCGATGTAACAGGCAATAAAGACTGTGTTCGTGGTCTATAATTATTACAATTAATTTTTTGTTACTTTTTTAATCAAAATTGTTAAGGGTGGCACGGATCTGCACTGTCCGACTCGCTGAAATAAAAAAAGCCTGGCTTAGGTGAGTAAAATTGTTGCATAAAAAAATTCGTGATCGCAAAAATAAAAAAAAACTAAAAAAAATCGGCCCGAAATCGAGTCATGGGCCGGGGAAGGAAGGGTTGACCCAGCCACCAGTAAAAATTATAAATTAAAACAATTTTTAAAAACCTTGAAAAGTACAATTTTTCATATTTGAAAAATTATTTTAATTTCAATAGTTTTTTTTTTCATTTTTTGACATGTTTTTAGTTTTAACGACGAAAAATAATAAAAAATTGAAAATCAGAATGGAATTTTCATCATTTTTGCACTTTTACCGGACTTTCATAACTATATTTATACATTTTTCAATAAATTTTTTTATTTATCGCTGATTTAATACTATTTTTTGTATAATAAAACAAACTTACATAAATATGTATTAATTTTTGCATTTTACCGTATTAATTTATTTTTTATTTAAAGTACTTTTTGGGTTACCTTTAAAATAAAAAATAAAATTTTACTTACATATCTAAACAAAATATATGCTGAGTATGTATACTTAGTCCTTCATTTTTATTTTTGTTTAATTTTTAATTTTTAGATTGATATTATATTTCGTGTATTGGCTTACATTTTTCAGTGAACGAGGTAAAACGTAATTAACATTTACGCGTGCTTCATAACAATTATTTTATAAACATAAATGCTAGTTTGGAAAAATGAAAAAATGCAAAATTTTATTTATCATACCCTTGAAACTTAAAAAAGAGTTGTTTTTCATTTTAAATTGTAAAAAATGTAATGTAGTGAAATTATTTTTAAAAAAATTAAATTTTAAAATTTAAAATATTTAAAGTAACATGTTTGACAAATAATTTTTAAAAGTTTACCTAAATGTAGAAAAATTATCGACGGCAGCAAAATCCGAAAACAAGTCTTGAGAAAGAAGCGATGCCTGCGAAGAAAGCGCTGATGGGCATACGCTCTGCAAACTACCCGCTGGACGACAAAATTGTGATGATCCAGCGGAAGGAACTCCTGGAGTGCCATTCATTTCCAAACGTTTTTTTGCACCGCGCCTTTTTTTGTCAATCATTACCTAAAATATTAAAAATAAAAAACAGATATATACAAAATCAAATTCAAATAATTATGTAGATATATAAAGAACAAAATTATACATTAAAATTTTTTTTGTCATATCAGATTAAGCAAACTAAACTTTATATTCATTTAATAAATTTTAAAACTTGGTGAAATGTTCCGTATATACAAAGTGACTCAAAAGTTCCCACACATTCTTTTAACCATAAAATCTTTTTTACAACAAAATTTAATATATCTTAGCTTAAAAGAATATTAAGAAATTTTTCTACAACTTCAGAAGATGCTCAAAATTTTTGCTTTCAGCTACTACAAAGGCCTCTAGACGCTTCAAAATTTTTTGTCGATATGCGCAACTTTCTGATATATTTTTCCATTCTACAAAAAAATTTAGTTGGGCAGTAGTTTGCAGCTCAAACTTGAAAACAAAAAACTCAATCGGATTAGTGCTGAGCATAAATTCCAATTTTAAAATTTATACCCCAAGTTCCCGTGTAAGCCGCGGCCGTTCAAAGAGTTTTTGAATTTTGACTTGGCCTTAATACTGTTATAAACGGAGTTGAGCTCATAATTTTTTATCTGCAACTTGGGTCTGCTTTAATGAAGGTGTTTATTAAATTTCATGCTTCACAAACACAAAATAACAAAATGAAAATCAAGTCAAAATTCAAAAATTCGTCGAATGGCCGCATTTTATTTACCCGAACTTAAGGTAATTATTAAATACTGTTTATTGGGCTGGAATTGGAAATTTTGAAAATCTTTTAAATTGATCTTGTAAAAAATTTTTTTGGCTTTTGTTTACATATGTATAGGATTTTTGTTCAATCAGTATGTTATAATATTTTAAGTTCAGGTAAATAAGACGTGGCCATTCGAAGAATTTTGGAATATTGACTTGGCCTTCATTTTGTCATTTTGTGTCGATTTTTATCAAGAATAAAATTTAATGAACGTCTAAAGCAGGCTCAAGCTGTAGTTCAAAAATTTTGAGCTCAACTTTGTTTATAACAGAATGAAGACTAAGGTTACTTTCAAAAATTCTTCGAACGGCCACGTCTTATTTACCCGAACTTTGGACAATATTATTCTCATATATATTAGATTGGCAAAAAAGTTATGTCGGCAATGTTTGTTTCTTGAATCAAATAAAAGATTTTTTAAAACAATTTTCTCTATTAGAAAGAGAGTTTTTTTGCAAATATTATGATATAAAAATTATTTTTAATAACTCAATTTTTGGGTCAAAAATTTATGAATCATGATGGAAAATACCTCTTAGATTAATGTGTTTTTAGTTTTGTTTTTATAATAATATCGTTCCATATAAAAACCGACATTATTTTTTTGCCAACCTAATAATATCATGATAATCGTTTGGCAATAACATTAAATTTCAATTATTAAATTGATAAAAATGCAAACTTTTGCAGCGGCCGCTTCAAGTGTCGCAGCTCGTCGACGCGGATTCCGACCTGGTTTTGCTTCAGGATTAATCACCCACCATGAACTTTTACCAGCACCTTCATTTTGTATTCGCATAAAGCGACTATGAAGTGACAAGTTGTGACGAATTGAATTCTAAAATTAATGAATTATTAAGTTTTTAATTTTATGTAATTAAGTAATTATAAAAAATAATTATTTAAATATAATTTGCCACTTTCATTTAAACTTTTAATTTTTTGCAAATTTTAAAATGTATTTTAAGATAATTACATATTTTTTATCCTTTAGACTAACTGATTGTCCGTGTACAAATATTTAAGATTATATTCTAACCATAACTCAATACTAAAAAATTTTTTTGCACTCAAGATTGTCGACCACTGAGTTGCACGAAAAACAATCAGTTTTTTATTGAACCCATGCAAGATTGCATTTTCTATTTCAAAAAATGTAATTTGTTCTGCTCAGGATTTTTGCATAGGCCAGCAGTTTGAACTCCTATACTGTCGTTCAATAGCACTAAAGTTAATATTAATACTTTGATACAATTTATTTTCTCAAGACAAACACTCGCCAAAAAAGGATCGAAACAGTTTTTACACATAATTAATTTTAACTGATAAAAATTTAAATTTTTTTCCATTTAATACACTTCACCTTCCAACCAACGGCACCATCTTGACTAGAACGTTTGCAAAAGTAAGGAATATTGTCGATAAACCAATCATAAATTTCGTTCAGTTTTAAACGGCCTCCTGGCGAGCTGAGAATAGCCTTTTCGATAAGCTCCGCATACGAGTCACTGCCCCAAGCATTGGGCTTTTTCTGTGGAGCACCGGCTACGTTAGCCGATGTTAAATTTTGTCCAGTTTGTTGTTGGCCTATTCCCGTATTTGTTAAAATGTTAGAGGCAGTGCATATACCGCTTGAGCTGGCGGTTGGAGATTCGTTTGTGGAATAAGGTATGGCAAATTCTATTTTTTTTACTCGTTTTTTTAGTTTAGCACCTATACTGTCATCTGTGTCGAAATTAGTGTTTGGGATCGATGTCGTAGCATTTACACCTTGTATTGGAGGTCCAAAATCATAAGGAAGGAAATGATTGCTACCAGTTGCAAATGAGCAGCTTGCTTCGCTACCAAAATAATGTTGAGATGAAGTTAAAACCGATGTACAGTCAGGTGGTGAACCAAACGCCGGTGATGAGCTGCATAATGTACGATAGTAACTAAAGTTAGAAAGAGCATTACCGTCACCAATACTACCACAAACGTCTTGTTGACTAGTTGACGAATATATAGATGAGCATAACATTGGCCCTCCATTCCCACTCGTTATAAGTCCAACATGAGGCTGATGATTTTGTGATGCATAATTCACGGAATTAGTACTGCCTTCTGCTGATGTAGTAAGAGATGGTTCTTCTGGAAGACCACGTGAAGAGAGCACAGTAAAATTTACTGGTTGATGTTCAGTAGCGGCAACAGGCCATGTATAACAACGACTTCTAGCTTCGGCCCCGAGAAATTCGTCGTCTTCCATTTGGCAAATACCGGAGGCCTCTTCTGAACTAGTTAAACTTGATCCCACCGTTGAAGGACCAGGCTTTTCAATATCGCTTCTATTTGAAATAAAACTTTCGGCTGTGCCTAAATCCGCATAAAATGAAGATTCGGCCTTCATGCACTTGATGGATTCCTTTAGTGCTGAAAGATCTACGCCACCTAATTTTTTCGATGTTGCCATTTAATTCAGAGTAAATGCTGCTGAAGAGAGAAAAATCAAAAATTATGTTTTAGTCTTGGTATGTAAATAACCAAAACGAATAAAAATGGATTAATTGTCTAAAGTGCAATTGAATAAAGTTGATACAATACAAATCTCCAGATACAGTACGAAATACTACGCCAAGTTTGACAAATCAATTGTTGTCATTGTAGCTAAAATTAAATAAAATTTAATTTTAATCAATTTAAAAATATTTCAAAACTTTAAATAAAACTTTAAATTTTTTATATGTACATGTATGTATAATAGAATAAAAAAATTTTAAAATATAAATATATATTTAAATAAAAATGAAACATTTTTATAAAAATATTAATATTAAAACATACAACAATTATATTAGGTCGGCAAAAAAGTACTTTCCGTTTTTATGAAACGACTATTTTTTTGAATCTAATAAAAGTTTTGTAAAATAAGTTTATCTATCTAAAAGGTCGTTTTCTTGAGAATATTATGATACAAAAATTATTTGCAATAACTCAATTTTAGAACAAAAATTTATATGTATTTATAGATATCGATCAAAATTGAGAGGTGTGGAAAACGCAATAAAAACGCAATAATACTCTTTGAAGCAATCGTTTTGAAATTAATTTTTTTAGCCTTTTTATGCCTAATTAATACTATCATAACAAAAAAGAATGATTTTGAAAAGCTCTAAAATTTTTCATATACCGAGGTACTCAAAAATTTTATTGATCTAAAGTTAGAAATTTGTATGTAACTCAGTTAATATGTCAGATACAAGAGCTGTTTTGGTACCGCCAAATAGACTGAAAAAATGGCTTCTTATGCCTCATAACTTCAAACTGTTATAACCTTACTGAACACCTCAATTTTAGCTTTAAAGATGTCAACTTTTCTGTTGCAAAAACCTCATTTGCGGGAAGCTTTGTTTTTTATTTTCAACCTTCAGAAAACGTGAAAAAGTTATACCTATCAATATAGCTTTTCGAACTCTACAAGACCTAGTATTCAAAATTCTCCAACTGTTCTTAGTATAAAAACTACAAAAAGTCAGAAATAAAGTAAAATTAATATAACTTTCGTCAGAGTGATTCTGCCGGACCAAAAAATGTTGTCAGTTCTGGATTCAGAGCCGTTAAAAACTCCTGAACAAAAAATTTTGCCAGCTTTAGTTGCATTTTGAAAAATAGAAACATAAAATCATAGTTGTATATGAAATAAATACTTTAATTTTATCCTATTTCTGCCTCTCTGTAGTTTTTATACATTTGAAAATTCTGAATATTAGATTTTGTAGAGCTCGAAAAATCTATCGATAGGTATAACTTTTTCACGTTTTCTCGAGGAATAAAAAACAAAGTTTCCCGCAAATGAAGTTTTTGCAGCAGAAAGATTAACATTTTTAAAACTAAAATTGAGATGTTCTACATGCATGTATAAGGTTATGAAGAAACAATAAAATACGAATATATAGCATTTTTAACGTAGAAAACGATGCAAAAAAGCAATACATACAAATTAATTTTAAAAGTTGTTTCTTTAATAACCAATCTTCCTTCATCTTCCTCCATATGTTGGATCTTTTGAAGTGCTAAAAATTTCGGACTTAAAATAAGATCGTTGAATAGAACAAAAATTTTTTTACAAACTTTTAGATATTAAATCAATTTTTTAGTTAAATAAAACAGTTTAAAATAAAAATAAAAATTGTATCATAAATTGTATATTGTGTGCTAACAAATGAAAAAAATAGAACGAAAAGAAAATTTTATTTTCGAGACAATATTCCCGTTTTTTATGTTAGACTTTTATAAACCAAGTAATAAGGAACTTGAACGATGTTTAACCTTTTCTCGAAAATATGCGTGTCTATACTTTCTACTCAATATACATGTATGCCAAAATACTTTTGTTGAAAAAAATATCGCAACACATTTAAAAAACGAATAAAAACATTATCATCAACAAAAACAACAAAAGCAAAGTGAACAACGAGAATTTTATGAACGTAAAAAATCTTCTGATAGATGTCATCGTATTGCTAAATGTATTTACAAACTGCGTTTTACATATCTGTGGGTATACGCATCTAACGTGACTATGTAAGTATAATGTAGTCTGTGTTTGAATCTTTCTCATTTTTCTAAACACGTGATTATATTATATATTTCTATCGTTAAAACTTTTCAGACTTTTTTTATTGTTGTGTTTTGAATTTTCTGCCCTTTTTTCTGTATCACTTCTTGCATTTGTATAGAATAAATATTATATATTAAGAATGCGTCATTATTGTATGTCAAAAATCGAAAATAGACTATTGTCTCTGACTTATCTGCCAAAAAAAGAAAAAGTGACAATTATATTTATGTGTATTTTTTGTCTACATATGCCAAAGCATGTGCATCATTTGTTAATTATGAAAATATGTAGATAATTTGTTAAAAGGGTTTTTAACGTGAAAGTTATAAAAATAAAATCAATTTAAAAAATGTAAAAAAAGTATTTTTTATACATGTCACTGCATTTGGAATTGTTTGATTGCATTTAGAATTGTTTGAATAAATTTTTTTTAAATGTTAACCTAAAAAGTGTAAAAAGTGTACATATACAAAATATTTCATTTTTTTAAATTCTATCAATATTTACATAATTAATTTTTTATTTAATTTCTTTTACTTACGCTAATTTTTTTGTTAGCAGACAAATTACAGCTGAAACATCAAAAATCTAGATAAATAACATGGCATTATATTAATAAATAATACACATTAATTTAATTTAATATATATTTATGACTTTAAATAACACATATATGTATATACATATATATTCGATTTATTTATATGTATATGTTCATTCATGTGGATGTGTGTACTAGAACATAATTTATTTTATTAAGTGTTTATTTGTTTTGTAGTTGTTATCAGTTAAATGTATGTCTCTTTTTTATCCTTTCTCTTTGCGTTTTAGCCACGATGCGAATATATTTGTTTTTAAAGTCTAAACGTGAAACGCGAAATGCTCGAGAACGTTCCTTTTCTCCTTTTTCGACCATTTTAACAATTTTTTACTTCACATCGTTTAAATATTTTACTCTAAATTGTCAGTATCTTTTTTAGTTAAAATTGAAATAATTATACAAAAAATTCAAATATCAAAAAAAAATTATATGTATATATACTTACGTGAAAATAAGATTCCCGGCTATATACGTATTTTCCATATTTTTCGGTCATTTTCGTATTTTATTTTATATACTTTTTAGAAAAAAATAAAATAAAAATTATAAAAAATTATAAGAACTACCAAAAAAGTTACTTAAAAACAGTAAAGAATGCATAAAAATATAATTAAATGTGAAAAAAAATCTTATATAGCCTGGAAAATATATATTGCCGGAAATCTTATTTTCTCGTAACATATGCATATTTATATTTGTAGCTGTTTTCATTCTTATCTCCTTTCATGTCACAAATATCTTCAAATTTCAAAGACTTTAAAGAATAAAATTTACAAATATTAGTAAGTTCATTTATACGAGGTAAATGACAAATATAAATCAAAAACTAATTGTAGCTATGTATTTCGATTTTTAATTAAAAACAATAAGGTCATAAATGAGTAAAATAAGTGAGTAAAATAAAATAGGTGATGAAAAATAAAAATACATAGTGAAATAGATTAAAAGAAAATGCGTAAAAGGGAAGTAAAACGTTACATTAAGCCGATGATGTTTGATGTGAATCTTTCTTTTTTCTCTTCACTCAATAATGCTTTTCGTACACACCTAGCCATTTACAATAAATTTTTCATTTTTTTCAACTCGATTCAAAAATCAAATTAAACACTAAAAGTAAAATTTTTAGCACACTTTAAAAAGGAATTTTAAATAAAGCACAACTAAAAAAACATGTCAGTGATTATTATAAATATGTAGCAGTTCAAAAAAAGTATTTTTCAATCTTAAAGCAATATGACTTAGAAATAGCACTTTTAAAATATAACCGGAGAAAATAATAAAAATTGATGTATGTACAAATTAGAGGTGTTCGAGTTCGAGTTCGAAATAGTTCGAGTTAGGACAATTTTCGCGTTCGAAGCTTGGATTTAATTTTTTTAAAGTTAGGACGTTTTCGAACTTTTTAGTTTTTATATATTTTTTATATATATAAATAATTTTTTATTTATACTTCAAAATAGACTAGAAATTATTAATATATTATATACTAGTAGATTTTCGCAAGAAAAAACGAGTGGTTATTATATTTGACATTATAAAAAACACATTATTATATTCCTTTTAACGCATTACATAGTTAGAAATGCATCTGATAATAAACATTGTAAAGCAACAGGCCAGTACTGTCAAATATACGGTTAAGGAAATAATTAATAAAATTATTTTTCCACTACCATATACCATATATAATGAGTTAAAGTGAATGTCATAATGTATTTTATAGTGACAAATATAATAACCACTCCGTAAAGATACCTTTTTTCTTTCAAATATCCACTAATATAATATATTAATAATTTAATTTCTAGTATATTTTGAAGTAAAAATAAAAAATTATTCATATATTTCATGCTGTCAAATATATATATATATATATATATATATATATATATATATATATATATATATATATATATATATATATATATATATATATATATATATATATATATATATATATATATATATATATATATATATATATATATATATATATATATATATATATATATATATATATATATATATATATATATATATATATATATATATATATATATATATATATATATATATATATATATATATATATATATATATATATATATATATATATATAAAAAATATTTGCAAATATTGCTTGAGTTTAAGTTCAAATTCGGCCCCAACTTTAAATTTCAAAAAGTTCGGGTTCTGGTTCGATCAAAAATTCGGATTCGGAACATCTCTAGTATGTATGTAAGGAATTTTTAAGATTTCCATTATCTGATAAGTTTCGAAAATACTGATCGGATTTCATGTGAAATTTTTTCTAGTTCAGTCAAAATGAGTTGATAGTTGCTATTTTTTAAAGAAATTTTATGTATAGAAAGATCTATTAGTGGCATTGGTAACTTCGTATTAAACCGAATTTTTTGCAAATTTATGTAAATTTTGCGCCAAAATTGCAAAAATGCAAAAAACAAAAAAAAATAAAAAAAAACATAGAAAGATGAAAAAGAATAATATGACGATTAAAAAACAAACTAAGAGAAAAAAGAATAAAAGGAAAACAAAAAAAGCCGTTCAGAACGAAGCGAACGCATTTCAATTAGCCGGCTTTGCATTTACAGTTTCACGCTTAAATAAACATGAATATTACTGTATTCATTATTCATAACAATAAAAACATATAGAAAAATTTTTTTAGAGTTTAAAAAAGCGTTTTTAGCCATTATAACGATTTTTATTTTTTCTATCCTATCAATAGATTGTAAACAGTGTTGTGACTTGGCTTTATAAATGGCTTCTAGTCATTTGGAGTCTGCAATGAAGCCAAGTGGTCGGAATCATCTATCGGAGCCGGAGCCATTTGGAGCCATTTATGTTAATGGCTTGTAATTTATGGAGTCATTTGGCCTAGTCTTGGCTCCTGCTTTTTTTGAAATTCGCGGCTCAGGAGTCAACCCGGAGCCAAGTCACACACATAAGCTAAAAAAAATCATTGAAAAAAAATTTGCATATGAAAAATGAGTATATAGTAAAAAAATAAAAGCATAAGTAAATTAGGTAATGAATAAATTAATATTCTGCGTGAAACAATAAAAATTAAATCAATAATTTTAATCAAGAATAATTTGTAAATAATTTAATATAGTTGAATTTAGACATAAAAACATAAATAATAGGAGAAAGTTGCAAAAAATGAAAGTACGTGAATCAAAATTAAAAAGTAAAATGAGAGAAATACAAAATTTTATCGCCATTTTAAAATGTATGTATTGCGTATTTTTCTCGTATTTACTTTTCGCTCTGCATCCAATTTTGTTTGTGTCTTAAATTTTGTAATATAGAAAACTCGTACAATAGTCAGTATAGCAACGTATGTATATGACCGTTGTATGTATGCATGTACATATGTATATGTATGTGAATAATCTGTTTTTCGTATTTCATGTAATTAAGCAATTTCAACGGGAAAATTCTCATCGAAATTAATTTATACAATGAAAATTCAATATGTATTAAAACGTACACGCAAACCGATGCATATAAATTTATTATGAATTGGAAAAAACCAAAAAAAAAAAAAAACAAAATGAAAAATTGCATACAAAATTGCGGAGTGAACCTACATATAAAAGAAAAAAACATGGAAGATATAAAGAGAAATTTTGAATTTTAAAATTAAAATGCAGAAAGAAATTTAAGAACTTAAAATACAATAATTAGACATATTCGACTGTAAAATGAAATTCTAAAAACAATAAAAATTGATGTAAATTATGTGTTTATCTATCTGTATATATATATATATATATATATATATATATATATATATATATATATATATATATATATATATATATATATATATATATATATATATATATATATATATATATATATATATATATATATATATATATATATATATATATATATATATATATATATATATATATATATATATATATATATATATATATATATATATATATATATATATATATATATATATATATATATATATATATATATATATATATATATATATATATATATATATATATATATATATATATATATATATATATATATATATATATATATATATATATATATATATATATATATATATATTAGGTCTAAAAGTTAATTTCCGCGTTTTTGTTGTTGTTGATATTTTGCCAAAATAAAATTATTTTTATATAACGAATTTTATGTTATAATTTTCTCTGTATTATCAGCTTTCTATCAGTATATGACTTTCACTGTATAACATTATAAACATGTGTTATTTTTAATTTAGAAGATGTCAACTTTTGTGCCGGAAAAATGTCATTTGCGGGAAGTTCTCTTATTCATGTTTAACTGGAAGAAAAGTGCTTCCGATTCTTACAAAATGATTGTTGAAGTTTATGGCGAAGATACGATCACTGCCAGAGCCTGTCAAAAGTGGTTTAAGAGGTTCAGAGAAGGCGATTTTGACCTAAGCAATAAAGACCGCGGTAGACCACTGAAGCAGTTTGAAGACGATGAACTGCAAGCCTTACTTGATGAAATGATGCCCAAACGCAAAAACAACTAGCTGACGCGTTAGGTGTGACTCCACAAACAATTTCGAATCGCTTGCATGACATGGGCAAGATTCAGAAGGAAGAACAATGAGTACCGTATGAATCGATCAAAAAACAACGTGCGAACTTTTGCTTGAACGGCATCATTCATGCATCGAATCATCACTGGTGATGAGAAGTGGATCTATTTCGATAATCCAAAACGAAAGAGATCATGGACAGACCCAGGAAAGGCGCCAAAATTGACTCCCAAGCCCAACATCCATGGAAAAAAGGTGCTGCTCTGCATATGGTGGGATCAGAAGGGTATTTTGTATTATGAACTTCTCAAACCTGGCGAAACTGTTACGGCGGCTCGTTATAAAGAGCAATTAATCAATCTGAACAGAAGTTGCCACCAAACGACCAGAATGGACCAAAAGACACGAGTGCCAAATATTGCTTCACGACAACGCCAGACCTCATGTTGCAAAATCGGTGAAAAATGCCATAAAAGAACTGAAATGGGAAATCTTTTCCCACCCGCCGTACTCTCCGGACATCGCCCCGTCGGATTATCACCTTTTCCGGTCAATGGCTCATGGTCTAGCGGAGCAGCGCTTTCAAGATCGTCAAGACGTCAAAAAATGGCTTGATGAATTAATAGCGGCCAAACCAGAAAAATTTTATTATGATCGAATCCATAAATTGCCCAAACTCTGGGAAAATGTTGTTATTAATGACGGAAATTATATTGAATAAAAGTTTTGTTTAAGTTTTTCTAGTTTCATGTAGTTTAAAAAGCGTAAAAAACGCGGAAATTACCTTTTAGACCTAATAAAATATATATATATATATATATATATATATATATATATATATATATATATATATATATATAATCGGAAAGTAAAATTTTATATTTCTAAACCTTATTTTTCGATTGAAAATGTAGTCACAAAACTATATGAATGAATGAATGACTTGACAGTTTTTTCGAGAATCGAAAGACGAGGAAAAAAACGTCTAACGATTGATGAGATAGAAAATAAGTAAAGAACGAGGAAAAAAGAACTGATAATAAGAATTGCCGCACATAGATAAAAAATAAAATAGAAGACATCTTCAAAGAGAGAAAAGAAATATGCAGTCGCTTTTTCCTCTCGGAAGTAAAGGAAATGATGCAAAAGGAAAAAAGACAAATGTTGCGATTTTTGTTGCATTCCTTCTTAAAAAACACTTTTCAATACAAATGCGCTCGAAGAACACATATATAAATATTCACAATGCGAACACATACACGCACAGAAATGAGCGCTTTGCTAAAGAATTTCCACTGAGACGGCCCTTTAAATGAGAACGACGAAAAAATTGAGAAAAACAACTGCATTATGCGATGAGGAAGAATGTCTTTTTGCTACCATTATGTCCTTTTTTTCAACATCTTTCTATCTTTTAACTTACTTTTTGTGTCAGCCGTATTTTTAATTTTTAATTTTATATTATACACGTTTCTACATATTTATCGATTAATCCCTTAAGTTTCTATATCGCACTTTTATATTCTGTGTATTGAATTATATTTCTATATATTTAAAAATTTATGCTAAAAGACTTGTTAAGCAAAACTATCTAAAAATTATTTAAAATCTTTTGCATTTATTATATTTTATACATACATTTATGCATACAAATAGTTATGGGAACTAACTGGCAGAAAAAACGGAAAAAAACTAAATAAAAAAGCTAAAATCGTAAACAAGATTTTGCTTTTTGTTTTTGTAGTCTTTTTTCTCATTTTCACCGTTATTTTAATTTCGATTGCCGTTCTATGTATATTATACAAATAAATAATACCAATTTAAAGCTAAAAATTATTTAAAAATTTTTTTAAATATAAAAAGATCTATTTATAAAGAAAAAAGAGACATTCTTAATGAAAAAATAGTTTTGTTAAAATTATTTTAAAATTTTTAAAAATCTATAAAGTATTTTCACTAATTAAATTAAATACAATTTTTATTTATTAATATTTTTTAAATATATATTTAGAAGAACTTCTTAGCTTGACATAAAAATAGAAATTTTTTAACATTAAAAAAAATTAACATTCTACTTTTTGTACATATTAATTACAATTACAAACTTATAAAATCAATAAAATAAAAAATTAAAGAATTTTAGGCACGTAGAAATAACGAATAAAATTTAGATATTATAATAAAAATTGTTTGAAACAAATAAGCTATTGAGCAAAATGGAATAAAAATAGGACAAAACGAAAAAAATAAACAAGTACGCAAGAGATGTTTTTTAATGAAAATAAATGCGAGTAAATTTTTCTAAAAGGCGTAAACAAAATCGCTTCGTCCATTCTAAACAACAACAACAACAACAACAACAACAAATATACAACAACAACAACTATAACAAATAACAACATTGTACTTATTTGGCTTTCGCTCTTGTTTTTCACTTAATACATTATAGAAAAAAAGGAGGAAAATTTTAAATTACCATTTTTTATGCGAGCAATTTTTCTTCGCATTCAATTTTTTACTTTTATTTTCTTCTTAATTACGTATTTCTATTTCATTTCTTATTAAGAATGCTTTTCTTTATTTCTCTGTTCAAGTATCTCATTTATTTATTTTGAAGATGAAATATTTTTTTACAAAAAATGTATGCTAGATGTATATTCCTACGTAGAAAAAAACATTTTGATCATTAAATATATTTTTATTTTTTATTAAAAGACATTTTTTTAAAAGTTGGCCTAAAAATATGTACATATATATAAATATGCATTTATTAAACATTTTATTACGAATAATAAAGAGAAATAATAATTTACAAGACATTAGAAAATGAAATTCTGGATATTTTTCAAAATAAAAATAATTAATGTATGAAATTTGCAACATTAAGCAATGTAAAAAATAACCATTTTCACACATGTTTAGTATTTAAAAATTTCAAATAAAAATGAAAAATTGGCCATTGTGTATTAGATATACAACTTCTTGTTAGATCCATATTATACGCTATATTTTCATTTAGTACGATTCAAAATTTTCTGCTGAATCGATTAAAACTTGATTCTATTCATAACAAGCTGAAAATCTGACATATAGATAGACAAAACAATAGACAAAATGCTAATTTTTCATTTTATTCAAAATTTTGGAAACGCGGCACATTTTCATTATATTAATAAAAAAAGTAGATACCTAAAAGTTTTTTAGAAAATTAAAAATTATATGAATAAAAAAATATGAATGTATGAAATAAAGATATAATTAAAGAAAAAATAAATGCATTTAATCAAATATTAATTAAATAATAATGATTGATTTTTAAAACATTTTTTGTTGGTGCATAAAGAAATTACTAAAAATTTGAAATTCAAGGCCAAAATCCGCCTTGAATTATGTATAGAATTTATTTTTTTTAAAAAAGTATAGAATTTATTTTTTTTACTAACAATAAGTAAAAAAGCAAACTTAAAAAAGCCAACGCACGAAAAAACGAAAAGCGCTCGAATTTCAAATTGTTTTTTTGTAAATTTATTTTCTATGCAGTTGTTTATTGGAATAAATTATAATTATTTAAAAATGTAAAAAAGTAAAGTTGAATGAGAATAAAAGAAGAGCCAAAACAACAATGAAAACAATAGATATCATAGGTGCAGTACTTCAACCAAAAATAATAAAACTAAGGAAAAAATAATTTTTAAAAACAAACAGTACAATATGTAGTTCTTTTTTATCCTTTCACACGGTTTTAATTAGTTTTTTTGAAAAATGTTTTATTTTTTATATTATTTTTTTAAATTTATATAAAACATTAGTAACATAGAAAAAACTTGAAGCTGCAACATAAAACTAAAATAAATTTTTTTTTGTAAATTATAGCTAAAACAAAGGTGTAATATAAAGAAAATTATAAACAAAACAGAATTTTAATAATAAACTTAAAGAAAGCGATTAAAAGTAAAATTTACGGATGTTTAGAGATAAAAACAGAAATAGGAAAAAAGCGTGCGAATAGGAAAAGGGCGCAAAATGTCGCGTGAGCGACGGCGGTGCCAAGTAGTTCGCTAAAGCAACTGGCCGCGTGGCTATTTACCGTTGCAGAAAGAACAAAAAATTTGCGGCCGTCCGAAAAGCGTGCTTTCTCGTGCTGCCCCGTTCCACGTCTCTTCTTTCTGCTTTTTATTCTCTTTGTTCATTCGTCATTTTCATTACATTTTAAATTTTTTTCCTATTCGCTTTTATTTTGTTTTATAAGATAAGTTTTTTAAAATTTGTTTCTCATCTTTTTTTATTTGTTATCATCGATCTTTGCATCTTTATCTAGCTGTTTTTTAATTAAATTTTCAATTTCTCACATTTTTATTCAAAATAAAACTTTTAAAAAATTTTCAAAAATAAGTAAAAATAATAAAGTAGAATTCTTAAAAAATTTTAAATTTTTAAATTGAAAATCCGAATTTCGAACTATAGTTAAAAAAAGGCAATATTAATAATTATAATAAATTATAATCTGCAAGATTTGTTGTTAAAAAAATAAAAAATAGAGTTATAAACAAGAAAATTGGAAAGGCAAATACTCTTCAGTGCATCGTAATTGAGAACTGCGTATATAAGCTAAAAAATATTTAGACTGTTTTTCATATGTATATAGCGAAAAAAAATTGCTGTTACTTCAAAATCAAAAAACGAAAGAAAAGTATAGGCGTTTTTTCAATCACGAAGAATAAAAAGTAGAAGCAAACAACGCAAAATTATAGGAGCAAATGAATCAACAGCGTTGATAAAATCGCAAACGTTTTAAAATTTTTAAAATGATTCTTCGCATATGTTGTTAAGCTATCAAATAATAAGTAAAGCAAAGTGGAAACCTAATATATATAGTTCATTATAAAACAAATAGATGTGCTTTAAAACTAGATGAAAAGGCTATAAGAAATAGCTAATCGTGTGAATAAATTGCAAAAATGGAAAATTAAAATTGTCAAAGAATTACATTGCAGACTTATTACAAAATTTAATAAAATTGAATTCTTTATAAATCTAATTTAAATGAAAATCATATTTACCTAATAAATAAAAAAATTTCGCTTTTTATGCGCGAATTAAAGCTTAAGAAACGTAAGAAAAGAATAGATAAATTTTTACAACAATTCCTGAGATTTTCGTAAATTTTCAAAGAAAAATATAAAATTAAATTAAATAAATCAATAATTTCAAGATAAATATGTGTGATTATTATACCAATATATAAAAGTAGATGTATGTATATGTATAAAAAAGTAAAAAATTGTATACAACAAATAAAATTAAAAATGCAAAAAATTGTTTCATTGTTAAAATTGTAAATTGTTTTTCAACTGCCAAAGCAACATGTTTAGAATAGCAAAACGTAAACAATAAACAAAAATAAAAAATCATGTAAAATAAATAAGAATGTAGCCATTAAATAAATTGTTTGAAGATAGAATTTTTTTATTCAGTTATTTTGTAAACTTTTCTTCAAAATGCCAAAAATTTGTTTAAAAATACATTGAAATAAAAGAGCTATTGTAAATAAAATGACAAATTTTTACTACAAAAACAACGATAAGTTCAAAAATTCACAATTGTAATGCGAAAATGATAAATAAAGAATAATAAAAATTTAAAATAAAAAATTATATAGATATGTGTGCACAGTTCTATATAGTGTATATGAAAAGGTTTTAAAAAAGCTATATTATCCAAATTAGACATTCTCACATGAAGTTCTAGCACGATGAACTTTGACTATTGCAAAAACACATATTTTAACGCAATTACGCACATATTTAAACATCGAATTTGAAGAGCAAAAAAATAATCAAAAAATATTTGTTTGTTATTTATTATATATATATATATATATATATATATATATATATATATATATATATATATATATATATATATATATATATATATATATATATATATATATATATATATATATATATATATATATATATATATATATATATATATATATATATATATATATATATATATATATATATATATATATATATATATATATATATATATATATATATATATATATATATATATATATATATATATATATATATATATATATATATATATATATATATATATATATATATATATATATATATATATATATATATATATATATATATATATATATATATATATATATATATATATATATATATATATATATATATATATATATATATATATATATATACACTGCCGCACAAAATTATAGCGCCACTTTAGAAAATGGCATAACTTTTAACTGAATTATTCAAACAGAGTTAAACTTTACCAGATGGCATATTTTTAGATCTAAAATATGATGGAGTAATTCATTTTACATTATACAAAATATATTGGGTTGGGGAATAAGTTCGTAGCGTTTTTTTTACAAAGATTTATTTAAACAAAAAACAATAATTATTACAACAAATTAATCAATGATGTATTCTCCGTTACTGTTTACGACCTCCTCCCACTTCTCGACCAATTTGTTGATGCCGTTTCGCCAAAAATCGCCCGGTCTGGTATCGAAGAAGTTGTTGAGCCAGTTTTTGAGGTCCTCTTCGCCGTCGAAGGTAACACCCCTCATTTGGTTTGACAAGGAGCGGAAAAGGTGGTAATCGCTTGGCGCAAGGTCCGGAGAGTACGGTGGATGCTGAAGAACCTCCCATTCGAGCTCTTGGAGGGCGGCTTTGACGACTTGTGCAACATGGGGCCTGGCGTTGTCGTGAAGCAAGATGCGCAACTGGGCAATGTAGAGCTCTTTGTTGACCGTAGCGTTTCGTTCGAGCATTTCCCAGTGCACCATGCCCTCCCAGTCCCACCAAACGCAGATCATAGCCTTTTTTGGGTGGAGATCCTGCTTGATTCTCGGCTTCGGCGTGTCTCCAGGGGCCACCCATTCTTTTCTTTGTTTCATATTGACGTACAGGCACCATTTCTCATCTCCTGTGACGATTCGGTACAAAAAACGCTGTTTATGACCGCGTGTTGCTCGATGGCGGGCGAGGTGTTGAGCCGCGATTTGAAGGCGATTTTCTTTGTTGATTTCGCTAAGCTCGTGAGGCAACCAAGCTCCGAATTTTTCGACAAATCCCATCGAATGAAGATGATTCAGGATCGTCTTATGATCGCAGTTCATTTTTTCGGCTAATTCACGGCTTGTTTGACGACCGTCTTCCTTCAAAAGTCCCTTCAGATGCTCTTCGTCGAATTCGACAGGTCGACCGCTGCGAGGCGTATCGTCGAGGTCAAAGTCGCCGTTTTTGAACTTTGCAAACCATTTTCTTGCTGTAGATTCGCCTATGACACCTTCTCCATACACGTTGCATACGTCCCGAGCGGCTTCGGCCGCTTTTTGCCCTCGATGAAAAGCGAAGAAGAGCAGATGTCGAAAATGCTGATTTTTGCCTCCTGGGTACTCCATTTCTAAGCATGAAAAATAATAAAAAATTAAATTTTCAGAAAAAACAAATAACACAGTTTTGTAGAGGAGAAAAAGCGCTTTCAAATACATATAAATATATTACCAAATACAGAATAAATCGTTGTAAAATAAAATAAAATTTAAAACGCTACGAACTTATTCCCCAACCTAATATTTTACGAAATTTAAAAAATACTGTAAATTGCTTGATTTTAGGCAGCACAAAATTATAGCGCCACTCAACTTTTCAACGTTTATTTTATCTTAAACATAACAAAACAATTTCAAAACAAATAATTAATAATTTGTGGGTCCGCCTTTAGATTTTACAACATCGAATAAACGATTGGGGACACTATGAGCTAAGTTGTACAATGTATTCAGATTAACATTATTCCAAGCGACAGAAATTGCAAATTTTAGCTCATCTACTGTAGCATACTGTCGATTGTCGCGATAAATCTCTCGAACCAGAATTCCCCACAAATTTTCTATCGGATTCAAGCCCGGGGGAGCAAGCCGGCCAAGCAAATAACGCGATTTGATGCGCCGCCAGGTACTGTAATGTCGATGCGCTTTGATGGATTGTGGCGTTATCTTGCATGAACAAGTAGTCCGGCTGCCAATATGGAGTCAAATGTTCCTCAAGAACTTGCTGGTACTCCTCGCTATTCATTTTGCTCGACGTGAATGCAAGCGGAAGAGTCACTGATGCTTCGAAAGCCCCCAAACCATAACCGTCCCTCCCCCAAAATTCCTTTTCGAGAAAAATTGAGGATCTTTGCGGAGGTCGTGCCAATATCCACAAAATCCGTCCGGGCCGTCGCTTTTATGACGTCTTAAGATTGAACTTCTTCTCGTCCGACCATACAATCTGAAATACACTGATGCTGATAAAAGAACTGACGCCCATAAACAAAATAACCTTATTCCAATCGATTTGTTGAACTAATTTTTCTTCAGCGAAAGCAAGCCGCGCAGCTTTATGAGCAACGGTAAGCTTCGGACAAGGCGCCATCTTTGTTCCAACGATTGTTCCACTATCGTGCAACACCCGACGGATGGTCATCGGGCTGCACTGCAAGCCCAACTCTGCCTTGATTTGTGTAGAAGAGACGGTAGAGTTAGAAGCGCGGTTAATTATACGCCTTTTTGACCTCGGACTTAGACACCTTGGACGCCCAGATGACTTAGCAGTGTCATACGCGTCGGGATCGGCCAAATAGCTGCTGACAGTTTTGTGATGACGCCCGATTTCAGCAGCGATACGGCGAAATGACCAATTCTGAGAATGCAACGCGGAGATTCGCCCCTTTTCAAACTCAGACAGCTTAGAACTTTTCGGCATTGCTTAAAAATATTAAGTAAACATACAATCTTACACAACATTATAAATAATCCGCAAAAAAAACAATTTGAACTAAAATAAACGTTGAAAAGTTGAGTGGCGCTATAATTTTATGCTGCCCAAAATCAAGCAATTTACAGTATTTTTTAAATTTCGTAAAATATATTTTGTATAATGTAAAATTAATTACTACATCATATTTTAGATCTAAAAATATGCCATCTGGTAAAGTTTAACTCTGTTTGAATAATTCAGTTAAAAGTTATGCCATTTTCTAAAGTGGCGTTATAATTTTGTGCGGCAGTGTATATATATATATATATATATATATATATATATATATATATATATATATATATATATATATATATATATATATATATATATATATATATATATATATATATATATATATATATGTATATAATTTATTATATAATTTATTTTCTTATTTATTTACTTATTACTTATTTATTTATTTATTAAATTGACAAATTCATTTTTGCATTTGCCGATAAACTTTTTTTTATGAATGCCACATCTTTTTTATATGAATAATGGCAAAAACTAAATTTACCTTCCAGCCAGCACTGCTATTTGAATCGCCTTTATCTCGAAAATATGCCACATTTTGAACCATCCACTCGTAAACTATAAATATGTATTATTCTATAACGGTAAGGTTACATTGTAAACACATAAATATACATACATAAAAATTTATTACAGATATAGAAAAATTAAAAAGTACGTTTTTAGATTGATATTATGAAAAAAAATTTGCCAGTTTTTATTGTATTCGATGCATAATATTTCTTAGAAATGTTTATTGTACCTTGGGAAAGTGTGAGGCGTTGTTCAGGTGAAGCGATTATAGCTCGTGTAATTAGGTCAGCATATGACATATTACCCCAGGCATTTCTGCGTGTTGTTGCTTTTTTAGAGGAGGAACAGGGCGGAGAGTCTTTTCCACCGATTGCGCCGGATATTCCAAGTGCTTCGCTTAGTGATGAATCAGCACGTTGCGCAGGTGAAAAACTTAAACAAATAAGAACTTATATTTGTTAATGTTTTTTAAAAAATTTAAATTTTTTTGACAAAAATTCCTACTCGCCATCAAATTCAGACGGGGACATGGGCTCTTCAAATGCACCGAGACTTATTAGCTCGCATAGTTCATTACCACATTCATCTTCATCTTCATATGAACTAAAAAAATTTTTTATTAAAAATATTTCGGAAACATATAATTTTTTGTTCAATTTTACTTACTTATCTTCTTCTTCAGGAATGCGGTCATGCATAAGAGGTGAAGTATGGCCCAGATCCAGTGTTGGTCGACGCATTGGCCAAGTGTTACATCGATCACGCGGTATAGGTTCCATATCAGCTAAGTCATTGTTGGCTAATGTGTCTTGTCCCGATGTTCCTCCTGCAATTGTTTGCGTAATCGATAAATCGCCTCTTCCAGCACCGTTAGATGTCTGCACCATATTATTAGTGTAGAGGGCATCGCCGCTGTTATTACCATAGCTAGTCACTACGTTTATTGGCGTAGATTTACTCGAATTTGCATTTGCATACGCTGAAATTTGTTGGGATTGAGGATGTTGCGAATTTGCAGATGTAATAAAGTTTTGTCCATTAAGAGAAGTGGATCCAGAAATTCCATTGTCATTATTTATTCCCTTTGTGTAAATGAGACCATTCGAAGTCGATGCCGTAATTGTTGTTGAAAGAACGCTGGCCGATGTGGTTTGTGTTCCAGAACTACCAGAACTGGCATGTATCATCTCTGAGTTATATTTGAATTCTAATAAAAATATATTTTTGCAACATTTAATTTTTAACTAGAATTATGATTTACCATGAGACGACGAACAAGGCCCGTAAATGTTATTATTTTGAATGTTTAGGACAGAATTTGTGTTGTTGTGCATAAACCGAAGTGGAGCAGCAGCACTTGCAGTTTGCATAGAGCCAGCTCCGGCAGCAGCACTGGCAGCAACCGCCGCTGTTGCTGACGAAGACGCTGAACCTACTATAGTAGAAGCCATTTTATTTGCATGCGTACCGCCCGATGCCATTGATGATACGTCCACTATCGTATAAGAAGTAGCGTACGGTGTAGCGGTGGCAGTTGTTGATGAAATCGCTAAACTCATAAATATATGTAATTAGTATACACACCACGCAACGAATATATTTTTTACTTAGGACGTTTAATGCGCGGTATTAAATGAAAAAGCTCTAAAAAGTTTTAAAAATGAATTCAAATTTATAATTAAAATTTATTAAAGTATCATTAGAATGTGCTCGACAATTTGTATGTCGTCGCAATTTTATTCTGAGTACCAAAATACGAAAATATTTTTAATATAATATGTGTTTGAATTTATACATTTGTACTTATTATTATATTTAGGCATATGAATAACTTTGCTAATAATAATTGCACACATTTTTTGATATTTCCAAGTATAAAATATAACATAATATGTATGTGGAATAGTGTAAAATATAAATTGTGTTTTATTAAAATTATTAATTTAAAATTATAATATATCGAAAAAATTGATTTTCAATGATTTCAAAAAGTAGAGAAAAGACTTTCGATAAAAATTAAAACTACATAAATACATATAATAAAAAAACTCTTTAATAACAAAAAATCTAAATTAATTAGCAATTTTTTGATAAAAATATTGAAATTTTTTAATTCACCCTCAAAATTAATTCAAAATTATGCAATGTTGGTGAAATTGGCAACAGTATAGTATATTAAATGTTTCTTTGTTACCCAGTTTTAATATCAGTTATTTTAATTAATAAAATCGGTAAACTTAAAAAAATTTTAAAAAAATTAATCAAAAAATAAAATTAATTAAAAAATTTTCTAACAATCGGATCATTTGAATAAATGATGTTTTAAGCATAATTAACATTAAACTAATCATGATTGTGCAATTAATAATATTTTTTAGTTAACCGTAGTTATGAAACGAACTCAAATCCGAATCTGGGATATATTAGTGTATATCTTTCAATACAAATATCTTTTGTTCACATTTACCTAACTTTTGTTAACTTTTGTTAATTGTAAGCAAAAAAAGCTTCAGCATAATGAATGATAAAAAAATTATTACCATTCGGTTTATATGAATGATATGTAGGTATGATTTTTTAAAATACCATTTTCAGACTTTTAAATTTTTTTCAACTTTAAATTTCGAAACCTGCATTTACTAAACAATAATTTTGGCCAACATAAACCTATTAACACAAATTTTTAGCATTTCTTTAGAAGAAATGTTTGTTTGATATGAATAAATAGTAAACGTGCAGTAAACGTCACATTAAATAGGTATAAACAAAATTGTCTCGGACTTAAACTTAGGTTCGTTTCATCCTAAGTTAACCTAATAAGTTTTTTTTAATTTCAAAAAATTTTTAAAAACCAGAATTTAAATTAAAAATATAAAGTCAAGTGCCACGAGATCAACAAAAGCAGTGCCTCAGTATGTACTTAAAAAAGTAAGCGTGCACGTTCGTGCTTTTTTTAAGTTATACAATACATTTTCGATTCTTACCTTTGTTTGTTTTATCTTTCGAACAATTTTCCACTATTTCGCCATTGCCATTTATTCTTTTCTTTCATTCTTTTTAAAAATTTTCATTCATTTTTTTTATCTTTATCTTAAATAATTACATATTTGAATAGAAGCGTTCACTTTAATCATAAATTGAAATTTAAAACCGCACAAACATAAAAATATATTCAGAATCGTTTCGGCATTTTCTTTTCCGCGTTTCAATGTATGAACGGTGCGGTGTATTTACAAATTTTCTGTATGTTTATATTCATTTAACTGTAAGTATTTACGTCTAGTACGATAACTACATACATATTTTACATTTATGCCAACTCTTTGAAGTGATGTCAATAGTTACATTGTCACGTTGCGTAAAATTAAAAGTTTTAAAAGTTAAAACATTTGCATAGTATCTTAATAATTAAAATCAAATCATAGTTGAATAAATTTAAAAAATTGAGGTAACATTTTTGATCAATTAAAAACATATTAGCATATTATATTTACCTGTTGTTTAAAGCTGGAATATCAATTAACATAAATTAATAAATATTATTTTTAATGTTTTATTTTATATTAATACTAAAATAATTAAAAAGAATGAAATTCTAAAGCCAATTTTTATTTTATTTAAATATGCTTAACTTTCTATATTCGGATATTTACTTAAAAAATAATCAATTAATAGTAAAAGATACATAAAAGTATAAGATAGCTCAAATCGTCGCGGGAATTTGTTGTCGTAGAAAATTTTTAATAATAAAAAATTAAAAAAACTTTTTATTTGCTTTACATTTTTTTGGTATTAAACTTATTGATTTCGATTTTTAGCAGCTCGATTTTTTTGTCGCTTTTTAAAAAGGTCAGAAATAAAAGTGAAATTGGTTTTAAAATAATTCAATTCTGATTTTCGCTAAAATTTTATTTAATATTAATTTGGTCAAAAAGTTTTGATACGTCAATAAAATTTTTTAATTATTATTGTTATGTATGATGAATATATAGTTTGAAAGTCCGTTTTCTTGCAAACATTTTGGTATATAAAAGTTCGGTTTAGTTTAATTAATTATAAAGTTATAGGTTTTCAAAGGAAGTTCATTATGTCAAAATCGCCAAAAAATTCGCATGCTCATGTTTCACGAGTTCAAGCAGAGACACAATGCAATCGATGCAGCCCGGAACATTTGCGCTACATTAAACAAGAAGGCAACTACTTATATCGCATGTCTCCACTTGTTCGCGAAATTTCGTTCTAACGATACAAATCGAAAAGACAAGGCACGTTCCGGACGACTCCCGATCATTGATAAACGGGCACTGCTCCGCTCCATTGAATTCGATCCAACACAGACCACGGGTAAATTGGCCGTCGACTTCCACTTTTCAAAAATTACCATCGCCCATCATCTTCACAAATTGGGCAAAAACAGCAGACGCGATCAAACAGTCCACACGAGCTCAGCAAAAGGCAAAAAATTCGGCGAATTTCCGATTGCAATTGACTGGCGCACAAATTTAGCCATGAAGAATTGGATCAAATTGTCATCTGTGATGAGAAGTGGATCTTGTACGACAACCGAAAAGCCAAACTCCAGTGGCTCAGCTTACGTCAGAGCGAAGTGCGAGTTCCTCGAACTGATTCACACCAAAAGAAGATGCTGTTATGTGTTTGGTGGTCGGTGTTGGGTCTATTGGGAGCTGCTTCAACGCGGTCACACTATCAACTCCTAGGTCTACTGCTCTCAATTAGATCGCGTACAAGCAGAATTGCAAGCCGAACAGCATTGCAGGGCGTCGAGTTTATTACCAGCAGGACAACGCGAAACCACACACTTCGCGTCTTACGTTCGCCAAGCTCGAGTAATTGGGCTGGAAAGTTCTCAAGCACTCGCCATATAGCTTAAACATCGCGCCATCGGATTATCACTTGATCAGGTCTCTGAAGCAATTCCTGCGCAGACGCCACTTCACGCAAGATGACGAAGTCGGCGGATTTTTGCCTAGAAATCGTGCGCTTTTTATTGGCACGGAATCCTGATGTTGCGAAAAGTGGAGCAAAAACATGGCGAATATATTGATGAAAACGATTCATTGTTGTTGTAAAAAATTTAAATTGTTGAAGTGTATTAAAACTTTTTGACCAACCTAATATCGTAAATATTTATTTTTCTTTACAATAAATTTTATCTCTATTTTGAAATTAAAATTTATAATAATGCAGTTTAAAATAGATTTGAAAGAAAATTACTTATGCCATCCATTTTATTATATAAATATTGTTGTTCTTAAAAAGTAAAAAAAGTTCAAATGGGTAGCATATTTGAAAATCAAATATATTAACAAGATTGATTCCAAAGCAAAATTTTATCATGTTAAAAATTGAATAAAAAGAGCTTTGTAAATTGTATTAGGTTGTGTCATAAGTTTTGTCAGTTTTTCAAACATGTTTATTTCAACAACAACGACAATAAAAACAACAATCAATATAAAAATAAATTATTCAAAGTATTCTCCTGAAGATTTTACTATCTTATCCCATCTTTCTTCGAGCAAATGGATGCCGCGAGTGTACCAAGCTCGACTTTTTTTTTTGAAAAATGTGGTCAAAAACGCCTCAACTTCCTCACGATTCTTGAATTTTTTTCCTCGGATCGAATGCTCCAGGCTTCTAAACAGATGGAAGTCAGTGGGTGAAATGTCCGGACTGTATGGCGGGTGTGGGAGCACTTCCCATCCCATTTCAGCCAACTTATCGCTTGTCAAACGAGCAGTGTGCGGTTTTGCGTTGTCGTGCAGAAAAATCACGCGATTTGGGCGATTGCGAAGTTTGCGTCGCACACGCTCCAACTGCTCGCAATACACTTGGGCGTTGATTGTTTCCCCTTGATTCATCAATTCCCAGTGAATTGGCCCTTTTCGATCCCACCAAACGCATAACATCACTTTTGGTGCTCGAAAGTCAAGACACCGATTCGATCGACGGTTTTGGGCCTGCCATTTCGTTTTTTCTCATCGATGTCCATCTTTCCCGACTTGAATTTCAAGAACCATCTATGTGCTGTCCGTTCGGTAACAGTCTTGGGCCCGTGCGCTTCATTGATACGTTTTGCAGCAACTGAAGCATTGGCTCCGCGCAAAAACTCGTACTTGATTAAATTTCGAATATCAACACGTGACAAGCTCATTTTTCATAAAACCTACAAACATTGTATATTAAAATGACCGCAACAAAACAGGCTATCAAATAAAAAAAGAAAATTTAAAAAACTCATTTCACAAAAAAGTTATATACAAAACTGACAAAACTTATGACACAACCTAATAAAATAAAAAATTAATAAAAATAAATCACGGCATTAATTTGTGCGATCTTGTATATCACTTTCTTAAAAAAGTAAGGATTGTCAAAAATTTGTGCACCATGAAACTTATGCACTTTTTGAAAGTTTTTCGTTTCTATAAAATTATTTTTCAAAAATTTATGTATCCGATTCATAATTTAATTCTTTATGAATGCTTTTTAAATTAAATTTCTAGCTAACATAAAAAAAGTTATAGCTTGATTTTTTGGAAATTTGTGAAATGAATTTACATTTTTAATAGTAGATTTTTTTCTATGTTAGCTAGAAATTTTATTGAAAAAATATTTGATTGAGAATTAAATTTTGAATAGAATAGTCAAAATTGAAAAGTATATTTATCGGCACTCAAACTCAAAAGTGCACAACCATTTCCGAGTCATCCCTGATTACTAGAATAGTTTTATAATGTGCGAATTTCTGGCAACCAAAGTAAAGAATTTGAACTTTCTTTCAACATTCTCGAAAAAATGTTTGCATTAAAAAATGTCATAATTAAAAATATTCATAAGAGTGAATTTAAAAGTACCAAGGAAATTAAAATTATTGTCGTAAGCAAAAAAAACAGGTAATAGTACGTTTATTTAACGAGTGTTTCCAATATGTTATCGTGCATGCTTTTACTTAAGACATAATGGAAACCCCAGAGTAAAGTAATTAGCTTAAGGAAATTTTTTCTCATTTAAACGCACAATTATTTTTCAAGCGCGCGTGCCAAACCTTTTTGCGCACGTGAATTCCGACATATACGACTCACGATTCAATTAAATATATTAGTTATTTTATAAAATTTAATATATTCACATTGTTTGTTATTTGTTATAGAGTAAGCTACTGAAATTCAAAGTGCGCGAACTTTCATTGAATAAAAGAAATACCTTTTAATTGACTACATCTTTAGCGTTATTATTTTGTAATTCATTATGTTATTTTGCCAAAGAATTTTGCTTATCAAATATTCAAATTTTAGTAAACGAATTATATAGATAAATTTTTTTATATCTAATTGCATGAATGAAGAATATTTAACTGTTAAAAAAGCCCCCTTTAAAAGAAAATTTTTAAATATAATATCAAAAAATATTTATTATTATTTATAAATGTATTCTAACAATAAGTTATTTTTTAAAAAATGAAAAAAAACTAAAATACATTTTAAGTGATTAAATTAAAAAATGTTATGCAGAGGAGTATGACCACTTATAAAAAATTTTTTACAAATTAAAAAATTATTTTTGTTGTATGAGGTACAATCGACCTGCTGCAAGTTTTTCAGAAACATAAAAATGAAAAAAGTTTCCAATAATCAACCGCTTAAAAAATAATTTTTCTATATTAATTTCTTTTCAGAAACCGACTGAACTACCTTCTTCTTGATATACCAAAGAAAATCCAACATTTGCGGAATTAATGAGCAAAAAAATTCGTTTTAGAAGTTCAAGATTTTAAAATAATTATCATTTTTAAATTACACTGTGGGAAAAAAGTTAGACGCACCATTTTTTTGGGATTTTTATGAAAAGAAAATTTTTTCGTTCTTTTTTATACCATATATGTTTGAATCACGAAATGTGTGAAAACATTTCGTGAATCAAAATTGCAATTGCGTTTCTGAAAGTTTCATTTTCAATAAATGGCTTGTTTTCATTCTGGAAAAAGTTTAGACGCATTCTGTAATTTTTGTATAATTTTGATTGGTTTTTATTTTATGATATTTTTTAAACCATTATTATTTATTTAGGCAAAGAAAGGTCGCTTAAAAAATCGAAGATCTAGATCCTCCACGAAGCGGACTAGACTAAAAATTGGAGGTTTATGAAATGGTATAAAGTAAATGCACAGAATTTGAATTGGTATTTGTTTAAACAATTATCAAATGTGTTACTGTACTTTTGCGGTATCTTTACAAAAGGCTTAATTTTATTCAAATTTTTTTTTAATTTTAAAAATTAATATCAGAATGAGATGGCGCGTCAAGCGCCATCATCTCGAACTCCGTGCCGCTGGGTAGCGCCGTAAGCCGGTATTTGGCCGGGAAGTTAGTGGTTATTTTCTTTAAAGTCGCGCGTAATGTTGAACCAAGCATAAGTCCGTATCTTGAATTCCAAAAACCACTCCGGCAATTGGTCGCGCAATTTCAATGCGTAAAATTTTCCCACATCTTTCGTGGTTGCATCATTATGCGTAAAAATGTTCCACATCTTCGTGGTTGCATCTTAAACGGAAAGATGTTATGACGGAGTGATAAGAAGAAATTCTATGTATGTGTTCAACAGTCGGTAGAGCAGCGCTCCGGTTAAGCGTTGATCGCAGGTTCAAGTCCTGCCAAGAAGGTCACCTCTTTCACATACACAACAGTTTGCACATAAAATTTTGGAACAATTTTACAGATGACCACCGAAGCGCCAACAAAAGAGCATTTGCGGGAAGTTCTCTTATTCATGTTTAACTGGAAGAAAAGTGTGATTCTCACAAAATGATTGCTGAAGTTTATGGCCAAGATACGATCACTGCCAGAGCCTGTCAGAAGAGGTTTAAGAGGTTCAGAGAAGGCGATTTTGATCTGAGCAACAAAGACTGCGTTTGGTGGGATCATAAGAGTATTTTGTATTATGAACTTCTCAAATCTGGCAAAACTGTAACGGCGGCTCGTTATAAAGAGCAATTAATCAATCTGAACAGAGTGTCCAATATTGCTTCATGACAACGCCAGACCTCATGTCGCAGAACCGATTAAAACTGCCATAAAAGAACTGAAATGGGAAATCTTACTCCACCCGCCCTATTCTCCTGACATCACTTCGTCGGATTATCACTTATTTCGATCAATGGCTCATGGATTGGCGGAGCAGAAGTTCACAAAACAAAAAGAAGTGCGAAAATGGCTCGATGAATGGATTGCGTCGAAAGAACAGAAATTTTTTTTGATGAAATCCATAAGTTGCCCATAAATTGCAATAATGTTGTTGTTAATAATGGTTGTTATTGTTGATAAAAGTTTAATTGAAAATTTTTTGGAATTTTAATTTTTTGAATCGTAAAAAAACGAACTTTCATATTTGTACATCTAATAATTAAAGTAAAATACATAAAATACAAAATAAAAATTATAGAAAATAATATAAAAATAAAATTAAAATATTCAACTTTAAAATATAAAGTCTCTCAATTATTACCAAAATCAAATGGCTTAAATATTTAAAATCGAAAATGCAAGCAAGATGCCGAAAATGAATTAGTATGAATTAAATGAATTACTAAGTGCTCGAAAAATTTGTCGAGAGATGAAGATTTTTTGATATTAATTATTTGCTAAATTAATTTCATTCGGAGTACGTCAGCAAAATTAATTTATTCGCAAATTCTGCATATATGCGTAAAAAGAAATGAAGAAAAAGTAAAATGTTCGCCAAATACAAATGTATAAGCTTTACCGAGGAGTTAATGTGTATGCAAAAACAATAAATACATAGAAATTTCTACACTTACATAAACAAAAAGGGAAGCAGTGGCCTAGCGGTTGTGCAATAGGTTTCACTTTTCTTGGGACGAATTTCGGTTTCGTCCCCCGACCCCACCAAGGTGTTTCCATATTTGGAAGACAATAGGCACCACATTGCACAGTGTGGGTGATACGGCGGTGCTGACCAGGCCTTGTAAGCCGCATCAGCGATACCGCATGTTTATGCAGCAAACCAGCCGAGATTTCGGTGGCTGGTTGGCTCTCATCCAAACCCGCGAAATGATTAGTCTATAGTCATTTTCAACGGAGGAGGATTGATCTGGGGCCTTCACGTATCACGTATCACGTACATAAACGAATGCATATATGTATATTTTGCATTTAAAACGATTTTTAAATTTTGCTAGTCTTTTTGTTTATATATTAAGTTTTGATATGTTTGTTATAAATTTTAGGATGGCGCTAGTTCCTTAAATTTTCTTTTTGTGCTTTTTTGACATGATTGTTGTAATTTTATATTTAATTAAATATTTTTATTGAGTCTTCGCTTAATTTTAACTTAGAAAATGCTTTACAGGAATTTTTCTTCAACATTAATAATTTGTACAGAAAGTGTTCTGATTTTTTTTTAAATTATTTAAATTTTATTTTCGAATAACTCAATTTTGTTTTTGAAGTCATTTTTTAGAAAATAATGACCTACAAAAATTACAGTAATTTTTATAAAGGCATTAGTTAAAAATTTTTTTTTGACTTTAGTAGTTGACAATCTATTATAAGTTCACTTATAATAGTGACTTTTAAAAATTGTTTTAAATTTTTGTAAATGCCTTCACTAAAAGTGCACTTCTTCATTTTTCATGCAAAACGCAAAATATTATTTACGATTTGGATTGCAACTAAATTTTGCTCTTCTTTCGGTCAAATTTTTAAAATCAAAGCATCACATGGTATGCTTTTATAAAAAAATTAAAATAAAATTATTTTTTTTATAAATAAATCGATACATAACCAAATTTTTTTAACAAATAATTTTAGTTTTTTTTTTCAATCTCTATAAAATTTTTTTATTATAAACAATTACTTTAATACATCAATTAATCAGAAAATTGTTACTATTTAATAATTAAGTTTAATTTTAAACAAATTGATAATTTAAAATTATATAATAAAAATTGTCTCAAAATTTATATTAGGCTAGTAAGAAAGTCTTAGAACAAAAAAATTTTTTTTATTTAATCACAATTTTATAAAAACAACTTATTAATCCAAGAGATATCTATCATGATTTATGGACTCATAGTCAACATTCATGCAAAGAATGAATGCCCTTCTTGAAGAACTTGTCCGGCTGTGACTCAATGAATTTGAACCGCTAAATTTTTGCAATCTTAAAGTTTTTGCCTTTATTTCAGCTACTGTTATAAGTACGTTTTTATTGCAAATTCGGTATTTTTCAATTTTAGTATATATCTTAATAAATAGCCAAATAGAGTTATTACAAATAACTTTTGTATCATAATATTCGCAAGAAAACTCCTTTACAGATAGATAAACTTAGTAAGTTGTTTTTATGAAATTATGAATAAACGAAAAAAAATTTTTTTTGTTTTAAGACATTTTTACCAGCTTAATAAAATTCAATTAAATTTTATAGATTCAATGTATATACTATTGAAATTGTTTGAAGATTAAACACATAAATAATTACGCATATATACATATGTCAAACTCTTTCTATATAACAAATAATTTAAAATTTTTTTATATGTACACATTCAATTAAATAGTATAAATATGTAATTATTAAAAGGTAAACATAATAGTTTACATTTAGACAAATAAAAGTCTAAACACAAGTAAATATTAATTCAATACATATTGATCAAATTATCGCCATTGATGATAACGATAATAAATGCGATAAAAAATCAATTAAACGTTCAAACTTTCCAATTCAAAATTTTTAAAATTTAATTTTAATTTTTAATTTATTATAATTTAAAAGAAATATAAATCACAATTTGATACTTCATTTTGAAAAAATAGAAAAATTATATATAAAAGGACGAAATGATATATTCGTATTATACAAAAAGCTTTTTTTATGGAATAAATAGAATTGCAAAATATTATCGTACGTTCAGACGTATATGTTATTTTATTATCTACATATATATAAAATACATACAAATTTAAATAAATTTGATCAAATTAGTTGACAAACTGATTTTTATAACAAAGTATTAAGCCCTTTAATTTTTTTTTTTTAATTAAAAAAACAAAAGTATTAAAAAAATTGCTAAGCACTCTGAATTAAATAATTTTATTTTATTTTTCTTATTTCAAAAGTATATTAAATAATTAAAAAAGCAATATTTGAGTCAAAATAACAAAAAAAATAAAAATGTTTTTAACTACTAAAATCGGATAAAATTTCAATTAATTTTGTGGCCATTTTCAACAAAAACTAACTGACAAAAAAAATATGCGACACTCGAGCTGTGCCAAAACAATGAAGCTTGCTAAAACAACTACAGAAAACGGTAATTTTAGGACGGCTATTTACAATTAAGGTATTATATTTCTAAATTTTTTTATAGATGTGAACATTTTTCTTTAAGAGAAAAAGTTTATTTTTGTTTTGTAGGTTTTGGAGTTTGAATTTGTAGTAAAAATAATATAAATTTCAAAATTATATCTAATTTTGCTTTTAATCTTGACTATTATAAATTTAGTTGGGTTCTTAATTTTGATTTTGACTTTGATTCAACTAAAAAGCTTATCGTTAAGTTTCATTTAACTAAAAAATAGGAAACACTTTTTAGAAGTTCAATTTTTAAAAACAGCTAGTAGTAAAAAATTTTTCAAATACAATTTGTCTTAAAATGACTTTTTTAAGTTAAAATTATTTCAATTTTTTGATTGGATCTCTCTATGTTGGTATGCAGAACACCTTTGGGTTCTAATTTTCAAATTCTATCTGTCAAAAATTATCGTTTAGGAGCAGAGCGGTGTAACTTGGCTTGCGGTTGACTCACGGTTGGCTCATGGGATATTCGTCTGACGTCTCTTCATTTCATTATTGCCATGTGCACTCTTTTACCTGTTCTCAGGCAAAATTGACGAGTGAAAGTGAGTATACAATAGTCGAGAAAAAAAAAGTGACTTTTTTTCTCGCCTATTGTCTATTTATTTTTTATTTTATGCATTTTCTAATTTATACTTTTCTGCACTATTTCTCTTTTTACCTGAGGACATGTGAGAGAGTGCACATTAGCAATGATGAAACGAAGAGACGCTAGACGAATATTCCTAAGCCGCGAGTGAAGTTACAATCCTGTTTAGGAGTTTTCAATAGTGCTGAATTCAAAGCTGAAATATTTTTTTGATTGAATTAATCAGTAAGTAATCCTGCAATTCTAATTTTTAAATCACCAACCGAAGGCCGGTTTTAATGCTTTATATGTGCGTTAATTTACATATTATAGACACATTTTAATTGTTGCAACATTTTATTTTTTCTTTATTTTATACTTACATACATACATACATACAAAGAAAACAAATAAAATGTGTAAAGCATAAAAAAAATTTTGCATTAAAAATGTAGATATGTGTTTTAATTTATTATAATTTATACTTTTTTAAATAAAAATTTACAATGAATTTGAGCAAATGAAGCACATAAAAAAATTAAATAAAGCAGCATTTAATAAAAAATTAAAAAAAATTATCATTATTTTCAATTTTAAACGTTTAAAAACATCATCAAAATGAAAAATCGAAATGAAAATTTTTACAAAAAATACATTTTCAACCTCAAATTTCGTTCAATATACATCTAATTTATGCATATACGTGTATATTGTAATGAGGATGCTTATATTTTTTTTTAAATTTTTTGCATCAGAATTTTGTATAAAACATAAATATGTATTAATTTTTGCAATTTGCAACAAATGATGCATAACAAATAAAGCATAAAATACCTAAATTTATATAAAAAGTAATGTTACACTTTTTTAAGATTTATTAATTTTTTAAAATTATAATTGGAGCACTATCTTATTAGAAAGTTTTGATACATCTGTCAATAAAATTTTTTTATTATCATTGTCATGAATAATGAATATATAGTTTGAAAGTCCGTTTTCTTGCAAACATTTTGGTATATAAAAGTTCGGTTTAGTTTAATTAATTATAAAGTTATAGGTTTTCAAAGGAAGTTCATTATGTCAAAAAATCGCCAAAAAATTCGCATGCTCATGTTTCACGAGTTCAAGCAGAGACACAATGCAATCGATGCAGCCCGGAACATTTGCGCTACATTAAACAAGAAGGCAACTACTTATATCACATGTCTCCACTTGTTCGTGAAATTTCGTTCTAACGATACAAATCGAAAAGACAAGGCACGTTCCGGACGACTCCCGATCATTGATAAACGGGCACTGCTCCGCTCCATTGAATTCGATCCAACACAGACCACGAGTAAATTGGCCGTCGACTTCCACTTTTCAAAAAATTACCATCGCCCATCATCTTTACAAATTGGGCAAAAACAACAGACGCGATCAAACAGTCACACGAGCTCAGCAAAAGGCAAAAAATTCGGCGAATTTCCGACTGCAATTGACTGGCGCACAAATTTAGCCATGAAGAATTGGATCGAATCGTCACTTGTGATGAGAAGTGGATCTTGTGCGACAACCGAAAAGCCAAATTTCAGTGGTTAACTCACGTCAAAGAAATATGCGAGCCCCTCGAACCGATTCACACCAAAAGAAGGTGATGTTATGTGTTTGTTGGTCGTTGTCGGGTCTATTGAGAACTGCTTTCCACGCAGTCATACTATCAACTCAAAGGTCTACTGCTCCCAACTACAAGTCGAATTGCAAGCCGAACACCATTGCAGGGCGTCGAGTTTATTACCAGCAGGATAACGCAAAACCACCATACACTTCGCGTCGCACGCACGCCAAGCTCGAGGAATTGGGCTGGGAAGTTCTCAAGCACCCGTCATATCTAGACATCGCGCCATCGGATTATCGGACATTTGTTCAGGTCCCTGGAGCAATTCTTGTGCGGACACCACTTCACGCAAGATGACGAAGTTGGCGGATTTTTTCGCCTAGAAATTATGCGCTTTTTATTGAGACGGAATCCTGATGTTAACGAAAAGTGGAGCAAAAGAATGGCGAATATATTGATGAAAACAATTCATTGTTGTTGTAGAAAATTTTTTAAAATTGTTGAAGTGTATTAAAACCACCTAATATACCTAATATATCTAATATACCTAATATATTAAGAAAGAAAATAAAAAAATTTCAATATAAATATTAACATCATATTTTTTATTTGTCACAATGTTAAATAATAAATTTCATCTCCTCTAAATTTGTGATCGAACTTTCTCTAACTTTTTAAATAAAAATTAATGAAAAGTCAATTGATTAAATAATAACATTAGGAGAGCGATGAAAATCGTAAAAAAATTATGAAACATTACATTTAAGAAAATATATTCTAATCAAGAAAAAATATTGTTTTTTGAAAAAAAGACTATGTATTGGCACTGTAATTATTTTACTTTTCTTAAAAAATAAGTTTTTTTTAATTTGAAACTAGTTCAATTTTATGAGTTCAAGAAAAAATTCGATATTTTATTTTAAAAAATACCCATAAATTAAGAATTATGCTTAGAAATTGTAAATTAAAGCGACGCCGCAAATCACTTTAAAAAAAAGAATTTGTTCTAAATTCCTTCAAATTTAGTGGATTTTCTAAAATATAAAATAATATTTCCCAATTAAAAATAAATTATTTATGTATTTATCAAAAAGCCACAAATAGAATAAAATTAAATAAAAAACGTGAAAAAGATAATTAAAAAAGCAAGAGTACAAAAAAAGTGAATTTACAAGTTAAAAACGAAATATATATATAAAATTAAAAATTGACAATTTTCATTTTCTTATCATTTTAAATGCTGGCAAATAAAAAAATTTTAAAAAGCGTAAAAGCGAAAAAAACGTAATTTATCTTTGCATTAGTTTTTATTGTTCCCTCTTTCTCTGCATTTTTCGAAATATATTTCACCACATTCTTTTTGATATTTATTCTTTTATCTTTTTTGTTATAAAATATTTTAAAATACATTTTCTTCTAACAAAATTTCATAATTACGAATTTCTTTAATTACCTATTTAATAGATTATAAATTTTAAATACATATTTGTAAGCATATATGAAATAATTTAAGCCTTTTTCAAAAACTGAAGAAAAATGGCTATAAAGCAAAAAAGTGCAATGGAATCGCAACATAATAGCTTCATGGGTATAGCTAGCTAGCATTTTTTACATTTATGCGTGTCTATACCTTTTCTCTTGTTAATTGCGTTTGCTTAATTTTATTAAAGTGAAAAAGAACTTTTTAAAGTTGCGCATTTATAAAATTAATTCATATATCTATATAGAAAAACTCGTAATAAGCAGCTAAATTAAACTATTAAAAATTGCACAAAAAATCAAAATTGAAAAAAATATATAGGATGATCAAAAAGTCCTTGCACACACTTTTTTAATCATAAATTTTTCATTTAAACGATATTTTTACAAACAAACATTTAAATTTAAATGAAAGCCAACGAAATTCTCTACAAGATCATTTTAAAATATTTTCGAAATTTTCGTCTTTAAATGCCACGCAGGACTCTAGACGCTTGCAGAAATTCCCTAGAGCATTGGAGACTTTAGAGGCTTAATTGTGCTGTGATTTCCAGCGCAGGCCTTTTGCTCTAAAATGAATGGGATTCAGGTCAAGAGAGTTGGACGACCGAAATTTCTTATCCCATAGGTCGATTTTTTGCATTTTGTAAAAATTTTTTGCGGTCGTATCCGACTTCTTATATCGCTTAATGGCACAATAAAGGGTTCGTTTAAAAATTCGCAATTTTTTGCAATGCTTGGCGCTGATTTTCCAGTATAGAAAGATCATAATTCGCTTGTCTTTCGAGCTCATTTTTTCGAAAAGTAAAAACGATAGTGAAAAACAAATAAATATAGTTTGTACAGAATTTTATGCGTTACCTGTAACACAATGATACAATATGCTAAAAACTGTAACAAAATTTATGTCGAAAAGAATTGTGCAAGGACTTTTGGTCACCCTGTATATTTTGTATATTCCTGTTATACATAAATATGTATATGTATTATATTAATCGTTTGAATTTGTATTAAATTAATTTGACAACTTTATATCCAAAAATACTAAAAAAATAAAAAATATAATAGTTTAAATGTAGGAATTAAAGTAAAAGGAAAAAAGGATAGGAAAAAAAGAACAAATTTCAATCTTTCTTAAACATCTTCACTTTGGCCTTTTTTTGGTAGCTTTAATCTTTTTTCATTTATTTTTCTTTTATTTAATATATGTATTCTTCTGTCTTTTCACACACATTTATGCACTTTCTTTAAATAACGTATCGGTCTTTTTCTCATTTTTTTGAACTAATTTTTTTATACTCAAAGTTACACATATATGTACTTATCGTTAGCATACATGTGATGTAGTAATGAATATAGATATGTACATATATTAAAGCACATTAATTTTTTTCCATCTATAATTTTTGTGCGTTAAAATTATGTATAATAGTATAATAGTGAAGAAAAGTGCAATAATGCCCGACAAATCCCGTGCACTTTTCATTCTCTTTTGTATTTTTTCGCAGAGTATGTTCTTCTGGACGTTCGCTTCCTTTGCATTATTTTAATTTTATTGTATAGCTTTTTTTCGCCGAACGCCTTCTGCCAAAAAATAGACAAATGCATACGAATAAGCTCATGTGTATTGTTTTTCTTTATTACTCTTTTCAATTATTATCAGTTTTCCATTTTTCTTTATACATTTTCTTCTTTTTCTTTTCACTTGTATAATAAATTCGACCTTTTTGAAAAAAAATTGATTTTAGAAGACAGCCGTCTCGTGCAAAATACATGCAAAGCATGTACATATGTACATAATGCACAGTTCACACATATTTGGCCAATAATGTAATTTATTTATTTTATATGTAGATTGTGATAAAAATAAGAATGGAAATACAAAAATAGTGCGAAATAAAATTTATATCTTTATATTATATTTATGTACAATAAAAGTAAAATATTCAATACGACAAAAAATATTGTAAAAGTAGAAGAAAAATTAAATTTTAAATAATATTTAATATAAAAATAAAAAAATGTTCATTTTCCTTTTATTATTATATTGTCATGTCTATGTTATAAATTTGAAAAGAATAAAATAATATTGAAATATACTTATATTTAGGACAATCTAATTTAATACCCGGATTTGTTTTTTAGTCAAATTAAAAAATATGTTCATTATTATTTGCATTTATTTATGGTCTATATATTTTTGTGCCTTCGATTTACGGTTAAAGCGAAAAAATTCACTTGATGAGAAGAAAGAACAAATAAACAAAATACACCAACAAAAATAAAAAGCAAAGCAAACAAAATGAAAAAAATTTTGGAAATTAAAATTTTTGACAAAAATTGTTAAAATTATTATATTATATTTAAAAAATTTAAAATATACATTTAAAATGGATGTATAAATGTTTTGTGAAAAAATTCTATTAAATTACTTAAAACATGTTTTTTTCTTTTATAAATACTAACAGAAAAATATTAAATACAAATGCATTTTTATTATATAATCATTACACTGATCATTTACTTATTTTGAATTGACGTTTTTATATAGTAATTAGCAGTATTAATGTTTTATTTAGCTTTTTTAATTATTACTAAAAAATTTTAATTTAATTTTGAAATATAACTTGTTATATTAACAAGCTATATTTCCAACGCACTATATATAAATGCTTTTTTGTGGAGCAAAAAAAGATTATCAAGTTTCTTGATGTCCTGACCTATAATCAGAAACAATCTCAAACACAAGTCATACAAAGCTCCAAAAAGCCCAACTAATCACTAATAAAACAAGCCCGCAAAAAATGAGCACTTCACGGTCCCGCATCTCTGAAAATCAAGGAATCCGAAAACAACCAAGAAGCATATCCCCGTAAAATTTAGATGCTGTAGTAAATTTGTAATTCAAGCAGCACACACTCGATGTGAATTGGATTTTACAGCAATATCTTTCCCGCTCATAAAAAAAATAAAAATGGTAAAAAAGCAAAAATTTTAAAATTAATGAAAATTTGAAAAAAAAATAAAAATAAATGATTGGTTTTACTCGTGAATTTCTATAAACTGCCATGTATGATGAATCTTGTAAAACATGATCTGTGCCATATTTTACAAAAGTTTAGTAGCACTAAAGTAATCCCTGCGCCGGCAGTGGGATCGATTATCACCGAAAATAGCGAACAAAATTTTTTTGAGGTGTTTGGAGCAATGTCGCGACGTAGATGGAACGGGACGAGTATCTTAAAGTCAGAGTTTTTCTTTTTTTCTTGTTAGTAAAATTTATTTTTGTCGAAAATTTTATGAAGTTTTTCTTTATTGACCTTTTTACGGTTAATATGTACATATAATAATTAATAGATGAAAAAAATTATTAAAAACTAAAAGTTCATATTAAAAAATTCAAAATGTTTATTCTATTTGTTGTTTTAACACATAAAATAAAATTTTATAATAATTATAATACAACTTTATTTAAATAGATTTTCTAACCTGTTCTCCTGTACTAATAACTTCTTTTGAAAACTAAATCTAAAATCCATGTATTATATCTGTTGCAGCCAAAACTGGTTTTCCGCCAAAACTGGTTTTTCCTAGCCAAAACTGGTTTCGGCTAAAAATTTGCCAAAACTGGTTTTTCCTAGCCAAAACTGGTTTTTCCTAGCCAAAACCAGTCTTGACTAGCCAAGATTGGTTTTTCCTAGTATAAACTGGATAAATTTATTTTATTCATGTTTTCTTTGTTTTTTTTTAATTTTCTCTCGCTTTACGTTTCCGGAATTCTACAAATTTATCTAAATCTATGTGAGCCGTGTCAATTAAAGAAGGCAAAAGTAAAAAAGTCGATCGTTGTTAAGCCAATTTTGTCCAAAGATTTTAACAGCCGTTGTCAGGTTGATCTCATCGACTTGCAAGCACGTCCCAGTGGAGAATATAAGTTTATAATGGTCTATCAAGTAACTTTTGATTCACTTTTTTAGTTTTTTCTATTTGCGTTTTTATTTTTAGGATCATTTAACAAAATATGTTTTGTTAAGACCACTTAAAAGTCAAGACTGGTTTTGGCTAGGAAAAACCAGTTTTGGCTAGGAAAAACCAGTTTTGGCAAATTTTTAGCCGAAACCAGTTTTGGCTAGGAAAAACCAGTTTTGGCGGAAAACCAGTTTTGGCTGCAACATATCAATTAGCAGAAGCTTAAATTTGTTTTAAGAATTAAAAAAAAATTTTTTTTCTTAAAATTGTCATTTAAATTAGTAAGTATCTAATAGCATAATGTTTATACAAAAAAAAAACTCAAATTGAATAAAAATGAACGAAACAAAAAATTCTTATTCAGTGGTTGTTAATTTTAATTTTTATCGTTTATGATGGTTTTAAATCAAGTTAATCGTTTATTTTATTACCTTTTATTGTGTTTGCAAAAAATATAAATAATCTTTCAACTAATAAACCACCAACACGTTAAAAAAGAAAACAAAACACAAATTATACCAAAACATATATAAGAGAAAAAAGGTTAAAAACATATCAAATAAAAAAAATTTAAGTCCTTTTTTAAATTTTGATTTTTGAAAGATTAGTATGTTTTATTCTTTTTCTCGTTCCTAATAATTTACTGTAATAAAATAGTTTTTGGCAATTTGGAAAAATTATAAACATTATAAATGTAAGGAAACATTAAAAAAATTTCTAAACACCATTACTGCTAGTTGTATTTGTGCACTATTAATTTTTAAATTAATTTTTAAATGAACAATGAATTTTTTTACAATTTTGTTTATTAAAAAAACTTTTTTATGGTAAATTAATTAAGCTAAAATAAAAATTAATCAATAAATCAATTTTTTTTAAATTAATGAAAAATTTAAATGAATAAATAATGAAAATTTATAAAGAAGTAAAATGAGTAAAAAAGTTGCTAAGCGATGAAGTACTACATATCTATTGCTCATTTAAAAATTATTTTTTTGTTAAAATTATGATGTTAATAGAATAAAAGAATACTCGCTTTATAAAATAATCTTTCCATTATTTATGGTTTTTAATTATTATTAATGTATTTTAAGCTATAAAATGTTAAAATAATTATTTTCGCCTTTTCTTATGCAAAAAGTAATATGGAAATGAAAAAATAATTTAAACTAAAATATAAAATTTTATAACCAAATTTAAAATTAAATAACTAAATTTCTCAGCTTTTTATTTTTTTCTCTTCTGATAAAAAATATATTAGGCTGTCACATAATTTTCTGACAATTATGCTCTAATTTTTTCCTACAATAGATAGAAATGTGTGGTTTTTTGCATCCTGTAGAGCATGGGGACGTATTTTTTAAATTTTCATTTCTAGCATTTTTATAGAGGAAAATGCAATGAAAAAAAACAATGAAAAAAGTGCACGTATCTTGGCATTTTTTCGGAGAATGATCCAATGTTCTTGAAATTTTTACTATAAGCTCTCCTTACATAAACTATTACTATCACACTCCATAAATATGAACTTGATCGGTTAAATAGGAGCCGAGTTATGAAACATCAAAAAACGTCAAAAATTTAAAATAAGCTGACAAATTTCGGCAAATTTCGGCATTTTTGACTTTTTTTGAAGCTTCATAACTATCAAATCGATCAGGTTCAAATTCATGGAGCATAATAGTGTATGTAAGGGGAGCTTATAGCTAAAATTTCAAGTCTATTGGATCACTCCGAAAAAGACACATGCACTTTTTTCGTTGTTTTTTTGTTGCATTTTGCTCCATAAAAATGCTAAAAATTAAAATTTTAAAAATCGCTGAAACACGTGTCCCACAAATTTGACACGCTCTACAAGATGCAAAAAACCAAACGTTTCTATCTTTTGTGGAAAAAAAGTTAAAGCATAATTGTCAAAAAAAATTAATAATAGTCAAATAAATTTTAGAAAAAAACTTTTCCAAAAATTTTTTATTTTTAATATAAGTTAGTTTTATTCTAAAAAAGTTAAATTTTAATTTAAAATTTTCTTTATAATAAAATTCTGAAGATTTTGTATTTTCATAAATTTTAAAATTTGTGGATAATCAATTTTATTTTATCATTTCTTTAAACAAATTTTTTCTTCATTAGTCATCTAAAAATGGCTTACTAAAAAGACAAAAAAATAATTGAAGACAAACGAATTTAAAAGTGAAAAAAATGTATGATTTTAAAAAAATTTTATATGGAAAAACACTTTTGTGGGAAATTTTCTTTTTTATTATGCTAAATTCTAAATACACTAATAACTGAAATTGGCATAAATTAAAAATTAGTTTGGGAAAAGCTCGCCTCCCTAAAAAAATAATTAATCGAGAAATTTGATTTAAAATAAAATCAGTGACTGTTAAAAGTAAAAATAAAAATATACGATCAAAAAAAGTCAATTTTTAAAGGAAAATACATTTTATTTGATGCTTTTTCGATATCAAGATATTTGTAGATTCTCGAAATTAAATTTATTTAATTCTACAATATATTATGCAGAATTTCATGCTCTTTAAGATGACATCATTCATTGTTCTGAAAAATCCATATTCTAATCAGAATTCGAATTTTTCAAGTGCGGCTTATACGAATGCTACAATTATTTTTATGACTTAAATTACTTATTTTGGGTCCAATTAATACATTTTAATAAAAATATCATGTATACAATTAATATAGGTACATAGTTTTATTAAAGTAAACCTATCATTTTGGAACGCATTAAAATGTGAAAATTTCAGTATAACTGTTGTAAAATTGTTATGAAGAAGCGTAAAACTTGAATTTTAGTAGAAATATAGAAATAATCCATGGTACACACTAGTAAAAAATTAGCCCGGAGCGATGTTCCATGTACAAATTATACAAAAAACTTTATGAGAACCCATCATTTTGGAACGCATTGTATATGTACAATAAAAATTTAAATTTTTTTTTGTATATAACTTTTATTAATAAGATAAATAATTATTGTTAAAATTAAATCTTTCAAATGTTAAAATTAAATCTTTTAAAAAATGAGTTATTAAAAATGAAGAATGTAAGGAAAAATTTTTTTAACGGTTTTTATAAAGTTTTTTTGATGATAAAAAAAATTGTAATTAAGTACATAAAAAACATAATTTGAGATAAAAAACGATAATTTTTAATTGGAAATATTGTGTTCGTAATTTTCAAAGTTTAATTTTTGGTTTCTTTTAAAAAAAATACTTGCTAATTACAAACCAAAACCAATATATTTTAAAAACTAAAGGTAAAAATTCAATTTTTTAATTTCTATTTTTGATATTCTACATATTATATTCAAATAATACACATTTATTAATAATACTTATATAAGTCATAAATATTTTTTTCATAAGTCATAAATATTTTTGAATCTATTTTTATATAAATTTAAAAATATTTCAATGAAACTTTTAGAAATTTTATTGTGAATAGTTTCTTTAAAAAAATTGCAGCAATTCAAAATTCTTTTTGAAAAAGCTTTTGAAATAAAACAAATTATTGATTTTTGCTAATCTATATACAGTCCAAGTTAACGCCGGGATTTGTTTTGTTAATAACTTTTTTAATTATTTTTGGTTTTTGGAAAAAGTGACAAAAAGTTTAAATGATTAGCAAATTTGTAAATCGAAATGAAATATTGACAAGCTTGGTGTCAAACAAAATGGTAAAACCTTGAAAATTCAATGCAAAAAGAATTTTGAAAATATGATGCAAATTAAAGAAGTTATAACAAAAACAAATCCCACCGCCAATTTTGAGCCAAAATTTGCGGGATATCCAAAAAATTTTTTTCGGAATTTGATCATCTTTGTCTAAAGTTAGAGGAAAATTTCTAAAAAAAGATTTTTGCACATCATCTGGAAGAAAAACTGGCAAATGTCCCTAACTCCGGTCTTTACTCCTTTACAGAATATTTTGCGGTTTCGCCGCATTTCACCTCAATTTCAATTTTTTTAGAAAATTTCAACACGTGAATCCAATATTTTTTTAAAAATTACAAAAAAAATTTTTTTGTAATATTGCGGCCAAAGTATAATTTAGCCTATTGTAAATATGCATATGTTCAATGTATGTATATATAGTAAATACGTATATGAATTCATTAGTAGCGAAATTCGAAACAAGTTGTAATTTAAAAAGTTATTAAAGTATATGCATATATAATTAGAATAAAAACTTTTATTTTGTGTATTTTAATTTGAATTTAAAAAATTTAAAATTCTTAAACAACAAACATACTTTATTATTTGATTTGTATTTAAAATACATTTTATGTATGTATGTATTTTCTCGAATTTAAATTTGTGAAAAACGATAGCCAAAATGTTCCACATAATTTATTGCATAATTTGTAAATAATTCACTAAAAATATTCTTTTTACTTTACTAATCGGCAAACTTTTTAAATAAGATTTTATTTAAAATTTTTTATTATCTGCTGTTATAAAAAATATTCATTTTTTAAATTAGGCTATTAGCATTTTTTGTTTATCAACAATATACTAAAATATATTTAAAACAATAAATAAAAAAACAGGAAAAAACAAAAATGAATGGAATGTGTTAAAAAAGTTTAAAACATATTTCCATTGACCAAAATTATAAAAAATGTTTAACAAAAGCCTGACAGGTAAATCAGTGGAAACTCATATTTTGGTAAATATGTGATGCTCATCTACTAACTATATATAAAGTATACAATGGCCGGCTAAAGTATACTTTGTAAGCTTTGATCTTACATATTTTACATATTTTATGGCAAAATAAATTTTAGTTTTAAAAATCCTATTACTTTAATTTTGCGTGTATAAGGCCGAGGGTTTTGAGCCAAATTTAAATTGGCGCTAAAGAGTTTATTTTGTTGTATCGAATCCGCTGGGGTCCAAATTTTGTATTCACCTTCGTTTCAGTTTCATAAAGGTGGGCACAAAATTTGGACGTTTGGATCCAATACAACAGAATGAACTCATTGTCGCCAATTTAATTTAGCTCAGAACATCCGGCCTTATACACTCGAAATTATGGTAAATCTATTTTAAAAACAATCGAGCTATCTACATATTAAACCAAAAAATTTAAAAATAAAATTTTTTACAAAATAAAAAATAATAAATAAAACTAAATTCAAAAATTTTCTTAATATTTTTTTTAAAACAGGTAGTAATTAAAATATTTAAATTTTTTATTCTTTTTAAAATTATTTTATAAATTATTTAATTTAATTATTAAAATTTAAAAAATAAATTTCCTTAAGCAGCCTGGAATATTTAGACGAAGAATACACACTTTTTTTGGATTAGCATAATATGTATTAATTTTTTAATTTTTTAATAGAATAGAAGATGGGTTATAATGTCATAATGGCAGAGATGCTAAAATTGATATGCGCGTTAACTCGCACTGCATCTGTGCGCATGAACTTATCCAATTTGATGTAATATATGACATTTTTTTGACATGGAATATGTCGAATATATTAAATATTTCAATTTTTTTATTATATGTAAAACAAAAATATTTTTAAAAAAGTTCGAGTAAACAGGACGTTCGAAGAATTTTTGAATATTGACTTGGCCTTTATTCTGTTATTTTGTGTAGATTAAGCTTAGCATAAAATTTAATGAATGCCTTCATTAAAGCAGGCTGTAATTCAAAAATTTTGAGCTCAACCAAAAGACAAATAAAACTAAAATCAAATTGACTCAACAAAAGCTGCGCCTGAAAAATAAAAAAAATAAAAAAAACTATTAGGTTGAGGCAAAATTTTTTACCCATTTCTTTCACACTTTTCAAATTTATTTTTTCTACTAATAACAATAAACAAATCAATGAAGGTATGCTCCATCATTATCTAGGACATCTTGCCATTTTTTGGCAAACAGCTAATTCCACGAACGTAGAAGTCAGAGGAGCGAGAATCAAAAAACGCCGCCAAGTCGCTTTTTAAATGCTCTTCGTCGTCGAATTTTTTCTCACGGATGTATTGCTTAACGACAAAAAAGGTGGTAGTCAGAAGGCGCAAGATCTGGGGAATATGATGGATGTGGAAGAATCGTCCATCCAAGTTCCTGGATTTTTTTACACGCCTTCTTTGCAACATGAGGTCGTGCGTTGTCGTGCAAGAGGAAAACTTGGTCTTGTTTTCCTTTCAATTTTGAAGCCAGTCGATCGAGTTGGGCACAATAATACTCTGCGGTAATCGTAGTTTCAGATGGCAATAATTCTCAATGAACAATTCCTTTCATGTTCCACCAAACACTAAGCATGACCTTCTTCGGATGGAAATCGGGTTTTGGTGTCGGAACTCCTGATTTTCCCGGACTGAGCCACTAGCGCTTGCGTGTATGATTAGCATAGAGTACCCACTTCTCATCGTCAGTAATCACATTTTTTGAGCCAATCGAATGTGCGACGAAAAGTCAAAAGTTGTGCACATACTCGAACGCGCTGATTTTCTTGGGCGGCCGACAATTGATGGGGCGCCAAGTTTTGAGACTTTTCCGAGTTGATGCAAATGACGATCAACCGTCTTTTGGTCACACTCAAGAAGCTCTCCAAGTTCACGTGTAGACAGACGTGGCTCCTCTTCAATTAATTCCAAAGGACGTTCATCATCTAGTTGACTGGATCTTCCAGGATGCTCTTTATCGTCGATTTCGAACACACCATTTTTGAATTTATGAAACCAATTTTTTGCGGTATCACAGGAGACCATGTCCTCGCCCATCGAATCGCAAATGTTTCGTGCTGCGTCCGCCGCTGTATGGTGTAAACGAAACTCGTAAAAAAGAAGGGTCCGAATCTGTCGTCTGTCGAGCTCGATTTTCTCCGCCATTTTGAACAAAAATTGCGATCCAAAAGATATCGTTCGATAGCTTAGATTGCGCTGCTTATATATCTTATAAAAGAAATTTTCTAGAAGCTTGCAGAATATTGCAGTAAACGCTTGAAGCGGATGGGTAAAAAATTTTGCCTCAACCTAATAAAACTAAGGGAAGTCTAAACTTGATTAAGCAAAAAAGACATAAGTATTAGCTTGGCATAATGCTATCGATAATATTAATATTTCAATATAAGGCCAAAACTGGGAAATATGCGTCGCAATATTTTTTTGTTATTAAAATTTTTTAGAAAATTTTAAAAAATTTTACAAAGTATACATATATATATATATATATATATATTAAAAAATTTGTTAGAAATTACTTTTTAATTTATTGTTTTATTAATTGTGTGAACAAAAGTCGTATAAAGTTTATTAAGGTAAAAAATCTCGAATAAAAGATTTTGTAGACATATAATAATAATGCTTTTTGAATGTTAAAGAAAAATTTATGAGCGTGGGCGATGCCGGATTGAGAACTGGGATCGATTTGGAATAAAAGAGAAAATGACAATGCTAAATGATCGTTTTTCTTTCATTTCTTTAAATATTCTCACTTATGCTGACTCTTATTATAAATGAGTCAACTAGCAAGAAAAAAATTAAAGAATATAAAGAATATTTAAAGATATGAAAAAGGCATATGTTGTTTATTCGTTTTCGTAATTTGAAAATGTATACATATTAGAAAAGCCTAGAAAATTCGTAAATGTGTTCGTTTTTGATTATATTGTCTCTGCTTTCATTTCATTCTAATTTTTAAGCTTTTTGAGCAACAAGTAATGGCCAAAAAAACGAAAAATCTAAAATCTTATCTTGATTACAAATAGATTTTTATTTATTTTTTTCTTCAATTCTTAGAGTTTCTATTTTTCATATAATTTTCTATAGCTATTAAAGAAATAAATCAATGACAAACAAAAAGTGATAATCATTTAAAGATTTCTTTTTATCTTTAAAATATATTCTCGAATTTTGTTAAAAATTTTCGTCTAGATTTCAAAATAATATTTTGATAAATTGAACCGCTACTTAAAATTTGCTATTTTTTAAAATAAAAATATTATTATTGCTTAATATAAGTATTAATTAAAAATTATTTTGTTGTGATTATGCAGAATTTTGTTATATATATAATATATAATATTGTAAACTCAATAAAAGTAATTTGTTAAGATTTCTGGAAAATGGCATCACGTACCACTGCCGGAGGTATTGGCTTTTCCGTTATGGCCAAGGTTAATTTTTTTATAAAAAAGTAAATCTCATATATTTTCAAAAATAGAAATAATAACCAATGTAAAAATTATATTGTACTTAAAAAATGTTTTTAAATAATGTTTTATATTTTTAGCAAGCATCCAAATATAATGACCAAGAAGCTGAACTTCTTTTAAATTGGATAAAAAAATTAAGTGGTGAAAACATTAGCACATCCGGAGACCGAGATAATTTTCTTAGGCTTCTTAAAGATGGCACACTTCTGTGCAAGTAAGATCAATTTAAACCAAAATAAACGAATAAATTTTTTTTGATATTTTGCCTCAATTTAAGTATTAAAAAACTAACAATAAGCTGTTTTTTACCATTTGACAAAATATTAGGAAATTTAAAAATATAATTTTAAATGGCGCTCCGACATTTGTGAATGCAATTACGGATTTTTCAACTTTGATTAAGTTTTTAAAAAAAATTATTTTTATGAAAATTAATTTTGCCATTTCGATTTAGAATTTAATTCTCTATCAATTACTTTCTAAATCAAATTTCTGGCTAACTTAGAAAAAATTTGCAGCTGAAAAAGTGAAGTTATTTTTTATTTTTAGGAAATTTTTTGAATGTCATTTAGATGTAACTTTTTTAAAAAATAATGAATAAAGAATTAAATTTTAAATTCAATGGCTAAAATTTATTTTCTTAAAAGTATTGTTAAAATGATAATCAAAGTTGAAAATCTGCAAATGTCGCATCCGCAAATGCCGCTGAACCTCTTAAATAATATTAAATATTTTAAAATTCTAGAATAAGAATTAAGGCCACAAAAATAACATTTTATTAAATTTAAAAAATATCTTAAAAATATTTGAGGGTAGCAAATGCAATTGAACCTAACAGCATCAAAAAGATTCAAAAGCCAATCTCAAACTTTGCGTGCATGGAAAACATAAATTCTTTCGTCGACTGGGCTAAAAAACAGGGCGTTCCCACTGAAGAGACGTTTCAGAGTGTTGATCTTTTTGAGGCGCGTGATCTCTTTTCAGTCACAGTGACATTGCTTTCGCTTGGTCGAATTGTAAGCATTTTTATTTACAAAAAATAATTTCTAAAAATCTTTGACAGTGCTTGATTTCAATAACTATGTGACAAATTTAATATAAATAAACATAATTTATGTCTATTTATATTAAATTTTAATTTCAAACATACTTCCAAATAGGAATGCTAGTTTTAAATCAAAAATTGATATAACAATGTTTTAATCCAAATTTAAAAAAAATTAAAATAATTTTAATACATGTGATACGGGGAAATAAGAAATTAAATTTGATTTACAGTTTTTTAATAACTTTGACAACTTCAATTTTTAAATTTATAATTTGTTTGATAAATAATACAAAATGACAAAACTATATAAAATAATTTAATTTACAGCAACTTTATCTAGTTTGGATTAATTTGAAGATACTGTTCAGCTCTTTAAAGTTGGACAAATTTTTTATTTTTAAATAATTAAATAATTTATGTATATCTTTGAGATGAGTAAAGATTAACAAAGTTGATTAACCAAACAGAAAATCCATTAGTTTCTTTATATGGTAATTTAGTACTATAAATAACATTTATTCACTCTAACTTTTTTCACTTCAAATTATGTAGCAATGTTACCTTTTTTACATTAAATTTTTTTAAATGTTTTATCATTTTTTATTTGTTATTATTTTTAAAAATTTGATTCAGCTTTCAAATGACATATTGTATGTTATATATATTTCTATCAAATTTGTGCATTCTCGCGCAATATTTTTAGTTTTGACGTCTCTAGTTCTTCATATCTAATAATACTATGATATGACTTATTTCCTATTAAAATATTAATATTATTCAAAATTTCAGGATCTACTCCGCTGCTAAATAGTCAATCTAAAACGTTTTTAGATGTTTTAAAGCACTATTTTTCTTATTTATGAATATGTTTAATATTCCTTGAAGCCTTCAGCTTTTATATATGCATTTTGAAACTTGCTAAATCCTTTTGATTTTAGCTTGAGAAAAAGGGAAAGCCAAATCCCTTCGCTTAAAATCACTTTTCATCAACATTCATCGCAGCATTTTTATTTTGCAAATACATCGTCAGTTTTACTTTAAATTAAAAATATACTAATAAGTTATTAATAATAATTATTAATTTATACACATAATACTGTTCACTTTAACGAATACTAACAACTTAATTCTTAATTGCTATTTTGTAATAGAGATTTGGAATTTTATTAAATATATATGCACAGATCAGAGATGCGACGAAACAAATTGCAAATTATAAAAACAGGAGGAAAAGGATTTTGCTAAAAATTTTAATTTTTGCGCCATTGCCCAGCTTTTTCGTAGCCCAGTCTAAAATTATTATCAAACCTTTTCTTTGTTTATTTTTAAATTAGTTTCGTTGTGCCTATGGTATAAATTTAAATATATAAATATTGTGTTGCCGTAAATAAATACTTTTTAAAATTATTTTTAAAAAAATAATATGTATTAGATATTAGGTTAATGCATAATTATTAGCAATCGTAAATTCCTTGCTCAGAAATTGACTAAGGAAACGATATTAAAAAAGGCAATAATTGAAGTAAGATGTGAATATAGTAAAAAATAATGATTTTGTTAATTTTAAAAAATATGTATTTTCTTCTATAAAAAAATATTTAAAAACGGCAGATAATTATGTATCAATCGGATATTTGTTATTATATTACAATTACATATGATAAAGTTAATAAATTTTCTTGGAATTGACGTGCTGCAAATTTCATATTAAATAAATTTTCATATTCGTCTGTTTTTGCTAATTTTTGGCCTACCATTTCAGTTGGAAAAGAAAGGGCTGCCTCATCCGGAAGGAATCAAGCAAAATTTTATCTACAATATTCCGCTCGCCTGATGTTTCGACTAATATCATATGTGTTAATTTTTCGCCTGATTCACAATAATTTTCAATTTTTTATATTGTATTTTAAAGATTCTTTATTTTTCATTATTGTGAGTCTATTATTCTCTTTTCTATCGATTTTCATTACAGAAATGCATACTATTGAAATTCGTCAAAATTATTTTAAATATTAGTGAAAAATTTCATATGATTTGAGTTAATTGCCTTGTTTATTTTTTATATTATTTTTGCGTGATTTTTTGGCGAATAAATTATTGCACTGATATTAAATTTTATTGCTTACATTATAATATGTATAATCATTAATCATTAATCATTAACCAAGAGGAACCTTTATTAAAAAATAAATTTAAAAAATATTTTTGTTCAATATTTAAAAAACTTTAAAGAAATTTATAACTAAAGTGATTTTTGCGATTTTCGGTTGGTGTTGACTGGACGACTTTCACAATCAATAAACGAACGGCTCCCGCAGCTTATACTGTTGCTCCGGGCGAATTGAGTGTGCAACCATCTTCGAAGCTCGTCTTTAATGCACCTTTCGATGAAAAAATTACATACAAAATTAAAGTAAGAGAATACTATTAAAAAAATTTCTAAAAAATAAAATAAATAGAATATGTTTAATTTTTTTAAAATGTTTTTATTAAAATCTGTTTAGGTTTCGAATAAAAGTAGACGTGTCGTCGCATGTACTGCTAATAGTACAAACAATGGACGGGTAAGAGTTGAGCCCGAAGGTATTGTTTTGAGCCAGGGCGATCATACCACTTTTGCCGTTTCATGCCAACCTTTTGAATGTAGAGAAGGACAATCTTTGCCTAATGATTGCGTTACGCTTATTTGGGTAAATGTATCGGATGATGCAACAAAGGCAAATTTTAGATATAGCACGTATTTTACTAATGATGCGATGACTCGACAAAAAGATATTATTGTAGAGTATAACACATGAATTTGCATAATAATCATAAAAAATTGAAGCATGATTCACCTTCCACTTAAAAGATTTTTTGTTATAATATTATTGTTTATAAAACATATACATGTATGATGACAAAAAAACTCGGTTAAACATTTATAATTTGTATGAACAATTCAAGAAATAAATGCAAAAAGTGAAATAATAGGGACAGTTTATGACTTTCTCTTGCTGGTTCAATTTTAAAATCCTTATTTAAAATGTTTGAGTTAAATTTTCTTTAAATAATTTATTTTGAATTGTTTTGATTTGTTTCCAACACATTTCTATAGCTGTTCTTTTGGAGTATTTTCTGTGTCCATCCAGTTACGCTTTCTTTTATTTTGCGTACGTTAAGCTAATTTTCTTTAGTTTTTTCACTTTAGTAACATCCGTTTAATAAAATGTGAAACCTAATTTATGTTCATCTTTTGCTTCCAATTAAAAAAAACATATAATAAAAAAATAATATGTATAAAAATCAAGTACGAACATATAAAAATGAAAAATATAAAATAAAAAATATGAAAAAATAAAGTTGCTCTAAAAAAAATAAAAATATATTATTCAAAAAAATATAAAAACAGTAATGGCAAATAAAACAAAGAAAAAAATTATAAATGCGAATTAAAATTTGCGACAAACGATGAGTTCGAGAAATCGAGTGGGAATAACGAAAAGACGAAAACACGTAAAATATGGTTTTGATATTTTGTAGACCATTTTTGTGTTCATTCACATTAAATGTTATTTGTCATTTAATTTTTTTATATTTTCAAAAATAAATTATTTCTTTATTATAATTATCATTTGAATGAAAAATTAGATACATATTTTTAATTTAACAGATATATTTATATTATTCTTAATTTTATTGTATTTTATTTGTATTAACATAACTTTAAATATTATTAACTGCTTCGTAAAATACATGCATATGTATGTATTAATATTGTAAAAATTGATTTACATGTTTAATTTCGCTAAACCAGCTTAGAAGGCTCAACTTTTTGATTCTTTTATGTTATTATAAAATACACACATATGTATATAAAATTTGGCTGTAATGTTTATTTATGACATTACTTTGTCAGTAAAATCCATTTGTCGCATTTTTCTCAATATGCATCTAAAATAAAAACATATAGCTTAATTTAAATTTTTGTATGTACCTTTTAAAATACGTACGTAATACGTGAAAGCCACAGATCAATCCTCCCCGTTGGAAATGACTATAAACTAATCATTTCGCGGGTTTGGATAAGAGCCATCCAGACACTGAAATATCGGCTGGTTTGCTACATATACATGCGGTATCGCTGATGCGGCTTACAAGGCCTGGTCAGCACCGCCGTATCACCCACATTGTGCAATATTGTCTTCCAAATATGGAAACACCTAGGTGGAATCGAGGGTGGAACTGAACTTCGTCCCAAGCAAAGGGAAACCTATCATACAACCACCAGGCCAGTGCTCCCCTTATAAAAATAATGTCGATTTAAATTAAATATTACTTTAATTTTGATATATGTACATATCATAAAATATTTTATACATAGTATGTAGAAACTAATTGGGTCGGTTATTTTCAACCAGGAGTTGACAAAACCAAATTCATTTGCAGATCGAGCCTGATAGAGATTGAAAATTTGTTAATTTGTAATTATTTTAGAATTTGCAACTCCATAATTTGTTGAGTCTAAGTTTAGCTAAAATCTCGAGTAGATCCAGGGTTTTTGGTATTGGCGAGTTTAAATCTAAGTCTAATAATCAGCCTTATATCTGAAATAGTGAAGTCGCAAACAAAATCTGAAAATAAATTATAAAGTCGAAATTTTCTTACTTTAAAAAATTTTAATAAAAATTTAACAAATTGTTTATTTGTTTGATGTATAAATTATATGAACGTTAATTATACAATATAATTAACGACAAAACGCACTTTAATAGTTTTTCGTGAGCTTATTCGACGTCAAATTCAATAACAGCTTCTTATTTGTATGGCAGACGGTTGTTCAAAAGCAAATTAGTCTTAGTTTTTAAGGCAATTCACGCAAATGATCCGAATTCAAAAAAAAATTTCACTTATTTTGTCATAACAGTTGACTTTATTAGAAAGTTTATGAAAGTTAATTTCTATACCTTTTCAAGCTTTTTAATTTCACTTAGCATCTAATGATTGTCTTTTCGCAGAAGAATTCATTGAGATCGTGAAATGACTATGCCAACTTTTATTTTTTTATCGAAATGGTAAACCATAATATAGCAAACATGGACACATGTCTACGATACTTATTTGGTCAATTAAACAATAAATAATATTATTAGAAAGATAAATTAAACTACTTAATACTTTAGTAACACACAAAAATAACGATAGCACAAAAAGATAATAATGTATCAATAGATCTTATTGGGTTAACCTCAAAAATTCTAGCCGCGTCAGCCCTTTGATATAAAATCGAAATATCATAATGTTTTTACTAATAAATTAGATTGCCCTAATTTCGCGTGTATAAAAGCGGTCTTATACAAGGGTGCGGCCATATCTATGGGTATTACGGCCTTATACATGGGAAAATTTTGCGTTGTGTTTTTGTGTTTTTTTTAATTTTTCAAATTTAATTAATTTTTTTCTTTGTTTAGAAACGATGACTGAGTATGAAAAAAGATATTTTAAAAGCTTTTTTTAAGCATTTTCTATTTTATACACAATTTATTCAACAAAATTTACTCAGCAAAAAATTTTTTAACAAAAAATTTATTCAAAATCATCAAATTCATCTACTGTATAAATATAGAAATTTTCCAAGGCATTCAAAGTTCCTCCAGAATATCGGTGAGATCATTTGTCTCCTCGTAATCTGGGATATTGTCATCGTATCCCATAGCTCCAGAATCCTCTCCTTGAAAAGCACGCCAAAAACCGTTTTGGATGCACGTGGCGCTCATTTCGGCAAAGTTTTCCAATACCCATTGCGCCACTTCACTGTATGACGTGCACCTCATTCTCCCATTTCGCATGAAGGTGTGTCCAGCTGTCTCCGTCATTCATCTCTCCCACTTTCTACGTTGATTTCAGCGACAAAATCGAGCGCCTTAATTTTACGAAGTTCTAAGGGGAGACATTAGCTGGAAACTTCACACAATATAAAAAATCACTTTAAGCACTAGAACTTAGTAAAAAAAAACATTAAAAAAGCAAAAATAAAAACGTGAAAAATATTAAATATTTGAAAAATACATAATGCCAAAAATACTCATGTATAGGACCGGTCATATCTACGGGGCGGCCCTATACACGCGAAATTAGGGTAATTAAAATTTAAATAAAATTTTTAAATAAAATTAAAGCTGAATAAACATTATCGATTAAAAACGATTACGAAAGAATTTTATTTAAATGTCATTGTTTGCTTTTTTCATTTATCAGACAATTAAATTTTTTATTGTCTATTTTATTTTATTTAAAACACATTTATTATATTTATCATAATATTAGATTATATTTTATGCAAGCGAATAAACGTATTGTAATCCTAAGTCAATTTCTAAATACTCATTTATTATTCATGAAAAAAAATAAAAATAATTTTTAGAATTTATGAAAAATAATACGAGATGGCGCATCCTTATGGAGGGATTTGAATTGGCTCTAACTTTTTTAAGTTTTAACCAAATTGTAAATTTTTTTGCATTCAATTCCCAAAAGTACCCCATTTTGTGTAATACCAAAATTGTCGATATTGGTTTCGATTTACAAATTTGCTAAATATTCACTTTTTCAAAAAACAAGACATTTTTATTAAAGTAAATGGCATATCTTTTTTTATAACTTTTTTCCTTTTAAGCAAATTGTAAAATTCTTTTTGCATTCGATTTCCAAGGTTTTGTTATTCTGTTGGACACCATATTGGTTGTCGATATTGGTTTTGAATTACGAATTTATAATCATTTAAATTTTTTTCACCATTTTTCCAAAAAAACAAGACATTTTTATTAAAGTGGGTGGCATAAGGTTTAGCTCATCCTAAGCACAAAACCTATTTTGCACCATTTTGACTTTTTAATTGAAAATCAAGGTAATTTAGAAGACATTATTTAAGCTATTAAATAAAAAATTAACAAAAACCAATTCAAGAAATTGCGTCAATTTAATGCCAATTTTTATTCATTTTTGATCTTTAAAAAAGTGGCAAAAAAGTTTAAATGGTTAGTAAATTCGTAATTTGATACCAATATCGACAAGTTTGGTGCCAAACAGAATGGCAAAGCCTTGGGAATCGAATGCGAAAAGAATTTTACAATTTCTTAAAAGTAAAAAAGTTATAACAAAAACATATGCCACCCACCTTAACAAAAATGTCGTTTTTTGAAAAAGTGGCAAAAAGTTTAATGATTAGCAAATTTGTAAATCGAAACCAATATCGACAAGTTTTGTATTAAACAAAATGTACTTTTGGGAATCGGATGCAAAAAAAAATTTACAATGTGGTTAAAAAGTAAAAAAGTTAAAGCCAATTCAAATCCCGCCACAAAGATGCGCCACTATGTAGTAAAAAATAGTTTTAATTTTAAAATATGTTGGATATAAATATGTTTTTTGATTTTTTTTTTTGATTTGTAAAATTTAATTAATATTCATTAGCTATTATTTATATGAAAGCTAAGCAATTACTATTTATTAATCACTCGTCAACAACATTCAACACAATTTCATTAGATGATGAACCTTTATCTAATAAAATAACCAGTGCGTGTCAACGTTTACCACCAGTAAATTCCTCCACTAAGACGGTTACACCAAATACATCCGGTCGAAATTTTATAGAAGTATGCTTTCATTGTTTTATAAAACTGAATTATAGGTATTAAGTAAAATGTTATAAAAATAAAAAATTTAATTTTCATTTAGACATGCTACAATCACTTCTTTCCAAATAGCCGAGTAAACATTAATGCATCAATTAGTAATATTTGTGCAAATTCTCGTCCTTTAATTTCTTTTCACGACAACATGGAATCAATGCCTTCTTTGACTAATAGTTTGGTTGATGCAACAAGCAATTCCTCACTTACAGATAGGCGCCGTGCCAAGCTTACAATCGCTATTGACGCAGATGAACCTTATTCGGGGCTAGTACGTCCATATCAACATACACCATCTACAGCCGGAGTGATATTAGCTGGTGGAACAGATAGCTTAGATTCCAAACCGGTTCATCGTTCACGCTCCGTTAGTATTTTGTCGCGCGAGTCACTTAAACAATCTGATCGCCCTAAGCTTAAAGCGTTGACAAACGTTAATAAGCACGAAATTGCTGCCAAATCACAACAAAACACGACAGAAACTTCAAAGTTTAACAATTTTATAAATGGTAGGATAAAAGTAATTGATCAATCTTAAAGATTCAAATATTATAAATTCAAATCAACTTTTAACATTTAATAAACTCACGCCTGTAAATTCTCCGATTCAAATTATATTTATTTGAAAAATATTAGGTTTTTACAAAAGGGCAAAAATACATCATCGTATAAAATTTTTTTTGTAATATGTTTTAGGCAGCGGATCAATTTTTCAAAATTCATTAAATATTTCAAATCCGTTAGTGCCTCAACCGGTTATGAGCACGCGAAATCGCTTAACACCGGCTTCTAGCATTGCAGAATATTCACCACCTCCAGTCAGTCAAAATTCGTTATCAGCTTTTGCATCATCCTCTAATTCCTCACCAACAGAAGTATCGCTTAGTGATATAAATGATCTTAAACAGCCCCAAATAACTTATGAAAAAAATTCTGCAAACGTAAAACCTCTTATCGATACAGGGATTAGCCATAACTGCAGTGTAGGTACTGAAAGAATATACCGGTAAATTGTTTTCAAAATACATAAAAATATTTTTTAACTACCTAATAGATAGGATAAAACGAGGTGGCAAAAACGGGATGGAACAAAACAGAACGAGACAAAAGAAGAACGATGTCTTTAAGATTAAATTTTAAATTTTAGGCTTGGACTTAGGATCATTTTTAGACTTAGAAGTTAGGCGTTTAGGCTTTTAAGCTTAGGTTTTCGACTTAGGCATTATCATCCAATTGTAGTCCCGTTTTGTTTGAGAAGACTTAGATAGATATTATAAACATATATATTTTTTCATATTTTGCTATCTCATAAAATTTGTGAAAAAATATGTTTTACTCAGAGTTAGGAACTCTTCCCCGCCAACTCCTTTAACACATCGTCCGAGCACTCCACATTTGCTTGGAATGGGTCGCATGCGTAGTTATGAGGCCGAAGATGATTTTCCTTATCATAATAATGACTGTGGTGATGCCATCGAACGCCGTCATCATCAGGTGATTATAATTTTTCATCAGTAATGTTCTTCCAAAACTTTAAAAATTAAATTGTAAGATATGTAATACGAATGAATTGTAATTAGTCTAATTTTTTTTTAATTTTTTTACCAAATAAGATATTAAAAACAAAATTTTTTAAAATTTTTAATTAAAAAATATTTTAAGATAATTTGCAAAATTTGACTCAAATTTTGTCAAACAAGCGTGTGTATACAGGGTTGGTGAAAAGTTCCCGTACTTTTTCCAGATATTTCAACAGTACATAAATACTCTATACAAAAGTAAATGCAATCAACTTTTTAAATAATAACATTTATTAGATCGATAACAACACGATAAAACAAAAAAATTACAACAAATGCTCAAAATTGCCTCCTTGGGCCTCAACACATTTTTTAATACGCTTTGGAAAATTGTTGACGATGGTCGCACACTCTTCCACCGTAATCTCGTTCCAGGCGCGCGTCAGAGCCGTTTTAAGCGCTTCAACGGTAGCGTAACGTGTAGCCGAGATTTTTTGCTCTAGGATTGACCAGACGGAGAAGTCCATCGGGTTGAGATCCGGCGAGTTTGGCGGCCAAACGTCTTTGCCCCAAAAGCCTGGAAACAGCTCTTCGCAGACGGCGATTGTCGAATTGGCCGAATGCGCCGGCGCCCAGTCCTGTTGAAGCATGAATCCGTCCGGGCCGAAGTGCTGCGACGCCCACGGGTCCAGGACGTCGCGAAGGACTCGCTGCTGGTAGCTGGCGGCGTTGATTTTCACGTTCCGCTCGATGAAGATCAGCGGCGTCTTTCCGGTGGCGCAGATCCCGGCCCAAACCATGACGAGGCCGGAAAGTGACTGCGGCCGATGGTTTTCGCCGCCGCGGTTTTCTGTTGTCCCTTCTTCAGCAGTTGGCGGCGATTCTGGCGGTTGTGGAGCGGCTCCACCGTGAAGATCTTCTCGTCAGTGAAGAGCACTTTGGACAGGCGACCACCGCCGACCAGCCGACGCATTCGGCGACATCTTTGTAGCCGCTTCGCCTTCATGGCTTCGTTGAGGAAATGAACACGGGCGATCTTGTAGCTGCGAAGTCCCAGCTTCTTTTTGACGATGTGCCGGACGCGTTCGTGGCTGATTCCGAGCTCCTTGGCCATCTTGTTCATCGAGATCTCTGGATTGCGTCGAATCCGGCACCGCACCTTGTTGACGGTCTCCGGGGTGGTGGCCGTGGTTGGACGACCGCTTCGAGGGCGGTCCGCAGTACCGCCGGTCTCCTCATAACGCTTCACGGCATCGTAGACGGTTTGCTTCTTGTAACCGGTCGTGCGAACAATGTCCGCTCTCTTCATTCCTTGCTTGTGTAATTCTACCACAGTGACACGTTGATTTTCACGAGACATAACTTCAACAAAACTAAAAATAAACAAATAAATAAAACACATTCTGGACCAAAATTAAATGAGGAATTCAATAAAATCATCAGAAATGACAAATGACTTAACTAACTAAGTCAAAAATACAGAAACAAAAAAGTACGGGAACTTTTCACCAACCCTGTATTTTCTTAATACTTTTAAAATATTTTCCACGTTTCATTTTTGAATGACAAAAAACATGTTGATAGAGTTGTTCTCGATGAACACTTTTAAATATTTGCATAATATATCTTTTACACTTTCTCCAATTCTTCAATTTTTTTAATTATTGAAATTTAAGAATTTAATGCAAATTCAAATTTATTGTTCATATATACATTTTACAAAATTAGGATTAGTTTAAATAATTTACATTAATATATTAAATCTAAACTCATCTCGAGCATGAAATAGTATAGTGTGCAGGCTTATCGCAAAAATAGTCATTACTCTATGTTTGAAATTAAAAATAAAAAATACTATTGTCTCTGATTTCTCTACAGTAATTTGGCGAAATCCCAGCTATATAGAGCAGCATTTGTCTAACACCTAAACGACGCCAGACATTTTGGAAAGACGTGGGGAGGAGGGGAGGGGAAGCGAAACTAATATCTATTAGCATTAAACATTTTGTGAATGGGAAGATGAAGCATTTTGGAAAGAAAGTGCGGGGAGGAAATGTTATACTTTTTTCGAGAAACTGTTTGAGATACTTTACTCATAATAGGATCTTATGATAGTTGAAAGATAATATTTATAAAGGTGCTCAAGTGATTTTAAAAATCTGAAAATTTAATCCACTTATATGAACTTAGTTTGCAAAAGAAAGCGCATCGACGTTTGCCGCTTTAAGTGCTTCCACAAGCGAACTTTCTTCTTTTTCTCCATTCGAAGTGTGCAATCAGCGCACCAAAAGCGGCGTGTTATCATCGCGCTCTCCTACCGAAACATCAGACGATTTGTCTGTCTGGAGAAACGTCTCTTCCGTTGCTAAAGACGTCGACTTTCGTCGAAAGCTTTGCGAATATTCACTTGCTGATGTAAGTCAATTCGACTTAACAAAATTTTCGTAAGTAAAATATTATTCAATTCTTTTTTCAAATATATTAAAGTATATGTTTTAGGAAATGCGAGAAGCAACGAGAAAATATAAGGGCACCCCCGATTTAGTAATTTTTTAATATTTTTCTTATCTCCAATAATTTATTTTATAAATTTTAGGATTTATGGACACCAGATCGCATTTTTAAAGTAGTGTTCGTTGGGGATTCAGGTGTAGGAAAAACATGTTTTTTGCATAGGTAATATTTTGTGACTTTGTCATTTAAAGATGAAAATAAAAATGTAAGGTTGGAAACCAAGTTTTAATAGTTTTTTAACAAAAAAAATAAAATTTTTATTTCAAAAACAACAATAAAATTCAAAAACTGGAAATATTCTCTACAAAATGTTACTTTCTTACTATCATTTATTAGTTAAAGTAATTTATCTTTCGGTTTTCCCTAGCAATATCTTAACTTCATAATTATTAAATCTTTTACTCGAATCTAATGCTCCATGTTACAAAAGAAATGTAAGGAAAATCTTGGCACAGGATAATACAATGTAAATGTAGATGCGTTTCCCTGCTTGTTTCATTAATTATGTATTATGACGTTTTATAAAAAAATACATACTGACAAAAATCAGTTTCTAACCTAATATGTATGTATTATAATATTTTCAAATATTTTAAAAGAAATAACTTATTAATAAATGTTTACACACAATGTGTTCTTAGATTCTGCCATAATCGCTTTCGACCTTTATTTAACGCAACTATTGGAGTAGATTTTATCGTTAAAACAATACGAATTCGAGACCGTTTAGTAGCAATGCAATTGTGGTAAGTAATTTATAAAATTTATGCGCAAAAAACTTATAAAAACTACTTAAATTTTTAGGGACACTGCTGGACAAGAAAGGTATTCGAGTTTTAAAATTTTATTAACTTGAAATATTCTAATAGAAGCGTTTCCAATTTTACCTTAAACAAAAGTTTGAAAAATTTCCCGTCCATTTTGTGATTTTAGGACTAATTTAGGTAATATTTCGGAATAAAGAAACCACCATTTTTTCCGAAAAAAATGATGGGTCCTTCCCAATTTATTTAATTTTTTATGACAATGTTTCTCAGCCCCTATATAAAGTTGTCTCTTGAACCTGAGTAAATTTTAACGAAAAAAGAAAAAATTAATCTTCGCAGAAAATTTTAAACATTTTCTTAATATTTATGATTCCGAAACTTCCGGCTTATAAGCAATGATGACTTGGCAAGCTGTTTTAAATAAAATTCATCTTTCATGTTTTTTTTATTCTTAAAGTAATTGTTTGTAAAAACAGTATATTTAACTTTTAACAAAAACAAAAGAACAGCTCAAAAACATTAAAACAGTTTTTAAAAGAAAAAGGAAAAAATAGCTTATTTTTTTAATATTAATTTCGGCAAAAAAATGTTGCTTATCGGATGGTGTTATTTATAAAACTGAACTTATAATTGCATAATTTAAATTTTTATTTATTGGAGATTTCGTTCTATTACAAAGCAATATTTTCGAAAGGCTGATGGTGTAGTATTGATGTATGACGTGACTTCGGAACAGTCCTACCTCAATGTCAGAAACTGGATCGAGTCGGTGCGCGTCGGGGTAGACGACGAATGTATTATATGTCTAATTGGCAACAAGGTTTCGAACATATTTTTTTTGGTTTTTGGAAAATTTGTAGAAAATGTATTGTATATTTTTAGGTAGATTTATACCCAAACGATGAATGCCGAACTATCACTTATAAACATGGAGCAGATCTTGCAAAAGTATGGGAAAATTAAAATAATTATAAATGTTCTGTTATTCAATAATATGTTTTACAAATTATAGGAATTTGATATGATCTTCTTTGAGACGAGCGCTTACTCTGGCCTCGGCATAAACGATTCTATGCGTTCATTAGCATTGTGAGTGCTATTACATCAAAATGCCAAAACAAAAGAAAAAAATCGCAAAAAGATGATTATGTTGAGCACTGTATTATAATTAAGATTAGAGTTAAAGTGCAAGTAAATAAAAAATTACTTTTTAGCCGGCTACAGCAGCGTGAAGACGAGCATCTCGCTGAAGCAATGCGCCTAAACAAAGAACTTGCAAATGGAGCACGATCCCGTTTTTGCTATTGTCTTTAATTTTATGTATTTTAAAAATTTTTAAATGTTAAATATAAAGTTTATTATAAAAATACCAAAATGTCAAAATAATTCAATATAGGCTTGGTGATTAAAATGCGTCTATCATTATGCTAAAAATTTTAATGATTTTGCCTATTTTTGAAAAAATGGCAAAAAGGCATAAAAATTTCAGGATAGCTTTAAATGAGATTTTGGTTACGCACAAAAAATTGAGCGCGTAATTTTTTTTGCGCACGTAATTTCGCACTTGAATTTGCGAAGCTTTATAATAATAATACACATATTACTCATTTGACTCAACATAAAACTTTTTCTTTATAAAGAGCTATATTTTTTTCCTTTTTACATTAATATTTTTTTCCTTTTTACATTAATATTAATATTAAAAGATAGAGTAAGCTTATTTTTAGGATGGCCCACAAAAAATTTAAATTTATACATATCTACTGTAAGTATATTATTGGAAACTTTTATTTGGAAAACAAAAAAATATACCCAATATAATATTATCCTTTAGTATCTTCATTTATCGTAGTTCAAATGAAAAAAATACAAATCAGAATCAATCAACAATATGCAATTCGATAATAATTGGCAACATTGTGTAATACATTGATATTTTCATTATTTTTGTACAGAATGGAAGTATTAGTTAAGGAGGAATGACAATTGTCAGTTTTAATTTCATTTCTGCAACATAATAATTCGTCAAATAGCCACTGATCTTCGTTATGATCATCTTCTTTGTTTTCATAAAATATTGTCTCACAAATATCATTAATTATATCCTGATTGTTTAAAATAAATTCATCGGTCATCACAAGCAGAATACGCACACCACACAAAAGATCTTGCATTCGGCATCTCATGACGTTGCTTCTCTTTTTTAGAAATAAAATATCCGAAACATGTAGTAAAAACTCTTCATATAAAAAAATAATGTAAATATAAATATTTTAATTAAGAAATTATAAACCTATGAAATGTGAGAAGTTTGTTGTAACGTTTTTTACAGTATTTAGTAGAGCACAAATTAATTTCAACACTTTGTATTGGTTGTCCGAACAATGATTTAAAATTCTAAAAAAATTATGTAATTACATAGTAAACGTATTTAAAATGTTAATTATTTGGTTTAATTTTTAATGTACTCGAGAGAGTAATTTATCACTCGTGCAGATGGTGCATTCCATTGAAAATTTGCATCGCATAATGGCACACCATCAGGAAAGGCCTCTTGAGCTAAGATCTAATTACGTAAAATAAATTATGTAAAATAAAAATATTATAGAAATAAGTATACAATTATATGTATCAAAGATGCAATAAATTTCGATTTCGTTTTTCAATTTTCAAGGATTTTTTTTTCAATTTTCGACTAAATTATTAAAAAAATTGCTCATTTTTGCTCAAAAAAAATTTAATTAACTCAAAATATTTTATTATGATATTTTTATCAATAACTTCATAAATTAAAAAAATTTTGAATATTTTTTTTAAAACCTTTCAAAATCGAAATTAAAATCTTAAAAAAAGAAAAAAATAGTTTCGATTTTCTAATTGAAAATTTATTTTCTTTGCATCTCTGATATGTATGCAAATGTTAAAATAATACATACCGTAGTTGTTGATACAAAATCACTAAAATTAACATATTTTTTCCTAATAAGTATCATAGAAACTAAATTAATTTTGTGTATGAATTTGGTTTTTCCGCCAAAGATTTCTATTCAGTAACGAAGAAATCCGGTCTAATAAAATACAATATCAAAGAAGCGAAAGAAATGGTTAAATTAAATTATTAGATTGTCCCATAATTTTCTGACAATTATGCTTTAAATTTTTTCCACAATAGACAGAAACGTGATTTTTTGCATTGTTGGTAGGACGTATTTCAGCGATTTTTAAAATTTTCATTTCTAACATTTTTATAAAGGAAAATGCAACAAAAAAACAACGGAAAAGGTGCATGTGTCTAAGCATTTTTTTCGGAGAGTGATCCAATGGACTTGAAATTTTTGCTATGTGCTCCTTTCCAAATTTGTCATTTTTGGCATTTTTAACGTTTTTTTTTTGAAGTTTTATAACTCGGCTCTTATTCATGTTCAAATTTATGGAGTGTAATAGTGTATTTAAGAGGAGCGCATAACAAAAACTTTGAGTCCATTGGATCACTCCGAAAAAAATGCCAAAACACGTGCACTTTTTTCATTGTTTTTTTTTCGTTGCATTTTCCTCTATAAAAATGCTAGAAATGAAAATTTTAAAAATCGCTGAAACACTTCCTCACAAATCGGGTACGTTCTACACGATGCAAAAAATCCCACGTTTCTATCTATCGTAGGAAAAAAGTTAGAGCATAATTGTCAGAAAATTATGGAACAATAAAAAAATATACTATAACAATAAAAAAGTTATATACTATAACAAAAATTTACTATAACAATAAAAAACTCTCGAGCGAATTTATTAAATATAAGAAATAATCAATCTGAACGAAAATTTACTAAAGACTAAATTTGAAAAGATAAAATGTTGCACTAATGGATATTTGCATATGGAATGCGAAACTACATACATATACCTACGTGTGTAAATGGAAATTTTCCAATTGAAAAATCATTGCAATTTTTTATTATTTAATTCATTATTATTATTACGATATTCCATACTTTCTTTTGTATTTATAATTCAAGACATTATTTTGGTATGCAATTATTAAAATTAAGAACAGATTAATTCAGCGTAAAAAAATTGTTTTAAGTTACGTGAAAAATATAACAAAATAAGGAATTTATACAAAGTACAATAAAAGTTAATAGATTTTTTTTCGGGTTTAACACAAAAGATAATTTTTTATATTTTAGTATTTTAATTTTATTTTAATATATAATATAAACCATTATTTACTTTCTATTTGTTTCCCATGTGTGATAAGCGTTCGAGACTTTTTTGAATTTAATGTCCGCCTTCATTCTGTTATAAATAATTGAATCGTCAAAATTTTGCATTCGTATTCTTAATATTATGGAAAATTATGGAAAATGTGTGAATTAAAAATAAGATTTTATTAGGTATTAGGTTGGTAAAAAAGAAATGAGCGTCATGTTTGTTGATTTGTATTTTATTCACAATAAAAGATTTTTTAAAATAGTTTGTTTTATCTGAAAGGGCGTTTTCTTCCGAATATTATGATACAAAAATTATTTGTAATAACTCAATTTTTGGGCAAAAATTTTTATTTATTGAGATATATACTAAAATTGAAAAGTGCCAAATTTGCAATAAAAACGTACTTTTTGAAGCAATCTTTTTGAAATTAATTTTTTTAGCTTTTTTAGGCCTAACTAATTAATACTATCATGGCAAAAAAGAATGATTTTGAAAATATACGTCGATGGTAGTAATCAAAATACTCAAAAATTTTAAGGATCTAAAGTTGGAAATTTGTATGTAACTCTGTTAATATATTAGCTACAAAAGCCGTTTTTGTACCGCCAAATAGCCTAGAAAAACGGCTTTTTATCCCCCGTAACTTCGAGCTGTTATAATAAACAGTAGCTGAAATAGAGGTAAAAACTTCCAAAATTACAAAAATTTGGGGTTCAAATTCTTCGAGTTGCAGCCGGCCGAGTACTTCAAGAAAGGCATTCATTCTCTGTGCGGACATTGGCGATAAGTCATTAATAACAATGGAGAATATTTCTTGGATTAGCGTGTTGTAATAAATTTAATTTTCAGTAAAAAAGATCATTTCTTTTTAACCAACCTAATATTATTCAATTGTAAAATAATAGTTTTTATTTGATTTCAGTTCATCACTTTTTTAGATATGATTTTGGGACGACATTTCAGGATTTTAGGCTACTTAGGCTTAGACATTAGGCCTCGTTGGTTTAGACTTATGCTAAGCCTCACGTTAAGTTATTTTCATCATCGTTATAAGTTAATCTAGTAGTTTTTCGAAGTCCTTTCCGAAATATTCATTCCAAATTGTCCGCCCCGAAATGTCGCATCACCATAAATTTTTGTTAAAATTAAAAATCTTAGCACAAGCACTCGGGTTGTTTGATTGTCCCGGTGAATTGTGGCAACGACAAGATTTTTTTGGCCCATATAATGTCAAAAAAAATTTTTTTGATTCGAAATAAAAAAATTTTTAAATGTGTTGGAAAATTCTGAAAAAATATGGAAATAAAACATTTTAAATGAAGAATCAAATAGAAATCTGAAAAAAGGATAAACTTAGAGCCTTTCGTGATAATTTTTGTCGCTCTTTGTGTATGTATATAAATTAAAATTTTATTTTTCTTTATTAAATACTATTTTTTTATTACATACTATGTATATTTAAATATTAAAAACAATTTTAATATAAACTTTCTTAAACGCTTTTAAAATAAACTTTTTAATTGAAATTTTTAGTTATTTTTCAAAAATACACAAAGTTAATTTATTTTACAAATCAGATTAAAGTTTATCTTCTGGATACAATTGCTTGTCGTTGATGTTGTTGTCGTAATTGCTGTTGATGATGACGAATCTGATGCCTTTGTTCATGCAGTTCTTGTTGTTGCTGGTGATGTTGATGCTGATGTTGATGCTGCTGTGGATGTTGATTTTGATGTTGACTTTGATGTTGATATTGATGTGGATGTTGGTGAGGATGTAGATGTGGATGTTGAAGTTGATGTTGGTGTTGGTGGTGCTCTTTTGAATGTTGTTGTTGCTGTTGTTGCTCAAGTACCGCTGCTAACGCGAGATTCTCGCTATTTTCCTCTTCACGGAACATCCGCACACATGCACCACGACCGAAACGCGCATCCATGAGAATACGTTGAATATTCATCTTGGTTACAACTTTCTTCAAATACAAAATGTTAAAAATCTTTAAAATATTTTGAAAACAATTTGGCGCCCCAGCATTGAGAAAAATAATTTTGAGAAACCGACATTTGAGAAAACGGGTATAAAAGAATGATAAACCACTTGCCAACTAGAGTGCAGTAGCGGTGAGGCTTAAGTTCGGACCTTTGGCTATGTTTTTTTTAATTCTAAAATGTCGTTTTTCAAAAATAAACTTTTCTCAAAGTTATTTTTCTCAAATGTCTGATCAACAATAATTTAATATCAATACAATTTTACCTCATCGTCATTAAGATTGGCGAAGTGATTGACGATCGTTTCAACTAATGCTGCATCTACCGCATCGTTGTGTAATATTTGATATGTATTTTGATTCTGGTTAAGCGGTATAGCGACGGCATCGGTATGATGTGATGTCGATGCTGCGGATAAAAGGTACGGCTGTAGTTGTTGAGTGTGTTGTATAGATTGAGACATGGATTGTTGTTGATTTTGTTGCTGTTGTAACGGCGCATGATCTGGCGCTAAATGCCTTATCACGTTACTATTAGCTGGTGGCGTTGTAGATAGCTAAACATACTTAATAAATTTTAAAAAATATTATACTCAACAATTATATACATTGTATATAAAAATTTATATTTTTCAAAAAAAACAAAAAAAAGACAAGTAATGAATAACGAACTTGATGTAAAGGGTGTGTCACATAATGTAACATCCCGTCATGTTGAGCATTTCCAAGTTGTTGTGCTGTAATTCCGTGTTGCAATGTTCGAGTATCTGCAGGAAAAAATGAATAATCGATAAAAATTAGTTATTTATTTTATGTGATGAGTTTTATTCGAAAATAATTCAAAAATAAATTAATTTGAGTTATTTTTAGCTTATAAGAATCAACTTCTCTCTACAAAGCCACCATGGTGTTGTTGCACATGCATCTGCGATTGTGTCTGCCTATGTTCAAGAATTACAGCCTGCGAATGTGGCGTGACCATCATCACTTGAGTTGGTTGCGCTTGAAGAGCCATTCGTTTTCGCCTTGGCGGCATACTATTATTACTTAGATTTTTGCTATTGTTAAGTTGATGATAGTTTAGTGGCCGTAATGTAGTTATTTGATTTGTTGTTGCATCTAATATTTGTGATTGTCGTTGTTCTATAACTTGCACTGGCTGACTATTACCATTCTTATTGTTGACAGACGAAAGATTCTGTTGTGCGTGAATGAAATGGCCAGTGTTCGGATCAACGAGCATTGTCATTACCTGTAATTAAAATAATTTTGTATTATACATATTTTCACTTTATTAATTGTTTAATATATAAATAAAGTGCCGTAAATTCTTCAGTATAAAACTAGCTTTATACATTAAAATTTAGTGAATATACATTAAAATCGTACAGAAGCGAATTCATTTTTCAAATTTTCTTTGAAAATTTAGAAAATGTGAGAAAATGTTATGATTTTGATAATTAATGCAATAATTATTAGAATATTATAATATTGAATGTATCGAATTCGAACTTCATTTATCTCAAAGATTTAAATATCACTTATATTAATTTATATTTTTTATTTTTTTAATTCGCTTCTTTCTTTTCTTTGCATTCTTTCTTAACATATTCAATATTAAGTAGCTTTTACTCTCTTTTACTTGTACGTAAATTTTTATAGACACTTTATACTCAAGAACTTATTGTTAGGAATTATGGGAAAAATTTTATTTACCTGTTCACTTATAGTAGTTGTTGAGGCAGCAGCGGCCGGAACGCTAATTAGCTGATACGGTGGCGGCTCGCCGTTATTGGAGGCTACCGATGAGCAAATAGGCGCCATTGCGCCACCAATGCTGCTTCCGATTACAGTAGCTGTGATCGGGAACTAAAATACTTTATTTTTAATAATAATAATAATAATAATAATAATAATAATAATAATAATAATAATAATAATAATAATAATAATAATAATAATAATAATAATAATAATAATAATAATAATAATAATAATAATAATAATAATAATAATAATAATAATAATAATAATAATAATAATAATAATAATAATAATAATAATAATAATAGCATATAAAAAAAGATATTAAAACAATACTTGAGATTAAAACGATACTTGAGAAAGTGGCGGTGCTGCGCTATTATACACTACCGAACCTACATTAGGTTCGCTGCTCGTAGAACTTGGAGAATCGTTTATAGCTTCTCCGTTAGGACGCTTTGCAAGTAGACAGCCACCGCGTACTTCGTAATACCTAAAAACCAAAATAGATTTTTAATTTTAATTAAAATTATAAATAAGATTGATTAAAAAATATTAATTATTATATATGGTAACTCAATTTCAATTTCAATTTGGCATTGGGATTTATTTGTCTTATAATTTGTTTTATTTCTTTTGTTTTATCTCCAACTTTAAAATTACTTGTTCATTTGGTTTACAACAATTTTGCCATTTTGTTTGGCACCAAACATGTTTATATTAATTTAGATTTACGAATTTGATAGTCGTCTGAAGTTCTTCTTTGTTTTTTAAAATGAGGACATATATTAAAATGATATTTACTCATCTCAAAGAATTTAAACGTATATTCGTAAAATAAAACAATCTTTGAAATTTAAGATTAAATTAATTTTTAAATCACTATGTATGTATATTGGATCACTACGTATGTATATTGAATGAAATTTTGTTTATTTTTGATTTTTTGAAGTGACTAAAAATTAGAATAATTACTAATTTATAAATAAATATTCAGATGTTTGGAATCAAACAAAGTGATAAATTCCTAGAGATTAATGAAGTTTAAAAAATAAAAAATGTTATAATAAAAGTAAATCCGGACACCAAATTGGGTGTTTTAAAATTCGAGATCAATTTATTTTTATAAATTATATATAAAAATTTTTAATTACGGTAAGTGATTGCTTGAAATTGATTGTCTTGATAATATTGCTGAGCTATATGGACGGGAACGACGATTTGGATGAGGACCGCAAAAATGTTCTCCAACATTAACACTCATTACAGATGATGATGTGCTTGCAACAACAGAATTTGTAGATGTTTCATTAGCAGCTAAAATTATTCTTTTAATTCTTGAAAAATTCATCCATATTCAAGAAATAAACAAACAAAAATTGACATTATTTTTTATTAAATCATGATAATATTTTATACAAACCGGGATAGAAATTTGTCGTGTTGTTAGAAACATCACTCAGATATTCGTCAATCCAACGCATTGAATCAAAGTGACGCGCCGCAGCACTTAACGCTATCGAATCACCGGAATTAATACCGGAAGGCTTAAAAGAGCAAGTAAAATATGTAATTGTATAAAATTGTAATAATAAATATTGTTGGCTAAAAAATAATGTATATATTGCTTGTATAATTCTTGAAATTATCTCAGTTTTATGAAAAAAGCATCCATTCACTATATTTAATAGGTCGCTGATAATCATGGAGAAAAATACTTCTGGATTGAGGTATTGTAATAATGTTTAATAATAAATTTTATTTAAAGTTTGAACCGACATAATTTTTTAGCCGACTTAATACAATGTGGATCAAAAGTTCCCGTACTAATTGTTTTGCCTATAAATTATTATTAACGAAATTCAACAATCGAGTATACAGGATAGCACATTCATGTGTCGGAAATTTAATTGGGTCTAACTTTTTTATTTTTTGACAAAATATCAAAATTCTTGTTTTTCCTGATTCCTAAAAATCCCATTTTGTTTGATACCAAACTTGTCGATATTGGTTTCTAATTACGAATTAAGTAACCATTTAAACTTTTTGCCACTTTTTTAAAGGTCAAAAATGAGTAAATTTGGCATTAAATTGACGCAATTTCTTAAATTGGTTTTGTTAATTTTTTATTTAATAGCTTAAATAATGTCTTCTAGAAGGAATTTACCTTGATTTTCAACTAAAAGTCAAAAAGGTCCAAAATAGTTTTATGCTTAGATGAGTTGATCCTTATGCCACTTACTTTAATAAAAATGTCTTGTTTTTTGGTAAAAATGGCAAGTGGCTCACCGACAAGCGTCTGGGCTCTCTTCTTTTGCATGCTATTTCTTAATAAAAAATTTCTTTTTGACAGATAGCATTTTTTTACAGTTTTTTCGGTTTGTAAAGTCTATAACTCAATCATTTTTTAATAAAATTACTCCAAAATAAACATGAATATCGAGCTTTTCGTTGTAATGAAAAAACTGTTATGTTATGTTAGTACATGTACCTCGATATGCACATTAATTTTGATGTAATTTTATTAAAAAATGATTGAGTTATAGACTTCACAAACCTAAAAGAAACTAAAAAAAATGCTACTTCGTCGAAAAGAATAATTTTTTATTGGGAGATACCGTGTAAAAAGAAGAGAATTCAGACGCTTGTCGGTGAGCCACTTGCCCATTTTTACCAAAAAAACAAGACATTTTTATTAAAGTGGGTGGCATAAGGATCAACTCATCCTAAGCATAAAACCTATTTTGGACCATTTTGACTTTTTAGTTGAAAATCAAGGTAAAATTCCTTCTAGAAGACATTATTTAAGCTATTAAATAAAAAATTAACAAAAACCAATTTAAGAAATTGGTGAGCCGCTCACCCGTCACTGATAAAAAGATTTAAATGATTAGCAAATTCGTAAATCGAGACCAATATCAACCGCGACGCAGGTTTTAAGATGTCTTTAAAAATTTTTATGATGCAAGTTTTTTAAGAATTCGTCATATATCTTATGTCTTCTGCAGAAAGCGCTTCAAGTATTCATTTTTATAGTGATTCTTTGTGCAGAATTAGCTTTTCGAGACTCCCTAAATAGATACATTCATTTTGTAATTTGACTGGCCAGAAGTTTCTTTCGCAAGTGCTTTTCGCTTCATGAAATTCCATCGTCGATTTTGCCTGCTGCCAGTCTCGTTGAATGATCAAGCGACTATTTTTAAACTATCTTATAAAAAATTAAGGAGGCTACATTTTTTACAAATTAAAAGGCAAATATATGAAAACTTTAGATTCAGTATAAAAATATAAATTTATTACTTTTTGATCATCGTAAGTGATTTTTCGCTTTCTTCTCTCTCGTACATATCGATCGCGCACGCGCTTCCATTGTGTGTGCAATGAATGTGCATCCTCTAAAAATAAATTTTAATTTTAATCAAATTTAAAAAATAATTATTCTTTAATAATTATTGATACGGAGACATTTGAGAAAAACAATTTTGAGAAGCCGATATCTGAGAAAAGTTTATTTGATTAAAACCAATCACATTTTAGAATAAACAAAAGATCCAATAGGTCCAAGCTTAAGCTTAGGTTCAGCCTCACGGCCACACTACACGCTAGTTGGTAAGTCGTTTATTGTTCTTTTATACCCGTTTTCTTAAATAAATTTTTCTCAAATGTCGGGGCGCAATATATAACCTTTTTTCTCAATTTATTTTTAAAAAACTAGCCTGGATAATCAAGTTTTTTGCAAAGATTTTGCCAAATGGCTGCACGTATTTGAGAGCTCGATTGTTTATTACCATAGTGTTCGTGATTTGGATTATAAAGACAAGGTTCTTTTTTAACTTCTTCAATAAATCTTCTTATAAAATCATCATTTGTAGCTAGCGCATTTGCTGCAGCACTTGATGCGCCATCGGACAATGTACCCGAGCTAATATTATCCTCTGGATGCGTGGATGATGATGATGATGCCTCACATATGTAATCATACGTTGGAAAATCTGCGACTCCATTTTTTGATGCTCTAGAAGGGGATTGCGATGTGAACTGTATGGGAATTTTCATGGATTCGGTTGTTGTATTTGGATTATCGTCCCATTTAATGGGGCGATCACGATTTTGATTGGAACATTTATTGTTCCACACATCTGTATTGTTAGCATTAGGTATTGCAGTAGGTGGCGCTGCCGCTGCAATAATAATAGCTTGCGGAGAGCTAACTGCTGGTAAGGGTACGGTCTGAACAGACGCAGGTGCGGAAAGACCACCTTCGCTAGAAGAGCATACTTTTCCTTCGATCACGGCGAACGGGGGTGGAGTGCGCGATGTTAATAGCACGTCGTTAGTATACGATTTTTTTGCCAATGTAATATCATTAATATTTTCCATTTTTATTGTTAATGGAGAGCATTTCGAATTGTCATGTTTATCTATAATAAATTTAAAATGTATCAAATGTGTTTTGAAAATATTGAATGTAGACTATAAAAATTATCGAATTCAATATAATAAAAAAATTACTTTGATTTATAAATACATCGTTATAAATTCATTTTAGAATGGGACATCTTGGTAGCCATTGAAAATTTTATGTCTAGGTCCAAAATGAAGAAATAATATTTTTGCGTAAAATTTTTTATGCCATCCGCCTAATAAAAATTATTTAAAATTCAAATGAAAATTTTTATTTTTAATACATCTGTGTAAATATGTATAAAATGGGTTTTTTATTTTTATATATCGATATATAACAAAAAGTCTTATGCCAAAAAATTATGTTTAATGTACCAGGTATTCTATCTAATTACATTTACAGATTATATCAATACAGGGTGGCTGAAAAGTTTGGACAATTTTTTCAAATATTTCAGCAGCACCAGAATACTGCATAAACGGAACAATTTCGCAAACAAAAAGAACTATAATTTTATTAGGACAATAACATTAAAATTAAAACAAAAAAATTACAACAAATGCTCAAAATTGCCTCCAATGGCCTCAATACATTTTTTTATACGTTTTGGAAAATTGTCGACAATGTTCGCGCATTGTTCCACCGTAATTTCATCCCGGGCACGCGTCAGAGCCGTTTTTAGCGCGTCGATGGTGGCGTATTGCGTAGCCGAGATTTTTTGCTCCAGGATGGACCAGACAGAGTAGTCCATCGGGTTCAGATCCGGCGAGTTTGGGGGCCAAACGTCTTTCCTCCAAAAGCCGGGAAACAGATCTCCGCAGACGGCGATTGTCGAATTAGCGGAATGCGCCGGCGCCCAGTCCTGCTGAAGCGTGAATCAGGCTGGACCAAAGTGCTGCGTCATCCACGGTTCCAGCACGTCGCGAAGGACTCGTTGTTGATAGCTGGCGGTGTTGATCTTGACGTTCCGCTCGATGAAGACCATAGGCGTCTTCCCGGTGGAGCAGATCCCGGTCCAGACCATGACCGAGGCCGGAAAGCGGCTGCGGCTAATGGTTTTTGCCGCCGCGGTCTTCTGCTGACCCTTCCTGAGGAGTTGGTGCCGATTCTGCCGATTGTGCAGCGGCTCGACCGTGAAAATTTTCTCATCGGTAAAGAGCACTTTGGGCAGGCGACCACCGCCGACCAGCCGATGCATTCGGCGGCATTTCTCGAGCCGTTTTGCCTTCATAGTTTCATTAAGGAAGTGTAGGCGAGCGATCTTGTAGCTGCGCAGTCCCAGCTTCCTTCTGACGATGTTTTGGATGCGTTCCCTGCTGATACCGAGCTCTGGAGCCATCTTGTTCATGGACGCCTCAGGATTGCGGCAAATTCGGCAACGGAGCTTGTTGACATTCTCTGGAGTGGTCGAGGTGGTAGGACGGCCGCTTCGGGGACTGTCCGTGGTCCCGCCAGTCTCCTTGTAACGTTTTACGATCTTGTAGACGGTCCTTTGTTTGAAGCCGGTGGTTTGAACAATGTCGGCCGTCTTCATTCCCGTCTTGTAAGAAAAACGACGGTGGGGCATGACATAACATGAATTTCACGGGACATGACATAACATGAAAAAAACTACAACACTTTCTAAGTCAGAATTGCACGAGGAATTCAATGAAATCAACAGAACTGACAAAAAAACTTAATATCAATGCCAAAAATATCACAACAAAAAATTAACCGAACTTTTCAGCCACCCTGTATATATTGATATAACATCTTCGCATATATGTGTATGTAAAAAATTAATATGCATATTTCATGTTGCTAGGAAAAAAAGCTTTTACAATACATATTATATAAATACGTACATGTATGTATATAAGAGTATTCAAATATTTTTCTATGCGCACGAACACTAGAAAGTTTGCATTTGAAATATATATATATACATCTATTTTTTGCGCAATTTGTGTTTATAAATATATATGTATGAATTTTATATTGTTAATGTATATTTTAAATGTGCGTACGTGTTGTTCTCGTAAAAACAATTTAATTTCAAAATTTTGTTTTGTGAATTTGTTGATTTTAATTTTATCAATTTAATTGTTCACGCTCCATTCTTTTCGCGTTGCATTTTCTTCTTCTTTTATCTTTAATCGCTTATTTTTTAAAATAATTTCTTTCATTTTTTTCATTTTTTAAATATTTTTTACATACATTAGCTATAATTTTGCTTCATTTCATTCTATTTTTATTTATTCTTCAAAGAGACATTTTTATATTCTATGCAAAAGCGAAATATAAAAAATTGAAACCCCACGTATGCTTTAGCAAGAAAAGAAAAAGGTAAAAACAAAAATAGGAAAAAATGAAATAAAAGCTGAAATAAAATAACAAATTGATAAAATGATTTTTATTGTAAAAATTATGAATAGAAATTTTTAATTATATTAAACTTATTTATATTAAACTTATTATTTATATTAAACTTTTACAGCATCCAAGACAAGTCTATAAAATTGGAACAATTGGTTTAGTTTCAATAAATGAAAACTTTTTTATAAGAGATTGATAAAATGATTCAATTTTAATTGACTTAAATAAAGTAATCAAATTGTAAATTTATTAAAAAAATAAATAAATAACCTTTTTTAGTTCTGCAACGTGTAGCTTAAAATTGGAAAAAAAAAGAAAGCAAAAAATAATGTTCTACAAAACCAAATGGAAATTTAATTAGAATAAAATTGAAAAATCAAATAACAAAATTAAAAAATATATTTTTGATACTATTCTAAAAATTTCCTTTAAACCATTCGCAATAAAAAAATTTTTTATAACAAATTGGTTTTTTTAAAAATATTTCTGCTCACGTTGAGAAAAAGAATATATCAATGATTTTTATTCATGAATCTATGTTTGTTTGTTTTTATTTAAATTAGGTATACATAATAATTTTTTTGTTTAGTAGATAATGAATAGGTAAGACATATTATAGAAACATTTTCTAAAAATATAAAATGAAGCTTATATTTTATTTTACAATAATTACAATAACTAAAATGCAAAAATATAATTTTATTCGCTTTCATAGAATTGCCTATAAATAAATCAGCGTTGTAGTGAGTGATAAAGTTTTGATTCTAATTTGCAATTCAACCGAATTTATTTGACTGTAAGTCAACATGCAATTATAATTATCTTTTTTACAAAATAACGATTATTAAAGAAAAGTAAAGCTGATCATGAGTATAAAAATGACAAATTGCCCAATGTATGATTTTTTCTTTTGCATAATTATCATTTTCCTTCTCCTCAGCAAAACGATTAATGCATTGGATTTTTTGAGATTTGAGAAAAAATATATGATTTGTGACTTTCAATTAATGCAAATTTTTATTTCATGATGAATTTTGATTGCAATTATTGATTAAATTTATTTAATTTTTTAATTTTATTTATATCTAATTCGAATTTTAAAGAATGTATTTCAAAAGACAATTGCAAGAATGTCTTCTAATGGGCTTTTTTTAAATATGTACTATTGTTTTTGCTCAACAACACGGAAGCTTTGCTGCAACGAAATTCGATTTGAATGCTGCTTTACCTATAGAGGATCTTACTATAGCGGGACTCAATCGCGACGAACGACCCATTCACGTTATTAAGGAGAATAAAAACGAGACTCAACAGGCAAAGAAAGAAAAGAAGAAAAAGAAGGAACAAGAAGAAATGGTAATTTTATTTCAAAATTCAATAAACACATGCATTTCGCTTTATGGAATAAAATTGAATTTAATTTTTAATTTTTAAACTCATTTAAGTGTAAAATTGGAATTCAGGATTATTAACTTTGAATATTAAAAGCCAATGTAAACTCTTAAGAAAAAAACAGCTTCTGCAACACAATCCACCACAGTAAATGCTACACATCAAGAATCAGGTGAAAACACACGTGCCATTATTCCGCCGCAAAATTTGCATAGCGTGAGTGCACCTCACGCGCAAACCATGCCGACTACATCAACAGAGACTACATCACACGAAGCTGCTATGGCAACATCTCAGCAATCTCAGCAAACGATGAATCAACTACAACAACAATTATTAACATCACAAGCACCACTTACTAGCGAACAGCAAACTACTGAGCAAATACAATCCTCAAAGCCCTTGCGCGCAGATGAATGGTTTCGGGAAGATTTTGATACTTCCGGTTGATTACATTTTATTACAGGATGGTTGAAAAGTTTTTGCACTTTTTTTCAACTTTAATAGTTCATAAAAAAGCCATTTTTTTAAATTTTTAGAACTTTTTTTCTGATTCTCCATTATTTTTTACATACACATGTGAATTATTTTATCAAACAATCATTTTTACTAAAATTAAAGTAATTTTAAAAATGAGCATTGGTTTTTAAAAAAAATTTTGGTCGATACATCGAATTAACTTTGTAATAAAAGTCAAAAATTGTGCGATCAAATTTTTTAAAAAAGTTAGTGCTCATTTTTAAAATTACTTTAAATTTTTGTAAAATTGATCGTTTTATAAAAAAATGTGTATCAAGGGTTTAGCGGAAATGATTTTAAAATTTCGGAAATCGGAATTCCGAAGAAAATTGAAAAATCGAAAATTAGAAAAAATCGACCAAAAACTTCAGAAATCGAAAATTTTTAGAAAATTTTCATAATTTTTAGAAAAATAATTTTTATTTATTTCCAAAATTTTGGCCATTTTTTCGGAAATCCGAAAAAAATGGTTAAAAATCTCGCAAATCGGAGAATAAAAATCAGAATTCAGATATATCCCTGATGTGTATGTAAAAAAATAAACGAGAATTCAGATATATCCCTGATGTGTATGTAAAAAAATAAACGAGAATCTAAAAATTCTAAAAATGAATTATTTAAGTTTAAAAAAAGTACGGGAGTTAACCTGTATTGTCTTTTTATTCTAGAAAATGTTTTGCTAAATTATACATACTCATACTTTCAGATTGCTCACGCAATGGCGCCGATGTCGCGCAAGCATTTAAACATAAATTTCCACGTAATCTTTTACGCGATGGCAAAGAGATGATGCTCGCCGAGCTATTAGCTACACGAATTCGCGAATGCCGTAATAAACAGGAATTTCGACATTGGAGTCAAGTTGACGAAATCGTCGCACAGTCAAAAAATACATCGCCCACGTGCGTACAATTTTTTATTTTTAAATAAAAATATTATATAGGTAATAGCTACGTATTTATTACGTTTATATGCTTACAAGGAAAAGTTGTTGCAGACATTATTTTGGTCATAACTTTTTTATTTAAGGATAATTTTTTTACAAACGAACATTTAAATGAAAGCTAACGAAATTCTCTACTGATCATTTGAGAAAGTTTTTAAAGTTAACTTTAAAGTTAAAAAAAATTTGATCGTCATATCGACATGAACTTTTTGTTTGAAAAAAAGTGCAAGAACTTTTGCCCTACCCTGTATACATGCTTTTCCGATACTTTTCCGCGCGAACAGCGAAATTAAACTTTCAGAGAACGTGAAGAATGCATAGCTGGATTAATCGAAGAGCAAATCGCATGCATAAACATTATTTCTTATTCCTGTCAATTTATTCGTCCCACTTATTTATTCCGTCTTCTGCCTACACGGATCATTGTTCAAGAAGCGCGATACGCTGAAGATGGTGCGGAAAAGTGCCGAAAATTTTCACGCAAACTTGATTTCAAAAAGCCACATTATTAGATCATATCGAATGCTAATTTTATGCATTTATTTTATATCTGTATACAGTGATATGTATTTACAAAAGCTTATTGTTGTAATTTATTATTGTTATTGAAAATAGGAAAGTTGTTAAAGCAAAAATTTAACAAAATTTCAAAAATTACTAGAATTTCAAAAATTACTGCAAGATAAATTTGAGTTTAGATAAATGGATATGTATCAGAAGTAAAATAATTTTGAATTTTCGTTTTCTGAAAAAATGTTCAAATTTTCTAAAATTAAAGATTTTTTTATCAACTCAATTAATTACTATTGATATTTTTCGCAATAAGTATGTTTAAATAAAATGCTATTTAATACAGTTTAGAAATTTAAAAGTAAAATGAAATTTAAATATGAAGAGTGCGAAAACTGGAGTACCCTAATTTCGCGTGTATAAGGTCGGGTGTTTTAAACCAAATTTAAATTTGCGCCAATGAGTTCATTTTGTTGTATCGAATCCGTTAGAGTCCAAATTTTGTGCCCACTTTTATGAAACCGAGACAAAGACGAACATAAAATTTGGACCCCAACGGATCCGATACAACAGAATTAACTTATTGGCGCGAATTTTAATTTGGCTCAAAACACTCGGCCTTATATACACGAAATTAGGGTACCTATTTATTTTTTATATATGTATTTACGGATTTATTTCCATTCAACATTGAACGACGTAAAATTTGATATTAAGGAATTGTAAAAAAATAAAAAGAAGCAATAATATTTAGTAGTAAATATACATACAATACAAGGTGCATGATAAGTTCTGTGAATTTTGTTTTCGTGTGTTTAATTATTAAATTGTCTCAACATATCTTGTAAATCTTGTAAAAAATGTAATGCAGTTGTTGATTTGCACAAAACCGGAATGAATATGAGCGAAATTGCTAGCATGTCCGGTTCAAACATAGGATTTAAGATGTTGTGAAACCTTACAGAGAAACTGCGGACCGTGTTCGGTCTAGTCGGTCAACTACTTCGATTAACAAAGTGCGATCCTGGATTCGTCAAAATTCTTAAGTATCAATGCGCATAATGAGAATAGGATTAACACCAAGGAGAATTAGATCAAAAAAATTGTCAAAAGGAAGATGCGATTTTGAGGTTGGTAAGTTTAGAATAAGAGTCGGCATAAGAAACAACTATCCCCACTTAAAAAAGGTGTTTTCAGAGTTTATTTTTTAGGTTTAAGAATACTCTCGTACTCAACCTGATGAACTTTCATTGTCCATCTTATAGGAAAAGATATCGGACACACTACACGAAACCGTAAAACTACTTAAAACGGCTAAGGAACGAAATTACGGTAGAATAATTTACGACCATCGTCTACAATTTCGGAAGTCGAATCCGTAAATGTATTGGTCAACGAAAGCAATTTTGAGCATTTGTTGCAATTTTTTGTTTTAATATTTAATTAAATTATTATTTATTTATTTACGTAAATTTATTTATTTTTATGGTATTATTAATGTTAAAAATACTGACAGAATTTTTTACATTTGCGGACAAATTTAATTTTCAAAAAATTTTAATTTTAATTTAGTTTTAAAAAATTTTCAAAAAAATTTTTTTTTGTTTTACATATATATTGCGCAAAAGACACGTCTGCAAGAGTTGGGTTCACACGTTTTTTTCGCAAATGTCGGTCTGCAAGTGCCTGTGCATTAAAAAACATATATTAAAAAAAATTTATTTGTTGACCAAAATTTAATAAAAAAATATTTTTGGATTACAGTAATTGGCAAATTTTCACACAATTTATGCTAATACAAACACAAATGGAGATAAAAAATATTCTTAAAACTTTTAGTTTTTTGTAATTTTTAAGATTTTTAAGTGTCTATGTAACTTTGACTCCAAATGAAACCTTCAAAAAAGATTTTTTAGTTACAACAATTTTGGAATAAATGAAATCGATTGGGGTATTTTTTGTTTAAATCGAAGTGTATTCGCTAAGTTTTTACCAACTTATTCTTATATTGATTGGTTTAAACTCTGCACGTAACGTGTATAAAAGGAAAGTTTTTTACGTATATTACATTGGTCGGCTTTGTCGGTGCTTATGTGCGTTGCCTTTCGTTCTATGCCATTCCTTTTCTATTCGCTATCTTTTCCTTGCCGCCGGCTGTCTTGCCTTATAAGAATGACGCATTAAATATTTGAATGCATGTACAATGATGCTGCGTTCCTAATACAATATGCGTAGAGACAAATACATGCATTTTCATGCAATAATTGCACATAGAGTACATTGTTTCCTATACTATCTTTTATTGGGAATTTTTGGAAACGTTTCAAAAAAATCTTTTATTTTTATACTTTCTTTCTATAAAAACAATTTAAAATTTTATAAATTTTTAAAAATTAATTTCGATTTGATATGAAAGATAGCAATTTTTTTTCTTTTAAATTTATAAATTAGATAAAAAAGCTTGTTCTATTTTTCGATTTTCTCACACGTTTTTTAATACTATTTTATATGTCAAATTATTTGTTTATTATGTTGACTAAAAAAATAACGTCGGTCACATTTATTTTTGTATTATCTATACCTTGAATATGGCTGAACTCAACGAATAGGGCCTTCATTTTTTGTATGGAAGATGGCAATAAGTTATGGAGAATACTTTTAAGGTGTTGTGATAGTATTTTTATAATTAGGTAATTTTGTTTAAAGTTTGAGCAAACATTAGTTTTTTTACCTAACCTAAGGGAATAATTTTTTATTACTTAACAGAATTAGTCTAACACTTACATATTTATTAAATATGTAGTTCGGATTAATTTTGATTTTAGATATTTTCTATGGCGTTGTGATATTCATAGTTAAGTTGGAATAAATTATTTTGGAGATACCTTTAGTACCGAATTGAATTTTGTTCCAATTTTTTTACAATATAAAATTATTTTAAAGGCGGCTCAATTAGATAATATTATTCTTTTTTATCATTATTGTTAGCTGTAAGATAATAAAAATTATCGAATTTATTCAATTAAGATCATTGAATGTAATTTTTTAAAGATAATATTTCGCCTTTCTATTAAAACGTGTGAAATATGCAATCCTTGGAGTCCGCGTTTGGCAAGGCTCTTCATCAGCCGATGCCGTTTACCACCGGCGGTCAGACCATAACGGATCGGTTGACGGCAGCGAAGCACTCAATAGCCGGCTCACAACTTGGTAAATAATATTTTTATATTTAAAATTCTTTATTCTTTTTTATTTATGCACATTTAACATGCAATGTTAAATGCAATTGCATTCATTTTAGGTAAGACAATTTGCAAGGCCACCACCGAAGAATTGATGGCTCCGAAGAAGAAACATTGTGACTGTAAGAATTTTTACTTTTTTGTTATTAAAAAAAGAAAAATCTTTGTTAAAAAGACATATTGTTTTTGTCATATATGAATAATAATAATGCAAACATTGAATTAGATCTTTTACATTGCACAAATGAGCCGAACGTTTCCATTCCATCAATGGCCAATCTTTTAATTGAGCGAACTCAGAATCCAAACTGGATTGTTATCTACAAGGCGCTGATCACCATTCATAACCTAATGTGCTACGGAAATGAAGTAACTTATTTTGATTTAAAATTTAAAAAAAACTTAAATCTTTTAAAAATTTTATATTTTAATAAATTAGTTAGTTTTTTATTTTTTATTTTGGTACATGGCTTTATTATTATGCAAAGAAGTGTAATCGGAACAATTTTTAGAGATTTTCTCAATATTTGGCGTCTTGCAATACGACTATTAATTTATCGGGATTTTTAGACAAATCGAACATGCAAACTAGTGCCATGGCTGCCGGTATGCATAATTTTTCGTTATTTTACTAGCTTGGGTATATTTGATGGAAAGCGTCATTTTATACATCATTTTATAATTGAATTTTGTAGCTTTTTTATTTTTTATAGGGAAAAATGAATGTTTGACTAATCTTATTTTGAGCACAACATTAATAAATGGTTTTTTTTAATTTAATTATTTTTATTAGGTTATGACATGTCAATGCACGTGCGTCGCTACGCCAAATACATTTCGGAAAAGATTCACACTTATCGTCTTTGCGCCTTCGATTTTTGCAAGCTGAAGCGTGGCCGTGAAGACGGCGTACTGCGCGTTATGCACGTCGACAAGCTTCTTAAAACTGCACCCATTTTGCAAAATCAAATTGATGCACTGCTCGAGTTTCAGGTTTTGATTGAATATGCTTTTTACACAAAAATATATTTGTTGTCGATTTTTTGGATTAATTCAATAGTATTTAGTTGTTTTTTAAATTTATTTTTCGTTTAGGTGACCAGTTCGGAGCTTAATAATGGAGTCATTAATTGTTCGTTTATTTTGCTATTTCGCGATCTTATTCGTCTCTTTGCTTGCTACAATGATGGCATAATTAATTTGTTGGAGAAGTACTTTGATATGAATAAGAAGCAGTGTCGTGAGGCGCTTGATATCTACAAAGCATTTTTGGTTTTCGATTTTATTTTGAAAATTTATTTGCTATTCCTTAAAGTTAAGAAGTACAAAAAGAAGAAGAGCAGTGATAATATTTATTATAGCTTTGTGTTAAATAAGAGTTTAAGCAGCATTATTTTAAAAGTTTGTTTTAATACTTATTAGATTCGATAGGACATTTTTTAGTAATAAATTATTATTAGAGTTTTTTTTAATTTATCTTCCAGTTGAAACTTTAAAAATTTCGGAGTTTGAACACTTTTAATTTGTAATGTTTTTTTTTCATTTATTCATTTTTTAGTTTCGACTCGATCGCGTTTCTGAATTTCTTCGCATTGCCGAGTCGGTGGGCATTGACCGTGGCGAGATACCGGATTTGACGCGTGCACCCGCCTCACTTCTCGAGGCACTCGAAGCCCATCTTTATCATCTTGAGGGCGGCAAAGGCGCTCCTCCCGTGTCAAATCTGTCGGTTAGCATTTCGAAGAATTTATTGAAAATTATAAAAAAAAATGACGGCTTTTTTTTGATTAATTTACTGACTACTAATTTTAAAAGGTTAATGCTATATCTTATATATTATTTTAAAAAATTGTGTATACCGATAATTTTATAATAAAATGAAGGAAATTTTTCGCAGTGATGTGAAAATATTTCAAGAAAATTTTTATTTGACTTTTTTTTATTATACTATTGCAAAAAAAAAAATTCAAAAAAAGAGCTAGATTTTTTTAAATTTCAACTTTTTGTTTAGTTGGTTAATCAACAACAAAACGATTCAATGGGTGGTCTTACGCACGCGGCTGGAGGTTCCGTCGACGAGCTGGCAAAACAACGCTATTTGGACGCAGAAAAGGAGCGTCTGCGCCAGTTTGAGGAACAACGCCAGCGACAACTTCAGCAACAAGATTCGGCCGGTACGTATTTTTGTTGACTGTTTTTCTTTGTAGTTTGAGATCAATCCCAGTGCTATAGGATATAACTCCAACTTTGTTGCGGACAAAATTAAGTTTGTCACGAAACGTTAATGGGTCTGTATAGCTTAGTGGGTAGAGAAGTGCTCTGGTCCACCTGCTTCATTTACTTTTTTATTTCGCGATAAATTCGTTTCCAGATCCATCTTCTTCTGCCGCGTCTTTTTCGAATCCGTTTGGCTCAGGGGCGCCAGCAACTAGCGGCAATACCGCTGATTTGCTTAGTTTCTACGATTCGCCTGCTACGAAACAACAACAGCCACCTTTGGACACATCAAACCCCTTTGCCGCCGGACTATTCGATTCTCCCGCGCCAGCGCAACAACAACAACCGCAGCAACAACTTTCTCAAGGTAATAGATACTTTATTATTTATAAATTAACGAAATTCTTTGCTTCACATTTATGTAGGTATTTTTAAAATGACATTGTTGGAATATCGAAAATTAGTTGATTATCGCAAGCACTTCGTGTCTTTATTTTGGCCCTTGCATTAACGGTCGGGTGAAGTGCTTGGACAGAAATTTAATTATAGTATCGATCAATTTTAGCAGATTATTAAAGAATTCTTTATTTAACAGTCTCAAAAGACAAAAGCAAAAGCAATCATCAACAAAACAATAAAAGCAATTGTCAAAAAATAATAAAAAATAATTACTTAAAGATAATCTTAACAACAAAATTCATAAATAATTAACACACTTAAAATCTCTTCAAGACTGAATCATTTTTAAATATAATTATTATACTCGCTTCCGCGACATGATGTTATAAATTTTTTCAGCCAACGCTGCGAACCCCTTTATGAGTACGGTTAGCAGTATGGGAGGTGGACCGTCAGCTTCGACGGCCAATCCGTTCGGTGCATTTTCCATGCCTAACACAGGTACGAATAAATATTATGATTATTTTTTTCATAGAATTTACATTTTAATTTATTTGACAAAAAGCATACTTCCAGGGTATCACTATAATCAAAGTGGAATGCCGCCGCCAATGCACGGTCAAACGCAACCACCATTTGGGCAGTTTTGCGTCTCTTCACAAGCGCAACAACCACAACAACAAGCGCCATCTTCGGGCCCACCCCGACCCGGAATTTACCATCAAACGCCGTTTGGTGAGACTTTTAAGAACTTTTTCTTTTTCAATTAGCTAATTTAAAAAATCAAACAATGTTGTATTGGAAAAATTTGAAAAAAGATCCGGCTTTGGTTCTATTTAGATTTTTTTTCAATATATTAGTATGTGTTAGTTTATAAAGAGAAGGTTTTAGGACCTCCGCAGCCATCACGTAATAGCTCTGCGGATACAGCTCTGTCAAGTCTTGTCGGCGGTTTGCGAATATCATCGACGGGACCACAGGCTCCGTCAATGCCACCCATGTACACCCAACCGAGTGTCGGATTTGCGCCACGGCAAGTACAACAGCCGTGGAATGCGTTTGGTGATTACAATCCAAACGGTATGCTTGAATATAGTAATCTGACTGAAATAAAAAGAAATATAAAGAATAGAATTATTTTTTTTCCATTTTTTTAGCCAGTTATGGAGGCGCCCCATTCGGAAGCCCCCAAATGCCGAATTACGGCGTTCCTGCACAGAGTATGAATCCAATGAGTGGGCCAGGTATGGGGTTCGGTTGTCCGTCGACAGCTAATTTCTTGCCACAACAGCCACGCTGATTCCACTCGCTTTACATTTTGCCACTAAATTATTATTGGGTTGTAACATAATTATCCGCGGCCTTTTCGAATGCTTAAAAAAGTTAGTTTGTTTTTGTTCGATGTTTATGCTTTGTATGTTGCTGAATAGCTCGGACTTTTGCATGTATTTTACGATTCTGCGCCTATTTGATCGCGAGATACGTTTTATCGAATAATCGGAAAATAGTAAGAGCGATTTGTACATTTTTATAAAATTACTCCTGCTGCTCGGAAACATAACGAAATGTTCGGTCGTTATGAAATTTTGGAAAGTATTGATAATGGTCGAATCGATATCACATGAATCCCAAACATTTTATTCACTATGCGGGCAGTGCAACTTCCTTCATTATTCTGTTCAAAATGCCTGCAAAAATGTTCTTAAAATCGCTTATTTATTCGATATTCCAAAATAAATATCTCGCAATTTGCGTAGAACAGTAAAATAAAGCACATGCAAACGTAACACGAGCTATTCAACAGCATGCAAAGTATAAACATCGAACAAAAATAAACTAATTTTTTTAAGCATTTGAAAATTATGTTACAACCCCACGCGGGTAATTATGTTACAATACCAATACATTGAGTCTTCCCATCTCTCACATCTTCACTCTTTATATATTCAGTTTTCTTATTTTTTATCTTAAAAATATTTCGCATAATAAATTGAACGGTCGGTCTCTTACTTAGAATGATTTCTTTTTCGTCTTCTATTATCCATTTTTTTCTTCGTTAGAAACGAAAAAACAACGACCTTTGAGCAATAATAATATGGAGCTCTGAATTGGAATTGTTTATATGAAATTTGTTTAACATTCTGTTTTTTTTTATTCTGTTATATGAAAATCTTGGCAAACGGTGGCACGAACTTTGCAGAAATGCATTCGGAGGAACCGTAATTCGCGAAATGCGTTCTGCAAGAAAATTTTTAGACATTAGTTTGAACCGAGATTTTAGGCTGAACTTAACCCTTAAAATTAGACCGACTGCCGCTCATTGGCTGCTGCATAATTTTAGGCTAAATGTGTTTTTAAATTTGCGTTTCGCTATTAACGTGTAAAAAAATCGGCTTCATAATATCTTAAGTTTTTCGCAAATTACGGTTTCGCAAAATTCGATTCGCCTTGTAAATTAGTTATTATGTGTGAATTATGTTATAGGATAAAGACAATTTAACGATTATAAAAAAATCTTAATAGAATATTTTCCGTCATATTAATTATTATTACCTACTGTTAGAATTTTGTAATTTTATATTTCTCACTTTTTGTCCCAAAATATTTCTAAAAACTTCTTAATAATGTATATATTATATTTTCATATACATATATTGTTTGAAAATGATAATACTTGTAGATTAGATTTTATTGACTACGTTTTGTGTCCCGTCATGTGCAAATTCTGCTTAAAATTAATAATAAATACATCATTTTTTAATTACAAAGATATAACTAACTATAAGAGATAAATTCATTTGATTCTAAAATTCCATTTACAAAAAATTATGTACTTAAAAAAATAGCACACATCAACAATCCGTTTTGTTAAATAAAGTCGTAGCTAAGGCTTTAAAAGGCGATGATTCTAAATCTATTTTTTTATTTTTAGATTGGAAAAAAGGTTTAAAAAAAGAACTTATTAGTGAAACACTGTGTGTAGAATTCATTTTTAAATTTAACAAATAGTAAAAAATCTAAAAATTTGTACCGATGAGGCTATGAATTAACGTATTGTACAAACAGAATGGCAACAAAATTTTAGAGCTTTTTGGTTCAATATCCGGCCGGCTCGCTTTCTGTTCCTTTACGATAGTCGCTGTTTGCGTATACAGTTCCGTTTGCGGATCGGTGTACGGCTGTTATAACGGTTAATGCTGGTGTGGAACAAAAAGTGTGGCCCCGCGCTTTCAATGCGTCAATGTATCTCTTAATTATTTATCGTGTAATCTTTAAAGTTAAGCCTAAATACACTTTTTACTTGGCTTTACTAGTAAATAATTAGCATTTTTGCTATATATCCAATACTTACTGTTGGCCAGTTGCTCTCTTGATATGTGACGTTAGGTTTGAGTTGATTGTGAAGGCGAGGAAAATCAATGGCTTGTTTTACATCGTATTTGAGATTGAGTACGTGTAGCGCAACGCCGGCAACACCCGAGATAATCGTCGAACCACCCGCACCGCCAACAGCCATCACTTCCTTTATATATATTTTATTTTTATGCAGGACAGGGTAAATTTGGCAAGCATCCGTTTTTGTTATAACATTTTTATTTCGCAACCAATTTTTAAAACTTTTTTTATTTAATTAAATTTCCAAAATTATTTACTAGCAAATTTGTCAATATTGCTTTTGCGAACTTGTTAACTTTGAACTTTTCTTGCAACTTTTTCAGAAATCATAATATGTGGTATGAGCATAAACTGACCCAAGCATTCAAACATATTATTGTGAAATTTTCAACCTACTTGGGCATAAATAAATTTTCACAAAAAAAGTTATGTAGAGAAGCCGAAAATTTAGTGAGCAACCTAATAAAAGACCCTTTTGAAAAGGATACCAATTTTTAGATGTAAAAAATTACATTTGTTTGAGCATTAAATGCCACCAATGGGCTCATTGAGCTCATGGGACGCTTGCCAGGTCGAATGAAATTTGCTGGTGTTGGTGGATAGCCAAAATAATTCGGATGCCCTGGCGACGAGAAGTCGTCCATTTCGTCGTTCCATAATATGCCCGTCGACTCGGAGCTAATCAAAGCACCCATTCTATAAAACAGAATCAGATTTAAGTCAACTAAAGTGGTTTTCTAAGCCAATTTTTAGTAATAAAATAGTGATTTTGAAAAAAAAACTAATATTATCTTGTTTTCAAATTCTTACAAGAGATTAATAGTAGATGTAACGGAAACCGCGTTACCATAGCGATCGACTACGCTGATATGGGTTGTACCGTGATCATCCTCAGCGCCTCTAAAATCACCCCCGTAGTAGGCGTCCGGATGTGTTTGCGCTGTTAGTCGTGTTCTAAACATATCTCAATGAATGCCAAAAAGCGTATCATTTTTGCTAGATGTTCTTAAAATTTTCTCACGTGGTGATCAGAAAGTTTTTGGATTTGGATTTTTCTTTAACTTATCAAAGATTTAAAAGTGCGCGCCACATTGACGAGAAAGAAATAAAATTTTTAAAAAGTTAAAATCGACAATATGCAATTTTTGGAGGCTAGTTTGGAGTTTTCAAACTTTTTTTGAATTTTTTGAATCTCTGCTAAGATCCACAATTTTTTGAAGTCGCTGAAACCAGTAATGGGTAAGTGGCTCACCGATTAGCGTCTGGACTCTCTTCTTTTTGCATGCTATTTCTCAATAAAAAATTTTTATAGCATTTTTTTACAGTTTCTTTTCGGTTTGTGAAGTTTATAACTCAATCATTTTTTAATAAAATTACTCCAAAATAAACATGAATATCGAGCTTTTCGTTGTAATGAAAAGTTTTTTTCAAATTTTAAAAATTCCTATTCTGGACCAAGTCAGGGTCCAATGAGTCATTTTGAAATTCGTGGCTCTCGGTGAAGAGATGAAAAAAAGTATGCGTTTTCTTTTTCGTCTATTTTCATCGCGAGCCATCAATTTCTAAGTGGCTCATTGGACCATAACTTGGCTCAAAATAGGAATTTTTAAATTCTGAAAAAAATGTTATGTCCAGTACATGTATATACACATTAATTTTGGAGTAATTTTATTAAAAAATGATTGAGTTATAGACTTCACATGATTGAGTTATACGAAAAAAAAATGCTATTTCGTCGAAAAGAAAAATTTTTTATTGAGAAATAACATGCAAAAAGAAGAGAGTTCAGACACTTGTCGGTGAGTCGCTCACCCGTCACTGGTTGAAACGCGATTTATTAAAGAGGTGGCATCAAATCGACGAAAAATGTGATGCTTGCCGCACCCAAATGATTTTCCAAAAAGACCACTTCTATTTCGAATGTAAATATGTATTTTGTTGGTTTTGTTAAATAAAAAGTTGATTCTATAATATTGCCTTTAAAAGTCCGGGAATTTTCTCCGCACCCTTTAAAAATTTTTTATAATGATCTTATAAAATACCTTCAAAAGAGCCAAGTTCATTTTAAATTAACATTTCAGTATTTAATAAGCAAACTAATTGCGTTATCTTACCGCACGCGTTGTGCCCACTCCGGGAAGTAATGCGTTGGGCAAGTTGCGATGCGTTGCGAATGAATTCTATGTCGCCCAGTTCGCTGCGCATCGCGTAGGCGAATTTGGATGCCTCGATAAAACTGTGATAGAGTTTTATATTCCCATCAAATGTGCTCAGATTAAAGGACAGACTAAAATTGCATTTCATTAAAATTTCAATTCGAATCATATTATTAGTTACAAAATTCCTTCAGTACTATCTTTATCAAATGCAAAAAAAATTTTTGCATGTTTGGTCGATAATATAAAATAAGTCAACTTGGCAAACGAATCTCCTGAGTTAAAAAAAATAGTTTTATAAAAAAAATACTTCAAATAATCGATAATTTTTATTAAGTGTGGAAAAAAAGTATTCCAACCCGTTAAAAATGTTGAGAATAGCCTGGGCGACGGCCGCGCCAGACGGTGGCGGGGGGCCGCAAATTTGCGCACCGTTTAGTCGCGTATACACAACTTCCTCGGTGCGACGAATCTTGGCCCGATAACGTGAAAAGTCCTCAAACGTCAACAGACCGCCTAGGTTGTCATAAAACTTTTGAAATCAAGAAAAATGAGAAAATTTGTAATTTTTTTTATAAATTACCATTTCTCTGAAACTCGTCAACCATTTGTCGCGTAAGATTGCCACTATAGAATTCGTGGATTGGATCGTCGGCATGTGCGAGAATCTTTAGAGTTTTCATTAAATTCTTTCTAAAAAATGTATTAATTAATGAATTTTTATTAAAAAACTCGTTTTTATAATTAATTAGCACCTCGTATTAATCTGCTCGCCTGGTTTGTATAGATCGCCTGTTGTCGGGTTCACGAAATATGGTCGCATTGTTTTTTCTTTGAGAACGAAATTACGTTTTTGCTTCAATGCTGATGCAAGTGCGTGTGACGTCGGATAGCCTTACAAAAATATAAACGGAGATAATTTCAATGTGTTTAAAAATAATACATATGTGCATACAATTCTACATTTGCATAATTATACAGGGTGAGTTTTAAATCTGCCGATTTGAATCGTTCACAACTTTTTTATTTCTGAACCGATTTTAAAAATAAAAAATGTTTTAAAATCGGCAAACGCCGAGAATTTTTTGACCGAAAATTTTTTTTGCCGTGCGCAAATGTCGCGCGGCAAATTTTGCGCGCTCGACAAGTTATATGTCATTCGATGTGCAATTTTATTTCGAGTCGATTGCCGAAAACGGAGTGCCAATTGATTAAGTTAACAAAAAATTATAGCTAAAAAACCAAAGGCATATTTTTCAAAATTTTTACGAAATTGTGTTAATGTAAATTTCATATGAAATTTTCAAAAATTGACGTTACATTTTTAGCTATAACTTTTTGTTAACTTAATCAATTGACACGCCGTTTTCGGCAATCGATTCTGAATAAAATTGAGCATTGTACGACATATAACTTGTCGAGCACGCAAACTTGCCGCGCGACATTTGCGTGCAAAAAATTTTGCGCGGCGCAAAAAAAATTTTCGGTCAAAAAAATTTTCAGCGTTTAAAATTGGTTCAGAAACAAAAAAGTTATGAATGATTCAAATCGGCGGACTTAAAAAACTCATCCTGTACAACGATTTAAATTTGCTTCACATAAACAATAATTTTTTTATAAACGCTACTGTAATAGAGTAATAATTTTTTATAAGTACCCTCATCCAAAAGTCGAATTGTCGGCAAAACAAGAGAGCTCCATTTGACTCGCCCACTGCCAAAATTTGTAAACGCCGTCCGAAGACCGTGCAGTTCGCCTGGTACGGCAACAGCGCGCCATCCTGAAATCAAAAACCAAACAAAAAATCGAGCATGTTTGTTCAAATATATTATGCAATTAAATTTTTCAAAATAAAACCAACCAAACATAGATTCATTCCAACGATCTTTGTACATATTTTCGCTAGCTGCTATTGGCGCCTCTTCGCGTGCGTCAATTACCGAGCAGCGTTTTGTCGTGCTGTAAAAGTTCTTACATTTTCTCTAATGAAAAGGAGTTGTTTTTGTATAAAAAAATTATTGTATCTCTATCATGTATTATTATATGTTATAGCCATATTTGAATTTGCCAAGCTTGAAGCAATGTTTTTAACTCATTTTTTTACAAATTTGTTCAATTGTTCAAGCATGGTTATTACAAAATATATTGTATGTAATCATTTATGCTTAAATCAGACATATAAAATAAAAACAAATAATACATTTACGATAAAAAAATTAAAGTAAGAAATATGCGAATATCCTAGCGTCTCATCACATCTGAGTTATTATCACACTCTAAGTTTCTCGAATGTTTTGGTTTTCTTACGCGTTGAAAATGGTCATAAAGTGGCCACCGCCGATTCCGGCGGACTGAGTGTCCATAACGCCGATACAAAACAGCGTTGCGATTGCCGCATCGACTGCGTTTCCGCCGCGCAAAAGCGCATCTCTGAATGAATAAAATAAAGTAAAAAATTATATGGGCAAGATAAAAAAATAACTTTAATAAAAGCTCTCTTTATAATAATATTTATTATTAATAGTATTCTTAGGGATCTCATTCATTATTTCTTCTATAAAAAGCGTCAACTCACCGGCCAATGTCCGAGCAAATTTCGTTGTCGGCTGCGACGGCGGCCGTTGAGTATTCTCCAAGAAGGCTGTGTGATGGCGACGGAAATGCAGGCAATCGACTCGGGTCCTTTAATACTTATTTAATTAGAATGTACATAGAAATATATAGACGTTTAATAGTTATTAATAAGTTATATCTCAAACAAATTAGCTATAAAACAATACATTTACAAAAGTTTAATACCATATTAGAAAAATTTATAACTTTAAAAAGAAAGTATCCGTTCTGCACGTTAAACATGTTTTTAAGACTTTTTCTAATATTAGATTGATTGCACAGAGTGTTTTTTAAGATTATATTTTTGTTTTCTTTATCTTTTAAACCTGTTGATAAAAATTTTTACATGCAACTTTTTTACAATATGGTACTCATTCGACGCAGAATTTCAAGTCGAATCGAACAAGCTATTACAGATTGAAATTCAACAGATTGGGACAGAAATGTGATCAAAAAACCAAAAACATTCATAAACAAAACACTCTGTACAATTTATTTGGTTTGTTTTTTTTATTAAAATGTTATGAAATGTGTTTTTAAATGCTATAATAACAATTATGCATACAATCTTGCCAGACACCAGAAAAAAATTAAAAAATTAAACTAGAAAAAAATAAATAGAACACTCATTAAGTCGTTTATAGTGTAACAAATTTCGTTAGCAAAATTGGGCCGAAACTTACAAAATATTTGTTTAAAAAAATCGTTTTTATTTTATTAGGTATTCATTTTAAAGAATACTGTCGTCCTTCATTCTTTTTCGTCGTATTCGTCTGCGCCAAACCGTTCAGCGTATGACTCGACAATAAAAAAAACAGGTCGATGTGTGAGTTATGAATTTTATATTCCCATCTTTTTGGGTTAAGCATTCGCTTCTATTTATCATTCTCACTCTTTTTCACCACAAGCCCATAAGGTTTCTGTCAACCCTCCTTCTCTCACCATCTCATTTCCTTTCTATCAATTATCTTCTCCCTTTTCCCACAAATGGCACGCATTAGCCGAGTAAAGCGAAAGTCAAAGACCATTTAGCAATGTTGTTTGGTCAAACGAGATTTGGGATTTCTGACGCCCAGCTCATGATCCGTTCTCTAAAGCTTGGTACCTCTATACCGCATACTTAGAGCTAGCGATAAGATAAGAGCTAGCGATAAGATAAGATGTGGATTGAATCTTTAGGACATTTTTCTGACATTTTACATTACAGATATATCTTTTCTTTTGTTTTTATTTTGTTTCCAGGCAATAAATATACAAAATTCCGAAAGTATCTACTTAAAATTTAAACATGTTTCCACCATTATCCGAGGATTCAAACAGGTTGATTGTTTTTTAAATATTTCTGGGGAATTGGGGTTAAACATATTAATGAGACCCTTGATTAGCTCTTTCCATCAACTTCCTCTTCATTCCCTCTTGTAAATCTCTCACTTTTCTATTTTAGCCATCAGCATTGCAAGGACGCAATTTGCATCAGATTTAAGAATTATTTTTTTCAGATTTTGTGAAGTCTATACAAGTTTAGTTAACGATTAATGGTTACGATAAGATGTCTTAATAGAAATGTAATCAAAATCATTTATAACATTTAATACTTTAAAATGAATTATACATAAATTTCAAGAAAAAAAGATTTTCCATAAGTTATGAATTTTTCTAAAAGGACTTAAAAAAAGTTTAAAATTTTTTTTTTGAGTTAAGTTTTCTGCAGCAATATATTTTATGTATAATTTGTAAAAGATATGTTCAACATATTCAATATTTTTCATATGTTCAAGAATTTTAACGAAACCTCTCTAGCGATTGGACGAAAGATGCAATCAGTTTTTGGAATGGAAAATATGCATAACGATAGGAATAAGATTTCTCTAAGCATTGTGGACAAAAACACCATAGAATGTAAAGAAAACCCACGTCGCGAATGATTTTGTAGTAGAGAATGCCGAAAAGAGTGGCAAAAATAAAAAGAGTGAAAATGCATAATAACACGATGATTCCGGCTACGGACGCATGTCTAAAATACGCATCATTTTAGAGTTATTCAATCAAAAATATAAAAATGGTTCTGCATAAATTATGTAATTTTAAGTTGATTTTTCAATTGAAAAGTTGGCTGTTTTGGAAAAAAATAATTTATGACAAAAAAATCTATAAATACAAAGAATTTTTCAGTATTAATTATGCGCACACATAAAAAATTCAGCAATTCGAACGAACAAAATAAAACCAAAAATTTGAAGATAATTTTTACAAAAAATTAAAAAAAAAAGAAATTGTAAAAAAGGACCAAATGTTTGAAAAAAATGAAAATCCGGTGATTTTGAATGATAGCCACCCATCAAATGTTTCCTCTTCTCTGTAATGTATTTTTGGTTCTATTTTTTCATTGGCACCTATCGTTTAAAATTGCCAAAAATCCTTTGAGGAAAAACTACCCAATTTGAAAAAAAAATCAACAATTACTTTGTATCTAAAGATTACCTTTTCATATTTAATAATTTTTTAAGAAATTTTCTAGATTTAGATATTTTTCACATAAATTATATCTACCTTGACTATGACTAGATTATTACAGTACATTTTTTTCCTACACACATAAATGCACTTACGGTGAAAGACGATACTTTTCGAAAACGCCATGCGCCGTTCCAATAGTCCTATCATCTTCAGTTTCCTCATTGCAAAGAAGCGGCTCCCGGTCCTGAGGCCTCCTGTAGCTGTCCGCCATATCGCGTAGATTTGAACTTAATTTGTTACAATAAAATCACAACCATAATAATAATTGAATAGCATAGATTGGAGAATCTTGAGGAACACAAGTAGACATTGATCTTGATCTCGAAAAAGTTGCTGTAACTATAATAAGTAAGAAAGATCGTTGGAAAAGAAGAATTTCAATCCGCTGTATAATACAATGATATTTGAAGAGAAAAACATGAACATTTTTTTAATTCCTTATTTTTCTTCAATTTTCATTAAATTGTTGTAATCTTTAGGCATTAAAAATTTGTGTTTTTATTCAATATTAGTTAAATAGGAATCAAACAACAATTGTATAACAATAAATGGACAAAAACTAAATAAAATAAAAGTATTCAAAACTGGCATTTTTTAAATATAACTAATGTCAATCAAGATCAAATCTCCAAAAATAATCAATAAAAAATAAAATTAGCCTAATTAAATTTAAAATAAAAAGAATTCAAACTATGCTATTAATGGAAAAAAACTCAAAAATTAATTGTTTCGAATCGCACAACAAAATTCTTATCGCAAAATTGGTGAACTAAAAATGTTTCGAGCGCTTTTCCAGCTCTTTATCATTTTCCGATATAAATTATTTCACGGCTATACTGTACTGAAACAATTTCTTTTCTCCTGAAACTCTTTTTCCGATCAAAAACTGGTAAAAATTTAGTTTCTTTGCATTTTAAAAACAAATAGAAATGCTTATACCAATAAAAAAGAAAACACCCAAACTTAAACCACCACAATAAAACAATTCTTAAAAAAATGCTTTTCCAGATTAAAATTGGATAAATGGGTGCATAAAAGATAATGAATGTTATAAAAATGTTCCTTTTCAAATTTTCCTACGCAAAAAATATCAAAAAATTATGTATAAAAACTAATTAAAATTTACAAGTTTTTCTTTGAAAATAAATAAAGATTTTTTGCTTTTTACAATCATTTCTTTAAAAAAAATTCAACTTTTAAAAAATAGTTTATGTAAATTCGTAAACGAAAAGGCATTGAATAAATTTGTAATAGAGAATGAAATTGGAAACATATTTTTAGGCGTCATCCAGTGGTGACTTTTCCGGCGGTGGGCCACAGGGCTGGATCATTCGACACAAAAGATTGTACCTAGTTCGAGCGCGTGTTTCATTTTCGCACACCGCAACCAGGTTTAAATGATCGGGATGTCCTAAATCATATAAAAATTTTAAAAATTATTTAATTATTTAAAAAATCTCTACCATATAGTCGCTCAGTTTCATTTGGTTATTTTGTGTAAATGCAATGTTTAATTTAAAAATGGATTTGTAAACTTCATTTTATAACAAAAAAATACCGATAATTGATGCGTTAGTGTCGCGATGCTGATTTGTGATCCACTCCCAACGGCTAATATCCGCATGGCCGGTCCCAGTATATTTGGATTGCAAATGTTCGAGTTGAGCCAAAACATGGAAGCGCTCCACGGTTGCTTGAGCCGACATTTTTTTCAATCAATTTAGAAAAAGAGAAAATTTTGGATTTGTGATCAGCAGACGGAAAACACTTTTCTGGACTCGTTCAGCTAAAAAATCGGAAAAAAACTGGTTATATAAAATAATTAATCACCAGCAAGCAAAATAAAGCAAAAAAAGAACCAAAATTGAGAAAAAATTTTCCTTGTAAAAATTTAAAAAAATAAAAAAGTAAATCTTTTTCTGGCATTTTGTAAAATTAAAAAAAAAATTTGAAATAATTCTCCGTTGGATACGGTTGCTCGGGGTCTCGAACTCGATTCTAGTGCGCATTTTAGTGAATTTTGGCTGGCGCCTGTCGTTGAAAATCATGAAAATTACCTTTTTTTCATCATAGCTTTTTTTTCCTTTAGTTTTTCATTGATTATTCCCAGTGCTTTATTGATACTTATTCACACCTCCCTTCCACACCTCTGACTGAAATTTTTGTCTGAAATTTTTTATTTTTTTCGTTCGAACTTTTTTTTTACATTTGTTTCAATAAACAATTTTTCACTCTTTTTTTGCGGAAAGAAAACAATAAATTTTTAATTTAAAACGTATACTTCATCCAATAATTAAAGGTTATGTCGTCAAAATTTTACACACGTGGGAAGGGAGATGTAACCATAATTACAGGTAGATTAAAGAGAAATTTGATTAAAATTCGAATAATTATTTTTAATACTGTAATTTTTTTATAGCTCAAGTTTCAGTTTATAAGGGTTTATTGGACGGATGACTTTTTTGTGCAATCCTCGCATTCATTCTTTTTCACTATGATATTTCATTTCAATGCCTGCGGAATAATTTGTGCATGTTTGGCTTACCTTTTTTATTCTACGCAGATTATGTTGTCGTCTGCTGGCTCGTCCTGCCGACATTTGTGGAAACGTGAGCATATAATAGTTAAGTGAATTGATGCATTTTTTATTATTTTATTTTAGAATATGGGGCATTTTTCACGTTTTCACATACAATCTTCTTATCATAATGTCCATTTTTTCACATTTACGCGCGATGCTAACGGATCCGGGAATTGTTCCTCTTTCAATGTAAGTCGAATTTCTTTTCTCCTGAAACTCTTTTTCCCATCAAAAACTGATAAAAATTTAGTTTCTTTGCATTTTAAAAACAAATAGAAATGCTTATACCAATAAAAAAGAAAACACCCAAACTTAAACCACCACAATAAAACAATTCTTAAAAAAATGCTTTTCCAGATTAAAATTGGATAAATGGGTGCATAAAAGATAATGAATGTTATAAAAATGTTCCTTTTCAAATTTTCCTACGCAAAAAATATCAAAAAATTATGTATAAAAACTAATTAAAATTTACAAGTTTTTCTTTGAAAATAAATAAAGATTTTTTGCTTTTTACAATCATTTCTTTAAAAAAAATTCAACTTTTAAAAAATAGTTATAGTAAATTATAGAAGATACAAGACACAACCAGATCATCGCGACGATGAGGATGATTGTTCGGAGTCCGACGAGGACTTTCCCATGTGCAAGCCGCAATATGTGGTAAAATTAAATTATTTTATTATGGCACTTTAAAAGAATTTGAACAAGAATTCAAGCTGATTTAATTTCTCAATTGTTCTAAATTATTTCTCACTGATATGTATATTTTATATTGAAAATTACATCTAATTTTTCTTTTTTTAAAGTCCATGCTTTAAATAAAATTGTTTTCTCTTCATTTTGAATATAAAAGTTACAAAAAAATGAATGAATTTGTTGATAGGGCGAGGATTGGACGCTTTGCACCAAATGCGACTCGTTTCGACCACCGCGCGCTCATCACTGTCGTGTGTGTAGACGCTGTATTCGCAAAATGGATCATCACTGTAAGAGAATGTTAAATTTGTTAAATTTTCTGTAATCATCATATAATTTGAATGAAAACTTTTAACGCGTGTTCTTTTAGGTCCGTGGGTGAATAATTGTGTAGGCGAATTTAATCAAAAGTACTTTCTTCAATTCATATTTTACGTTGGCGTCTTATCTGTATATTCAATTGTGTAAGTATGTCTTAATGAGAGTCAAACAACTCAATAGAAATTACGAATAATTGGAGAATTCATTTTTCATGCAATTTTCAGCTTAATATTTTTCTCGTGGCTATCGCACGATGATCTCGGAATCACGGGTGAGTTCGGACCAAACGGACGAAACGCCTATCACATGAAAGTGTACGGCTCTATTTTCGTGTTTTCATTTTTTTTGCCCTGTATATCGTGAAACTTTGCTTTTTAATATGATTCTTAAAAATAATATTAATATTACACATTCTTATTCTTATATTTGCTTTTAAGAATTAGTCTTTCTAGAGAAAAAAGATAACTTGAATCCCATTTCAAAAAACCACTTAATTAGAAGGCTAACTGGGATAGAATAACGATTAAGCAATAGCGTTTTCTTTTTTAAATGAACGTAAATTTCGCTGGAAAGGCAGAATTCATCGGATAAATTTCTGTACATGCATATTATCCACTAGTTTTAATTTGCTGAAAATGGTGATAGTTGATTAAAAACATTTTTAGTGTTCATTCTATCACGCTAACTATTGAGAGCGCTCTGTTTGGACTGTTCGTGTTGGCCATGTCCTGTGATCAAGTAACGCTTTTTTTCTCCCATTTCTCTTTATAATTGTTAAATAAATTTAAATATAAAAAATGATATAGCTTGAAGTTTCGTTTTCAGCTGCAAGCGATCTTCAACGACGAAACGGTAGTTGAAGCGTCGTTTCATCGTCGCAGCGGTTATCGTAGGCGAATGTATCGAAAAAGCAAATTCTCTTTGCTACGCGACGTCTGCGGACCAGGTAGCACCCGTTTTTCCACACAATTATTCTTATTTCATAAATGTTGAAATTAACTATTTGGCTAATAAGCATTTAAAGAAATTATCTTTTTTTCTGCAAAATTCATTCCCAACTTTGAACTTTGGTGACAAGATGTACTTTATTGAAGTTATATTTTTGACATTTTAAAGCGGCAAGTATATATTCTAGTGATGAAACGAACCCAAATTCGAACTCAGGACATAATTGTTTTTTTATTTAATGAAAAATTAGAATAAAAATATCTTTTATTCACATTTAAAAAAAAGCTTTAGCAGAATCACTGATAACGAAACTATATCAATCGGTTCATTAGAAAGATAGTTGTGGTTTATTAAAAAGCCGGGTTCGGACTTGCGAACCTTTTTCACCGAAAGCACTTACTAAACAATAACTTTGCCAGAAAAAACCGATTATCACCATATTTTTGGCATTTGTTTCGAATGTCTGTTTGTTATGAATAAAAAATAAACTCTCATTAAAAAAGTTATAAACAAAAATGTCGAACCTAGGTTCGTTTCTCTACTAATATATTTGCGTTTTTTCCATTTAAATTGTCAAGTTTAAGTATTAATAATCATGTTTCAAATTTCAGCTCATTGGATTTACTGGATATTTCCATGCAACTCAATACCTTCAAAGCGTGATTTCATTCATTTTGCACAGGATCTCAAGAAAATAGAAAAATTAGATGTTTAAAAATCACTTAATATTTATTTGTTCTCATTGTGTATAGATTTTACGAATGTATTTATGGGAATCTTATACTTTTTATTATAGAGACAAGCTTAATTTTTTAGTTTTTATTAAAATTGATTAATTCTACATTTTAAGTATAAAAGTTTTCTTCCTTATAAGATCGTAAAAATAATTATATATAATTTTTTCTATTGCACTTTTGCAATAAATTTTTTTCATATTTTTCGAATATATATTTCAAGAGTTAATTAAATTGAAAAACCTACACAAACGTTTTCCATTGTTCATAAAAAAATATATCTTTCCAGTGAAATTACCCTAATTTCGCGTGTATAAGCCGGGTGTTTTGAGCCAAATTTAAATTCGTGCCAATGAGTTCATTCTGTTGTATCGGATCCAAGCGAGTCCAAATTTTGGGCCCGCCTTTGTCTCGGTTTCATAAAAGTGGGCACAAAATTTGGACTCGCTTGGATCCAATACAACACAAAATGAACTCATTGGCGCCAATTTAAATTTGGTTCAAAACACCCGGCCTTATGCACGCGTAATTAGGGTGATTTTATAAGTAATTCATGTTAAATAGCCTTGGACAATTTATGTTCGGACATGCTTTTTTAAAACATTTACCATATCAGAATAATATTTTTGGCCTAGTGAATATTCTCCTAATCGACTCTTTTTTACTTTGGTGAAACTAAAATTTTTTTGTTTTATTCTGTTTTTTGTTGGATAAAAATTTTAAAATATTTAAAAAAAGTAAAAAAAATTCTAGACAGGGATTTGAATAACAAATTTTTTGTGTAAATAGACTAGGAAGGATACGAAAGGAAATGTTTAAGAAAACTTATAACTGAATATGAAAACTACAAAAGTTACTTTTTATTATAAAGTAAGGAAAATTGAGCAAAAACTTTCTAACGTATCCTGTAGAGAAAAAAAATTTTCTTTTGAATGACATATAGCATGTGTGGATTAGTTTTCGTAAAACCTTTGTTCAAGTTGTTCGGTTATTAAGTTCCTTGTCAACACTTATTATTTCGCTTTTATCGATTTGTTAGGGTTTTTGTCTGTAATCGAAAAACGGCAAATTTCTTTTTACAAGAGAAGTTCATTTCCGAGTCGTCCATTCTGAAAGAATTGCTGTGACGTTACTGCGGAGAAGACCATATTTACGAAGTGACGATAGCGCAATGTTTTTAAAATAAACGAAAAAAATTAAAATCTAAAAAAACGAAAAACAAAAATGTCTTCTCCGCAGTAACGTCGCAGTAATTCTTTCAGAATGGTTTCCTGACGAAATGACCGGCGTTCTTTCAACATTGCTGACAGTATCCGTCTTCTTTTAACTCAACGAGCTGAAGGAGGTTCTCTCGAAGTCGAAGGAGATATTCAACTTGAAGTATGCTTTTTTTGTTGTACACAATCTATTATATGTATATATGCATCTAGCTCGATAAGAACGATGATGGACTTCGAAATCGCCGATAACGGTAATACGATAAATGCTTCATAAAAATGCAAGAAATTAAAATTTTAAAAATCGCTGAAACACGTGTCCCACAAATTTGGCGCGCTCTATAGGATGCAAAAAACCACACGTTTCTATCTATTGTGGGAAAAAAGTTAAAGCATAATTGTCAGAAAATTGTGAGACAAACTAATAATAGGTGAAAATTCTATGTCAATTTTTTTTTTTGCTCTTCTTTAGACTTTCTCTCGGAAACTTTATCGCACTTAGCAACAGTTTTTTCTCCTACATATATTCAACCTTAGACACAATTCACGTGCGGGAAGCACTATCTCTAAGTTATTTAAAGTTTAATTTAATTATTCAGTTTTTTCGCTTGTTTATTCATCATTATTAACCCAAAAGTGACGACGTGTACACTTTTGTGTACACGAATTTAAATTTGTGCAATTATCGGCAAATGTGTTCATTCTGTTCTGTATGGATTTATAAACATAAAAAGAATGTCGTATAAGAAACCTCCTGAACTCAAAACATTCATTGTCACTTATGGGTTAAATATTATTAAATTTCATTTTATTGGTTTATTTCGTTCGATTTGATTTCAATAATTTGTTTTTTTACAATTTTGCTTTAATTTGTGATTTATGGAAATTCCTTGTAAGAAGCTAAAATACTATTTCCCGTAAATTACGAAAATAAATTATTTTATTAATAATTCAACCAATAAATACATAACAGGAATATGGGAAAGCACAATAAATTTTTTTAAGCAAATAATTTTCTTATGCAAACAATTAGATTAAACACGTTGGAAATGATTTTAATGCCGATTAATAATCGAGCTGGTTTTTCGTATGTGTTTCGGCTTTATTTATTAATGCCCTGAGGAAGGTGTGGTTGTGTGTCATACCGAAAATCGAAATTTTTTTAGTTGATATTATGATGTCTTGCCTCTCTGATTGGCCATGGGAAATCAGTGATGACATCATTTCGATGAGAGACATCATGATATCAACTAAAAATGTGTCTTTCGATTAAAAGTTTTCGGAATAAAAAAAGAAAGAATGTATAACGCCGTAGCAGCGGATAATTTTTGTTAAAACAAAATTCACCACTCAACTAACAACGATTGCATACGCAAAATATTTTCGTTTAGATTTTTCTAATTTAAAGAAAAATGATGAATAATTTAAGTAAACCTGATTAATAGCTTCCAATAATTGTTTAAAATTTTTACAATAATACATCCAAAAAAAAAATAACAAAAACACTAAAATTTCCCAATATTTATTGTCTTCCTATAAAAAAATAAATAAATATTCACGAATCACATGTGACTAAGGCCAAAATGAAATCACCGGTAGTTCAGCGGACGATAACTGTGCGGATTCCGGTCCGAAAAGAACGATCGCAACATTAGCACCTAAAAATTAAAAAAAAGTAAATAAACAAAAATAATTTATATATGATTATCAAGAAATATTATTTGGCATATTTTGTGTAAGAAGCTGTTAAAAAGGTAGGGATTTTTTTAGTGTAAAACAAACGTGAATACTAGAAATATCTGTAATTTTTGTATCGAGTTAAAAATATGGCCGAAAATAATAATTGGTTCGATTTTTACTTGTCCAATGGCAATGATAACGATGACGGCCGTCTGTCCCAGCGACCAAATCATCACTCGTTCGTTGAGCTCCTCGGCGGTCTTGCGACCGGTTGCCTCTCGCAGCCGATGGTGCGTCTGATAGTCGTCGACGATGCGCAGTCGGTCCGCAATCGTCGCAATGCGGTTCTCGAGCGCCATCGACGCACCGGTTCGCGGCGGTGGCCTCACAACAGCCGGCGCGCCGTGATCCTTGTCGTCGATTTGCCACTGAAAGAAAATTTTGGTAATTATATCAATGGGTGCAATGAAAATAATTATGTTTTCCGAAAATCGAAAATAAAAATATGATTTTCTTTCTCTCTAACAAACAAGCTATACATAATAGCATTTTTATTTTCGATTTTAAACTGTATTTTTGTCGCACCGCTGATATGGATATACAAGCTGTCCCACTAAGAAATCTTGAATATCGTTTTTCCACTAAACCAATCTGAAAACCAAATATAGATTCGAAATCACCACATTTTAGAGTTTTTATTCCTTTTGCGCGCGAATGACATGTGTAATTTTTTTGCGCTCTCGATAAAATATATTCAATGCACAATTTAATTCCAAAAGCGAAAAGCGAGTACAAATTGATTACGTTATTAAAAAGTTATCGATAAAAAACAAAGATAACTTTTTCAAGATTATAGAATAGTCAAAATTTGACATCACATTTTGGATCTAATAACTTAATAAATTTGCATAGTTTTCGCCATTGGACTCGAACTTAAATCAAACGACATGTAATTTGTTAAGCGCGGAAAAAGTTGCACATTCAATATTTCGAAAAACTCTAAAATGTGATGATTCCAAATCTATATTTAGTTTTCAAATTGATTTAGTAGAAAAAAGTTATTAAAAAAGATATTTCTAACCTTGTGCAAAAAAAGAATAAAACCAGTCTCAAATTTACCACCTTATAAAAATTAAGAAAAATAAAACCAACATCCATGTACACGATTTTGTGTGAGAAAGTCGAGAATTCGTTAGAGAAACATAGTTTATACGGACCAGACATTTTAGTTTTGAAAGTTGCGCTGTCAAGTTGTTTCTTGGCCTTCTTATATATTATTTGTCCGTTGGGATCTTCAAGCACGACATCCACATCGTACTGACCGCCGGCAACAACCTGTAAAAAAGCCGTTATTTAAACTCTTATTTAAAAACTTCAACCTTATATTTAACAAAAATTGTGTCTCAGCGAAAAATGTTTATTTCTCAAAATTTGGCTACCGTAGAACGGTGTCATAAAATATTCCCTAAAAAATAAATAGATAAATATTCGAATTCGGCGCCAAAATATAGTGAAAAAATGAAAAAAATGTGTGGAAAGGACTGCAGTCTAGTCATATTAAATTCAAAGGACCTATGTAAATGTAAATGACAATCTCACCTGATATTCAATGACAAAGTCGACGCCTGATTTAATTTCCTCATAATAGCAGTGATTGGCATTATCGGGTAGCTCGAAGGTCAACTCAATTGAAGCGATTGCTTGAAAAAATGAAGAAATAAGCAGAAAATAAAAATTCAGCCACACGTTGAAGAATCTCGGCAACACCATCATTATAATGCAGCGCAGCTATAAACCCTTTTTTTCACATCGGAAAAATTTGATACAAGTCCAACGTATTTTTGCAAAATGCCATGATAACATTTAAAAATTGGAATTTTTTAAATTAAAAAGAGTGACCGTTACAGCAGCGATCTTAAAAACTAACAAAAAAGAGGGGTTGGCTCAGGGCCGGTTAGTGTTATTCTATGCAAAAATACAAAAAAGAAAAATACTTTTCTTTTTTGAAAAAATGATACTTTAAAGATTATCAAAAGTTGAAAAATCCGTAAATGTTTTTTCACACAGTTCAAAATACAAGAATTCTATATAATATATTTATATTATTTGTTTTTTTTTTGTTAGCTAAATTCATTTTACAGAGTTGAGGATTGATATTTTATTCGATATACTATAAACATACAGGTGCCAGGGCGATATTTATAATGGCCAAAATGTGTAAAATAGTCAAAATGTGCATAAATATAAAGAACTAACAAATCTGTTTTAACCCTACGAAAATTTTTTTCTTTAAACCGTTCTGAAATTTGGTATATGGGGGCTTGTTGAGGTGCTAATCACGAGTCCGATGTTTATTTTTGTGTATAGGGTCCAGATGGTCCTATTTAGGACCATAAGAACCACAAAATTTTGGTGTGGTATTTTTAACTATTATCCATGATTTATGTGTTCCTGATCACGAATCCGACGTTTATTTTTGTATATATGGTCCGGATGGTCCTATTTGCGTCACTTTTTGGCAATTTATGTTATCTTCTATTAATGCGTGTTAAGCTTTTTTCAGTTGGCTAACGTTCTAACATGAATTTCAAACAACTAAAACGTCGCGTGTGTGATGAAGAGGGATCATCCGGACCTTATACACAAAAATAAACATCGGATTCGTGATCAGCACCTCAACAAGCCCCCATATACCAAATTTCAGAACGATTTAAAGAAAAGAAAAATTTTTTTTGTGAGGTTAAAACAGAAGAGAACCAAAAATTAATATAAAAATAAAATATTTTACATTAATATTATATGTTACTACTACGAAAATCACAAATTGCTTTTTTGCTTCCCACCAAAAAATCTCTCGCGAAAGCAAAAATATACAGATTGCATATTTTTGCCTTTATAACACTTTTGTTGTTGGCGTTGAAAAGTGACGGCAACAACAATGAAAAGAAAAAATTGTAAAAGAAAGCTTTTGGATACCGTTACCATTAGCATTAAAAAACAACTAGAAAGCGTTGGCGTAAAGGAGATTGAGAAGTTCTCAATCTCCTTGTGTTATGCATAATGTTCTCAATGAGAACATTATGCAAACGTAACTGTATTGATACGTTGCAACGCTTAACCTTTTGGAATAATTCTTCACATTGTTGTTATTTGCCGTAAAAGTACAAGTAATAAGGGAAAAAATTAAAATTATGTATGTCGTAAACTTAGGTTTATGAAATTTCTTTTTTTTTTTAAATTCAAATTTTCTTTTCGCTCATTTTTCTTGGCATCATGTTCAAATTTTCCCACCAAAATATTTTTTCTTTTTATTCATTGTTAAGTTTTTCGCTTGCTTGATCGGTTGTGTTTTCATTCTCGCTTATTGATTTCGTGTTATAGTGTCAAACAAAAGTCTTTTCATCATCCTTTGCATTTGCACGCCAATTTCAAAATGACGATAGACATTAAAAAAATTTTCAAAATTGAAAAAAAATTTTACGTGAAAATAACGTTAACAAATTTGCTTAACATAGAATACGTACATATATATAAAAAATAGCAAATTTAATAGCGAATCTAATGTGTATAAACACATGATGGTAAAAATAAAATTTTTACAAAATAATTTGATTTCTATAAAATTAGTGCTTTTTGCAGACAGAAGTTTTTTCGGAATTTTCCAACATTTTTACATAAACAGTATAAAATTTATTTGAAGATCTTGTTCCCCATTAAGTTCTCTACTAGTGTGTGAATTTTTAGAATAATTGGTGTCCTACAAAAAAAGTTCTTGTCCAAAGAGTAAACTAAGTCTAAATTTAACATTTTTTATTTTCAGATGAACTTGTCTGAGGCGAGCGCTAGAGGAAAGATTTCGCGGGAAAATAGCAAGAAAAGAAAAGCGGAAGCGTTGGCGAAGGCTAGAGCGGCGCGTTGGGCGGTTCCAGTCGAGTCTACCGTCGCAACGCCGTCTACATCCACAACGATGCCTGCTTCGTCGACATCAAATATACGCATAAAAGTAAGTGTTTATTAAAAACAATCTGTAGGATTTTAAAAATGATCTGAAGATCTTGTTCCCCATTAAGTTCTCTACTAGTGTGTGAATTTTTATAATGATTGGTGTCCTACGGAAAAAGTTCTTGTCCAAAGAGTAAACTAAGGTCTAAATTTAATATTTTTTATTTTCAGATGAACTTGTCTGAGGCGAGCGCTAGAGGAAAGATTTCGCGGGAAAATAGCAAGAAAAGAAAAGCAGAAGTGTTGGCAAAGGCTCATGTTAATCGGCTGTCTCTGGTTCAAAAAACTAAATCTGATGTATGTTTTTTAGATGTTTCGGTGTAAATTCGGAGGATCGGCTTTCATTTTTCATGAGACGTCAACTAATTATGTGTTTTGCTGATGCCAGGGAATTCGACGTCAGACGAAGAAACCGCAGTGAAACGCCTGATGAAGTATTTCTAGATGACGACGTTGAAATCGACCACGAAGAAGAAGTCGCCTGGTACGAGGAAGACGAATTATGTTAATATTTATAAAATTATATTGTTAATTTGAATAAAATTTTTATCAGTTCAAAATCTTAATTAAATATTGTTGTTTCATGAAAATACTTTAATAATATACGCACATACATGCATAAAAAAAGTTATTTACTTTCAAACGTAATTCTTTATAAAGAAAGTCAAACATGTAATTTAACATGTATATTTTTCTTTGCGGGACCACATATTTTCCTATCATCAAAATTTAGCAGGAGTGAAATTGGCGTGCATTTGGGAGGTGCGTCTAGATATAAGGTTATTGGGAAGCATTTATTTGATCGGTTTCAGGTTCTCGCGCTTAGTCGTTTCGCCCTTTTTAGACGGCGCCAATTCTTCTTTACTTAATTCTCATTATTTAAATTGTTTAACTTAATTTTCCTCTGTTTAAATTGTTTTTTGTTTAATTCAATTTTCAGAGTAATAAACCTTTTGCGCGCTTATTTTTGACTATTGGCTTTAAGGGCTTTTCTCGCCACACCTTTTGGTGTTTTCTTTTTCTCACGAATTTGGAAAGTAGAAACGTTGCTAATTCTTTCACTGCCTCTATATTTCCCTATTCGTGACAATGTATTTTAATTTTTTTTCGTTTTTTAACTTGAATGTAGATTGTACCTATAGTATTTCCTTACAGCAATTTTTTCGACTGTCTTGCCATTCGGTAATGGCCTTTAAAAGGAGTCTAGGTTCAGACCAAATCCTCTGTTTTTGCCTTCGCGCAAAAATGTCTACTCGCTCTACTTCTTCTTCTGCTCCTTCCTCGCGTTCTTCGTCGGATTCGAGTGTTGCGTCTTCAGGGGGCGAAGCGGCGCCGGAGGGTCTCTCGATCGATAAGATCCCACCACCGCCATCGCTCGCGCGCAGAGAGGCGCGTTCGAAGGTCCGACTCGATGCGGGCGACACTGCCAATTTGTGCCTGCGAGCGTCTCGCCGCAGGCACGCCAACGACGGCCGCGGATCGTACAACGATGATCGAATCGCTGCCGGCGGTGGCTCACGTGGGTGCATTGGCCCATATCTCGACTCGTGCATGGCCGCCGACAAATGCAAGGCAATTGCGGTCGGCGAGAACAAGCTGATCGCCCTGCATGGCAATCTGCTCGATGTACTATCAACGATGTTCGTCGCCGGAGCGCTCGAACGCACGCCGGAGAAGCGGCGGCATATCGTCAGACGGCCTGTGAGCTGATATCGATGGCGATTCATGATGTCACGGTTCTGCGTCGCGAGAAAGCTCTTCAGGCACTCGGTGTGGACCAGATAGAAGCCATTCCTGGTTATCGGGTCCAGCCGTTGGCGCTCAACCAGATAACCGCCTGGTTTAGGTCATCCAGCGCATCTGCTGTTTGACCGAGCTCTTATACAACAACTGGCCGATCAGAATTGTTGGGAACCGCCTGGGGTTTTTTGCTATAATTTTTGACTAAAGGCTATAATAGCAAATTTAAATTGGGGCGGATCGTGTTGGGACATAAATATTTTGTTGACTTTTTGAATTGTTTTTATGTTCCCTTCGCGCTGTTCGCGACAGAATATCGATTCTGATATTCAAAAGGTCATCCGCAAGCTGGCCAAACCCGTCCCGCAGACGTACAAAAAGTCAACGTATGGTTTTATTAAAAATGTTTTTCCTTGTTTTACCAAGATTAAAAGCGGAAAGATCTCGGGTAGACTGGCTGACTTCCATGAAAATTGGAAAAAAATTACCGATGACAAATTTGTTCTATCGACCATAATTGGTTATGTTCCCAAAGAGAAAAACAGCTTATCCTCAAGGTGAAATGAGGGTGAGGCGGGTGGGTTGTGATTTTCTTCGTAGTAACATATAATAGATTTTTTACTTCGTAAATTGTATTTACTAGCAAAAAATAAATATATCTTACTACTACGAAAATCACAAATTGCTTAGTTTAAAGACCTTTCACAGAGGATGACTGCTTGAAAACAGTCTGCTTCCGGGGTCTTATGATAAAACTTTTCAAAAATTGTGCCATTTGGCTTCCAGTTTGCGGCTGCCATTATGGCTAAGGCTGATAACCTCTTCCCGGCTGCTAGCGAAGTGCTCGCCGAACGAGTCGAATGGGCTGAATATCCCATAATTCCACTCAAAGCAAGAGTTTCTTTGATCTATCTTGCTCGAGGTTACAGGAAGATATGGTTTCTTATATGAAATTAGCAAGCGCGGAACAGTGCCCAACTTTTCTGTCACAGCCAAGTAGCGTTCGAGATTACGAACGGGACATAGATTTTGATTTTTAAAAAACTCATATGAGGATGCGGTCTACCGAAACCTCTATTCTTTATTCGACAAAGAACGAAAAAATAGTATTTTTCCGTTTTGCGCATTTCGTCTAGCGAAAAAGATGTCAATTCACTAACTCGTTTCGGTGAGCATAACGCCAAAAGCATAGCCAGTCTTAGCGTAAGCGTTTTCAGTTTCAGAGTGAGGCGACCCCCACGAATCAATGCAATGTAGCACTTTTCCCACATCCCAAACTACTGCCAAATTTTGGGCCGGGTGCTCTTTTACGAAATAACTTTCAGAAATCTAGAGACATACTTAGAATCAAGCATACTCTCTTTTGCGGAGTCAATGCAAGAGAAAAATGAGCTTAGAGCGGAGCTCAGTATACTAAAGCTCAAATTTTTCAAATTATATTCATAGAGAAACTACTATGAGTTAATCTTTCTTTGGGTAAATCTGGCATCAGAGGTAACTTGAAAAGCTCGGCATAAAACCGACGGCGTACTGAACATGACTTTCTTATAATATCTTTAATTGTTCTGGGTCCTTGAGAGAACCAAAAACTATGCCGAACAACAGCTAAAATCGTTTCCATTAACTCATGATAATAAGTAATTATTATCCGAGTTAATAAATCGTTTTTCGGGAGCCAAATAGGAAATTTAGCATAATTTTTCGCATCACTCTCCAATTTTTTTTTGAAAAAAATTCGTTTACCTAATTTTATTTGCTCTATAGTTTTTTAAAATAGAAGCTGTTTACCGACAAAAATAAAAAATTGTCATAAATATTTTCCATGATTATATTGTGAAATTTGATCCTAAAATCTTTATTTTATTTAAATATTTTATTATTTTAAAAACAAAAAATTAATTAAATTGTGCCCGCGGACTTTTTGCGTGAAGTATTGGTAATATCCGATCAAATCGATTGTTAGGGAAAATGTTGGTGAGCAATCGCTCAAAGATAACATACCTAGAAAGCAAATCCAAAATAAAATAAAGATATAATTCTTGTATAACAAGCCTTTATATAAATTTTAGATAGTTGATAAGAATAGTAAAAACTTATACCAACTTACCAAAACCGTCTGTTTAAATGCCGATTTTGTAAGGCTTCAGAAATGTTGTTAATCCCTTGAATGGTTGTCGATGCACCAATAAATAGTCGTAACTCATCTGGTAATGCGGAAAGCATTAAACAGCGAGCTAAAAATCTTGTCCGTAGGGCTTCTGATGAGGGGTCAGCTCGCTAATTGTTGTATCTCCCCATAGGGAGTCCCTAAAATAAATAAAAATAGATATGCAAAGACAAAATAAAAAAGTTATAATATTTTATAAAAATAAATTACTGTAGGGCCCAAAAAAATGCACCGTACTGACTTTAAGTGGTTTTAAAATTATGAAAATTAATTATTTTTTAATTCGGTTTTTTATATTTTGTTGCTTTTTATGTTATTAACAAATGCGTAGAATAGTTTTTGTTTTTAATTGAAAAAAATTTTTTTGACAATTTTTTCACATTTGGCGGAAAATTGAAGGGATCAAAAAAACCGCCGACTTAATAAAATGCGTAGTATTATAATAGTTTTAGGATGTTCCGTAAAAATCGTTGTCTGTTGATGTAAGAGAACTATTGATGAATGAAATTGAGTCATTAAAACAATTATAGCATTCGCATAAACCGCGCTTGAAAAAGTCGATTTTACATTAAAAATCGGCGTTTATTCTGAAAAAATCGATTTCTGAACCGGATATGCATTGTTCAGAAAAATTGATGGTGTTATCTTAAAGAGCACGAAATTCTGTATAATATGTATATTGTAAAATTAGAAAAATTGACCGCAAAACTTTTTAGAAACTTATCTTACAAAAGCAATGTCACCAAAAAAGGTGTTTTTTACATTAAAAATAGCACATTTTCAGCTTTCATAAATCTATTGTTATGTCCTTAAAATATTATGGGGTCAATTTTTCTAATCCCACAATATATTATGCAGAATTTCGTGTTCTTTTAGATAGCATCATTCATTTTTCTGAACAATGCATATCCGGTTCAGAAATCGATTTTTTCCGAATAAAAACCGATTTTTAATGTAAAATCGAGTTTTTCAAGTGCGGTTTATACAAACGCTACAATTACTTTAATGACTCAATTTCATTCATCAATAGTTCTCTTACATCAACAGACAACGATTTTTTACAGAACATCCTAAAACTATTATAATACCACGTATTTTATTAAGTCGGCAGTTTTTTTTTGATCCCTTCAATTTTCCGCCAAATGTGAAAAAATTGTCAAAAAATTTTTTTTTCAATTAAAAACAAAAACTATTCTACGCATTTGTTAATAACATAAAAAGCAACAAAATATAAAAAAACCGAATTAAAAAATAATTATCATAATTTTAAAACCATTTAAAGTACTCGGCGTCAGCCCGGCGCATTTTTTTGATCCCTACTATAGTTTAATGATTTTAATATTCCATTAAATTACATTTTAAAAACCCACCGAAATGCGACTAGATACTGAACAACTAGGTCAGCGCCGGTCAGCCATTGAACCGCATCCAAAATGCGTCGATTAATGGACGTGCCTAACGCTGTATTGACGAAATGTCGTAACAAAGCGACAAGTCGCCGCCGAAACCATTGATTTCGGCCACGTAGACCAAAAACTTCGTCTAAGAAAAGAAGCAAAACTCGCAAAGGAATACTTTCAATATTAGCAGCCTGTAAAAAAATAAGATCTATATAAAACTTTTTACATATTATAATCTCGCAAATAAGATTGTTCCTTCAACTCATCCCGAAAAAAATTTGTGACCAAAATATCGAAAAAATTGCAAAAATTCGTTTTATCTCATTTAGTAAAAGATTTTCAAAAACTGTTCAGAAATCTGTCCTCTAATGAAATTCTCTAATGCATATAAATGATTTTTTTAAGCTTTATTTTTGACAAATAAGTCAAAATTTCGCAAATAAATTTAATAAATTTTATAATTTTTGGTATGTTTTATTATTTTTTGAGATTGGTTTGTTTATGATTATAATTCAAATATTTTCATTTGTTTAAATTTCTTAATAAATTATTAACATACATCATCAATGTGCGCCGCAACACGATTCGAATCTAATGAATAATTAAAACCATTTCGCCACACGCTGCCTGCAGCAACAGGGTTACTAACTAAAGTATCGCTACCCGACAGCGACGTTACGTTGTTGTTCGACTAAAATAAAATATTAAAAAAAATTGAAACTACATAGTAAGTAACTAATATTAACTAAAAAATTTTAAATTTTTAATATAATAATATTTATGAAAAAAATCATTTTACGATTACAGGAAATTTGCGCACCTTTGACATTGAGCAAGTTTTTCGCCTCAATAAATAACTTTAAAAAAATTATTTTTCGATTCAAAATTTAGTTTTTTATCTATCGTCTTTTATCTATTAATTTTTTAGCTTACATATAAAACGATAAAATGTTAAGATTAAAAATATTAAATTATTTTATAATTTCCGAAATATCAAAATTGACTTTTTCAATTAATTGAAGATTTTTTCAATTGATTTTGGTCAAATTGAATTTTCTACAAAAAATCAAATTCTAAATCATCCAAGAGCAATTCAAAATCGTTTTTTATAAAATAATCCAGAAAATTGGGATAATTATTATTTTTTATTATATTTTAAAAATGCTTATTATACAGGGTGGCGCATTCTTGTGGCAGGATTTCAATTGGCTTTAACTTTTTAAATTGTAAAATTTTTTTACATCCGATTCCCAAAAGTACTCCATTTTGTATAATACCAAACTTGTCGATATTGGTCTCGATTTACAAATTTGCTAATCATTTTAAATTTTTTGCCACTTCAAAAACAAGACATTTTTGTTAAAGTGGGTGGCATATGTTTTTGTTACAACTTTTTTACTTTTTAAGAAAATTGTAAAATTCTTTTTCGCATTCGATTTCCAAGGTTTTAATATTTTATTTGACACTAAACTTGTCGATATTGGTTTCGAATTACAAATTTACTAATTATTTAAACTTTTTTGCCAATTTTTCTAAAGGTCGAAAATGTGTATAGTTGACGTTAAATCGACACAATTTTTTGAATTGATTTTCGCTAATTTTTATTTAATAGCAGCTTAAATAATGTCTTCTAGAACAAATTTTATCTTAATTTTCAAATAAAAAGTCAAAATAAGTAGGTTTTATGCTTAGGATTAGTTGGACCTTATCAACCCACTTTAATGAAAATGTCATGTTTTTTGAAAAAATGGTAAAAAAAAATTTAAATAATAAAACAAAATGAGGTACATTTGAGAATCAAATGCAAAAAAAATTACAATTCGGTTAAAAAGTAAAAAAGTTAGAGCCAATTGAAATTCCGCCACAAGAATGCGCCACCCTGTATTAAAAAAATATTTGAGAAATTTGAAAAATTGAAATAAATTAAAATATTTAAAAGCTTTTTTTGAAAAATTATTTTTGTTGCTTGGGCCTCAATTGACCCAGACGCAATCGACAGGCCGTAATTGTCGTAATACCACAAAAGCCTGCTCAAAGCCAAAAGTGCGAAAGCCGTAAATTGACTTTGATTAGTTAACTTATATTCTAATAAATACCAGTAAAGTTATATTTTTTACCTTTAATACGTGAGTGGCAGCCTTATTTAATTCGGAACTAACTTTTCCGATACCGTCAAACACTTGATCCGGCATTGACGTTACCGCAGTGCCAAATGCTTTTACGCCGCTAAGAATTGGGTCAAACATCGCGGAAACAACTTTTTGCGAAAGTCTAGGGCCCTGACCATCTCTTGTGGTGTTTTTTTTCCATTAATCGGACGGTAGAGTCCGGTGTGCTGACTTAAAAAATGGAAAATTTCCGCTTCGAGACCAACATTTGCGTCCAAAAGAGTCGGTTGCAAAATACACTGAAAAACAAAAAGAAATTTTGTACCCTGATTTCGGGCGCCCCGTAAATAAAACCACTCTTATAAATGGAAAATTTTGGCGTTGAGTATTTTTCAAATATTTAATATTTTCACATTTTTTGCTTTTTTGATATTTTTTTGCTAGATTCTTATGCTTCTATATTTTTTTTATTTTTTGCATCTTTTATGTATTATTAACCTAAAAAAATAGAGGAGCGAATGAGATTAAAAACGTCGCCAAATCTTTCAATGTTAATGAGCAATTTGCAAAGATAGGCGAAGAGGCCGTCCTAAGAGCAAAAAAAAAAGAAAATTTTAATTTATTTAAGTCGCGATTGCGTGAAAAGTGGAAAAGATAGGTTACGGATGTTTACATTTACGCGTAATGGGGAAATGAGGTGCGCGTCATATAGCAAAGTAGCGCGATAGATTTTAGAACGAGGTGGACGCTACGTGCATCCTAAACTGTTTTTGGCGCGCCTTCCAAGCAGAAGATCCTAAAGATCTTGAATATGATAAAAATATCACTGACTACGATGAAACCAACGATCTTATAGATATTCCAGATGAAAATTTAAATGCTTTAGAAAATTTTCATATTTATGTATGTAAATAGATTTGAATAAATCTTCTTTTTTGTTAAAACTTATCTATATTTTATATAAAATAAAAAATATTAAAAAAATATTCTTAAAAAATCTTTTTTTAAATTCTGTTAATCGTTTATAACGTTTATAAACAAGAAAATTAAAATTTGAAAAATTTAAGAAACCGCCAAATTTCTCCATGTATAGCGTGTTTCAAATTCGCATTTTTGTTTTAACTTTTTTATTTCGCAACTAATTCTCAAAATTATTTTTTTATTTGATTCTCAAGACTTTAGTCAACTGTTTAAGACTAAGCTGGTCGACATTGATTACAAGCAGTGATGGGTAAGTGGCTCACTCTTTTCCGGACTCTCTTCTTTTTGTACGCTATTTCTCAAGAAAAAATTTTTCTTTTCAACGCATTTTTTACAGTTTCTTTTTGATTTGTGAAGTCTATAACTTTTCGGTTTGTGAAGTCAATCATTTTTTAATAAAATTACTCCAAAATTAATGTGTATATACATGTACTGGACATAACATTTTTTTCAGAATTTAAAAATTCCTATTTTGAGCCAAGTTATGGTCCAATGAGCCACTTAGAAATTGATGGCTCGCGATGAAAATAGACGAAAAAGAAAACGCATACTTTTTTTTCATCTCTTCAACGAGAGCCACGAATTTCAAAATGACTCATTGGACCCTGACTTGGTCCAGAATAGGAATTTTTAAAATTTGAAAAAAACTTTTCATTACAAGGAAAAGCTCAATGTTCATGTTTATTTTGGAGTAATTTTATTAAAAAATGATTGAGTTATAAACTTCACAAACCGAAAAGAAACTGTAAAAAAAATGCTATAAAAATTTTTTATTGAGAAATAGCATGCAAAAAGAAGAGAGTCCAGACGCTAATCGGTGAGCCACTTACTCATCACTGATTACAAGTTACGAATTTGCTAATGCTTAAACTTAAACTTTTTTGCCAATTTTTCCAAAGGTCGAAAATGTGTAAAATTGACGTTAAATCGACATAATTTTTTGAATTGATTTTCGCTAATTTTTATTAAATAGCTTAAATAATGTTTTCTAAAACAAATTTTACTCCGAGTTTCAACTAAAGAGTCAAAATAGTTTAAAATAGGTTTAATGCTTAGGATGAGTTGAACCTTATCATTGAGTCTTTTTTATCTCCATAACTCCCTTTTCCGACCAGAGCTTTCTTTTGTGTTTGCAATCGCCCTCCCTCCCATTTTTTGTTATATTATAGTATTTATAACTTGATATTTTAGAAATCTTTTATATGCAAAAAAAGAGTTATACAACGGTTATAGACGAACAACGTATGTTTGTTATTAATTTTTTGTGCATTGCCCTCCGTTTTCTCTCTCTTATGGATAATAATCATGTTCTTTTTATTTCACTTGAATAAGAATTTGAGTCAATGAGCCTTGAGTCGGCTCATGAGTCGACTCAAATGACTCATTCGCTTCACGATGAAAAAGAAAATTTTTGAGAAAGAAAATTTTTTGAGTCAAATGAGCTATGTGAGTCTTTTGAGTTAGCTCAAAAATTTTATTAAAATAGCTCATTGTCAAGTGAGCTAATATTTCTCTCAGCTCATAAATCACGAGAGGATCATAATTTATTAAGTTATTTTGGCTCATAAATTAAAAATGACTCATGAGCTACTGAGCTATTCAAATCATCAATTTGAGTTGCGTGACTCATATTGATGAGTCAAATAGCTCAATAATTTGTGATCCTCGCCATGAGCCATGAGCTGATTTTGAGTTATTACCCAGCACTGCTTATCAACCCACTTTAATGAAAATGTCTTGTTTTTGAAAAAATGGTAAAAAAAGTTTAAATGGTTAGCAAATTTGTAAATCGAAACCAATATCGATAAGCTTGGTGTCAAACAGGCGCCCAAAATCTTGGGAATAAAAAAGAATTTTGAGAATTAGTTGCAAATTAAAAAAAATTATAACAAAAATGCAATCGAGGACGAATTTGCACAAGGATGCAACGAAAATAATTTCCATTTTCCGAAAATCGAATGAAAATCAAAAATTTTATCACACTTTTTGAGTCAAAAAATACGTATTTGCGTATTTAGGATCAATACAAATTTCAAATATTGAACAAAAATTGATAAAAAAATATGAGAGAATGCGAGAAGCACAAACTAACGACAACGTTAAGAGCAATGGAAAGAAAAACAATCGGATTGCGAATTACGGACAAAATCAGACGCGAAGAAATCAGAAAGAAACACTATTCGCAGACGCATGCGAGACAGTCACAATACGAAAACTTTATTGGTCAGGGCACGTAGCCAGAAGGAAGGACAACAGATGGACGACACGAGCGACATTTTGGTGGTCATACGACTGCAAAAGACCACCAGGAAGACCAGCGGAAAGATAGCGAAGGTTGATGAAAGAACGCATAGGACCTAATTGGAGACAATTAGCAGAAGACAGAAAACAATATAAGCGGTGATCGTATGATCCACCACGGGATAACAATGTGTGACAGGGATCTTCAAATGTTCAAGTGTAAAAAAACGTCAAAACACGTAAAACATTTAGAAAAAATGTAGTTTACCATTATGTAGGCGTTTAAGGCTTTGCACCGTTTCTCTAAAAAGCTCTGGTCCAAATTGTTAAATGTTTTTTTGCCGGGAAAGCTGAGATTGCGCAAATTTGGATACTAGAAAAAAATCAAAAATTATTTCAAAAAAATTGTCGAGCTTTTACTACATACAGTAGGGGCCAAAAAAATCCGCCGGGCTGACGCCGAGTACTTTAAGTGGTTTTAAAATCAAAATAATTAATTATTTTTTAATTGATATTATAATATTAGCTTGGCAAAAAAGTACTTCGACAAAATTTAACTTTTTTTTCAATTATTTATAACTTTATTCAGAACAAATAATTTTAAACAATATATTCACCGTTGACATCAATAACTTTTACCCATTTATCAGGTAAAGCACCTATGCCTTTTTCCCAGAATTCAGAGGACTGAGATAAAAAAAAGTTGTCGACTGCTATTTTGAGGTCGTCATACTTGTCGAACTTTTTTCCGTGCAAATAATGCTTGAGCGGTCGGAACAGGTGGTAATCAGAAGGCGCAATGTCCGGTGAGTACGGCGGATGGGCAACCGTGTGCCAGCCAAGTTCGGTTAATTTTTGGCGGGTGAAGGAAGCAACGTGGTCGAGCATTGTCATGGAGCAAGTGAACTGTTGAACGTCTTGGACGTTTTTCTTGCATTGCATCAGCCAATTTCTGGAGCTGATCGATGTACACAGAAGCTGTGACAGTCATGCCTACGGGCAGCAACTCGTAGTAGATCGGTCCCTTCGCATCCCACCAAACACACAGAAGATGTTTGCGCTGGTGAGGTCTCCGTTCGCAAAGCGGTTGAACCAATTGTTGACCGTCGCACGATGAACAGTCCCTTCACCAATTATGCTGTTAATATTTGCAGCAGCCGCGCTTGCACTCTTGCTTTGGAGCCACTCGTAGTAGATAATAGCTCGAATATGGTCTTTACTAATCATTAGTGAAAATTAACAAAACTCTGCGCGCGTGTCCTTATATACTCATATAATAATAGTTTCGAGAATGTTCTATTAGGGTTTTCGGAAAGAAACCGCGTTTTGATCCAAAAACAAAATTTATTATAAAAACAAAATTACAACACTTTAATCCAAAAGGTATTCTCCATTATTATCAACTACTTGTCGCCAACGTCCACGCAAAGAATGGATGCCTCTCTCGAAGAACTCGGCCGGCTGCGACTCAAAGAAGTTGGACACCCAAATTTCGATCTCGTCGTGGTTTTTGAACTTTTTCTCGGCCAGTGAGTGCTGCATCGACCGGAACAGATGATAATCGGATGGTGCCAGGTCTGGGCTATATGGCGGATGAGGAAGAACTTCCCAGCCCAATTCCTCGATTTTCTGCGAAGTGACCTTTGCGATATGCGGCCGAGCGTTGTCGTGAAGGAATTTCGTTGACGCCGTGTCCACGCATTGTCGCCCTAAGGCTTGGTCAACGCGGCTCAATTGGTCTTTGTAGAGGTCCGCCGTAACCGTCTGACCAGAATCCAGAACCTCAAAATACACCAAACCTTTGCTGTTCCACCAAACACAAAGCATAACCTTTTTGCCGTGTATGTCCGGTTTTGGAGTCGGTTTTGGCGCCTCACCGGGGTCCAGCCACTGCCGCTTTCTTGTGGCGTTGTCGTATTGAATCCATTTCTCATCTGACGTAATGATTGTGTCGAAAAAACCGCTGTTCTTAGCGCGGCGGAGGAGAATTCCGGCCATTGCCACTCTGCTTGCTTTGTTTGCATCACTCAGCTGATGCGGCACCCACTTTCCGGACCTGTTCGTCTTGCCTATTGCGTGCAAGTGGTCGGCAATGATCGTTTGACCGCAACTAAACCGTTCTGCCAGCTCTCGAATTGTTTGGCACGGATCCGACTCTATTGCTTCCTTCAACAGGTCATTGTCGACGACTTTAGGTCGATGTCCATGTTCATGATCCTCCAAGCTTTCGTCGCCACTTCTGAATCGTTTAAACCACTCCTGGCATTGACGTTCAGACAGGGCTTCCTCGCCAAATACTTCAAATAGCGCACGATGAGATTCAGCAGCCGATTTGTCGTGCTTAAAGTCGTACCACATGCAAGCTCGCATTCGAAATTTTTGATCAGACATTTTCTAAAAACTTAGTAAAAAATCAAAGTATACATAGACAAGTTATATATCAAACGATGCGCAAAAAAACGCTCTATCTGATAGATGAAACCAATTTACAAAATCTTTTATTATATGAGAAAAATAAATAAACAAATCCAACCGCGGTTTCTTTCCGAAAACCCTAATACAAGGCTATCAAACTTATAAAATTATTTGAATTATTTCCAGAAAATTTTAGAATTTTGAAATTTTTGTCGAAGTACTTTTTTGCCAAGCTAATAGTTTTGAGTCATTAAAACAATTGTAGCATTCGCATAAACCGCGCTTGAAAAAGTCGATTTTACATTAAAAATCGGCGTTTATTCGGAAAAAATCGATTTCTGAACCGGATATGCATTGTTCAGAAAAATTGATGGTGTCATCTTAAAGAGCACGAAATTCTGTAAAATTAGAAAAATTGACCGCAAAACTTTTTAGAAACTTATCTTACAAAAGCAATGTCACCAAAAAAAGGTGTTTTTTACATTAAAAATAGCACATTTTCAGCTTTCATAAATCTATTGTTATGTCCTTAAAATATTATGGGGTCAATTTTTCTAATCCCACAATATATTATGCAGAATTTTGTGTTCTTTTAGATAGCATCATTCATTTTTCTGAACAATGCATATCCGGTTCAGAAATCGATTTTTTCCGAATAAAAACCGATTTTTAATGTAAAATCGAGTTTTTCAAGTGCGGTTTATACAAACGCTACAATTACTTTAATGACTCAATTTCATTCATCAATAGTTCTCTTACATCAACAGACAACGATTTTTTACAGAACATCCTAAAACTATTATAATACCACGTATTTTATTAAGTCGGCAGTTTTTTTTTGATTTGTTAATAACATAAAAAGCAACAAAATATAAAAAACCGAATTAAAAAATAATTAATTATCATAATTTTAAAACCATTTAAAGTACTCGGCGTCAGCCCGGCGCATTTTTGATCCCTACTGTATTTTAGAAAAATGAAACGTTAAGAAGTATTTTTATTTTTTGTTCGTTTTATTGCGCTTTCAAAATGTTATGTGTCATATTCACAAAGCAATATAGCTTTTAAATAAAAAATCTTCAAAAATTAAAATCGAAAATTGCTTTGTAAAAACGTAACACATAACATTTTAAAAAAGTAATAAGGTTGGCAAAAATAAAAAAAATTCCATGTTAGAATCAAACCCGAGATTTTCAAAAATATTATTAAATTTAAAATGGGCACAAATAAGTGTTATAATTGGTATCTTGTTAAAAATACACATCTTTACAAACATTCAGCAAATTCTTTGAGGGTGGGGAGGGTAAAAGAGGTACGGGGCACTTCTAAACGTTCCCTTCTTATTTAAATTTCTTATTTTCAATATTCAAAAAAAATATTAGTAAATAAGCCGTAATTGTACAAATATTTAAATGTGCAAATAAAATCCTACTCGACTAGTGATTGTGGCGTTCAGTGTGTGAAAATCGGAGTATCGCCGAATCACATTCCAGGATGCGGCGCTTCGACCGTCCGCTTCGGTGCGCGTCACTCGAACGTTGTAAAGTGCAAAAAGTTTTTCGCTTGTGGCGCCAGTGCCTACGCTGCCAGCACCAAGAACGCGACGGCTCGAAACACTAGATGAAGCGTTACCGAGGCCAAGAGTTTCAACACAGACCTGTTTAGAAATAAAAATTCAATTTAATACTACCAAAGTAAAAATGTAAAAAAATTTGCGTATTTTATAACCGAGATAAATTCTAATTTTTTGTTCGATTTAATTATTATAAAGAAAACAGATTATAACAAATATTTTTTAAATTAAAAATTTTTGCATTAAGAAAAAGAATGTAAAACTTGAATTAAAGGCCTAAAGCTTGTCGCAATGGTTTCTTTAAGAAAATTTGTCATTGGTTCGTTAATTGACGTAGTAGCACGACGTTCTGTCTCTGATGCTGTATTTAAATGCAAGTCAAAATCTTCTCTGTGATTATGATTGCATAGAGCAGATCCGCTCTGAAATAAACATTCACGTTATTGTAAAAAATTTCTCAAATCCATTTATTATACAGGGTAAGTTTTTTAAATTTCGAGTGTTAATAAATCTTTTGTTTATAAATTAAATTAAAAAATTTAAATGGCTTTAAAATTGATTTGTTAAAAAATTTTATTTGACATACATATAACGAGAGCTAGAAAATACAAAAAAATATTTTTTAAACCTAAAAATATCCAATAAAACTTTGACGTGACAATTTTAAACTTGTTTAAATTTTTCAATTCCGTTTATAAGCAAAAAATTTATTAATGATTGAAATTCTTATTAATGTATTAATTAATAATTGTACTTTGTCCCAAAAATACAAAAAAAACGTACCTGCAATTCATTGAAATTTTCTTGGGGCTGAGATTTTTCATTAAAAAGAAAATTTTTATTTTTAAAATCGCAACTTTTGACATAATTTTCCATGTTTAAATTATCATCCTCCTCATTCAGAATTTCAATTTTTTCATCTTGACTCTCTTCCTCGTCTTCGATAACGCCAAGATTCTCCAGCATTTGCAAATATAGTGAATGACGTTTAAAGGCCGGATAAAAGCGGTCATCTTTTGTAAGAATATCAACCAACTTAATTTTTTTATATACATATATTATTATTTTTAAAAAAGCGAAAAACAGCAAAAATAGTAATCTCAAAAAATTGAAAATAATACAAGGTGACAAGAAAAAACAGATCGACCTTTTATTCTTTTTAATGCTATTCAACTATTAGGTTGGCAACAAAGTATTTTCTGTTTTTTATGAAATAACTATTTTTTTGGGTCTAATAAAAGTTTTTGTAAAATAAATCAACCTATCTAAACGAGCGTTTTCTTACAATACACAAATTATTTGTAATAACTCAATCTTTAAAGCAAAAATTTATATTTATTACCAACATTGAAAAATGCCGATATACCAACATTGAAAAGTGCCGAATTTGCAATAAAAACGTACTTTTTAAAGTAACCTTTTTGAAATTTATTTTTTTAGCATTTTTTAGGCCTATAAAAAGGATGATTTTGAATAGTTTTAAAATTTTTCTTAAGCCCATATACTTATGTCGAGATACTCAAAAACTTTATGGGTCTAAAGTTAGAAATTTGTATGAAATTCGGTTAATATATCGGATACAAGAACCATTTTGATATCGCCAAATAGCCCAGAAAAATGGCTTCTTATACCCCATAACTTCGAACTTTTATGATAAACAGTAGCTGAAATAAAGGCAAAAACTTCAAAATTGCAAAAATTTGGGGGGTTCAACTTCTTCGAGTTAAATCTGTTCGAATTTTTCTCATTCTTTTCATGAATGTTGACCATGAGTTGTAGATCATGATCGAAAATACCGCTTGGATTAATTAGATGTTGCAGTTTCGTTTTTATAATAAATATAGTTCCACATAAAAACGGAAAATACTTTCTTGCCGACCTAATAGTTTTTGATATCTTTTGATAATTTGTGGCTTAAATTAAAACTCTAACAAAATCATTTTTAAAACTTACCAGAAACAGGCCCATTTTTACAAAAATTACAATTTTAAAAAGCAAAAATGACTCTATTAGGATTTCAAAACGCAAAATATGTATATATATCAAAAACTAGTTGAATGGCATCAAAAAGAGTAAAACGTCGACTGTTTTTTCTTGTCACGGTGTACAGTAGCGGAAAAAAATAAGACCACTCCTCTAAAAAGTTTTTAAACCTCAATCATTTGTAAATGACAAAGTTTCTATTTCTCTCCATGCGCTTTTTTATACTATTTTTCACGCTTAATACGATGGCATTATTTGTTTTTTGATTAAGTTTTGTTTTACTCCTAACTTTTTCAATTTGTTCCGGCACCCCAATTTAAAAAAAAACCAAACCATTATTGAAAAGTTAGTTTATTAACAAAAATTTTATAATTTTATAACAAAATTAACAAAGACAACGTTCAGTATTTAGTAGCAGAGCCTTTAGAAGCGATAATTGCTTGATAGCGAGCGGGCAATTACGTCTAATAGTGTTTTTGACCATTCCTCACTGATAGCCGCGAATAAATCCGCGGACTTGGAGAAATGACGTTCGCGAATCTTCCTATAAACGTAATCCCACAAATTTTCAATAAGGTTCGAGTCGGTACTTTGTGCGAGCTAGGAAATGACAGCTACATAGTGCATCTCTTCGTTGCTTTGCCGTATATTTCGTCATTATCATTTAAGACTCAGTCTGCTGCTAACTTGTCAGAAACATGAGGCAACACCTTGGATTCCAAAATCCCGTAAGTGTCCCAATTCGGCAAATTGGTTTCATAGCGTCTTGTGAGAAACATGCCCAAGCCATTACAGATCATGCTTTACTATGGACGCCTGATAGAATCATTTCAAAAGAGGCCGACGGACGTAGCATATGTCGTCGGTTAAGGAAAGCATTAATTTGGACTCGTCTGACCACAAAATACGAGCCAAATCATATGTTCGCGAGTAAACTTCAATCGCATTCGGCTGTTTTCAGCGGAGATCAGCAGCTTACGCAACGGTGGATACGCACCAAGCTTAACTAGACTAAATCATATTTTCACTATAAAACAGAAAAACAAGAGGAAATCAAATTTACCATAAGATATTCCTCGCGGTACGTATTGATATATTCAATTTGAGATGAGAATTCATAAAAGGTAAAGGGATCTTTTTTCATAATTCTTACAAGGAATCGTAGTCTTTCGTGGACGTCCACTACCCTTTCGACGCGGCGTTGAACCAGTTAATCGCCGATTTTGCTTGATGCGATGCACTGTTGTTTTTATGACCGAAAATTGCTTGGCTACTGCCCTCTCCGACTTTCTTTTCTGAACAGCTTTTACAATACGGGACTTTAAATCTTCAGAAAACTGTTAGTACAACATCTGGAACAAATTACATAGAATATAAAGGACATTTATCCGGTTTTTTTCCGCTTTCAAATGGAGGTGCTGGAGAAAACTGAAAAAGTTAGACAAAATTTATCAAAAAACAAATAACGCCATTGTATTAAGCGTGAAAAATAGTATAAAAAAGCGCATGGAGAGAAATAGAAAGTTTGTCATTTACAAATGAGAGGTTTAAAAACTTTTTAGAGGAGTAATCCAGTTTTTTCCGCTACTGTATATAATCGTCTGCAAAAAAGTTTAAAATTTTAAACTTAACTATTTTATAAAATAGTAATAATGCTTGCGCAAATTTGCTTGATTGATTATTTGAATTTTCTAATCAAATCATAGTACCCATTAAAACAGTGTAAAATAATGAATAATGCGTCAAAGAGATTTTTGTTCATTAATTATTTTAATTTTTTAGTTAATTGTATATTTTGCTTTATAAAAAATAATTGTTTTTTCAAATAATTAATTTAATCCATTTGAAACCAGAGCATTTTTCTTTTTTTGTGCATAAGCCATGTGTTTTTTTTTGTAAATTTTCTGTCTTCAGCGACATGTCGCTGAAAAAATTTAAAATAAGTATGCATCCTCTAAAAAAATAATTTTTCTTATTTTTTTGTTTTGTATTTCATTTATTAGGTTGAGGGAAAGAAATGCGCGTTGCATTTGTCCATTTATTTCTCTGGTACAATGAAAGATTTTATAAAACGGTTTTGTCTATCAGAAAGAGCGTTTTATTCCGCATCGTTTGATATATAACTTATCTATGTTTACTTTGTTTTTTACAAGAAAAAGTGTTTAGAAAATGTTTCAGCAAAAATTTCGAATTCGAGCTTGCATATGGTACGACTTCAAGCAAGGCAAATCGGCTGCTGAATCTTATCGTGCCCTGTCTGAGGTATTCGGCGAAGAAGCCCTGTCCGAAAGTCAGTGTCGACGATGGTTCCAGCGCTTCAAGAACGGTGATGAAAGCTTGGAGGACGAAGAACACGGAAGTCGGCCTCAAATCGTCGATAACGAAGTATTGAAGTCCGTCATTGAGTCAGACCCCAGCCAAACAACTCGCCAGCTTGCAGAACAGTTTGACTGCGATCAAACAACCATCGTCGACCACTTGCACGTACTGGAAAAGGTAAATCGGTGCGGAAAAGGGGCTTTCCGACTCAAACAAGGCGACACGCGTCGCAATCGCCAGCATTCTCGCTTGCCGCGCCAAGAACAGAGGCTTCTTCGACTCCATTGTTACTTCGGATGAGAAATGGATCCAATACGACAACGCCACAAGAAAGCGGCAGTGGCTGGACCCCGGTGAGGCGCCAAAACCGGACATCCACGGAAAAAGGTGATGCTTTGTGTTTGGTGGAACAGCAAAGGTCTCGTGTATTTCGAGGTTCTGGATTCGGGTCAAATAGTTACGGCGGACCTCTACCAACATCAATTGGGCCGTGTGGATCAAGCGCTGCGACGTCAAGGTATGGATACGGCGTCGACAAAATTTCTTCACAACAACGCCCGGCCGCATGTCGCAAAGATCACTTCACAGAAAATCGAGGAATTGGGCTGGGAAGTCCTGCCTCACCCGCCATACAGCCCAGACCTGGCGCCATCCGATTATCATCTGTTCCGGTCGATGCAGCACTCCCTGGCCGAGAAAAAGTTCAAAAACCGCGACGAGATCAAAATTTGGGTGTCCAACTTCTTTGAGTCGCAGCCGGCCGAGTTCTTCGAGAAGGGCATCCATTCTTTGCGTGGACGTTGGCGACAAGTAGTCAATAATAATGGCGAATACCTTTTGGATTAAAGTGTTGTAATTTTGTTTTTATAAAAAAAAAAATTATTGACTCAAACGCGCATTTCTTTCCCCTCAACCTAATATATGCTTTTTGCCTACTTTCTGTTTATTAATTCAATTTTTTGTTCAAATTTTTTGCTGCAGCGACATGTTACTGTCGCTGCAGTGGTTTCGGTAGGTTAAGTAAATCCGTTAAAAAATTTACAATTTTTTGGAAATGATTATAAGAAAACTTTGCAGAATATATTACATAAAGTTTGAATTCAATATTACCTTTTCCTGAATTTGCTCAAACCAGTTGTCAAATGGCTCATCGTTTCGAACCCGCGCCAAAAATTTGTTGATCATCGAATCGTCTAGTGGCACACGCGTAATTGCCTAGAATATTTTATTATTTTATCGGAACTGCGATAATTCGATCGCGGCCGGGACAATTACGGCCGACAATTGTGGTTCGGACAATGCGAATCAAGCAACAAATATAATCTTTCAAAAAAAATACAAAAATTTTTTAAAAAAATTTGAAAAAAATTTATAATAAGTGTGCATCTTCCTTTGTCCAAGTGTATATAAAAATACCTTGTTTTTTTGAAAAATTATTTTTGTTGCTTGCGCCGCAATTGTCCTGGCCACAATTTTCGGCCGCAATTGTCAGCCACAACTGTCTCAGCTGCAATTGTCGAAACATCATTTTATCATAATAAAATAAATAAATAAAACGTAACAAAATCTACCATTTTGTTTTTACTTAAAAAATACATTTATACTACCTCATGTGACAAATATTGTCGATACATAAAAAGCGCGGCCTCCTTGACAGTTTCGTAAACTTCGTGGCCCACTGTTTCACCTGTATACAACCCGTTCATTTGATGTTCCACAGATACTTTAAAGCCCTAAAGATTTTTGATTTTTTAATAAAAACTATTACTATGTAATTTCTTTTTAATTAACTTTACTTTATCAACTAGAACTTTTTTTTTAAGTTACTTTGAACTTTGATTTAAAATGTATTTTGTAGAAAATTGAATTCTGAATCAAAAAAATAAAATTAATTCTTTTAAAAGTAATGTTATGATATTTAAAAAGTTAGCTAAAGCTAGAAAATCTGCAAGTGCGGCGTCCGCAAATGTCGATGCGCCATTTAAAACCATTTCTTAAATTGTTATAAAAACACATCAAAATAAAAATAAAAAACCTCAATAGAGAGGTAAAAATCGATAAAATTCTGTCCGCCAACTTGTATTAAAAATTCGGCAAAAAATGTCACGGCGGTTTGATGAGTGAGAACGACAGTAATAGGCAAATGGACAAATTTAGACGAAAAATCATTGTCAGATGGTGCAACATTAGTGGTTACATTCTAAAATTAAACCACATATATATTTTTAATTTTAAGCTAGCATTTTTATTTTTTATTATGTTAAATATTAGGCTGGAAAGAAATTTTTTTATACCTTACATCGCATTTCTATTTTTTTTTCATATTGATAATCAATATCAATCTATAATATAACCACCATTATTACTCAAGATCTTTGCCCAACGTTTGAGCAAATCATTGATCCTTTTCTTATAGAATTCCGCTTTCTGTAGGTCGAAAAAGTTTCGGACCTCCATTTTCAGCTAGTCGACATTGGCGAAGGTTTTATGCATGTGGTGCTTTAGAGCGAAGAATAAATAATAGACGAATTGGCGCAATGTCAAACAAATATGGTGGATGTGGTACTGTATCCGAGCCAAGCTCCATCAATCTGGCGAGTGATCGTTGCAATGTGAGGATGAACGTTGTCCTGTAGAGGTGGACATCGACACGTCTTCAGCGCTTTTCTCGAATTGCTTTAGCCAATTTTTGGAGCTGATCCGCGTAAACGGTAGCTGTCACACTCCTCTGCTCTTTCATAAGTTCATAATAAAGCATTCCTTCGTAGTGGGCGCCATATGTGAGGCTTGTTGTAGAGTGCCGTATCTCCTTTTCGAAAGCGATTGAACCAAGTGTTAACAGTCGTGTGGGTAACGTTGTCTGGCCCTAAAATATCGCATATGTTTCCAGCTGCGGCCCATGCCCTATGACCAAGGCGCCACTCTTAGAAGACGAGTACCCGAATTTGTTGTTTGTTAATTGAAGTCATAGCTAGCTTGCTTAATGCTGCTTCCTTATATACCCCCAGAAAGAAGCGCGTGAAAAGTTTTGGAAAGTTCTACCATCCAAAAAGTTTAAGTAAGAAAAAAATTTTTGTCTTAAGCGTAAAGAAAATTTCTTTCCAGCCCAATACGTATAAAAAATAAATATAAATTAAAAACATTTTTAACAGAATAAAAACAAAATATAGAAAAATTAAGGCTTAGAGGTACGCGATGAATTTCATTTTATTTGGGACAAAGTTCAGTTCCGCCTCAACATCACCTGGGTGTCCTTCTTATTTGGGGAACAATAGATACCACTTTGCATAATGTGAGTGATACGGCAGTGCTGACCAAAACCCCCAAAAAAATTTTAAAAATAATTTAATAAACCTGTTTTACAATAGCCACTTCAGATTGATTGGCTATTAAAATCATTCGTCTTTTGATAAGATTCTCCGTAAATTCTAAACTCGCCAACTGTTGTTTAAAGCTATCGGCTATAAATAAATTAAATTGATCGTCGAATTAAATATTCCACTTTATGTAAAAAATTTTTTAATGTAAAAATATAAATAGAATAACGGAAGTTTTAAAATAATATTTTTTTATTTGCAAAAAAACTCCGTTATCTGTCCAAACAAAAACAGACTTTTATATTTTGAAATAATTTCAAAAAATTTAGTTCAAAGTAAAAAATTATTAAAATACGAAACCAAACTGTAATCGCCAGTTAGGGCGTTGTCTTTAGCCCGCAACAAATTAATCTCTTCGTGAAGAGCCTCAAGAATGGACTCCAATTCCTGTACCGACTCACAAGTCTCTAGATTTGTAACAAAATCGTCCGTACCAATCGGCAAACTGCTTAACTAAAAAATTAATTAAATCAATTTAAATAATTTACTTTAAATATTTTATTTTCAGCCATTCAAAAATAAAATTTTAAAAATTTGTATATATCATTTTTTTGATTAGCACATAATTTAAAATAAAACAAAATGATACTGCTAATTTGAAACTTAATTCAATTTTTAGAGCTTCGGTGCCCGATTTGTTTTTGTTATAACTTTTTTATTTCAGAATCTATTCTCAAAATTCTTTTTTTATTTGATTCATAACTCCTTGAGAATTTTTATATCACCAAACTTGTCCATATTGGTTCCGATTTAGAAATTTTATATTCATTTGAACTTTTTTGCCATTTTTTCAAACATAAAGGCAAAATCATTAAAATTTGTAACATAATGATGGAACCATCTTAATCATCAAGCCTATATTGAATGTTTTTAACATTTTGGTTCAAAATGAGGATAAAATTAATCATAATGGACATTTTTTAACCAATTAAATGAAATTTTAGCAAATTCAGATTGAAAAATTGAGTCAATTTCAAATCAATTTTACCCGTTTTTCACGTTCGTTCTGTTTAAAAATAGTGCCAAAAAAGTTTAAATAAATATTAAATTTCTAATCCATAATGAACAAGTTTGGTGTGGACAAGTTTGGTATTTAATGTTAAATTTCGTTCTGTTGGTGTCAAACAAAACGGCAAAGCCTTGAGAATCGAATGGAAAAAATTTTTACAATTTGGTTAAAAAATAAAAAGATTACAACAAAAACGATTCGGGCGCCCAAAATGAAACACTCTGTATTTAATGCGAAATTTCGTTCTGTATATTAATTACGGCGTAGCGACATTTGCGCCTGCGACATTAGCGCATTTTCAACTTCAACTAACTTTTTGAGCAGTATGAAGATATTTTTGAGAAAACTAATTTTAATTATTGGATTCAGAATTTAGTTCTCTATCATAAACATTTTAAATTTTTATTCAATCTAATTTGCAAGGTAAGTTCATTTTAAAATTATTTGCTCTTATTAAAAAGGACATATCATTAGAAAGAACGCAATTTTCACAAAAAAATTAACTGCGGAATAAGCACTATAACAAAACTACAAGCTAAAATATAAAGTAGTGATTGTAATATATTAACTAAACTACTATTGATATTTAAATTTTATTGTAAGCATTTTTTCTTTTTCTAGCGGTTAGTGTGCGCGGCGTTCCCTTTTTGTCGCTCAGATTCGAATTCGCCTTGTCGCACTTTCTTTTTTTGTTGTTGAACTTTCTCTTCAGCCAGACTTTTGGTACAAAATTTATTTTAAATGGTTTGTTTTCTCGGCGCCCAATAGAAATTGCTCTTTATTGTCGATTTTTGGTCCCGTTTCAAAGATCATGCCGCTATTTAAGCACTGGTACCGGCAAAAAAGGCAGTGATTGCTAAAAATATCCCAGCCAAAACTACAGCAAATTATCAACCACTCGCTGTATTTTTTCAGAATATTCAAGAGTTTTGTTCGACGCATCCACAATATATCATCTCGAATGAGCCGACAAAAAATTAAATTAAATTAAAAGATTAACAAAAAAAGAAAGTGCGACAAGACGGATTCGAATCAAAGCGACAATACGATGCCAACGAAAGGAATGCTTACAACAAAATTTAAATATAATTACAAATACTACTTTAGCTTGTAGTTTTGTTATATTGCTTATTCCGCATTTTTTTGTGTAAAAAATGGGCTCTTTTTAGTGATGTCTTTTTTAGTAAGAGCAAATAATTTTAAAATAAACTTTTCTTGTTAGAAAAAAGTTATAATTAAAATTGCAAGGTCACTCAAAAAAATTCCAAAAAATAAAAATTGACTTTACTTTTTCATCTGTAATTTTTTTTTTCAAAATAGTTAAGAACTTGAATCAAAAAGTGATCAATAGAGAATTAAATTCTGAATCAAATAATACAAATTCATTTTCTAAAAAGTAGCTTTATGATCATCGGAAAGCCAGCCAAAGTTGAAAAATGCGTAAATGTCGCAGGCGCAATTGTCGGTGTACCATTAATTATATTATGCATTAATTAGTTTGAAAAAAAAGTGTAATTAAAAAACATTCTGCTATATTAGATTATAATAATAAAAATAGCATAAAACTAACCAGCCAAACAATGAGATAATTGACGTATAAAGGATCAGAAAATTTGTCGAGAACGGGTATAATTACTTTTGTAACGACTACTTCGCGAATCAAAAAACGCAACGGTCGCGAACGAAAATCTTCAGATGGCATTAACAAATACAATAAAATGTCGACAATGTCGTGTAAATAGGCTAAAAAATTAATTTTAAAAAATTACTGATCAAAAAATTAAGTTTAATCAATTCGAAATTCTCAAATAATTCAGCTAAAATACCAATTCTTAAAATGTTTAATCCTTAACAAATTTTTACCTCTCAAAAAAAATGTAAATTTTTCATACTTACCGCTTTCATAGAGAGGCGAAGTGGCGACCAAGTCGCGGCAATAGCTTCGTTCCATTTCGAGTTCCAAGTCAAAAAAACAGATTCAAGATCTTCCGTTTTAAGACCGCGTTGCCGTTGTGTTTGTTGAAATTTCTCCTTGGCTTTGCGATAAAGCCGCAAATGCGATGCAAAATCGTCGACAAAATGACGAGTTAAAAGTGGTGCCCAATCTACCTTTTTAACGCTAAAAGCTTTTAAGATTTTGTAAGAATTACAAATTTTTTGGAATTAAATTGTTTTGGAAAACTTTTTTCGACCATCGCCGATTTTGCTGAAAATTCAGTAAAAGATACATAAATCAGATTATCGCCTCGATAGCCGTTTTTCAATTTTGCATAATACCGTAGTCATAGCCTGGCTAAAGTGATGACCATTTTCAATTTTTCGATTTTGACACGTTTTATACAAATTACTATAACTTCTTCAAAATGTACTTAGAAGTATGATGAAAGGCATTTTGGAACGAGAAATTCTCCCTCATCAAGATTCTCCTTAATATCTCTAATCAATCTCTATAAAAATTTTTATGAGTCATATTCATTATATATGTATTTTGACCATAACATATACACGTGATTTTCCGTGAAATTCTGCACAAGAAAACGCCTTTACCTCCCAAAATCCACTATAGCTGACCCAGTAAACTATAGCTGCACCTTACAGGCTCTTTTAAACATACTGTACTCCAAAAAATTTTTAAATTTTTAGCACCAAAACACTTTATGAATTACGTCTCACCGTGCTGATCAAGAATTGTATTGAGACTATGGTCTAATTTTTGAATAGATCCCACTGGGACTCAAAATTCATTTAAGGTTCCAAAATTTCAATATTTTTAAATGGTCTGTATTTTTGCATACTATTGATTTTTTAATTCGTAAAACAAATACTATATAAAAAAACAATTTACTTATAGCAACAAAAAAAGTAGGGTCAACGCAGTTCATACCAGCTGCAGTTCAGGTCAACAAAAATTACAGATAATTATGCTAATATAAAGTTCTGAAAAACGTGGCAATGATCAGCAGATCAGATTATACCATATACTAAATTTTCAGCAAAATCGGTGATGATCGAAAAAAATTTTCCAAGAATAGCTAAAAAATTTTAATTCTTACAGACATTTTAAGTGCTAAATTAGCGCCATTATCTAAAAGGTGTAAAAAAGTTTGGCCTTTTTAATTTTCCAATTTCCCCTAAATCTTAACTAGAGGTTCTCGTGTCCAAAAAATATTACGCCTTATTACCTGCTTCATTTATTCATTTAAGGCATTTTATACCGAGTGAGTCAGCTAAATCCCCAGATTTCAAATGTTATTAACTTTTTATTATCGAACGACATATAACTTATTAAGCGCACAAAATTTACCGCGCGACTTTTGTGCGCGGCAAAAAATTTTTGCGCGGGTCAAAAAACATTATTTTTAAAATCGGTATAAAAATAAAAAATTTATTAACATTTAAAATCTGAGAATTTAGTTGACTCATCCTATATTTTAAATGACTCGGAGTCAAGTGAAATTGAAGTCTAATTAACTCTGAAATATAAAAAAATCCATAAACCAATGACTAAACGCAGCCATAGTTCTCCGTGCCGTTCGTTTGAGGCTTTCCTGAAAAGAGGTATCCGGCGAAATGTTTTTATACCATGAATCAACAAAATCGCGCATTATGTTCTCCAATATCTAAAATATGTATGTTGCAACTATAATTAAACTTTTGCCAGATTTCAATCTGACTGGCCATATTTAAATTCCAATTAAATCCTTCAATTTGCTTAATCAATTTCAGTTCTAATTATGAAACAATGATAAATTTTACTTTCAATAATTAATTTTTTGTTCTTTTACAATTTATTAGGATGTTTTTCCTTTTTAAAAATTCATAATTGGTTAATTCATTAATTTATTAGTAAGTAGTTTAAACATTAAAAAATATGCAAAAACTATTTTTTTATAACAACAACTATTTTTTATATGTTATAGTACAAACGATTTTGGTAACATTTGCTGTTGCATTTTAGTTTTCGAGATCCGCAGCAGTTGTTAGCGCATTTTCGGCCCACTTGCAATGAATTAGACATTGTCGTTGCTCATTAATGGACTCTGAGCCGACTTGCGCGAGTAATGAAATGTTTTTGTTTGGCGTGTCACCAAGTGATAAAAATTCGGAACTCAACAATCCATAATGAAAACTTTATTTCAATGTAAAATTTACCATTATTTCATAATTAGAATTGAAATTGACCAATCTAATTGAAATGTTTAATTGGAATTCAAATATTTAAATGTGGCCAATTTTTGGCCAAATTAAAATCTTGCAAAAGTTCAATTATGGCTGCATCATATTAGATAATATATAGCAAACTCCAATACATATTTTTTCTAATATAAGGTAACTCATTTTAGAATAACAATGAATTTGGTTAATTCCATTCTAATGCAAATTATCAAATTTATTTCCTTATAAAATGATTTAACAATGTTGTTCTGACTAAAGCCTTTATTATAAATTTACTTTATGTAAAAAATGTTACTAGTGAGTTGTTAGTTTGGATTTAAAAATCCAAACAAAAAAAAGTAAACTAGAGGTTAAAGATTCAACAACAATAACTTAAACGCAATAATTATTGTTAAAACCATTTAAAAAAATTAAATAAAATCATCACAAATATAATATAAACCAACCTGTTCCAAAATGGAATCGATTTGTTCGTGACCGGTCATTGCATGCTTATTCGCATAACCTTCAAAATTCCGAAATCGATCTTTATCTCGGAGAATTGATGCCAATCCGCGTGAAAATCGAAAACGACTTGATAGCATACCAAATTCTTTCAGGAGTTTGAAGCGTACATTGAGTCCGTAATGCAAAAGCGAAACAACCATCCTATAAAAAAGACGTAAAATATTACCGAGCGTTAAATTTTGGCTTAATTTATTGTTATTATATTCGCCAACAAACGAGTTCTTATTGAATTAACTGAATATCGCATATTCCCGAAAAAAACTTACCCAATAAAGAAAAATAAGATGCAAAAAATGAGAAAAATTAGATTACTAATTCCAAATAATGCCCACGAGATTAATATAGCCAAAAAAATTGAAATAATTGACTGGCGGATCTCGAGCATTTTTGAAACCACGCTTGTTAAGTTTAAATCCAATGTTTAAGTCTAAAACCTTTATTAACTGTAAAAACACGAATAGAGCAAAAAAGTCAGTTTACCTTGCAAATTCTGTGTCATTTCATTTCATGCAACAAAATTTTTTGAAAATTTAAAAAATAATTATTTTTTATTGTTGAATTTATATTGAAACGATTTGCCCTTTGTTGAATTTTTTTATTTAAATTCAATTTTAAAAATTAATATATGCTTGCCTTTCAAATTAAAAACAAAAAAATATGCACGCCAATTTCAAAATGACGATAGACATTAAAAAAATTTTCAAAATTGAAAAAAAATTTTACGTGAAAATAACGTTAACAAATTTGCTTAACATAGAATACGTACATATATATAAAAAATAGCAAATTTAATAGCGAATCTAATGTGTATAAACACATGATGGTAAAAATAAAATTTTTACAAAATAATTTGATTTCTATAAAATTAGTGCTTTTTGCAGACAGAAGTTTTTTCGGAATTTTCCAACATTTTTACATAAACAGTATAAAATTTATTTGAAGATCCAGTCCGCCCCTTTTACATATTAATATGTAAAAGGGGCGGACTGGATCTTTTAATGATAGATAAAGTTTGGTCTTCTATCGTCAGAGAGCTTGGCTTTATTTAGGTTCAGATATTCTAAAAAACATGTATTTTTTATCAGTTTTTGTTGTTTGATTTTTAGGCATCTCAGTTAAAATGTAATTAACTAGTTTAACTTTTTTCTAATTAAATTCTAATTTTTCAACTTTCTACACAAAGTCCAATAAATTACTAAATATTTTGTATGGAGTTCGGTATTCGTTATAGTTTCTAGTTCGCAAATTAAACAATGCTTTATTAAACAAAGGCTATAAGATAAACACAACAAAGAGAACAATAATTATAACCAAGAACAACGGCATAAGTCGACAGGTGCCATAATTACATTACGAAATACATGCCAATTAATATAATTGGTACAAGACCAACATTATTTAAATATATGATCGAAGGCCACAACACTAAAATAAAATATCATCAGGAATTGTGAATATCAGGAATTGAGTAAATATTAGTTTTTAACACGACTGCAAGTCATCCAGCCATCTTCAATCAAGTACCATTGGATTTTTTACCACTTCGGATTTTTAATAAAAATGTCCAAAATCAGACAGGAACAATATTTTTGGGTCACTAAATAGTCCCTTATAAATTTTAATAAAATTATTTTATTCCGGAATTCACTTTTTAATAATTAATTTTCTTTTGTAAATCACTGATTTTATTATATTTTAATTTAGGTCATCACATCGTGCCAAAATTATAACAAAAATAATGCTGCTAAACAGAAGATGATGTATGGTGCGACCATAACGAAATGTAGGCTAATTTGCCACCTGCAATTGCTAGTAAATAGTATATTGCAGAATGTGCAAAATATAAAAAATGAATGGGATACGCTAGCTAATTAATATGAAACATTATGTAGTTAGTTAATGATATTGATATTTTAATAAATAAATTATTGTACTCATTTAAGCTCCTGTTCCTGACTAAGATTAAAAAATAAAGAAAAAATTTGGCAAAATAGATTTGAAATCGCTGCGACACAAAAAATGTACAATGGCACAATAAACAATATTCAATTATATATAGAAACATTGTAAAAATAAATGCAGCAGACAAAAGTTGTGTATGCAAACTACATTGCTGGAAAAAAGTTCAAACTACATTTTTTCAGATGAAAAGGAATTTTTCGTTGTGCTAGTCAATTTACCAGTGGTCGAGTGGTAAAAGTTTGTTTTGAAATTGTATTTTAGGGACTTAAGATTACGCCTTCGGCGCTCACCTAAGCTCCTGTTCTTGACTAAGATTAAAAAATAAAGAAAAACTTGGCAAAATAGATTTGAAATTACTGCTACACAAAAATCGATTTGAACGGCGTGACTGGCTAGAAAAAATTTAATGATAGAAATTGTGGCATGCGTCGCTCCTCGAAATTCGTCTTGAAATGTTTGGTTGAGTTTTGGATAGACCTCTCCTTTTCTTCCCGTAATGTTTGGCGTCGATGGGTTTCTAGCTAATCGGATCAAAAAAGCACTTTGATTTTTGGATTCTCTTCACTCAATTATTTCATATCCCACTATTTTCAATTGTTGAAAATTTTCAAATGACTAACCAATCTATTGATTTTCTAAATTTGAAAAATCTAATATAAATATGTATGAATGGAAAGCAGCCGAGCAATTTAAGTAATATTCTTATGAAATAAACTTTATTTAGCAGAATTCAAACCAAAATTAGGCATTGCATTCAATTGATAATAACACATAACAACGCAAAAGAAATAAATGAAGTCTGAATTATTAGAGTCAAGTATGCCTTATAATTTCTCGTTCTACATATGACGAGTATTTCCCATGATCATGCCGCTTTGATTGGCGCCTTTGTTCGAACCGGCCTGAAGTCCGATGATTGAATCGCCGGCACGCAACTGCTCACGTGTCCATTCGCGTGGCGCTTGCTTTTGCGACTCACGGGGTCCAACGCCTGGACGTCCGAAAGCGGTCTCGGATTTGCGCGCCAATGCTGACAAGCAAACGAGAACTGCATTCGGATCTCGTGTCTCGTAGAGGTCGATTGTCTGAAATAGTTCCGTTGCGGTGACGAATCGAGCGGCAAACGCGAGAAAGAACGAAATATTTTCCATTTTTTTGAAAGCAAGCGTGCTCGTATTAAATTTCTTTACGGAACCAGGCTCTAAAGCATTCGCTAATCTAGAAAATTTTTACATATTATATTAATGAAAAAAAAACAATATTTTCGAAAAAAATGGATGATTGTTAAACTATAACTTACTTTCATTTCATACTCTTTAGGAAAGCCCTTAAAAACCACTTACAATAAATGTTTGTACATAACAATTTTGAAGAACAAAAAATTTACTTGCACAAAATAATCCCGTCTTGTAAGAGCGCAATAAAATTATCTACGTTGCCGGATCGGTCGAAATCCTCGCCGATAACTTCAGAGATCCAGCCGAGAATTTCCGCGGCCACCGACGTTTCGAACTTGTTGTAAATTTTTTGCTGAAACTCAGCTGCGACTCCTGCTCTTTCCACCCTTTCTGCCATCTTTTTAATTTAACTAAACTACATAAAGTGAAAAAAACAATTTAGATATAATCTGGTGACGTAACCTCCCTTAATTTTTTAAAACAATTTAAAAGATATTTGCTTTATCTGATTTTCAAGAACTTTTGGATATCATTTGAAATAATCACTTGAAAAATATAATCACTTAGAAATATTTCGAATAGCCTTTTAATAAGAAAAATTGTTTTTTAAGTGAAATTTCATATGACAAATGGAATCAAAGATTCTCGCAACCAAATTAAATTAGCTTGTATTTTTTCATCAGTTAACAATGCCACACACACTATTACCAACTGGCAACAGCAAACTAATAGTATCTTTATGAAATTAGTTTAAAAAAGAAAGTCGGCTTATGATCAAGTTCCAACATAAAATAAAATCAGTTTAAAAACTTCAAAGCACACACCAAAGACGATTAGAATTGGTTTTATCAATGTAGTATAAAAATAAAAATAAAATAATTAATCATATACACAAGACAAGAAAATATTAAAAAAATCAAAGAAACAATATAAAATTTTCACAAAAATTAGTCAGTATAAAAAATATCCTAAATATATGACAGGAAAAAGTCATTTCCAATATAGTCGAAAAAAACAATTTAGGCCACATTTAAAAATTTACGCGTTTACCCGACGTCCGAAAAGCGATTTGCTATTGTAGTAGCAGAGAATGTCGGTTAATGAATGATAGTCCACGTTTGATTTCTTGTCATGGCCACAATATTCGCTATCAGTTTCGCTTTCTTGTCACGAAACGGAGCCTAAAAAGAGTTTTCGAATAACAAAATTTTTTTTCTTTCTTTTGGAGGAATAATTTTTTTATAAAATATTATTTTTTGCAATTCTAAAACAAACTATCAATTCTGGACGAATATTCATTCTATTGGGATTGTAACATAATTATCCGCGGCCTTTTCGAATGCTTAAAAAAGTTATTTTGCTTTTGTTCGATGTTTATACTTTGTACGCTGTGGAATAGCTTCCTTAATTGATCGGTTTAATTAGCAGAAATGTTGGAACAAATAGAGAAAATTCATTCAAAAAAAAAATAAGAACTAATATAAAAAACGAAAACCTGGTATTCGAAATCGCCCACAAAGTCGAACTCGTTGTTCAAGGCGGCAAATCCGTAAACGGACGGTGCGCTTCCAAGCGGCTCGCTGTCGACAGTGGACTCGGTCTCAAAGCTCATTCCGCCGGCCGGGTGGTTCATGCCGGTGCCGATGTAGAGCGTTTCCGTGCCGAGCGCTAAAAAACACAAAAAAAACGAATATGCAAAAGTGTGTAAAACAAAAAATTCACACACATTGTCGATTGCGAGAGAGAGTGGTTGAGATCAGGAAGTTTGACATTCGTCTTGTTAACTAAAGTATAGAAATGGTTCTGTCGGCCGAAAACCTCGAGTAGGGGGAAATGGAGCCTCCTGCAAAATTCGTCATAGCGCAAATCAAAATGAAGAGAGACGAAAAAGAAAAAAAGTATGCGTTTTTTTTTCTTTTTCGTCTCTCTTCATCGCAAGCCATCAATTTCTAAATGGCTCACTGGACCATAACTTTAATTAAGATATATAGTATAACTTTTTTACGTGCTTTATTTTCAGGTTGGTTTTGCATTTTCACATAGTAAAAAGTTTGTATGGCAAAATATCGAAATTGTTTTGTTTTTTTTCTTTTTCGTCTCTTACAGGAAAAGCCAAATTTATAATCGAAAAATTAAAATAAATTACTTTTTCGGTTGTATTTCATCTTGTATTCGGCAATAGACATCTCCACGTCGCCGACGATGATGCGCTTCGTGTCCATTCGTGCAAAAGCGCTGCTTGCGTTTGGCGTGCTCCGTCTCAACGCAAAGACCTTAGAAATAATCGAGATTTTTCCAACATAAAATCGTTTGTTTTTTTTTGTAAGCTTTACCTTTCAGCTGAGAGATAAGTTTTAAAAAGTCCGACGACTCGGATTCTCTACAGTGTGTCCAATAAAGTTACGTTCACCCACTTTTATGAATATAACTCGAACAATTTACATCAAAAATACGTAAAAATGTAGAATATTGTAGATAGTAAGTCTTAAAAACGGTGTGTAAAGCTTCGTTGCATTCTAAAAATATTCATGCATTTTATAGCATTTTTTGCAAATAACGCTGTCCAAAAATGATACGTTCAAAAATTATTTATTACTAAAACAACAGATAACAATTAAAACAACAAAAAATTAATAATGAGTGCATTCACCGTTTTTACTTATTACTTCGAAAATTCGCTTCGGCATTGTTCCGATCAACTTTTTCAGCATTTCAATGCTGATTCGACTCCAAGCAGCAGTAATGGCTGTTTTCAGTTGTTCGACCGTGTCGAACTGCCTGCCGTTCGCGTACACATCACGGACCATGACACCCCAGAGGTTCTCGATGGGGTTCAAGCCCGGAGAAATCGCAGGCCACTCGAGCACAGGGATGTTTTGTTCCGTGAGCCAGGCTTTCGTCGACCGACTTGCGTGAACCGCCGCATTGTCTTGCTGTAGAATCAAGTTTGCGGCACTGAAGCGTCGTCGATACGGGATCAGGTTCTGTTCCAGAACTGCCTGGTAATTGCCGCTGTTCATCTTTGACGAAACGAAGGCCAGCGACGTTTTTCCAAAGGCGCTGAAGCCCGCCCAAATCATGACGTTTCCGCCACCAAAATTTCGTTTCGAAAACACGCGCGGCTCACGTCTCAAATCGCGCCAGTAGTCGCGGAACCCATCCGGTCCATCTAGATTCCATTTTTTCTCGTCCGTCCAGATGACCTGGAAACAAAAAAAAAGTAAAAATTGGTCATTTTTACTTTCCAAAGTCAAACGTTTAGCTTATTAACAAATAAAAATTTACCGTATCCCACTCGTGGGTCCATGACATGTGCTGCTGTGCGAAATTCAAGCGAGCAGTCTTGTGGTGTGGCTTCAATCGAGGAGCCGCGTTCATTCTTTTTCGGCGTACGTGTGGAGAGGCGTTGAGCACATTCCAAATAGTGCTTTTCGAGACATTTGGCTGCACTTCACGTTGAATTTCGCGGCAGCTTTTGTTGTTAGTAGTCGCAGCGTTCACGATACGACGCTTTTCGCGTTCGGTCAGCTTCTTAGGCGCGCCAGGTGACTTTCGCAAGCCGTATGAAGTGGTGTTAGAGACGTAGCGGTTGACAACGTCCGATGATCGCGTCAGATGTGTCGCAATCCGACGATTGCTCCATCCTGCAGCCTTCAGCTCGTCGATTCGGCCTCGTTCATATTGTGTTAGCATTTTTCCTTTGCCCATGATGAGTTTTGAAATTGTAGTAAACAATCATCACTTATAACAACACAGTAGCAAAAAATTTAACAGGTTCAAAACACATTATAAATAACAAACGTATCATTTTTGGACAGCGTTATTTGCAAAAAATGCTATAAAATGCATGAATATTTTTAGAATGCAACGAAGCTTTACACACCGTTTTTAAGACTTACTATCTACAATATTCTACATTTTTACGTATTTTTGATGTAAATTGTTCGAGTTATATTCATAAAAGTGGGTGAACGTAACTTTATTGGACACACTGTATAATCGCTTCCACTCTCTGCAACAAATTGATGTTCGCGTGAAAGAGCGTGCGCTTCGCGATTAAAGAATTCCTGTAAAACGAAATGCCATCCGTTACCGGAGACGATCAACGAGAGTGAACGAGTGCGAGCCGAACCCTCGATGAAATGCACCGTCTTTTGAGCGCCGTATGATAGATAAGAACACGCGTCATCGAAGAGAACTTCGTCGGTAAGCTTATACAGTCGACGCCCCCATTAACATAACGCCAAGGGACTGCGCGTTAACTATGTTAATGGGGGAGCGTTATATTAAGGGGGCTAATGGGTGAAAACCAACCAAGCTGCCAAAACGATTATGTTAATGGGAGGTTTATGTTAATGGGAATTTATGTTAATGGGGGAGTCAACTGTAGTCAAATGGATTCATCAAATAGCTCGTATGCGACGAAAATGCCACGTGCTCATGTCTATAATAGAGCGATAAAAAATGAACAAAAAAATAACAATCAAACCACTCGTTTTTCGCCGTTTTCATCAATTCGGACATCGACTTTACGAAAAACCACAAAAACGTTGACGTCATAACGATAGACTGGAAGCGCTGAAAACATCGCCATAGACGTTGGTGACAAACTCGACTAGCACGTTTGCCGCGTTTCTCCGCCATAACTGATTTGGACCTGTAAAAAAAAATATGTGAGAAAAACATTATCCAGGTAAAAAAAGGCAATAAGAAGTCACCTCATTCTCTTGCAGACACTTTGCGGCCTCCTGCTCAATCAATGTACTTGTCCGCACTAAAATTTTAGCAAATATTAAAACATAAAGATGGAATGGAAGCGTAAACCGACTTACAATCTTTTGTTACACTCATTTTTGTCAGTCAAAAGAATTAAACGAGCGTAAAATTTGAAATGAAACCTGTAAATGATTAAATAATAACTCGACTATATTGCAATTTAAAAAAAATAACATTCCAAAAAAATAACTAACGTTAGCAATTTTAAAAAATGTTTAAAACTTAGATTTTAGGTTGAACCTAAGGCTTAAGCTTAGTCTAAGTCTATGTCTATGCATAAGCCTTAGGTCTTAGGCTTAGAGTCAAACTTAATCGCATGTAACTCGGCAGGAAAGCAGTTCCTATACTTTTCTTAATTAGCGTGATGAGATATATCAAAGTGTGCACCGAAATTCCGATTTCCTAAATTTTAAGACCATTCCAGTACATTCTTGCTATATATGTTGAAGTTAGAATCAGTGATGGGTAATGGCTCCAATTTTGACTCCAGCATCCAGCGTGGCTCCGGAGTCAACCGGATGCTAATGACTCCGAAAATCAGTGATGGTGGAACCGGAGCCAAAAACGGAGCCAGATCCGAAAAAAGCGGAGCCGGAGTCAAGGCAAGGGCACGCGGCTCCGGAGCCGCGGAGCTATTTGATGGAGCCGGCTCCAAATTGCCGGAGTCACGAAAGCGAAAACTCCGATTTGACTCCGGTGGCTCCATGGGTGGAGCCGCAGTGATTTTTCCGGAGTTGGCTCCGGAGCCGGTTTTTTACTTTGACTCCCACCCGGAGCCGGCTCCGGTGGAGGCGACTCCGGATCCATTAAGGACTATGCGGCTCCGGAGCCGGCCATTCAAATGACTCCGGAGCCACGAAAGTTGAGCCGGCTCTGGTGCCCGGAGCCGCGGAGCCGGCTCCGATCGGCTCCGCGGCTCTGACTTTTCATTACCTGGAAAATGATATTTTAGTAGTTCGTTAACAAATATTTCCGTCAATAAGGTCATCAAATAGTTAAAATAAAAAAAACAAAGAAATTTATTTTCGTTTTTCAAAATTTAAATTAACAAAAAACATAAAATATTCCCGGGTAAGGGTGCACTTTACCCCTCTTCCAAGATGGGTTTTTCTATGTATACAATGCCAAAAAGGGTCAGGTTGTATTTTTACCGTAATTTTATTACAGTTGGGTCGAAATGTAGCATTTTTACAGTAAGAAGCTACCGTAATTTTACAGTGAAAGTCAGCTGGGAGGGGAGTAAGCCCCGTGCCTATTTCCGCTAGTATGTTTTCAAGAAATATTTCCAAAATTAACATAAAACTTATTTTCCGATTAATGTTTTGTTAAATGAAAGAAAAACTTTTGCAGTTGTTAATTCCGGACCCATGTTCGCTTTATGCCCGCTAGTATGAAGCGTCATCTGCGAGAACATGCGCTCAACGGCTGCAGACGTCGCTGGAACGCATAAAAGTTTTTCTGCCAATCTGCTAAGAGTGGGATATGTCTAAAAATGTTGTCACGATGTTTAGTAATAATTAAACCTCAAAATGAGTACCTTTTGGTTGTGTTTCCAGTATGCGCCAGCGGTAACACTTTGAAAAGATGGAAGTTTTCTATCTGCAAAAAATGTAGATATTTCTGTTTCTATCAAATTGCGTTGCGTTTGAGTGGAGCGTTCTACAGCAAATCCCAAAAACTGATCTTCTGTATTGTCGTCTTCAGACATTATTGCCGGTGCCCACTCTTCATGTTGAGAACACTGAAACATTTTAAAATCATACTCTATTTCTAAAAGCATATCACATATATCATACCATGTGCTTTATTTCCGCTCTAGCTAAACATTCCATATTGATATCATCCGGAAGATAAGCAAATGTCGCCGGATCCAAAAAAGAAGAAACCAAATAAATAGGATCGCCGGTGGTTCCTGATTGCAAAACATCATTGAAGCGCACTTTAAGTGAATCGATTAATGCATTGTTTATTTCCGGAAATTCAGTCGTTGATTTCTGAAAAAAAAACGAAATAACGTATTTATACATACTTTTAAATTTTACTTTCATATGTTTGATCAGATTAAGTATTCCCGGAAGAAGCATCGAAATTGTCGGAATTGAACCACTTTGAATTTTGTCTGTAAATCCACGAAACGGAGTCACTAGATCACAGATTATTTTAATCTTATTAGCGCAATTCGAACAATCTTTTGTGCTGAAATTTCATACTCTATCAAAACATTCTCCAATAATTTCCGAATGTATGAAGATTGATGTTGTTCGAATAATTCCAAATGTTCCAAGCCAACAGAGCGAACAATATTTCCATCCCACAAATGACCAACTATTCCCATGTAGCTGTAACGCATACCTTTAGTTGTAGCTATATCCGTAGAGAGAGCAATGAAAGGTGATTTCCTAATCATATCCTTGATCTTAACTTTTAACATATGGCGCTCTTTAATAATATCATTACGAAGAGTTTTTCTCGTTGTAGGGACGTCACTTTTACTATTTCCGTTGAGTGTTTTCTAGAAAAAATACTATAAATTAGTTTGTACCTGTAAGCAAAAACCATACCTGCAGATAAGTGTTCTCAATTAGATGAATCGGAAATGACGTTGTTGCAGCAAACATGGCGAAATTACGTCGCATTCCCGTAATTTCGCATTCACGTTCATTTATTTCCGTGATTCGATCGTAAAGATAGCGGTGAACGCGTTTTAAATGACGTTGTGCATTGCTAGCCTTCATCTTTTGACCATTTGCTAGTTTGGCCGTAAAGTCGCAATGTTTGCACTCGTTATTGTTGAATTCTGACAAAAATTTGGAATTGCTCTCCCTTGGTGAAAATATTTCCGTCTTTTTTGCTCGTTTCGGAGTAGCGGCTAAACTTAAATCTTCTTCAAAAATGTTTCTTTCGTTGTCGCTGTTAGTATCCATCTAAATTAAATGAATAGTCGCATTAGTATTGTTATGTCTCTCAATGACGTAACAAAGAAAAATGTTTACGCCCTGTGACTAATGTGATAACACACACCACTAGACTTTAGGTTGAATGCGTAAAGGGATAATTAACGAAACTTTTTTTAACGCTAACTTCGAAATCACTATTTAATACACTGATTAGAAAAACGATAATGATCGATTAATATAGCGCGCAAATTACAATAACAGATTACAGTAATGACCGTCACAAAATATAGCGGCGCGCAATTTATATTTATTAGCTTGGCAAAAAAGTACTTCGACAAAAATTTCAAAATTCTAAAATTTTCTGGAAATAATTCAAATAATTTTATAAGTTTGATAGCCTTGTAGAACATTCTCGAAACTATTATTATATGAGTATATAAGGACACGCGCGCAGAGTTTTGTTAATTTTCACTAATGATTAGTAAAGACCATATTCGAGCTATCATCTACTACGAGTGGCTCCAAAGCAAGAGTGCAAGCGCGGCTGCTGCAAATATCAACAGCATAATTGATGAAGGGACTGTTCATCGTGCGACGGTCAACAATTGGTTCAACCGCTTTGCGAACGGAGATACAAGCCTTGAAGATCATCTGTGTGTTTGGTGGGATGCGAAGGGACCGATCTACTACGAGTTGCTGCCCGTAGGCATGACTGTCACAGCTTCTGTGTACATCGATCAGCTCCAGAAATTGGCTGATGCAATGCAAGAAAAACGTCCAAGACGTTCAACAGTTCACTTGCTCCATGACAATGCTCGACCACACGTTGCTTCCTTCACCCGCCAAAAATTAACCGAACTTGGCTGGCACACGGTTGCCCATCCGCCGTACTCACCGGACATTGCGCCTTCTGACTACCACCTGTTCCGACCGCTCAAGCATTATTTGCAGGGAAAAAAGTTCGACAAGTATGACGACCTCAAAATGGCAGTCGACAACTTTTTTTTATCTCAGTCCTCTGAATTCTGGGAAAAAGGCATAGGTGCTTTACCTGATAAATGGGTAAAAGTTATTGATGTCAACGGTGAATATATTGTTTAAAATTATTTGTTCTGAATAAAGTTATAAATAATTGAAAAAAAAGTTAAATTTTGTCGAAGTACTTTTTTGCCAAGCTAATAAAAGAGTAAATGAATGGCGAAACGCCAAATACAACAAATCCCAACACCTCCCCCAATAAGTTTTGACCGTATGGGCAAAAAAAAAAAAAAGAAGATGAGTAAAAACCAATTGGAAATTTAATCCTTTGGAAGAAAGAAAAAAAAAGATGGTACAAGACACATTGACGGTAAAGGAGGTGACAAAGCCACCGCGCGTTCCGGCCATCTTGTGGTGCACGAGTGCAATCCGAGACTCGGTGAGTCATTTCAGATCCTTCCAGCGCACACCGAACCACACAACGGATCGGAGGGTGATAAAGGACCGTTGTGAAAAGTACCATATTAATTGAAAAAAAAAGGATTTTAAGTTCAAAAGGTTTAAAACTCCAAAATAAGACTTAAGTGAGAAGGACGGACGAAAGACGTGCGAAAGGAAAGTGTCAATGAGATTTCTGGTAAAAAACTCTAGGCCTTCTATCTCGTTGTGGATAACGTCTTTGTGTGACGTCCGTTTCCCTTGTTGTTGGTTCCTGATTCGGTATTGTCCAATTTTCGTCTGAAGTCTTTGGTGCCAGGTTCTGGAAGTTCGCCCGGCGTTTTTGGAGTCACAATTTCGTTGCGCTCGCCGCCCCGTCGTGGAGGAACGTCGTTCTGAGGAACTTCACGCTTTCGCAATTGATTTACATGGCGGCGGTGACTTGTGCCGTAAGGTCCAAAGACATCGTAGCTTACTTTGCCACGGAGTGCTTTAACTACGCCTTCTGTCCAGAGTTCATTGCCCTGACCGTCTCGGGATCTGAAATAAATTAAATCTCCCACTTGAAAAGTTCTTGGTTTAGTTCCGAAATGATGATTAAATTGATGAGTCATAGACTTAGCGTTTTGTACTAATGACTTTTTATAAAGGCTATAATCTATTTCACCATCGTTAGGAGATAAAAGGGATATTTCTGTCCTGATTGATCGACCAAAGATGAGGTCTGAGGGCGATCTGTTGTTGAGAAGCTCGCTTGGCGAAGAACAGTAAGCACGGAGAAATTCCAAAACGCCCATAAAATCGTCGTTGGACTTTCGTAAAGCCCGCTTGAATGTGTCCACGAAACGTTCGGCTTGGCCGTTACTTTGAGGATGATAAGGCGCAGATTTTAAATGCTGAATTCCAAATCTGGAGCAAAATTCCTTAAATTGACTTGAAGTGAATTGTGTCCCATTATCTGACACAATAATATTTGGAAAACCAAACCGACTAAAAATGGCAGTTAGTACCACGATAGTGTTATTCGCCGTAATGCTTTGCATTTGGCTCACTTCGGGCCATTTCGAAAAACTGTCAACCAAAATTAAATAGAACTTTCCCTTTTCTGGACCCGCGAAGTCAATATGCACGCGTTTCCAAGGTCCTTCTTCCGGTCGCCACGGCATAAGATTCGTTTTGACTGGATTTTTGGCGACTTGCGCACATTCATTACAGCTACGTACAAAAGTTTCGACGTCCGAGTCGATGCCCGGCCAGAAGACGTGTTTTCGCGCCAACGCTTTCATTCGTACCATACCCGGATGACCGAGATGAAGCGTTTTTAGTACACGTTGCTGTAGGATCCTAGGAATGATTACTCGATCGTTTAAAAGAAAACAACCTTTAACTTTGGAAATTTTGAAGCGGTGGTTAAAATAAGATCCGATTGGGCCCTGTGGGCTCTTCTTAGGCCATCCTTGCTCGTGATGAGTCTGTAGCTCTAGAAGAATGGGATCCTCGAGAGTCGCTGAGGCGACTTCTTCCACCGAAGCCGGTATAATGTTTGTTTGAGCTACGAGAATGTTATCGAGCTCATGATCAACATCTACTGCTGCAATGACGACTTCGTCATCTTCACGCGGATAGGACGCGATGAGTCGAGACAGAACGTCGACATTTCCAAATTCTGACGTCTTCACATATTTCACCTGAAAATCATACGCTATTAAAATTAAAGCCCAACGTTGAAGTCGGCTAGTAGCGTGAACTGAGATACCCTTGTGAGACCCAAAAATAGACAAAAGGGGCTTGTGATCCGTTAATAAAGTGAAACGCCTACCATAAATCATGTTATGGAATTTTTTAACGGCAAAAACTAAAGCCAGCCCTTCTTTTTCAATTTGGCTATAGTTTGACTCAGCCGGTTTTAAAGTCCTCGACGCGTGTTCGACGACTTTCGTGGTGCCGTCGGGGTAAACTTGGCTGATGGTAGCGCCGATGCCGTATTTAGACGCGTCTGCCGCAACGATGATTGGCTTTGACGGGTCATAATGTGCAAGCATAAGGTCCGAAAGTAGAATTGCCTTCGCTTTGTCCATAGCTGCTTGGCATTCGTCACTCCATTTAAAAACCGTATCCTTTTTAAGAAGTTCGTCGAGAGGGGCCCTTAGCGCGCGCATTTCCTTGATAAACTTCCCATAAAAATTTATGGCTCCTAGAAATGAGCGCACTTCCGTAACGTTTCTCGGTGCCGGCATGTCCTGAATGGCACGCGTTTTGTTCGGGTCCGGACGAATTCCTTTCGCGTCGACTATGAATCCTAAGAACTTAATATCCGAATTGAAAAACTTACATTTTTCCAATTGGATTTTAAAACCGAAATTATTGAGTCTTTCAAAAACTTGAAAAATGAGTTTAATATGCTCCTGCTTTGACTTACTTGCGATAATAATATCGTCTAAATAAGCGAAACAACCTGTAAGGCCCGATAGCATTTGGTCCATAACCTTTTGAAAGATGCTAGGGGCTGACTTAATACCGAACGGAAGTCGTTCATATCGAAAAAGTCCGCGGTGCGTATTGATTCCCGTCAACTTCTTGGACGCTTCGTCGAGTTCCAGTTGAAGGTACGCATCCGACAAGTCAATATTAGAAAAGGTTGTCGCTCCGCTGAGGTGCGCAAAGATCCTGTCTGGCGCTGGAAGTGGATGGCGATTGAGCTCGATGGCGTTGTTAAGGCTCGTGCTAAAATCTGCACACACGCGTATCTTGCCGTTTTTCTTCTTGACGGCCACTATCGGAGCCGCCCAATTGCTGAAATCGATCGGCGTTATGACGCCTAATTCGACCAAACGATCCAATTCGCTGTTAACTGCTTCTTCAGCGCCGATGGGGATCGGTCGCTTCGGAATGAAGACCGGATTGGAGTTGTCTTTGAGGTGCAAATGCGCCTTCATCTTCGTACAAAGTCCGAGTCCTGTCCTAAAAACATCTGGAAAACAAGAGATTAAAGACCTAGAAAGGTCGTTAACATTATTAATGTCCACAGCAAACGAAGAAAGATTTGAAGAAAAACTACTAGGCGATGATACTAGAGCCTCAATTTTTGAATCGCATACCTGTGAAAACCGATCCACAAACTTAAGTGCACTTATCCAATCTCGACCCACAATGTCGAAGAATTTATCAGGCACTATAAAGGCTGTAAGACGTTGAATAGGCTCGTCTTGGAATTGCACGCGAATAGTCGCTGTGCCAAGCAGCTCAAACCGATCCTTGGTGAAAGACTCGCCCTTGCATGTCGTTTTCATAAGGTCCGGTCGGCCGATTGCTGTCCATGTTGACTTGGTCAGTAGAGTGGCACGAGCGCCCGTATCGAGAAGTAAAGTCCGAATGTTATTGTTCAGTTTGAGCTTCACCATCCACGGACGATCGTATTCACCTAGATTTGCTTTGCAATTTAAAATTGCTACACAATCGGTAGTAACATTAGACTTAGCCTTTTGAGTAGTGCTGTTATTGGTACAAAGGGGGGCGATGTGTCCCTCCTTGCCGCACTTATGACACGTCGCCTTACGCATTGGACACGTTGTCGGCGGATGTTCTCGTCCACAGCGATAACATTCTTTGCTATTAACTGTGGATTTGGTAGGCTTCTTTTTCTGCTTGTTGTACGGCCTTGAACGCCGGTGAACGTTGACTGCATTCGTAAACTTGAGCGATGTTGTCGGTTGATGTGTCAATGCGCCCGCGTCCTCTTTGAGCGACTTCTGACGCATGCACTCGTCGAAAAGCTGATGGAGAGTGCATTCACCATCCTCCAAAAAGGCTCGCCCTTCCATATATTGGAGTGCCTTAAAGCGTAATTCCTGAAATTCTGTACTCAAGCCTGAAACGAAAATTAAGCACATTAAAGCATTAGAAGTCAATGGCTTCGATAATGCTCGAGAACACATACCATGAACTTTGGCATAAAAAGTTGCTAAATCCTCAGCTGGCTGTTGTTTTAAATTTAAACAATAATACCTTTGTCGAAGCAGTGACTTGGTTGCTGTGAATAACCTAGTCAAATGTTTTACCAAATCCGAGTAGTCTAATTCGTTCGGTGATTTCGGTGAGGCGACGTCGGCCAATCGTTGGTACTCCAAATGTCCCAACTTCCCTACAAGAAGACGCACTCGTTCTTGCTCTGTAAGGGCTGCCCCGTCTTTGAGAAGAATGTCGCCATAACGTTCGTACCACGCCTCGAACGTCAAGTCAACGTCCGGCGAATAGCGGAATTCTTGAATACGTTGGCTCAACGAATCGATGAGCCTTCCCTTAAGGTCCGTGTCCTGAGGTGCTGACATCTGAGCGCCTAAGCCTAAATTTAAGCTGGACAAACGGTCCAGGAATTGCTGAAACTGCAATGTATCCATTAGATAAAAATTTTAATCCGCAATGAACGTTGAAAAAAAAATGAACGAATTTAAATAATTGAAACAATACCACCCGGAATTAAAGAAACCGATCGTTGACTCTTGAATGTACCACTGGCAATGTCCGATCGATAAGCAAAACTGATCGCCAATTTGTTATGTCTCTCAATGACGTAACAAAGAAAAATGTTTACGCCCTGTGACTAATGTGATAACACACACCACTAGACTTTAGGTTGAATGCGTAAAGGGATAATTAACGAAACTTTTTTTTAACGCTAACTTCGAAATCACTATTTAATACACTGATTAGAAAAACGATAATGATCGATTAATATAGCGCGCAAATTACAATAACAGATTACAGTAATGACCGTCACAAAATATAGCGGCGCGCAATTTATATTTAAAAGAGTAAATGAATGGCGAAACGCCAAATACAATTATAACCAAATCCCAACAAGTATAAACTTGTGACGTGAGTAAACTACACTTGTGACAAGTCTTGTTTCGATATTTAGTTTTTTCTAATTACCCTAGCTTCTTCAATCAAATCTGTCGGGAACGCGCTATTTTTTTCGTATATGTTATAATCAATTAAGATTTTGTTTTGAAACGAATTGCTTTCTTCAGAAAATTATGAAATTTAAATCATTGATTCTATGACGGAAAAGATGTCTATGCCATTTGACGTGCGCGGAGTAACGGGTCTCCGTGAAAGTGAAGTCGACAAAGCATCAATGTATCAGCGCATGGGTCGAATGGGCCGACAATGACACGGATACTATTTTCCTCTTGCTTCATTGGCTGTATGTAAATCGATCGGAAATACCATGCACGAAAGCGCTGCGGAAATTGAAGAACCAATGGTATGTTGTTAAAAATTAAGAAACTTATTTACTAATTTATCTTAATATAGAGCTGCATTCTTAAATGTGCATTAATGGAAGATATCGATATGCCAAAACGCTTTTTCGACTCCATTTCGGAAATAATTCGGAAAGTTTTTTTTGTTTTGATGGACACACACCGGAAATAGCTCTTCTCGTACTATTTGGATATGCATTTGGATGTCTGGAAAATTGCGCGGCTTTAGCGGCAATATTATCTGCAACTGCATCGAATAAATTTTGTATATTCACATTCTTTGCTATAATTAACATTTTAAATTTAGTCTTCTCATTCAAACGGGATTATCGCAACACTGATAGTTCGACATATTTTGTGCATAGTAACGGAAATACAAAATCGGATCACATTTCTTTGGCTTTTTTGAAGCGCACGATTTATTGCAACAAATGGAAAAATGTAAACGCACGCCGAAGGCTACAGAAATCCGGAAATATTTTAATTTCTATTACTCTGCGCCGATGGTTCGAATAGCTTTGGAAAACAAGGTGCACATTGGTATTTCATTGGCCAAAGTCGGACTTGTTACCATCGGAAATAATGAAGGCGAACAATTAAAAAGTGAACTATTTCGCGAACTTCGCCAAGATAAGTTCAATTGGTTGTATGTCGGAGATATTGCCCAGCTATACGGCGGAATTAAGGGTTAATTATTTAAACTGATGTATGTATGAATAGTGTAATATGGGGTAATCGAGATCGGGGATTACGATTTTGATATTGGTTTTGTGTTTCAAGGGTCCCAAGTGGTCCTAAATAGAGTTCCAAATTTAAATTTGTTCAATTTCTATGTTTGTATTGTGGTCGGATTGGGCTAAAATTGCTTAAAAATGCTTAAAATGGTCTTAGAACATCATTTTGAGTGTTTTGGAGCAAATCTGAAAAAAAAAATTTTGACCATTTTCCCCCTTTGGTGATTTTCAAAATTTTCGTTTTTTACCAATATCTCGCGATGCGTAAGAGATACAGTAACGGTTATATAAGATCATAAGTAGAACTCATGGAGACGCGTCGCGTATTTTTGGGTGGGATGGAGTTGAAATAGAGCTTTGACACATTAGAAAGGGCACAAGTTTAGGAAATTCTCTATATGACTGAAGAAAAAATTTTTTGATTTGGTCCAAAATAGGACCGGGGTGCGTTCCACAAAAATTTTTGATCAAAGGTCCCAAAATTCAATATGTTTTCACTTTGATCCTATTTTTGGGTATGAAGGGTGTGGAATGGAGCTTTGGCATATTAGAAAGGGCACAAGTTTAAAAAATTCTCTACATGAATTGTGAAAAATTTTTTTGATTTGATCCCTCCTAGGACCCGATGTGCTGATGACAAACTCTTTTGATTTGGGGTCCCAAAATTTTTTAAATTTTCAAAATGTTAAATTGGTTGTATGAATAGTGTTATATGGGGTTATCGAGGTCGCGGATCACGAATTTGATATTAGTTTTTTGTAATTTTGACTTTAAGGTGGTCCAAACTGGTCCTAAATAGAGTCCCAAATTTAAATTTGTTCGATTTGTATGTATAAATAGTGTTATATAGGGTAATCGAGGTCGGGGATTACGATTTTGATATTGGTTTTGTGTTTCAAGGGTCCCAAGTGGTCCTAAATTGAGTCCCAAATTTAAATTTGTTCAGTTTCTATGTTTGTATTGTGGTCGGATTGGGCTAAAATTGCTTAAAAATGCTTAAAATGGTCTTAGAACATCATTTTGAGTGTTTTGGAGCAAATCTGAAAAAAAAAATTTTGACCATTTTCCCCCTTTGGTGATTTTCAAAATTTTCGTTTTTTACCAATATCTCGCGATGCGTAAGAGATACAGTAACGGTTATATAAGATCATAAGTAGAACTCATGGAGACGCGTCGAATAAGGATATTTGCGTCAAGATTGGTCACGCGGTTGGCGCGCTATGAGGCGCGCAAATTTTGGCCAATTTTCGATGTTCGCGCTGGATTTTCGAATTGCGCGCAACTTTTTTTCAAAATTTTTTATCGCATCACATCGGGCGTATTGAGATCCATCATATAAGGTATAATTGATGTCGATTGGCTATCTCTGTCCCGAGATATGGTCGAAAATGTGAAAATTCGAAATTTCGGCCACCACTTTTTTATCGTCCAAATTTGGCCAGCGGGTCGATATGGGTTTGGTCGAAAATGGTCAATAGTATAGTGTTATATGGGGTAATTTATGTCGGAGATCACGAATTCGGGGTCAGGGACGTTTCATCCATGGGACGTTTCATCCATAGACGTTTCATCCACGGACGTTTCATCCATGGGACGTTTCATCCATGGGACGTTTCATCCATGGGACGTTTCATCCATGGGACGTTTCATCCATGGACGTTTCATCCATGGACGTTTCATCCATGGACGTTTCATCCATGTACATCCATGAACGTTTCGTCCATAGACATTTCATCCATGACCAAAATTTTATTATTTTTTAATTTTTTTTTCAAAAAATATTTATTTTTAAACAAATCAAATTATTTTTAAAAAAATGTGGGCGGAGATAGACCATTTTAGCTTTAAATAACTTCACATTTTTTATTTTTTGCTTTTAGCCTTTTAGATTGGATATTTTAGATTTTTAAGAATGGCTTTGTTTTTTAATTCTCAACGTGGTGGACGTAAGTTAAGCTATCAAGGCTATATTTATGTTAAGCACGATTCTAACCAAATTCGAACACTTTGGAGATGTGAGTCATTTCAACGCGGATGTCCTGGTCGTGTCACATCTAATGCTGATAATTTTGTTGTTACTAGAGAGCATAGTCATCCGCCTTCGACTTCTAAAGCTGAAGCTGCAATTGTTATGAGCAATATACGCAGTTCGGCTATTCTTACGCGTGATCCTCCTCGAAGCGTCGTCAACGAAAAATTGATTGGTGTCTCTGAAAGTGCAATTGTGGCATTGCCAAAATTAGACTCCCTGGAGAAAAAGTTAGCCGCTCTAGGAAGCGTAATGCTGTTTTTGCTAACATTCCGCACAATCGCGCCGATATCGTTTTACCCCCACAACTTTCTAACACACTCACCGATCCACCAGAAGAATTTTTATGTTTCGATTCGGGAAATGCAGATATTAATAGAATTATCATATTTTGTTCTATTAGTGATCGTGCGAGACTTCGTTCGTGTGACATTTGGTTTGCAGACGGCACATTTAAAGTATCCCCTTTAATGTTTTATCAGGTGTGGGTCATTCACGGTTTTTATAAAAATCGCGTTTTACCTTTTGCTTACTGTTTGCTCCCATCAAAAACTCAAGAGTGTTATACGTTGGCACTTAACAGTCTTCTGGCATCTATTGATAACTTAAACGGAGACGATCCGTTCTTTCGACGACCAACGACTGTAATAATCGATTTTGAGAAAGCCGAAGAGAACGCATTTCGTGCTTGCATTCCTAACATTACAGTCCATGGCTGCTATTTTCACTTTGCTCAAAGTATTTGGCGCAAAATTCAAGCTTTGGGAATGCAAATTCGATACGGCACAGAACCCGAATATAATGCAATCGTAAAAAAATTTGTAGCACTTTGCTTCTGTCGCCAAGAGGATGTCGTTCCACGCTATAATGTTTTGGCACGCTCTTTTTTGGAACTTTTTGGCGAGTGCGAAAAGCATCAGGACTTTCTCGAATATTTTGAAAATACCTGGGTTGGACGTGTTCATCGAAACGCTCGTTTTTCAATTGAAATGTGGAATTGCCACAATGTTACTCTCGAACATCTTCCTCGAACAAACAATAGCGTGGAGAGCTGGCATCATGCTCTTCAGTCTACTTTCGGTTGTCAGCATCCAAATATATACAAAATGATCGAAGGAATTCGTAAAGAGCACGTTCGTGTTAATGCGATTTACTACAAATTGCATGCTGGAGAGATCCTAAAACTTTATTCGCGGAAAGATTACGAACAAGCGAATAAACGTCTTCTGAACTTGTTGCGCAATTACGAAAACATGAACCCTGATGAATACTTGGCAGCTTGTTCTCATTATGTTCACGTATAAATTGATTTGATTTTATTTAGAAGTAAATTGTTTTGATTTTGATTTTATTTAAAAGTAAATTGTTTTGATTTTGATTTTATTTAAAAATAAATTGTTTTGATTTTGATTTTATTTAAAAGTAAATTGTTTTGATTTTGATTTTATTTAAAAATAAATATTGTTTGAAAAAAAAATAAAAAAAAAATAAAAAAAAAAATAAAAAAAAAATAAAAATAAAAATTTGGATGAAACGTCCATGGATGAAACGTCCATGGATGAAATGTCCATGGATGAAACGTCCATGGATGAAATGTCCATGGATGAAACGTCCCATGGATGAAACGTCCCATGGATGAAACGTCCCATGGATGAAACGTCCCATGGATGAAACGTCCGTGGATGAAACGTCCATGGATGAAACGTCCCACGGATGAAATGTCCTTACCCCACGAATTCGATATCCTTTTTTGTATAAAACGTGTGTGGAGGGTCCTAATGGACCTCAATAGGGTCCCAAATTCTCAATTGTTAAATATGTATGTATAAATATATAATCAAGGTGCAATCGAGTTTGGGCAGTTCGGATTTGAAGACGACATCGAAGTGAGGGTCCTGAGAGGGTCCTAACGTGGCCGTTCGGGGTCCCAAAATTTCAATTGCTCAATTTTCATGTGTGAATAATGTTTTATGGGGTAATTGGGGTCGGGGAGTTTAAATTTGTGGTCCAATTGGTCCTACGATGGTTCTACGAGGTCCTAATGGTCCTAAATAGGGTCCCTACTTTTGTTGTAAGGACGAACCACTTGCACAGCTCCTCCCAACACTGATGCAAGTTCAATTTTTTTAGTTTTTTTTCGATTTTTTCAAAATTTTTATACACATACCGTATCCCATAGAATTTCTACCGTATCCTATAGATCCTATATACCGTAATTTATAAAAAGGTAGTGGTGCTCACTTGTTACTGATCATTAATTAATATTTGCTTTTCGGTAATATGAAATTTTTTTGGAGGAAAATAATATCAAAAATGAAATAATATTATGTTTTACGGAAATAAATTTCTTTAGTAATACAGGGTGCGGAAAAAGTTTTGCTAATTTTAATTTTGCGCCATTATGGCTTTGTCATTGTGATTATTTTGTATTTCTGATTATTTTATTGAATTCCTTGTGAAATTTGGGTCTAAAAATTGTGGTTTTCATTTTGTTTTTATTTAGTTAAATCCGTGTTATGTCTCGTGAAAATGAACGTGTCACCGTTGTCGAGTTGCACAAGGCTGGCATGAAGACGGCGGACATTATTCGAACGACTGGGTTTGAGCAAAGTACAGTCTACAGGATCGTAAAAAGGTACAAGGAGACAGGAGGGACTGCGGACCGTCCTCGAAGTGGTCGTCCAACCACTGCGACCACTCCAGACAACGTCAACAAAGTGAGATGCCGAATTCGTCGAAATCCAGAAGTGTCCATGCGGAAGATGGCGAAAGAGCTCGGCGTTGATGAGAAAACCGTTCGTCACATCGTCAAGAAAAAGCTGGGACTGCGCAGTTACAAGATCGCTCGCGTACACTTCTTGAATGAAGCGATGAAGGCAAAACGGCTGCAGAAATGCCGCAGAATGCGTCGACTGATCGGCGCTGGTCGCTTGTCGAAAGTGCTTTTCACCGACGAGAAGATTTTCACTGTCGAGCCACTCCACAACCGCCAGAATCGCCGTCAACTTCTCAAGAAGGGGCAGCAGAAGACTGTGGCGGCAAAAACCATCGGCCGCAGCCACTTTCCTGTCTCGGTCATGGTCTGGGCCGGGATCTGCGCCACCGGGAAGACGCCTCTGGTCTTCATTGAGCGAAACGTCAAAATCAACGCCGCCAGCTATCAGCAGCGAGTGCTCCGTGAAGTACTGGAGCCGTGGGCAACGAATCACTTCGGCCCGGGTGGATTCGTGCTCCAGCAGGACTGGGCGCCGGCGCATTCTGCCAACTCGACCATCGTCACCTGCGAAGAGCTGTTTCCGGGATTTTGGAACAAAGACGTATGGCCACCTAACTCACCGGATCTTAACCCGATGGACTACTCGGTGTGGTCCATCCTGGAGCAAAAATCTCGGCTACACGATACGCCAATGTTGACACACTGAAGATGGCTTTAACACGCGCCTGGGACGAGATTAGCGTGGAACAATGCGCGACCATCGTTGGAAATTTTCCAAAGCGTTTAAAAAAATGTATCGAGGCCGAAGGAGGCAATTTTGAAAATTTGTTGTAATTTTTTTTGTTTAAAGTAATCTTTATAGTTTTAATAAACTTTGTTAATTATTCATTAAAATTGTTTTGTTATTTATACAGTACTTTCGCGCTGTTTAAATATCTGAAAAAATTAGCAGAACTTTTTCCGCACCCTGTATACTATTTTTTTATTGTCACTATTCGACGACCTTATTGACGGAAATATTTGTTAACGAACTACTAAAATATCATTTTCCAGGTAATGAAAAGTCAGAGCCACGGAGCCGACCAGAGCCGGCTCAACTTTCGTGGCTCCGGAGTCATTTGAATGGCCGGCTCCGGAGCCACGATTCACGGCCCCTGCTCCGGTTCTTTCGGAGTCGGCTCCAGGAGTCAAATTTTTTAAAATAGAGCCGTCGGAGTCGACTCCTGGTAGAATTTAAATTTTGCGGCTCCGGAGCCATTTAGAGTGGCTCCGCCTCCGACACCGGAGTCATTTCGTTGTCTAAGGATCCGGAGCTACGGAGTCATTTATTTCAATTCGGCTCCGTAGCTACCGGAGTCGAGAGGAGGCGAAATTTGCTTAATGGCTCTGATGGCTCCCGTACCGGAGTCAGCCAAAGCCGGAGCCATTTTTTTTGTAGGCGCGAAAAGGTGTGGCTCCGTAGCCTTTCGGAGCTTCTACCCAACACTGGTTAGAATAACTAAATATTTTTGGAATGCCGGGGGATGACTTTTTATTGAATGCCAAAACTATTTTGGGATGTCTAAATTATAAAAAAGCCAAAACTTTTGGAGTTAAAGAGTTAAACATGTTATAAAAAAACCAGCCACAGCCGCAAACAAACAAAAAAATGAACTTGTCGGCGGAAAACCAATAAATATAATTCTATTTTTGCCCTTCTCTTCTATTCTATAAAATAGAATAAAAAATAGAATAAAAGAGCGAATAAAAAAATTTGTTTGTCTTGACACGACTTTGCTTTCATAAATGTTACTGTAATATTTCCACATTCACGCAGACGCTTTAATTAATGTAATTGGAATAACATAAAGTTCGTTTTTAAAACAACGACAATATATTTTTAATACATATAAATTTCTTCAATGTGATAAAAGCGAATATTACTAACGTTAACAACAACGCTTTTAAAAACATTTTTTGCCAAGAATGAAAGGCTCAAAAAAATTTTATAAAAAATTAAAAGCAAAACGTGAAGGGAAATTCCCAAAAATTTAGTTGTCGCGAACGCGAGTATTATCATTATGTTTAAAATAATTCAGTATTGACTGGAATTTAAATGTGTTTATTTTATTTATGAATTTTGTTGTTCACATGATCAATTAAGTAATTATTACAATTATTATTGTTTATTGTTATTACTTTTTTGCCTTTGTTGAGATTGCAAATAAAGTATTTTTAACCACCTGTTGTGAACGCGTGAATTAATTAAAGATGATTGAAATTACAATTAAATTTCTGTCGTTGCACTTCAAGAAACCGATAAAACAAGGGCCAGAAATAAAACCTCAGAGTGCTTTCGATATAGTTGTCTTTTTAGATTTTCAATTTTTTTTACGAATATATTTTACTACAAAGTTTACTGCTCAACCTAATTATGATGTGCATAAAATCATATTTAATTACAGATAAGACGCGTCGCGTCATAACATACTCCAGAACTCAGAGTAATATATTAGAAGTGCGCCGTGGCAAACATAAACTATCTTAAAAGAAAAAGTCCCTTCCAGCAAAAAAGTTTTTGCAGTGCTTGGGATCTTAGATAGCCGACATGCTTTAAAGAAGTTTGAATTTTGAAATCTTAGATAATCTTCTTCTCCTTCTCGTCAAAATTTTTTAAAGAAATTCTAAATAGCTCCTCTCTTTACTCCTATCCTCAAATATTTTGTGACGATATTCTTTTTTCCTCTCCCTCCAATTAAATGCATAGTGAAATTTAGGGTCCCAAATAGCTTAAAAAGAATTCGAATTTAATAATGTTTTTTGCTAATTATTTTGTTTTGTGCAGTTTTTGGCATTTTGTAGTTGCACGTTTTAGATTTAGAAACAATCCCTGGTATACACTAGTAAAAAATTAGTCCGAAGCGATGTTCTATGCACAAATTATACAAAAAACTTTATGTGAACCTATCATTTTGGAACGCACTTTATATGCCTAGTTTAATTTATAATAGTAATAAGTTATTACTAATAACTATGAATATATAGAATTTATACATTGCTAAATATGACGAATATTATTATTTTAAGATTTTTCATATTTAATTAGGTTCTAAAATACCTATATATAGTAAAGGAAAAATTAGACCACCACTCTATAAATTTTTTAAACTTCTGTAATTTGTTAATGACAAGCTGTCTATTTCTTTCCATGCGCTTTTTTCTACTATTTTTTTATACTGAATGCGATGGCGTTACTCGTTTTTTTGATTTAGTTTTTTTATTCCTAACATTTTCAATTTTCTCCGGCACTCCCATTTTAGGGGCGGAAAAAAACCGGACCTCTATTGAAAATTTAACATTGTAAATATGATATTTTTATTAAGAAGTAACAATTAGGTCCAAAATAAGTAATTTAAGTCATAATTCGTAGAGTCCGAATATGCATTTATTTTTTCGGAACCTCTTACAAGATCTTTTATGATCCTTTGTATGATAGGGCTTCTATATAAAAAATGCTGGAAATCTGGAAATCCCTGCTTTTATTTAGGGTTTGCAATTTTTATCATTTTTCTTTTATGCCCGGAATGTCATTTTTTGATTTAGAAGAATTAAATGTGAGTTTACTTTTACTTGTTAATAGTGAACATATTCATCAATTTTATGACGACCTCGTTTAGTTTGACCAACTTTCAATCTTTAAATCATATTCCCTAAATTCTACTTGGCCCGAAAAATTAAATGAATATAAGGAATTCAAAGATTACTATCGCCATACTGCAGACAAAGAAAAAATATTAAGGTTAATATCAAAGTAATGCCATGGCTCCAAATTTTTCACCTTTTTCATTAAAATTTGCATAAAAATTTTGTTGTTTTATAAAAATATATTTTAAAAGAACGAGAAAAAGATACAATAGTGAATAATGAAAATCCGTACCTCACCCTCTCCACATAAATTAAAATTGTTTATTTAATATATTAAATAAACCAAATTTATTTCGTCAAATATGAGGGCACGAAATACATTATCAAAACATTGATCATTTTAGACAAAAAACATAAAAAACAACTTCCTTCAGAAATCGAAATTTTATCTGCTCTATCTTTTTCCAATAGTCTGCCCAAGTTTCATCATATATTTATCGAAAGTTTTGTGAATGATTTAAAATATTATGTTTAGTTATTTTTTTTAGAATTATCATTTCTCTATGATGACTATGGAGCCAAACAAAAATCTGTTACATGTTGGCTGAATATATGAATGGCGATAGTCTTTACGATGCACGCCATAAGTTTTCGGAACGGAAAATTTGTCCTATCGTCCGCGATATACTCATCGGCCTTGCTGACATACATTCACTAAACATAGTCCATCGAGATATCAAACTTAAAAATATTATGATTTCGAAAAATGATGATGATAAACTTTATAAAGCAAAGATAACAGTAAAAAGTTTTTGTAAACAGTAAAAAGTTTTGTATTTAACTTCTATCAGGTGTACAAATATGAAAGTTCGTTTTACTTTGTATAGTGGGATGTATTGGGTTGGGGAATAAGTTCGTAGCGTTTTTTTTACAAAGATTTATTTAAACAAAAAACAATAATTATTACAACAAATTAATCAATGATGTATTCTCCGTTACTGTTTACGACCTCCTCCCACTTCTCGACCAATTTGTTGATGCCGTTTCGCCAAAAATCGCCCGGTCTGGTATCGAAGAAGTTGTTGAGCCAGTTTTTGAGGTCCTCTTCGCCGTCGAAGGTAACACCCCTCATTTGGTTTGACAAGGAGCGGAAAAGGTGGTAATCGCTTGGCGCAAGGTCCGGAGAGTACGGTGGATGCTGAAGAACCTCCCATTCGAGCTCTTGGAGGGCGGCTTTGACGACTTGTGCAACATGGGGCCTGGCGTTGTCGTGAAGCAAGATGACTTGGCCTTGTCGATCGGGTCTTTTCAGTCGAATAGCCTCGTTTACACGGCGCAACTGGGCAATGTAGAGCTCTTTGTTGACCGTAGCGTTTCGTTCGAGCATTTCCCAGTGCACCATGCCCTCCCAGTCCCACCAAACGCAGATCATAGCCTTTTTTGGGTGGAGATCCTGCTTGATTCTCGGCTTCGGCGTGTCTCCAGGGGCCACCCATTCTTTTCTTTGTTTCATATTGACGTACAGGCACCATTTCTCATCTCCTGTGACGATTCGGTACAAAAAACGCTGTTTATGACCGCGTGTTGCTCGATGGCGGGCGAGGTGTTGAGCCGCGATTTGAAGGCGATTTTCTTTGTTGATTTCGCTAAGCTCGTGAGGCAACCAAGCTCCGAATTTTTCGACAAATCCCATCGAATGAAGATGATTCAGGATCGTCTTATGATCGCAGTTCATTTTTCGGCTAATTCACGGCTTGTTTGACGACCGTCTTCCTTCAAAAGTCCCTTCAGATGCTCTTCGTCGAATTCGACAGGTCGACCGCTGCGAGGCGTATCGTCGAGGTCAAAGTCGCCGTTTTTGAACTTTGCAAACCATTTTCTTGCTGTAGATTCGCCTATGACACCTTCTCCATACACGTTGCATACGTCCCGAGCTTCGGCCGCTTTTTGCCCTCGATGAAAGCGAAGAAGAGCAGATGTCGAAAATGCTGATTTTTGCCTCCTGGGTACTCCATTTCTAAGCATGAAAAATAATAAAAAATTAAATTTTCAGAAAAAACAAATAACACAGTTTTGTAGAGGAGAAAAAGCGCTTTCAAATACATATAAATATATTACCAAATACAGAATAAATCGTTGTAAAATAAAATAAAATTTAAAACGCTACGAACTTATTCCCCAACCTAATAATATTTTTCATGAATAAACTTTTTTTTCAAAACATTTGTCTGTATCTATCTTGTAGAGTGTTTAAAGCGCTATCTAATGCTTCTTGAATTTTTGAAAAAGATTTGCATATAAAATTTTAGGACAATTCTACAGATGACTACCAAAGCGCCAACAAAAGAGCATTTGCTGGAAGTTCTCTTATTCATGTTTAACTGGAAGAAAAGTGCCGACGATTCTCACAAAATGATTGCTGAAGTTTATGGCGAAAATACGATCACTGCCAGAACCTGTCAGAAGTGGTTTAAAAGGTTCAGAGAAGGCGATTTTGACCTGAGCAACAAAGACTGCGTATGGTGGGATCAGAAGGGTATTTTGTATTATGAACTTCTCAAACTGTCACGGCGGCTCATTATAAAGAGCAATTAATCAAAGAGAAGTTGCCGCCAAACGACCAAAATGGACCACAAGACACGAGTGCCCAATATTGCTTTACCACAATGCCAGACCTCATGTTGCAGAACGGTCAAAAATGCCATAAAAGAACTGAAATAGGAAATCTTACCTTACCCGCTCTATTCTCCTGACATCGCTCCGTCGGATTATCACTCCGTCGGATACTTTAAATTTATTGTTCGCCTTTATTCGGTTATAAGCAGTGTTGTGACTTGGCTCTATAAATGGCTCCGAATCATTTAGAGTCATAAGGCTCCGCTGCTAAGTGGTCGGAATCATGTTTCGGAGCCGAGGTCACCTGGAGCTATTTATATCTTAATGGCTTTCAAATTATGGAGTCATCTGGCTTGTCGTGGCTCCGGCTTTTTTTAAAAAGAGCTAAAAAAGTTTCTGGCGACTCACGGCTTCGAAGTTAATCCGGAACCAAGTCACAACATTGGTTATAAGTAATCAAATTGCTACGTAATTGAATAAACACGAATACTAAATTCAAAAAATTCTTAAATGGTCCCGTAAACAATAAATTAGTGTGTATTAAATGTAAGTTACCTATTATCTATACGAACTAGTTTTTTGTTGGATATAATACAAAGAACAAATGTATATTTATAAATATATATAAATAACATTGTTTAATAATGCAAACGATAACATAGTTATGATCATAGTTAATTTTTGTGGAGATAAAACATCTTCATGTGCAATTATTGCCGAATTACAAAAGTCTTCATTATTACAGTAGCAAATCACATTTTGCATGCCAAAAATATCAGTCTGAAATTTTTTTGTATGTTTATGATAAAATAAATAAATAACCATTACCTCAAAACAGCCTCTTGGTTCAAGAAGCGTCATATAACCGGACGTATATCGTGCCGATCTAAATACTTCTTATATGTAAATAAATTAACAAAAAATAATTATACATATAATATTATTTCTTAAAAGATATCTTACCCCTAGCTGTTCGATTTTCACAACCTTTACTCACATATTTGTTTTCCACTAAATATAAAATAAAATAAGTCTTTTATATCAAAATAAAGTATTTACGTTTGCACATTTAGTGTTTTTTAAGATTCAAGTTTTAGGTAATTTTTAATAAATTTACTATATGAGTGAAATTATTTACATGAAATTTCAAGGATTTTTGATGAGGTTACTACGTTTAAAAACGCGAACAATTCGAACAATGTGAAATAATTATATACTGCTGGAAAAAGTTTACTGTCATCTAATTTTTGGACGTCCGATTTAAACTGTATATTAATTTATTTCTCGACGTGCAGAGCCTCAAACTTGCTGATTTAAAGTTTACACAACGATTTTTTAAATGAATTAGATTAAACATTTCCATCAAAAAATTAAGCAATTAAAATTGTGATAATATTGAATTTCGTCAAGTGACCGTGAACTTTTTCCATCGGTACAAACTTTTTGTTTTAAACTTTGTCCTTACATGTTATTTAGATGCATGATGACACAAAAAAACGTTACTAATATTTTAACGTATAACTTTATTGAAGAAAAAATGTAACAAAACAACAATTAACAATTAATAACAATAACATGAACTTTTAACAATAATATATTCAGGTAGTTTCGAAGTTGGCAGAGCTCCAAACGTGACTAAAAATTTTCGGCGATGGGCCGCAAATTTCTTTGGCAGTTTTTTGATGATAATCTTTTATTGAAGTAAAATATTTTTATGATTTTAGTTTTATTTTAAAGCCCATTTAATTCTGCATAGGAGCTATTTAAGATATTTTATTATCTTTTTAAATTAACTCCAATAAACATTAAAGAAATGCTGACAGTTAGATAATTGTCGAAAAAAATTAAAATTGCTCAATTTTTACTATCTTAGAAATACTATTTATATTTATTCCAATATAACACCTTCTTTTAAATATATGTAAAATTAAGTAGAAATACTGCAAATATTAAAAATTAGATCAAATGATACAAAATTAAAAAAGTTATGATAAATTGAAAATTAAAAATAGTTGCGGCCCATTTTTAGTCACGTTTGGAGCTCTGTATAGCAACCGAAGAGAGCAACTTCTAAACAGGCTAAATACATATATTATTTCTAAAAGTCCATGTTATCGTTATTAATTGTTGTTTTGCTACATTTATTTTCTTTTCGAAAAAAATCTAAAAAATTAAGTGACCGTAAACTTTTTTCTAGCAGTGTAGATAATAAGATGAAAAATAAAATATTCTCAATGTTTCATGCTATTTCATCCACATAGTCAAAAGTTATAGAAAAATTTTGAAAAATTGAAACTTAAACATTAAAAAATACCCTGTATAATAAAAAAAACCTTGAAATAATTACCTGACATCTTAATATAATAAGTTGCAATATAGTTAAAAAGAAGAAAATAAATGAATCATAAATTTTTATTAGCTAATTGCTGTAAGTTTGCGTCTCTGTGAATATTAATAACTACTAATGAAACGACGCTTGAGTTTGGGTCAGAAAATTTGAGTTCAAAAAAATTAAAAATCGAAAAGTTCGGGTTCGGTCTGGATTCGAAAAAAGCTCGGACCTTTTTGAACTTTTTGAGCAAAGCCTATGCCTATTTTGCAAATTTAAACATTTTTGTGAACTTTTGATAAAAAAATTCTTTTGTTCAATTTTTAAAATAATTTTTAAAATAATTTTTTTGAAAAGTTTTTGAACAACTTATTAAAGCAAAAATTGTTCAAATTTTTACAAAGTAACAAATGGCCTGAGTTCGGATTCGGATTCGAAGAAATATTTTGTTCGTTTCTTCACTATTAATAACCTACTTAAGGTTTTGACGCAATAATCACCATAGCAGAATCCGCTATTGCATTCGAAAGGCATATGACATTGAAAACAAGCAGGAGTTCGCAGGACACCATCTGAATTTTTTTAAATTAAAAAAATAAATAAAAGAAAGTTTTTGCCTCAGTTTTGATGGAACGGGTAAAGTTGTTTTCTACATTTATTCTTTCAAGCCTGTTGAGCTTTTTGGGTAATCATTGGCAGAAGTACGCAAAATTGAACTTAGTATATTACTAACTCACTTGCATTAGGACACGCGGAAAAACGAATGTCAGATCAGAAAAACAATTTTTTTAATTTTTAATTTTTTTTTAAATATCGTCATTGAATTAAATTGAAAAAATATGCATTAAATGAAAATATGCATTTAGTAATTTTAAATTTTAATTTTACATATGATAGAATAGAATCTATTATTCGATTTGTAAAAAATTTTTAAAATGAATAATACAAATTTATTATACATATGTAAAATATAAATTTTTGTTTTTTATACATATTGTGGAAAAAACATACTAGAAAAGCTATTTGCTGTTGGGTTATTTATTAGTCCAAATAATGTTGTGAGTTTCAGAAGAGAATTCCAACACGTTTTCATAAGTAATTCTTTATGCAATTTATAGTAAACATGTAGTTACGAAATGACGTTGTCGTATTATTCAATGTTGTGACTTAACTTCTAAGTGATTTTTCAGGATTTTTCGTCATTAAAATTATCATAAAAAATTTTTGATTTGATAAAAACTAATTATTTCTTTTAGAGCATATGCAGATAATGCAGATACACTATATAAATAAAAAAAATAATTTCTACAAATTTTTATTAATGTGTTTGCTCGTTATACCAAAAAGTGATCTTTCTTTTTATATCTAAAAGTTAAACTTTATTTTTAGGCCGAAAAGTGAGTTTTTTAAATTGATTTCATGATATATTAAATTGCTCTCCTGATGATATCGAAATGATGTCATCATCAACTTAACAGAGATGTGTAAACCACTTTTGAAAAACTCATTTTTTTATGCCCTTAAGAAAATTACTGTTTAAATATATTAAAAAATTCTCTCAATTATATTTTGAATCAAATTTCAAAATAACTTGAAAGAAAAGTTACGGCTAAATAAAAGTGAACTTTATTTTTTTAATTGTAACTTTTTTCCAATTAACATAAAACTTTTTTTAAAAGTAATTGATAGAGAATAAAATTTTAAATCTAATGTCTCTTGTATTAAATGACATTTTCTTGGCTTATTGTTTCCAAAATATAAGTAACATCTGATGATATGCGCAAAACATTGATGCAATTTTTATTTTTGATCAAATTTTTAGAGATGAAGAAATCTTTTAATCCCTTTTGCCATTTGATTTGTAATTTTAGATTATGGTCAATCGTGGCATTTACTTTTGACATTGTGTCTATTTGATCCTATATATACCCATTTTTGACTTTAATTTTCTAAATGGGCAAATTTTTTTAAAAATTTGTACATAAATTAGGTGTACAAATATGAAAGTTCGTTTTACTTTTTACTTTGTCTAATATTTTTTCATGAATAAACTTTTTTTTAAAACATTTGTCTGTATCTATCTTGTAGAGTGTTTAAAGCGCTATCTAATGCTTCTTGAATTTTTAAAAAATTTGCATATAAAATTTTAGGAAAATTTTATAGATGACCATCGAAGAGCCAACAAAAGAGCATTTGCGGGAAGTTCTCTTATTCATGTTTAACTGGAAGAAAAGTGCAGCCGATTCTCACAAAATGATTGCTTATGGCAAAAATACGATCACTGCCAGAGTCTATCAGAAGTGGTATAAAAGGTACAGAGAAGGCAATTTTGACCTGAGCAACAAAGACCGCGGTAGTCCACCGAAGCAGTTTGAAGAGGATGAATTGCAAGCCTTACTTGATGAAGATCATGCCCAAATGCAACAACAACTAGTTGACGCGTTAGGTGTGACTCAGCAAACAATTTCGAATCGCTTACATGACATGGGCAAGATTCAGAAGGAAGGACGATGGGTGCCGCGTGAATTCGCTCAAACCTGGCGAAGCTGCTGTATTATGAACTTCTCAAACCTGGCGAAACTGTTACGGCGGTGAATTGATTGAACGCCAGCAAAAAAATCGAAAAATAACGTGCGAACTTTTGCTGTATTGTGAACTTCTCAAACCTGGAACCTGGCGAAACTGTTACGGCGGCTCGTCATAAAGAGCAATTAATCAATCTGAACAAAGAAGTTGCCACCAAACGATTAGAATGGACCACAAGACACGAGTGCCCAATATTGCTTCACGACAACGCCAGACCTCATGTTGCAGAACGGTCAAAAATGCCATAAAAGGGCAGAAATAAGAAATCTTACCCAACCCGCCTTATTCTCCTGACATCGCTCCGTCGGATTATCACTTATTTCGATCAATGGCTCACGGATTGGCGGAGCAGAAATTCACAAAACAAGAAGAAGTGCGAAAATGGCTCGATGAATGGATTGCGTCGAAACAAACGAATTTTTTTTTTGATGGAATCCATAAGTTGCCCATAAATTGGAATAATGTTTTGTTGTTAATAATGGTTGTTATTATTAATAAAAATTTAATTGAAAATTTTTTGGAATTTTAATTTTTTAAATCGTAAAAAAACGAACTTTCATATTTGTACACTTAATACATATAGATTTTCAATTATCCCAAATTCAAAAATAATAAAAATTTTCCATTTAGGATTCTTTTTGATTCTATTAAAGACCATTATAGACATCTTTCAAACGCAATAACAATTTATTATTTTGGCATTAAAAAAACAGATACATACAGTAGCGCGAACAAAACATAGGCATCAAAAAATTTTTTTCTAACACCTATCGTCTAGTTTTCAGATATTTGTTTTATACAGTTTGTAGAGAATTTCGAACTCTATTAGTTAGGCTAATTTGTTTTTAAATAACTCTTTTAAAAATTTATCGCGGGCACTCCTAAATTTAATCTCTAATCCTTGCTTTATCGGTCTTCGGAGTGCGTACGATAGAATTTTAGTTGCAATTTCAATCAGATTATTAACAACACTTTATTTTTAAGATAAAAAGTGAACAACTTCAAAATTATGGCAAGAAAACCATTAATAATAAACAATGATAATGAAAAAATTGGAAAAATTTGTCTACAACAAAAAATGATAAATAAATTCAGACACTCAATTTCCGTTTGAGACATGAATTATTTCAAATATATTTCTCGCTTCCGCGACACTTCCGCCTCACTTGAAGACAATTCACGACGTCCCATAAGCATTCGCAGTCGGTCCTCCAGCGACGGTCGGGTTTGGCGATTCACATAGGACTTGGAAGACGAAGCCACAAGGGGCTTATTGTTCATTGCTAGCTTTTCGCTCAATCCGTCTTCAGATTTGCTGCCAGATAGTAATCCCTTCTTAGCCAAGATCTTCTGTTTGAGTTTCTTCTTGCGTCGAAGACGCTTTTTACGAAATGTCCATGTCACGACTGATTTCTTCGACAACCGGATCCAGCTTATCTTCTTCATTTTCCTCATCGTCTTGTGCCGCATCTAATTCCTTCGTGTAAACATCCCCGAGCGACTGACGTACAATCTCAATGTTGAAAGACGTTTTGGCGCGATCGTCGGCTGTGACTTCGCCGAAGAATTCCCATCCCGAATCACCATCTTTAAAGATTTTCCAAAAAGGAAGGGAGTCCAAATTGATGGAATGTGATGTAACGGCAGGCACGAGGGCCTTTTCTTCCTTATTTCCCTTTATTAAATCACTAGCTGGCGCGAGGGCCGCAAAATAAACTGATTGCAAAGAAGAATTGGACTCACACCCGCTGGCGCTTGCTGCCTCACCGTCCTTCACTTGTTCCCTGGAACGCACCGCGTAATCATCGTACTCGAGAATCACATCGTTACTCTCTTCATCATCCGTCACGTCAAGACTCACCGCGTCGTCCATGTAGTCTTTAGTAATAGTTTGATCACTAAATTTATTCCTTTCAACTAGATAACTTTTTCCTTCGCAATTAACATTTTCACAATCGACTATGTTAAAAACCATCACGGCACTATTTTCAGGCATAGGTTTCATGACCAACGATTTTTCATATTCTTCTGGATGAAAACTTAATTCAACTATTAATGTGGAGAGCGGCTTTTTTATCCATTCGGGTCCCTGCCACCATTTCTCCGAATTCATCAAATCTTCAAATTTAAGTCCTCTCGTAATCAGATCTGCTGGATTATCATGTGTCTCTACATAATTCACTTTAAATTCTCTGATCGCAGGTACTCTATTCTCTACAAACCTTTCAAGTCTGGAAGTAGATTTTAGCCAATGCAAACAAATTTGAGAATCTGTCCATAAAAAAACCTTTTCTTTTGAAATCTCCAACTCACGCATTAGAAACTTCGCCATTTTAGCCGCTAAATTTAAAGCCCGTAACTCTAACCTAGGGATAGTTGCCTTTGTATTAGCCGCATTTACTCGACTTTTAGCGAATATCATCGTAGCTTTGTGCGATTCCACACTCTTCAGCGACGATGTACGCAACAGCTCCATGTGCTAACTTCGATGCGTCCGCAAAAATATGTATCTCAAACGTCTTATTTACTCCAGTGAATACCTTTCTTTTCAATTTCATCTCTCCATTACATTTTCTTCCAATTAATTTCCATTCTTTAATCATTTCTTCTGGTAACATATCGTCCCATTTTAATTTACAAGTCCATAATTTTTGAAAAAATAACTTTGCCTCCAACATGGCCGGACTTATCCATCCCATGGGATCATACACTGCCGCAATCGTCTTCAGTACTAACCTTTTCGTGGGTTTACTTTCCTCTTGAAACTTTAACTGTATAGTAAAACAGTCTTCTATCGTATCCCATCGGATGCCTAAAAATTTTAACTCTCGCGTAGGGACGCGATCCTCCTCTCTCAACGCTGATATAGATTTATTGGAAGCAAACTCACGGAGATTCATGGAAACTTTTCCAAATAACTTTTTAGCTTCATGACACACTGAAAGTGTTTCTTCACTCGATTCCGCAGTCATAATGATGTTGTCGACATAAACATTATTTTTCATACACATAGACAACGGTGTATTTTCACGACGGAGATGTTCCTCAATAGTCGCCGCTAGCAAAAATGGACTACACACAAGACCAAAAGTAACACGGCAAAACCGGTACACCTCAATTTCCTGTTCCCAATTTTCGATACGAGGATCGCTGGGCCACAGAAAACGACAAGCGTCTCTATCTTCAGGAGCAATCGAAAGTTGCAAAAACGCTTTCTCAATATCCGCAACAATGATTATTTTAGGGAGACGAAACCGTAAGAGGAGTCCCACTAAATCACGCAGTAGCACTGGACCACGATGTAAACATTGATTTATGGAATTACTATCTTTATTAGTTTTAGCAGAACCATCATAGACTACTCTTAATTTAGTAAATAACTTATCTTCTTTAATCACTGGCTGGTGCGGGAGATAATGGATAATTGAACCTTCCATAACTTGGTCTCGAGGGACCTTTTCTATCACTCCCTTCTTCAACTGATCCATCATGATTTGGTGATATTGATTCATAAGCTGAGGTTTTTTCTGAAGTTTACGCATGGTTCCACGCAGCCGACCTCTAGCCAATCCATAATTCGAGTCCAGAGATGGCATAGGAAATTTCCACGGAAGTGAGACTTCGTATCGCCCATCAACTAGCCTAAGCGATTTATTAAACTTTTCCAAAATTTCTTTTTCTTCTTCTGACTTCGTTTCTTCCTCTAAACCTGCCTTTTTCAACTCATAATGATTATTGACTAATTGAAACAAGGAATCTTCATTTGTTTTTCAATCACATTGGCTACAAATACTGACATTTGGCTATCACAATTATCATCTACACTATCATCTTTGCCGCTTATTATTAGACCTAATCTGGAGTCAAACAATGCATATCCATCATTCAATAGTTTGATTTGTGATACTTCAAACTTCGGCATTTGGTCCATTCCAATTAATACGTCAGGTTTATTATTTTCACATGTAACCGTAAAATGAGAATCAAGCGACGACGTGACGTTCATATCATTCATCAGAGCCATTGGAATCTCACGCTGAATTATGGTATCGACTATGTCTACCGTCAACGGGATCATAGAGCCGTTCACCGATTCAATTTTTACTTGCGCAAGCCTACTTTGGTGTTCCTTTGCCACATTAGAACCAAACGTATACAACTTAATGGACCCTGAGTTCATGGTATTCAATTTAAGAGTTTCCGCTACTTCATTCGTTACGAAACTTCGGTTACCCACTATCAAAGAATATAATCACTTCTTTTTGAATATTTGATTCGGGATTTATCATCTTTGCCTTAACCGTCATTAACAAAGCCGTATTTGTCTTATTCGTCAGGGAAGCTACCGCAGATACATTGGCCTGACTTACAGCGAATTTCTGAGAACAAAGTGCTTGGTGGTGCCCGGTCTGTTTACAATAAAAACATGGTTTGAGAACCGTTTTGCAATCAACCGCTAAATGTTGCTTACTCAAACACTTATTACATAGTTTTAAAAAATTCTTCTGCTTTTCACGGGACTCCAAGGTCGTAAACTTGTCACACTCTGCGGTCCAGTGACTGGCAGCACAAAAGCGCAGTGAGGGCCTTTCTTTACAAAATTCATACCTGCCTTATTTTGGAAACAATTACGCGGACGATGAGGAAAAGTAGGTGCAGATGAGGATGTAGTCGTGGCGAAAGTTAACGTAGGAACAAGGTCCTTTGACTTTTCGCTTCTTCCGCTAAAATTCGCAGGAGGACGAAGCTTCGACTCCCGTGAGTTTTGAGTATCCATCATCCTAAATAATAACTCTTCCTTTTGAATTACTTCTCTCAGCACCATACGAAAAACAGCCGTATTCCACTGGACATAACGCTCCTTACGAATCAAAATCTCTTTCAGAATTGGCTTAGTTAACTTCAGTTCTAACTCATGATATAAGAGAGGAGAATCATATGTTTCACCTAAAGCTTCCAGCTGACGACATAAACCTTCCAATTTATAAAGAAAATCCCTGCAATCACCAAACGTACGACAAACCGGGAGAATACTTAAATCGTGATATAATTGGCGTAATAATTCTGCACAATTCCCATACCTTTCCTTAAGCAAGTCTATAGCTACTTCATAGTTCTCATCCGTTAATGCTAAACCCTGAATCATCGTTTTGGCCTCTCCCGCCAGAAGAGTACGCAAATATGTGAATCTTTGCGTATTAGTCAGGTTGGGTACATTCACTGAAGCATTAAAATTTTCATAAAACTCAAACCATTCAGCACGATTACCATTGAACTTTTCCAGTTGAATCTTAGGTAAACTTATGTTTGAAGTAGCGATATGTTGTGGCTCTCGATTGACTGCTTTCACCTCCAAGAGTCTCACTTCACAAACATCCAACTCGGCTTCAAGGAACCTTTTACGTTGAGCCAGGAAGATTAATCTCGCTTTGGCGTCTGCAATTGATCCCGCGTCATAATTCGATCCAACAAATTCCATGTACTCCTTCTCAGCCTGTTCCACATTTCGTGCTGATGTACGCTTAACTGAATCGTACCATTGGTTTTTTAGACTGCTAATCATTTCCAGGTATTCCTTAAGCTGCGCCGTTTTGTCTTTAATCGACTCTAAGAGCCGTTTCAGTTCTCGCAAAACAATTTCAGTATTTCCAGAACCGCTACGCTTCTCAATGAAAATCGGATGCTCAAGGGCAATTTGGAGATCGGCAACGACTTCTTTAATTCGATAACTGTTGGCCTCCGTCAACATCCCTTTCATTGTCAAAATATGGTTGAGACAAGACTCTTTCAAATTCAAATCTTTTGGTGATGATACACCTCGATATTCAATCACAGTCGAAATTCACTCAATATAACCGCTTCAATCAATAATCCGCTTTAATAATCCTGCCAAGGTCGCCACGTATCGCGGGCACTCCTAAATTTAATCTCTAATCCTTGCTTTATCGGTCTTCGGAGTGCGTACGATAGAATTTTAGTTGCAATTTCAATCAGATTATTAACAACACTTTATTTTTAAGATAAAAAGTGAACAACTTCAAAATTATGGCAAGAAAACCATTAATAATAAACAATGATAATGAAAAAATTGGAAAAATTTGTCTACAACAAAAAATGATAAATAAATTCAGACACTCAATTTCCGTTTGAGACATGAATTATTTCAAATATATTTCTCGCTTCCGCGACAAATTTTAAAAATTTTATTCAAACAAAAATATGCGAAAATTTCATCGAACAAAATATTGGCACCGCAAAAGTAAATTTTCACAGAAATTTTTAATTTTTTTTATTTTTGAACCCAACACGGATTTATTTGAAAAACTAATATTAGCATCTTAAAGAGCAGAAAATTCTGTGCTACATATCTGAAAATTAGAAAAATTGGTAGACTAACAACTAAAAAACACATGGATGCAAAATTTAAATCATTCAAAAGGTATTTTTTCCATTAAAAATTGCATTTTTTCAACTTTTTAAAATTCACTCATCCATATTTTAGTTGTTAGTCTACCAATTTTTTTAATTTTCAGATATGTAGCACAGAAATTTCTGCTTTTCAAAATGTTAATATTAGTTTTTCAAATAAATTTGTGTTAAGCTCAAAAAATCTTTGCGGTGCTGATGTTTTGTCCGATGAAATTTTCGCATATTTTTGTTTGAATAAAATTATTAAAATTTTTAAAAGAGTTATTTAAAAACAAATTAGCCTATCTGATAAAGTTCAATATTCTTTACAAACTGTATAAAACAAATATCTGAAAACTAGGCGATAAGTGTAAAAAATCTGCGTTAGAAAAAAAAATAAAATTTTTGATGCCTGTGTTTTGTCCGCCACTGTATGTATGTATTATTTATCTATATGTTCTAAAAAATTAATAGCTAGTTTTTATCAAATCAAAAATTTTTATAACAATTTTAATTACAAAAAAGTAGAAATCAAAGTACAAGGTATTATCCTATAATAACTATGTCTCTATAATAACTGTGTTTCTATAAAATAAAGTGAATAGAATTTACTTCTTTTTATCAGAAAAAACTATCTTCATATTAATGTCGAATTTTGCGCAAATAAAGAAACAATTTAATAATAAATTTAAAAAATGACATAGGAATGGCTGCACAAGCTAACATGCGTGCCCATCAATGTTCTCCTCCCATATTCATTTTTAAATCTGTCTATTAGACATCCACTAGAGTCATGCATGAGCTTGAGGTTTTTTACCGTCCAATTTTCGGCTAATTTCTAACATTGTCGTTAATTTCGACAAATGGAAATAAATAAAAAAGAAAAAAGAAATCCATACAATTTTAAGTAACGCGCGGAAAAAAATAAATTTTTAGAAGCATCCTCTGCCAGAAATCTTTGTTTATTTTCCTCTTTTTTGACTTCTAAAAATTGTTGTTATAAAATATTCTTATTTTTACATGTCTACTTTACATTAAAATTAAAGTTAAGTTAAATTATATATGTATTTATCAAAAAATTTATTTATGTCTAAATAAAAAAGTTGATTTTTTTGCTTTTTAAGTAACGTAAAAAAATTTCAATTTTCATTAAAAATTTGTTATTTTTAGCAAAATATAGTAAAAATATTTTTGAAAATTGCGGTATGAAATAGCAAAAGTACTGACGTATGAAATTTGAGCTTTAATTTATTTTTCCTCCAATTAATATAGACGATAGTGGGAATTCGGACCTTACAAATTTATCCAATTATGAATTTTTCAATGAAAAAATGCAAATACAGGGTGTTTGAAAAATACCTGAAATTTTATTTTCAACTTTACTAATTTTTAAAACTGCGAATTCTCAATATTTTTAGGATTTTTATTTTATTTTCGTATTCAATTTTTTTACAAATCACTCACTTTTACTAAAAGATAAAGTAATTTAAAAAATAGCATCAACTTTTACAAAAAAAAATTTTTTGGGCGCACCTTTTTTTGACTTTGACAGCTTATTACAAGTTTAATTTTTAATAAATTGCTTAAAATATTTTGCTTATCAAATTCCTCATATTTTTTTATATATGATAGTAAATTTTTGTTAATCAAGCCAAAAAAATTTTACAGGTAAATTATAAAATCAATGATTTTCAAAATTTTGTCATTTTTACTCTTGATTTTACTCTTCTAAAACGACCATTTTTTTGTAAAAGTTGATGTCATTTTTAAAATTATTGTAACTTCTAGTAAAAGTGAGTGATTTGTAAAAAAATTTACATGTATATGTAAAAAATAATAAAGAATACGAAAATAAAATTAAAATCTTAAAAATATTGAGAATTCGCAATTTTACAGATTAGTAAAATTGAAAATAAAAATTCGGGTATTTTTCAAGCACACTATGAATTACTATGCATACATAGTAATATCAATTAAAAATAAAGTAGACGAAGTGACTAATTTAAAAAAATAAAAAATAAGAAACTAATCGGAACACACGTTGCCAAAATGACCAAGATGTAAATATTTATATACATACAACAAAATTATTTTATGTAAATCAAGTTCTTTCATTTTCTTTTTTAATTTTTCTTTTCGTTTTTGTCTATTCAATTTAACCCTAAAAATTTGTTAAATCTTACTATTTGTTTTTCGTGCCTCGCTTCATTCTCATTGTTGTTTCAGTAATAGTGTTAATCGATGGATAAGGAATTAGCATTTTTCCATTTTTTGGAATGAAGTAAAAGATCCAAAAATATTTTACACTTTAAATATTTTTATTTAAATTTTCAGCAATTTTTAAGCATTAATGGAAATAGTAAAAAACATATATCTGCTAGTTTTTTGAAAAATTAATACTAAAAAATTGCAAAAATATTATATTTGTAATAATAAAATTTGAAATCAAATAAAAAATTTGCTTTTATAAAAAATTTCTTTTTTTTAAATTTTACTTAAGTAACAAAAACGGAAAATTTAGATAAAATAATACACGTCAAAAAACTAACGAACAAATAAATAAAGGCAAGCGAACGACGGGAAAAGCGCCGAGAAATTGACTCACTGACAAAAAATGGAAGAATTTAAAATAACTATAGTATAGAAAAAGTTGATGCTATTTTTAATAGTATAGGAAATCTTTTTTTGTTAACTTGTTTAAGTCATCTAATCAATATGAAAATTTTTTACTATTTTTTTAAATTTTAACAAATAAATATTATGATACAGGTAAACTAAGCCTCTAAATATTAATATTAATAATAGTTTCTAAATAAATTTGAATAGAGAAAAAAGGCAATTATCTAATTAAAATTGGATTGAGTCATAAATTTTGCAACATTATTGTTTTTTCAGTTGTTCGAAGTTGTACCTCGTTTGAAAGCTCGTTTTCTTGCTGTAATTTAAAGATATTAACTGTTGGATTATGTTTGTCAAAAGATATGCTAGCTTAGTTCATGTTGAGCCGACGTCAAAAATGCATAATTTAGAAAAAACTTTGTTTTTTTCAACCATGGTAACGTTAATTTGCTGTTTTTTAAAGAAAAATACGCAATTTAATTTTATTTAGCTTGTAACTCAGTCCGGATGAGTTCAATTTGCATGGGTTCTTTTGCAACTTATTCAAAAATGTTTGGTCTTTAAGATGAGCTAGGCCCTAATAATGTAATCTTTGCGTCAAAACCCAAAAATACTGATTTTTAAAATTAAAAAAAAATCTGAATAAGATTGAGTCTTTTGTAAAGATAACTTACCGCAAAAGGATCCCACAAGTACAGTAACACATTTGCTAATTGTTTGAACAAATACTAATTCAAATTCTGTCCATTTACTTTGATACCATTTCATAAACGTCCGATTTATACCGTGATCTAATCAGCTTCGTGGAGGGAATTTTTTAAAATGGTTTGTTTTATCTAAAAGAACGTTTTCTTGAGATCATTATGATACAAAAATTATTTGTAATAACTCAATTTTGAGAATTTATATTTATTGAGATATATACTAAAATTGAAAAGTGCCAAATTTGCAATAAAAACGTAGTTTCTGAAGCAATCTTTTTGAAATTAATTTTTTTAGCTTTTTTAGGCCTAACTAATTAATACTATCATAGCAAAAAAGAATGATATTGAAAATATACGTCGATGGTCACTCATACTCAAAAATTTTAAGGATCTAAAGTTGGAAATTTGTATGTAACTCTGTTAATATATTAGCTACAAAAGCCGTTTTTTACCGCCAAATAGCCTAGAAAAACGGCTTTTTATCCCCCGTAACTTCAAGCTGTTATAATAAACAGTAGCTGACATAGAGGCAAAAACTTCCAAAATTGCAAAAATTTGAGGGTTCAAATTCTTCGAGTTGCAGCCGCCCAAGTTCTTCAAGAAAGGCATTCATTCTCTGCACGTACGTTGGCGATAAGTCATTGATAACAATGGAGAATATCTCTTGGATTGTAATTTTGTTTAAATAATAAATTTAATTTTCAGTACAAAAAAGCGCATTTCTTTTTTAACAACCTGATCGAATTTATAATAGTTTTTACGTTTTTTTACCTGAATAAAATCCCGTAATCTAATTCAATTTTAAATTTTTTTTTCAAAAAATTAAAACTAAGTGATATTCCAAAAGAGCGTCCAAAAATCTTATATGATTTAATAAAAAATGTATTTTCGTCTCATAAAATTCCTATCTATCATATTCTTCTACTTTTATATCCCTTATATTTCCTTTTTTCGTTACTTTTAATAATTGAAAAAATAAACTTTAAAAATATAATGCACTTTGGTAGAAAGTGCAACGTGGATCAGGTGGCCGAGTGGTTAAGGCGATGGACTGCTAATCCATTGGGATTTTCCCGCGTGAGTTCGAATCTCATCCTGATCGGATGTTTTTTGCATTTTAAAATTTATCAAATTTTTACATTATATAATATTTAAATTAAATTCTAATTTAAAAATTTCTTTTATCGTTTGTTTTCTACGTACATTGCTTGAAAAATATTTATTTAACCGTATTTTTAAATTTCAAATTTGCTTGTATAAATTCACATGCAATAAAAAAAATAAAAAAACAGTAAAGAGATTCCGATTAAGGTTGAAAAAATATTAAAATATGTTTTAAAATTGAGCCCTGTTGTGAAATACATTTAAAAGCAAATTGGCCCAGCAAAAGCTGCACCTAATAGGTTTCAAGTAAAAAATATATAGCAAAATAAAAAATATATGATATCATAATTAATTTTTCACATTTTTATGAAGTGTTGCACACAATGAAAAATAATATAAAAAAGTTAAAATCTAAGTTTTAATAAAACAAAAACAATTTCTGCACACTTATCAATAATGACAAATGAATTAGTGTACCACAACTAATCGTAAAATAGGAATAAATTTTTTAAGGAAAACTTTTCTTAAAAAGAGATTTCATTGAAAATAAATAAAACCAATTATCTACAAAAAAGTAAAAAAAATGAAAAAATACATACTAAAAAAGTAAAAATTCAAAAATAAAAAAGTTATACTTTATATGTTGCTGGATAGCTCTTATTATAGATTTCTAAGTATATTTTATTTAATATTTTCATGTCTTTTGATTGGGTAATCAAAAGACATGGAAATTTTAAAAAAAGATAAGAATAATGAATAAGTCGTTATGCAATTTAGAAATGTTATTGGTGATAATTCGATATCACCTAATGGCCAAACATTTTGTTCATTATGCGGGCAGTGAAGCTTCCTTCATTATCCTATTCAAGTCTGAAAATGTTTTTAAAATTTTTTATTTACCGATTATTCCAAATCAAATATTTTGAGACACAATAGACGTAAAACCATGAAATAAAATAACAAGAGCTATCCAACATCATAATAAATATCGTACAAAACCAAACTAATTTTTTAAGCATTCGAAAAAGCCGCGGATAATTATTAGGTTGGCAAAAAAGTTATGTCGGGAATGTTTGTTTGGCTATTTCTTGGATCTAATAAAAGATCTTTTAAAACGGCTTTCTCTATTAGAAGGATCGTTTTTTTGCGAATATTATGATACAAAAATTATTTGTAATAACTCAATTTTTGGGACAAAAATTTATATTTATTAAGATATATACCAAAATTGAAAAGTGCCTAATTTGCAATAAAGACGTAGTTTTTGAAGCAATCTTTTTGAAATTAATTTTTTTAGCTTTTTCTAATTAATACTATCATAGCAAAAAAGAATGAAAATCTTTAAAATTTTCCATATGTCGATGTACTTATGTCGAGATACTCAAAAATTTTAAAGTCTAAAATAAAAATTTGTATGTAATTCGGTTGATATGTCAGTTACAAGAGCTTGGTTTTGATACCGCCAAATAGCTCAGAAAAATGACTTTTTATCCCCCATAACTTCGAACTGTTATAATAAATTGTAGCTTAAATAGAGACAAAAAACTTTAAGATAGGAGGTTTAATTTTTCCGAGTCACGACCGGCCAAGTTCTTTAAGATTCTTTGCATGAACGTTGACGGTAAGTCATAGATCATGCTGGAAAATATTTTTTGAATTATGTAATTGGATGTTGTAGTTTTGTTTTTATAATAAATATCGTTCCATATAAAAACCGATATTTTTTTTTTTTTGCCAACCTAATATTATTATTCTTAAAGTGCAGTAATAGTTAAATTAGTTAAAAATGAAAATAAGCCTGAAACGTTAAAAGAAATCAGCCTTTCATTGAAATTTAACGCACGCACATCTGGCAAATAAAAATTGCCCTTCAAATTCAGCGTTTTTTGCGCGGTGTTTTGTGATGATCTTTGGTGAATTTGTGCGGCCCGTCCTTTTTCACAGACACCAGTGGAGATAAACGAATGTTCTCGTGGTTCGTATCATCGTGACAATGGTGGTGATGAAAAACGTGTTGATGAACGGGATAAGGATTGATCATTCCACAGTAAGTGTCGTACAATGACGAAGACGGCGAAGGTGAAACATGTTTGGTTGGCGAGTTGGAAGCGGAAAATTTTAGGCGACGCGATGGCACGCTTTTTGTTGGAGAACGCGACTGTTCTCCAACAAAAACCAACGTCATATTCGAGGAAGAAGAAGCATCGCCTATTATTTGAGTTTTTTTTACAGCTATTTCTTTAAAAAATGAGTTTTTGAATTTTTTAAAAACGTACAGCGAGCCATTTTTCGCGGAGAGGCACCAAGGTCGTCCTTTTGTGGCGGAACTTTGCGTGGCGCACTAAGAAGCGCGGCCGCTGGCGGCGGTAGCAAGGATTGCGAGGCCATGCGCGTCACAATCGCCGACGACGAAACGGTCTTTCGAGGAGATATGCTGGCGGTTCGCGTCATTGCGACGCGCCGCCCGATACTAGCGTCCGGCATCTCGGAAGGAGTGGAGGTGGACGCGGCTGGCGCCGGTTGCAAATTACGGCTTAGAACGGTGTGATAAAAGGAAGGAACCTAAAAATAATAATAAAATTTTTTTTATCATTTTGAACAGAGAATATTTCCAGAAAATTATCACTATCGATTATGCCAGTTATGTTGCTGATTCTCAACAACAAATATTTTTAGTAGGATTAAATTTATAGTTCGTATTGAAATTGTAATTACCTCGTCTTCGGCAACTTTAGACCATATAATGTCTGGCGATTCTTCACTCGTAGAGCTTTGCAAGGGTTGGCCCTTAACAAAGTCAAATTGCCATTTCTTCGTTTGCTTAACACGAAACTTGTCTTCCAATTCTAAATTTTAAAAAATCCTTATTAAAATGTATAAAAATTGCTTCGAAAAATAGGTACCCGATAACCATGTATCAGTGTCTACTTCGTCGTTGGCTTTCGGAAAGAGAACACGACTAACGCTACGTCGTTTCACAATCGACATGGACGATAGATTTTCGGCCGGTGTGTTGTTTGCGGAATTTGTACGCGCTTCATTTTGCATAGCCTCTCGTGGTGGTGGAACCACGAAATTTGATGCCGTATTGCAATTTGACTTGTTTCTGTCACGGCGCGAGGATCTATGCATTTCACTGAAACAACGACAAAATTAATAATTGTTAAAAAATAATAATAGAGAAATTATTTTGATATTTTGATAAACAAATCCAACATGGAAGAATATCCATATAATCAAAATAATTTAATTTTCGTACAATAACGACAATTTAAATTGTATCCTGTAATGTAATCACAAAAATTAAAGGGGTTCCACTTAATTTAAAGATGGAATTAGAGCAGGAATGTGCGGAAGTAAAAATCACAATCTCATAACTCGTAATTTCAAATTTTTTTTAAATTTTCGACTTTTTTGAAATAAAAAATTGCGGCTATTGCATAGGCATGGAATATTTTGTGAAAGAAATGACAATATTTTTTATTATAAATTCCAAAATAAGACTAGGGTCCCAAATTTGCAAAATTTTAGAAAATTACGAATTACGAGCAAAAATGATGAACTTTTCGTAATTCGTAACCACTCGCAGTCCCGATTCTGAGATCACCAAAAAAAAACTTTAAAAAAAACAAGTAAAAATAAAATTTGTAGACGCTTTTCATCCCACGGCGATTTTTTTACATATTAGCAATATTTATAAATGGTAATTTGAATAATTTTTGAAATACTACAATAAAAAATTTTAAAAAATTGATGCATATATTTTTCAAAATTTTTTTAGGTAGGCAATTTGAATAACCCTAAGTTCGGGTAAATAAGCCGCGGTCGTTCAAAGAATTTTTAAATTTTGACTTGGCCTTTATTCTGTTATAAACGGAGTTGAGCTCATAATTTTTAATCTGCAATTTGGGCCTGCTTTAATGAAGATGTTCATTCAATTTTATGCTTAACCGGCACAAAATAACAGAAAGAAGGCCAAGTCGAAATTTAAAAATTCTTCGAACGACCGCGGCTTATTTACCCGAACTTAAGGTAATTTGAAATAAAACGTTACTATTGCGAAAAAAGCGTCATGTTCATTTTAGCATTTTTTAAATTTACAATCAATTTTTTGCACCGAAATATTAGGATAGCCAACAATTTATTATGCCTAACATTATTTTTTGCTCCGGCGAGCGAGTTTATAAGCCATTGTCGGAGAAGGTCTCAAACATTCTAAGCCAGTTTACATCGAATACATTGAAAGCTGAAGGTATTGTATTTGAAGAAAAATTAATTTAAAATAAGGGCATGATTTTTAGCTCTTATGTTCAACGGTAAGAAGCTACAATTGGCGGCGAACTTGTCGGACGTTCCGCATCTGTCCGACAAACATAACATCTATTTCGTTCAAAAGGCTGTCATCCCAGAGTGCCGATTAGATGAAGCGGAATTGAAAAAGTACCTCAAACGCTATGATGATTTATCGGACGAGGAGCGTCGTTTGGTATGAGATTTTTTTACCACACACAAATTTTTTTATTCATTTTGATGGAACGGTTTTAATTTAACAATGATTATTACAATTTCTCTTTTTTTTAATGTAAATTTTATTTGTTTGAAGTGAAAAAGTTCCGAATTATTTTTCTCTATTTTTTGTCTTAATTTTTCATAATTAGTGGAGTAAAGGCAAAACAAAAGTAAAGGTTTTTAAATAAAAAAAAATTTTAGGTGCAAAAATTTGTGACAGATCCCGCCAATTTTCATAAAATTGTCGTCGAAAATCATGAATTGCAAAACGACAACTTTTTACAAGTTGTTTCCGATTATCCTCTCTTCATTGATGCCATTTACAAGGTCTGTTTTTTTTGTATTTGTAATAATTAAATTAGTATCTATCATTGAAAATATAGTTTTATTTGGTTGAATTTTTAGGATGATTTCAACAAGGAAAAGGCGCATCTATTCGCCATTTTCAAGCGTGGTGTTGACTCAATTTGGACAAAGCGCAGCCAACAATTCAATCCCTTTCAACCATCGTCATCGACGGCCGCAGACGCGCAGCCGGCAAATGGTCTTTATCCCTCATTTCTAGTACCGACCCCTCCTGTACCGATCACTTCACAAATGCTTCAACAAGCGCTGAATATGGTTGGCGGCGGTAAATAAATAATTTCTTTTGCCTTTTTCTTTTCGAAGTATTCTTTTGACAGGCATTTATTATCTATGAATTCTTTCACAATTTTTTCTTCGTTATTTTTTTTTGCATTTACAAAATATTTTTTAAAATTCTTCACCCTTTCTGACTAATTTTCTCGTATAAATTTTGACGTTTGAATGATTTTTTTCTTAAAACACAAGAAATGCTGGTCTTGGGACTTTAGAGCAGCCTTCGGCTTCACGCTCGAATTCCCAATCAAGAATGGAAGTGGACGAGAATAAGGATCAATTACGTAACACATACGCAGCTCAGATGATGCAAATGCGCGACTTTGGTTTCACCGACGACGACGAGAATTTGCGCGCTTTACAGGTGAAATTGCAAGATGCTTTTTGCACTTTTTTTAGTATATTGAATAAACGGCAAAACGGAATGGCCAAAATGAGGTGGGACAAAACGGGATGACTGTTTCAAATAGAAATGTAAACTTAGATTTAAACTTTTTTTGTCTTTTGCTTCATTTTGTTTTGTCCTGTTCCGTTTTTTCGTTCCATTTTGTCCTGTCCACAAATTGCATCTTTTTTTTTTAACTTTTTGGGCACTCCTAATAGATGAAATGAGATTATTTATGGAACATGTATTTTCAGCTTTGTGATGGCGATGTTGAGAGAGCTTTGGAGTTGGTGATTTCGATGCGCGAAAACGACTCTTGAATAACGTTCATCGATAAATTCCACCAAATATACAGAGTAGTGGAAAAAGTCTTGCACTAACCATTTTTAATTCGTTCAATTGTGGATTTCGTTTTTTTTGGAATGATCGCCATCAATGAGTTTATATTTTTATAGAAGCCCAAAAAGCTCTACAAAATGTGCTAGTTGTTTTTTCAAACTGTTGATTTTTTGGTAGTACTTTGTAGGATTTATCAGTTTGTGTCAATTTTACAAGTTGGTGCAAGACTTTTTTCCGGTCAAAAAATTTGACACAGATTGATAAATCCTACAAAGTACTAGCAAAAAATTAATAGTTTGAAAAAACAACTAGCACATTTTGTAAAGCTTTTTTTGGACTTTCATAAAAAAAATATTAACTCATTGATAGGAATCATTCCAAATATAACGAAATCAATAGTTGAACGAATTAAAAATGCTTAGTGCAAAACTTTTTTCCGCTAACTGTATATGTATTATCGTTTTTAAGAACGGTTCTTACCAGTGTTGTTAAATGCGCTGTCTTCTTTTCCGTCTCTTCGTTTTTCGTTGTCTTTTTCTGTTTTTCGCCTGCGTAATTGTTTTTGCATTTTGACAAGAGAGCATTTCTTCAAACGTTCATAACTTGGCCCATATTTAATGAAAAAAGAAGTTTGTTGCATTTTTTACAAAACGTAGTTTTCAGAATCCGAAAATGTCTAATAGAAGCCAAGATAATTGGCAAGGAGCCAAGAAAAACCAAGTGGCTCCCTGAAGAGACGAGGAAAAGAAAACGATACGTGTATTTTTATTTTTTCCTCGTCTTTTCTGCGAAGCCATTTAGTTTGGCTTCTCATCAATTATCTCGGCTTCCATAATAGGTTTTTAAAATCTGAAAAATACGTTTTGTAGAGAATAAAAACCGCAACAAATCTCATTTTTCAAAAATCGTTTTTATTAAATATTGGCCAAGTTATGAACGTTTGAAGAAATGCTCTCTCGTCAAAATGAAAAGATAATTACGCAGACGAAAAACTGAAAAAAACGAAAAGACGGAAAAAAACAGTGCATGAGCCAAATAACAACACTGGTTCTTACCAAATGTGTAAATTAATATAAAATAATAGGTTGTAACAAAAATTAATTTATATCGGACAAAATTTATTATAAAAACTACAGCACTTTAATCCAAAAGGTATTTTTCATCATCATCGTCAACATTTATACAAAGAATGAACGTAAATCTCCGCGCAGAGAATGAATTCTTGAAGAACTCGGCCGATTGTGACTCGAATAATTTGAGCCCTCAAATTTTTGCAATTTTAGAAGTTTTTGTCTCTATTTAAGCTACAATTTATTATAACAGTTCGAAGTTATGGGGGATAAAAAGTCATTTTTCTGAGCTATTTGGCGGTATCAAAACCAAGCTCTTGTAACTGACATATCAACCGAATTACATACAAATTTTTATTTTAGACTTTAAAATTTTTGAGTATCTCGACATAAGTACATCGACATATGGAAAATTTTAAAGATTTTCATTCTTTTTTGCTATGATAGTATTAATTAGAAAAAGCTAAAAAAATTAATTTCAAAAAGATTGCTTCAAAAACTACGTCTTTATTGCAAATTAGGCACTTTTCAATTTTGGTATATATCTTAATAAATATAAATTTTTGTCCCAAAAATTGAGTTATTACAAATAATTTTTGTATCATAATATTCGCAAAAAAACGATCCTTCTAATAGAGAAAGCCGTTTTAAAAGATCTTTTATTAGATCCAAGAAATAGCCAAACAAAGACGTACGAAATAATTATTGTTACAACCTATTACATTGATGTTAAAAATGGACTTATACGAAACAAATAAAAAATGTTTTAAAAATGCATATAAAGAATGAAGAACTTTTTTGGCGTCTTTGGTGAATGTTTGGCGTTCTTTCGCCGAATGTTTGGCGTTCTTTCGCCGCGCTTAAGCGTAGTGCAATACTGTCTAACTGTTAGCATTTTTGGGTATGATTTGCACCCATCTCCACCAAAAGAAAATTTCTTAATTTTTAAATTTTTTTACTATATTTGAGGGTTTTCAATGATGCTTATTCCTAATATAATAAGCATTTTTTAGAAAATATGTATAAGACGGATTATGGTAAAACAAATTTGGATTTTTTCATTGGAACAACTTTTAGAGGGGAGGTTGAAAATTTTTGTGTACTTCCTAATCAAAATGATAGCCGCACTTGAAAAATAAGCATAATTTGAGTTTAACCCAATAGAAAATAATGATTTTTTTCTCAATATTCGTTTGCAATTGAGAAATTGTAATTTGTAATCAATTTGAGTTTGAATAGTTTTTGGGACTTTGTTCAGCTGATATTATAATTTTTCAATTTTTAAAGTTGGTCAAAATAATAGCCGCGGTTTATAGTTTCGTTAGTTCCTAGGCATTTTATCGGTTTTATGTGATTGTTTTTGTCATTTTTGAACTTTATCAATGTTTTGCTTATATTTATAGTTAAGGGCAAAGGAAAAGCGCTTACCGAATTTGAAAAAGGGGATAAAAACATCGTCGCACTGCACGCTGAAAACTGAAGTTATCGCCAAATAGCAGCTCATATCGGGCGTTCAGACAAAATTGTGCGCAATTTTTTGTTGGTTCCGGGTTCTTATGGAACTGCAAAATCAAATGGTCGCCCAAAGTCCACTAAGGCACGATAACGGCGACTAATAACTGCATCGAACTCGATTGTCACCTCTGCTCAGATTGTGTCTGATTTGGGTCTCAAATGCAGTCCGAAAACTGTTCGCAGTGTTCTACATGGGAGCGAAGTTATCGTGCGCTCTAAAATGGTCAAGTGTCCGCATCTAACTAATGCCTATAAGGTTGCTCGCCTTCAGTTTGCAAAAGAAAAGCTTGCGCAGCAAATTGACTGGTCAAAGGTTATTTTGTCGGAGTAAGAAGCATGCCAACGAACTAATTTAACGTTTATAGATTGTCTGGTCTGATGAGAAAAAGTTTAATCTTGATGGGCCTGACGATTTCTCCGGTTACTGGCATGATTTACGTAAGGAGCCACTCTAATTCTCAAAGCGCAACTTTAGAGGTTACAAGCTGATGATTTGTGGAGCTTTCGAAGCTGCTGGCACTCTTCCTCTTGCGTTTACGTCGAGCAAAATGAATAGCGAACATTTGACCTCGACGAACATTTGACGCCGTTCTGGCAAGAAAACTTTTATGCAAAACAATGCGTGTATTAACTGAAGTGCGTCTATAATGAGCTTCTTGCAGGAGAGGCAAATCGCTATCTTATCATGACCAGTATGTTCACCCGACCTGAATTCAGTCGAGAATCTATGGGGACTTCTAGTTCCTGATGTTTATCGTGACAACCGGCAATACCCCGGTGTCAACGATCTCAAAACTGTAATTCTTGAACCATAGAGTCGTCTAAATTTGAATGTATTGAATAACATGACTCGTAGTCTTCCAAATCGATTGATCAATGTTGTAAAATCTAAAGGAGAACTTACTAAATATCAAATGTTAATATTATATTGTTGTTTGTTAATTTTTTATTCATAAAGCGATAATTTTGAAGGTGCTTCTATCATTTTGTTCAGTGATAAAAATTCAAAATACAGTAAAACACAGTAATACGTGGGTAAAATTTCGAAAATTTTAAAATTGTTTTAAAATTAAGATTTATAATAGAGAAAGACTTGTTTTTGCAATATTTCATAAAAAACGGTCAACTCGAGTTGTGCTACATTTTCAAATGCGGCTATCATTTTGACCAGGAGTGTGTGATTCTTGATCAGCTATTGAATGAGGCGTCTTTTAGTGAAAAAATGTTCAGGGTCAGGGTCCTAAAAGGGTCCTAAATACATAAAAAAATTTGAAAATTCTGGAGGAATAGGTAAAGTGTGAATCTTCAATTTTTCATTTCTAAAAAAGGTAGTAATCAAAAAATTTCTTGTCTATAATTAAATTTATCCTGACATCCAATAATTGGCATTCATAGCCTTTTAGATTATTAGATTATTTTACAATTATAATTTATTAGTAAATCGTTATAAAATCAAATTTGAAAAAAAAACACTAATATTTATATGTGCAGAGTAATTTCTAGAGCTAAAATTCGTTTTAAATTTTAAAAAATTTATTCAAGTTACATATGTAATACGTGAAGGCCCCAGATCATCAATCCTCTCCTGTTGGAAATGACTATACTAATCATTTCGCGGGTTTGGATGAGAGCCACCTAGCCACCGAAATCTCGGCTAGTTTGCTGCATAAACATGCGGTATCGCTGATGCGGCTTGCAAGGCCCAGTCAGCATCGCCATATCACCCACACTGCAATGTGGTACCTATTGTCTTCTAAATATGGAAACACCTAGGTGGAGCCGGAGGTGGAACTGAACTTCATCCCAAGCAAAGTGAAACCTATCGCAAGCAAAGTGAAATCTATCGCACAACCACTAGGCCACTGCTCCCCTTAACTTAAATATGAAATTTAAATTAGGTCGAAAAAAATCCATGGGGTCGCGCAATTTCGGTTCCAGGAGTTCTTTTTAATATAATTTTTTATTTTTCAACTAATCTTCAAATTTTTGCATTTCAGTTCACAATTTTTTTTTTGAACTAGACTTGTCAATACTGATTTTGATTTACGAATTTAAAAACTAATACCCTAAGTTCGGGATGATAAGCCGCCCCCATGCATAAGCCGCTGCTTGGCGAAGTGTAAAAAATTGAATTCACTTTTTTTTCAATTTTGTTGCAATTGATGAAATTTTTTGTTTGTTAGATATTTTTTCGTTTATATTATTAAGTTTTCATTTTTAGCGTATTTTTTATGTATCAACATCGAAAATCATACACTGCAGAATTCAAATTGCGTGCGGTTTCTTTCGCCGAGAAAAATGGAAATCGAGCAGCAGGGAATTTTTTCAACGTTGACGAATCGATGGTGAGGAGATGGCGAAAGATGAGTCACGTCTTAAGTGCGACTAAACGAAATAGGAGAGCATTCCGAACAAAAAAACCCTATTGGCCGGATTTGGAGGAGAGCATCAAGGAGTGGGTATTGCAACAACGAACCCTACAGCGTCAAGTTATTTCCTTTTTTTAAGTTTAGCGTTGTCTTTGGCTTTTCTATCCCTATTCTGTTTGCACTTTTTTTTAAATCAACGATACAAGAGCACTCTAAGATCGCAATTATTCCAGGCGGGCTGACGAAAATACTCCAACCTTTAAACGTTGCAATAAACAAGTCATTTAAAAATCGACTTCGTCGCAAATGGGAAAAATGGATAGTCGACGAGGCCACACATACTTACACGGCCGGCGGGCGTATGCGTCGAGCATCTTATTATCGAATCTGCTCGTGGATTCTCGACAGTTTCAATGAAGTGCCTCAAGAATGCGTGCAAAATGGATTTCGACGCGCCTTGGAAGAAGGCGCGCCGATTTTACAAGAACCAGATCACGAAGAAACTGTGGAACTAGAGCAAGAAATCTTGGAGGAGGAGAAGGAGGCTGAAATTGTAGTTGAAGTTCTGCCCGAGGAATTTTATAATTTGTTTGAAAGTTTTCATTTTGTTTCTGATGAAAATTTTAATGGATTTTAATTCTATTATAACAACAAGTTATTTGTTCTTTAAATAAATTATTTTTGCTTTTGAAACACAAAAAATAAAAATAAAACTCGAAAATGTTTGATAAATTTTAGAAAATATTGCAAAAAATTTCAAATTTATTAAGAAGTGAAATTCGCTTCGGGACGAGTTTGTTCTATAAGCCGCGGCTTATCATCCCGAACTTAGGGTATTTGGAAATCGAAATTTTCACATAAATATTAGATACTTAGCTCATTCTCCAGCTTCTTATAACATCTACCATGTCATATTGCTGATAATTTCAATATGTTATTTAAAAGCAACACATTCATGAATGTTATAGCTGGAATTTATGAGCGCCTGTTCGCGCAAAATTAACGCGATCTATCCCACAAAAAGTTATGTCCGTCAAAAGTTAATAAAAAGTACAATGTTTTGTGTGCAATTTGTAGATTTTTTCGAGCTGCACCCAATATTTGGAAATCAAAATTTTTTATTTCCAGTGTCTGAGAGTTGCAATATGTGGCGATTTTGTTTGTCTCGACGTCCCAACAATCTGCCAACATTTTTTCATATTTTCAGGGACCTATTTTTTCGCATTTTTGTCGGGTCTGGGTGAACGCGTGCTTTATTTTGGTGGTCAAATGCAGGATGTCATGTACGGACGTCTCGACAACTTTCCATCCGGTTATGTGAGCATCAATAATACTGCCGACAACAATTTCAACAACAACACGCCGGAGGAGGATGAGAACGAGGACGACGGTGTTACCATTGTTTGCTGTGTGTCCAAGAACGCGTACTGCCTTTTTTACATATGTGGAAAAATGGAATTAATTAGAGCACAATAGAATAATCTTTAGACATAACATTTTATATTCTATCAATTATTTTTTAACTCTCTTTAGATTGGACAACGTGTCTGGAGAAAAATTGAACGAAAAATCGCTGTGCGAAGAGGCGACAGGACTGCAGTGTTCCTTCATTTTAAGGTTATTGCTCATTTTCTTCGTTGCTATCGTCTTATTCATAATCGTTTATAATGGTTAGTTTTGATTTTACTTTTTCTAAATTTGTTATCATACATCACAATTTTTTTCATAATTTGTTGAAAAATTTTCTAATTTTCCTTCTATTGTCTGCTTAAATTATGTTATTTAAAATGCTCATAGATATTGTAAAACAATTTTTAGCTTTACCTTCATCATCCCCTCCAAATCCATTTGTTGAACAATCAGAAACATCACCGATAAACTCATCCAGGTAAGAAATCTTTCCTTTTTTACACAATGTTTCTGTATTAAAAAAATACTTTCTCTACAAGGATCTTTGAAATATTTTATATAAAATATTTCGTAAACACATTTTTATCAAGCGCTATTCTCTTTCCCAATCGGAGAAATGGTTGCATCAAGTTCTTTCCATCAAAAAAAAAAAATTCCGGTCTTTTGCAGGGTATTTTTAAAATTTTTTTATAATCTCTCTAAGATGGCTGCGTTATGCGTATTCCCTTTTTTCTTTCTTCAATTTGAGGAGGTTTAGGCGAAGGAAAGGGTTTGTAATGTATGATTAGACTATTTTTTTCAAATTTTTCGTATATGATTACTTGGTGCTTAAAGAGCGAACACGCTTCTCACAACGGTATGCGACGCAGTGGTGAGCAGTCATCGCACCGGCGACGCGTGCGACTGGCTATGTCATCGACCGCGCAACTACACGATAACAGGCTTTTACGAAGGCGGCTCTAAAATTGTGTTGAAGTTGAATCGCGACGGCAAAGACCTAATTCTTAAAACGCACCATATCTCATTACAGGAATTTGACACTGTCGATTCGCGTGTTGACGACGAAGAGTTTACTAATAAGGTATAGAAAAGGAAAAAATTACTTTTTGTTGAAATGTTTTTATTTTAAATTTTCTATGCACTTTTTTGTGCTCAAGAATAAATGAATTTTTTGTTTTAGGTTTTGAGAACCTTGGCATTTTTTAAGTAATAAATTAATATTATGTGTCTGTGATTTTAAATAACAACGAAAAATGAATTTTTTAAAATTAATTTCAGGTCCTTGAGATAGTAAACGAGCAGTTGCGAATGGATTGGCCATTTCGGTACAAGCACTATCTTATGCGATTGTTATGGCCCGGGTACAGTCAATATCGGATATTAAGTAACGCCGAACGCCAAAGCTTGTGGGCTTTAATGCAACAAGACGAGTTCATCGAGATGAAAGTTCTTTCACAAACGAGAGTTACGCCAAAGGTTTAAACGTTTCAATTTTTTTCCGAGAATAATCATTTAAAAAATTTATTGCTTATTAGGTTTTGGGAAGTTGTGCTCATTTATATCAGGTCGAGTATATGATTCCGTTTAAAATGAAGGCTTACTACATGAATTTGAAAGCGAAAATTCTCTTACATTTAATGGGCACATTGAAGTTGTTCTACGAATTTTTAAACGAGCCACTCCAATGGTGTGACGTCAAATTTGAGAATCTAGGGTTGTCCGCAGAATATCCGCGGAGGTTGGCTATTATTTTAATTTCGCGTGTATAAGGTCGGGTGTTTTGAACCAAATTTAAATTCGCGCTAATCGAAGTTCATTCTGTTGTATCCGCTGGAGTCCAAATTCTGTGCCCACTTTTATGAAACCGAGACAAAGGCGGGCACAAAATTTGGACCCCAACGAATCCGATACAACAAAATGAACGCATTGGCGCGAATTTAACTTTGGCTCAAAACACCCGGTCTTATACACACGAAATTAGGGTAAATGTTTATTGCTATTTTTATATATTGGATTGATGCATAATTACCCGCAGTTTTTGTTGACGCGTTTTTCTTCTTTGCCCCGTAGAATCGACCGGCTGTCAAGCGAATGGGAAGCAGCTTTTGAAGTGATTGGTGAATAAGATCCCGAATAATCATTTTAAACATATTTTTGTCAAATATATTTTTTTGTCGTAAACTTTGGTTTAGGAAATTAAAAATTCTTCCTTTCAAATTAAAATCTTCTCTCTTCTTTTCTCCCCAATTTTTTAGTTGTCTAATCAAGTTTTTCGCTAAGAAACTTTTTCATTCTTTATAGCTTATTTTCGCGTATTTTCGTGCGTGAAAGATTAAGTTGAAAACTCTATTTAATGAATTTCCTTTTCTCGCTTTTTCTTTTATCATTTGGTTACTCTTGAGAAGTTGCGTCTAAAAGTGAGGTTACGTGTCTAAAAACATTAAATTTATTTGTTCCAGTGTTTTTTAGTTTAGACTTTTCACCTTTTTTGGAGGTATGCCATATTGTGTTTAGTTTAATTATTTCAATTTTTCGTTTAATTTAATTTATTTAAGATTATTCATTGTTGGACCTGATTTGTTTTTCAGATCAATAAACAAATTCTTTTTGTTCTTGTTTTTTGACTTTACAAGTCCTGTTGATCTTTAATTTATTTGCATTTATGGTTGATTTTTGATTGGTTATTGGTTTTTGGTTGTCGAGTTCCTCTTGTCACATTTTCTCGTAGTTTATCTCATGAATTTGGGAGTTCTTGTCTTGCACCTTCCCTGCGCGTTAACGTTGCTAATTTTCTACTTTCTTTCTCCAAAAATACTTCCAATTCGTGACATTTTTGTTGAAAAAAACTGCGGATAGCTATGCATTAACCCAATAGTTTTTTAGTTGAATTTTTTTGAAATAACAATGAAAATAATATTTCATTTAGATTTATGGTATTGGATTCGGACATGCTATACACCGATTCAAAACTGAACGAACTCCTTACCACTCAACGCTGTCAAGTTGATGCGGAATGCAATCACTTTGATTGTCACTCAAGCTGTAATAATGCTACCGGATTTTGCACGCCGCGAACCAACGACAACGTCGATGTGAGAAGATATAATTTTTCTATCCATTGATTCATTTACGCAATTGAATTAATGCAAAAAACATATTAGGTATTCTGCGAAAAGTTGGTAAATCGACTGTTCGGTTCGTTTTGGTCCAAAGCGAACAAGTACTTGTCGGCTTGCCACGACAAGACTGTTAGTCCCGCTCAGCGACTAGCCAATCTTCGTTATATATGGGCATGGAGTTTCGTAAATGTCTAATGAATGTTTGTATTTGTAGTATTGTTCTCTTTTCCATTGCTAATTTCTAATGTAGTATTTGCTTAAATTAACTTGTTGGACAAAAATTGTGCGATATTTTTAAATTTATTTGTTGATAATGCTAAATACTTTTTTTTTAACTTGGGTTTTTATTTTTATTTTACAATTGCTCATTAACTTAGAGTAAATTTATACAAAGATTTAAACATAATTTCAGAATTGCTTTGGATGATATATTTTTTTTTTTAAACAAAAGGTTTTCTCTATTTAGTATTTTAAGAAAAACTTTAACTCGAATTTTTAGAGACGCATTTATTTTTGCTGTTTCTTCATATTAAAATTTTTATTAAGAGAAATATACCTAATTTCGCGTGTATAAGGCAAGATATTTTGATCCAAATTTAAATTGTCCCCAATGAGTTCATTTTGTTGTATCGGATCCGTTGGAGTCCAAATTTTGTGCCCGCCTTTGTCTCGATTTCATAAAAGTATGCACAAAATTTGGACTTGGATTCAATACAACAGAATGAACTCATTGGCGCCAATTTTAATTTGGTTCAAAACACCCGGCCTTATACGCGCAAAATTAGGGTAAATTTAAACTTGAATTTACTTCAAAATTTGAAAATGGAGTAAAAATTCTTTTACATTTTTTAAATTTGGCACAGCTGGGCCATTTTGATTTTAGTTAATTTTTTAATTCTAGTTTTTAATATCATGCAAAGTAGGCAAGAAATGCATCAAATTTTATTTGGTTTGTATTTGTTATTATTCAATAAATTGCGAAAACATATATGTTGATATGTCAATTTGAATCTAACCAAATTTTATTTCTTGCTAATATTGTTTTTAAAGTTTGTGAATGCTTAATTTGAAAGAATAATTTGGCAAGAATCAAATATGGCTAGAACATGTTTTTTTATTTAAAATTTATATTCGATCTTTTCTTTCGCTGCCAGGTAATAAATTTTTACTTTTTATCTATAATTTCATTCGAATCATTTTCTTGTTTGCTTTTATCAAATTTTATGCTTGGTTTTATATATGTATTTTTAAAATATTTCTATAGCACATTCTAGTTCAAACATTATATTTCATCATAATTTTATTCGGAATACTGGAGATTTTAGTATAAATTTCATCTTTAAAAATATCTATATTGCCTTATAACTTATGTGATATAAGAAATATTACATCGTGTTTCCTATTTTTTGTAGTACAAGAAATATTTCTTTAAACTTTCATATTTTGCTTGATACTATCAAATCTGATTTTTTATTTTTTTTAAATTTTTACAAATATCTATAATTTAAATTTGATAATGTGAAAATGATATAATCCATTATTTTCAATAAACAAATTTTTATTATCGCTAACTTAATGATCGAATGTATCATACGATTCATAAAAAGTATTTCCATATTTTGTAGCAAAATTGTTCGAATAAAGAATGAAAATTTATGTCAGACTTTTCGTGCAATTTATGATTTCTTCTTAAGAAATTGATTAACTACTTGAGAATTGATCAAAAAAAGTTATTCTATGAAAGTTACATATCGTAATTATGCATAAATAACGAGTTTTAAGTTTAGATTTGTATTTATTCTATTATGTATTGAATGTAAACAAAATCTTTGAGTTTCCTTTTATATATTAAGACCAATCTGAAAGTTAAAAATAAATAAGCTATCTTAAATTGTAACAAAATGAAGTTCAATTCGGAAGTTCAATTTATTTCGATAATTTTTTCAGAATATATATCTTAAACAATTTTCATTAGATTGGAAACGCAATGAACACAGACGTAAACATAAGCGCGTCAAAATCATTAAGTGATCAACAAAAGCAACATATTAGTGAGCATATTAATGATATTGTTGGCAAAAAATCACGTACGATTCTTGAATTTGTTGAGTCATTAAGGCAAGCATATTTTTAATTTCAGTTTATTAGGTACGGAATTCCGATTTTCGAAATTTTAATTTATTTTCGAATTTCGATTTCTGATTTTCGAAATTTAAAATTCATTTCCGATGCATTCCTGTTAAGTACATGAAATATAAATGATTTATTTAAGATCTGATATAATCAGTAAGGATGTATCTACACGTGAGATGGCGATTAATGAATTATCTGCCGTTCTTCTCCAACTTCCCAACGATATTTTAACACCTCAAACGTGTATGGCCATTTAGTTATTTCCAAAAATAATTTATAAGTTTTGTCATATTACAGGCAATTTTCTTTTGGAATTTCTCTTACCACGAGTAGAGGATAGCGGCCACGTGGCAGCGGAATTTCTTGTTGCTGTCGTTCAACACTTGGTGAGTTTGTATTTAAATTAAAATATATATGTTGCTTTTGAACTAATATTGTTAGCGTAATGCTAATTTTTTTCAATATTACATTTTTACAAAAAAAGTAAATTACTGCAAAAATTGTCATGACAATATTTATAGATACTATGCTGCGGCGTGGAACTATCGCGCAATGTGCTTGCTCAGGCGATTGAAGCGTTGTACGAGACGAACGGCGTGCAGAGTTACGCTCAGCGGGATCGCATGCGCCTCTTTGAACTTTTTCACCATTTACTTGATAAATTTCTTCACGGTATAATATAGCATTTTTGTGTTTTAATTTTTTCTCTTCAGCCCCCCCTATTATATTATTTTGCTATTCGAAAAGATAGACAAAAACAAGCCTGTTATGTAGTATTATATAAATGATCTTCTATCGTTTTTGTAATTTTTAGAGATTAAAGTAATCTTTGAGCCAACAAGATTCATTGTGGCTTTTATGCGTGCTGCTAATTCCGAACGTGATCCACGTTGTTTGCTGAAAATTTTCAGAATTTTCATTATTATTGTTCGCAATTTTCCTATCGGTAAGTGACGTTTAAAACCTATCCACAAAGCTTTGTATCTATAACAAATTGTGAAATTTTAGGGAATTTGGCCGAAGATCTTTTTGAACTAATTGCTTGTTATTATCCCATAGATTATGAGCCGGTACATAGTTTTTAAAATAATTTACTTTTTTTCTCAATTTATCTTTATTTTAAATATATATATATATATATATTTTTAGACCGATAATGATGTTGGTAAGATTTCTAGTACGATGCTTTCGGCCGGTTGTGAAGCTTGTTTATTAGTTCATGAGGCGTTTGAGCCATTTTGTTTTCAACTTATTAGCGATAAGCTACTTGAAGAGAACGACGACTTGGCTACTGGCGATGGTGCTATTGCACGTCTTCACCAGCAGCTTAGTGTTTGCGAGTTTTTGGTGAATTTTTAACTTTTTTCTCAACAAATAATCTTTTTTAAAGAAAAATAACGGTCAGAGTTTTCAGAAAGTGCAAACGTTTGTTCATTTCTAATAAACTATTTGTGTTTATAGTGTAAGGCATGTAATGCGTTTTGCGGTAGTAAAAACTATAGGAAAAAAGATGATGTTTCGCAGACAGAACAGTCCGCTCTCATTGCTGAACTCGAAAATATTCTCACGGCTTTTCGTCTCATCGCCCTGAATCCGACACAAACGCTTGCTCTTTTGACGCGTACGCGTCGAATTTTGAATGACACAGCTCACGCTATTTTCAAATATATTTATTTCGAAAAAGTAAGCTAAATATGGAATATAAAAAACGAATGAATCACTTTCTGAATTCCAGAATCATAAAATCATTTTTAATGGATTTTGGAATAAAAACTAATAACAAAAATAAAAAGAAAACCGGTGACGAAATTAGGGCACTCTGTATTCAAATTTTTCTGAACTGTTTTAAAAACGATACATAAAAAAGTTGCCTGTACTAGAAAAATAAATAAATTTATTTTTAGAACGAAGTGATTGAACGCCTGGAATTTATTGCACACAATTCATTGGAACGTGAGCATTTTAATTTGACATAAATAATTTTTTAAAATTAATTAATGTACATAGATTGCGAACCATTTGTTCTTCAAGCCGAAATGGGTCTTACGGGTCGGGCGTTGATTGTTCTCGAGGCGATCGCTGAACCCGTTAAAACTATACCCGATTCGCTAATCCTTACCGGCATAATTGTGCCTAAAGTTTTAAACTGGTTTATCGTTCTCTTCAAAGGTTACATTTCTTTTTTAAAATATTTCCAATTTGTTTAAAAAATCTTTTAATTTCAGGTATGACACTAAAAAATATCGAAAATCGACGAGAGATTTGCGAGGAATGCATAAGTTTTTTGCCAAAATGGTTCGAAATTTCGTGTTATATACCTGAATCATGTGGTTCGTTATTTTTTTATTCGATTATATATTTAGTAATCGAATTAATAATAAGTTTGTGAAAAAACATTTTTAAGGACGAGCCGAACGTTGTGAGTTGTACAAGCTATACGTTGATATTTTTAACGCTATTGATGACGTAGCGGAGTTTTGCACGCGTCAGAAAATTCTGCTTTGCAAGTTCGAATGTGCACATATTGCTAATTTTTCCGCGATAAGTAAGGTTAATGAAGGCGGAGACATCCTTCCAATAAGTCGACAAATTTACGAGCACGTAAAAACTCTCCTGGAAAGTGTAATTCTTCTTATGGATGATCAAAATGATTGTATCCATTCTCGTTTCATTGAAGGCGATGATCGTTCTATTACGAATGCTGCAGTTGTCCGTGCAGCTACTGTCTTTATCAATGGGCTGAATTCTGAATATCATAATATCCTCAAATCGTTGCGGAATAAATTAATGGAAAACAAGACTTCGAAGTCCCAGTTTATAATTTTGTATGCCATTTCTACAACGTGTGACGAGTGTATTTTGCCAATTTTTTTGAACAAAATAGCTTGCAATAGTAAGTTTCCATATTCAGTTATATTAATTTCATTATTTTAAACAATAAGAAAAAATTAGATCTTCAATTATTTCAAGCAATAGCTAATTTCTATTACGCTGAGTTCTTGAGACACGGCCGTCGCAACAATTTTTTTATTTTTAATTTATTTTCGTTTTATTATAAATAAATTTAAATCCTCATTTTTAACCTACATCTTTGTCCTATTTCAAAGAAGATATTTTATGGATAATAATAAAGGTCAACGAAATGACCGCGCTCTATATATACAAAAACATTGGGGAATATTAAATTTATTGAAAAAAAATCATTTATTGAATAAAAAAATTATTCCATTTATCTAATCAAATATTTAAAACCGACAAAAACTTATTTCTCAATCAAATATTTATTACTGTGAATTATTCTAGATTGTCAGTCTGAACTTGTCGATTCTTTTCTTCTTAAGGTTAGAACCTTATCTTTTCGCGAAAGGTGCATAAAATCGGAGGAACTCGAAAATTTCAATTATGGTTCATTTTGGGATTCGCTATTGATTTATTTGTGGGAAGACAATCTAGTGAAATTTCCCCAGGATCTTCAAATTCAACAGTCACTTTACGACTTTCTTCAGGACCTCGGTGCTATTCTCTTAAAAGAGTGAGTTTAGTTTTAATATTTAATTCAATTTCAATTGACAAAAAAATTGGTTTTTCTAGACGATATGAAGAATTTGCACGATTTTTTTCTTTAAAATGAAAGAGGTCAAGAATATTGTTAAAGAAAATCAAGACTCATTTTATACATTTTTATTAAATGCCATTGGATCGTTTCTCTCTACTTCGAAGGTAATTATTCGAAAATAATTATTCTCCAAGAGAGCATTAGCTAATACTAATTATTTGAACAACTGATTTTCTTGGCATTATACAAAAAGCATTATACAAAAAATTCCACTCACATCTTTTCCCTTATAATTTGTAAATTAAAAACTTATACTGACACCAACCACTTTATAGTCTGAGGAATTACTAAATGATTTCGTCGAACTAGTAATATCATATATGCACGACGTTTTGGAAAAGCGAGATGAAGTCAAAAAATCTCTTTTAAATTTTTTATTTTATCTTTATTACTACAAACCCTATTTTTCCAAATTATCCGAATTTAAATCCCTCATTCTCTCCGCATTTTGTCAATGTTCTATCAATATCGCTGTGGAGGTCGATAATGCTAATATGTCAATGGGGCATTTGCCATTCGTCGAGGACATTAATGATCGTGAATGTGTGTGCGGATGGCGTTTTCGAATGCGCGTAGTGCGTGCACGCGCCCTTCTTTTGAACGATCCACATGACGGAATCGTTGCAGTTAGAAAGGTTTGAGTTTTCAATTACCCTAAGTTTCGGCATATAAGCCGCGGCCTTCATTCTGTTATAAACGAAGCTCATAATATTTAACCTGCAGGTTTGACCTGCTTCAATGAAGATGCTCATTAAATGTTATGCTTCACAAACCCAAAATAACAGAATGAGGGCTAGGTTAAAAGGCAAAAATTCGTCGAACGACCGCGGCTTATACACGGGAATTTAGGGTATAACAATTATTTTCATGTCTTGTTTTTCTATTATATTAAAAAATCAAAGTTTTGTTGAAAAATTTTTCTCTTGCGATGTTATAATTCATAATAACTCATAATTGCTCTCATTTATTTAATTTTTAGTTGTTCGATAACTTAATGTTCAATGGAGACACGACGCGTCGTGCGGAGGACCTTTCATTCAACCTTCTCGATTTTCCGACACGTTTTGTGTCTAAGACACCGCTTTTGCGACAACGGTTTATGATTCTTATTTTCTAATCGATTTTCTCATCTAAAATTGCAATTTGTTTTAAAGAATTTTCTGCCAATTTGTTCCTCTCTACGTAGAACGATTCTTTCAGATCCCGAACGGTACATTATTTTTAATTTCTCATTGAAGACAAAAACTAACTACTCTAATTTCGCGTGTATAAGACCGGGTGTTTTGAGCCAAATTTAAATTCGCGCCAATGAGTTCATTCTGTTGTATCGGATCCGTTTGGGTCCAAATTTTGTGCCCGCCTTTGTCTCGGTTTCATAAAAGTGGGCACAGAATTTGGACTCCAGCGGATACAACAGAATGAACTTCGATTAGCGCGAATTTAAATTTGGTTCAAAACACCCGACCTTATACACTCGAAATTAGAGTAGTTAAACGTTGATTTTAGAAAAGTCCTCGTTTAAAATAGCCTTTTTACAAATGATCGAACCATTGTTTTGCCTCGCAAAAACCATTGATCGTCAGATGAGTGACGAATGGAAAATGGTTTAAAGTTTATTTCAGTTTTCAATTTTGATTTTTTTAAATTATATATTTTTATATGCCTGATATTCAATTAATTTTTGGTGGTATATCGAATTTATGTTTAGATATTTCCGATTATCACCCATACTTTTCAACACATTTTTGACTCCACGCCAATCAGTCACTATCCGCCACTCGATGTTGATCGACGTTTGCTTTTTGATGCCGCATTAGAGTTGATTAACATAACGGCTGACATAAACGAATTGTGTGTAATGAGGAGTGATAGCGACAACAGTACCAAAAAATCATTGCCACCGCTTGTCGTGTTTCTGCGTGCCTTCACCGACGTTCTACAGGACGAAAACGCCAACTTGGTATCATTCGCTTATTAATTGTTGAAATTGACTCCAAAACATATCTAAATGACTTTTGACTCCAAAACATATCTAAATGACTCTCGGAGTCGAGTTAAACCGAACACTGGAGTCAACTCCGAAAAAACGACTCCCGGAGGCAGCTCCCTTATTGACTCCAAAGTCACGAAGACATACCCCGCTCCAGCGATGGGAGGCGCCTCCGGAGCCGCTCTTTGCGACTCTCTAGCTCCGGTGCGGCTTTTGCTAATGACTCGAGAGTCATGAACAGTCAGCTTGCTCCGGCGGTGGGAGTCGCCTCCGGAGCTGCTCCCCGCGACTCCCTAGTTCCGATTTTAAGAGAATAAGTTGAGAAAACAAAAAAGTGTTTAGATTCTTTTTTTTCTTTCCACTTAATAAATTTGAGTAAAAAGAGTATAAGGAGTGGGGAGAATGTAAACGATTAAGTGAAAAGGGTAGCAGTGTAAACGAGTAAACGATTTCGGGCCTTGCATATACTAAAAAACCATTCAGGTCTATAATAATCATCGCGCAAAATAAAATTAAGATTAAACTTAATAAAATAACTAACTTATTAATATCATCATTGTTTAACGTTATTTATTAACAAAACGTAAAGGATGAGGTAATAACAAATTGATAAACTAGTACTAAACAATGATTATGTAGTAAGAGATACTTCGATTATCATTTTATAATAGTTAAACTGTTCAGCGCTTGTTTTAAAGAAATGAAGCATGAAAAAGAAATATTTCCACAAAAATGAGTAAAATTATAAGTATTCGCGAAAGAATTAAAGCAATGAAAGAGAAGTATTTCCACGCAAAAGAATGAAAGAAGTATTTCCATAAAATAATTAAAATTATAAATATTTCCATAACAAAACCAGTAAATCAATATTTACGCGAAATTAAATCCTTATTGAAAGCCAGAAGAACCTTTGCAGTAGTTAACTCCGGTCCCGTGTTAGTTTTATGACCACTAGTGTGAAGAGTTGTCTGTGAAAACATACGTTCTACAGCTGCAGACGTTGCCGGAACGCATAAAACCTCTTCAACTAACTTGCTCAAAGTAGGATAAGCCTAAAAAGATTGCATTATGCATTACAAAATTAGAAATTTTCATATCTGTCAGCCAGAGTACCCCAGAGTAATTAGCATAAATAAAATTAATAACATACCTTGCAGTTATTTTTCCAATAACTCGCAGCATTAGAACCCATGAAATTAGGACGTTTCCTATCAGCAAAAAATGTGCTTATTTCCGTGTCGATGTTCGCTTGTTGTTTCTGAGTTGAACATTCGATTGCAAAACCCAAGGAATGATCTATATTCATTTGTTTTTCTCCAGTTTCAGCGGACATAACATTGTATTGTTGGCGAGTGACGCACTAAAAATTTGACATTAGACAACATAGATAAGACGTTAAGAAACAAACCCAATTTTTTATTTCCACTTGTGCTAACCACTCTTCTTTTGGGTCAGAGATAATGTATTTTCGTAATTCAGGGTCCAGATAAGAAGTTATTATGAAAATTGAATCACCAGTCAATCCGGAACACAATATATCAGCAAATCGAGTGCGCAGTGAACTTACCAAACCTTTATTTATTTCCGGAAAGAGACTATCAGTGTTCTAAAAATTAAAAAACCGATACTTTTTTCGTTTAGACCCCCCCCCCATAAGCACCATGGACCAATTTTTACTCAACTTTTTTGCCATTTTACATCACCAAAAAGCGAGAGTTTACACTTTTTTACGTCAAAACTAACTTGACATGTCGATAATGGTACGATAAGTAGTGACAATTGTCAGCTAATGACTTTAAGTTTCACTGTCACAAATAAGAATCAATGGTTCTGGAGGAGGGGGAGGCTAAACGGAAAAAGTTTCGAAAATCTTTCGTAAAATCGGCGAAAAAATCTCCCAGGAAGTTTACCCTTTTGTGCCCAGTCATACTAAGTAAATATAAAATAATTACGAAATGTTTACCTCAATACATTTGATAAGCTGCTTTATTCCTGGAAACAGCAGCGAAATTGTAGGAATTCTGTCGCTCTGTAGCTTATCGGTGAATCCACGAAAAGGTGCCACAATTTCACACAATCCTTTGATTTTGTTTGCTTGTTCTGGTGTTATTTCCTTCCATTGTTTCTCTTTTGCAATTTTGTTCACATAGGGTAATATTTCCAGTAAGCGAGAATAAGTTATATGCAGTGAATACCAACGCGTGTTAGCTGGAAAGAGAAGCTTTTTACCGCAAACATGATGAAGATCACGAATAGCATTATGGGACTTTGAAAAGCTGTTGAGAAGTTTGAATACAACCTAAAACAAACCATCATATTTAATACTGCATAAAATTTTAAAACTTGCTTTGCGTATCTCCAGGGCTTGGGCATTTACTTCAAATACATCTTTTAATGCCAACTGCAAGCGATGTGCTACACAACTGATATGATTATATCCATTCACATCGATTTTCGTTCCTGCACTCTCCGTAGAATTCATATTTCCGGTGTACAATAAATGAAGCTTTTGCATTTCCTCTACAGATGCTATTTCCATATTCACAAAATTATCTTCATACTCAGGATCAGTATCAGAAAACGGCGCAAATGGCTTTCTGAAACTTTTGAATAGAATAAGTTAAATAAAAATCAAAAACATACACAAAAGCGGCTTTCATGTTGGCAGCGCTATCGGTCACTACACGTACAATCTTTTCCACTGGAATATTGTATTCTTTCATTGAATCTTCTAATAATTTTCTTATATAAGTAGATTTGTGTTGCTCGAATAGCTCGAAGTGTCCTATTCCCAAGGCGCGACATTTATATCCATCCCAGACATGAGCTATCACTCCCATGTAGCTATACCTCATACCTTTTGTTGTGGCAATATCGGTAGAAAGAGCTATGAAAGTAGAGTTTTGAAGAATGTCCTTAATGTTGGACTTCAATATCAAATGTTCTTTAAGAATATCACTCTTCAATGTCTTTAGGCATGTAGGAATGGTTGCTTTATTTTCAGTATTTCCATTAAGAGCTTTCTAAATATAACGAATTAAGTAAGAAATTAATATTTAAACAAAAATACCTGCAAAAATTCATTTTCGATATGATGTAAAGGAAATGTAGTAGTACCAGCGTAAATTGCAAAGTTTCGACGTGCTCCCAAATAACTTTCTTTTTTTCCTTTTATCTCCATAGCGATATCATTTGCAATAGAACTGTGAGCTCGTTCTAAATGACGCTGAGCATTGCTAGACTTCATTCTTTCACTGCTAGATTGAAAATGACAGTATTTGCATTTTCTATTCTCAAAATGTGCCAAATACAAAGAAGATGATGCTCGTTCCACTTTCATGCGTTTCGGAGTAGAAACATTTAAACAATTTTCCGATTGATTTCCTTCCTGAATTTGTAATTCGTCTTCCATCTAAGTGCAAAAAAATAAAACAATTTTTCACCCCTTTTTCTTTTTCTCTTTTACCCCCGGAGGGGGGGGGGAAGAAAAAAATGAGGAAAAACTCTAAATACATAAAAAATTGTAATAAATTGAAAAAATAACACGAATATCATGATCAGTGATGAGTAAGTGGCTCGCGATGGCTCAACAGCATGGCGAGCCACGAGCCATATTCGGCGTATGTTGGCTCACCTGGCTCGCGAGCCACTGAGCCAAATTTCAAAAATTTGGCTCAATGGCTCGTGAACCACTGAGCCAAATTTTTGAAATTTGGCTCACACGGCTCGCGAGCCAAGTGAAAAAAAATGGTTCAATCGCGAGCCAAATAGCTCACCGACTGAGCCAAGTTTTTTACAATGGCTTACGACCTAGTGAGCCATTGTGAAAAAGTTGGCTCGCGAGCCACAATTGTGCCATTTGCAAAAATTTCACTCTTAACTTAAACATTTAACAGAATTATTAAAAAATTAAACTAAAAATAGAAAAAAATTTTAGCCAAGAAACGCCAAAAAACAAAATCGTGCTAAAACACAACAAAAAATAATTTCGAAATTATTTCAAAACGATTTTTTCCTCTTTTTAAATTTTGTTCGGCACTTTTGATAAGAGTTCCAATTTGTAACGATTTTGTTGTTGTTTTTGTAGTCCCGAATTATTGTAATATTATTTATTAGAATACAAATTAAATTATTTTACAACTAGTTTCACAAAGTAAAATATTATATATTGAAATAGATGACAAGCAATTTTTTGGTTAGTATTTTGTACTAATAAGTAATCAAAACCTGATTTTTTAGATGTATTCAATTGAAATTATAGTATTTCGTTAGAAAAAGCTAAATTTAAAAGTATTTTTTATTTTGTGTTTAATATTTTAATATTTCATTTAGTCCGCGTCGAACATCCAAGTATTTTTTATTTCATTGATATTTCTATTATTTATAAATAATGTTATGTCACAAAAAATATTTGATTAATATGACACAAATGGCTCAATTGTGGCTCGTGAGCCAACTTTTTCACAATGGCTCGCGAGCAATCTTTAAAAACTTGGCTTACCATTTAGAACACTTTTAGAGAGCTAGGGAGTCGCGGAGAGCGGCTCCGGAGGCAACTCCCACCGCCGGAGCGAGGTTTATCTTCGTGACTCCGGAGTCATTAACAAATTTAATTTTTTCAAATGACTCCGAGAGCTATTTAGGCAAAACAATTTTAAAATTATTTCAAGTGGAGCGTGGAGTAATATCTTGATTATTGACTCCAAAGATGCCAGAGTCATTATAGAAAATTTTGCTTATTAACTCCCATTGCTCCGGAGGCGCGAGCAGCATCTGGCTCTCGCCACCGGAGCTAAAGAGCATTATTTTCTTTAACGACTCTTTGAGATTCGGAATAATTTGGAGTTATTTTTTCTTAATGACTTTCCCTGAGTCCGGAGATTTTTCGGAGGCGATAGGGGAGTCTTTTCCTAACACTGGTCTTGATAAAAAAACAAACAAAAAACGTGTATTTTGACGATTTCTTCAAGTTTAGATGCTTGTTATGTGTACGCTTGAATGTCTTAAAGCTGTGGCGCGGAAAGCAGGCGGATCTGTCGCAAGTGTGCGGCGTAGAGTAGGAAACGCGAATTCCGTTAGCGCAAACGACATTTTGCGCGCCTTCAACCGGCGCGTCATCGAAGGGGCAGCGCGACGTTCGCGCTGTTCGAAACGTTTAATTCGTCAGCATGCCGCGGCCGTTCGCAATATATGGTAAATGTACTTTTTTTCTCGATTTTGAAATATGCTATATATTAATGAAAAATATCGCTGCTTTTAGGGAATTACTTTTGTAATAGAAATGAAATATGTAGCTCTTTTCTACCAATTTCTTCTATTTTCGTCGGTTGTTTAAAATACGTGTAGGCATTTCTTAAAATTTATTTTATTAGTAATTAATTAACAATTGTTTTTAATACGATTAATAAATCATCAACTTATAAAATGTGTTATATTTTTTTATTACAATTAAAAATTACAAAAAAAAAATGAAAAGTTATATTAATGATGAAAAAACCCAACTTTTTTTCGAACCATAACTTGTTAAAATTTAAGAGTTTGTGTCCGAATCGAATCAGAACTCGGGCCATTTGTTGTTTTATAAAAAATCTTTTGTAAATTTCTGATTAAAAAATTCGTTCCAAAGCTTCTTTAATTAGGTATAAAAATTTTTTTTGTTGGCTTTTGGAAATCGGAAAGCGAAAAGTTTTTCAATGCGGAACGCTGTTTCTACTACGATTTGCAGCGTATCTTCTTTTCTCTTGACGATTCGGATGTTGACGAGGTATGTGTAAGCAAAAGAATTATTAATTCATTACTTCACTAAAAAGTGGGTCAATATTAAGATCACTTTAGATTGGTGAGAATTTATATTCTCGTTAAATATTAGACACTTAAAAAAGTTTAAAATAAGACTGCAAATTTTTTCTTTTTTTTTTTGATTTGGAGTTTGGCGATGGCGCGCAACGTGTCGACGTTGTCTTACCATTCAAGAGTGGGAGTGAGTTTATTTTCTTTTTAGCAAAGATTTCTATACAAAATAACCTAAGTTCGAGTAAAGAAGACGTGGCCATTCGATTTGAATTTTTACCTTATAAGCGAAGTTAAGCCCAAAATGTTTGATCTGAAATTTGCGTTAATGAAGGTGTTTATTAAATTTTATGCTTCACAAACACAAAATAACAAAATGAAGGCCAAGTCAATATTCGAAAATGCTTCGAACAGCCGCTTCTTATTTACTCGGACAGGTACTTGAAATAAAACGTTCACGGCGAATAATATTGCGAATTTTTCGCAAAATAACACCGTAATCGACCGCGAATTTGAAAATGTTTCGAATATTTGAAAGATTATATTTCGAAAATGTTCTTCTAATTCTCGCGTGTGATAAAACCTTTTATTTTATTCAAATTCATTTTTGATTTATAATATAAATGATAACATTTGCGAAAGCGACAACTCGAGAATCGGCTTGAGGGCAAAACCAATTTGCGTTCGGCTGTCACGCACTTCACAGACGCGGTCCATCACACGCACATGTTGCAATCGAACAGCGCATTTCGTAGAGTAGATTCATTAAGGATCTGCCTCACATGATCGTCATTATTTCGCACGCATAAAAATTTCTTCTCGTCTAGGTTAAATTGCGTGTGGAATGCCTCAATCGACTGTTCGATCATCTCCATCGCCTCATGAACGGCACAACATGTTCATCGAGACAATGCATCTTCGAAGTCGCTTTGATGTCTGGGAACGTCGCCTGAAAATATATTCAATAGAAACAAGAATAAAGAAACAAAAAATAAAGTGAAAATTAACATTCATGCATTACAAATCAGTAGTCATTCGATTCGTAAGAAAATGCGCTATTATTTGTGTGTATTTGCATTCAATAACCAATAACTCTTCACATTTATTATTTTACTGCAAACAAATTTTGTCAAATTTCAAATTCTATTTAATGTAATATTACATTCTTTAAATATAGGCGATATGCGAAAAATTCGAGAATCACTTATACAGCTAAATTCTCCTTTTTTTGCAGTATTAGTCGCCGTGTCGGATTGAAGTTCCTTTGTTAGAATGTTAATTGTTTTAATAATTATTTTATAGTATGAAATAGTGTATTTATTGCTTATCAAGGAATGGCTTGTAGATTCAATAAGATTTATTCTAATAATTTTATTCATTGAAAACAAAATATAAAGGAAACACAAATTTTAAAAAAGAACACATGATGGAGCAATTTCGTCCCCGGTTTTTAACTTTTTTATTTCGCAACTGGTTTTCAAAATTTTTTTATTCGGTTTTCAAAAAGTTTACCCTTTTTATGATACCGAAAATTGATTCACAAAATTTTTACTTTTTTGTTACAAAAAACAAAAAAAAATTCGATTAAAATATGTTGCATAACCCTAAACTGTTCTTCAAATCTATTCCCGATTATCATGACTTTTTAGTTAAAAGTGGCGGTAAAATTCAACGTAAAGGACTTAGTACCAAATAAACTTTTTACGAAAAGCAGAATCAAAAATTAAGTCAATCTTACTTATTTTTTAATCTTTTGAAAGAGGAAAAATTTTGAGTTGATTTTTACTAGATAAATTCTTATACAAAATATTTTCGAAGTGAATGAATTGGTTTTGTAGAAAGTTCTCCATTGAATAGGATACTTAGTTTTTTTATAGTTATTGTGCAAAAAAGCAAAAATTTTGTTTATATTTTATACACTTTGAAATTTGACATCAATAATTCGAATAAGCAAAAAAATCATAGTCATAAAAACTGAAAACCCATATAAATAATCGGAAAATTTTCCGAATATGATGTTGAAAAATGAGCATTTTATAAAATTATAATACGCGGTGGGCTTTCTAAAAACTCCGATTTCAATTGTTAATAATTTTTTTGAACCGATTTGAAAAAATTAAAACTTGAAATAGTATTGTTGTGAGCTTTTATTTGCTACATGTGACATGCGAGGTTGTCGCACGATAATTTTTTGTGCGCTCGACAAATTATATGTCGTTCGACGGGCAATTTTATTCTGAGTTTAATAGCGAAAACGGCCAGCCGATTCGCTTCGACAATAAAAAATTTTCAAATCGGTTCATAAATAATAGAAAATTAGATATTAACGATTTTTAGAAAACTTATCCTATATATTAAATTTTGTAGAATATCATTTTTAATTTAAAAAAATAAATTAAACATTTCAGCGACTAAAAAATTCATCGTTTAAAATTATTAAAATTATTTAATTGTGAAATATACATTAAATTTAGATGCAAATATATGTATATTACAGAAAAATAAATAGTTTAAACAAATTTACAATATCTGATTTTTATTGTATTAACTTATTTACATTTAAAAAAACCAAATTTTATTAATTCACTATTTTTTAATCATAATTATCGACATGCAATAAATTTATATTTTACATGGAAATAAATATACCTCACACTTAATTAATTGTCTAACTGTGGGCGTCGAATTTCTCCAGACGGCGCCGTCGAATCTCATCGCTGGCCGACGAACCGCATGTGTCAGTATTCGATGTGCTATCGACATTTGACGAAGTCGGCGCATCCAGCGTAGTCTCATTAACCGTTGACGACGATGATGCCGATTGGGATTTGTTGGCGATGTTTATAGCTGAAACGGGTGCAACTTCCGTTGTTGTTGTTGATATCGATGGAGACGTGGAGTTAATCATTGAACTTGAAAATAAATGATAAACAAATAAGCAAAAAAGTTTCAGTTCTCATAAATGGTTAAAACAACAAAATTTCTGACAACCTTGTTCAAGAATTTTTGCTTTATTTTTTAACAAAAAAACAAATATTTACTCTAATTTCGCGTGTATAAGACCGGGTGTTTTGAGCCAAATTTAAATTCGCGCCAATGAGTTCATTCTGTTGTATCGGATCCGTTGGGGTCCAAATTTTGTGCCCGCCTTTGTCTCGGTTTCATAAAAGTGGGCACAGAATTTGGACTCGCTTGGATCCGATACAACAAAATGAACTTCGATTGGCGCCAATTTAAATTTGACTCAAAACACCCGGCCCTATACACACGAAATTAGGGTATATCATGTATGCAGCAGGGATGCATCGAAAATAGTCATATTGGAAACGAAAATATCCGATTTTTTTCTCTATGCCAGAGAAATCAGACACAATACTATTTTCATTTCCGATTTTCGAAATAGAGTAACGACTGCATTTTTGTTGCATACTCGGCATGAATCACAATTATGTAACACTCTACTATTGGTTTCTTAAGAATAGAATTCTAGAGGATGGAAAGAAAAAATTCTCGAGTAAGGTTATTGGAAAATTCGAATAATAGCATTTATAAAAACAAAAAAAAAAACAAAACTGTTCGATTTCCAAATTTCATAAAAATTAAAATAGTTATTAATTTTGATATGGTGATATATTAAAGATAATATTAACTTTTGAAAAAATTGCATTTTTTCTAAAAATAAACCACCCGAATATTTTATATTAAAAAATCGCTAATATAGTAACCTCGGCGTAGAAACAATACTCAAGTATTGTTGGAATTGCAACATAGCGGCGTCTAAAAGGACAGAAATGTTACGGAGGGCTTGCACACGAGCTTCCACAGCTCCACGTTCATGTCCCTCCATTTCCGTAATTTCAAAATGCGAAAAGCCAGCAAACTAAATAATAAAAGTAATAATTATTTAAATAATTATTTAGTAAATATTCATACGACAAATAGGATGCAAATTTGCACGACAAATAGGATGCAAATTTTTTCTACAATTCAACGCAGTCGAATCGAACAAGCTATTACATATTGAAATTCAACGGTTTGTTGTTTTTCTCCGCTTTTATTAAAAAGTTTTAATAATTTTTTTTTTGGGGTCATGTAATACAGATAATACACATAAAGTTTCAGTTTCCAATATTGTTGGAACTATAATAAGCCAAAGTGTGGTCCAAATTTTTGTCGTGCATTATATATGAAAAAAAATCTACCGTAGGTGGTCGAGGAAATGTATACAATGGTGAAGCCGAACCAAACAAGGGCTAAAAACGAAAAATATGTATAAAAAACAATAAATTGTCCAAAAAATAACAAACAAAAGAGGTTGAGGCTGCGCCAACAGACTGCTGTTGTTGCGTTGGTAGAGCGGATGATGTGGACGAATGATCAGAAGTCGCCGTCGAAGTGAACGCTTGTTGGCTACCAGTTGCATGCTGAGCGCTACTACTCGTATTCTCAGAGGTGGAAGGCTGTTCGACGTTGTTCTCCGAGGCATTTGATGCCGGAACCGGCTGGAGATTACCATTCGGTGCTGCTTGTGGAAATCCGGCAGCAAGAAATTGCGGCGGAGGCGGCGGCATGCCGAAGAACGGCGTAAGGAATGGCGGCGGAGGCAATGGTGGAAACATAAATGGAAACATGTTAAAACCTCCACCCATCATAGCATTCGGTTGATGCTGCTGCTGTGGTGGCTGAGGCGCTGCGGCAGCGAAAGTACCACCAGCAACCGGCTGTACACCGGCTGGCTGCTGGTCTTGCGGTTGTTGCTGAAGATTTTGCGGCGGAAACCCGCCAAACGGTCCAAATGCCATACCGAAATTGGCCGGATTGAAGAAGTTCGCTTGTGCGCCAAAATTGACCTGCGCAACGCCCGGTGGAGCTGCGCCGCCAAATGCCGCACGATTGGCGGCAGCCGCAGCAGTCGGATGTCGATTGCCTAGAAAAAATAGGTTTAAAAAGAAAATTTTGAATAAATATCAAATACTGAAGAATAAATTTCAAATAAAAAAAATTGAAACTCACCCAAAACATCGGTCCGACACGTCGGGCACGTCTGTTGGCGTTGAAACCAGGAGCGTAAACAGTTCGGATGAAATATGTGATTACACGGCAACTTTTTTGCGCCACTTTCCACCGCCATTTCTTCGCGACAAATAATGCATGTATTGTCGCCTAAAGAAGGCATGCGTGAATATTGAATGAATAAGTATACAAATTTCTTGACACAATCATATATATATATATATATATATATATATATATATATATATATATATATATATATATATATATATATATATATATATATATATATATATATATATATATATATATATATATATATATATATATATATATATATATATATATATATATATATATATATATATATATATATATATATATATATATATATATATATAGAAAATTAAAACGAACCCGTGGCCAATTCCTCAGCTGTCGCGAGCGGAAATAGATTATTCATGGCATTTATGGCACGTCGCGATTGAATAACGTCGTTTATCGCTTTTTGCAGCGCGCGAATCGCGGTATAAAACGGGCGAATGGCGAAGAGTGGTAGGGTATGAATTTTAAACATAACGATCGCAAATGCCATATATAGCAGGCAACGCATAAAATCTTTAAAAAATGAAATCAAGATAGTTTTTTTTAATAATTTTAATAAAAATACGCTACTACTAGCAACTTATTTGTAAAAAAAATCTAATAAATTTATCAAAATTAATACGCAATTACCCTAATTTCGCGTGTATATGGCCGGGTGTTTTGAACCAAATTTAAATTGGCGCCAATGAGTTCATTCTCTGTTGTATCGGATTCGTTGGAGTCCATGGCAACGGATCCGATACGAACAGAACGATACGAATACGAATGATACGAATCCGATACGAACTCATTGCCGCGAATTTAAACTTGGCTCAAAACACCCGGCCTTATACACGCGAAATTGGAGTAGATATCGTTCTTAAAAAACTAAAGAAAAAAAACTTACTAACAAACAGTTCGGCGTAGAGCATGTAAACTGCCTTGTTCTCCCATGGATGTGCTGAGCGCAGGTCATGAATGTAAAGAATGTATTTGATAGCAATGTGTATGACAGCTGTAAGAAGAATCGCATACTGAAAATAGGAAGTTGTATCAATCTCCGGATATTTTAAAAATGCATAAAAGATGAAAGGCTTATAAAAACGAAGCCTACTTCAAATCCAAAGACGACTTGTGCGGTTGCACCGCGAATCATTGTTGTGAAAAACGCGTATGAGATAAAGTAACTGTCAATGGCGCTAATCAACGACAAAATGCCCATAATGCGAGCGTGATAAAGAACGGTGATAACCGGACTACGTTCCATATAGTCAACGCGATCCTCAGTCAGCCAGTGAAACGCCTTCACAAACAGCAAAACAACAAATTGCACGACGAATTTCGGCGAAAAATCATCACGAAACACCGTAAATGCCAAACAAGTCTCAAGAATGGCATGCCAAACACGCTCTTGTGCGTGCTAATAGTAATATATAATTTGTGTATAAAAAAGAATACTTTTATAAAGTGACCTATTTAATATTTTATGAAAAAATAAAAATTTATAAAATATATGTACCTCAACTTCGGCCACTCGCAATTGTCCAAAAAATATTAAACGTAATAATGAAAATATCAAGTAAGAGACAACGGCCGCTTGAAAATAAATAACCTAAAATAATAATATATGCGTACATATTAACAATGTAAAAAAAGATTAAATTAGTTATCAATTCGATCGATAAGTGCGCTTACCGCCATCGACGTGTTGCTTTTGGTCAAATAAATAACGGACGGATAAAACTGTTTCTTAAGAAAGAACGCCTTCGCAACCGTCAGCGCTGTCGAGACAAAGCTCAGGCAGACGATAAATGACACCGACACACGGACCATGTTTTCTTTCAAATAATTAGGTTTTGTACGCTCAAATTAGAAAACTTTATACAAAATTTTTTTTCACCGTACAAATATCTTTGATTCCAACGAAATAAGAAGATCGATATTCGATACTAATCAATAAACTTTAATATTTTTTTATTTAGCAAAATAATAAATATGAAAAAAATTTCTAAGCAGATAGTAAAAGTTAATTATATCACATCTCTCAATAAAATCTAAAAAAACCATTACGCCGATTGTGTCAAAGAATGCATTATAAAATACGAAAAAAAGTGATTATAACATTATGTTACAATATTTATTTTTACCTCAAATAATAAAGAGAAAATTTCAAGTCATAAAAATAACGAAAAAGACAAAGAATGCCATTAGTACACCGAAAACCTTGATGATGAGCCAACGATTTTTCGCAATATTATTGAAATACTTTAAAAGCTCATGGTGCGCTGCTTCCACGTTGAGAACACTGTGTTCGACGTTGGAATCGATTCTAAAAAGATTTTATTTTGCGTACAGCCTTTTTCATAGCACAATATAAAAATTTTTATTTCTTTACAGTAAAAAACGGAACCTCGTAATCATATCGCCTTGCTCTGAGACGAGCGAGGCTAATTGTCGAAAAATACTACCCAATTCATTTATGCTACTCTCGATGTTTTCCATGGCGCCAAGTCGATCACGATGATAGCTTTGCGAATCGCTAGTCAAAAAAGCTAAAAATCAAAAATATAATTTTTTTGTAAAAAGTTAATTTAATACCTCTATTAAAACATTGTCTTAATGTTATTTTATATTATAAGATTAATCTAAACGATGCAACTCACTTGATTGTGTATTCTCTGTTGCTCCATACCGCCCATATCGAGCATAACTGAAGATGAATCCGCAACCTCATTTGCCAAAAGACTCCCGCTTGCTATTAATACAAAACATGTGTAAGTGGATTTTTTAACAAAAATTTATAATCACATAATCCTTTTTCGATTAAAAATAAGAAATATCCAATTAAAGTTTGATTTGTATCTCGTCTAGCATAGAAACAATATAAAAGTTATAGTTTCCAACTGGAATCTTAATCCATTCTAAACCAGAGATTTTTTTCGTGTACGAACCACGAGTTTTTTTATAAATTTTCTGTCTGCAGAGACATGTCGCTGCAAAGAAATCGTTTTTTTACTTTTTCGTATTTTGTATTCCATTTATATGCTTTTTGCCTACTTAATTCAATTTTTTCTGTATTTTATCATGGAGGAAAATAAATTAAATGAATTGTTAGACCGACTTTTGATCGAAAAAGACCTTAAAAGCCTGAGAAACTCTGATGACCTATAAATTTTTGTGAATAAAAAATCAATTTTTATTCTACAAAATGACGCAATTTCGTCCTCGATTGTATTTTTGTTATAACTTTTTTATTTTTTAACCAAATTGTAAAATTTTTTTTAAATTCGATTCACCAAACTTGTACATATTGGTGCCGATTTAGAAATTTTATTTTCATTTGAACTTGTTTGCCATTTTTTAAAAAAAAACAACAAAACCGTAACATAATGATGAATGCACCCTAATCATCAAGCCTATATTGAATGTTTTTGACATTTTGATTCAAAATAAGAATAAAATTAATCATAATGAACATTATTTAAAATCCTGACTTATTCAACACATCTTAATCCTTGAATTTACTTCTTGAAAAATATTATAAGTAATAGAAGAGCTCATCATTGAGAAATCAAAATACCTCTGCTAAAAATCACAATTTTTTGTCAGAACAATTAATCCTTAAAATAAAATATCGGATAAAATAATTCTCAGTAATAATTCGGAACCATTTTCTAAACGACCTATATATAACAAAAATACAATTGGTGACAAAATCTGTGTGAATTTTTGTGAATAAAAAATAAAAAAAACAAAACTTATGTTCACGTAACTTTTAGATAAATTATGATCTAAAGAAGTAATAAATGACAAAAACAGTCAAAAAATTGCGATCAATCGGAAAAAAACATATTTAAAACCACTGCAGCGACATGTCGCTTTCGAATGGGTTAATTAATTCCTAATTACAGAATTGGCCAATTTATTTCGATTGGCCATAAGTTTTTTTTTCATTTTCAACCAAATCGCAAAATCTTTTTTTCCGATTCACAAGAGCCTAAAAATTTGTTTGATATAAAAGACAAAATAATGTTTGAAAATACGTGTGAGCAGAGCTTAAAATTAAGACCATTTTTTGTTGTTGTCATTTTATAAAGTTTAATGTTATGTTTTACGTTTTAGTAAATCAGAAACAAAAAGATTTTGCAATTTGGCCGAAAAAAACAATCGAAATAGTGATACGAATTTGGCCAATCCCATATTTAATTCAGCTAAAAATAATAAATATAAGATTAAGCTCATTAGCCTGAAAAAATAAATTTATAAGGTACCTCGACCTTATGCGTCCTAAAAAAGTACCCTAATTTCGTGTGTATAAGGCCGAGTGTTTTGAGCCAAATTTAAATTCGCGCCAATGCGTTCATTCTGTTGTATCGGATATGCTGAAGTCCAAATTTTGTGTCCGCCTTTGTCTCGGTTTTATAAAAGTGGCACAAAATTTGGACTTACTTGGATCCAATACAACAGAATGAACTTCAATTGGCGCCAATTTAAATTTGATTCAAAACACCCGGCCTCACGCGAAATTAGGGTATTTCAATTCCCAAAAGTTGCTAATTGACTTCTTAAAATTTATCAAAGAATTATTTAAAAGAAGTCATTTGCGTTTATCATGTACACCAATCAATACCATATTATTTAATATACAGGGTGTAACAAGATAAAGTTCCAACTTTAAAGTGGATTTAAAGTGGAATAAAAAATTTTTAAGGCGGTTTTATGAAGCGCAATTTTCGACGTTCGCTTTCTCTTCATAAAAATTTTATTGGATAATATTTTAAAGTTTTGCCTTGACATCCTTTTTTTGGTGAAAACTTTTTTTATAATTTTTTCGTATTTTTGTTGTTTTTTATATTTCTTTTTTGTTTTTAATCAAAAAACGAATTTTCAACCAAAAGAGAGAACCAAGACAAAAGTTCTAAATTTTTCAAAGTTTTTCTTCCAATAAAATTGTTATGAAGAGAGAAAGCGAACGTCGAAAACCGTACTTCATAAAATCGCCTCAAAAATTTTTTATTCCACTTTAAAGTTGTTATACCCTGTACAAGATGTAAAAATAGTAAATGTTTAAAAAAATACCAGAATTGAGATGCGAATACATATCGGTTTGCTGACTAAATTTTTCGCGCCGATTTTTTTGTGCTTAACATTCTGAAAAAAAACGTTTCAAAATCATAGCATAATATAAAAAAATTGCTTATTAGTAAAAAAAGTTTTAAAAATGTACAAATATAAATAGGAAAAAAAACCTCAGTGCAAATCTCAAGCACGTTCTTAAAAGTACTACTGATGTCCGCGAGTTTGGACTGAAGTCCAACGACGACAAGTTTGGAGTGTTGCTCCTTGCCGCCGCGTTTCTCGTGTGAGCCACTGGCACGATCGACGGCCATCTGTTGGAGAATAGCGATTTGTTTATTGAGACCAGTAATATCCTTAAAAATAACAACATATTAGTTGAATAAAAAAGTCTTTATTTTCTTAAAAATTAGAAGCAGCTTTTGTAATTTGGTTTTTTATTCAATTTTATTTTTTTTTAAATTCTCTTTAAAGTAAAAGAATACTATTTATACTTTTTTATTTTGATGAACGGCCTACGGCAAATACATTTGCCTTTTTTATATAAGAAAATAAACGGGGAGGGGAGCAGTAGCCTAGTGGTTGTGCGATAGATTTTACTTTTCTCGGGACGAAATTCAATTCCACCCCCGACCCCACTTAGATGTTTCCATATTTGAAAGACAATAGGTACCACATTGCACAGTGTGGGTGATACGGCGGTGCTGACTGGGCCTTGCAAGCCGCATCAGCGATACCGCATGTTTATGCAGCAAACTAGCCGAGATTTCGGTGGCTTCATCCAAACCCGCGAAATGATTAGTCTATAGTCATTTCCAACAGGAGAGGATTGATGATCTGGGGCCTTTACGTATCACGATATTAAAAATAAAATGACCTTAATAAAAATAAAACGAACTATTACAAAATTTAGTATCATTATTCAAAGATTTAAATTGAGATACTGTAGCTATTATAAATCTAAATTAATGTAATTTTTACTGTTTTGTAATTACCGCATTCCTTAAATTAGGAACATTTTAAAAATTTCGAATACTAAATTTTGTAGTGCTCTAAAAGTTGTATGTGCATTTTCCTTGTACTATGTACTAATTCATGCCGTATGCAATTTAAATCTTTGAATAATAGTACTAAATTTAGTAATATGCGAATTGTAATTGTCGACGGATCAACAAAATTTTCTTTCACGCAGATTCCCTCTTATGATTGATATTAATCACTACAAAAATATGAGTCCGATTGGTAATCCATCCATTTCCCAAAAAACCCAAAAAGCTGGAGTGCGATTAAAAGCATTTCCACCAGTGTACAAAATGACTTGTTTTTGTTATTATTTTAAAAGTGATTTTCTTAAACGCATTTTTTAAAATTTTAAATATTTTAAAAATGAAAATAATATTATCTTATATACGTGATACGTGAAAAGGCATTTCCACCAGTGTATAATTTTTAAAAAACGAACAAAATCAAATATGAGAAAAGCACTCACTTGTCTAAGCACCTGCGATAATTCGTCCATTTCGCCACTATAATCTTGAAAAAGAGACTTTTTTTAGCGATTTGCGTAAGTTTTTCCATTTTCGCACAGGTCATCGCAAGATCACGTCCAATTCGACTAAAAATAAAAAATAAACAAAATCTCAAAAAGAGTCATGGTATATTTAATTTATAGTGTAATACTTTACATATAAAGAGTTATATCTCAATATGTTTTTTATTTAAAAAAACTCAAAACAAAGACAATACCGTGCCAATTGGTTAAATTGAAAATAGGAACGAATTAAGCGCTCGCGCTCATCAATTTGCGTTAAATTGCGATTCGTTTGATATCGCAGCTAAATGTTTAATGTTTAATGCATTGGTCCTCTTTTTTAATTTTCACATTTTTAGCAGACGCTTTTTAAAAAATGATAGTCTGCGACATATTTTATTTTAAATATTTTTTAAAATAATAATTAAGCGATAAGCTGTGAATATAAATTGGCAAATTCTAAAATTTATTGTTTTCTAATTTATTCGTCCTTAAATAGAAATTTAAAAAAAATACCTGTGTCGATTTGACAACCGTGCGGAATTCGCCCGTCCGATCCCGAAAAGACATTTTGTCTGCTGCAAAATGTAAACAATATCATGCCAACGGTCACCCAAAAAAGCGACAAAATATTTCTTAACATAGAAAAAAAGTTACGATTAAAAATGAAAACGTACTTTACAAATTTTCAAAAAATCAAAATTGACTTCACTTTTTCAATCGCAACTTTTTTTCTATATTATTTAAAAACTTTATTCAAAAAGCATTCGATGGAAAATTAAATTCTGAATCGGAGTGTTAAAATAATATTTTGAAAAATAATTTTGCAGTGACGAAAAAGTCAAAAATGCGCAAATTTCCGGCAACCAAAAAAAGAGGTCCTCAAATTTTCAAATTTTGCGTTATAACCCATTTCCTAATTCTAAAAAATTTCAACAAAAATTAAATTTGGCAAAATGCAATCAAAATGCTGGAAATTTTTTGCCCGGAGGTTTTCGAAGGTTCTAAACCAAAAGCTGATAATATTTTTTTTGATTAGATCTCTTTGGGATGCTGTGCAGAGCGCCTCAGGTCATTCGACACCCGAATAAAGAACCTAAGGTTATCAGACTCCAAAAAAAAATTTTTTATTTTGTGGTAGAAATTCCTATTCCTGAGTTTTTCAACATGCTGAATTTGAAGATGACATTTATTTTTTATAAAAATGTTCCTATAGGATAAAAATTCCAAAATCAATCAAGAATCTACAGCAAAATAAAAAAAAATTTTGGAGTCCGATAACGGGAATTACATAATACATGTGTATTTTATTCAAAAAATTGATGAGTAGTGGGAAAAATGGTCCGGCACAAGACCGAAGAAACTCTGTACAATAAATGGATACCGACTCAACAGGTCAGATAATCTTATATTGCGTAAGAAATGTGTTCAAAAAAATTGATAGGTTTTATAGAACCAAGAATTCTTTGGTCTCGCAGAGAATCAAAGAAATTCTAAGCACAAAAGTGGATTCATGATCAGCGGGCCGAAAAATCTTTGCCTCAAAATTTAAAACAAAAAAATCGAAAAAAAAATTGGGACCGACACATTAAAACATAGCCTTCATTGTTTTTCAAGATTACAATTTCATCTACAATTATAAGTTAAAAAAAATGTTACAATCTGGCGCTTACGCATATATGCGTAAGTGAACGCATACGTATGCGCGCATACGTTCACTACAATTTCCATGAAAAACGCTGGGAAATTTTTGCAATTGTTTCGCCACACAATCTCACTTTTCTAAACTGCATTTTAAAAACTGAATTTTTTACTGTTTTATTGTTTTTGTGAGGTTTTATTCACTTGGGTAATTCCTTACTAAAAAATTTCTTGTTTATATGAAAACACCCAATTTAGTAAAAATGTTCTTCGTCTAACAAAAATAGATAAAAATAAGAAGTTATAATTCAATGAAAAATGTGCAAAAATAAGTCTTGAAAGAACATATACTAATAAAATTTTTGTAATGAAACAATCTTTTTTAATTAGTTTTATAAAAATTATAGTATGATTAGTACTTACCATGAGTATTATCATTGTCATTTGGCCATGATTGCACTATTATTATCATGTTTTGTTTTTTCCATACACGCCCACCAAAGCCAGTCATTTCCTGGCACCGGCACAAATCAAGAGCAAGCTCATGTGCGGGGACAGCAGCAACCAAATCCGGATGGCGCCCACCAACATCAACATCAGCCAGGATTTGGAGGAGAGCAGGCCAAGGATGAAGGGTGATATTTTTTAAAAATTTACTAAATCATTTACGTATATCCATTTTTGTTAGACATATCAAGGAACATTTGGATGGAAAAGTTGATCCTACAGCCAATATGACGCCTGAACAGCTTCAATTTCATTACTTTAATATGCACGATTTGAATAGAGATTCGACGCTTGACGGAAATGAAATTTTGAAGGCTATTACCCACTTCCAGCAAGGTTCGCCGGGTTTTATAGTTTAGAAATTTATAACCACATAATCATTTTATATTTATAAAACTTTTAAGAGCATGCCTCACAAAATCCTTCATCGAGCAACGTGATTCAGATACCGTCAGAGCAAGAACTAGAGAATATGATCGATCCTATTTTGCGCACCGACGACTTCAATGGTGACGGTCGCATTGATTATAGTGAGTTTTTGCGAGCGCAAAAACAACGCGACGAACAATTTCGCCAGCAACAACCGCCACCGCCCAGAGAAAGTAATTCTGCCTCAAACAAAGATTTATAGGAAAAATATACCCTAATTTCGCATGTATAAGGCCGGGTATTTTGGGCCAAATTTAAATTCGCGCCAATGAGTTCATTCTGTTGTATCGGATCCGTTGGGGTCCAAATTTTGTGTCCGCCTTTGTCTCGGTTTCATAAAAGTGGGCACAAAACTTGGACTCCAACGGATCCGATACAACAGAATGAACTCATTGGCGCGAATTTAAATTTGGCTCAAAACACCCGGTCTTATACACGCGAAATTAGGGTAAGAAAAAATATCTTAAAAATGTCCTATCTCAAAATCGTTTAAGAATTTCTGAAACGAGATATTTTTCTGAAATAAGAAATTCTTCTTATGGGAACATTGGCATTGTGTAAAAATTTAAATTTTTAGGATTCATTTTTAAGTCATTAGATTTATATTGCTTATAACTCGATTGGAAATGGTCATATCCACATGGATTCTTTTACATTTTGATGAGACAATATGTTGGCTTTAAAACTTGATTATTTTCATAACCATTAAATTCGTCTTAAGGCCACAAAAATCTATTTTTGGCTTTTCTGTGGGGTTTTTATTTACACACAATGAGTATACGATCGGACTTGATCGAAGCGTACAGTAACTCAATCATCACAGACATAATTTTTAGGAAAAGTAGTTATTTTTAAAATTTTTACATTATGCTAAAAAATTTGCCGAAAATTTAAAAAGTATAACATCACTTTGCGAGAATACTATAATTGTTTATTTTCATAAAAAAAACTTTAAATTTTTATACAATGCCAATGTTCCCATAAGAAAAATTTCTTATTTCAAAAAATATCTCATTTCAGAAATTCTTAAACGATTTTGGGGTAGCTCGTTTTTAAGAAATTTTTTTCTTGTGTTTTTTTATACCGGACAATGATGTTCTTTGCCCCCGCCACAACCGCGCTAAAATTAGTAAATTATTTGTAACACGAAATATTCCATGGATCGAACACATCACTCTTTTTACATTTTGTTTTCTTATTTTTATCTTATCTACGATTGCCTATTTATAAAAGGAAATTAATTCAAATTTTCTTCTTTGGGTTTAAATTAAATTTATTAAATTTAAAGTTCTTACGTATTATCGGACCCCAAAAGAAATTTTTTTATAATTTTTTTAGGTTTTCTGACACGAGGAATTCAAATCTGACACGAGGAATTCAATGTTTTTTCACTGATTTTTTTGTTTTGTGAAGTTTTTGACATTTTCAAAACATCATAATTTTATAGCATAATTCTAACAACGATCACAAAACTTGATGGACGTAATTTCTTAAGTCCAATAGTAGATGAAGTGAACGGCTCGCTCGAAAGGAACACAAACAAACACACAAAAACACATCTAATGCATTATCTTTGTCAACGCGATAGGTACTTTTACGACATCTCCACCGAATTTTCACGCCGAACGATAACGTCATTTGATGTCCGTTCTCGCATATCACTTCACTTGCCAAAATGTGCTATTCTTGAAAAAATCGCACTGCTTCCTCTTCACTGTTTTACGCGACGTGTTAGTTGTTTAATGTTCATGGTAGAACGTTAGCAAACTAAAAAACTAAAAAAGACTATGTTAAATTACTTAAACGCACAATCACAAAGTGTCGAAAACTTTAAAAAAGAAAAAAAATCAGTGAAAAAACATCATCAAATTTGAATTCCTCATGTCAAAAAACCTAAAAAAATTATAAAAAAAAATTTTTTTTGGGGTCCGATAATACGTAAGAACCAAATTTAATTTTATAAAACCTAAAACTTTTTTGAATTAATATTTGTTTTTTGTAAGGATTTTGTTGTTTTTAGTCTTTTTTCCGTTCAGTTAAATTGCTAATGTATTTGTTGCTTTTTTTAATAAATAAGTTTAAAAAAATAATTAAGTCATTGGCTTTTTAAAATTTTATGCGCAAGTTTTTACTTACTTTTTATTTTTCCTAATATATACACACTTAATTATTTAAATAATCATACTTCATTTTTTGCATAATTTACTTTTAAAATTTTATATTTTTTAAATTTATTCTGTGATGTATTTTCTGTTCTATTTTGGTGGGTTAAATTATATATAATAATAAAAAATATTTTTATTTTATTATTTAAAGTTACAAAAACGTATAGAAGAAAATTTGCGTTTTATTTTATACCAAATAAATTTTTCTTAAAAAAATATAGCGCTAACATTTTCAGAAGATGTTTTCTTAATAGCGATGTTAAACGTTTTGGAAAATCTTTTTAAATTTATCTAGTTTTTGAACGAAGCGAAAACGAGAATGAATGAAGAAATGAAAGAGCGAATGTTTGAGAAAATTTTGGCTATGGGTGATGATGTTTTCTATCGCTCCCAGCAACGCGACGAGCCCGATCTCAGCGGTGCCGACAGGCGCGCCATCCTCGTGGAGCTGTTTGCGCAACGTCCGTCCGTCTTTCTCGAGCGCTATCATTGCTATTTAGATTTGAGTAGGTGTTTTGCTTTATTTTGTCAATTAGCTATGCATTTCGATAGAAAATTTATATGAATAACACAATATTTCTTAGAATTTTTTTTACTAATTTTTTTAATAAATTTTTATATTAACAAGCACAAAATTTCGATTTTTTTAACACATTAACTTTTATATATGAAGGCTTTCTCGGCTTGTTTCTTCCATCAGACGATGAGCGTGTACAAATGTATGCCGAACGTCTTCACTCACAGAAAGCCGCCTCGGAGCATAGCATCGCGACGGAAACACGCAATCGTCGCTACGCGGAATTGTTACGTCTGCGCGCCGATGGCATCTATTTTTCCAACGAGCGCATGCGTGAGCGCGCTCCACAGCTCTTTGACAGAATGGTCGGACGATATTTGGATAATAGCGGTATGTGCAATCATATTTATACAGAATCGCTTGCATAAAAAATATTAATCATTCCTCTATTCCTATTATTTTTATGTATGCATGTTCAAATGTTCAAATATTTTTTCAACAATAAATATTTTACAATTTTTATGTTTTTAGAAAAGCTTTATTTGAGACCGACAATCGACTTGCAATTATCAAATGGTGAAGAAAAATTACAATTTACTTATCTCTTAGAACAATTCGACAAAACGCATAGGATTCAATCACGAAAAGTCGGTTATTTTCCCAGTACGAGTAAGGTAGGTTTTGAAACCTTTTAGTTTCAAAATATATATAGGTAGTTTTTTCTAGGATTTTGCGGATCGTTTTCTTCATCATGTAGAGCACCGTACAGCAGAACACGATGCAATGGTGTCCGACAATGAAGACTTTGAAATAGAATTTGACTCATCCGACGAGGAAGGTCGAGAAACGGAACGTATGCGGCAGCATAAAATGCGCCTTAGTCGCCGACGAAATTTCGGCGCGCTAGCCGGCGAATCGCCGCTAATGCGTGCAGAGCGCAGAAAAGGTTTAATTTTTGTATTTTGTCTATGTAATTAAGAAGACACAAAAGACTTAAAATTCCGCAATTCTATAAAAAAAATGTATTATATTACATTTACAAAATATGTATGTTTATTTTACCATAGTGTTATTATATGGTAAACTTTTTAGAAATAACATTGCTCACCACCGGCGAAAATCTTTCGGCTCTTCATGTTTCGAAACCGTCCACAATCAACGAATGCAATGCCATAAGGAAGCAGGCACAAGAATCTCATAATGATATAATGGATTGCCGTGAAAAAAGTGAACAGAAAAATACGACGAAAAATGAAGTAAAGGAGCACGACGAGGACGAATGGTCGAGCAACGACGAAGATTTCGTGACAGGAATTCCAGCCGAACAGTTGCGCGACGAGTTTGTATCAATGATGGAGCAGCGGTTTCTAAACGGCGACGATGGTGACTTTTTTGACTATGCGAAACTTGACACAGACTCGTATAGCGAGCGCGATAAAACACTAAATCGTATTCGTGAACAAGATCTCGAAGACGCCTATTTTGCTGATGAATATTCATGAAAATTATCACTATTTTTTGACCATTATTTCGTATACTTAAACTTTAAATATTGGTACGGAGATACGTGATACCTGAAGGCCCCAGATCAATCCTTCCCCTTTGGAAATGACCTTGGACTAATCATTTTGCGGGTTCGGATAAAAGCCATACAGCCACCGAAATCTCGGCTGGCTTGCTGCGTAAACATGCGGTATCGCTGATGCGACTTATATAAGTTTTGATCAGCACCGCCGTATCACCCACACTGTGCGATGTGGTACCTATTGTCTTCCAAATATGGAACATCTAAGTGGGGTCGGGGTGGAATTATCGTCCCAAGAAAAGTGAAACCTATCGCACAACCACTAGGCCACTACTCGCTTTGGCATGGAGAATAAAATTTTAACTTTTAATTTTGGTAAAAAAACTTACCATGAAAGAAAATATTTTACAAGCATTCACTGAATTCGACTTTTCTTGTTCTTTGATAAAATAGATTTTTTAATTAACCATCACTTTTGCTCAGTGAGCGAGCAACTTAGAAAAAACAAAAAATTTCTATAAATAATAAAAAAACTACAGTCAAACCTCAATCTAATGACACCCTCGATCTAATGACACCTAGGCTCGGTCCCGACGAAAACTAACGTAAAAATCTTCTTTCAATGACAGTTGTAAGGAATCCAAACCTCGATCCAATGACACCCATTGCGCTCAGCTAGCCATTTTTTTACCTTGGTGTCGTAAACTTGGGTTTACGAAATTTCTTTTTTAAATTCAAATTTTCTTTTCGCTCATCTTTTCTTGGCATTATGTTCAAATTTTGCCACCAAAAATGTTTTTTCTTCATATTCATTCTTAAGTTTTTCGCTTGATCGGTCGTGTTCCTCTCTCGCTTATTGTTTTCGTGTGATAGTGTTGAAAAAAAAGCTTTTTCGTTTGCTGCTCTAAGAATTATGCTTCCCGATTTTATTGCTTTACAGTTTTTTTTTGCTTCCCTAGTCGTTTGGCGAATAAAGTGCATTGATCGACAGAAATTGAGGCAGAAATTCCTCAGTGGTGCTAGCTAATTTCGAAAACCTTGATCTAATGACACCTAGGCTCGGTCCCTAGGGGTGTCATTAGATCGAGGTTTGACTGTAGTAAGGAAAAAATACGAGAGATTTCGAAAATCATAAGGCTAAATTCGATAAGGTAAGAAAATTTTTACATAATAAACTAGCGCGCCCTCGGCGCGATAAATTTTAGCGCGCTACAATTTTAGCGTTCCCAAATTACAATAACATATAAACAGTTCTCCCAAAAAAAAAAATCGCAAATTCAAAGCGAACTCCCTCTGGAGTGAAACTCTTTATTATAGCATTTTTTATAAATTTTGATAATATATTTTGCATAAAAATGATAAATTGCCTACCTTATCTCAAAAAATGCATAAGTGAACAAATGTTTCACTTTTTAAGAAAAAAGAAATTATGCCATTTTGAAAAAAAATAAATTCAGCGGGTCCTAGATTGTATAATATAGCTCCACAAAATTTGTCAATTAGTTCTTGGGGTAGTAAATTAGGCTTACTGAGGTGAATTCTTTTAAAAGTTTGTTGTTGCTTTTTAAATTAAAATATATCGGCATCCTCCAGCAATTGTATGTAATTTTAGATCATATATTTATGTTTACATACAATATACTTATTCATAATATATTTATTCATATGTTATTTTTGCAAAACTTAAAAATGAATGAACCCGATTAAATCAGATTATGAATAATGAATTAAAAGCAAAAATATTATTTAAATCTCTTAAAGATTAAAAATATATAAGAATTTGCTTTACACTTTTATTTTACAAAATATTTACCTATATAGAAAAAATATTTAAGATCATTTAATATTTATTAGGGGAGCAGTGGCCTAGTGGTTGTGCAATAGGTTTCACTTTGCTTGGGATGAAGTTCAGTTCAACCCTCGATTCACCTAGGTGTTTCCATATTTGGAAGACAATAGGTACCACATTGCAGTGTGGGTGATACGGCGGTGCTGACCAGGTCTTGCAAGCCGCATCAGCGATACCGCATGTTTATGCAGCAAGCCAGCCGAGATTTCTGTGGCTGGATGGCTTTTATCCAAACCCGGTGTGATTAGTCCAAGGCCATTTCCAAAGAGGGAGGATTGATCTGGGGCCTTCACGTATAACGTAATATTTATAAACCGAAAAATATGGTGAGATTTTTAAAAATTATTTTTGTACATGAAACATGAAATTAAAATATATTGAGCAATTCAATAAAGTATAGGGAGTTTATTTAAGAAATCTTTTTTTTTAAATTTGAGTAACTTCATTTATGAACCAATTTTGATAATACTTTAGAAATAGACATTACTTTTTATGAGTATTTTTTTTTGATCAAAAAATTTTTTTGCGATCGCAAAATTTTTTTTGCGCGCAAATATCGCGCGGCAAATTTTGCGCGCTTGAGATATATATTTGTTATATGCCGTTCGACGAGCAATTTTATTTAAGTCGATTGTCGAAAACGGCGTACCGATTGATTAAATTAACAAAAAGTTATAGCTAAAAAACATACACATATTTTTCAAAATTTCTACGAAATTTTTTCAGTATTGCTGTAAATTTGCTATGAAATTCTCAAAAATTGACATTACATTTTTAACTATAACTTTTTGTTAACTTAATTAATCGGTACGCCGTTCTCGGCAATCGACTTGAAATAAAATTGCTCGTCGAACGACATATAACTTGTCGAGCGCGCAAAATTTACCGCGCGACATTTGCGCATAAAAAAATTTAGCGACAAAAAAATTTTGGTCAAAAAAATTATCATAAAAAGTTATGTTTATTCCTGAAATATTATTAAAATTAGTTCATAAATAAAAAAGTTATTCAAATTAAAAAAAAGATTTCTTAAATGAACATCCTGTACATCACCATAACTATATGTAATTTAGATCACAATCGAATGTATGTAAATTTCTTGAAATTGAATTGTGAGAATTAACTTAAATATACAATCACCGTAATGAAATTTTATAACGATAATGGCTCGAAAGCGTGTACCATACTGACTAGCTAAAAATCACGTTGAGATTAAAATAGAAAAAGATTCACTGTCGAGTTAAACGAAAGAATGAAGATGTAGGAGTAATCAACGGAGCCGTTGCACTATCATTTTCTTCTGCATCTATGCTGTTGGCGATGCTCGGCTTAACACTACACTCTTCAACGCGCGACTTTACATTGTGAAATTCACTAATCGTCCGTGTATTTCCAAAACTATTTTTATAGCTGTTTTTCATCGAAGTCGCGCAAAACTGCACACGATCATCATCAGACTCATTTCTATTGTTATTCTCCTCATAGTCATCATTTTCGTTTGGCGGTGAATGAACCGGCGTTCTAAATGCAGACATGGTAGATTGTGGACTTGCTGATTGAAGCATGGCTGATTGACGATACAATGGTGTATTAGCAGTTCCACTATTAATAAGACCACTTGTATTTCCCAAACTATCAGAATGTTGAGAAATATTTGAGCAAATATGTGATTTTATTGAATACGATGCATTGGATCTTGAATGATTTTGCACTACTTGGTTTTGTATTTCCACCGTTTCATTATTATTTTGTGACGCATTAATATTGGAAAGTGCGTTGGACAAGGACGTTGCAAAATCGGCTGATCGACAACCAACAGCGGCCAATGGAATATTTTTTCGACGTCGTGTTATCAATGTAATTGGCTTTCCGTCGAATGCTAATGACCGTTGTTGTTGTTCCAAGTTACTTTGTTGATGTATTCTAACATTTGAATCTTTCTTATCGTTATCTGAAACTACAACAACAGACAACAATTGTTGTGTCTGAGATTGATGATGTTGCAGTTGTTGCATTTGCTGCGGCATTTGCTTCTGTGGCACTATCAAATGAGTTTCCGTTGAAGATTGGTGATCATGGTTATCAACATTGTTTTTAGAAAATTGTGCTTGTTGCGATTGTTGCTGCAGGGGTACAACATTACAGACACCTCGAGTATTTTGCATTACGAGCTGACCGCCCAGAACGGCTGTTTGTAAATCGACAATTCGTTGTGTAAGCATGTCAATCTGTGCGATAAATTGGTCTTGTGTACGATAAATTTCCCACAGAGTTTCGTGCATTTCATTTTGCAACTAAATTATATTAATAAAAATAAATAATATATGTATCAGGAATGTACTGAAAATACATACAAAATAGAGTCATATGTATATGTATTTAGAAAATTTGAAAAAATACACTAATGTTTATGACTTTCCTGGCACAAAAAAGAAGTTGATCCCGATTTTCGAAATACATATATTGAAAATTTCATTAAAAAATATTAAAAAATGAAAAAGTTATGCAAGTTTAAAAAAGGCTTCTTAAAAGAACTGTATTACAGTCGACCCTCGATATAGTGCGCCCCCAATATAGTGCGCCCCTCGATATAGTGCGCACATGGAGACGATTTGGTTGGTTTTGCGTTAAATAGTACATACTGAGACCCCCGATATAGTGCGCCCTCGATATAGTGCGCCCCTCGCTATAGTGCGCACTTGAGCCGGTCCCTATCCATAAATTTGCCCTCAATATAGTGCGCAGTCAAAAATATTGTGTTACAAAAAATATGATTCGCATTTTTAACGCAAATTTTTTAAATTTACGCCAAAAAATAATTGATTAAGCTGACAACTTAACTTAATTTTGTGTTCTGACGAGTGCATTTTTTGTTTTTTGTGTTCTGACGAGTGCATTTGTGTTACAAAAAATATGATTCGCATTTTTAACGCAAATTTTTTAAATTTACGCCAAAAAATTTTTGTGAGTGCATTTTTTTTTGTTATTGAGTTCATTTTTTGATTTTTTATTTACTGTTTTTATTGCTATGCTATGTACTTTTTCATTGTTTTTTTCTTTTAAATTATTTACAATGAGCACTCCTAACAAGCGCCGCATTTTCTCGTTAGAAAAAAGAAAGAAATTATCGATGCTGCCGAAAAGGAAAAAATCAAAGAAAACTAGCTCGTGATTTTAAGATTCCGGAATCAAGTCTTCGTAATATTCTCAAAGACAAGGCTGTGATTCTCAAAGCGATTGCAAATGGAAAAGACGGAAAGCGTTTGCGATTAACAGCTGGCAGAAACGAGGAATTGGAAGAAGCTCTTTTGCAGTGGTTTAAACAGGTTAGAAGCGAAAACGTTCCAGTCAGTGGAGATATAGTGCGCCCTCGATATAATGCGCCCTCGATATAGTGCGCACTTGAGCCGGTCCCGAGGGTGCGCACTATATAGAGGGTCGACTGTATAGGATCTAAAAAAATTATTAGGTCGTCTTAGAAGTTTTGATATTTTCAACAATTTTATAAAAACTTTAATTTTCTACAACAACAATGGATCATTTTCATCAATATATTTGCCATTATTTTGCGGCCCCTTCGCCAACGAGGGCGCAAAATTAGGATTCCGTAAAAGATGCGCGACTTTTGAGCGAAAAAGTCCGCCAAGGCCAGTTTGATTCCGTTATCTTGCGTGAAGTAGCGTCCGCGCAGAACCTGAACAAGTGATAATCCAATGGCGCAATATCTGGGCTATATTGCGAATGCTTGAGTACTTCCCAGCCCAATTCCTCGAGCTTGGTGTGTGGTTTCGTGTTGTCTTGCTGGTAGCAAACTCGACACCTTGCGATGCCGCAATGCTGCAATTTTGTACGCGATCTAATTGGGAGTAGTAGATCTTGGAATTGATAGTGTGACTGCGTGGAAGCAGCTCGCAAAACAGCATCTTCTTTTGGTGTGGATCGGTTTGAGGTGCCCGCACTCCGCCATGATTTGAGCTAAGCCACTGGAGTTGGCTTTTCGGTTGTCGTACGAGATCACAAATAACGATTTGAACTAATCACAAATGACGATTCGATCCAATTCTCCATGGCCGAATTTGTGCAGCAGCCAATTGCAGTCGGAAATTCGCCGAATATTTTGCTTTTCGTTGAGCTCGTGTGGGACAGTTTGATCGCGTCTACTGTTTTTGCCTAATTTGTAGAGATGATGGGCGATGATATTTTTGAAGAGTGGAAGTCGACGGCGAATTTGCGCGTGGTTTGAGTTGGATTGGATTCAATAGAGCGGCGCAATGGTCGAGGGTCATCTGGAACGTGCATTGTCTTTTCGATGATTCTCACTTTTCTACAGTGGGTTATTCGATGTTCCCGCCGTTTTTCTTTTTCAAATTGTACATTAAAAACAAAATATGTAAAGGTAATATCTAAATTTTTTTAGATTAAATCAGGACAAAAAAAAACCAAATAAAAATGTAAACGTCAATACCATTAGGTAAACAGTTAAGTTAACAAAAAAATATATTAGACAGCAATTATTGTTTTATGCCATAACTTTGGTATGTTAGATCGGAAGCAGTTAAACTTTTTTTTATCTGGTAAAATTTTTTTACAAAAATTATTAAGATTGTAAGTTTATTTTTTGTTTTATTTTCAAAGTTTACTTGTAAGTTATGAATATGGACAAAACTGTAAAAATAGCCTTTTTTGGTAGAAGTTCTCCCTTGGCTGCAACATTATATATATATATATATATATATATATATATATATATATATATATATATATATATATATATATATATATATATATATATATATATATATATATATATATATATATATATATATATATATATATATATATATATATATATATATATATATATATATATATATATATATATATATATATATATATATATATATATATATATATATATATATATATATATATATATATATATATATATATATATATATATATATATATATATATATATATATATATATATATATATATATATATATATATATATATATATATATATATATATATATATATATATATATATATATATATATATATATATATATATATATATATATATATATATATATATATATATATATATATAGTTGCGGCAATACTAGAAATCGGCCATTTCGCGAAATGGCCGCGATGTCGGCCATTTCTAGAAATGGCCATGGCAAACTAGAAATGGCCGGCCATTTCGCGGAATGGCCGACATTGGGCAATACTAGAAATCGGCCATTTCGAAATGGCCGGCATCTAGTTTTCGCCGGCCATTTCGAAATGGCCGATTTCGAGCCATTCCGTAAATATATTTATATTGGTATATATATATATATATATATATATAGGTGATTAATAAATCAAAGATAAATTGTTTTCTAAAACGTGCCTTTCCAACGTCTAATAATGAGTTGCCTCGCTCTTGCAATTTCCGCTGATCCCATTTGATACGCCGGAATTCATTGATTGCATTTAAAAATTTTCTTTGATGTTGTCGTAAACGTAATTCATCTCCTTTACTGCTACTTCGCTGGTATTTGTGAATAAACCTGTATAAATAAATGTATAGTTTCTTAAATTTATAAAAATAATTATTATAATATTTAGGAATTGTGAAAATACATAATGATGTAGATAATAAATAAATACGGCTAATTAGCTGTATAGTATTTGCTGTGAAAGTAGAAAATGTTGTATGTACATACATATGTATGTACATGAACACTGTAGAAATGAACTTCGTACCAAGTATGTTGTAATACAGAAGCAGCAGCATTTTTCCGCTGTTTCGTCAACTTCGAATCGGCCATGAAATTGTTGACGTGCTTTTCAGCTCGAGATAGTTCCAACTTACGTGAAATAACTGCAATCAAAGCGGACGATACTCCAGCTCCCTTAATCAATTAATTTTTTATAACATAACATTAAATTATATGAATATTGAATAACATACGACAATGCCTGTCGTAATTGATAAAAGCCTGCCACAGTAAGAATTTGGAACTACATCACCATAGCCGATTGACATAAAAGTTACCTTAAATTGAAAATTACTCAAAAATGTAAAATATTATGATCATACATATGTATTAGCTTGGCAAAAAAGTACTTCGACAAAATTTAACTTTTTTTCAATTATTTATAACTTTATTCAGAACAAATAATTTTAAACAATATATTCACCGTTGACATCAATAACTTTTACCCATTTATCAGGTAAAGCACCTATGCCTTTTTCCCAGAATTCAGAGGACTGAAATAAAAAAAGTTGTCGACTGCCATTTTGAGGTCGTCATACTTGTCGAACTTTTTTCCGTGCAAATAATGCTTGAGTGGTCGGAACAGGTGGTAGTCAGAAGGCGCAATGTCCGGTGAGTACGGCGGATGGGCAACCGTGTGCCAGCCAAGTTCGGTTAATTTTTGGCGGGTGAAGGAAGCAACGTGTGGTCGAGCATTGTCATGGAGCAAGTGAACTGTTGAACGTCTTGGACGTTTTTCTTGCATTGCATCAGCCAATTTCTGGAGCTGATCGATGTACACAGAAGCTGTGACAGTCATGCCTACGGGCAGCAACTCGTAGTAGATCGGTCCCTTCGCATCCCACCAAACACACAGATGATCTTCAAGGCTTGTATCTCCGTTCGCAAAGCGGTTGAACCAATTGTTGACCGTCGCACGATGAACAGTCCCTTCACCAATTATGCTGTTGATATTTGCAGCAGCCGCGCTTGCACTCTTGCTTTGGAGCCACTCGTAGTAGATGATAGCTCGAATATGGTCTTTACTAATCATTAGTGAAAATTAACAAAACTCTGCGCGCGTGTCCTTATATACTCATATAATAATAGTTTCGAGAATGTTCTACAAGGCTATCAAACTTATAAAATTATTTGAATTATTTCCAGAAAATTTTAGAATTTTGAAATTTTTGTCGAAGTACTTTTTTGCCAAGCTAATATATTTCATAGGTAAACACTACATATTTAGATTTAAATTTAAGGTTTTTTAAATGTGAAATTTCTTCAACAATATAAAAATTACCATAATAAACCATAGCGAATTCATGTAATAGTGCTCAGAGCTGTACTTGTTGTTATAACGCTCACATTGTGTAAACATCCAGGACATACAGATCCAATAGGATACGGTAAATACAACGAGTACAGTGAGGGGATGATCCGCCATCTAAATAAAAATATTAAAAAATTAAATAATTCAAGTTAATATATAAAAGAACACCATCGTTTTAATAACAAAGCGGAAGTCCATTGAAATTCGATTTAGGGCTGCTATGGAACGAGTCGCTGCATCCTATAAATACATCAAAATAAAAATGCATACATATTTAACATTAAAATTTTTTTAATTATAATGATATTTAATTATAAAAAATTATATGCTTTTAGACCTGGAATTGTTTAGAATGTAAGACCATAAAGCGGCATAAAAGATAAGAGCGCAAAAACATTGGCACAGACAAAAGTACGTCTAGAGGAACTTGTACTGTCGATATTCGGGGATGATCTGCGGAGATATTTGGCCAATTAATTATACCACTACCTAAAATTTGTTGCAATATTAGAATATGATAATTTTGTACATTATATAATAATAATTATAATAATAATAATTTGTTACGATAAATCGCGAATAGTTCATAATATGATTCAACGTTAAGTATTAAGTGAGAACAAATATATTGGTATATATTGATCAAGTTAACTTTTTTTATTTAAAAATGAATTTTTACAATGTGCGGATGCAACATTTGCGAATTTTCAACTTTGATTAACTTTTTGAGGAGCATAGAGATTTTTTCAAAAAAAAAATTTTAGCCATTGGATTCAGAATTTAATTTTTAAATAAAATTTCTGGCTAATTTGGAAAAAAATTACAAGAGTACTTTAAAAAATATACAAAGTTTGTCTTCAGCTGCTACCGTGCCACTAGAAATCTGCGTAAATTTTTGATGATAGTCGCAAGCTTTTTTCCATCTCATACCATTACGTATTTGAGAAATTTTAACCGGAAATTTTCATTTCCTTCACTAACTTCTGCATCGACTCATTGAAATTAATAAATTCAGAGACGTAAATAATTTAATTTATCGGAATTTATCGTGATGCTCGGTTTTCTATTGCGTCCTTCAGCGGCCATACCCAACTCTTTATATCGGTTAATGGCATTATATGTTTATAAATGCCCGGATTCTCTGCGGTTTTAGGCACTGATTTTTTCGTTTCGAACAGTCAAACAATCACAATTTCTTTGTCTTTCGAGCTTTTATTTTGAAAATGTAACAATTGCAAAAAACAAATGAGCATCTCCTAAAAATTTTTACGCGGTACGAAATACACTGTAATATAAGATAGAATATACTAAATTTGTGCAAAAATTTGTGCAAAAATTTTTTTATAAAAATTTTTATAAAAGTTAAATATAGTAAGTCTTATAGTAAGTCTTATTTTTTATAAAAATTTTTATAAAAGTTAAATATAGTAAGTCTTATAGAAAAATGTCGCACCCTATTTTAAATGTTTGATACTTTACAAAGGGTATTCAAATTCATTTACAGATAATAACTTGATTATGTTTTTGTAGAGGTATAAAAGTCGTTCCAATAGTTGCAAATTCAAACATTGATCAATACTTTATAAGTAGGTAAAAACCTATGGTTTTTTTTGAATCGTATCGAAATAACAAATATGCCATTAAATAGGGCATTAAAAATTTTACAAAAAAATTAAATTATTCTTAAAAAATGGATTCGAAAACATTCTGTAAAGTGTTAAAAATTTTTAAATAAGCTTTTTTATAGCACTTGCTGTATGTACGAATTATGTAATACCTGGAAAAGGACATATCATGCAAATTGCTACTTCAATTGATAATTTCATAATTCTCTCTGTTGTTACTCTAAAAAAGCACAAAAGATGTAAAAATAGTGTTTTTTTAAAATTTATAATATTTATCTATTTTTTATGCGATTATATAAAAGCTCTATCATTTTGTTTACTTACGCGACTCGCCAGTCATCCGCACCACTGTCTATAAGAGCTATTTTAACTTCAATACAATGATAATCAATGAGTGTCCATATAAGAAGCACTGTTGAAGCTACACATGCGCCACGCAATGCCCATGATGCTCTATCCGACTACAGCAAACACTTTTTTAAAGTTAAATAATGAACGCAATTTAATATGATTACCTTAGAAATAATGTCAAGAGCTGTTAATTCAGTGTCAATGACGACAAGAATTAGCCCGATTAGTCCAAGTAGTAGTGAAAAGTCACATACTTTATTTCTTTTTGAGAAATACATCTTGCGTAATTTACAACGCATTTTTGCAGTACTCTCACTAAAAATATCAGAATGTATGAGTTTAGATAACTTTTAATGAAGTAGTCTTTTGAAAAACGAAAAGCGGCATCTAGTAGAAACTTTACCCGTTTTGAAGAACTGTATATGTAATAAAATAAAATTTAAAAAATAACAAAAATAAAAAAGCTGCAAATAATAATGATATTTTCAATTCATTAGAAAATCTTCATAGTTAGGCAATGAATAATTGTTTCAGAAAAATAAAGTTATTTGTGTGAATTAAAAATGAGTTCATCATAAAGAAAATATAACACATAAATGAAAAAGATGTTAATTTCTGAGAAATTCGAATACGTAGATAAATTTATATTAAAATATAAATTTATTCTATGTTTATTAAAATAACCAATATAACAATTTTAAAAATATTTTAACTTGTTATGTCTATTACATTGTGTTGGTATGCGCTTAAATTAGGCGCTGTAAGTTTTTACCATTTTTTTGTATCATCACTTATTTTGCTTTTTAAATTTTCTCATCGATTTAATACAATTTTACAATTCTCTTTATGTCACGCAAAAATTTCTTTCTTCAATTAAAAAAGTCTTGAAATATTCTAATTGCATGCAAGTTATAATAAGCTGCTTTAAATAAATATGAGCAAACAGAATAAATGCCTGCTTATTAATTTGGCTTTTCAAACGGAATATGTTTCACACCACCCCTTTTTTTAAGTATATTACTCCAGCATAATAGCGTGAATTTTTTTGTAAAATTGAATAACAATGCCTATATAAAAAATTCATTAAAATAGTTTAAGCGCATACTTAAATTTTTTAAAAACTTTTTAAAATTTTATTTGCAAATTTTGTATATAAAAATTAGGTAATCTTAAATTTTAAATTACAGAATTTAAAAAATTCAAACCTAGTAATAGAAATGCCGTAGCCACTTCGCCGACGTCGTATTTGTCGAGTTGATAATGTGTTTTTTCGAGATGCATTTTCAACACTTGCGCTAAATTGAGCTGTATTACGAATCTTTTCTATGTTTGACACGCCAGCGACAGTAGAAGCAGTAGTTTTATCATCCGAAATTTCATCAAAAATAGTTGTTCCAAAAAGTGTGCCATCAGTTGCTGAAGGGTGACGTTCTCTATCAAGCGTAACATAACTTCCAGCCGTTGTGCTGTTAGCGCGAGATCGTTCTAGATTATTGCCATCAAAACGCAAATCACCGTTGCATTTTTCTTCTAAATTTCATACGTTTTTATATTTATAACTTAAATAATTCTATATATATTAATAAATCATATATGTATAAATATTTTTAATTTTTATATACATATTTTGTTGAATAACTGAAAAATTTTTTTGAATTTTTTTGACATATAGTATAACACATATAATGTGACTAGGGCTTTATAATTTAGGTATTTGAAAAAAAGTTCCTTGTTATCAGTGCTGTAAATTGACTCTGACTTGACACTGAGTTATTTGAAATGCTTAAATAATTTCTTCATTTAAATTTAGAAGTCATTAAAAGTCATTATAACTTCTAAATAACTCACCTACACGAAGTCACTTAGGGTGTGGAATTAAAAAGTTAAATCTTTAGACTGCTTGTTACATCGTTTAATATATTTTAAATTAATTTTAGAAAGTTAGTAAAATAGTTGATTAAAATTAAACAGCATAAAATTTTCTGGAATACACAATATCTGGTAAATATGCGTAAACAGTTCGGTTTTTGAAAAATCAACATAGCTTATAATTGTTTTTGTTTATTTTGTAGATGCTTTCATAGTTTGCTTTTGAAATAAGCGATTAAAAACAAATATTTTATAACTTAGAAAAAAAGTTTATAATAAAGATAAATTATATAATATATAAGAACTAATTTTTAATACATATATTAAATTATAATACATAATTACCTAATTTAATAATAAAGTTAAGGTGTAGAGATTGATTATATTTTTAGCTAAAAAAAATGTATTATTCATAAGTAAATTTCGAAGAATTATAATATTTATTTAAATTTTCTTCAAATCATGATTCCATGATTAATTATAATTCTGGCAAACCAAAAAATCAAAGCTTGAATATTTTTAAGGGAAATGTAAATATTAAATACACATAAAAATCATATTCAATAATCAAAACAAACCTGTAATTGCCATAATAAAATTTTCACGCCTCCTTTTTTTATTGCCATGTAAACTGCTGCTTTGACTTAAACTGCGATCACGAGATAATGATCTGCTACAATAATTATAATCTGTACATCGTTCAAATGATGTCCAAAATGAATTAGAAGGTGCTGCTCTTGTTGTACTCATTGTGTAGCGTTTTTCACGTCGAAAACTAGTACTTTGTCGATGTTGGCGTGCATCACTAAATGCTGCCACTGCAGTTGATGCTATTGATTCTGGAATAACTGCGCCACCAATTTGACTTGGTGAAGGTGGAACAAATGTATTGGAACTGTGAACTTCATTAATACGCTCTTCGGTATTTTTCTGTGTTTTTTCTTTTAATGTATGCAAAGTACGAAAATGCTCAGTGTCAATAATATCGGTCGCATTTGCACTTAAATTAATTTGTCTAGCACATTGAAATATGTGTCGCATTTGTGCCAAATTTAGAGTGCCAGCATATGGTACTCCACATACAAAACACGTATCCATACTTCGATGACGTTGCGAGGCAAAGGAATTTCGCGAAAAATTTCTTTCTGAAATATTTTTTGAAGCAAAACTTGGACTATAAGCGCGTGTTACGATAGTTGAGGATAAAAGATTAGATGAATCATTCGCAGTATTTGAAAAATTGTGCGAATTGATAAATGAATGTGGCATTCTCTTTAAACAAGTAGGACAGTAGATACTCTCATTTTCGCAAATAGTATTTTGTTTACATGTTTTTGATAAATTCATAGTTGTCGTTGTAATTAATGTATTTGGATCATCGATATTAGATAGCGGTAAAGACTGTGGAACTGTTATTGGAACAGATGTGGAAGGTAAAACAGATGGTAAAATTAACAATTGCGAACTTCTTGTCCGCATATCTTGCCGCGGGAGTTTACGACGGGAGCCATTTTTACGTATCACATTTGGCGTGGAGTGAAGTGATGAAATAGATGATATTGCAGTATAGTTTGGAATTTTAATTATGCTATTTACTATTTTTTTGTCCAAAAACGTATCATTTTCACAATTTGTTCCTACCGCTTTTTCCACATCTCTATTGTTGGTAGTGTTATTACTGTTTGCTGATAGTGTAGTTATATCTTTTTTGTATTTTGTATGGATTCTATTGCAAGATTGAAATTTGTTTTTATCTTCACCTGTAAGAAAATAAGGTAAAAACGATTTTCTGTCCAATATCGTTTCCGACATTGATACCCTTGAAAATCGAAGTGATGTCGGATTATTCGTAACGCTTCCATTGGATGCAGCACGAACAGCCTTTTTATCATTTTTTAACTTTACTCCAATTTCCAAAGGGAGTGAAAAATTTGTTGGAGATCTTGTAATTGCTGAATTTCGGGTCAATTTGTTATAACCATAACCACTAAGCGCTGCCGCGCTGTCATCGCGGTGTTTTAACTCCGCGATCACGTTTATGATGATCGATTCGGAGGACGTGCTTGACGAAACTGAGTGCGTCGCCGTAAGCGTTGCGTAATCACGCCAATTGCGCTATTTATTAATATGTTTATAAAATATTGCAACTAGCTATTGCAAATGTAAATTACTGTTTGCTCCCTCCTGAAATTCCTTAAAATATTCTTTACCATAAATAAATTGATAGCGAATTTGCTGTAAATATAAAGATATGGATACAAAGATATTTGTTTGAACAAAATTAAAATTTTTTACGATATATTAATTTATGATTAGCTAACGAGGAAATAATAAATAAATAATAACATATAATTATGCTTCCTAAGATATCAAAATTTTTTGATATGTACATATATCGGAAAAAAAATAATTTTCTTTTTTTAAATTAATTTAATATTAATTATCAAGTTTTAAATTTTGAACACTTTATATTACAGTCGACGCCCCCATTAACATAACGCCAAGGGACTGCGCGTTAACTGTGTTAATGGGAGCGTTATGTTAATGGGGGAGCGTTATGTTAAGGGGGCTAATGGGTGAAAACCAACCAAGCTGCCAAAACGATTATGTTAATGGGAGGTTTATGTTAATGGGAATTTATGTTAATGGGGGAGTCGACTGTAATTACATTTATTAAATGAACTTACGATTAACATAAGAAAAAATTAGCATTTATAGTATTGTTTTTCATTTTTTTAATTTTTATTTAATAGTTGCACATTCAAATATTTTAAGTTTTCAGCTTAATAATTTTAAAAATCAGTTGAACAGTAAAAACTAGAAAAAGAATATAAAATGAATATTATGAAAAATAAATACTTTTTACTACAAATATGCTAAATAAAATAGTTAATATTTGAATGGCCAAAACAGAATGAAATAAAACGAGAATTAATAAAATAAAATACTGAAGATTATTTCTTCAGGCTTAAATATATCTAAGTTTAGATTTTAGACTTAAACTTAAACCCATTCTTAGACTTGAAATTTATACTTTTAATTCAGTTAAGCCTAGGTTTTAAACTTAAACATATGTAATCATCGTGTTTTTTCTAGTCTAGTTTTGTCATTTCGTTTTGGCTGACCCATTTTGACGCATCGCTTTACATAATACTTAAAATTTCTAAACAGATGACTCTGCGAATTGATATCCGTTTAAAAAAGCTGCACAATATGGTAAAATACATACATAAATAATATAATACAATTACAAATTTTGAAATTATTTGTAAAAATTTCCTCACGAATATTGGATATTTAAAAATATCGAAAATTAAAAAACAAAAAAAAAGTTTCGAAAAAGAAAACAAATTCTTCTCAATTTCATTTTAACTTTTCATCGCTTTTCATTTTGTTTTGGCATCTCCTACATTATTTTAAATAATAAAGATTTTCTCTGATGAATATATTTAAAATATACATATAACTTTTCACGCTTTCTTTATATTTTTTAAGATATCCATTTGATCATTTCTTTAATTTGCGATTGTATATTAGACCTCTACTTTATTGGTCATTTCGCTAATTACTTGGTATATTATATATATTTTCTTTTTACTAAAATTTAGACTTTACTTTGTTTTTATGTTTTTGTGCATGTTTATCCTTTTCATCTAATTCACTGCACAAGATATTTGTTAAAATGGGAGTTTCCGAAAACGAAAGGAAGGTAAAAACGAAAAATGTTCAACACGGAAAAACGAGCCTGGTTAATAAAAAGGTAAGTAATGTGAAAATATAGAAATAAAAAGACCATTATTCTATTTCTTATACGTGTATATGTAGTATATAGAAAAGATAAAATTTGTTTTATGATAAAGAAAAATAGTAATTTCGCCTACAGCATTAATGCATAAACGCTAAGCAAAATAAAAATTTTATTTTTGTGAACCAAGTTTAAATTTGCTTATTTTCAATTCAATTTCACTTTCTAAAAAAGATGTCTGTATTTATAATAAATAAGCTTGTACTTCAAATACTCCTTTAATCGATAAAACATTAGACAGGTAATTTTTATAAAGAATTATTTTAATGTTTTTCTTATAATTCCTGTATTCTTACAAAAAAAGAGCTCTGCTCACAAATAGCAATATACATCATGTGCCTTCAAATAAAAATAAACAAAATATGAAATTAGACATCCAAATACAGTCAAACCCCGATCTAATGACACCTCTAGGGACCGAGCCTAGGTGTCATTAGATCGAGGGTGTCACTAGATCAAGATTTTCGAAATTAGCTAGCACCACTGAGGAATTTCTGTCTCAATTTCTGTCGATCAATGCACTTTATTCGCCAAAAGACTAGGGAAGCAAAAAAAACTATAAAACAATAAAATCGGTAATGTTTCCAATAACCTTATGCAACTCCCAAGAGCAAAAGATGACGAAAAAGCTTTTTTTTTCAACACAATCACACGAAAACAATAACCGATCAAGCGAAAAACAATGAATATGAAGAAAAAACATTTTTGGTGGCAAAATTTGAACATAATGCCAAGAAAAGATGAGCGAAAAGAAAATTTGAATTTAAAAAAGAAATTTCGTAAACCCAAGTTTACGACACCAAGGTAAAAAAATGGCTAGCTGAGCGCAATGGGTGTCATTGGATCGAGGTTTGGATTCCTTACAACTGTCATTGAAAGAAGATTTTTACGTTAGTTTTCGTCGGGACCGAGCCTAGGTGTCATTAGATCGAGGGTGTCATTAGATCGGGGTGTCGAGGCTTGACTGTATTAGGTTGGTCAGAAAGTTTTGATACACTTCAACAATTTTATAAAAACTTAAATTTTCTACAACAACACATGATACGTGAAGATTCCAGATCAATCCTATTCCGTTGAACTAATCGAGAGCCATCCAGCCACCGAAATCTCGGCTGGTTTGCTGCATAAACATGCGATATCGTTGATGCAGATTGCAAGGCCTGGTCAGTACCGCCGTATCACCCACACTGTGCAATTGTCTTTTAAATATGGAAACACCTAGTTGGAATCGGGGTGGAAGTGAACTTCATCCCAAGCAAAGTGAAACTTATCGCACAACTACTAGCCCACTGCTCCCCTTTCCACAACAACAATGGATCGTTTTCATCAATATATTCTCCATTCTTTTGCTTTACTCTTCGACAACGAGGGCGCAACATCAGTGTCGATAAAAGACCGCGACTTCTGGGCAAAAAAGTCCGCCCGTCCGACTTCGTCATCTTGCGTGAAATGGCGTCCGCGCAGGAATTACTCCAGACATTTGAACAAGTGATAATTCGATGGCGCGATATCTGGGCTATATGGCGAGTGCTTGAGAACTTCTCAGCCCAATTTCTCGAGCTTGGCGCGCATGTGTGTGGTTTTGCGTTGTCCTGATGGTAACAAACTCGACGCCTTGCAATGCTGCGACGCTGCAATTCGGCTTGTACGCGATCTAGTTGCAAGCATTAGATCTTTGAGTTGATAGTGTGACCGCGTGGAAGCAACTCCCAATAGACCAAACCCGACACCGACCACCAAACACATAACAGCACCTTCTTTTAGTGGATCGGTTCGAGGGGCTCGCACTTTGCTCTGACGTGAGCTGAGTCACTGAAATTTGGCTTTTCGGTTGTCGTACAAGATCCACTTCTCATCACAGGTGACGATTCGATCCAATCCTCCATGGCTGAATTTGTGCACCAGCAAATTGCAGTCGGAAATTCGCCAAATTTTTTGCCTTTCGTTGAGCTCGTGTGGAACAGTTTGACTGCATCTGCTATTTTGCCCAATTTGTGGAAATGATGAGCGGCCAATTTGCGCGTGGTCTGTGTTGGATCGGATTTGATGGAGCGGAGTGCCCGTTTATCAATGATCGAGGAACGTGCCTTGTCTTTTCGATGTGTATTAAAATTTAGCGAACCAGCGGCGATATGTGATATGGGTAGTTGCTTTCCTGCCCAATGTAGCGCAAATGATCCGGGCTGCCTCGGCTTTATTGTGTTTCTGCTTGAACTCGTGAAACATAAGCATGCGGTTTTTTTGACGATTTTTTGACATAATGAGCTTCCATTGAAAACTTATAACTTTACAATAAATTAAACTAAACCGAACTTTTATATACCAAAATATTTGCAAGAAAACGGGCTTTCAAACCATATATTCGTCGTACATAACAATAATAATAAAAATTTTTATTGACGTATAAACACTAAACGCAGGTGTATCAAAACTTTCTAATACACTTCTGGTCAAAATGATAGCCGAATTTGAAAATGTAGCACAACTCGAGTTTTATGTGTAGCACAACTCGAGTTTAATGTAGTACAACTCGAGGCCGTTTTTTATAAAATTTTGCACGAACATGCCTTTCTCTATTATAAATTATAATCTTAAAACAATTTTAAGATTTTCGAAATTTTACCCACGTATTACTGTGTTTTACTGTATTTTGAGTTTTTATCTGTGGACAAAATGATAACCGAGGTTTATATTTTCGTTAGTTCCTAGGCATTTTATGAGTTTTATGTGATTGTTTTTGTCATTTTTGAGCTTTATCAATGTTTTTCTTTATATTTATAATTATGGGCAGAGGAAAAGCGCTCATTGAATTTGAAAAAGGGCACATTGTCGCACTGCACGCTGAAAACTGAAGTTATCGCCGAATAGCATGTCGGGCATTCGGACAAAGTTGTGTGCAATTTTTTGTCGGATCCGGCTTCTTATGGAACTGCAAAATCAAGTGGTCGCCCTAAGTCCACTAACGCACGATAACGACGACGAATAATTGCGGCTGCATCGAACTCAACTGTCACCTCTGCTCAGATTGTGTCTGATTTGGGTCTCGGATGCAGTGTTCGCCGTGTTTACATGGGAGTAAAGTTATCGTGCGCTCTAAAATAATCAAGTGTCCGCGTCTAACTAATGTACATAATGTTGCTCTCCTTCAGTTTGCAGAAGAAAAGCTTGCGCAGCAAATCGACTGGTCAAAGGTTATTTTGTCGGGGTACGAAATATGCCAGTGAACTAATTTAACGTTTATAGATTGTCTGGTCCGATGAGAAAAAGTTCAATCTTGATGGGCCTGACGGTTTCTCGGGTTACGGCATGATTTACGTAAGGAGCCACTCTACTTTGGAGGTGGCACGCTGATGGTCTGGGGAGCTTTCGAAGCTGCTGGCACTCTTCCTCTCGCGTTTACGTCGAGCAAAATGAACAGCGAAGAGTATTAGTATGTGCTCGACGAACATTTGACGCCGTTTTGGCAAGAAGACTATCTTTCATGCAAGACAATGCGTCTATTCACCGAAGTGAGTCTACAATGAGCTTCTTGCAGGAGAGGCAAGTCGCTATCTTACCATGGCCAGCATGTTCACCCGACCTGAATTCAATCGAGAATCTATGGGGACTTCTAGTTCCTGATGTTTATTGTGGCAACCGGCAATACACCAACGTCAACGATCTCAAAACTGCAATTCTTGAAGCGTGGAGTCATCTAAATTTGGATGTATTGAATAACTTGGCCCGTAGTCTTCCAAATCGATTGATCAATGTTGTAAAATCTAAAGGAGGGCCTACCAAATATTAAATGTTAATGTTATATTGTTATTTGTTAATTTTTTTGTTCATAAAGCGTTAATTTTGAAGGTTCGGCTATCATTTTGTCCACAAATAAAAACTCAAAATACAATAAAATACAGTAATACGTGGATAAAATTTCGAAAATTTTAAAATTGTTTTAAGATTATGATTTATAATAGAGAAAGGCATGTTTGTGCAATATTTCATAAAAAACGGCCAATTAAAACTTGAGTTGTGCTACATTTTCAAGTGCGGCTATCATTTTAACCAAGAGTATGAATTTTATCAAAAAATTATGAGGCTTTATTTGCTAAAAGAAATTTCTGAGGTATTTCGAAGTTAAGCTTTGTTCCAATTTTCTTTAAAAAGTTGAGTTTCCAGGAATTAAAATTGTATATACTTTTTTGGTTTATGATACATATAAACAAGTCTTCTGATTCAATTAAGAAATTTGATACCTGCATGTCCTTATAGATGTTTTAAATTTCGCATTTTTTATACACCGATTCTTTTTTTCAGTTTGACTAAACACCACGCTTATTTTTTCTTTTGTGACAATTATTTTTAAAAAGACATATTATTAAAATTTTCAAAATATAACGCAGGGCATAAAATTAGTTTAAAATTAGTTATCTAAAGGAAAGGTAATATCAAATATAGCTAGCCATAAACAAAATTAGCAAATAAATTACAAGAATAGTATTATGTGTTATATTAGTGTTAATAAAGCAAAAACGTTTTTTTATATATTACTACTAAAAAACTTCATATTTGCAATCTCTTTTAGTGATCAAAAAATCATATGCACTTCTAATATAACGATTGAAAAGAAAAAATCTTTTAAATCTTTATTTCGTTGAGTCACTTATGTATAAAGATTGAAAATTTCAAAATTAAGTATTTTTTACAGTTGTATCATTTTTCCGAATTCACAACAATACCTTTTGTTAATTAGAAAGAAATTTGACAAATTATATAGAGAATAATTCCGTTTAAATTTCCTTTTGAAGAATCTTGCATAATCATATTTTTTCTTTATACTTGCCTAATCATATTTTTCTTAATCCGCACATTAGTTATAACTGCTTTATAATTTTCCCGTCTTATTTTTTCTCATCGTTCATAATGTTATCTTTATTGCTTTTCTTATAATTTTTCTTCTTTTCTTTAACTGAAAACATATTTATTAAGCCAGTTATTTTTGTATCAAATAACTACATGTAATGAGTTTTTTTAAAGAGGACTAAATTAAATACATTTTTTAATGTATCGTATATTAATTATTCTATTTACATCAAATTTATGTATTTTTGCACGTAATGTAAGCGCGCAATTTTATTTAATTTGTGTATTCGCACATTTGATGATGCCTGCTTAATTCAGAACATATGCCAATGTGAAAAAATCCACTAAATAAATTACGTGAACATGCATTATTACCATGGAAACAAAGATTTGAAAACAAATAGTTTTGTGAAAAATCTATAAAATATTAGAAAAACTACAAAAACAATGGGAAGCAAAAAACATGAAATATATTAGAGTTTCAGTAAGGAAATTAATTAAACATTACATAATATCGTAAAAACATAATATAACATTTTAAAAAACACGGTAATTTTAAACTTCTAAAATTAATTAACAGAAAATTTTAGATAGTTGAAAAAATTTAGCTGTTAAAAATCATTTTTATAGATAGTGTTTCTAAATTTCAAATAACTTTTTTAATCAAATTATTATAATAAATTTTAAAAAATATATAGCCGTCTCCAAAAAGTGTAAAAAGGCAGGTCTTAAATAAAATTTGTGTGGATCTGTCTGATTGGTTATTTGAATATTCTATAATCATAGTACAAATTAAAATAGTGTAAAATACTGGGGCAAAAATTGAATGGATTTTTGTTAATTAATTGTTTTAATTTTTTAATTAACTCTATTTTATTTATTTAATACCTTCATAATCAAGGTACATAGCGTTTCTGGTCATTTGCCTCGGATTGCGTATCTTACTTTTTCAAATAATTAATTCAGAAAATCATTAAAAAATCTTCTGTTAAGAAAATTTTTCACTTTTTGGAAATGACTATATGTATACGTTTAGTTCCTATTTCTCATTGTACTTTTTACTGTTTATCCTAGATAATGTGATAAAAAAATACGCATTTTTAACTTTCATACTGTAACAAAGTTGTAGTAAAAAAGCAAGTTGTACAAATTTCGTGTGATTTAATTATTTTATTTTTTGTCCATTTGCCAAAATATATGAAAAGTAAATTTTACTCACCAAGGCTTACGGTTTTCTGTGTGGTGAGTAAACCATACGAACCATGGCATTCGCTGCTATTGCTGCCACCTCGTGCTGATAAAAGATTGCGGAATTGATTTGAATAGCCTGAGACGCGCAGAATGTCTGAACTAACCTAAAAAAATAATTAAACTATTAAAAAAAACTTTTATTCTGAAATTAATCATTCGAGAAAACAACTAAAAGTTTAAAATTGATTTTCATGAGAGCATTATAAAAATTTCATTTTTATAAAAATATTTTTATTAAACTAAATCTTATCCATTTCGACGAGATTTAAAAACAAAAACACACATCAAATACGGAATTGGCCCGACTACGTGACATTAATGAAGATGCATTAAAAGTTGACGGAGTCAATGTATAGTTATGTTTATTTGTTAGTCCTATATCAACTTTATCAAAAGGAGAAGGCATTGCTGGTAAAGCTTGTGATACTATAACTGTTGGAAGAGTGTTGCTATTATTTGGTATTTGATGCACGATTACAGCGGAGGGTTGTCGCTCAGGCAAAGATGAAGTTTGAACATCTGTTGTTGTTATTGAGAAGAAAATCAAACGGAATTGTTGTTATTGTAGGAACTGTAATTACGATAACTGACGCACCACAATTTTACAAGTTGATTACCGTTGTGTCAAAAGAATTGTCTGACGATGTCTCTGGAACATCGGAAGCAGCGAATATTGCACTGTTTTGTGTTTCTTCATCAGCAAAAAGCGTGGTTATGCTACCAAAACTGACGCGAGGCCGGGAATTTCGCGTCGTATTTTCACAATGAGGCGAACAATCTTCTACAAAAGAATCGTTTCTTCCCATTGTAGTGCAAGACTTATCATGTAGACTCATATTAGCACTCATAAGAACACAATAATTTTCTAAATAATTTTCTAAATATCGTAGATAATTCTTTCGTTGCAGTAATGCAATAAATTATTTTAAGAATATAAATTTTAAAAGTAAAAAAATGATTCAAAAGACTCTTTTCTGTATTTAATTTCTGGACAAAAGGAGAAAATTGACAAATTTTTAATAAATCACATTAATTTTCTTATTGATAATAACTTGCTAATAACTAAAAATAACACTTTAAAAAGTTGAAATTAAAGTAAATTTATGAGGTTTAAAACTGCGCCTAAATGAGAAAGTATTAAATATGTATTTTAAAAAATTAAATGGTAATAAAAAACATAAGATTCAAAAATTACACAAAAAAAGTATTTAAATTTATTTTTATCGTCATTAAATTTTAAAGATACTTTTAATTTGACTTATTTCTAATGACTAAACAAAAAAATAAATAAAATAAATTAAGAATTATAAAAATTTAGGTGGACTTCGTTTGATTCTGCCAATCAAATTTAATATTTAATTATTTTCTTTATTTCTTTAATCTATTGTAAATCTAGTTATGTCTTTTTTCAGCTGCTATTTTTAGATTTATGCAAAAATGCAAAATTTTTTAATATAAAAAAGCAAAATTGAAAAAAAATTTTCTTATATATTTATTCTTATTATTAACTTTATCTTCTAGTTTTTACCTTTTATGTAGATTTTGAAATTTTCTTTACTTATTTTCTTAAAAAAAAGGAAAGCAATGAAAATAAATATTTGATTCACGTAATTATTTTTTCAATTTAAGATGTCAACAGATTTCTCTATTCGAATAAGACAAATAAGAACTTTTGTGTACATCTTTTTCGGGACCCCAATAAACGCATGCCATCCCATACAGATTTTTGCATGCTATTTCTCTTCCTCTTTGCCTTTTTGCGTTGTCTTTTTTTTTCGTGTGCGTATGCACTTTTTCTTTTCTTTTTTTTTCTTTTCGGTTTTTTTTTTTTTTTTTTTGTTTTTTTTTTTTTTTTGTTTTTTTTTGTTTTTTTTTTTTTTTTTTTTTTTTTTGTTTTTTTTTGTTTGTGCTGTGTAATGCATATTTTTGCATATTTTTTTGAAAAATATGTGAGCACCCTGATAATTTTATAGGATCTATAGGATACGGTAGAAATTCTATGGGATACGGTATGTGTATAAAAATTTTGAAAAAACCGAAAAAAAACCAAAAAAACTAAAAAAATCGAACTTGCATCAGTGTTAGGGGGAGCTGTGCAAGTGGTTCTACCTTCCAACAAAAGTAGGGACCCTATTTAGGACCATTAGGACCTCGTAAAACCACCGCGGGATCAATTGGACCACAAATTTAAACTCCCCAACCCCAATTACCCCATAAAATATTATTCACACATGAAAATTGAGAATTTTTTTTTTGAGCACCCTGATAATATATTTATACATACATATTGAACAATTGAGAATTTGGGACCCAATTGAGGTCCATTAGGATACTCCAAACACATTTTACACAAAAACTAATATCAAATTCGTGATCCCCGACATGAATTACCCCATATAACACTATACAATTGACCATTTTCGACCAAACCCATATCGACCCGCTGGCCAAATTTGGACGATAAAAAAGTGGTGGCCGAAATTTCGAATTTTTATATTTTCGACCATATCTCGGGTTGGAGACGGCCAATCGACATCAATTAAAGCTTAAATGATGGATCTCAATGCGCTCGATGTTATGCGATAAAAAATTTTGAAAAAAAGTTGCGCGCGCAATTCGAAAATCCGGGGCGAACATCGAAAATTAGCCAAAATTTGCGCGCCTCATAGCGCGCCAACCGCGTGACCAATCTCGACGCAAATATGCTTATTCGATGCGTCTTCATGAGTTCTACTTGTGATCTTAAATACCCGTTACGCTATCTCTTATACATCTCGAGATATTGAAGAAAAACGAAAATTTTGAAAATCACCAAAGGGGGAAAATGGTCAAAATTTTTTTTTCAGATTTGCTCCAAAACACTCAAAATGATGTTCTAAGACCATTTTAAGCATTTTTAAGCAATTTTAGCCCAATCCGACCATAATACAAACATAGAAACTGAACAAATTTAAATTTGGGACTCAATTTAGGACCACTTGGGACCCTTGAAACACAAAACCAATATCAAAATCGTAATCCCCGACCTCGATTACCCTATATAACACTATTTATACATACAAATCGAACAAATTTAAATTTGGGACTCTATTTAGGACCAGTTTGGACCACCTTAAAGTCAAAATTACAAAAAACTAATATCAAATTCGTGATCCGCGACCTCGATAACCCCATATAACACTATTCATACAACCAATTTAACATTTTGAAAATTTAAAAAATTTTGGGACCCCAAATCAAAAGAGTTTGTCATCAGCACATCGGGTCCTAGGAGGGATCAAATCAAAAAAATTTTTCACAATTCATGTAGAGAATTTTTTAAACTTGTGCCCTTTCTAATATGCCAAAGCTCCATTCCACACCCTTCATACCCAAAAATAGGATCAAAGTGAAAACATATTGAATTTTGGGACCTTTGATCAAAAATTTTTGTGGAACGCACCCCGGTCCTATTTTGGACCAAATCAAAAAATTTTTTCTTCATTCATATAGAGAATTTCCTAAACTTGTGCCCTTTCTAATGTGTCAAAGCTCTATTTCAACTCCATCCCACCCAAAAATAGGATCAAAGTAAAAAAAACCCTAAATTTTTATAACAGTTTATAAGTTTTTTGTTGAAAAAAGAAATACAAAAAAATGCATTCAAAAAAAAACGTTTGTCCTAATTTGTGTGTACACATTTATTCACAAGTAAAATGAAAGAAGGAAAAAAAAAGGTTTGTCCTAAAAACGTTTGTCCTAATTTGTGTGTACACTTTTATTCACAAGTAAAATCAAAGAAAAAAAAAATTTTTGTCTTTTTATCTTTTTCTCTAATACTATTTTTTTGTCTTTTTTTCTCTGCCGCATTTTTTATAACGTGCAAAAATCTGTATGGGATGGCATGCGTCCTTTAAATATGTATTTTAAAAAATTAAATGGTAATAAAAAACATAAGATTCAAAAATTACACAAAAAAAGTATTTAAATTTATTTTTATCGTCATTAAATTTTAAAGATACTTTTAATTTGACTTATTTCTAATGACTAAACAAAAAAATAAATAAAATAAATTAAGAATTATAAAAATTTAGGTGGACTTCGTTTGATTCTGCCAATCAAATTTAATATTTAATTATTTTCTTTATTTCTTTAATCTATTGTAAATCTAGTTATGTCTTTTTTCAGCTGCTATTTTTAGATTTATGCAAAAATGCAAAATTTTTTAATATAAAAAAGCAAAATTGAAAAAAAATTTTCTTATATATTTATTCTTATTATTAACTTTATCTTCTAGTTTTTACCTTTTATGTAGATTTTGAAATTTTCTTTACTTATTTTCTTAAAAAAAGGAAAGCAATGAAAATAAATATTTGATTCACGTAATTATTTTTTCAATTTAAGATGTCAACAGATTTCTCTATTCGAATAAGACAAATAAGAACTTTTGTGTACATCTTTTTCGGGACCCCAATAAAATTATGGTGATAAATAAATATAACAAGAAAGAAAGAAGGAAAAAGTTAGACGAAGAAAAATGGACCATCGTATTCTAAAAAATGTTTGTGTTCCTTTTCTCAAAAAAATTCAAACTTCATTTTGTTTCACATGATCTTCTACCTGTATTTTTGCATATTTTTTTATTTTCTCTGAATCTCACATTCCAAACAGCTAATATTTTCTCAATATTTTTTCCATTCTATTGGTTTTAAGCTTTCACATTTATTACTTACTTTATATTACTTTCTTTTTTTTGTTTGTTTTGTTCTTTAAAATATATTCAAAAGCAGTTTTTTTATTATTTTTTTTCCATCTGATTTGCTTAATATTCCTGAGAATTTCGACATGGTGAATCAAATAAATTCTTATAAAAATATTTACACAAAATTTTCAAAGTAATTCCACATTTTGAATATAAAAAATATATGTGAACGGATTGGAAAAATTTTCCTTTTTCGTTTTTATACGTATTTCCACTTATTTGACATTTTAACGAAAACGACAGTAAGATATTACAATATGAATATATTATAATTTTAAAAACAAAAAATAATAAAAATTCTTTTGTTTGCATTATACAGTATATTTTCATAATACGCTTCTTTGCTTTTGTGATTACAAAAGTGAATTGTCTTTGATAATTGTCTTAGGAACGCGACTTAATACATTAAAAAATTAATAAAAACGATTAAAAACATTTTAAATTTTCGTTGAAAAATTCGTTGATGCCAAAATTTTGATATTAATTTTATTTCTGAATTTGCTAAGTGTTTGAACTTTTTACCAATTTTTCAAGAAGTAAAAAATAATTAAAATTACCTTTATTTTTCAATCTGATTTTTGCTAAAATTTAATTTAATCGTTAAATTAAATAATACCGCCTTTTATAATGAATTTAGCATTCCTTTTCTTTTTAAGTGCGCAAATTACTCTCAGAGGCCGAAAATAGCTTAAATTGTTTTACTCTGTAAAAATTATGCCATTTTATCAAAAGTCGATTTTTTAGTTCATGCAGAATTAAATGCACTAAATCTTTGAAAATTAAAAAATTCTTAATTTTAAAAATTAATCGGATCAGAGACACAAACTTTTTGGCGTTATGAAAAGTTAACACCAAATCCAATTTTAGAAAAAAAAACTCAATTTCGACACAAAGCAGAATTAAGAAAAAATCGTAAAATATGTATATAAAATAAATTATAAACCTGTGCAATTGGATTGTTGAATGATCGAAGAGATATTGCATCGTTATTATTGGATTTAAGATGCGATGATGAGTTTGTGCTAAAAAGTGATGTATCGACAATATCCAAATGAGTACCAGAAGAGTTTTTAACGGCTGTGTTCAAATGACAATTACGTATACTCGTAGTAGATGATGCGGCAACTGGTGTGGAAGCTTCTATTGTACTCCAATCACAGCTTCGATTGTGACGTCTCTCCAAAAGACCAAAGTGACTAAAATTTAAATAATTCTAGCATTTATTGTTGATTAATAAATTTGAAAATTTATTCTTTTATACAACCAGCTCTCATAATATAATAAAAATAAAAAGTTTCTGTTCTAAACTTCAATGACCGTAAAACTGCCAATTCTCAATAATTTTAAGATTTTTGTTTAATTTTCAAATTTTTCATTATTTTTTTTACATATACATGTAATTTTTTTGTATAACAGCTACTTTTACAAAGTTTCAGTAATTTTAAAAATAAGACTACATTTTTTTGTTTATTACAATTTCAATTAACACATTATTAAAATTGATTTGCTTATTAAATTCCTTATTATTTACATATGATAGTAAATTTTCATTAAAATTGTCTTGTTAAATATTATTGTAACTTTGTAAAAGTGGCTGCTTTATAAAAAAACTACAATTATATTAGGTTATTCAAATATAAATGCAATTAGGCATAATTCGATCCAAATTTTATCTTTTGAGGTGATCCAAAATAAAATCGACACATCTTGATCTGGAAAATGCAAATTTGCGGTTGGATTGATATGAGACTTTTCGGCTCAAAACTCCAAAAATCATTAAATTTTTAAACGACCGCTTATATTAGGTTGGGGAATAAGTTCGTAGCGTTTTAAATTTTATTTTATTTTACAACGATTTATTCTGTATTTGGTAATATATTTATATGTATTTGAAAGCGCTTTTTCTCCTCTACAAAACTGTGTTATTTGTTTTTTCTGAAAATTTAATTTTTTATTATTTTTCATGCTTAGAAATGGAGTACCCAGGAGGCAAAAATCAGCATTTTCGACATCTGCTCTTCTTCGCTTTTCATCGAGGGCAAAAAGCGGCCGAAGCCGCTCGGGACGTATGCAACGTGTATGGAGAAGGTGTCATAGGCGAATCTACAGCAAGAAAATGGTTTGCAAAGTTCAAAAACGGCGACTTTGACCTCGACGATACGCCTCGCAGCGGTCGACCTGTCGAATTCGACGAAGAGCATCTGAAGGGACTTTTGAAGGAAGACGGTCGTCAAACAAGCCGTGAATTAGCCGAAAAAATGAACTGCGATCATAAGACGATCCTGAATCATCTTCATTCGATGGGATTTGTCGAAAAATTCGGAGCTTGGTTGCCTCACGAGCTTAGCGAAATCAACAAAGAAAATCGCCTTCAAATCGCGGCTCAACACCTCGCCCGCCATCGAGCAACACGCGGTCATAAACAGCGTTTTTTGTACCGAATCGTCACAGGAGATGAGAAATGGTGCCTGTATGTCAATATGAAACAAAGAAAAGAATGGGTGGCCCCTGGAGACACGCCGAAGCCGAGAATCAAGCAGGATCTCCACCCAAAAAAGGCTATGATCTGCGTTTGGTGGGACTGGGAGGGCATGGTGCACTGGGAAATGCTCGAACGAAACGCTACGGTCAACAAAGAGCTCTACATTGCCCAGTTGCGCCGTGTAAACGAGGCTATTCGACTGAAAAGACCCGATCGACAAGGCCAAGTCATCTTGCTTCACGACAACGCCAGGCCCCATGTTGCACAAGTCGTCAAAGCCGCCCTCCAAGAGCTCGAATGGGAGGTTCTTCAGCATCCACCGTACTCTCCGGACCTTGCGCCAAGCGATTACCACCTTTTCCGCTCCTTGTCAAACCAAATGAGGGGTGTTACCTTCGACGGCGAAGAGGACCTCAAAAACTGGCTCAACAACTTCTTCGATACCAGACCGGGCGATTTTTGGCGAAACGGCATCAACAAATTGGTCGAGAAGTGGGAGGAGGTCGTAAACAGTAACGGAGAATACATCATTGATTAATTTGTTGTAATAATTATTGTTTTTTGTTTAAATAAATCTTTGTAAAAAAAACGCTACGAACTTATTCCCCAACCCAATAGAAGTTGGATCAGTACCAACCGAAATGGAATAGATATAGTTTCGGCCACTTTACAGCTGGTATGCAAACATGTATCTTATTTCAAAAAAATTTTTTTTGTAATTTTCATGAAATTGTGTTTTCACATCTAAATTTTTTAGGAATATGTCGCAACATGGTTCTACATATGATTTTAAGAGTAGACAAAAGTCTATCGATCACACTTTGGTTAATCTTCAATCGATTCCTCTGAGCCGATTTACAGAAGTCCAAATATTTTATGATTTTTGAGATTTTAAGTTGAAAGAGTCTCATATCGGCAACCAATCATCTATCCAACCGCAGATTTGCATCAGATCAAGATGCGTCGATCCTATTTTGGATCACCCCTATTTTGGATTACCTCATTAAAAAATGAAATTTGGATCGAATTATGTCTAATTATAAAATCCGGCATTTATACTTAAATATCTAAAAAATAATGGAGAATCCAAAAATAAAATAAAATCTTAATTATTGGGAAGTTTTACAGGTCACTAAAGTTGAGTATAGAAACTTTTTACGCACCCTGCATAAAAAATTAAATTATTTTTTAACTTTCAATGCCAATTACATAAAATATGTATGTATTATTATAATTATTTAGCACAATAAGAAAGACAAATACAATATATGGAAAACCTGCAGCGAGGTGACGCAAGCGTCACCGTCGCGCCCTTTACAAGCGTACGGACATCACGGTTTGTGCCCGACATTATGCTTATATGCAAAAAACAAATTTATTATCTAATATTTTTGCATATACAAATGAAAAAATTTATTGATTCGATATAAATTTTATAAATCTATCTAATAAAAATAATAATAAATAATAAAAAATTTTCCTACTATAAACAAAATACAAAAAGAAATTTTTGCTATATTTTTCTACTTAGCCATTTTCTAATTTTTTTGTTAAGCTTGATGTTAAATTTTAATGAAAAGTTAATTAATAAATAAAAGTTAATTAATAAATAATTAATTAATAAATAAGTAGGTCTTTTAGCTACTAAATTTTAAGTTTATCATTTTCAAAATAATTTAAAATTCTATTAAAAGGTAAATTTTTTAGTGCTTTTGAAAGTAATTGATTTTATTATGAATAAAAATATAAAAATTTAATTTTCTTAATTTTTGCGGTTTACATTCTGACTGATTATAAATTTGAAAAAAAAAATTAGAACTACAAATACAATAATTCGTTTAAAAATATGTATTTCTTAGAAGTCATAAGACCTTTATTAAACATAACAAAATTATTTTGAAAACAAAAAAAGTTATTCAATAAGTAAAAAAACTTTTACATTACACTTTTATGCTGTTGAAATAAATCAATTAGAATTATTTTATAACCCTTGCTAGCTTAGAAAAATCTATTAGGTTGGTCAGAAACGAATTATTGTATTAAACGAATTATTGTATTTTGTGTGTTTATATGTCAATAAAATTTTTTATTATCATTGTTATGTACGATGAATATATAGTTTGAAAGCCCGTTTTCTTGCAAACATTTTGGTATATAAAAGTTCGATTTAGTTTAATTTATTGTAAAGTTATAGGTTTTCAAAGGAAGATCATTAAGTCAAAAAATCGTCAAAAAATCTGCATGCTAATGTTTCACGAATTCAAGCAGTGCAGCCGAGGCAGCCCGAAACATTTGCGCTACATTGGACAGGAAGGCAACTTCCCATATCGCATGTCGCCGCTGATTCTCGAAATTTTGTTCTGGCAAAACACATCGAAAAGACAAGGCACGTTCCTTGATCATTGATAAACGAGCATTGCTCCGCTCCATCAAATCCGATTCAACACAGACCACGCGCAAATTGACCGTCGACTTCTAATTTTCAAAAAATACCATCGCTCATCACTTCCACAAATTGGGCAAAAATAGCAGACGCGTTCAAACTGTCTTACGCGAGCTCAACAAAAGGCAAAAAATTCGGCGAATTTCCGACTGCAATTGGCTAGTGCACAAATTCAGCCATGGAGAATTGGATCGAATCGTCACTTGTGATGAGAAGTGGATCTTGTACGACAACCGAAAAGCCAAATTTCAGTGACTCAGCTCACGTCAGAGCAAAGTGCGAGCCCCTCGAACCGATCCACTAAAAGAAGGTGCTGTTATGTGTTTGATGGTCGGTGTCGAGTTCGGTCTATTGGGAGTTGCTTCCACGCGGTCACACTATCAACTCAAAGATCTAATGCTTTTAACTAGATCACGTACAAACCAAATTGCAGCAGCATTGCAGAGCGCCGAGTTTGTTATCAGCAGGACAATGCAAAACCACACACTTCGCGTCGCACGCGCGCCAAGCTCGAGGAGCTGGAAAGTTCTCAAGCACTCGCCATATAGCTTAGATATCGCGCCATCGGATTATCACTTGTTCAGGTCTCTGGAGCAACGCCACTTTACGCAAGATGACGAAGTCGGACGGGCGGACTTTTTTGTCCAGAAGTCGCGCGCCTTTTACCGACCCTGATGTTGCGCCCTTGTTGGTGAGGAGCAGAGCAAAAGAATGGCGAATATATTGATGAAAACGATCCATTGTTGTAGAAAATTTAAGTTTTTATAAAATTGTTGAAGTGTATTACAACTTTATAACCAACCTAATATTTATCCTACATGCATATTAGAGAACTCATTTTGATGCGATATCATGAAAATATTGCACCTTTTCATTTTTAACAGTGCAAAAAATTTGAACAGATGCACCGCTAAAATTGCACTAAACAAAACCCTAATATACGCCAAATTTAAATATTGTTAGGTTAAGAAGATCAGATTAGAAAGATCCAGGCCATTCGGGCCAAATTACGGTATAAATCGAACGTTTATGAAATGGTATCAACGTAAATGCAGAGAATTTGATCAAAATTATCTAAAGTTACGTAAAATATAATTTGGTGCCAATGTTTTGTCCGATAAAATTTTGTTCGAATAAATTGTTGTTTGTTAAAAGCAGTATGTAAAAACAAGTTAACCTATCAAATAGAGATTGAAATTCTCTATCAAACTATATATAACACATGTCTGAAAAGTTAACTATAAGTGTAGAAAAATCGTTTTAAAAAAATACTACTTTTTGAATGTTTTGTCTGCCACCGTATTTAATGCCTTTTGACAATGAGACACTTTTGTAATTTTTTAATCTAATGAATAAAATTGTTTAAAACACATGTTAAAATATGAATACGTTGTTTAATGAGAATGGCATAAGAATATTTAGAGTATTTCGAACAGTATTTGAATTTGGCATATATTAGCATCAAAAGTTATAATAATTTTTTAAAATGGCACTCATAAAAAAAATTTTTTTGCTTTTTACAGAGGTTTGAAATCGCAAGTAAAAATAACAAAATTTTGAAAATTAAAAATGACATTATTTTTTGCGCCATTTAGCGGCCTCAAAACGATTTTTGTAGCTGACATATAAGTCGGCTTACAGATTATTTTTCAACTTTGGACTGTTTAAATTTTTGAGCGGCTCCCATTTAACATAAAAATAAATAAATTGCCCAAAAATCCTTGATAACGAAAATATAACAAATCAAACGGCAATTCATAATTCGACAACTTTATCTTTTGTTGCACATCTGGTATAAATGTACAATTTAAAATACAAATGTGACTTACTTTATTTTCTCTTTACTATTTGTATTACTTGCCGCTGAAGACAATGCATAAAGTGACGATGACATCTTAGTAGCTAAACGGTTACTTTCGTCATGTTTTTGTAAAACAATGTTTAAAAATATCAAATTTGTTTTACATTATGTTTTTTATAATATTTATGGCACAACGACATTTTCGAATACGATATTTGCGGATTTTTCAACTTTGACTAACTTTTTAATAACCAAAATGTTACTTTTTTCAAAATTTAAATTGTATTATTCTATTTAGAATTTACTTTTCCATCCATTACTTCTTAAATCAAACCTCAAAATAAGTCACAATTTTGCTAAAAAAAAGTTACAACTATTAGGTTGGTCCAAAAGTTTTGATACACTTCAGCAATTTTATAAAAACTTAAATTTTCTACAACAACAATAAATCGTTCTCATCAATATATTTGCCATTATTTTGTTCCACTCTTCGCCAACGAGGGCGCAACATCAGGATTCCGTGTCGGTAAAAGGCGCGCGACTTCTGGGCGAAAAAGTTCGTCAGGGCCCGTTCGACTTCGTCATCTTGCGTGAACACCGACCACCAAACACATAACAGCACTTTCTTTTGGTGGATCGTACTCGCACTTCGCACTGACGTGAGCTGAGTCATTGAAATTTGGCTTTTCGGTTGTCGTACAAGATCCACTTCTCATCACAAGTGACGATTTGATCCAATTTTCCATGGCTAAATTTGTGCACTAGCCAATTGCAGTCGGAAATTCGCCGAATTTTTTGCCTTTCGTTGAGCTCGTGTAAGACAGTTTAAACGCGTCTGCTGTTTTTGCCCAATTTGTGAAAGTGATGAGCGATGGTATTTTTTGAAGATTGTAAGTCGACGGCCAAAACTATATATTCATCATACATAACAATGATAATAAAAAATTTATTGACGTATTAATACACCGGTATAAACACCGGTGTATTAAACTTTTGGACCAATCTAATAAAAAAGTAAATTTTTATTTTTTAAATCTTACTATTTCTCATAAATTTTTTATTTAGAAATGTGATTTAAAAAGTATTCAGTAACGAATTATATTCTGAATAGAGTGGCTAAAATTAATTTTATGAAAAAATTTTAATGTTCCTCAAAAAGTTAATCAAAGTTGAAAATCCGAAATTGTCGCATCCGAAAATATCGCTCCACATTGGTTGTTAGATAATTATCGCGGTGTTTTTTTATTAAAGTTTTAACAAATAAAACAAGAACAAAAACATATAACGCAATAAAATAGTTCCCACATAGACATTTTAGACAATTTTCTGATTCCATGCCTGAATATAAATGGTTGTAGCGATTTTTTGATAGATTCATTTCCAAGTCCATTTTCGGGTCATTGTCGTTTTTGAATTGGTGCACGAGCCGGAAGTTTTTTAGCGACTTAAACACATCCGTTTGCTGCCGAACGTTTCGTTGATTTTTCATGCAGCTGGGCTTGCTTTATTACCTTGCTGAAATCATTCGCGTAAAAACATTTTACAAATTGTAAATCCGCACTCGTTGCATGTATTGCCGTGAAAAGCAGATAAAAAACGAGAATAACGCTGCGAGTGTGTAGAATTTGGAGTTGTTGGCGTTTCATCATTTTCCTCTAATATGGCCGACTGTTCCGCATTGAAATCCTCAACATCGAGCGTATTAATATTGATAACAGACCCCTCTTCATCCATCTATAATTCAAAATGCAAAAATTTCACTCTTTTAACTTAAACATTTAACAGAATTATTAAAAAATTAAACTAAAAATAAAAAAAAATTTTAGCCAAGAGGCACCAAAAAAACAAAATCGTGCTAAAACACAACAAAAAATAATTTCAAAATTATTTCAAAAACGATTTTTTCCTCTTTTTAAATTTTGTTCGGCACTTTTGATAGGAGTTCCAATTTGTAACGATTATGTTGTTGTTTTTGTAGTCCCGAATTATTGTAATATTATTTATTAGAATACAAATTAAATTATTTTACAACTAGTTTCACAAAGTAAAATATTATATATAACAGGCAATTTTTTGGTTAGTATTTTGTACAAATAAGTAATCAAAACCTGATTTTTTAGATATATTCAATTGAAATTATAGTATTTTGTTAGAAAAAGCTAAATTTAAAAGTATTTTTTATTTTGTGTTTAATATTTTAATATTTCCTTTAGTTTGCGTCGAACATTCACGTATTTTTTATTTTAGTGATATTTCTATTATTTATAAATAATGTTATGTCACAAAAAATATTTGATTAATATGACACAAATGGCTCAATTGTGGCTCGCGAGCCAACTTTTTCACAATGGCTCGCGAGCAATCTTAAAAGACTTGGCTTACCAGGTCGTGAGCGATTGTAAAGAACTTGGCTTCCATTAAGAAGTTCTTTTTTTAAAGTTGAATATCTTTTATGATCTGAATAGTAGGGTTCCAAAATTGAATCTGTCCGATTTGTATGTGTGAGTAGTGTAGTAGGGTGTAGTCGGGGTCGGGAATTACGAATCTGATATTAGTTTTTTGTAATTTTGTGTTTTAAGGATCCCAAGTGGTCCTAAATTGAGTCCCAAAATTGAATTTGCTATTTTTGTATGCATGAATAGTGGTTGGATTGGGCTAAAATTGCTCAAAAATGCTTATAATGGTCTTAGAACACTATTTTGAGTGTTTGAAAGCATATCTGAAAATTTTTTTTTGACCATTTTCGGACCAAAGACTACCTCCTTTGGTGATTTTCGAAATTTTCCTTTTTCTCCAATATCTCGCGATGCGTAAGAGATACTATAACAGTTATATAAGATCATAAGTAGAATTCGTGAAGACGCATTGAATAAGCATATTTGCGTCGAAATCGGTCACTCGGTTGGCGCGCTACGAGGCGCACAAATTTTGGCCAATTTTCGATGTTTGCGCTGGGTTTTCGAGTTGAGCGCGCAACTTTTTTTGCAAAATTTTTATCGCATCACATCGGGCGCATCGAGATCCACCATTTAAGCCTTAAAGCATGTCGATTGGCCTTTTCCTTCCCGAGATATGGTCGAAAATGTGAAAATTCGAAATTTCGGCCACCACTTTTTTTTCGGTCCAAATTCGGCCGTTGGGCTCACTAACAGCCGATATGGGTTTGGTCGAAAATGGTCAATGGTATAGTGTTATATGGGGTAATCGAGGTCGGGGATCACGAATCTGATATTAGTTTTTGTGTAAAATCCCTCTAAAGGGTCCTAATGATACTAAATGGGGTCCCAAAATTTTTAACTTATTACACGCTCTAGGCTCCCCTGGGGGTTAGCGGGGCAGTGTGTTTCCGTTTTTTTTAAAAAAATTCCTTATTTCGGATCAATACGAATGGATGTAGCGGGCAGCCGCTGAATACCGTACCCCATCGTCTGTTTGTTGTTTATGAAAATAAAAATTTATCAGTTTAATGACATTTTAATTACGTATGCATATATCTGTTGTTTTTCAGATTTTTTTACTTATTAAAAAAGTTTCATTTTTTATTAAAAAAATGAAAAAAAAATTGCGAGCCATTGAGCCATATGGTTCGCAAATGGCTCAATTGTGGCTCGCGAGCCAACTTTTTTACAATGGCTCGCGAGCCATATAGGTGAGCCATGGCTCGCGCACTTGGCTCGCGAGCCACGAGCCATTTGAAATTGGCTCAATTTTTCGTATTTTTTCGCGAGCCAAATTCGAAATTTTACATGTCGGCTCAGTGGCTCGCGAGCTAGTGAGCCAAAATCGCGAGCTGGCTCAAAAAATTTGGCGAGCCACACTTTGAATAACTGGCTCACTGAGCCACTTCAAAAAATCGAACCATTTAGCTCAGTTGGCTCGCGAGCCAACCTCTAAACAGCGAGCCACTATTGAACCAGTTACCCATCACTGCTTACAATCTCTAGTTAATCTTCATTATAAATAACATACTCAAACAATACCGCAAGATAAAATACATTTGGCACATCAAGAGCTATTTAACAATATGTAATTTATAAAAACAAACGTGTTTTCCTTATTTCTAAAAAAACCGTGATAATTATTTGCAATCCAATAAATTTCACAGGAAAAGAATTGAAAAAAGTAGTTTAGCTATATTTTTCCCGAAATTTATAAAAGAATTATAAAATAATTTAATAGATTTAAGTTTACAAACACCTTTTTTGATTTGGTTTTTTTGTCGTCTGTTGAAAATTATATATCGCTGTTGCGAATTTCGCCAAACACAATAAGGATAGAGCTTGCTATCGTTACGCATTGTTATAACAAGCGTTCCTGAGCCATTAATCAAATTACTATTCTGTTTTGTATTTTCTTGATCAACTTTCTCATTGGATGTTTCAGAATTTGCTTCTCCACATCCGTAATTAATACGACCGCTTGACGATGTTGGTGTTACCGTATATAAAGATGAAGCGTCGATATGGGTTACTCCTGATACGGACGGCATAATATCTACCGTTAATAACGTTCCGTCAATAATAGAGCAGGTTCCTGCTGATATTTTACGGTATGAAAAGCGCATAGAATGATGCAATAAAAAAAGTTAAAATTTTCAAGTTAATTGAGCTTTGTATGACGATGTGATTAAATTTTATACAATTATTAGGCTGGTAAGAAAGTCTTGGAACAAAAAAAAATTTTTTTAAGCATAATTTTATAAAAACAAATTATAAAATCCAAGAGGTATTATCCATCATGATCTATGACTCATGACCAACATTCATGCAAAGAATGAATGCCCTTCTTGAAGAACTCGTCCGACTAAAGAATTTGAACCGCCAAATTTTTGCAATCTTAAAGTTTTTGCCTCTATTTCAGCTATTGTTTATTATAACAACTCAAAGTGATGGGGACTAAGAAACCATTTTTCTGGGCTATTTGGCGATACCAAAATGACTCTTGTATTTGATGTATTAATCGAGTTACATACAAATTTCCATTTTAGACCTTAAAATTTTTGAGTATCTCGATATCCCTATATGGAAAATTTTAAATCTTTTTTTTGCTATGATAGGCTTGAAAAAGCTAAAAAAAATTAATTTCAAAAAGGTTGCTTCAAAAAGTATGTTTTTATTACAAATTCGGCACTTTTCAATTTTGATATAAATCTCAATAAATATAAATTTTTGCTCCAAAAATAGAGTTATTACAAATAATTTTTATATCATAATATTCTCAAAAAAAAAACGCTCTTTCAGATAAATAAACTTAGTTGTTTTTATGAAATTATGAATAAATGAAAAAATTTTTTTTGTTTCAAGACTTTCTTATCAGTCTAATATATATATATTTCAAATATAGGTAGAATTTTGTTATTTATCTAAATATATAGTCTTATAAAGTATCATTTTAACAATAAGCACTTCAAGCTACTTTTACTGATAATATTTTAAAAAATAACTGTTCTTTTATTATTTTATTTACAAAAAAGAAAAATTAAAATAATGAATTTAAAATTTAACATTAATGCTCAATCATTTGGAAATAGAAGTAAAATAAAAAAGAAATAAACTAAAAATATGCAAATAAGATGTAATAAAATCATAAATTCGTCCTTTTATTAAAAACCATTAATATATTTAAGCAAAAAAACTTTAAAAAATACACACAAACAATTTTAAGACACATATGCAAAAAACATTACATACATATTTAATATTTTTTCTAAAATAAAGAATTTTTTATTTGGAAATTAAATCACTTCAAACTAGTAAACAACTTTCTAAAGCAACAATAAATTAAAAGCTGATGAAAAAATATTACCCAACATTAACAACATTTTACTTTTTTTAAAGAACTACGATAATTTAAAGTAGGTGCTTTTTTTGCATTATCTATTAGGTAACTATTCCAGTTATTATATTTTTTTACATGTAGGGTTATTACCCGATATTTTTCTATAAAATTTTTAAAACACAAAATAATTCGAAAAAAACTTTCTCTTTGATTTGACATCTAAAACAAAATATTTAAAACTTGTTCAAAAATTGTAAAAATTTACATTAATGTAGTATTTTTTTAGTATTTTGAATAGAGAATCGAACAGCAATGACTAAAAATAAGATACTTAAAACTTTTCGTAAAAAGGCTCTAGTAATCACTTTTTGCGCAACTTATAAATATTATATATAAATGTAAAGAAAATAATATACATAAAGAAAATGATATACAGTCAAACATCTCTAATCCGTCACTCGTCGGGACCGGAGAAAAGTGACGGATTAGCGAGGCTGACGGATTAGAGAGGTTTTGAAAAAAGCTTTGTAGTCAAGCAACAAACTGATCAGAAAAGATGGAGTCTAGTCAAATGTCTTTATTCCGGAGCCAAACACAGATAGAAGAACTCCTGCTAACCTAGGAACTCCAGGAGTGTTGTCTGGCGCATCGTTTTCCGGCGGATCTCCTCCATCTTTTCCTCGAGTTGATCGCAAGCCTTCATCACGCCGGGTTCCTCGCTGTTCTTCTCCCCTTAACGCGCTTTGAGCTTCCTTAAGCGAGATCGGAGGCTCCTCGATCGGCGGCTCTTCGTTGTCGCTTCCTTTTGCCCATCCTCACGCATGACCTCTTCAGCAATCTCCTCTTGGCTAGATCTCCGCAAACTGGCAGATTCTGTCCACGCGCTTGCTTTAGCCACTCGAGCACCGCTTTGTCGAGCTTCGAATCTTGAGCTTGAGTCAATCTCTTGCGCTTTGCTGGAACTCCCCTTCAATTGCCGCTTCGATCGAGCTTCGCGAGTTCAGGATGTCATTGACTGTCGTCCTCGGAACGTCGAATTGCTTTGCCAGAGCAGACTTATTCGGGTTCTTTAGTGCCCCTTCTAGGATCTCCTTCTTCTTCCCAAGAGTGAGGTTACTTCGCTTGCGCTTTTCGCTGGACATCGCTAAAATTGATGAACTCAAGATGCCAAAAATTCCTTAAAAATGTTCAAAAAAGTGACGAATTATAGAGGGTCGGGATGACGGATTAAAACATTAATATACGCTAAATTTCGTCGGGGCCGAAGAAAAGTGACGGATTAGTGAGGGTGACGGATTAGAGGGGTGACGGATTAGAGAGGTTTGACTGTATGGCCTAAACAGCGACATCTTTAATAAAAAGATGCTTGCCCCAAGTTTTTTGGACGCTACTGTATCTTTGAAATTGTATTTTACATTTTTTTTGAAAAATGCCTTTTTCTTTCCGCAACTTGCTTAATATTGTTATTGCATTTTTTATTTTTGTGAGACAAAAGAATTTTACTAAACGTTGATAAAACATCTGGGTATCGCCAAAAAGTAAGCGTTTTTTTCTAGTTTTTACGTTTATTTATATAGTATCTAATCATTTTTTAAATTTATTTTATTATTTTCTTCTTTAATTATGCACTTTCCTATTAATTTAAAATGTTTAATTTGTTTCGTATAGTTGCTATTTTTCAATCACAATGACGAAAATTAGATAAATTATGGCCTTAATATTTATTGTTTTTCAGTTGCACTTTTCGTTTAAAACTAAACTAGTCATCATCACTTTTTGATTTTTAAAATTGTTAATAATCGAAAACAATCACAGAAACATCGTTAGCTTAATGCAAAATACTACATCCGTAAATAAATAAATTTAGCTGATAATGTTCTTACTCTTAATTTGACAAATATGTACTTTTAAAGTTTTAGCCGCTATTTTTATCCATGTTTCTAATATGTTCAAGCAAACTTAGCGTCAAAACATTTGCTTGGAATAACAGAAAATTAGGAAATAATTTCTTTATTTTGGAAAGAAAATAAATTTAAAAATATATTTAAAAAACTCAGGTTTTCTCCACTAGTTAGTTGGGTTGGCAAATTTTTTATTTTACTTTTACACTCGCTTTTTCAAAAATATTGTCTTGCCCCATAATTATCCACGTTTTTTTTGAATGCTTAAAAAATTAGTTTGATTTTGTACGATGTTTATACTTTATGATGTTAGATTGCTCTTGTTGTGGTCTTTCACATGTATTTTATTTCATGGTTCTATGTCTATTGCGTCTTAAAATATTCGATTTGGAATAATAAATAAATAATCAATTTTAAGAACATTTTTTCAAGCAGTTTGAATAGGATAATGAAATAAGATTACACTGCTCGCGTAATGAACAAGATGCCTTTAGGTACAGTCAAACCTCTCTAATCCGTCACCCCTCTAATCCGTCACCCTCACTAATCCGTCACTTTTCTTCGGCCCCGACGAAATTTAGCGTATATTAATGTTTTAATCCGTCATCCCGACCCTCTATAATTCGTCACTTTTTTGAACATTTTTAAGGAATTTTTGGCATCTTGAGTTCATCAATTTTAGCGATGTCCAGCGAAAAGCGCAAGCGAAGTAACCTCACTCTTGGGAAGAAGAAGGAGATCCTAGAAGGGGCACTAAAGAACCCGAATAAGTCTGCTCTGGCAAAGCAATTCGACGTTCCGAGGACGACAGTCAATGACATCCTGAACTCGCGAAGCTCGATCGAAGCGGCAATTGAAGAGGGAGTTCCAGCAAAGCGCAAGAGATTGACTCAAGCTCAAGATTCGAAGCTCGACAAAGCGGTGCTCAAGTGGCTGAAGCAAGCGCGTGGACAGAATCTGCCAGTTTGCGGAGATCTAGCCAAGAGGAGATTGCTGAAGAGGTCATGCGTGAGGATGGGCAAGAAGGAAGCGACAACGAAGAGCCGCCGATCGAGGAGCCTCCGATCTCGCTTAAGGAAGCTCAAAGCGCGTTAAGGGGAGAAGAACAGCGAGGAACCCGGCGTGATGAAGGCTTGCGATCAGCTCGAGGAAAAGATGGAGGAGATCCGCCGGAAAACGATGCGCCAGACAACACTCCTGGAGTTCCTAGGTTAGCAGGAGTTCTTCTATCTGTGTTTGGCTCCGGAATAAAGACATTTGACTAGACTCCATCTTTTCTGATCAGTTTGTTGCTTGACTACAAAGCTTTTTTTCAAAACCTCTCTAATCCGTCAGCCTCGCTAATCCGTCACTTTTCTCCGGTCCCGACGAGTGACGGATTAGAGATGTTTGACTGTAGTATCAAATTATCATCATTAACATTTCTAAATTGCATGACGACTGCAAATTTCGTTAACTTTTCAGCAGCAGAAGTAACCTTATAACTTTGTTCAAATCGTTCACGTAAAATCGCCCTTACAATTTCCCGATTATTCATTATTCTAAATCGAATATCTTCTTAATCAAAAGACATGGAAATATTAAATAAAATATACGTGGAAATCCATAACAACAAACAAGAGCCATCTAACAACATATAAAAAATAAATTTCAAACAAAAATAAATTAGTTTTTTAGCATCCGAAAAAAAGGACATAATTAAGGGACACAATATCTTATAAACACAATATCTTATAAATTTGAATTTTAAAAACATCTGAACACTCTTTTTCCTTTTGTTTTTGACAACTTGATAAACTTTTTCAAATAGTTCATCATTACAAATGTATTAAAAAGTGTTTTTTTGAGTAAATCACCAACAAAAAGTAAAAAAATTCAAAAAAGTTGGCAATTGTGAGAACAAATTTGCAATTTGCTTTTTTGTTTAGATGTTTGGTGCATGTATTCTTCCAGTCCGAAAATTGTGGCATATAAACTTAATTGCTTTTTGGAACATGTAAATTGCGGAAATTTTTTATAACAATTTTATTTTTTTATTATCAGGTTGGCAAAATAATAATAATGTCGGTTTTTATATAAATGATGTCGGTTTTTATATGCAACGACATTTTTTATAAAAACAAAACTATAACACATTAATCTAAGAGGTTTTTCACTCATGGTCAACATTCATGCAAAAAATGAATGTCTTTCTTGAAGAACTTGACCGGCTGTGATTTGAAGAATTTGAACCGTCAAATTTTTGCAATCCTAAAGTTTTTGCCTCTATTTCAGCTACTGTTTATTATAACAACTCAGAGTGATGGGGAATAGGAAACCATTTTTCTGGGCTATTTGGCGATACCAAAATGGCTTTTGTAATCACATATTAACCAAGTTACATACAAATTTTTAACTTTAGACTCATAAAATTTTTGAGTACCTCAATACCTCTATTGACATGTGGAAAATTTTAAATCATTTTTTTTTGCTATGATAATATTAATTAGGCCTGCGAAAATTAATTTCAAAAAGTACTTTTTTATTGCAAATTCGTCACTTCTCAATTTTGGTCGATAATCTATAAATTAAAATTTTTGACCTAATAATTGAGTTACTACAAATAATTTTTGTATTATAATATTCGCAAGAAAACCCTCTTTTTAATAGAGAAAACCGTTTTAAAAATCTTTTATTAGATCCAAGAAATAGCCAAACAAACATTGCCGATATAACTTTTTTGCCAATTTAATATATACGTATATTACAAAAAAATTAATGGAAAAATAAGTGGCAAATATAAAGTAATAGAAGACGTTAATTTTTGAGGTAATAAATTCATTTTCGGGTTTAAAAAATATTTATAATTCGATATTAAAAGTTTATTTTATATTTACACACGCGACCAATATCAATAATACTAAACGATTTAATAAGATAGATACATGCATTATAATGTATAAATCGTTATCAACAAAACTTATTGATAGTATCAATTGTTGCTATTTGATACTATAAAATATGCATCAGCTAATTTTTATTAGTTGTGGCTTTAAGGGATTTAAAAATAAAATTCACACCTCTTTAGCTAGCAAAAAAACTAACGAGTCGATACAAAGTATAAAAAAATATAAATAATTGGACAAACTACAAAAAGCATTTTTATATTTTTTTAATGTAATAAATGTATTTCTTAAACAATTTTTACATTTGTGTTCAAATGACATCTTTTAAATTTCTTAGTAAAATTAATTTAATAATTAACAAAATTCATTTTCGTTCCTGAAATATGAGTTAATAAAATTATGTCACCTGCAGGTGCTTTTTTAATCATTGACTTTTTTCAAACATTCTGAAATTTGTTCAAATATTTAGGCTAAAATGCTATTTTTGAAAAAAATTAAATTTTTGATATTTATTCAAATTACCTGGATTCGATAAAATGAATTAAAAGGCAATAAATCATGTCTTTAGCTAGCTAAATAGCTAATAAAAAATCTCGATGTCGACATTTGCGGCCTGGATATTCGTGGTTTTTTCAATTTTAATTAACTTTTTAAGAACCATAAAGATATTTTTCAGAAAATTCATTTTGGCCATTAAATTTAATTTATTTTTTAAAGATTATGTTTGAAATCAAGTCTCTTTGAAAAAGGTAAAGTCACTCAAAAATAAAAAGTAAACCCGTCATTTTTCTTTGCCGCTTATAGGAATCTTTATTGGTTTATGTTTTGACTTTAAACATTAAAAGGAAACTTATGCAGCAAAAAATTAAAAGCTGTTGCTTCTGATATTTAATTTTAGTTATAAAACCAATTTAAAAATTATTAATTCTAGTTTACAACTTATTCTAGCATTTTAATTTTAATGAAATCTTTTTAATTTTAAATTTTAGGGTCCTCTATACATATTAGTATGTCTATAAAAATTTTCTATACTTTTCTATATTTCTTAAACGAACAAATAATTTATTTAAACATTAATTAACAACAAAAAACAAAAATAATAATTATATTTTAATAGAATTTTTGAAATATGGCGTCAAAGTCTTTTCTCACTTGTGCTCAATCTCGATCGGTGTCTCCTTGGGAGATTCCTTCTCAGGCGGAGGGGTGTATGGCGCCTCTAAAGCCAAAACGCCGTCTCCCTTGAAGATGCACTTAAGCTCTAGAAAATGAAATGAATTATTGAAGCAATTACGAAAAAATAAAGTTCTTAAAAACCTAATCTTATAATTACTCTATGTTTTTGATTAAGCCGGACTCGACAAATATAAAACTGCAAAAATGGTCCAAATGACTAAAATACAAAAAAAAACTGAGGATTGATAATCATATGTGAAAAACTGAAGAATGCTTCAGTCCCATATAGCTTCAAAACCATTTGTCGGATTCGACTTAAATCTTTGGAGTTGTTTTTTGGTGCTAAGGTTTATCAAAAATGCTAGATATGATAAAATTCCATTTTAAGACCATGCTAATAATTATTATCTAAAAAATAAAGTTTCCTCGTCCACAAAGAATTCTAATTTCTAAAGCAATGACACAAATTTTAGGATTATTGGCTTATTCATTCAATAATTATATGTGAGAAATTGCAAAACGTACCGTTATTCTTCACTCCTTCGGGGATGCTGATCTTGCGGAGATACTCGAATCTGGAGTCATCGTCAACATGTTTCGCCTCGATGATGAGCATATTATTCTTCGAGTCGGTGGTAATCTTTACGTCTTCCGGACGAAAACGACGCACATCAAACTCCAACTTAAACTTTTTCATGCCATCCTCCTCTACGATTGGGTTCTTAAGACGGAAAAACTCCGTCGACGTGGGATGCTCAAGATCAATGAACGGACGAAAGCCACCAAATCCTGAAAATATTTCAAAAATTAACAATAAAATTCTAATTAACTTTTTTTACAAAAGGTAAACATCAAAAATGAAAAAGTCTTCTTTTCATGTATTTGTTACGTATATTCAGTAATTAAACTAAATAAATAGACGAGAATTGTGCATAGTATACTCTATATAGTAATAAGGTAACAATTTCCGGATAATTTCTTTGAAAAAGATGAAAGTAAATAAAAAATACCGAGATAACGATCAAAGCGATCAAAATAACGGCGGGTTATGTCGTCAAATAAATCGCTGGGGCGATAGAAACCATCAGGTTTTTTTTTTAAAAAAGTTACAGCCAAAAAAGTAATCAGTCAAAAAATTTTCGAAAAATAAAAAGTGACTTTATTTATTCAACTGTAACTTTTTTTCAAGTTAGAAACTTGATTTAAAGTAATGGATAGAGAATTAAATTCTGAATCTAATGGCTAAAATTTTTTTTGAAAATAACTTTTTCGAGCTTAAAAAGTTAGTCAAATGTTGGTGTAATTTTCAAAAAGTTTTTCGACAAAAATACCCCAAAAATTTGTTGAATTTTGTCGAAAGATTTTTCGGCCAATTAAAAAAAACTAAAAATATTTTTGTTCATAAAATTTTTTTCTTATTTTTTCATATAAATTTTTTAAGTGGACTAAAAGGCCATTTCCCAGGCCAGGAAAAAATTGAGAAAACTTCCCAAAAAAATTCAGTGAAAAAACGGTACAAAAAGCAATTTTTCCTTGCCGAAATGTCCTTTTTTGTATTTTATTCGGTTGGGACACACGCAGAAAACACGTCCAATTTTGTGTTGCGTGTGTTTTGCTGGGAAAACACATTTATACACATTTCGAAAATACCGTGATTAATATACCGTAAATGAAAACAAATCGTTTAAAAACTGAAAAAATTGTCTCGAAAGGAAAAAAACTTAAACTATCCTAATTTCGTGTGAATAAGACCGGGTGTTTTGAGCCAAATTTAAATTGACGCCAATGAGTTCATGTTGTTGTATCGAATTCGGGTACAAATTTTTTGCCCGGCTTCGTCTCAGTTTAAAAGTGGGCACAAAATTTGGACTCGCTTGGATCCAATATAACAGAATGAACTCATTGGTGCCAATTTAAATTTGGTTCAAAACATCCGCGGCTTATACACACGAAATTAGAGTAATATTCCAGCAAAAGTAAGATAATAGGATATGTGGCTGTTGAGGGATATTACTTGAATACTTACCACTTGCTAGTTGCTATTTAAAGTTCTCTTAAGTAATTTTTAAGGCATTGTTAATTAATAAAGAGAAAAGAAATAAAAGAAAAAAGAAATCGCTGCGAAAATTATCCTCATGAAACAATATTATTGTTTCGTGAAAAGGTAAAGAGAAGGGCGAAAAAAAAACGGAGGAAAAAGGAACGGAGGAAGAGAAAAGGCAAGGAGAAAGCAGAGAAAGAATGGAGAAACGAAACACTTTTGGCTCCGCCTTTCTTTCTTTACACATCTCTTTCTATTCTTCTTAGAAAGATTTTTTCTCTTTTTCTTTTTCTCTTTTTTCATTTTTCACTCCCTCTTTCTCTCTCCCTCCTCTCTCTCTCTCCTCTTTCTCTTTCTCTCTCTTCTCTCTCTCTTTCTTCTTCTCTTTTTCTCTTTTTCTCTCCCTCTCTTTCATCTCTCTCTCTCTTCCTTCTTAATTTTGATGATCAGATCATGGCACCTTACAATCTTTATCTATCAAATCATATTCAAATCAACATCATTATAAAATTTACCTTTTTCTCCTTTCTCTCAGTCAGATTCGCTCTCCCATTCCGGCATACTATCTCGTCGCGTTCTCACGGCGGGCCGCAGCGATAATGATTTAAGACATGAGAATTGAACAAAATGAAAGAAAAAACGCACGCAAAAATGCAGCAAAAATGCAAAAACGCAAAACTCGGCAAAAGTGGAAAATGCTGAGTGAAAAATCACAAAAAAAATCAAAATTACAAAAAAAAGTGAGCACTAAAAACACAACGCAAAATGTAACGCAAAATGCAACGGAAAATGCTAGAGATAAAGGAGAAACAAAAAGTGCCAAAACAAAAAGTGCAAGCGGGCGATTTGCTGCTGAATTTTTAGCGCGAAACGAATGCGTTTTACTGCATTTTTTTGCATGTGTCACACCGTGTGTGTTATGTGTGTATCGGCATGTATATGTATGTGTGTATGTGTTTACATTTTGCAACTGTATTTTTGTATAAACTCTAATCGCAAAGACTGTATTTAAAGCATTATGGGGAGAATAAAAATAATAAATAAGTAGAAAAATATAACTGCATTTTTGCAGCACACATTTTTTGTTTAATGGATAAAATGACGTGTCAAAAACTTACCCCACTAATTTCGTGTGTATAAGCCGTGGGTGTTTGAGCTATATTTAAATTGGCAAAAAAAAATTAATTCATTGCGTTGTATCGGATCCTTTGTTTTTCATTTGTTTTTCGAGTTATTCTCAAGTAAAATAAGACAAAAATGTGATTGAGATTTTTTTGTGGGAAATGGGCATAAAATTGCCAATCACTATTATCAGTATGTGTGTATTTCGGTATCAATATAAAAATATAGAGTGATATTAGTGTAACATTCATAATTTTCTCAACGACGTTAAAATACGCGTGAGAGATTTATTTTTTTTACATGAAGAAAAAAGTGTTTTAGGGTAATTTCTCACAATTATTTACAACCCGAAGGAAGAAAAAGGGCGAAGGAAACATTTTCTCCCTCATTTTCGAGTCATTTCGTTCAATTTTACAGCCATTCCCTAGCCCCCAAATAAGAGCACAGGAAATGCCATCGGGGTCTCTAAAAAACTCTTCCATTTTCAAGAAAGATCTTTTAGTGATGGGTGTGTGGCTAGGGAGGAGCCGTTAGGACCTAATAAAGGTATGACGATCATCTGGTCACTGGTGGCAAGGGACTCTACAAGAGATTGCTTGGAAATCTAAATTGCCCTATTCCAAGCCATTTGTATCATTTGTATTAGAGATGTTTCGGGCTAGCTCGGCTGTTTTTGGCTGGCAGAAATTTTTTATGCCGCTTTGCGTTTTTCCGAATCGAATTTTCCGGCCCAGCATATTTCTACCTTATATGTACTCTACCCTCAAATAAAACCTTCAAAAGTTTCATAAAAGTCCTAGCAACTCAAACTTATCCCAACAATCATCGAGCTTATCCTTCGAATCTCAACTTTGTTCTCCATTTTTCACTATTCTCTCTCTATCTCTCTTCTTCTTTTTCTCTTTCTCTCTCTCTTTCTCTTTCTCTCTTTTTCTTCTACAAAATTGAATTCCCATCCCACAGAATTTCGTTGGCATTTTCACTTTGGATTTTTTTCACATATTTCTTTTCCTCAAATTACCAAAAAAAAAATTTTCTCAAAAATTTTCCATGCTTCGGGCCATTTTTTGGCGTTGTATCTCGTCTTTCAAAAAAAAAGCATTTACGATCATTTTTTACGGTCATATCTTTCTTGAGAAAATATTTTCCTTTTATTTTTTCTATATACAAAAATATTTCTAAGTATTTCCAATAATCTGTGGCCTTTACATATGTGTGATAGATAAAGGCCTCGGATGGGTCCTTTCCCAACTAGGGTCACTCTTAAAATCCTTGGCTAGTTGTTCTAAACTAATTATGATATTTATGATATGTTCGTGAAAATTCAATGCTGGAACATGACTTTTTAAACGACTCCGACTCATCAAATGACTCTGGCCAGGTGAGTCATTTAGGAGTCATGGTAGGTACGTGATATGTTTTTGAACAGCCCAAATTTATAATGGCTATGATAATTTTATGAAATGTCTCATCTCATAAATGTGCGTGAAATTGAGTATAAATTAATTGTAATTAATAAAATTGAAAAGAGAAACGCGGGGGGCTGAGAATGAGAAAAAAGTTTATTAAAATTACTTCACACATGAAGATTGATATCATTACATATATGCCGCATTATTTACATAAATATTAATATAATTTATGAGATGATTGATTTTCAATTTGATGCGTTAATGATTTTAATTGAATAATGAGAAAATTGTTGAATTTTTTTTGGAAAATTCAACCAAAAATCTCAGCCCGTTTTACGCTACGAGGCTGAGATTTGTTTTAGGTCAGTCTGAGATTCTCAGGTTGAGATCATATTGATTCTCAATATGGAGCGACATTTTTCGCATTTTCAATTTTGATTAACTTTTTGAGGAGCATAAAGAAATTTTTCTGAAAATTAATTTTATCACTTGGATTCAGAATTAAACTAATTGGTTTGAGCCAAATTTAAATTGGCGCCAATGAGTTCATTCTGTTGTATTGGATCCGTTGGGGTCCAAATTTTGTGTCCGCCTTCAATTCAGTTTCATAAAAGTTGGCACAAAATTTTGACTCGCTTGAATCCAATGCAACAGAATTAACTCATTAGCTCCAATTTAAATTTGGCTCAAAACATCCGGCCTTATACACGCGAAATTAGGGTAATTCTCCATCAAATATTTTTGGAGTCAAATCTCGAGCTGCGGGTTCGCTAGAAAAGGTAATTTTTTTCGCCTTAAAGAAAGGCTTCTCAAAAACAGGTGCAAAAAGTCAAAATGGAGCAAATTAAAAAATAAACCCCAAAAAATAGTCCTTAATATAGCAAAATGCCAGAAAAAATTCTCAAAAAAAATTTAGCCTTAAAATTCATTGATATCAACTGATTGGAGAATATGCGGAAAATGGAATGATAAATAATGTTGCATAATTTAGCGAAAAGCATTAAATCATTTTCTAGATTGATAAGTGAATGCATTTTACACGGCATTATGTAATCGAGGCAAATTGATTACTTTGATTACCGTAATTGGATCATTCCCATTATGGATCATTCCAGTTATTAACTCTCGAAACATCTCTGATAAAATCGCAATAAATTGGCAAATTGGTTATTAATTATTAATTCAATTAAATGATAAAAACATTCGTTAAAAATGTAATTAAATGAAGTAATTTATTAAAGATAAAAAAAAATGTTGGAAAATTAAGTCGAAAATTTAAAAAATTTGGAACATTTGACCCAATTTTTGGCCTTAAATCAAAATACATATTAAACCAAATTTAAAGTCAAGAGTTTATTTTGATTTAAATTCGCGCTAAAGTTTATTCAAATTTATTTTTAAATAAAATAAATAATTCCTTCTGTTATACTGGTACAAATTTGGTGTTCGCTTTTAATTCATTTTCATAAAGACCGGGACACAAAATTTGGTCCTGCGCTTGGATTCCTTATAACAGAATGAACTCATTGGAGCCAATTTAAATTTGACTCAAAACACCAGCGACTCATCCGCACGAAATTAAGGTATATTAAAAAATTTTAAACTTCCGCAATTTACAATGGACCAAATGCCAATTTAATTTTAATTTTTTTTAAAACTGTTTATTTCATTCTTTTTTTCCATTTTTTTTTTTTTTTGATTTGATAAGTTTTGAGGTGTGAAATATTCGCTTTTTCGAATATTTCCCACACCAATTTTTATTTGCCAACAAAAAAAAAATTGAAGAAAATTTGCATTTTTTTCAAATTTATTTTTAAACTTATCAAAAATTTTAACTGCTGGTAAACAAGTTATTTTTTGGGTTGCTTTGTGTTTCTGAGTCGAGACCAGCCCGGCACGACTCGGCTGGCGCGGCCCGGCCTGGCTCGACCTAGAATGACCATAATCGGGCCCGGTCCGGCCCGACTCGATCGATGGGCCGGTCGGGCCCAGCCCGACTCAGAATGACCATAATCTGGCCCAGTTTGACCCGAATCGACTAGCTCTAGATATCCTGGCCGAGCCCGACCTAGCACTAATATGAAGCTTATGGATTCGACCCTTAACAGGCTCAAAACCGGACATATCATAACAAAATGAACTTTTTGTCGCTAATTTAAAAATTTATGGATTCGACCCTTAACAGGCTCAAAACCGGACATATCATAACAAAATGAACTTTTTGTCGCTAATTTAAAAATTTAATACAGCCAAAAATATTTAGTTTCTAAACTTTTTTGCCAATTAAGACAAAAATCATTTCTTCATGAGACAAATATTACGCTAATTAATTCACTTTACTTATTTTTCGAACTTTTCTCAGCCGTAAATTTAGAAATGATTTTTTTCTCTTTTTTGGCATTTTGTTGTTTCATTTTTTTCGCGTTTTTTTTTCTGCGCGAAAAACGAAAAAAATTCGCCCAATTTAATCGCAACAAAAATTAATTTTTGTTTTTTGAGGAAAAATATTTTGCCGAAAATAGAAAATTAGTTTTTAAATTAATTAATTAAAGTGGCGATTACTGTAATGGGAACGATGGGAAAAAAGCGAACGAACCGCTAGTTTGAAAATTCGAATTCTCGCCAAAAATAAATAATTTTTTTAAAAATTTATTTTTGAATCAATTTAAAAAAGAATAAAAATTATACTGTAAAAATAAATATTGTAAAGTTCATGCTAATTATACCGTAAAAATTGAGTGTGAAAAAAGTTTTCTTTTTGAGAAGATAAAGAGAAAAAAAAGGCGTTTAAATGGCGAAATAAATTTAAATGTAATTTTAAAGTTTATTTAATGAAATAAACAAATAAAAATTTGTTTAAAAATCATTTGAAAAGAAAAGAAATTTTGTAAAAATCAATTTGAATTTTTGTAGAAAAAAGCTAGAAAAAAAACGGAAAGAAAAGAGAGAGAAAAGGAAGAGAGAGAAAAGAGAGGAAGAGAGATAGAGAGAGAAAGAAGGGAGAAAGAGAAAGAAAAAAGGGGGAGAGAGAAGGAGAGAGAGAAAAAAGAGAGAGGGAAGAAAAAAAAGAAAAAAGAGAGATAGAGAGAGAAAGAACGGAGAAAGAGAAAAAGAAGAGAGAAAGATAGAGAAAGAGGGGAGAGAAGGGGAGAAAAGAAGGAGGAAGAGAGAGAAAAGGGAAAGAGAAGAGGAGAAGAGAAAAGAGAGGAAAAGTGATAGAGAAAGGAGAAAAAGAAAGAAAAGAAGAGAGAGAATGAGAAAAGGAATAGGAGAGAATTTAAAATTTACGAAGAAAGAAAAGTTAATTGGGAAAAAAAATAGGAAATGGAGAAAATTTGAAAGCCATTTTAAACCTTTACGGAAATAACAAAAAAAAAATCGAAAAAAATGAAATTTTTTCACTTTTTTCATTTTGCATTCTTACAATTTTTGCCAAAAATTTGCATAAAAATTTGTTTCCTTTTCATAAAAAAAGCGAGAGAAAGAGAAAAGGAAAGAGAAAGATTTCTATTAAAAAAGACAATAGAGAATAGAAAAATCTCTTCAAAAATCAAGTAAAAAAAATGGAAAAAAGGAAAGAAAAATCACTTTAAAAAAAATTTAAAAAGGGAAATTTGTTTAGAGAAAGAAAAAATTGAGAGAGAGAGAAAATTTGTAGAGAGAAATGAAAAGCGAGAAAAGAAAAAGAACAAAAAAATTGATTCTTTTAAAGAGAGAAATTTCTTATTTCAAATAAAAATAAAAATGGCGAAAAATTGGACAAAAATTTCGATTTTCTAGAAAAAAATTTCTAAAATCAGAAAAAAGAGAAAAATATACAGAAATTTATTGATTTAAATGATTTAAATTTAGTGAAAAGAATTAAAATGAAAAAAATTAATTTAAAATAGGTTAAATTGAAAAATTAATTCAATTTATAAGTTTCAAATGGCTTTTAAAATATTTAAAATTATTTTAAAAAATTTTAATTCTTTTTAAAAATGCGCGAAAAATTAATAACCAAATTGGTTAGGCATTCGACGAAGTTTTGGGTTCGAGTATCGATGGGAGCGTCTTTTTTTAAATAATTTTGAAATGTGGCGTAATCGAGATAATGATACAATAATAATGACAATGACAATGATTATTTTATGAAAAATTCAAATTTAAATTAATTTTTATTAAATTTTATATTAATTTTAAATAAAATTATTATTTTAAATGAGAATTTATGAGGAAAAAATATTTTTTATTTTCATTTTGTTTTTGTTGATATTTTCGTATTTTTGCGACTGAGAATTTTCAATTCGAACTTTGATTGATATGTACATCAAAATATCAAAAATATATCATTCATTTATTCATTCATTCGTTTCGCCAACTGATAAACTCAATTTTAATTGATAATATCAATATCCAACAAAAAAATTTTTTAAAGAAATTTAAAAAATTAAATGGATCCGCGCCTGCGGATTATACACACAAAATTAGACATAAACTTATTCATTCTGTGTATGTGTGTGTATGTGTGTTTGCATGTTTATTTGTGTGTTCTGTGTTTTATGTGTATACATATGTATATATGTATGTGTGTATATGTGTGCGTGTGTGTATGTGTGTGTGTGAGTGTGTGTATGTATGTGTGTGTGTGAGTGTGTGTGTGTATGTATGTGTGTGTGTTTTGTTTGCGTGCGTTTTGAACTACATTTGTTAATTGAAATTTAGCCAAAAAGTTTAAGCCAAAGCACCGGAAATATTAACTAGTCGAGAGAGAGAAAAAGTGAGAGAGAGAAAGAGAGAGAAAAGGGAAAGAGAGAAAGAGAGAGATAAAGAAAGCTACAACAAATTTAAGAAATAATAAGAAAATCTGAAGAAAATAAATTTTAAAAATGAAAAAATTGAGAGCAAAAAATGATAAGAAATTAGCAAGTTTAAGCGTTCAAGGACAAACTTGAAATTTCTACCAGCTAGCCGGCTAGCTTACGATTAAAATTGCTATTAACTAGTGGGCTAGCTTGAGCTAGAACCAATTGCATAAAAGTTAATCAACTCACTCTCAGTTTACTAGAGTTGACTTAAGTCAGAGGCAAGTGTAACCCCATTTTGCTCATTTACTAGACTAGCCATGACTTGAATTCATTTGCGAGTTAATTGGTGAGTTTCCTAGCTAAGTTCTTAAGTTCTTAAGATTTTTTGCTTAAGTTTTGTGCGTGCGGAAAATGAGGAACAAAATATTTTTGCGATCAAATGATAATATATGCATACAAAGTAATGATAATTGATATTGATAAATGATAATAATGATAAAATGTGGCTCCGGCTCCATAAATGGCTCCGGAGTCATTTGGACTCTTTTAGCTTATTTCAAAAAAGCAGGAGCCACAAAAAAGCCAGATGACTCCATAAATTGCGAGCCATTAACACATAAATGGCTCCAGATGGCTCCGAATGATTCCGACGAGTTGGCTCTGCAGTAGAGCCATATGACTGCAAATGACTCGGAGCCATTTATAGAGTCGGAGCCATTTATTGAGGCAAGTCACAACACTGGTAGCAATTCAAAATGGGTTATTTTTTAGATTTTCTCGTTGAAAAAGTTAACATTTTTAAGCAAATTTTTGAAAAAATTTCAATATTTGACATTGTGTTTTGTGTTCAGAAATGCGTTTACGGCTTTACGTTATTATAATTCCATCGCCGGCACTGTAGTCGAGCTCGCGAAGAGAACACCGAAAATACATTCCACGCACAGGCTCATCTTGAAATATGGGCTTAAATTGTGGAGCTCGTGCGCTAAAATTTTGTCTTTTCATCTTCAATTTGGTCTTTTTGGTAGGCGATTAATTGAACAGGGGCTTCAAGTTAAGTGTAAGCTCGGGACTAGAGTAATGTAGAAGCCTAAGGCTAGTTAAAGACTAGCTCAGCTAGTCAAACGACTTCAATCAATAGCATATAAATTAGAGATGTGCCGGGCCAAAACGGGTCTGGCTCAGAACATCTCTAATATGGCCTGAAAAAATTTCACGCCAGGTCGTGCCAGAGCAGCCCATTGTGTCAGGTCGAGCCAAAACGGGCCAGACCAGCTTTCTAATTTTTATCAGTCAACCTTAAAAATTTCTGGCCGTCGGGTCGGGCCGGGCTAAAACGTTTTTGGGCCGGCTCGAAACATCTCTAATACACATATAATACTTTTTTTGTTCAGGTCTGCGGTCTGGTGTGTGTCGGCATCGGAATTTGGCTAGTGCTTGACCGGTATGCCGTCGACAATCTCGCCGCTGCAACCGCCAAGGTCCAAGGCCACGAGAAGGATGCCGGACTACGTGATTTGGTTTGATACAAACTTATAAGATTGGGATGAGGACAAGCAAGTCCTAATTTAGACCCTGAAAGGGTTTGAAACCGAATGAGCAGAGATTTGGGACCAGTAATAGATAAATGGCTCAATAGAGGCTTGGTCTGTGAGCCAAAATCAATTAAATGTCTTAAAATTTTTGGGAATGAAGATATATTCTAAAAGTCGACTATGTGAACAAACTTTGAGACACAAAGAAGTCCTCAAAGCGTCACTAAAAGTTCTAATTGTATAATTTTAGCTCAACTGGGCTTTTTTTTCCAGGCCACTAAGCCCACCGCGGTCCGTCAAATCGGCTACGTTTTACTCGTCGGCGGAGTTGTCGTCATTTTCGTCTCGTTTTTGGGCTGCTGTGGCGCCGCCAAAGAATGGCGACCACTTTTGTGCTGTGTAAGGAATTTTGAGGCCTTAAGATCCTAGAATTCGAACTTAGAAAATCGAGAATATCTGCCTTAATTTCGCGTGTATAAGGCCGGATGTTTTGAGTCAATGAGTTCATTCTGTTGTATCGGATCCAAGCAAATCCAAATTTTGTGCCCACTTTTATGAAACTGAAACAAAGCCGGGCACAAAATTTGGATCCCAATGGATCAGATACAACAGAATGAACTCATTGGCGCCAATTTAAATTTGGCTTAGACACGCGAAATTAGAGTAATTCCATATTTCAACTTTTTCAACTTTTAATTTCAACTCAAAAATGTTTTAGTACGCCACATGCCTGATGTTCATTTTGGCGGTGGAAATCGCGGCCGCCATTTACGCAGCAATGCATAGTCATGTGGTGAAGTGCCAATTTTGAATTGAATTGAGATTCATTTCGTCCGTACGCCGTAGTATCACTTCGTTGTGTGGACAAGCCGCAGGTGTTTTGACTCAAATTTAAATTGGCACTAATGAGTTCATTCTGTTATAAAAAAAATTCAAAAAAATGGACCAAATTTTGTGCCCCGCTCTATATGAGACTGAAATAAAGGCAGGCACTAAATTTGCACCCGATTCAACTTATCATTACAGAATGAACCCATTGGCGCGCAATTTAAATTTGACTCAAAACACCCGCGGCTTATCCATACGAAATTAGTGAAGTAAGTTAAGTTTTTTTTGTCATTTTTCTAGTTCCAAAAGGATCTTCGTGACATGTTGCGCGCCTCGTTGAAAATGTACAACGGCACGGACGTTCAACGCCAACGCGGCGAGGACGACGGAATTCTCGTCAAGACCGCCTGGGACAAGTTTATGATTGAGGTAAGGTACAATTTTTTGTTCATTCAATAACGAGAAAGGAAGCCCGGAACCCAAAACTCAGAACGAGGAAGCCTGGAACCTTAAACTCAGCTCACTCAGACCTAGAGCAAATCAATTTAGAAGTCATGTTGTGGCGTGGACTCGCGTGTGGGCGAGTTTCACGAAAGCGGATGGTATCACTTGACCGGACGACGTTACGAATTTCCGCCGGCCTGTTGTCCGCCGAAGCGAAACGGTCGTTTGCTTAACGTATGCCCGGCAATCTCGCGTTACGCTGAAGTAAGAAAAAAAATTTATTTATTTTAAATCATCTTGCCGTAACTCTATCGTAAACATATCCGCAATTATATTCGAATAATTGTACCAATACATATGAGACCAGTTTGTGATTGTGGTAGTGTCCAACAAATGTTGTGCGGTTCATATCGTTACTCATATTGTATATAGGGCTGTCACACAAAGCTGCGCGAATCGCTCCAGGACCTCGCCAGTCACTTTAAGGTTGTCATGTGGACCGCCGGCATTATTTCGCTTATACAGGTCCAATTTAAATTTCACTTTTAGCACTTTGTCAATTTTGAATTTTTAAAGACGCTCCAAACCACATTTTTTCAGATGTTTGGCATAATTGTGGCGTTTTGTCTCTGCAACATGATTCAAACGGATGGCGAATATTATTAATGTAAAAACACACCCAGCGCAGTCAAAACATCCCAGCACAGTCAAAACACCCCATTCAATTTTTGTACATATTGTATTTGTAAACATATTGATTACTGTAACTTTATCGTAACTTGATTAGATCCTTTTTTTTTGAAAATTCTACATATGATATCCATTTTTAACAAAAAATATACCGTAATAATACTGTATGTATATACCATGATAATATATATTGTAATAATATATACTATAATAATACTGTATTAGGGCTGTCACGCAATATATTTTTACGATCATTATGTTCGAATTTCGTTGGCCATCGGCGCGGCGGGACTTTTACCGTTGATTCAGGTAGAATTTTAAAAATACCATAATAGCCATTATGTGTGGGGAAATACAGTAATGGGCATCGATTTTTACCGACCTATATAGAAAATGACTGTAATAATATCGATTTTTTTCAGATACTTCTTCTCGTGCTTACTTGCAGACTGTTTCACGGCATAAAAAATGAACTTTTGAACCTCTATTAAGAACAGTATTTTAAGCAGTAGCCACATAAAAATTTTATAGCATACTGTAATTAACGAAAATTAGCGAAATTTTCAAACCATATCTTGGAAAATCGTCAATTTAAGACCTTGGATGATCGACACATGTTAAGATAATAACTGTATTATGCAATAGAAAAATAGAAAAAACTTATAAAATTCTACATTTTTAAAATGAAAATTATGAGCCAGGTAAAAATTATGACAATGCGATGAGACAAAACGAAAGATTGGAATGGTATAATAATATAAAATAAAATTTCGAAATAAAATGATCTGTTTTGAAAGGAAATGATATTTTTGCCTCATCATATATATTGTAGTGTTAAACGAATAAAAACAAATATATTAAGGAAGAACGACTAAAAAAGGCTCGGCTTGAATCATATGATCTATTTCTAAAAACATTTTTTATGTACATTCATAATACATACATGCCATTTAGAGCCCATTAAAAGGAGAATATTTCTGTGAGGTATTTTCTTCGAGTTGGAGTGTTTAGATAACGTATATTACAAAGTTCACAATTCTCGGATGAAATGGGGTCCCTGCAATACATGTTAATAGTTCAACTCCCATATACCACATAATCGAGCTCGAGCTCAGAGTTTATAGTACCAAAAATGTGAATTTATTCATCAGCTTTTGCGCCAGACACGAACAAATCGAATACATCCAAATAAACAGACACATTTATACATTCTCTTCAAACTTTCAGCTCCATTAATTGTGCAAGCCGTTTGTCAACGGCGTCGAGGAATTCGTTCGTTAGTAGATACGAGCAGGGCCGAGCGTCGCGCACGCCGTGTATGCAAATCGCCAGATCCTTAGTCATCTGGCCGTTCTCGATGACGTCCACGCACGCTTTTTCCAAAAGCTCGGCAAAGCTGAAAAAAATGGAATTTAGAAAGAAAAAGCTAATGAAAAATTGGACAGAGCTACAAAGAAATCCAGAGCCCATTTCGCAATGTCAAAATATTCTAATCACCAACTTTTATGCCTTCTCGTCCATAGCATTTTGTACTAGTATATACGTTTAGTAGTATTGAACCCATTTCAAACTGTGCCAATCTAGTACAACAATAAAAAAAACTCACTGCTCAAGCTCGACATTCTTATCGAGTCGGGCACGATGTGCGAGGCCGCGCGACCACGCAAAAATTGACGCCACCGAATTCGTCGAGGTGGCGTTGCCCTAAGAAAGCATTGAAATTTCTTCAAAAAAATTCTTATTCAGATTGGCGTACTTCATTTTAAATTCGCTCAATGCACCACCAATAGTTATATTCATCTTTGTTTGACTACCTTTTGATATTCGCGATAGTGTCGCGTGACAGTGCCGTGCGCCGCCTCGGCCTCCATGGTCTTGCCATCGGGGCACATCAACACCGACGTCATCAAGCCCAGAGAGCCATATCCTTGAGCTAAAAGCAAAAAGAAAAATTGCAAATTGATTCCAATTTTCGTTCTAAGCCCAGGACTCAATTGTTTAGAATCTCAGAAACCCTAAAGACATAAGCCAAAAGCCACACCGATAATATCAGATTGGACGTCGCCGTCATAGTTCTTACAGGCCCAAACAAAGCCGCCTTCGCTTTTTAGAGCCTGTGCAACCATATCGTCGATGAGCCGATGCTCGTAGTAGATGCCCAACGCTTTGAAGCGCTCCTCATAGTCACTTAAAAATTAAATTCGAGTTGAAAACAAGCTAGTAATCTATTCTTGAAAATTTCAGAATTTTAAGCTTAGAATCCCTCTAAAAGTCCTAAATTCCTAAGCCAAGAGCTTTTAAATCCAATCAATTAATTATCCAACCGTTCGTAAATGGTCTGAAAAATTTCCTTAAATCGGCCGTCGTACGCTTTGAGTATGGTGTTCTTTGTACTGAAATATAAAACATTCTTCCTAGCCATAGCGTATTGAAAACACGAGTGGGCAAACCCGCGAATGCTCTAGAAAGAATTGAGAAAAAGATTAGCTTTGTAGAAAAAATAAAAATTCCAGTCTCCATGCATCTCTTACATCGTCGGTGTTGTACATGCCGAGTACGACACCGCCACTGTCGGCAAAGTCGAAAACGGCGTGCGTTTGTGGCGGCTTGCCGTCCGCTGTTTGAATAGTCAGCTCAAATTTAGTGCCCTTCGGTACGACCAAATCGTGAGCCTTGTACTAAAATTGATGTAATGCGTAAACTAGTACATTAGGTAGAGTCTAAAGGGAATCAAATCAGTCTTAAAAAAAACTCGAAAATACCTGATCGCCGAATGCGTGGCGTCCGATGACGATGGACTTCGTCCAGCCGGGCACAAGTCGAGGAATGTTTCGGCACAAAATGGGCTCGCGAAACACCGTGCCGCCAAGAATGTTGCGAATTGTGCCGTTAGGACTGAGCCACATTCGCTTCAAATTAAATTCCTTTACTCTAGAAAAAAAAGAGAAATAAATGGAACATTTTTCTAACACTCGCTCCTTATACAACGAGTGAAATTAGGCTGTAAAAAAGCCCCTCCCTCCTTTCCCACAAACCGAGCCTCGTCGGGTGTGATGGTAGCGCATTTGATGCCCACGTTGTACTTTTTAATGGCCTCGGCCGCGTCGACAGTCACTTGGTCGTCGGTTTTGTCGCGATTTTCCAGTCCCAAATCGTAGTATTTTATGTCGACATCCAAATAAGGTAAAATCAACTGAAAAAATAGAAAAATTATTCTAGCCAAAAAAACTATCTTAAACCTAGAAGAAGCTCCATCTTAAGCTTTAAAAAAATCTTTCCTTTAAAATAGATACGTATTCCGTTTCTGGGCAATCATTAGTTACCAGCTCCTTCCCAAAATCAACTCAATTCAATTCATAATTTCCTTATCAAGAAGAATAAACTTTTTTCTTGATTTGCGCCCAAATGATTCGCGTCATTTCGTCGCCGTCCAAGTCCACAATCGGATTCTTCACAGCGATTTTCACCTTCGACAAATTTCTCCTCAGTGTAGGCTGAGTTATGCCGGCCATTCGCTGAGATAATGTGCTGAGCTCTAAATAAAACATATATATAAAGTTCCTAAAATTAGACACAAATATATTGGCCAATCTATGGGAAAAATACTAAACACAAATAAATTGTTTGCCAAAGTTAAAAAAGTAGTTAAAAATGATTACAAAAACCTTTTGCTAATGAAAGTTTCGCGTGGAACATTTCTCGCTGCTAAAACCTAATTTATTTATCTTATATAGATAACATAGAAATAATACGAAGTTGGTTTAAAAAATAAAATGATGGGAGGGTATTTTCCATTCTAGAAAAAAAATGACACGCTCTTTCATACTTTAGGTACCCTTAATTTGTTCAAGTACCTTTAGTCGTTATAGATATTCGTCAAAAAATAAAATACAAGTATAAATTGAATTGCGAAAGCTCTTATTCTTAATTTAATCCAATCTTTGTTAAATTTTGTTAAATTTTGATAAATTTCCAAAAATTTTCAAATTTATATTCAAAAGTTAAATAGTGGTGAAATGAAATTTTTTTAACAATTATCCTATTTCTTTTACAGCAACGATTTCGTTATACAGCTAAAAAAATTTAATTAATTACAAAGTTGGAAAAGTTTGGGGCCATAAAAGACGTGATAAAAATGGACACAAAATGAAATTTTTAAAAGGCAAAAATTGTTAGAAATTGATTAAACTTCAAATAAATTAATTAATTGCCATTTTAAAAAATTTTGAAAAAAATTGAAAAATAGCAAAAGGTTGGTGCAGCCGGGATCATTGCTCAATCTTTCGAGACTACAATGTGCACTTTCTTCCGTGCACATCTGGACCTCAATCGAAAGAGAGCGGATCCGGCCAAGCAAGCCAACTATGCGCGTTCCGCACACCGGCGTAATTGCGGGTTCGTTGTGTCATGTGGAATCTAGTTGTACACCATCACAATACTTTCTCATCCGGTTGACTCAGTTAGCTGTGGGACGTACCGAACCTCCGAAGAGGCCACTGGGAATGGTGCCCAGAGGGTCCAGTGAACCACAAACACTGGTATTGACTTAACTCTAGCTTGGCCGAGTCAAACCGGAATCGAAATCATGCAATTGGTGAACACAACAAGATTGATTCATTCTTGGGGATGGGACTCAATTTTCGCTTATATAACCCGAGATTCATTGGCGAAAAATTGGCGATGGGTTTCGTTCGATGGTCAGAGAAACAAGATGCAATGATATTTCGTCGGCATATTTTTATTCTAAAGTTGTAATAAGTTTCATTATAGTTTTTTTTTCTAAATTTGAAAAATGAGAATTTGAATACCGCCAGTCAAAAAACGACTTGCAGCTAAAGAAACTAAAGAAAAAGTTTAATCCATCGCAGCGGACAAATAGATAAATAAGAAAGTAAAGCTCACATCAACCATCTTAAAGTGAAGAAGTAGAAAAAGTAAAGAAAAGAGCGGCACCGAATCTATTCGAAATAGCAGCAAAAATTTATGTGAAGAATCGGAGAGCAGAGATAAAGAAAAATCCTAGTACGTAGAAGTACTAAGGGATCTCAGCGGACCTGCGAGGTATTCGGTGCGAGAGCTTAACATAACTTACCTAATCATACATACAGTATGAAATAATAGAATTTTAAGTGTAAAATAAAATGAGCATAAAAAAGGCAAGAAAACGTACAAAATGTATTTTCTAAAAATTGTACTTTTTTGTATGTATTTTTGTCTGTAATTGTGTCTTTAAACGTATCTCTTTGCAGACAATTATGAAAAAACTGGATTTCAAAATTACACACAAAATTAGTTAAACTTATTAAGAGACGATATTTTAATATTTATTGATTTATGAAAATCCACTTAAATATTTGTATATACTTAATATACTAACGGACAAATCCATAAATTATTGTAGGTTATTGTAAATGCTTAGATACAGCTTTTCAAGGGCTATTTAATGAGTTAAGAAATCAAAAATCGGAAAGAAATTTTTTGAGATAATTGCCTCTAAAGAATTGTTCCCAATAATGGGTAAAAAATAATTTTTTTTTAAATTTATTAAAGTAGAAATTTTTAACTTTAAATAGAAATTTTAATTTTATTTTTAAAAAGCTTTAGTCCTATTGTTTAAACCCATTGATACAGCTTTTAGAGGGCTTTCAAATGAGCTATAGAAATCGAAAATCGGAAAGGAATTTTTCGAGATAATAGCTTCCAAAGTTTGGATGTCCCCTGATAAGAAGTAAAATTTTTTTTAAATTTATTAAAATAGAAATTTTTAACTTTATTTTTAAAAGTCTTTATACATATGTATATACACATGCACGTGAATACTTGTGTAATAATATCTCTTAACACATATACACATAAAAATCATACATACATATTTATAAATTTTTATTACACACATCTATGTACATATATAAAATACTCGTGACACATTTAACTTTATGACTCACATACACATTTGTATTTTTGTAAACACAAACATATACATAGTGGTTGTAATACATATAAAGGATCACATACATACAAGCGGGTTTTAAGCGAAACGTTCTAGTTTAAGGATGCACTTAAGTTTTGAGCGGTGACTTAAAACCAAATGTTTTTATACGTTTTTTTTGCTTTTGATTTTGATTTTTTCATATAAATTTAAATTGGAAAAATTTTCATTGTTCAAAAAAATTTAAAAATGCAAAAATTTTAATAATTTCGAAAAAAGTTAATAAATGATAAGATAAAATGTAAATAGAAATGAGAATTTTTTTGAAAAAAAAAGAAAAATTAAAGAGATTGAGTGAAGAAAGATAAAAGGAACAGTACAAAGTGAAAAAATGCAAAAAAGAAGATGAGGCATACAGTAGACAAAAAAAGAAATGAAAATGCAAATGGAGAGAAAAAAAGCAAATAGCAAAAATATCGTCGAAGCAATGTCATGAAAAAATAAATATTTTCCATGAATCGATCCAAATTTTTTAATTTTTAAAAGTTTCATTTTTTTCTTAAAATTTTAACTTATAAAAATTTTAAATTTTCTTTTAGAATTTTTTGTAGCATAGGACGCGAAATATCGTATAATCCAGTAATAGCGTGTCCTGCGATGGGACTGTCCTATTTGAAGTCGGTTCACGGCATTTTGTCATTTGTGCAAACGGTAAAAAAATTATCGATTAGTTTGCTGTAATATTCTATGATAACAATTACAATTATTTTTTTAATTTAAAATTTCTTACCCTAACCATTTCTTTTTATAGTAATTTTTTAGAGGTTTGATTTTTTACGAAATTTACTGTACTTTCGCCTTGTAACTGTACTTTTGCTTTTTACTGTACTTTCGCTTTGTAACTACTTTTTAAGATATTGATTGGCTTCGCGTTGAGCGCTGCCTTTTTACTGCGGGACAATGAAAAAATATATTTTCTCTTTTACAATACGTTCACACCGTTGATGAGCGTGGTCCTCGTGGAATTTGTGCTGAGTTGGCTCATCTCCGCGTTCATACTCGTCAATCAGCTCATTGACAACGACGTACTCGAGGGGCTGGGAAAGCTCAAAGTGTGTCTACTTTATATATTTATTCTAATATAAAACCTATGTTTTAACGCCGGGGTACTATTAAGATTCAATTAAACTTTGAAATTATATTAGATTAAAATGAGCCAAGAGCTGCTTCCCAATTACAGTATTTATATTAATGTAAAATGTTATGTTAATTTCCTTTTAAAGGTATTAATAGTGCACGCGGTGAGCACAGCGCTGCTCATTTCTGCCGGGATCATCACAATTATTTATTATTTTACGCCTAGCGACGGGAGCGGTTACACGTCGAGGCTGTTCTACGTTATGGTAGGCTCCATTCTATTTGCATACGGTACTAGTGATATGGATGAGATATGGTGTTTTAGGTGGCCTGTTGGATTTGTGCCACGACGTACGTGGCTCAGTTCATTTACGCGTTTCTCGAATAGAGCCATTCCGAAAACTACCGTATCTTCTTGCGAGTATTGTAGCTTAACTTTCTATCAAAGTGCTAGGCTTTCAACTATTACTGTAATTTTGATGAAAAGATTTTTACTTTTTTTGGTATAAAAATTTAAAAAAATTTTATTTTTTGCTTAAATTTTTTATTTTTACTGTAATATTTATTTTTTTTTAAATATATCGTGTAAAAAATTTCTAACGAGTGACTGTATTTCGATTTAATAATACAATAGTAATTTTATTCGGAAAATATAATAAAAATATTTTTTTAAATTAAATTTCAAAATACAGTCCTATCTGAAAATGTCGGCCAAATTTGTCCGTAAACTATACTCTATTCATATGTACAATTTAACTACAATTCAATACTTTACATATACTGTGCGTGACGATGTAATCGCAATTTTTTTATGAAAAAATATAAAAAAATTATTTTTTTCAAATTTCAAAATTTTTATTTTTTAATAGTTGCAGTAAAATAAAAAGTACTATTTTTAATATACTATATATAATATAATACTATATATAATATTTTTAATATATATAATAACTAAAATACGAAAACAGTAATTAGAGATGAATTTGTCTTATTTAAAGTCGATTCATGGCATTTTGTCCGTTGTGCAAATAGTAAGGAATTTATTAATTAACTTATTGTAATATTAGGTTGAAAGGTAATTTCTGACTCATTGTAGTAATAATTTTCAAAATTTATTTTCAGGCACTAAATTTTTGTGTTTCTAGCATTTTTACAGCAGAAAACGCATTACCGTACAATACATTTTAAACAATCGGATCATTTTGTATTTTTGCCGAGAGAGCTAGCTATGAATACTCCTTAAATTTGGAGTGAATCGGTTCAGTAGAAGTCGAGTTATAAAAATCCGAAAAATTGTTAAAAAATGTCAAAGGGCCAATCGTTAAAAAATGTCAAAAACGCAAAAAATGTAGCTTATTGTAATATTGTACGATAACAATTACAATTATTTTTTAATTTAAAATTTCTTATCCTAACTATTTCTAATTTTTTTAGAGGTTTGATTTTTTACAAAATTTAAGGCTACTGTACTTTCGCTTTGTAACTGTACTTTTTAAGATATTGATTGGCTTCGCGTTGAGCGCTGCCTTTTTCCTGCAGGACAATGAAAAAGTATATTTTCTCTTTTACAATACGTTCACGCCGTGGATGAGCTTGGTCCTCGCGGAATTTGTGCTGAGTTGCCTCATCTCCGGGTTCATACTCGTTAACCAGCTCATTGGCAACGACGTACTCGAAAAGCTGGGAAAGCTCAAAGTGAGTCCTATTGGGATCCGTATTGGAACCAAACAGAACACTCATAAATTATTTTTCTTTAAAATCGAACAAATGCCCAACAACATTATTGCTATCAGTCAATATGGTAGTTAATATCAATAGAGTCTTGCACTAATATTATCACTATAGAAAGATCTGATTAAACTTCGTTGATTTTAAGGTGCTAATATTGTATGCGGTCCTTACGACGTTGCTCATCTCGGCCAGCGTCATCATAACCATTTACTATTTACAGCTACCAGTTAAAGCGATAAGAGTTCTCTTAGCCATGGCGAGTCTATTTTATACATACAATACAGTAATCTTGTAATACAATCTTGTAATGTCATTGTCGTAACTCTAATTAAACAGAGCTTCGGTACTAAATCAAATAATACGGTATTAATTTCAGTTGGCATCTTGGTTGAGCTTGCTGACGTATGTGGGCCAATCCGTCTGCGTATTTCTTAATTAAACCCCATCCGCTATTGAATTCTTTCACACTATTTTATCATAACAATTTATCGTATTAATTTACATATTTATTTTTATTTAATAAATGCAAATTATTCAAACATAAAAACGAGTATTGTTTGAGTAAAAATTTATACTAGAAACAATTTTCAACTCGGATCGGGTCCGGCCGGAACAGACATAAAATATTTTCGGGTCGAATTGAGCCCGACCAGCACATTAGTCAAGTTGAGTCGTGCTGGGCCAGGCTAGAGTTATATCGGGACGGATCAGGCTAGGATAGTTTCCGGTCGGGTTACCTCACGGTCGATCCAACTCGGCCCGAAACGCTCTAATATGACCAATTTTTACCGGGAAAACCTCAAAAATTGCGAGAACATTTCTAATGTACTTTATAGTCCAATAATGCATACTGTACATTGATTTTTTCAATACTATATACATATAATAATAATAAATTTTTCAAATAAGATTTCGAGCGGGTTTTGACGGAGGAGCGCGGCCCAGCGTCAAAATTGGCGAGCGCATACCGGCGAACGAGCGACGAGGCGCGCCAGCGCCCGCGTTTGACGCGCTCGTACGATGCCGGCTCGAAAGCGCCGGCGATGCGCCGAACAAAAGCCCGCCGATGCGCAAGCCATTTACGGATTGGGCGCTGAATACCAATGAGCTTATAGATATGAGATGAGTCATGTTTTGATTCGAGTATGAAATAACACAACAAAAATCTACCGTAAACGTGCTGCCTTTCGTTTGTGCGTCCTCGCGCTCTGCGCGCCTAACGAACCCGTCGCGGGAATTATTTGCTTAGTGTAACGGAATTCACTAGAATACAGTAATCATCAAATAATTTTCTATATTACTGAAAATAATTACCGTAACTCGCTTTCGCTAAGTGCTCGCGCGGTTTGTTGGCGCGCCGCTGCGTCGACTGTAGCCGACGGCGGCGCGTTTGCATCGCGTATCCGCAGGCTCGACTCCATTTGATCCTCGAGCGAGCGCGACTTGGCATGGTAAACGCGTTCGGCGGCAAAAAAGAGGCGCTCGTCGTCGCGTAATGATTGCGAGGTGCTCGGCGCATTGCGATTCACCAGCCAGTCCACGTACTCGTCCATATCGTCGTAAGTGGCGCGTGTTATACACTTCAGCATCGCTGTCTTGAGCTTGGCGTGCGGCGGCGCATCTCCGCCGCTGCCATTTTCCGAGCCGACAGCACCGCCGCCGGCCGCCGTCGAAGACGCGGCGGACGTGGACAATAGTCCCGCGCAGCCGCCCACGCTACTTAACGCGCTTGGCGACGCATTCGACGAGCTCGACGTGCCGTTCGATGACACGCTCGACGCGTGGCGCCGCGGCTAAAAAATTGCGCAAAATTTTCATATACATATTATGCATTGGCCAAAAATGCAGCTTATTCGGCAATCAATAACGTCCTTATATCCCATATATTTTCCCCTATACTCCCTAAATTCCTCTGTGTATAAGCCGCGGAAGACCGATCAATACAATTTTTAGGCCAATTATTTGTGAGAATTCTAACACGTCCCCCCTCCCCCCCCCGCCTCCATTTAATTAAAACCAATAATACATATACAGGCCAAACTGTACAAACCTCGCCATGTTGCTCTCTTTGCTGCCGTTCTTTTAATGCGCTGGCAATTTCGCTAAGATTTGTGTATTCATTGCAATTTGCAATTTTACTTTCTAAAAAAATTTCATTTAAATTTTCATTATTTTTAAATGATATTTTCGAGTGGAAATTATTGTTAGTGATAAACCGAGCCGGCAAAATTCAACTTGAGTCGAATCGAGTCGAGCCGAGTGGAACAAAGCCGAACCGAACCAAGCCTAGTCGAGCCGAGTCAAGTAGAGCGGGGTTGAGCCGTGCTCTCTGCTTAAGCATAGCCGAGTCGTGTTCACTACTCGAGCCAAGTTGATTTTAGCTGGCTCGGCCCATCATTAATCTACAGCCCCACTAAATATCGATATAGAACCAGAATTTTCAAAAATAATTTACGCCTTCGTTTCGGCCCGCCGCCGCCGCCACTACCATACGCCAGTTGATCGCTGCTGAGAAAGTGTAAAAGAGCTCCGTGGAACTGCGAAAGATGTACCTCTTCACCTAAAAATTTATTTGACTATTATTTCGTCTATCGTAAGTCTTATATTACCGTCGGGAAACTGAAGTGCGGAATAGCCGTTACAAAATAACGTATAGTAGACCGAGTTTAAATGGCGAACGTGATCCTTTAGACGGTCGTCGAGCTCGCGGCAGCGTAGCGTGAGCAGCTCGTTCTCACGGGCCATATTCGAGTTGGATATGGTAAGCTGGCAGATGAGCCGCTGATAGTAGTCCTGCGCCTGCGACGCCGGCGGCGTTTGCCATTTCAAGTAGGCGCGCGCGTGTGACGACGCCGACGAATGCTCCCCGCCGCTTGTCGACGCGTCCATTCTCTAGAAAATAAGAATACAGTATACATTATACAGTAGGCTAAAAGAATAGAGAAAAAGTTGAAGCTAAAAATTGAAAAATATGGTAATGAAAAAAATTTGAGCAAAAAGTACAAAAAAATAATTTTTTGTGTTTAAAAATTTTTAAAAGTTTTCAAAAGTCGAAAGGTTAATTAAATAAATTTAAATAAAATAAAAAAAAAAAATTAAATTTTCATTTAAGAAAAAATGTTTTTTTATTAATGAAATAAATAAATAAAAATTTTTATTAAAAAAAATTAAGTTTTTACTCAAATTTTTTCGTATTTATTCCAAAAAATTCAAAATTCAATTAAAAATTAATTTAATTAAAATAAAATAATTAAATCGCGTTTGAATGAAAAAATTTCCAATTTAAATAATTAAATTGTATTTTTTTTGTCACACAAAAAAAAGTTAAATGAAAAAATTTAATTTTAAATAAAGTAATTAAAAAATATAAAAATTTAAATAAATTCTTTTGGTCTCGGGCATTTCCGTAAAAAATTGAAAAAATTATAAAAAAAATTTTTAATTATTTAAAAATTGCAAAATGCCAAATAAAAAAATTTAAATTTAAAAAATTAAGTCAAAAAAAAATTAATTAAAAAAAATTATTGTCGAAAATTAAAAACGATTAATGTGAAAATTGTTTAAATTTTTTTCATTCTCATTGTAATTAATTTTTTTCTCATTCTGAATATTGATGGAAAAAAACTCAAAAATCATTGCGTGGTGAATTAATATATGGAATGATAATACATGTTTATATATGGAATGATAATGCGTAATATGCAAAAGCCTCAGATTAGAATTGAATATTATTAATCAAAACTTATCAATTAAAAATTATTTATGTTATTGTGATAAATTGATTTAAAAATGTTATAAAAAGATTGATTCTAGCGAAACCAGGTCTCGAAACTGGAGCCTGACATACCATTAATACACTAAGTATGCACAACAACATATTCAATTTGCCTTTAATTTGTCTTTCCAATTATGTATTAATCAATTGGTTTCAGTAACTTATTCCAAATATTATCAATCAGAAAATATCAACACCGTATATTCAAAATTAATTATCAATCAATCAATACTGTACCAGATATGAGGGTGTCACGTACGAGCCGCCGATTTCGTACATGGATTGCGTGGCGGAAAAAGTTTGTCCGCGTTCCGGATCCCGAACGAGGTTTTGTCGATTGGGACTCCGGCCAGCCGATGTTGGGCCTTCTTGTTGGGTCCTGTTGACCGGCGGCGAATTTGCGTGAAAAATATCCGAAAAAAAGCGTGTGATCAACGCGCCCAAGGATTGGTGGCCCACTTTGCTCGAGCTTGAGCCTGCGCTCGTCAGGTCTGAGCCGGCGCTTAATAAACTCGAGCCCAAGCGGGAGCCTGCTGACGTCGGGGATGCACTCGACGTCGGAGAGGACAAATGAGAGCCGACAGAAAATTCTTGTGAACTCTAAAAAAATTGCAAATTTCAATAAAATAATAGTCTTTTATCAAATGGTCAAATGGCTTTAAAAAGCCCTCTTGGCGAGAATGGGTCTATTGAAAAAAGTAGTCATTTGACAAGATATAAAATGATCGGTTGGCAAGGCTCAAATAACTCTTCGATAAGGCCTACAAAACGTAGGTTTTGACTCGCCTTAAAAAGCTCTTTTTGGGCGATGTGACCTTTTGTTAAAAAGCTTAAAAAAAGAACACAATTTGTTTTATGAGAAAATTAATATTTTTTTAACACGAATTTGTTTTATGAGAAAATTAATATTTTTTAACACGAATTTGTTTTATGAGAAAATTAATATTTTTTTTAATTCTCAAAAGAAGAAAATAAAAAAAAAGTAAAAAATAAATTTTAAAAATTACGCCAAAAAATTAAAAAAAAACAAAACGCCAAAACGCGAAACACACGTAAAAGCAGACACGCCTGATTTCACTTTTTGACGTATGAGCACGTGAAGAAAAGATTACACTTTTAATACCGTTTCCATTTTTAATGAATTAAACACGCAAAAAGTATTTTAATACCGTTTTGCATAAACAAGCAAAAAAAACGGTATTAGTACAGTACAACGATATTGGCATATTTCGAAATAGGAACGCGCACAAATTTTAGGTAAAACTTAGGTTTAGCCTTAACCATTAGACGTCATTGGCTTTGAGCCAAGTCCATCCAGAATTTTTTTTTCTATCGATTACTTTTTAAATTAAATCTCTAACAAAAATAATTTAGTTAAAAGATTACAGTCAAAAAAGTAAAGTCACTGCTCAATTTTTTGGAAATTTTTTGAGTGATTTTGCTTTTTGGCTGTAACTTTTTAATTAAGTTACTTAGAAAGTTAATTTAAAAAGTAAACGATAGAAAAGAAAATTTTGGATCGGGTAGCTTAGAAACGATTTTTTGAAAAATAATGTTATGATTTTTAAAAATTGATCAAACATTCGCTAAAGTAGGGACAATTTTATACAAATTTCACTCATTTTTTTCTCAGCAAAATTTTTTTCCATTTTTTTTCACTCATTTCGCCATTAATTTTTGGGCATTGAAAGAAAAAAGTAGAGAAAAAATGAAGAGAAATGAAGATTGGAAAAGAAGCTAATTAGTCACATCTCACCAGCAAAACGCCAAAACACCAAAAAAAAACAATTTCGAAAATGAGAAAAAATTTTCCCAAATTTTTCATTTACAAAATTACTTTTTTTCGAATTTATATTAACAAGTAAGAAAATTTGAATTCTGGCCCACTTGGACATTTCGTTATTTTGAGACTAATCTCCCTAGTTTTTTTGTGACAATGTTCTTCAGTTTCTATATAAGCAATTGCTAAAATTGGGATCTCGAATGTCTCATTGAATTCGAGTTTAACAGAAATTCAAAAATTTTAAAACTTTCTTCAATCTTACATTTAATACTCATTTATTAGGGACTCAAATTTTACTGTAACTTATAATTTTCAATCCAAATTCTACAATAGGCTAACTTTTTTTAAAGCTCCGTTTAAAAATATTCGAAAAATGTTTTAAAAATATTCGGAACAGAAAATATTTTAAGCGTGAAATTATTACGTAAAAAAATGACGTAAAACTCAGGCTTAAGGAAGCAAAAACTTAATCGAGGTCCACGCGGAAATAATATCCGTAAAAATCCAAACTCAAATTGGCCATGAAAAAAAATTGGAATTTTCGAACAAATTGAACCTTTAAAAATTGAGAAAAAAATTTTCATTCAAAAAAAGCGAAACAAAAGCAAAGCTCAAAAAAATAGAATAGACTAACAAGCTTAAGCGTTCAGACTTAAGTGTGGGTTTAATGTTTTTATAAGATTGGAAATGCGATAACATAACAATGTGTTAAAATTAATGGATCTTTGGAAATTGAATTTTCTTAAAAGACCTGGAAATAGGGATTCTAAAACTGATTCTTAGAAGATTACTGTATTGGACTGGAAATTGGATTTTATGAAGTAATGTGACGAAAAGAAAGTGCTAAAAGAGTTAATTTATTAGTTTTTGGAAAAATATGACTGAAAAGATTACCGTATTGGACCGGAAATTGTATTTCCATGAAATAATGGATTGGGAAAGAGATTTTTTTAATAGATTTTTTTAAAAGTACTCTATGGGACTGGAATTTAGGCTTTTATTTAAGCTTAGATTCTGGGCCCATGCATTATTTTTGTCTCGCGTCGTTTTGTCCCAATGAGTGCTCAAAAAGCTTAACTTAAAAAAATGTTTTCTAAAAAAATGCAAAGCCAAAAAATCAAAAATAAAATGCAAAAGACAAAAGAGAAAAAATTGTAGAGAAAAAAATGCTTTCCAAGAAAGAAAAACGCATCGACAAACGCATTTTTCCATGCATTTTTTAGTGGATTTTTAAGTGAAATTCTTTGAAAAAACGTTTTAAAAAATTAAAAATGTTTTTTTAAATGCATTTTTATCGAGTTAATGACTTAGGTTTAAGCTTAAGATTAATTTTAAAGTGGAAAAGCTTACTATTTCACAAAATTTTAAAGTAAATTTTTAGCTGGAATTCAAATTTTTTGTAATGCCTTAAATACAATTTTTTAGAAATTAGTGATTGGAAAAAATTAAAGATTCATTTTAAAAATATAATAGATTTTTTATCTGTACATTAAACTTACAGTTAATGGCAGCAAAAATGGCGCGCGATTGAGAAGTGTACCCTGAGGATTACTGTAATTTTTGAATAATGTTTGTTTACAGTATCCGTTGCTAGAAATCTGGTTATTATATTTTGAATTAGTTGATGACTGATTTCTATATCCGGCAGAAGATTTCCAATTATTCGTAAAGATCATGGACTCCTGGGTACTATAGCCTTCGTCATCAAACGAGTCTTTTTCACCGTAATTCGTGCTTTTTAAAAGACACGAAGTTTCGCCACTGTATTTTTGATTGAAGAAAATCGTTTCCTCCTCATCGTCCGGATCTAGATCCTGATTCTTCAATTCGTCTTCGTCCGTTAAGCAGACCTCATTCAGAGCCCAGGAAGAGTTTGACGACGATGCGGAAATTCGCTTCCATTTTTGGGATGTGTTTGTGAGTCCGCAGAATACTATAAATATCAATCTATTACTATTACTGTAAAATTTGTTGCTCGCACACATGAAAAAACTTACTGTTCCGTAAAATTGTGCACGAATTTTCATTGACATTTTGGCGTACCGTCAAACGCCTCGCTTTTCGGCGTTTATTGTAGCTTTTTTTCGCCATGGTCGTCTCGTTGGTAGCCATAAACGAGTCCAGTGATATGGTAGCGCAAATTTCCGTGTCCGGCGTACCGTCTCCACCCTCCACGTAAAACACGCAACTTGTGGCGATAATTTCCGGATGTCGACTACGATACTCGGCGCACACCAAGGACGTAGCTGAATTACGGTGGATTCGCGAAATCAATGTCCTTTGACGAACATAAGCCAACTGATAGAAATTTCGTGAGAGTAGCTAAACAAAATTTTCAAATAAATTTATTCCTGTAATAAATATATACAATATATATATATATATATATATATATATATATATATATATATATATATATATATATATATATATATATATATATATATATATATATATATATATATATATATATATATATATATATATATATATATATATATATATATATATATATATATATATATATATATATATATATATATATATATATATATATATATATATATATATATATATATGCGGCCAATACTAGAAATCGGCCATTTCTAGAAATGGCCGGCCAAAACTAGAAATGGCCGGCCAAAATAATTATGATATAAAAAAAAATCTTTTCAAAGACAAAAAACTGTAATAATAACTGTAATAATAAACTGTAACAATGAAAACTGTAATAATAAATGATTTGCTGTCTATTTTTCGCTAATACGCTAATTCACAATCATTTATTATTACAGTCATTTATTATTACAGTTTCAGTTTTGGCCGGCCATAATTATTTTGGCCGGCCATTTCTAGTTTTGGCCGGCCATTTCTAGAAATGGCCGATTTCTAGTATTGGCCGTAACATATATATATATATATATATATATATATATATATATATATACATATTATCTCCAAGTTTTAAAAAATTTTTAAAATAATAAAAAATTTTTAAAAGTTAAAAATTTTTTTTTGTTTTTTTGTTTCGACAAAAAAATTTTTTCAAAAACAAAAGAAAAAATTTTGGAAAATTCTTTCACTTTTTTCCATTTATTGTCTCTGACTTCTTTTACTTTGCTAGAGAAAAGAATATTTTTTATTTCCGATTTCCAAAATACCGTAACATGGCTGTATTTTTGGATAATTCCTGATCCATAACCTTTTTAAAAATAATGTAAAAAATTCAGAATTTAGGAATTTTCTCTAAATAAAATTTTTTGTTAATTCAACATCATTAATAATTGAATTCTGTTCGTGACATCATTCGAAATCATTTTCTAATTTTAATTTATTCAAAAAATTAACATTTGAAAAAAAAGGAAAAAATAAATTTTTTTTAAAAAAAAGAAACATTTTTATTTGAAAAACGAAGAAAAAAAATGGGAAAAAAGAAATTTTATCGGAATTTGGCACATTTTTAGCTTATTTTTTTCTTCTTTTTTTAAATTTTTCTCCTTTTTTCGGCTTTTTTCCTTTTTGCTTTGACAAATTTCGAAAAGAAAAAGTCGAAAAAAAAATTTAAAAGTCAAAAAAAGTAAAAAAAAAGTTAGTCAAAAAAAGGAAAAAATAGAGAAAAATTCCAAGAAAACAGAAAAAATGGGAAAGGTAACTGTAAAAAAGGAAGAGAAAAATGCAAAGAAAAAAAGAAAACAGTAAGAAAAGTGGAAAGTGTAAAGAAAATCGTAATAAATGCGGAAAAAAGGAAATGAAATCGTATGATTAATGAAAAAAAGGAAAAAAATAGCGAAATGTGCAAAAGAAAGAGAAAAATTAAATGCCAAAGGAAAGAAAGAAAAGAGGAAAAGTGAAAAGAGAAGAAAAAATGCCAAACGTTTAAAAATAAAAAGGAAAATTAAGCGAAAATGCGTCAAAAAAAATATAAAAAGGGAGAAATTAAAAAAGCCAAATTTCAAAGAAAAGTGCCTAAAAAAAATTAAATAAAAAATGTAAGAACAAAATTAAAAAGTGAAAAGTAAAGCATTAAAATTTGTCAAGATTAAATTCTCTCACTTTCCTCGAGGTTTATAACTAAATTTTACAGTATTACACAAAAATTATTTTTAACTTGTTCGATAGGCAATAGAAACATAGAAGACTATATTTTTTAAATAAAAATTTATATGTATTTACTTTAGTTTTTGAATATTGAAGTTACGGTCGGGATTCAAAATTTCAAGTTTGATCACAATATGAGTTCACAAAAAAAAACAAATTTAAAATAATATGTATTTCAAAAAAAAGAAAAAGAAAAATCCAATCGATAAAGTATAAAAATAAATCAAAAATACATATACAGTAATAGAGAAAAATGGAAATGGAAGAAAAAATTCTTAAAATCAGTTTTTGCCATTTGATTCGAAATTTTATCTTCTATCGACTGATGATATCATTTCGACGTCATCAGAAAAACAATATAAAACATCACGGCATTAACTGAAAAAGTCACTTTTTGGTATAACGTGATAGCACCAAATTATTGAATGTGTTACGATTAAATAAAACTTGATCAAATATAGACTCTACAGTTTCTTCAATATTTTCTAATTTAGTTAGGCTTAGACTTAGGGTCAAAACAAAAAAAAAAGGAAAATGAAAGTGAAAAATGAAAAAAGTAAAAGGAAACTTTTTGAAAAGGAAAAGAAAAATGAATCATTCCATTTTTTCATTTTTTTCTTTAGTTTTTTTCAATTTTTTGAGGCTTTTTTGCTTTTCGTATAATTATTTTTTTTCATTTCATTTTTAAATTACTTTTTTTTCCTTTTTTTGTCAAAATCCTTGAAAAAAATTCAAATTAAAAAAAGGCAAGAAAAAGAAATTTTTGCTTTAAAATTAAAATTAATATTTTTATTGAATTAAATCCAGAATTTTTCTGCTAATTTAAAATTAGGAACTTAATGACTCATGGAAATTTCAAATTGAACTAAATTTAAAATTTTTATCTCAAACTCATGCCAAAAATCCAAAAATGTGCCTGCCTTGGACTCGTTTGCGTTGAATACAATTTTATGTATTTCACTCTGACGTCGTATCGCATCGTATACTGCATTAAAGGATTCGAGCTGCTCGTTAATGGTGTAGTTTTTTGCATTCTCAATTACGCTACGTTGATCGTAGTGTAGCGTTTGATATTTATAATATTCTCGATTACTGTAGAAGCTTCTTGTAGAATTATTGTCTTCATTTACTGTATAATTTTTTACTAAAATTTTTATTATTTTCAAATAAAAAAAATAAAATTATCGTTTCCACTACACCGAAATCGTGTCGCGCGGGCGCCATTTTGAGAGCGGAAAAATGCGCGACGCCGAAAAAGCCTGCCGGAAAAATGGCAATCCAATCCTGCTCGGTTACAGTAAACCCGTCGGCGTACTGTACGTCGACAACAATCGACTCGCCGACCACGTAACTATATTTCAAATTGAAGAAACGCACTTTTTGACGCATTTTTTGCATAATGTCAAAAAAGTTCTAAAAAATTTTTTTTAATGTAATATAAATTTATCAGAAAGCTATTTATTCTGGCATTAAAACAAATTAATTAAAAAATAGAATAAAATTTATTTTATTATTATAATTAAAAATAAATTGGAAAAATAGAAAATACTGTAATGAAAAAAATACACTCAGAGAAAAATGCGCCAATTTAAAAACGATAAAAATGCGAATTTTCCAAGTTTAATAGCGCAATATTTGCAAATTTAAGCGTTTAAGGCCGAGTCTATGTGCTTAAGCCTAAACTCATTTTAGAATAAAACAAAAAAAATGGGAGGAAAAATGGAAATTTGGAGAGAAAAGTTTAAAACTAAAGTTTAAATTAGAAATTTATATTTGAATTACAAAACTTAAGCTTATGTTTAAATTTATTTTAAAAAAGTAAATATTGAGACTAATCTTATATTAATAAAATAATGTGTTGTTTGAACTCTCTCTAGAATTATTAAAATTTATATTAAACGGAATAAAACGGTATTAAGCAATAGACAAAGAAAATTTAGGCTTAAATTAATTCTGAGGTTAAACTTTAAGCTTAGGTTTAAACTTGGAATAGTCCTTTAATAAGCTTAGGCACAGCTTTGTTGGGCCAATTTGATTTTATTAGATTGTAGGCTTGGGCATAGTTATGCCCTTTTGTTCAGTCCTGTGCCGTTTTGTCCAGTGACACATGTCTAAAAAATAATTTGAAAAAAAAAACATTTGAAAAATAGAAAGCAACAAAATGAATCGAATTAAGAGAAAATTTTCTTTGGGGAAAAGTTTTTTTTATCTTAAATTTGCCCTCAAGTGTTTTTCACTTTGACATTTTTCTTTTTCGCTTTTTTTATTTTTTTTATCTAGTTATTTTTCTCCCAAAATTTTTCTCCTTTTTTAGTGTTCCTCTAAATACTATTTTTAGCAAATTCAAAATTTAAAAACCGTAATTCCTTCACCTCCCCTGCCCCCAGCCTTCCTAATTCTTTTGAGCAGTAGCGGGACTTGATTCCCACTCGCATTTTAAATGTTGGAACCAACCAGAGTGCTGGGACTCGACTCCTTAAATGACTCTGACTCCCTAAATCACTTCGCGTGAGCATGTCACTTAGGACTTCTATTTTAAATGACTAGTTGTTTAACCATTTTACCTCCCAAATAACTCGAACACATATAGGAATCAAGTCACAGCACTGACGTTAAGACATTTAGAAATTGTGGAATTAAACGATCTATTGAGTGATATGAAAAATTTCGTTTAATACTTTAACCACCTTTTTACTTTCTTTCTTTCGTTTTAGTTTTAATTTTTCTTTTTAATCACTTTTTGTTGCTTCCAAAAAACAATTTTAATTCCATTTTTTCGGAATTTTAAAAAATTGGCCACTTTTATCGAATTTTTTTGAAAATTTTCTTTTTTAAGATTTAAAGCTCAAATTTCTTGGCATTTTTTTGTATTTTTTTGCTTTTTTTGCCATTTAAAAAAAATTATCAGAAAATAATTTAAAATAAAAAGAAAAGAAATTCAAGTAAAGGAAGAGATGAAATTAAAAAGAGAAAAGAAATAGAGAAATAAAAGAAATGGAAAAAATGAAGGAGAGAAAAGAAAGAAAAGATAGAAAGAAAAGGAAGGAATGAAAGAGAGAAATGAAAAGCAAAAAGAACATAAAAACGGAAAAATTTAATGGATTTATTTGCAGCCAGCCAGCAAGCTATCGAGCCACCTCAGCCTAATCCAACAAACTACAGTTTCAGGCCGTTAGTTTATCACTTTTCGTTTCAATTCTTCTCTCTCTCTCTCTCCGTCCCTCCTTTTCTCGCTCTCTTTTTTGTTGTTGCTCTCGAATTAAGCCGGCTAATGTTTGTCATAAAAACAACGCAAAAAATTGCATAGAAATATTCAAATTAATATGCCACACCACACATACATACACGCATACATATGTATGTATGGCACATATGTATGTTTGTCCCTACTCACATTTATTCATACACATGTGTATTGTGCAACAAACATATTCAATATGTATGTATGTATGTGTGTATGGGTGGGTGTGTTTGTAAATTTATAAATTTGAACAAATAAAATGTAAATGAGTTCTAGTGTTCAATTTTTATCATTGTCATAAAAGTTTACACACTAATTTGAAACTCTAACTTTTTTTAAAATTAATTGAGCCGACTATTGGTCCGGCTCGGCTCGGGTAGTGAGGCCGGTTCAGGTCGGTTCGGCTCAACTCGGCTTGGCTCGACTCGACTCGAAATTTTTTTTCTGGAATATTTTTTTATTAATTTTTAAAAATATTTCCCTTTTTGGGTTAATTTTAAATTATTTTTTTCATTTTTTTACAAAAACAATATAAAATTTAGATGTTTTTTTGGGGAATTTGGCGCCAAAAAAACCACACACACGCAAATTGCTAAAAAGAAATTTGAGGAGAGAAAAAAAGAGAGAAAAAATCAAATAAAAAGAAAGTAATGAAAAAAAAGGGAATGGGAGAAAAGTGGGGCATGCCGGCTGGGACGTCGCGCCACTGCCACTAAAAACGACGTGAAATTGGGTCATAATGGAGAGAAGGAGAAATGGAAAATATAGAATGAAGAAAGAAAATTAGGAAAAAAGAAAGAGAGAGAGTGAAGGATGGAAAAGAAATTCAAGAAGATAAAAGAGAAAGAAAGAAAAGCGGAAGAGAAGAGAGAGCGCGAGAAGAAAAAGGAGAGAAAATGAGATGAAATAGAAAGAAAAAATTGACAACGTAAAATTTTGGAAATTAAAATTTTTTAAAAAATTTTAAATCGCCAAAAAATGGCCTTGAAAAATAGATTTTTAAAAGTTGAAAATCGTGTAACTGGGTGAATAGACTTGACACACAAACACACAAAACAAAGACCATACGAAAAGACAAAACACACATGCATAAAAATGGTGACAACCTAAAAATCCCAAAAAAAGAAAGAAAATATGCACAAATGTACTTACATACGTATACTGTACATTTTGCGGGAAGAACTCTTTATATTATATGTGTATATGTATGTTTGGCATGCATTTGTAATTTTTATACATAAACATTTTTCTATTAGCCTAAAGCCAACGATCAATCAATCAATTTTGATAATTGAACGATTAAAATATAAATATATTTTTACTGTATTTATTTTAAATTTTTTTTTACCATTTTACTGTATTTTCTTGCCAATATTTTTCCTTATTCTTACAGTATTTTTTTTGTGTTGACAAATGTGTATGTTTCTGTGCGTATATCTTGTATTTTTACTGTAATTTTTACAAGTCATTATCATGAAAAATTCACTTTTGTCCGTCGTATTCATTTGTGCCATTCTCTCCCGCATATTTTGTGTATTTTATTTTTGTGTATGTGTGTATCGCGCATTTGTATTGCGAAAATTTTGCGCGTGCCGTATATTTAAGGATTTAATTTGAAAATTTTTGAAATACATTTAGTCCCGAATCTTAATTTTGTATTTTTTAATGTATTTGTTTATTTATTGTGCCACAGAATACGCAACTTATACAAAAATATGCAATACACAAAACTAGAATAAAGCATATAAAATTTTTTGTATGTTTTTGAATGTTTTTTGTATTTTGTTAAATTTGTATATTGATCTTATGTGTGTTTGTATTTATTATTTGTGTGTTTGTATAATTTTGTGTGTTGTTCGTTATTGCTTATATTATTTTGTGTGTTGTTTATTTTGTGCAATTTTCTCTTTTTGGAATTGCGCGAAATAAATTGGGAAAAAATTGAATTTTGAATTTTTTTTGGCCGTCTGCTGGCCGAAAATTTTTTAAATTTACTTTTGTTTTTAATTATATTTTTAAATTGAATTTTAAATTTTTATTTAGAAATAATAGAAAAATGGAAAGAAAAGAACGCAGAAAATTAAATGATAGAAAAGAGAGAAGAATGGGAGAGAAAAGAGGAGAGAGAGAATTGCCTTAAGCCTAAGCCTAAGAAATGAGTCGACCCGAAACAAGTCAGTTCAAAAATTGTTCGAACTCAGCTTAACCTAGGCTCAGACCCACGCTTTTTGAAAAAAGAAAAAAAGCAAAAAGTAATAAAATAATTAAGAAAATGGGCAAAAGAGAGAGAATTTTTTCCCTTAAATTTCTCTTTGCCGACTCAAGGTCACGGCGCACACCGCGTGTCCCCGGTACAACGCGACCCGCGCGCGCCACTGAAAAATGAAAAGAACGCAAAAAGAGAAAAAAAAAAGAAAGAAAAGGGAGAGAAATCTTTCGTATTTTAAAGTTTTGAAAGTTTGAAAGTTCACGGAAACTCACATTTTTCCATTTTTTTCAATTTTTAATTTTTACACAAAATTTGAAAATTTTTCGTTTATTGTAATCGAACTTTTTTTCACGAAAATATATTCTGCATACTGCTTACTGTACTCCGTGTTTTTATAAATTTCGAATCTCAAGGTCTAATTCTTATTTTACTGTAGAAATATTTTAGGCGGCTCGTCGCGATATTTTTTTAAACTACGAGCCAATTGAACGCTTTTTAAGAGCACGCCAAAAGCCCATCCTCAGACGAATTACAATAGGCACGGGTATATTGTATTGTTGCGAACGGAAAAAGAAAGTCGCGCGCACGCAATGGAACTAGAGAACGCGCGCGACGCGGGCGCCATTTACAGCGCCTATCGAGTGAGTCCGCTAAACGCCAAGATTCGGAGCCGAGACGGCTTTAAATTTCAGGCTCAAGCCGGCCGGGTTGAGCTAAAAAAGGCCGATTTGAGCCGAGACGAGTTCAGGCTTCATGCTCGTCGAGCCAGGCTAAAACAAGCCGAAACGAGGCAAAACGAGTCGAGCCGGCTCGGCTTTTTCTTATTCAGTTCTCTTTTCAAAATGAAGTCAAGGAGGGAAACTTAAATTTTAATGATTTTAACTTCCAATTGATTTTATATTTTTGTTTTAAAACAAACGAACGAATTTTAATGTTTTTTCTGAAAATTTGTTTTAACTCGTTTTTCGCCCTCATTTTTACACAAAATTTTTTGAAGAAATTGACAGAGAAAAAGTTATGTTTTTTCTGTTTTCTTTCATTTTTCTTGTTTTCACAACTTGCTCGGGAAGCGAGAAATATGAATAGTGAATGTATTTTACAATTTACCCCATTTGAAGATTTTTCGAAAATTTTCATATATTTTTTATATATTTTAAAATTTTTGTGCATTTTCCCGGAAGAAATGAAATTTTTTGCTTAAAAAATGTGTGGAAGAAATTTTCGAAAAGATTTTATTTAAAAAATAAAAAAAAATTTTTTTTTTGTTCTGATTTTTTTCGGAGAGAAATCTGAAAAACTTCTGCTGACCTGACCCAATTCCCCACATTTTTGTCGTGTGAGCTCGCCGATGTGAAGAGAGAGAAAAAATTGAGAGAGAAAGAGAAGGAAAGAGAAACGGAGAGAGAAAATGATAGAGAAAGAAAGATATGGAGAAAAATAGAATGAAAGAGAAAGAAAAGCGAAAATTTTCTGGAGAAATTAAAAAGAATTAAATTTCTTTTAAAAAAGAAAAAATGAAAGAAAATTTTTGAAAAAAGTGGGAAATTCTCGCTTTTAGTCTTTTCGATTTGTATGTTTTTGTGTGTTTTGTGTGTGTTGTTTAATGTGTTTCGAATGTCGATTTTTGTGTTTTGTGTTGTTTGTAATTCTACTCTGTGTAATACATATATGTACATACATATTTGTATTTTATGAATGTGTGTATTTTCATAAATACACAAATATGTGTGTTTTTAGTGTATTTCTTAAACACCCGTAACATAATAGCTCTCTTTTTCTACGGTACTTTTTACTTTATTTTTTACTTCATGTAAGCTTGTTTCATTTTTCAGATGAAATATCGGAAGACGAAGCGGTTCAGTGGCGCTTCGCCGTACGCGGCCGACGCGGCGACAACAGCGGCGTCAAAATCGCCGCGCGATAGCGACTACGACGCTTTAATAATGGCCGGGCGGCGTACGCGCGCACGTGACGCACCGCCGTCTGCCGCCTCGTCGTCAGGCTTTTGCGCGTCCTCGTCGTCGGCATGCGCTAGCGGTTCGCCACCTTCGTGCGCGTCCGTTTCGCCGCCGTTCGGCGCGACGCCAGTTGTTTCGGCAGCGCGACGCCAAATAAACGACGTGCAACCGAAATCGGCGGCGACGCATTTGGAACATCAACTGAGTCACGGTTACAGAAATACAAGTCCCCATTCCACACAGATCAACCACAGAATTCTGGAGAACAAAGACGTGCACGAGTTGACGCGGCCGTGCACGTCACACGACGACGACACGCGCATTCACGTGGACTGTGCGTTAGATGAAGAGGACTACGGTAATGACAGCGCAGCGCTCTCGCCACAGCTACACGACTTTAGCTGCGCGACACCAGCAAGAAAGAATTTGATTGAGGTTGCTGTAATAAACAAATAATTAAAGTTACTGTAATTAGCGAATTTCAGAAATTAATCGAAATCGACCGGCTGGAGGCGCTAATCAATTTGCGCGGGCTGAAATTACGCAACGCCGCACAGACAGCCGCCGAGACGGCGGGCGCCGCGCAACGCCTTTCACATATTGGTGACGAAATCGTCGAGCAGCTGGTCGAGTGGACCAAAACACTGCCGTTCTACGCGGAACTACCTGTTGAGGTCCATACTCATTTGTTGACGCAACGTTGGGCTGAGCTGGTAAGATTTTTTTCGATTTACAAGTCAAATGCTCAGTTATTTGAATTTATGGATTTTTCAAAGGTCCTCTTATCAGCCTGTTTCTACGCCTACTGTACCAACGGCAACGCACAGCCGCTCGCCGACGATGAGAAAATGATGTCATCGCGCTCGATCACACACGCCACGCAGTGCAATTTGTACGCTCTGCAGGCGCGTCTCTCCGCCATAATGGGCAAACACATTCCGATCGAGCACGTCAATAAGTGGATGATATAAGATAGGATCCAATCAAAGTAAATAATTTCTGATTTTCAGAGAGGCCGGGCCGTTGGTAGAGACATTCACGCAACTATACGAGTCCTTTTGTCGGCTGAGAATTACGCTCGAGGCATACGTGTGCCTAAAAGTGATTACCATATTACACTACGCAGCTCCCGTATACGGTAGGTTATTGTTATAGAATATTTAATTTTTTTATAAATTACCGTAATTTACGAGTGAAATTTTTCCAGAAAACGAAGAAGAAAATCGAAAATCCGCGAAAATTCATGCGCTCTATGCGCGCCGCGTCTATACAATTCAGGATCAGTTCGTCAAAGCCTTGCAGATCCATCTTAGTCAGTGCGAGGACGGTCCGAGACTCTCCGAAATTTTGAATTGGTTTGAATAATTTTTTATTTGGAAATTTTTTTGGTTATTGTACAGAATTAATCAGAAATTAAATTTATTAAAGAAAAATTTTTTAAAAAGCTAAGTTATCGTAAATTGAATTATCAGTACTGTCTGTTTATGATATTTAAATTTAATTATAGTAAAAGTTACCGTACTTTAGGCAACCCGCATTGAGTTTAGCCGGTACGGCGTTACTCCAAAGTAAAATGTTTTACGTACCGTTTCTCATATGCAAAATGCCGGACGCGCTACCGTCCGCCGCTACCATAACCGACGTTGCTGCGGTTTCTACTGTAGAAAATGCATCCTATAACGAAATCGATAACGACGAAACCGATGACGATGAGAATTGAACTTTTGGCATTTTTTTGTGATTTTTTAATAGCATTTTTAGTTTTAATTGTCTTTTTTTAGATATCTTTTTTGAGCTCGATTGTATTTTTAAGACTAAAAATGCACATTTATCGTACAAGTGCAAAAGCATTTTGCATTTTTTGAATCCAATGCATATTTTTTGGATATTTAATTTACCCTAATTTCGCGTAGGTCGGGTGTTTTGAACTAAATTTTTTGGTGTCAATGAGTTCATTTCGTTTTATTGGATCCAAGCGAGTCAAAATTTTGTGCCCACTTCTATGAAACCGAGACAAAAGCGGGCACAAAATTTGGATCCCAACGGATCCGATACAACAGAATGAACTCATTGGCGCGAATTTAAATTTGGCTCAAAACACCCGGCCTTATACACGCGAAATTAGCGTATTTGAAAAATGCATGTACCTCTAATATACAGTATTTTTATTACTGTAACACTTTTTTTAAATTGAACTTTTTAAAGCATATTTTACTTTTTTACCGCATTTTTTAACTTGCATTTTAAATGTCGAATCTCGAAATACAGTATTTCTTTCTTTCTTTTTTTCCATTTTAATTTCAAACTTAATAATTTCTAATTTTATTTTAATTTATTTTGTAAATTTAATTTAATTTGTTCTACTTAAAAAGTGCAATATATTTTTAAATTATTTATTTTAATTCTTCATTAATTAATTAAATTAATAATTTCTTTAGTACTGTGCTTTCACAATTATAAATCGAAATATATCGATTAATTAATAATTTTTTAAAAGTTTTAAATTAATTTTTAAATTAATAATATTTTAAATTTTATTTTAAATTAACAATTTTTCCATTTAAATTATTCCCCAAAATGTCTTTCAAAAAAATTTTTTTTCTTTATTTAAATGTTACGATATTATTTTTTACATGTCTCTTAAAGGACGCATGAACATCAATACAGATTTCCACACAATTTGTTTTAACTTTTTTTCTACGATAGATAGAAACGTGGGTTTTTTTGCATTTTGTAGAGCGTACTCGATTTGTGGGGGACGTGCTTTAGCGATTTTTAAAATGTTCATTTTTAGTATTTTTATAGAGGAAAATGCAACGAAAAAAGTGCATGTGGCTGAGCATTTTTTTCAAAAAGTGATCCAATGGACTTGAAATTTTTGCTATGAACTCCTTACATACACTGTTACACTCCTGATCGATTGGATAGGAGCCGAGTTGTAAAACTTCAAAAAACGGCAAAAATGCAGAAATTTGTCGTTTTTGTCGTTTTTTGAAGTTTCATAACTCGGCTCCTATCCAATCGATCAGGTTCAAATTTATAAAGTGTAATAGTGTATGTAAGGGGAGCAAAAGTTTCAAGTCCATCGGATCACTCTCCGAAAAAAATGCTCAGCCACATGCACTTTTTTTGTTGCATTTTTCTCTATAAAACTGCTAAAAATGAAAATTTTAAAAATCGCTGAAACATGTCCTCCACAAATCGGATACAAAATGCAAAAAAACTCACGTCTCTATCCATAGTAGAAAAAAATTAGAACAAATTGTGTGGAAATCTATATTGGTGTTTACGCGTCCTTTAAAAATTAATTTACTGTATTTCTACGAACCTACATAAACACCTTTATGGACTTATTTCCTATCAAAACACCACACCATATGCTTCCTTGTGATTGAAATGGCATAAAAAACTTTTAATTGGCATTTTTTCAAACAGACAAACAAAAACGCTTTCTAAAATTTATCAATTAATTTAGACAAAAAAGTGGCGATGAGTTTCGCACATTGGCTAGAGAAGTCAGACACTCCAATTCTATTTTGCTATTTCAGAATTCCTTTTTCAAGATGAAAAAACTGGAGTGACATTTTGGGATTTTTCAACTTTGACAAACTTTTTAGAAGAATAAATTTTTTTCTTAGATGTGGACAACAAGGGCTTCGAAGTGGTCAATAAATGCCATCGCGGCATCACCAATGGAATAAGATGACAAAACTGAAGACTCAGTTGTGGCCGGTGGATTCTTTTTTTGAACCATGTTGATTCTGGGATATCTCTCGTGATTCCTTGTCTTGTTAATTAATTAATGAAATTAATTCATCAAAAAATTTTTAATTATAATAATTTTTAATATATTTATTTATTAATGCGAATTTATTAATGTTAATACATATATTTATTTATTAATGCGAATTTATTAATCTTAATATATTTATTTATTAAAAGAAAAAGGATTAATGCGAATGTTAATAAATTGTTAATTAAATTAATTAAAATTCAAATTTAAAAAAAAAATTTGTCCGGAATTTTGTCTCGAAAAAATTTTTCTAAAAATAATTCCTTTTTTCACGATTGTTTTTTTATTACAAAACATTCATTCATTTCGAGTTTATCAGCTATTTCGAACACGAACAAACCCAACTAAAAATCCCGTCTCGAAAAATTGTGTCATGTTTTCTTAATATTTTTATTGATTTTTTCTAAATACTAACGATAGTTTTACAGTTCGTTTCAACATTCAAATTTAACTATTTGTTTGTATAAGCAGCAGGTCCCTTTCCAACAATGTTTTGAAATCCGAATTGATCTTAATTCTGTTGTAATTTTTTGTTTTGCCCTTATATTTGGGCTGATCCGATTTCATAATAAGAATATTGCCAAACTTTATATCGTATCAGAATGCCAAGTAAACAAAGATTAGTTCGCATGCATTTTGCATGTGAATTTATTTACTTTTCGTTGAGAATTCAATCAAATTAATGTTTCTTCACCTTTTTTGTCCTCAAAAAATTTTATCTATTGGATTCAGGCAATTGTAAAATAGCCAACTTGAAGAAAAAATGAAGAAAAGAACTCGCCCTTAATCTCAAAGTAGATTTCATTATCATTTCTCTTCTCTTAGATCTCATTATCGTTCCTTTTTTCTCTCGTTTTCATCTCATTATCATTTCTCTTCTCTTAGATCTCATTTCTATTTCGAATTATCATTCCTCAATACTAGTACAAAATGAAATTCCAATTATAAAACTCTTTTAAAAACGCTTGCTAAAACGCCCTTTTCAACGAAAAAATTTTACTCAGCCGCGAATTCTTCAATTTTGTTGTTTATTTTTTTTTAAATTATTATTCAAACTACAGTCACTTTACATACATACATTTTTTATACGGTCGTTTGATCTTCGTCATTTCATGTTTTGTTGTTTTCTTATCACAATGATTTTTGATATTTTCGCATTTTCCATCTTTCATCGATCACATTTTTCTCTTTCGTTGTTACTTTTTTTCATTGACAGCGTTTTTCTTTTTTGTTGTTATTATTTTTCGCATTTTCTCGGCATTTTAAATTAAATACTTTAAAAAATATTCCCTTTCATTTTTTTCTTTAATTTGCCTTAAATTAATATTTTTAAAATAATTTTAAAAATAACTTTTTATTTTGTTGTTATCGTATTTTGTTAAAATATTTAAAAAAATAATTTCAGAATTGTATCGTATAATTTTCAAAATTTTACAATAATAATATATTAATAAGGCAACGAATGCCCACAAAGCATACAGTGCTCTCGAAATTGGAAACTGTGAATCGAAAGCCCGTTTTCGATTTGCTTAAACTTTTAATCGCTTTTGGTATTTTGCGAATTCTCAATTTTATTGCCGACTTTATACCGTATGCCAAACAGGTTGTTAAAAAATATTTTTATACAGTATTGTATTTACAAAATATTTATAATAACAGAGTGATTAATTATATCAAATTTTACTGTGATATATTTCTTTAGGGTTTTTTTTGCGATGATGAGGAAATTCGCTATCCGACCGGATCCGATACTGTACCCTCAAGGGTTATGGACGTTTTTCACATTATCGTAGCCGTGCTATTGGTACGGTATTATTATATTACAGTAATATTATTTACTCTAAATATTACTTATATTAGTACTTGTGATAAAATTAATTTATTTAAAAGTATATAGATCTATGTACACTAATTAATGAGCAGTTAATTAATACATTATTTGTATTTAATTAAAAACAGTATTTTTTAGATCGTAATCGTTGAGTGGTTTCTGTTGCGTCAAGTTACTGTAGGACAATTGCGACGTTTGCATTTTCGCGAGGACTCTATTCTGCATCCGCTCGTTTACAATATTTTTTTCATCTTATGTAAGTCATTTACTTTTATTACTATAATTAGATTTTCTGTTACTGTAACAATGCGTAATTAAATTAAATCTGAAGTCTTTATTATAGTAACAATGCGAATCACTGTAATTGAATTAAGTCTATTAATAAATTATTATAATTGCCTGCAATTTTTACAGTATCTCTTCTATGCGCGTATAGCGCGACCAACGTATTAATTACGATGGGCAAACGTACCGTATCCCGTCTTCGGCCCGACTTTATTGCAGTCTGCCAGCCGGACCTCGAGACATTGTGCCCGCTAAATGATCGTCATATTTTCGTTGAGAATTACAAGTGTTATGGTGAAACGATGGACGAGTTTGCTAGGTATGGTATTTTATGTTTATGCATTTGCTCACAATACTTTTTCAGCTTAAAAATACTTTTAAAAAATTAGCGTTTCGAGCAGTAAAAAGATCTCATAAAAAATAACAAAAAAGCATTGAAATTACAGTAATTTTTATTGTTACAGTTTCCCTTCCGGCCATTCCGGTGCCGCTGCCGCTTTCGCCGTTTTTATGATTGTAAGTTATGATTACAATATTTTTCATATTATAAAGTGCGTATAAGCCTCAAAAACGCAATGTAAAATTTCAAAAATTAAAAGACCTCTCGCGGCTTATACACTTAAACTAAATTTTTCGCGCCATTTACAGTATTATCTTCACAAACGCTGTCGCTATGCGCAGCCGCTCGCCGCTTTCGCGCAATTCGCGCTCGCGTTCTTCGCGCTTTTCATTTGCTTTTCGCGCGTTCGCGACCGTAAGCACCGTATCACGGACGTTTACGCGGGCGCGCTAATTGGCGCTACCGTATCCGTTTTTGTTGTAAGTTTTTTAAATTTTACAATTTATCGCTTTCAAAACGCTTTTAAACAGTATATAGTTACAATATGCTTTTTCTCTTAATTTTTGATCTTTTAAGACGCATTTCGTCCTACGCGGATTTCGTGAACAGCGTTACGATACCGACGCTTACGAGCAGTTGGAGGACGGAAACGTTGATGCCGAATACGATAAACACGTCAGCATGCATATTTGACTACGAAATATCATTTACTGTCTCTTCGTCTGGCCCCTTGGCGAAAGACATCATAAGTTTTTCGCGTGGCATCCGTCGTCTATATAAGCGATAATTTTCACATAGCATTTTGGTCCTCAAAAAGTTGGTCAAAGTTGAAAAACCATAAATGTCGGTGCTTCTTTTAGGGCCACAATTTTCGACTCGAAAATTCAATTTTTTCTAATCATTTTTTGTTTTCACATTTTTCTAAATAAACTATTTCGAAATGACGACATGAGCTAGTCGTGCTTTTAAAATTGTTGTTTGTTTTGCTTTTAAAATTTTACAACTATGAAAACCAGCTAATCGATTAGTAAAATTATTACATAAACAAAATTGTAATTCGATTAACAAAAAATGTAAAAAAGCACTTGCTCAAACGACAGTTTAGTATAATTTTTTAGCCTCGCACTTGAACTTATCTTATGGGATTCCTAACATAATTTTTTTTTGAAAAATAAAGCCATTAATCATTTTCGTTCGGCGTTTTATATCGTATTTACAATATTTTTTTTGAAAAAATTTTTAAAAAATTTGTTTTTTTTTCTTTTTTTGAGAAATATTCCGGGAAATGTGAACATAGAGGGAGAGAAAGAGAGAAAAATTTATAAGAAGATGAGAGCAAATCAATTCGAATACTTAGCAAGTATACACACTGCCGATGGTCATTAATGAAGATGTGAGCGGGAAAAAATGGACGCTTTCTTCTCATTTTTGGCAGGATAGGGCTATTTTGCGGTGGAGAAAATGTTTTCTTTTAATGCTTTAAATGAGAGAGATTGGGGGGAATACATATTTGTCATTGAAATTAATACATGTAATATAGAGATATGTGTGGAGAGAAAAGAAGAAATAAAAAGAGAAAATGTGAGAAAAATGAGTGAATTTTTTCATTTTTATCGCCGAAAACTTTTTTGTGCAAAATAATGGGAAAGAAAATAAAAAGAGGGAAGAAAGAAATTTCTGCTTTTTTCTTTTTTGTGGTGAAATAAAAAGAAGGAATAAAGAAAAGAAAAGCGAAAAAAATCGTCTTTGAGAAAGAAAAAGAAAGGGAGGAAATTTAATGGTAAAAAAAGAGAAGTTTGAAGAAAGATATTTGGCCACGCCCACTCCACTTCAACGGTTGCTGAAAACGTATAAAAGCGGGTGAAAATTTTGCTGGGCACGCAGTTTCTCACTGTACACGCGACAAGTTCTCACCCAATTCAACGTTTCAACCAACGGTAAAAGCGACAATGTCAGGACGTGGTAAAGGCGGAAAAGCGAAGAGCGGCGGAAAGGCCAAGTCGCGTTCGTCGCGAGCCGGCTTGCAGTTTCCGGTGGGACGTCTTCATCGTCTTCTTCGCAAGGGTCACTACGCCGAGCGCGTGGGCGCTGGTGCTCCGGTGTATTTGGCTGCTGTGTTGGAGTATCTCGCTGCCGAAGTGCTCGAGTTGGCCGGCAACGCAGCGCGCGACAACAAAAAGACGCGCATCAACCCGCGCCACTTGCAATTGGCGGTGCGCAACGACGAGGAGCTCAACAAACTCTTGGCCGGCGTGACCATCGCGCAGGGTGGTGTCCTGCCCAACATTCAGGCCATCCTTCTGCCCAAGAAGACCGGCGGCGAGCAGTAAGCCAGATAAGGCAGAGAACTTCTCTCCCATTAAACCAACCAATTATCCCAAACGGCCCTCTTTAGGGCCACAATTTCGAGATCAAGAATGCATTTTTCACTTCTTTGGTATTTAATTTTTTTGTATGTTTGTAAATATGTGTAAAATAAACAAAATGAAACAATTGACGGGAATGAGTCAATAAATTACAAATTTATTGGAACTTAAATTCTTAGGATTACTCGGTAATTCAATTTTCAATCATTGATTTTGAATTAAGTGAAATATAGCTTTCAACATTGTTAAGATCCAATTTTCGGGCTCTTAGGCGTTAAATAAATTTTGTGTGGAAAAGACATTTTTAGTGAATTTCGACGAGTGTTTTTATTGAAAATTTCCAAAGTTCTATTTAAAGTTATATTTCAAAGTGTTTTCAGTTTGACGAAATTTTAAATTATTGACATTAATTTGCAATAGCCTAGGCGAGTTTATAAATTAGAGGGGTGCCAACCTTCAATGAGGGACGTTGCCAAAAACAATAAAATCGTCACAGCACGGGCGGAGCCGAATCACTAAATCTTTCTTGATTTTTGATTGGTTTATTAGCCTTGATTTATTATTGATTTTCTCACTATTATTATAACATTTAAAATGTACAAAATATTTATTTACAAATATCCAATAAAAATATTTAAAAACGTCGATAAGAATGCATTTTTGACCTCAAATGTGGCCCTAAAGAGGACCGTTTGGGATAAATTTAATTGTTGAGAATCTTCTCCGAAGAAGAGGGGATCTTTTACGTGCGCTCGCCGCGGATGCGACGCGCCAGTTGGATGTCCTTGGGCATAATGGTGACGCGCTTGGCGTGGATGGCACACAAGTTGGTGTCCTCGAAAAGGCCGACAAGATACGCCTCTGAAGCCTCCTGTAGAGCCAGGACGGCCGACGATTGGAAGCGCAGATCCGTCTTGAAGTCCTGGGCAATCTCACGGACGAGACGCTGGAAGGGCGCCTTGCGAATGAGAAGCTCAGTTGACTTCTGGTAGCGACGGATTTCGCGTAACGCAACGGTGCCTGGACGATAGCGATGTGGTTTCTTCACGCCACCAGTGGCTGGCGCGGACTTGCGCGCCGCCTTGGTAGCGAGTTGCTTGCGCGGCGCCTTGCCGCCGGTCGACTTACGAGCGGTTTGCTTCGTGCGCGCCATTTCTTACGACCGTTGGTTTGATTTTTGTTGAGAGCGGGAGAAGAATTCGTTTGGACTCGTTAGAAGACAAGATGGAGAAAACCGCCAAATTCTTCGCTTTTATACCGTTTCAAATTTTGTTTGGCATACGCCACGCCCAGTCCGTTTCCCATTTCTTTCGCTTTCTATTTCTCTTATCGTTTCCATTTCTTTATCCCATTTTGTTACATATGCAGTTCAAAAATTTCTTCATTTTCCTGCATTTTTTGGCGCGCATTTTTTCTCCACTTTCGATAATGCAAAAAGAAAAACGCCGTTCACATCGATAACACGAAAAAAGGCGTCTCAAAACACATAGAAAAATGTTTTGTTAATCAAAGAACAAAAAATTTGATAGAAAAAATAATAATTTTTAGGCATTTTTCTCTTTTTCTCTTTTCTTTTTTTCACTTTCTTTACCAGGGTTGCCAGATGTCCTTTTTAAAAAGATTTGTTCTTTTTTTGAGGGGGTCTGTTCTTTTTTATTTTTTGTTCTTTTTTTCCATTTTTTGTTCTTTTTTTCGATGAAGAATGGCTCTCTTAGACACAGGATCAGGAGTTTTGAGAAGTATTAATTGTTGAGAGAATAAAGAATCTGACCCGAAAAGTTAACGAAATAGACCAAAAAGTTAACGAAATAGACCAATTTAGATATTTTTAAAAAAATCTTTTTTGTTGTTGGAAATTATCAATAAAATATTTTTTTCGTGCCCAGCGTTCTTTTTTATTTTATTTTCATCTGGCAACCCTATTCTTTACTCATTATTTTTGTACTCAGTGATACAATGAATTTCGCTGAAATAAAAATCCATTAAAAATGCATCAAATATTCAAAGGGCCAAAGAAAGAAAAAGTGAAAGAAAGAAAAGGAGAGAAAAATTTTCAGAGAAAATGGGCGTGGCCTACAAATCCGTTTCGCTGCGCTTGTGAAAATTTTACTATAAAAGTGTGATATTTTGCCAATTGGATTTTAGTTGTTCCTCAACACACTAACACCAAAACTACAGTTTCTCTCACACTCTCTCGACTTTCATAAAACAACGACGAAATGTCCGGACGCGGCAAAGGTGGCAAAGGACTCGGAAAGGGAGGCGCAAAGCGCCATCGCAAAGTGCTGCGCGACAACATTCAGGGCATCACGAAGCCGGCGATACGCCGACTGGCGCGGCGCGGTGGCGTGAAACGCATCTCGGGTCTCATCTACGAGGAGACGCGAGGCGTGCTAAAGGTGTTCCTCGAGAACGTGATTCGCGACGCAGTCACCTACTGCGAGCACGCCAAACGCAAAACCGTCACCGCGATGGACGTGGTCTACGCGCTGAAGCGACAGGGCAAGACCCTCTACGGCTTTGGTGGCTAATTCGGATTTCCTTTCACCCTCGACTTGCAAGGCGAGAAACTCGAAAGAAAACAAAATTATCCCAAACGGCCCTCTTTAGGGCCACAATTTTTGGCTCAAAAATGCATTTTTCTTCCTAACATTTTGTATTTTCACATTTTTGTAAATAAATAATTTTGAAATGATGACATTTATTGTTTGGACCTCAATCATAATGTGCTCATTTTTGTATTTTAGTTCCCAAAATCGGATACAAAAATATTTCCAAGTTTATTGCAAATTAAATGTTCACCGCGAAAAAAATCAATAAATTTTTGTCGAAAATTGTTCGTGATGCGCTGCGGATTATCTGGATTGAATATGATATTCCGAAAGAGTACGTCCACTCTAGCCAAATCCTTTAATGTGACCAAAATTGAGGCCGGCTTCAAGTCAACGAGCTTATCGTGCGGATTGGTGTCAATATAACCCGAATCCAATGTTTTATTGTATTGGAATGCTTTTTGCTCACCGAGTAGAAGCTTGTAGAGGCGCTTGACTCATTATCGCAATGATTAGTGTAGATCGTAGCCATGTTAGTTAATTTTAGATTTATCATTCTTAATAATCTTCATAGCAACTGGTACCTCTAAAAAAGTTAAAAAAGTTAAACATTTTAATTAACACAGGTAAATTTTAATATTGATTATTGGATTTTCAGGACCCGCGGATATATTAGAGTTGAAAATTGCCGGATCCGGTTTAGCTTCATTTCGGGCCGAGCCGGACCAATCAAAACATCTCTAATATTATATAGAATTTACGAACACCGCATAAACTTATCCTTATCAAATAGAGTGATGATTAAGGTTTTATTGACCAAATCGATCTTGTTTACGTGTTCAAAAGAACTAACATATTGTGATTCTCCCTTTCTGCCGTTATTTTTAATTGAACACTCGACATAAAGTTCTGTATTAAAAATTCGAGATAAAGACTTGGATGAATTCGGATCATATTCGAATTTCTCTACGAATTTTCCACGATAATAAACCTCCGCTTCAACTAAAAGAAAATGGAGTGAAACATTGAAAAGAGTCCGGCTTATATACGAGTTGGCTGAGTCAAAAATGAAACAAGTCTGGAAAAAACATTAAATTTACGTTGGAAAATTTTGTACCGTATAAGCAAAAGATTCTAACATTTTATTGTAGTAGGCTGGCTAGCACTATTCCTCCACTATAGACGCTTTTTTTATTATTTTTATTAGCCAAAACCTTCAGAAATTTGAAAATTCGCCAAAAAAACGAAAATGAACAAAGTCAAAAATTTTTTCATTTTTAATTTCAATAATTAAAAAAAAATATTTTGCTGAAAAGTTGATCAAATAAAAGTTGAAAAGTACCGATAAAAATTCAATAACTAGGGGCTAAGTTAGATGAAATAACTTATATAAAATTCTTAAGATTCTTTTTGCCTAACCTAAAAAAATCTTCTCAAATTTTAGCTTAAGAATAAGCCTAAGCCTACTAATAAATCGCCTAATTTTTCAAGCTTATATTGAAAAAATGAACGAAAATGGGTAAACAATTTAAGAATGACCTTACTTTTATACCTTACTAATAAATATGTAAGACTGAAGACAAAATTATATTTCGAAATTTAATTTTGTTTTTTTTGTAAATTGATAAAAATCGATAAATTATATTAAAAATTTATTAAAATTGGAAAAAAAAGAGTGAAAAATGCATTTTTAGACCTCAAAATTGTGGCCCTAAAGAGGGCCGTTTGGGATAAATTTGGAAGTTCTCTTCCACACGCACGGCATTATTGCTCGCCGCCGGTCTTCTTGGGCAGAAGAATGGCCTGGATGTTGGGCAGGACACCACCCTGCGCGATAGTCACGCCAGCTAGAAGTTTATTGAGCTCCTCGTCGTTGCGCACCGCCAATTGCAAGTGACGCGGGTTAATGCGCGTCTTTTTGTTGTCGCGCGCTGCGTTGCCAGCCAACTCGAGCACTTCGGCAGCGAGATACTCCAACACGGCGGCCAAATACACCGGAGCGCCAGCGCCCACGCGTTCGGCATAGTGGCCCTTGCGAAGGAGACGATGAAGACGTCCCACCGGAAACTGTAAGCCGGCTCGCGACGAACGCGACTTGGCCTTCCCGCCGCTCTTCGCTTTTCCGCCTTTACCGCGTCCTGACATTATCGTTTGTTGAGAAAGTTGGTTAAAGTTGAGAGAACTGAAACACAGAATAACTGTAAAGAAATGTGTGCAATTTCCCCACCTTTTATAATCTCTTATGGAGTGGGCGGGGCTAAATGATTGCAATTGGAAAAAAATGCAAAGAAATAAGAGCAAAAATTCAGTGTGAAAAATGCTGCGTTAAAGCTAAAGAAAAAAAGTGCACTTTTTCTATGTCTCTCTTAGTTTATATGCGAACTGAGAAATAATCTAAAAACGTCTCAGAAAAATAATGCCTTGAAAAATGCGTGCCAAAATTATATTTTTGAGACATTTTTAATGCGAAAGTAAGTGATAAGATTTTTGTGAGCGTTATCGTTTTTACATTTCCTATTTGTAATACAAAAAATGCAACGAAAAATGTGATAAAATGAGGCAAAAGAAAATGAGAAAAATGCAAGAGGAAAAAATGCAGCGAAAATGCAAAGAAATGACGCAGAACGAAAAAATGCGGCAAAAAAATCCCTCAAAAAAGCGAAAAAAAATGCGAAAGTCTTGTTTGAATTGGCGAAGGAAAAAAGGCAAAACGCCAAAAGAAAAGTTGGCATTTTTGAAAAAGAAAAAAAATAAATTTTTTTTGAAAATTTAAAAGTGGGCGGAGTCACCCTACTTCATTTATATAAAAGCAGACAAATTCGCTGGTCATTTATCAGTTTCCACTGAACACGACTATCATCACTCTTTCAACAAGTAAAGCAATGCCACCGAAACCCAGCGGCAAGGGTGCGAAGAAGGCGGTCAAGTCGACGTCGAAGGGCGCCGCCCACGGCGATAAGAAGCGCAGAAAGTCCCGCAAGGAGACCTACTCGGCCTACATCTACCGTGTGCTCAGGCAGGTCCATCCCGACACGGGCATTTCTTCTAAGGCGATGTCGATCATGAACTCGTTCGTCAACGACGTCTTTGAACGCATCGCTGGCGAGGCATCGCGTCTCGCGCACTACAACAAGCGCTCAACCATCTCGTCTCGCGAAGTCCAGACCTCGGTTCGCCTGATTTTGCCCGGCGAATTGGCGAAGCACGCTGTCTCAGAAGGCACGAAGGCCGTCACTAAGTACACCAGCTCCAAGTAAATACGTGGAGAGTGAGCGACACGGAACGATGAAAGTCTTCCAACCAAAACCAATTATCCCAAACGGCCCTCTTTAGGGCCACAATCGGGATTGGAAGTGCGTTTTTCACTTTTTTTTTGAATAAATAAATTGCTTTATATTTTTTTAGCATTAATTGAAAGCTTTCTCTTTGGTAGGACAAAATTATTAGAACTGGTAGGACAAAATTGTTAGAACAATGAAATGGTTTGAATTAATACTTATGCATTTGAATTAAATACTTTCTTCTATCGACATTTTGGGTAAGATGGATTGGTATTAGGTACTTAAATTTCACTCAGTCGTCCAGATGACAAGGTTTGCGACCGAATTGTTTGTGTATATCATTTGGTAAGAACCCGTTTTCTCAATAATTGAGTTTTACATAAATGGCTAAACAAAATTCAAGTAAAGAATTCAAATAAAGATCGATATTTTACAAAACTAACTTGGGACCAGTGTTGTGACTTGGCTCCGAGTTAACTTCTTCAAACCCAGAGCATCATTATATTTCGCCATTTTTTAAAAAAGATATAATGGCTTTGTATGTTGGTTTGCAAAGAATGCCTGAGTCAACTCGGAGCCAAGTCATAATATGCTTATCTTTTCAGACTTCAGGATTCAGGAAAAAGTCTCAACAAAAATATTTCTTATTCCTATTTGTTCACCAAATAATATTACTTTCGACATCGAATCCAATATAAAGATAAAAATAAGCAAGAAAATGGGACTATAACGGATACAATAGGAATTTACGAAAGGCGGTGGACTAATTGGTCCTTCACACAGATCTATATGCTACTTGTCATTGACTTTGAAAAAGAGATTTTGAGATATTAAGAAAAAAGTCCAGAGGTTTCCGAGGTCCTCACGCTTTAAGCCGAATGTCCTTTTACGGCTGATTCGGCTGGGGCTGGTTTGCCGTTACTGTTGCTAATAGTTCTTCAAAATCGCGACCCGTACGAGATGATGAATCCCAGAAGAATATCCCTGGCCGAAATCCCACTACTCCTTCCTCCTCGATAATAGTAAAAATTATTCCAATAAAGGAAAAGTAATAAATTTAAAAAAACAAACTTAAACCCTAGTTCTCGTAATTCCTCGGATGGGCCTCGACACTGGCAGACGATTTGGTCGTGATCACATCGTACACGTTAGATCTCGTTAGCGTCGTGTATTTCACATACGTGGGCTCGCGTGCCGTCATCACATTCCTAGAAGAAAATTAGTTATTAGAGTGTCCCTCAAAGCCCAATAAAAAATACATTTACCAAGAGCTGTACATTATTGCTATGAGAAAAAACCCACAATTGCACGGGATTCGCGACTTTGAAGACATACCGTCCATTATTTTATGTGCCAAATAAGTGGAAAAATATAGTAGGAGACCGGCTGAAATTTCAAAAGTTCAGTAGTAGGTAGTGTTTAAAAACTTGTACACATTTTAAGGCCAAATGAACATTTTAAAAATAAAAACCTTTTTCGGTCAAAAAAATACATTTTGAGACCAATATAAACATTTCCCAGATTAATAAGATGCTTTTCTTGGGACAATAAAACAATTTTTTAGGCTTTTTTAGAAGATCGGGAGAAAAATGGGAGCTTTAGTAACGTGAAATTTCAATGATTTTTAGAGGGACAAACTGGGTACAAAATAGAAATTTAACAACTTGTCAGTAATGGGACAATTGGGTACATTTTTAGGGCTTATGGATCTTTAGGGATTGAGAATCTTCAAAGTTTTGGGAGTAAGACCTTTCAAATAATAAAGGACAAAATTAAAAAAAAATTCGCGAATTCAATATTCTGTATATTTAATGAATAATTGTACTTTTCTCTCTTCTTTTTTCTTTCTAATTGTTCTTCTCTTTTCTTTTCTTTCCTTATTATTAGAATTAAACCAAAGTTTTATTGACTTTATTGACTTTATTATCTTTGTAATTTCGCTGTATTATGACAACGTTAGTGTACCTATTGTACCTGTTTGTCCAATAAATAAAATTTAAAAAAATTTAATTTAATTCGATTTACGCCAAAATTTTTTGGCAAAATTAATTAAAATTTTTGAAGTGGAGTGGGCGTGGCTTAAGTGAATAAGTATAAAAGTCGAAGAATTTGCCAGTTTTGCATCTTGTTCACAACAAGCAAAGCTACTCTTCTCTATCAACAAAGCAGGAATGGCTCGTACGAAACAAACCGCTCGCAAGTCGACTGGCGGCAAGGCGCCGCGCAAGCAACTCGCCACCAAGGCGGCGCGCAAGTCCGCGCCCGCCACCGGCGGGGTGAAGAAACCTCATCGCTACCGCCCGGGTACCGTCGCTTTGCGCGAAATTCGTCGCTACCAAAAGTCAACTGAGCTTCTCATTCGCAAGGCTCCCTTCCAGCGTCTTGTCCGTGAGATCAGTCAAGACTTCAAGACGGACCTCCGCTTCCAATCATCGGCTGTCGTGGCTCTGCAGGAAGCATCGGAGGCGTACCTCGTCGGTCTCTTCGAGGACACCAACTTGTGCGCCATCCACGCCAAGCGCGTCACCATCATGCCCAAGGATATTCAACTGGCGCGTCGCATTCGCGGCGAGCGCACGTAAGAGGTCGCCTCTTCTTCGGAGAAGATTCTCAACAATTAAATTTATCCCAAACGGCCCTCTTTAGGGCCACATTTGAGGTCAAAAATGCATTTTTATTTTTTTGCGTATTTTTAAATAAATATTTGTTTTTTGTGTTATTTGTTTGGCAAGTTTGAAAAAAGAATTTCGGCTTGTAACGCTATTAAAAACAGGTCGCAATTTTTCGGTGTTTGGAGGACAATGGAACTAATATATTTTTGATTAAGCTGCCTAAATCAAATTGGCCAGCTTAATATTTAATTTTATGTTTTATTGTCTTATTAAGCTTGGTTTGTAGTCTTACCACATTCAAAAAAATTCCACTGTTTCCCTGGCAGTTCGCGCTAGCATAAAAAATAAAGACGTGACCGGCCAAAAACAAAAACGTATCGGGTCAAACTTGTCTATCTTAATTTTCGCCTTAATAAACCTTATTGTTTTAAACCACTTGTAATTTCGAACGCCACGAAGTTCTTGATAAAGTCTGATTTCCCAAAACTTTTTTTGCTTCCTTTCTATCTTTCGTTCTATCTTTCGGTCATTTCGTTTTTTATTCAAATTTTCGCGATTTTTGCGTTATGCACAATTTTTAAAAATGCATTTTTTTATTTTTCATCATTTTCTCGGTTGTCGCACAATTTTTGGAGTGCATTTCGGGCACATTTTCCGCTGGGTTTTTTAATTTTATCGCGAGTTGTTTACGGTTTGGTAAAATATATTCCCTCCGCTTCAAACAAGTCGAAACAAATAATTAGAAATTTGAATGTCAAACGAATAATTCTCAACATTTTTGGAGTTGAATTATAACTGTTCGACCTTGAGAACTTTTATTCGTTATGTTTTTTAAATAGCTTCATTTTTGTCCTGTTTTATACTTAAACTTTGCTATTTTTCGGTGCACGGCGATGTTTATGCCAGCCGATAACGTAAATCTGTTCGTAGAACGTCCTGGCAATGGTACTAATAAAAGTTTTCGACAGGGCAATCTCGTCACCGAAGCGGCCGAACTCACTGACAACAACTCGACCATTATGGAAAGTTCGCCGCCGCGGGTTCGTTTTCTAATTAGAAAGTATTGGGATTTGACTTTTTAAATCACTCAGACTCACTGAATGAGTCTAAAGAGCGAGTAAGTCATTTAGGAATCATAATGTGACTTATAAACAACTCTAAATTACTCCTAAATTTGAAGAAAGGAGTCATTTAGTTATTTTATCTTACGAATTTTCAATACATTTTCGCATTTTAGGGCAACATTTTCGGAACTTTCGGAAATCGTGAGATAAATAATTTTCGTGACAATTGTAAGTGAAATTTGCATAATTGGTAGGAAATTTACCTAATTTAATTTTTTGATTTTATTTTATGTTTAAATTTTGTTAATTCTTGCTTTTTTCAGCTGTAAACGATTTTTTAATGGACCAGCGTTTGTGTAAATCGGTAAATAAAATTTGATTAATTTATAAAGAAATTCGATTTAAGCCTATGGGTTTATATAAATGCAATAAAAAAACAAACTAGATTTTAAACTTTTTTGTATTGAGACATATTTACAAATTTAGAATTGAATGAATTAAGATAAACTTAAGCGTCTTTGGCTTCTTAAAATAAGTGATATACTCTTAAACTTTCTCATTTTCAGCCAACAGAACAGAACCTAAGCTGCTTAGGCGCATCAGACACAATGATGAATTCGACGCTTAGCCATCTGCAATATTTGGGCAAGCCAATTGAGACGGCGGACAGCGTGACGACGCATCCGCCGGCGATGGCCGCGCGTCAGCCGCGTTTTTCGTTTTTTGACACCGGCATTAACTCGAACAACAATAACAATGGCAATAGTATTATGGGCAATAACGGAAATGACACGGGGAAGCGCGCCAAGCGCACCAAAGTGCAGCGTCTTAGGGCAGACGCGCAAAAGAACGTCATCGACCCGGAGAAGGAGCCGAGTAAGTTTGTAATTTGGGATTCATTGATTTGTTTACTTTGGGAGGGAAGGAAAGATGTGTAAGGAAGGATGGTCATTCCACGCCCGAGTTTGGAGACTATACAGCTGTAGGGCTATAAGGCTTTAAATATTAACTTAGAGAATATCTTTTTCTCATTTGCAGATTATATTGGCCGCATGGACGTGGACGATATTCTCGTGCAGCTGGGCGAAATGGGCGCCGGCTCGGAGCCGACGAAGCAAAAGAAAAGCGGAAAAAAGAAAAGCGCCAAAGCGAAGAATGCAAAGGTCTGATAAGGAAAAATTTGGCATATTTTTTTTAGATTTTTATGATTTTTTTGAACGTATGAGCGAGAAAATTTATAACACGTTGATACCCGCTCCCTTTTAAAACAAGCTTTATTCGCTGCTGAGATTTGACTAAGGTCTTTAAGGAGTCATCCCCATAATTATTTTCGAATTTTAGGTAAATAGCAATAACAACAGTAACAGTAAGCAATCGTCGTCGCCGGCGTCACCTCAGGAGGACGACTCAGGTAATTCTTCGCCACGTGCAAATTCACCCCAACGCCAGCAGCAAACGACTCCGCAACCGCCACCTGCTGGCGGCACTAACAACACAACGACCACAGCGACGATGACTCAGGTGGTAAAGATAGTCACGGCGGCGGCACGCGTGCACACCACCCACCACAACAACGAGAACGGAAGTCGCGGAAGCGATGACAACAATGGTGGTGGCAATGGCGGTAAAGAGGAGGAGCCGTCCACGAACGCCCCACCGATAGGCGGCGGCATACAACTCAACATTCGCAATCTGAGAGTCGGCGTTCCAAACGAGAAACTCACGACGGAGCTAATGCGTGCCGTGTGGGATGATCCCGTCAAGTTGATCCAATTACCGGGTTCGTCCGCCGGCTCGGCGCCATCATCGTCATCAGCGTCCGCCGCCACAATGCCGTCCTCTGTGTCGTTCGTCAAAAAGCGAAAGAATTGAAAAGACACTCTTTTTTGTCCCAAATTTTGTGTATGTAACTCCGCTGTGTTTTGGCGTGGAAAGATTTGACTCTTCTTGAAAAATGCGTTACAAAAATGCTGAAAATTATCACATTTTTCTCTGTTTTGAAAAGACTCTTTTTAGAAAAAAGTCTTTTTCCACCTGTTGTTTGAAGTTACCAATATTGTTCCAAAGTTCAGTTTAATGAAGAAGACTTTGTTGATTGGATCGCTAATTTTTTGTGCAATTTGAAGAAGATTCAGCTCCTCTTCCCGCGCACACACAATGCAGGCGGGCAAATTGGGATTAATTGAATTGTTTCGTCGTTGAATTTGTCAATTTATTGAAATTTTGAAAATTTATTGCTGTTCTTGCTTTTTGTGTGCGGCCTAATGGCTCCATTCTTTTCCAGTTTTTTCTTTCCGAAGTGCGCAAAATTTTCAACTTTTTACTGATAGAATTCTGGATGGCTCCGAATTGATTTTCTAGAAAATGACCTTTTAATCCTAAAAAATCGGCTCAAAGTTGACAATTGGGCGAATTTCGCATCATTCTTTTCGCATCATTTTTAAGAAATTTTATTTATCTGTTTTTGCTCAAAGAAAAAAATGAATTTGTTTTTTGTTTATTAATCAATCAATCGGATCGATAATCAAAAGAATGTGAACAAATTTGTAATCGATTTTCTTCATTTTTTCCCTTGAAAACAAAATTATTTTTATTTTTCTTCAAAAATGAAATACTTACTTTATTTTTTTACCATTTTTACTTTTATTTTTTGTTATTGTCTGCTTCCTCCCGATCATTAGGGCTATGATGTGATCTGGGATAATGGTGTTGGAATATAATGAGATGGAAAAAATGAGATGAACTGGAAAACAAAAGACTATAAACTTGGGCATAGATCTAATGTTTGGTTACTCTCTTGCTGATTTCATTTTTTTATTAGTTAGGTTTTAGACTCGGGCATAGTCGTCATTCTATTCCCATCCTGTTTGGTCTCATCGCCTGGCTCATTGCCATATTTTTGGCTTCAATGCTTTTCTATTTTAAGCCTTTACGCTTTCACATTTTGCCTTTATATCCAAAAAAGTTGATAAAAAACTATATTTACATTTTCTCGTTTCATTACACCCCTTACCATATATGTATGCCTTCTTTTTCAGTGATGTGTTTTATTATGTAGGCACATAACCAATTTAGGATTATTTCGAACCAAGGCAGGCCGGCCAAAAATAGGTCGAGCCGAGCCAAAACAAGCCAAATATATCGAGCCAAAACAAGCCAAATTGGGCCAGAAAATCTCTAGTATATACTATTATGTTATAATTGAGAAAATTTATCGCCCTTTCATTTTTTTGTTTTTCGTGAAATGCTTTCACACGATTTTTATTATAATCATTTCCGACACAGGACAACAAAAAATTTTATAAAAAATTATATATTGCATATAGTTCGGGTATTTTTCTCTTTTTTGAATAATTTTTTATTTAAAAATAAAGAAATTTTGTTAATTTTTTTTATTTCATGCAAAAATTTATAACAATATAATCGAAAATTGGCGAAAATGAATTCATGAAAATGAAAATAGAAAATATTTTATGTATATTCCCCAAAATTCTGTGGTGTATAGGCCGCGGGCGGTTCAAAGAATTTTGATTCAAATTCAAAAATTTTTCGAACCGCCAACAACTTATACATTCAAGAATGATGGGATTATTTGTTTATGTTTTTAGTGAGCACCTGAGAAAGAAGAGAAATGTAACTTCGAGAAGATGAAAAGGGAGTGGTATTGCTTTATTCTTTAACCTAATTCCAAACTTAGTAATAACCAAAGCCCCATGGAGATAAAATTAATAGGCCCAAAGTTCTAGTGGCAAATTTTTTACTATTATTTAAGAGTAAAAGGTGAGAATTTCAATTTTTCACACTGTGTTTCTATAATAAAAGATAAAATCCATTTAACTCTTTAACATGAGACTCATTATTTAATGAATAAAATAATATAAGTTTTAACCGATTAATCAAAAGAATCATAAATGAGAATTTTCAAAAGGAAAAGCGAATCGATTGAAAGAATTCCAATTGAAATTAGTCGGTTATTTTTGAGATTCGAAATAAATTGTAAAGTGAAATAAAATATCAATGAGAAAAAGTGAGAGAAAAAAGAAAAAGATTCATTACAACGGCTGCGGCCAACGAAACGCGCCGGCACTGACGGGCGCGTATCGTCCGCGAAGAGCCGGATCCGCCTAATCATCCTCGTCGGAATCGCTGAGTGGCACATTACCGGGTTGGGCTTTAATCACTACGGGAGCCTCGCCGGCAGAGTTGCCCATAGCGCCGCCGGCGAAATGCGCGACGCAAACACCGGCCGCGTCGGGCTCGGATGGTGTCGTGCAGGACGCGGTTGTGTTACCCTCTTCTTCCTCCTCGTCTTCCAAATCATTCGGATTTATGTTGCTGTTATTGTTATTGTTGTTATCTTCGATGCGTCGATGTTGTTGAGGCATCAGGACGGGTCGCACCACGCCGACAGAATGGTACAAAGCCGCATGACAGCCTACGCTAGCCGCTGTATTCGCGCGCTGAAGTGGCGGTGCGTGCGTCGGTGGAATCGGCTGCTTAACGCACGAGTTGCCGCGTCGTAGGCTCAGCGGCACGCTCGACACCGGCGGCAACGAATGCGTGCTGAAATTCTGACGCAATAGCGCAGCAGCACCGCTGCCAGCACGAGCCATCGCGTGTGGATGTTGTTGTCGTCGCGCGTCGTGTGGCGACTGATAAGCGTACTGTTGGGGGGCGTGGCCTAAAACGGCACATATTCAAAGAATAGAGAATATATTCCATAGATACTGTATATGTAATCCTCAAATATACATAACGAACTAACTCGTATGGCCGGTACCTCCACCAATGCCGCCACTGTAGAATTGCGCGTCGCTGGGACTCGGCGATGGGGACGGCGGTCGCGCGGCGCCGGCGGCGGAATTCTGTCGAAGCGCCGGATGCATATCACTAGCGACCACCAGCGGCTGTCTAGTGCCAACCGGCCTGAGAATGTATGTGTTGGCGGCCGCCAAAAGTGGTCGACTCTCCGACGCATGACTTCCTTCTCCGCCACCGGCGGCAACGGTGGAGCGTTGCATTGACGCACTCGCAAACGTATACGCACCTATATTCGGCGCGTTGGGCGCAGTTGGCGTTCCATAATTGACGGGCATTCTGCCGAATGGGCCGCGTATCGTGGGCAATTTGCGTTGTGCAGTGGAGGACGGTGCGACAGCCGCCGACGTGCTGTCAATGTTGAACGGTGGCGGCGTGCCGCCTTCCAGCGTGTCGAGTGCGCCGGTGAAGCGCGTCGCCGTCTGACGCGTCAGGAAAAATGTCATTGGCGCAAGTTTTGACGCGGCCGCTGATGGTGACGTGCCCGGCCCCGGCACATAATAGTGTTGCGGATACGGATGCTGCAAAGTATTTTGCGCGGTCGAATACGCAGCCGCTGCCGCCGCGGATGACGCAGGTGGGCCGCCGGCGTGATGCCTCGAAAAATGTGTCATTTGGTACTGGTCGCCGGTGTCAGGCGCTATTTCAAATCGATTGGGGCCGAAGTGAGCTGAAAATATTTCTTTTTTAAAGTTCACAAAAATGATAAATCTAACAGAAAAACAAAGGTCCCCTTGCTAATCCAGGATCTTTTTAAGTGGCCAACTCCGAACCCTTTTGAAAATTCCGACTAATGCCGGACTTTTTTGGGCTCCCAAACAACTCAGCCTAACCTCCTTCGTTTCCGCTGGCAGCTGTCTTCGAAAACATTCGCCCATATTTATGCGGCGCTAAATGTTGGAGATGGGCTAGGGCGCGTTCGTCCGTGACGGTGAGCCGCTCGCCGCGTGCCAATCGCTCGTAGGCGCGCTCCGCCATTGTGTTCCACATACCTACATCTTCGCGCGACGGAGGCGACGACGAGCTCGGAGAAGCACGAAGTCGTTCAGTCGTCTTAAAAATGAATTTTATTTCTCATTTAAAAAGAAAGGGCCTAAATAACTTATAAACCCCCACTTCATCCCTCATTTCCTTGGCCCACATTCGGGACGCGAGGCTTAAACTCATATTCTCACCTGCTGGCCATGCGAATCACCGAAATTATCGCGCTGCACGTCTGCCGCAGTCGAGTTAAATAGTGAAAATGAATGCTATAAAATATCGAATGGTGAATATTTTTCGCATCCAAACTTTGATGATTAAAGCCAATTTATAACATAAACCCTAATTCTAAGTTATTTTATTTAATTTTGAAAGCAAGCGTCTACCGGCGAGGCGTTTGCGCCACCGATTATCCGCACGGCAGCCGCCGCGTTAGCGGCACCAGCGCCGAGAAGAGGCGCCGCCGCCGACGGCTCCTCCTCCTCTTCCTCTCCGTCCACATTCTCGTTTTCAACATGGCTCTGATTTAAGGTGTAATGGCCGGCGCCAATGTCTTCATTGTTGTTATGAATGATCTTCGCCTGTTGATTGGGCATTAACGCCATTATGGATTGTGATTGCAGTTGTTGCAGCCGAGGCTGAAAATCCTGTCCCGCCGTCGACTCGCCGCCGCTGACGGCTGCATTGATGGCGGATTGCGCGCCGCCGCTGACGGCTGCATTGGTGGCTGATTGCGCGCCGCCGGCAGCAGATTTAGCCGCCGCCGCCACCAAACCACGCAATCCGCCGCCGAAAATTCCGCCGCCGCCAATCTAAAAAAACAATTTTTTCCAAATTTGACGACCAAAAATTAAAAGTAACTTTAAAACGGTTTGAAAAAATTTTAAAAAGGAAAAATGAAAAAAAATTACGAAATATTGGGCACATAAATGTAATACATAAATGGATGTACCAGAAATAATTTTAAAATTTAGAAAATCGAAAATCGGACCATCCCACTGATATGTATATAGAGATGGGTCATGCTAGCATTGTTAAAATTATTTCCATTATTAAGCAAACGGTTAATATCTGAAAAAATATCATAGCGTGTCTCGTTTCTCTGGCCGTCGGATCAAAGCCATCGCCGTTTTTTCGCCAATGCAATTTCGGCTATATAAGCGAAAAATTCAAGCCCATCTGCAAGAAGCAATCAATTCTGGTTGTGTTCATTATCGCATGAATTCGATTCCGGTTTGACTCGGCCAAGCTAGAGTTAAGTCAATACCAGTGTTTGTGATTCACTGGACCCTCTCGGCACCATTCCCAGTGGCCTCTTCGGAGGTTCGGTACGTCCCACAGCTAACTGAGTCAGCCGGATGAGAAAGTATTGTGATGGTGCACAACTATGATTCCACATGGCACAACGAACCCGTAATTTCGCCGGTGTGCGGAACGCGAATTGTTGGCTTGCTTAGCCGATCCGCTCTCTTCCCATTGCCCATATATCGCGGCATGGTCGAATCGAAGATTGAGCAATGATCCCGGCCGCACCAACCTTTTGCCATTTTTGAATTTTTTTTTCAAAATTTTTAAAATAAAAAACAAAAAAATTGAGTGGCTAGGGAGAGAGTACATTAATTTGGAGAATTCAAAAATTCGAATAATCTCAAAACTAAATGAATAAATTGGAAATGCCTCTCCGGCGGCGGCGCTCGCGCTGCCCAACAAATTGCGTCCGATACGCGCGACGGTGGCGCGATGCGGTCGCAGCAATAAGTCCGCGCGCTGTCTGATTTTCTCAAACTGCAATGAACGAAAAAGAAAAAAGCTTACGCTTAAGTCTAGTATAGCATCTGGTCTAATTTAGAAAAAAGTCATCAAAATCAAAGTTACTTCATCTCAATAAGTTCAAATTTAGAAAATCTATATGTACTTTTAAGCTTATGCCTATAGCAATTATAATTAATCTAGTGGCGATACATGGATAAATATTCGATACAATTTTAAATGAGCAAAAAAAAAGTGAGGAATTTTTAAATTTTTAAAAGTCTGACATAAAATCACAAATTATTGAAAAAATTTTTTTTGTTTTTTATTTATGTTCCGTGTTTCCAAAATAAAAAAAATTTACATTTTTTAAAATGAAAAAAGTAAAAAGTTAATTTTATAAAAAATTGGAAACACTGTTTATGTTTATTTGTTTTCTTTCTTTCTCCATCTGTTTCTTTCTCACTTTATCTCCATATATACATTGATAATCAAGCAAAGTTTTTTTAATATCTGTTTGGCCGTGCCTACCTCGGTACCGGACTTTCGCGCCCGATAGTTCTCCAATATCAAAAGCCCGGCGTAGATTTTGCCCACGGTAAGCTTCTGATAGCATAACTCTTAAAAGAAAATATTTTATAAATAATTTCTTAATACGAGTTCTAAAATGTAAGATAAAAATAAGTTAATTTAGAGAACTTCTCTAAATTGACTTAAGCTAGGGCCAAAAGAGGCTAATTAAAGGATAAAAGACTAGTAAAGGGCTAGATTTAGTCCCGCTCCCACGTATAAATAACCTAGTGGAGGATTAAAAGGAGACGAACCGTTATTTGGTGGTACGACCAAATCAATCATGCTCTTTTTAGCTTTTAATGGCCAAATTTTTCGCAACGTTTGGCGAAGCTCTTCGTCGGCTTCGTCCATTTCTTCCACTGAAAAATTAATTTGTTTTGTCTCGACAAAACATATCCATGTATTGTAAACCTGGTCGCATTTTAATGCTCAACGACTCGCGGATGAGCGCAAAAAGCGTGGTGGTAAAATGAACAGTGCCGTCGTCGGCGACCGGCATATTCATACGAATAAGATGCTTGTAGGCCAGCCGATATGGGCACTTGCGGCCGAAGCCCACCGGCGGCGCGATATTCCGCAGCATTTCGTACATATCTGTGTAGTGAATTCGACCACTGAAAAGAAGCAAAAAATCACTTAAATTCGAGCCCTATATTCCAGAGAGATTGGTCTAATATATAACTATTAATAATAATAAGATTTCTACGTCGCGACGGGATCGTAGTCGGCCCATACTCGAATAAATTCATCCAAATGATGCGGTCCAAGTATGCTGTGATCACGCGTCAAATAGTCAAAATTGTCCATAATGACGGCCACGAACAGATTTAACATCTGGAAGATGAATAAATTGAAGAGATAATTAAATAAAGGTATGCTTTCCTAGAGACTATAAGGATCCCGTAGAGACGCAATAAAACGTCCATAAAACCAGTATAAGAGCCCATACAATGGATTTTTAATCATTTTGTTTAAAACCGATGCGAACGATCTGAAAATTATTCTGGCTGTCCTACCAGGAAGGAGGACAAAAATACGAATGATGTAAAATAGGCATAGCTCATGTTGGTACCGCAGGTTTGCGGCTGCGCCACCTGCGCAGCGACCAACTGACCCACGGCGTCGAGCGTCGTGCCGTTGAGCGCAATCGCCAGCCGCGCGCCGCCCTGGCACGGCTTGCCCGCCGTACACGCCATCATAATCTCCTGCCACGCCTCGCCGGTCGCGCATCTATGCGTTTGTGAAAATATTTTTTTGGATATAAATTCACTTAAATCAATTCAATAATTATTATATTATATTTTTCTTCCCTACCGAAATAAAAGCACGACCGAGTTGAAAAATGACTGAAAATTATTGTGACGATTAATCTCCGTGGTCGGATCGAGAATTATGTTCCCGAACACCTAAAAAATATTGAATATTTAACCGCCAATTAATCACGTTTTTGTTTTTCATTTAAAGCTATGATTTGACTCATAACTTTTTATCAGTAAACTGATAACAAAAATGAGTCCGCCAATTAAGTTAAATGAGCTCATTTTAGCTCAGAAAAATTCGACGAAAAGTTTATTGTGTATTATAATTATGTATAAGATATTCATTGTGCCTCATTCAATCACCTGCATGCCGACAATGGCGTAAATGAAGAAAAGCATTCCGATTAGCAGGCACACGTACGGTAGAGCCTAGGAAAGAAAATAGAATCATAAAAACAAAATTTGAGAAAAAATTTTCTACCTTAAACGATTGAACGAACGTCCATAGCAAAATGCGAATGGTATAGCCCTGTTGTAAAAGACCTAAAAGAGCGAAAAAAATTTCCAAAATTTTAAATCAAATTTAATTTTTTTTCACTAACGAATGAGTCGAGCAGCGCGAAACAGCCGCAAAAAGCCGAGCGAGACGAAATGCCCTCCGAATTCGGTGACCAATGCGTCCGTAATCGAGCCAACTACAGTAATGAAATCAAAACGATTCCAACCGTCGCGAAAATAATTCTTTAAAAAAATTGAGATTAAGATAAAAATATTATATTTGAAAGCCGAGACGGGCCATATTTTTTTTCCGTATTAGCCAACGTCGAAAATTCATCAGATTACCCCATCCCATTTAATGGACGCATTCATACCCGAACGCCAAACGCGAGTATCTTCAAAATGGACTCGACGGTAAAAACGGCGGTCAACGTTGTGTTGAAGAACCTCAACACCTTTTCGTACATTTCCGAATTGCCGTGGAACTGAAAAACAACGATAGAAAAGAGTTATAGGAATTAGATGAATATTTTGTAATCCTTTGCTTCCTTCTCCTCTCCCCGCCAGCAAAATCGTGTTTAAAGTTTAGAACAAAAGATCCAACGTACCTTCATCATGAGAATGATCGTATTCACGCAAATCATCGCCATTATAAAGTACTCAAACGGAGTGGACGTAACCTAAAGAGAAGCCCATCAAATTAAAACATGTACATCTTCTCTTCCCCTTAATTCATAACAGTAAATTAGATTTATGCCTGTATATCATTCATCATTTTTGCTTCAATTAGTTCATTATTTCATTGTTGTTTTTTTTCAAACTATCTTACCAGCCTCCAAATACGATACTTCATAGAGCTCTTGTCCGCGGGCATGAACAGAGAGCGCGGCCTTGCGTTCAGCGCAAAATCAATGCATTGCTTCTGTAAAATACAATCTTTTAGATTGCATTTCACATCCATTTGTTATACCTGATTCTTGTCGAGATCACCTTCGGTGAGTTCGGCCTCACCCTGTTCCTGGAACGTGATGATGATCAACGCAACAAAAATGTTCACAAAAAAGAATGGAAAAACGATGAAGAACATTACATAAAAGAGTGCCACCTGCAAAATACATACAAATAAATGGGTATACTGTATCGTATCGTGTCTTATCCAATACCGTACAATGAATTACACTAGCGATTCACCGCTCCTCAAAAAAAGACAGTTTAATGGTCAACCTCAACCCGATAAAAGGGTATCGGGCCCTGATCGATTTCGGTAGTGTCCATCGAGTTTTGTCGGATGCCCGGCCAGCCCTCTGCTGTCGTCACGACGAACAGCGTGAGCATCGCGTTAATCGTGTTATCATAGTTGAAGGAGCGTAAACGCCACTCGCGATTCTCCACACGTGGTACTTCATCCTGCAAGCATAAAAAGCGTACATTTCGAACCCACAAAGCGCTGTATAATACCATTGAAAAATCAACAACAAAAAATATATATGTTGGAGATAAGTACTTTTCTACAATGCCAATAGGTTCAATACCTATTGGCTAAGTTAAAAACGAAAAATGTTGACACCATATTCTCGTAGACAAAATATTGCCCGTGACATTCATGCGCAAAACGTTTCGTCTTATCCGTACAGTAGAAGAAACGTCCCTTAAAGAGCTGAACCGCAATGACGGCAAAAATGAACTGAAAGAGGAAGTAAACGATGAGTATGTTGAACACGTTCTTCAACGAGTTTACCACGCAGTCAAACACAGCCTGGAAAAAAAATAAATGAAATGACGATGAAAAAGATAGAATTGAACTAATTGAAAAAAGAATTAGTAAAAATTTCGCATCTAAAATTCCATTACCGTACTCTAATTTCCTCCTGTATAAATAAGCAGCCAGCATATCTTATTCGCCTCCTCCTTCCCTTCTCTCTAGAATGCTTTTAAAAAAAACCTTGAGCTTAGGAATTCGCTTAATAGTCTTAAGCGGTCGCAGAACTCGCAGCACACGCAACGACTTAATCGTACTCAAATTCTTGCCGGCCGCGCCAGCTGTTCCACTAAAAAAAATATGAAGCATATTAAATGGATGTGAACTGATGGGACTTATCTTCGAGTCATTTAGAAGGTAAAATAGTTAAACGACTCTTTTCTTTAAAATCTGGGAGTCATTTTGAGTCATCTAGGAGTGAGTCATCAAGAGCCATTTGAAGTCATTTAAGAGTCATTAAGAATTTCTTCTTTACCCAAACCGGGCTCAATGTAATTCGACCAAGTTAACATCATATCTAATCTATTTCACCCACGCTTCCTAACTCATTTCAAAAAAGGGGTTTGCTTACGAAAACGCAAATCCGATGAGTGCGCAAACCACCACAACTCCATCGAGAACGTTCCAAAAGTCGCGACAATATGAGCCCGGATGAAGAATTACGCCCTGATCGATTAACTAAAAACCGAACTATTATTTGATCACATAAAATGGGTTGATAAAAAAAGTTTCGGGAAAATTTTGGGATCAATATATTCGAAATATTTTACTAAAAATCACAAAAATGTCCAAGGAAAAAAGCACCTTTAAAAGCATTTCACACGCGAAAACGCCGGTAAAACAATAGTCAAAGTACTGTAGAACACGGTTCCAATCGTTTTCGTCATCTACGGGGTCCTCGGCGGCCAGCGAAATGGACGACATACAAATTACTGTCATTACGACCATCTCAAAGTATTTGGTCGCCACAACGCTGTGCACCAAACAACGAAACCTATATAACGGTGATGTTTCAAAATTTGATATGTGAATATGTGTAAAGATCCTTGTTCGGAAAAGTAATGGGATGAAACGAGAGAAATGGGATAATTTTGCCTAAGCTTTAAATCTAAGCTTAAAAGCCTAATTAAAAAATTAGGCTTTTTTATGCAAAACTACAAAAGAGAATAGTCTTCGGTAACGCAATTTGTGCTGCAAGCATACTGATTCTTGTTGGTGAGAATGAACATGGACGAGTAGGGGACCATCGGCTTTGGGCCACCAAAAGGACTCTCCTCTTCTTCGCATTCCTCATCTAAAAACAAATATAAATAAAAATAAATTTTATAAATAAAAAAAAAAAATATTTATAAACCCTAAAAAATCCTATATTGGAGGTTAGCGATCTATTCCTGGCTCTAAAATTCCAAGTATAATCAATATCATAACTTTTTTAAAGCTTAAATTAGGCCACGAAAAAAGCCAGATATTCAAAACCAAGCAAGATATATACCATCAGGGTCGCGGACAATTTCATCGCCGGCGATTTCGATGGCCATTTGATCGTCGATGGCGTATTGATCGTCCATCGAGTCCGAATCTTCGAAGATCTCGTTGGCCTTCTCGTCCGCTTCCTCAGCGGCTGTAAGCTCCTGTGCGTTGGCCAAATTGTCGACGGCGATAGCCAAGAACACGTTGAGAAGCGTGTCTGAAAAAAGATCATCCCGAAGTCAGGTCCGCTCTCCGATTTTATGTATACTTGTAATAGTCATAGAACTATGGATCCATTTAGTTATATAAAGAATTCACATACAGTTGCCGAAAAGTACGAGCACAATAAAATAGATACAGTAAACCATGCCGCCGCCGTAAACACCGCCCTGGGACTCGATAGCGAGATACATTACCTCATTCCAGTCCTCTCCCGTGAGAATCTAAATTTTAGAATCAATAAAAGTTTGGATATCGTCACTTAAAGTTCTAATTTATAGAACTCTATGGCCTAGCAACAAAAATGGAAGATCAACCTGGAATACGGTAATCAACGCGATGGGAAACGTATCAAAATGCGTGTACGGATGCATTTGTAAAAAGTTGAACCTAAAAAAGTGATTCATTCAAGCAGTTCATTATTTGATAATATGCTCGAACCTAGCTGACTCGGTCCGTCATATGTGAATATGTTATTAGTAAAATCAATTATAATTAATTATTAATTATTAAATATTAATTTTAATTATTAACAATGTAGTTATTAATCATTTTTTTCAAGCTGTTTCATTGAAACGTTTTCTCGGAAATTATTTAGTTTTTATTTGGTTTGGGACATACTTTCCGCCGAAAAGTTGCATGCCAAGAAGCGCGAAAATGACGATGAAAAGAAATAGGAGGAACAGAAGCGAAATGATCGAACGCATTGAATTCATTAGCGAACGTACCAAATTCCTCAGACTCACCCAATAGCTGAAAAATGACTTATAAAAAAAGTTAATCTGTGTTCAGTAAGAAATTAATCAGTACTGGGCCATTTTGAAATGGACAATCCGGTATAAAGATAATTCTTAACATTTTCATGATTTTTATTTTTTTTCGCATTCTCCATTATTTTTTACTTATACATTAAATTTTTTTTATTAGTTACTTTTATTTAAAGTTATAGTAATTTTAATAAAAGATAACCCAAATTGGCGCTGAGATTTGTTTTTGTTATAACTTTTTTACTTTTAGCCAAATTGTAAAATTCTTTTTACATTCGATTTACAACTCTTTGAGAATTTTTTTGACACCAACACCGTTCATATTGGTTTTGATTTAGAAATTTTATAGTCATTTTTTAAAAATAAAAAATGATTATTTTTGCCCTTTTTCGAACCCAAATCGGAGCGATATTGAAATTTTGAAAAAAAATTTCAAAAATGGCAAAAGGTTGGTGCGGCCGGGATCATTGCTCAATCTTCGATTCGACCATGCCGCGATATATGGGCAATGGGAAGAGAGCGGATCGGCTAAGCAAGCCAACAATTCGCGTTCCGCACACCGGCGTAATTGCGGGTTCGTTGTGCCATGTGGAATCATAGTCGTGCACCATCACAATACTTTCTCATCCGGCTGACTCAGTTAGCTGTGGGACGTACCGAACCTCCAAAGAGGCCACTGGGAATGGTGCCCAGAGGGTCAAGTGAACTACAAACACTGGTATTGACTTAACCCTAGCTTGGCCGAGTCAAACCGGAATCGAATTAATGCGATAATGAACACAATCAGAATTGATTTCTTCTTGGAGAAGGGCTTGAATTTTTCGCTTATATACCCGAAATTGCATTGGCGAAAAATGGGCGATAGCTTTGGACCTACGGCCAGAGAAACGAGACACACTATGATATTTCTTTAGCTATTAATTGTTTGTTTGATAATGGACCATTTCGAATATTACCAATTAATCTTAAAATTTGTTTATTTTATTTTTAATTGTGCCCCTTCTCTCTTACGATGTTAGCTTGAAAATGCGCAAAAGTCGAAGAGCACGCAGCACGCTAATGCCGAATGAGCCGCCCTTCATTTCAGCCCAGACCACCTCGAACGCGCTGCCTACGATGACGATGCAATCGAAGCGATTGAATTTCGACGCAAAATAGGACCGATAACCCATTGCGAAAATTTTCAGCAGCATTTCACTCATGAAAATGGCAAGGAAAACGTATTCCGCGTACTCTGAAAAATTGGGATTAGATATATCAAAATTTAAGCTCGACGTCAAAATCAATGTTGAGATTTAGTAAAAGAATTTCCGTAAAATTTCACCTAAAAATTCGGTGAACCACTGTGGCTGACCGTGATGCTCCGACGCGACACAGGCTGTGTTGAGAAAGACGAGCGTGATCACCAGCCAGTAAAACACCTAGAAAAATGTAAGTTAAAGGAGAGAGAGACACACATTACACAGCGATTTTTGGGGGGAAGGGAAGGGAACAAGTTAGGTATTAGTAAGGGGCCGAGCCGGCAATATTGAATATATACTCGCCTGGCTTTTGACAACGTGTCGAAGAAAGACGCGAAATTGTCGGACGCGTTTGCAGAGTCGTGCATATAGCGAGCGACGAAAAGCGCCGCGCGTCTTGCGCGTCGCCGTCGTCGCTCCGTCTGTCGTGCCGCCGCCCCCGTTCAAATAGCCGTTCTCCTCGTCGTCGTCGTAATCCTCATCGAGGCATTCGTCATCCTCGTCGTAGTCCTCCTCGGTCTCAGTGGACTGTTGCTTCGAGTTGGCTTTGATCTTTTTTGTGTTTGCGCGACGTCGCGCTGAAAAACAAACGATGAGTCACTAGTGCCCTGAAAACCTAAATTTTGCCCATAAGCCCAAACCTTCCATAATGGCGGCGCGCTCCTCGTCGGTGGTGCGATCCTCGTTGAGAATCACTTCTTCGGCGATGAGTATCCACTCGAGGTAGCCCTCGAGCTCGCGTTCAATTTGCTGCTGACGACGGAGTTTGAGAAAATCGCGTCGGTTTTCTACGCGCTCTCGCTCCTTGGCGAATTCGCCCGACAGCACACCCAACACGAGATTGAGCATAAAAAAGGAGCCGAGCACAATCAACGGAATGAAATATGCCCAATTGTATGTGCTGCCCAACGAGTCGTTTGTATAGTACATTACGGTTGTCCAACTGGAAAATGAATGGGCTAAGTAAATTCGCTTGTAATGAAATTACTAGAAATTTTATGTATGCCAACCCCTCCATTGTAATGCACTGAAAGACGGTAATCATGGCGAAGGCAATGTTGTCGAAAGAAGTAATACCGTAGTTGGGTCCAATCCATCGCGTTAGACAAGTAGTACCGTTTACGTCACAGTTGTAGGCACCCGTTGTGGCAGACTTATTTGAGCTAAATATATACAGTATATATATTAGAGATGCTCCGGGCCGGCGATTATAATATAATAAGATGCGATAAGTACATATTAATTACTGTAAGCAATTAATAATATTAGCCATTTACTGTTTAAATCTAGCCTCACCAGGGAAATGGTTTGTCACTAAGGTTGACAATATCACCGTAACGATCGTAACACGCCGCATGAAAGACGCCCGAATAGAATTCGAGGCCGATAATTGCAAAAATAACAATGGCGAACAGCACCAATAAACCGATTTGCAAAAGAGGAGCCATTGCGCAAAGAATCGATTTGAGTACCACTTGAAGACCTGAATTGGTTGAGAATTGAATGAATGAATACATTTGATGGAAATTAAGCGCTCTAACAATCTATATTCACTGGAATGACACTTAGGAATAGACGTACTTGGTATGCCGCTGACGAGCTTAAGCGGTCGAAGCACGCGCACCGCGCGCAGCGTACGCAAGTCGACGCCCTCATTGCCAGTAGGAGTGAATGGCAACATTGTTACAACCCTAAAAAAAGTAATGAATGAATGTGAAGTTTGGAACTAGTTTGAAAGTCTGAAAATAACAGGATCAAAACGCACCCTGAAACAACTACAACAAAGTCCATGATGTTCCAGCCGGAGCGAAGATACGAACCCTTATGAAGAACAAAACCAAAAGCAATAATTTTTAAAAGACACTCGAGGCAAAAAATACCCATAAAATATGGTTCGGTCCTGTCCTAAAAATGTAAAAGAATTTATTTTTGTTTAACAAAATTCTAGGCTGCTAATATTGAGCATCATTCCACCATATTCTACTTCTTCTATAATCTTATTAAAAGAGCTCCCTAATATAGAACTCTAAAATTATCGTAAATGAAGTATAAAATAAACCAGCATTTCGGACAGAAGTCGTTTATCGTTTTTTGGCAAGTGCTGTTCCATCGCTAGCACAACGCAATTGCCGATGATAGTGAGCAGAATGAAGTACTCGAATGGGCCCCAGTCAATGATGGCGCGCGCGTTGCGTCTCACGATGTTCGTCTCGCTGAAGATGTACAGCGAACTGGGGCCCTAAAAAACGATTTTTGATTTTAAGCGTATAACTCACAGGGCAAAGCAAAAATTTTGAATTTTTTTTATTATGGTGGGTGCGCAAGTTTCGTGGCAACCGTCTCGTAGGCCTGATAAAGGACAATAGGAAAAAAAGTAGGTAATTGAAGTGAATTGAAAAAAATCCACCTTTTCCTTTTGCGCCGCGCCGGTGGTAGGCTTGCGTGCGGCGCCGAACGGCCCGCCGCCCGCGCCGGACGCGCTGCCAATGGCGCCGTCGGCGCGCATCTGCTGCTCCTTGCGCGCCTCCTCCGCCGCCAATCTAGCAATTTCATGGATGCCGAGCATATCTTTTCTTTTACTACTTTGTGCTTTTTGTAATCTTCTTTAGGGCTCAATACAACCACCACCAAAAAATACTGCTAATAATACTATGGCAGTGAATGAATAAATGAAAGATATTTGTCGAAAAAAAAGTAGAAGAATATTATTCATTTTTGTTTTAATGGATCGAATATATGAAGAGAAATGAGAGAAATAAGTGAATGAAAATAAAAAATTCTATTTTTATTCCATTGGTTTACATCGTTTTTCTGAACGTAATTTCAATCAATTTCGTTGTTTAGCCATAAGCTAGTTGTTTTGCCTTTCACTCCTTGTGTATTCATGTATTTATTTGTGTAGTTATGTATTTTCGATGTATTTTGGATGTAGTTCGTATATTTTGAATGTTCTACTCGTGAAAAGAGACGGGGAGCTGAAATGAATTTTTGCACTTGGCTGCTTTTAATCGAAGTATTTTTTCAACTCGATTTTCTTTTAACAACAAAAGTAACAACTATAATAATAGATATAAAAAGCAATGACGGGAACAAAATGGTGAACAAAAGGCGCAAAAACAAACGAGTGATAAAAGAAGCACTGGACGGGGGAGAGGGGGAGGAGAAGGTGAAAGGATAGAGAAAAAAGACATAGGTGGGGTAATGGAGAAGAAGGGAGCCGATGAAAAGGCGGGGAAGGAAGGAACACAAAAGAGGGAAAAGAAAATAGAGGTCAGAGCCGATGAAATAATGGAGAGAAAAATTCCTTAAAGAAGCACAAAAATGTAATGAATCTAATGAATAATGTAATGAATAAAAATAGAAGCAAAAGTAAAAAAAGGAAAGAAAAAGGGGTATAAGGAATACATTTTATCGCTCCTAGTTCCTAGTATTTGCTTACACTTAAGTAAAACCATCTCTCTTTCTCTAACTAGATCCGCGTGAGCCCGTAAAAAAAGGAATTTGCTTAGATGATTATGCACGTTTTGTATATACGTATATCGGTTTTGAACATAGTCATAATGGCCTAAACAATCAATAAGTAAATTTGAGCGTAAGCTCAAATTTACCAAGATGAGCCTAGGCATAGAGTGAAATTTATAAAATTTTTTACTGGACAGAATTTTTCGATAGTTGAGTGAATGTGGGGTTCAAAAAGTTTAAATGTTATTAATGGGAAAAAACGCTTTTCACACCAATAATTCTCCCTCTCTTTCTCTTGGCCTCATCTCATTAGAGGACTATGCGATCATGTAAAAAATTATTTTAAAATTGAGAAAAATCTTTTAAAAAATATGAAATGAATTCGCTTTTTAACTGACTTTTCATAAGACACATTTACAAGAGCCTCTTCAAAAAGTGCCCAAATTAGCATAAGAAAAAAAAAAGTGAAGTACCACACACACTCACACTTATACTTACATTTATTGGCCGGAAACCAAAATTAGAAAGAGAAGATAACAATGTTTTGAAATTTTGAATAATTTTGAAAACATTGAATTTTTTTTTCACTCGTTTCGAAAAAACGATTACAAAAAATGCATCCAAAAAACCCATTCAAAAAAAAAACGATGGAAAAACAACAATCCAACGGTTTCTTGCGTGTGGAAAATTTCGATAAAAACGAAATGCCTTTTAAAGAAAAAAAACGACTGAAAAATAAATGAGAAAACGAAAAAAAAGGAATTATACAAAACAAACAACAAAAAGATCTAATTGCAAAACCGACAAAAAAAAACAATGTTTAAGCCTATAAACATATCATAATAATACAAGTAAGTTTAATTATTAATCATTGGAATTTGAAATTTGAAAAAATAAGTTTAATACAGCTACAAATTTATTAATTTTTTTCCGATCAGATAAAGATAATTGTATTAGGTTGTAACATAATTATAGTCGCTTTTTTTATTAAACTTTCAGCAATTAAAGCTAGAGTAAAACAAAGTCATGAGATCAAATAATCGCCATTAGTCAACCACACAGTCATCCATCTCTTCGGTAATTTGCGGATTCCTCGCTTGAAGAAGTCCGTACCCGATTTCTGCTCGATCCACTCGCGAACCCCATTTTCGAGGTCGTCGTCGTTTTTGAATTGCCGTTCGCGCAAAAAATTTTTTAACGACCTGAACGCATGGTAATCAGATGGCGCAATGTCGGGCGAATAAGGCGGGTGAGGTAGCAGCTCCCAGCCAAGCTCCTCTTCGATATAGCGCTGATGGGTCTCCCATCGCCTTACTTGTGTTCGATGCTGGTAAGTCGTTCGCGAAACATTTTGAACCATCTTTGTGCTTGCCTCTTTGTAATCACATCACGACCAAACATCTCGTTAATTTTTCAAGCAGCTTTATCACCATTTTTGAATCGTTCGCGTAAAAGCACTCTCACACACTCACGATCGTCTGTCATTTTAAACAAAATATTTAACGTTAACAAACATTTTACAAAACAAATCATATGTCATCAGAAAGCCCAGACCATCCCCTTTCCAACGATATATGATTAAAAGTATTCCGTTTAAAACAAACAGAATTACAAACATTTGAAAAAAAGCGACTATAATTATGTTACAACCTAATAATAATTTATATGTTTAATCGTAATCGAAGCATAGACTTACTGCTGGCAACACTATACTGTGCTGATTTAACTATTAAAAACAAAAAATATCGTAACATTTTGACATGTTTAATTTAGGTACTTTAAAAATCAATAATACTGATAACTAGTGTTTCTAGTGTTTCTCATCTCATTCCATTGTTTTTTTTTCATTAATTCATTCACACTGATTTCATAAAGCATTTTTCTTCGATTTTTTCTACAATTTTTTTATTATTCTTCCTTTTTTGACTTTATTCAAATTTTCTTTATTATCCGTTTAAACGTCATTAAAAGAGTCGGTCTAATGGATAATTGCCTGCAAACGTTTAAAAAAAGTAAAAAAGAAAAGAAAGAAAAAAAGGGCACGTAGAAAATTTTTTTTATTAAATGCCAAAAAGGAAAAAAAGAAAAAATTTCGACACGAAAAAAGGTTGAGAACAAAGCAGTAAACGATTGTAATGAAGTAAGTATCGTTTGAGGCTTAAGAAAAAAAAGAAATACGTTTACCGTCTTGTTTACATTTTTTTTATTCTTATTTTAGTTTGCACGCACTTTACTGCATTTAGCGCGTTTAGTACTATTTTGATTGTCTTACTCTATGCAATTTTATTGCACTATTTCTTATATTTTTTACTTTATACATATTTTTTTCTTTTTCTTTCCTTTTTTGATGTTGTTTTTGTTTTATTATTTTTGCTTTGTATTTTATACGGTATTTTTCCTTTCTTAAATACGCATTTCTTTCTTCTATTGTTTTTTTTTGATTGTTAACGCTTTAAATACATAATTCACGCTTTAAATACATGTGTTTCATCAAAAAAAAAAACAAAAGGCTTGCAGGCACCGAAACAAAAATGTGTATAAACACTCATTTATGGGCTCAACGGCCCATCACGATACGGTTATTATAAACGCATTTTAAACGCAATATGCAACACATTTTTTCGAATGCATAGTAAATACAGAAGCGGGAAAAAATGCATACAAATTTCACTCTCAAGGGCAGAAGCCAGCACAAGCATTTGAGTAAAAAGTAGAAAAGTAAGATAAGGATGAAAACACGTTTTTCGCCTATTCTTTCCCAATTGTCAAGTTTTTAGCTCTTTTGTTATTTTTGTTTTGTTTTATTTGTTTTTCCATTTTTTTAGCCTCTGGAAAAGGGAAAGGCATTTCCCAAGCCGAAAGAGAAAAAGCTTATGAAAGAATATTTTTAGTATTTTTTTTTAAAAACAGAATTTTTTTCTTTCCTATTTTTGACATTATTTTGGAATTTTACCTTTTATCTTTAAAAACTACCTAAATTGCATTAAACAATGTCTAAATTAGCTTTAAAAATGCCAAAATAGACTTATATGTAAGAAATAATAAAATTAGTTCTTAAAAGAATGTCAACTCAGCTTAAAAGTTCAAGCTAAAATGTAAATTAATTAATTTTAAGTTTAAATTAAATTTTTTATAATAATTTTATAATAATATTTTCCAACTTTAAATACCGCCATAATTAAAATTTAGTGCTCACAAAACTACAATTATTCTTTCTCATTTTTTCAAGGCATTTTTTTCATTTGGCATAAAAAGTCGTGAAAAAAAAAATGGGAGAGAAATGAAGCGAAAAAAAGAATCAGAAAAAGAATTAGGTATACATTTACATACTGCGGATTATACATATTATACATACAGTAAACATGCATGTATAGTTTATACACCATTAAACAATTTATACATATAATAAAGAAAAAAGATCTTATAAATTAGGATTCATTTATTAAGAAACAACGCAGAAAATTTTAAAAAATTTCGATCCTCAAATAATAAAGTTACCATACCTGCTGCGGCGTTTCCACAAATACGTGTAATAGAGAAGTTCGAATTGCCCAGGCTCCAAATAGGCACGTTGGGCCTTTGAGTACTGGACTTTGCCCATATTTGCCTTTTTGGACACTTTTAAGCACTTTGGCTAATTAAACAATTACAGTATACGCTTGAATTACGGTAAAAATGAGCTTATTAATGGCTGGCTACGTAATTTTCTATCTAGTAATATTCTATTTTTCGAATATTTTTTTAGAAATGTTTCCACAAGAATCAATAATAAATGAGAAACGGGAATGAGAATGAGAAAATCAGTCGTTTCCAATTAAAATTTATCAATCATTCGGCGGAATTTCAATATTTTTTACTCACAAATTCCTTTAAACACCTTTGCATTTTTTTCATTACCTTTTTTTGCTGCAGAATTTTTTTACGGCAATTAGCATTTTTACATCTTTAGCACATCACACTTTTTTTCTCTTAACTCTTAATGAGAATGCCAAAAAATTTCTCATTTTATTCAAATTTTCTTTGTTAGCTAATACTTGCAAATGCAATTTGTTTCCCATCCTAAAATTAGTCAATGAAAATTTTTCCCAATTTTTGTAATACCCGCCAATAGCTGGCCATGTGCTAAGCGTGGCAAAGTTGCGCAGCAGCTCCTCCGTGCCGCCGAACTGAAAAAGCTGCGTGTTGTCGTGACGCGAAAGCTTTCGTGGCTGGATGGGCGACGGTAGCATGCCTTTAAAAAGATTCGCGAATTTTCAGAATGAATATCAAAAACTAACATCATTTAGGCTTATTTTTTTTACCAATTTATATGATTTTGATTTATTATTTTATTGATTATATTCTGTTTAATAGGCACAGGCAAAGGGAATATAAAAGATAAACCGAATGGAAGTAAACTTGGTCCCAATGTTGAATCAAATCAGGTCTTAATGTCAACAATGTAATTGTTAATATCAAATGCGAACCAACTTGTGACAATGCTCAGCATCCATGGCTGAAGTGGAAGTTCGCCGTTGATTGGCGTATAGTCTTGATGGGAATTACTGTTTGTTGGTATTGAATCGGCACGTCGCATCATAGTGCTCGCGTCCAGCGTTGGCAGGCGACGTTGTTTCGGTTCCGGTTCGTTGGACGGCTCTGAGTCGCCACGCGGAATAATGTGACGATGCGCGGCGGTGTGTGCAACTACGTTCTGCGAAATTCGTCGCCATATCGCATCCAAATGATGATGGGATATGTCGCGCCAACTCAAATGCGACATGATCCGATCGCTAAACGAGGAAGATCGCCGCCGACAGCGCTTTCGCTGCTTTTCCTTTTCAATTTGTTGCGCGTAACGCAAATCCTCGAGCGTCAGACGAAAATTCGATACACGACGATGATTGTACGAATGATGAGAATGATGTAGATGAGAGTGATGTAAATAGTGATGATGAGGGGAATGATGCCAATGATTCTGGAAGCTTCGATGATGAAAATCCGACGCGCGCGACTCGCTTCGAAATCGAACACGTCGCACTCTGTACTGAGCGTCCTTTTTCTCGCTGCGCGTTGTCGTCGACGCGGTTCGACCGCGCGATGACCGTGTTGTGTCGCCAGTGCTGGTCGTGTTATCAGCGCTACGCGGCGTCACCGCTCCGCTGGCGTCGATCATCGGCAGTGTGTTTTGGCACTCCACATAGGCAGACTCATTTGTGTGTCGCCATCCAGTTGCATTTCTTGCCGCGCCTGATTGCGCCGATAGTCCCAGCGCAATTGCACTCGTCGGCATTTGACATTTTTGCCGCTCCAAAGAGGTCGTCTCCGCGTCGGAGGACGTGCTAGCCGTGATTGTATTCAGACTCATCATCATCGACGGCTGAAGTGACTGTTCTCTTTGTCCGTATGCATCGTATTGGCCCCACGTCGACATATTTATGTGCGGGATCAATTCACATCAGTGATGATGCGGGAAATGATGTCGATGCATTAAATTTAACTCGATCGATCTCATCATAATTAATATAATTGTTGGCTTTTTAGGCTTATAATCTTCGGATTCATAGGCTATGAATTTGGCTATAAATTAGAGCCAAATTTTTTTAGGCACTTCTAATTCCCGAACCGATTTTATTGATTAGCTTCATTTACATAACTTTATAATATTCTTCAATCATTTGTGTTAAAATTTTTCGTCGTAATTCGCTCGCCGATAAATTATAATTTATAAAATTATGCTATTTCGAATAAAAATATGTATTTGACAAGTGAATAAACCAATTTTAGTCAAATCAAAAAAATTAATTCAATTTAAAATTCGATTCAATTTTTCGACAATTTCAATATAAATACAAACACGCCGGGATACTATTTAAATTATAGGATAGAAAAGGTTGCTTATAAGGAAGTGAAGGCTCACGAACACATTAGAAAAGTAATAAAGATGTTCCAAATCGATTCGGCCCGTCCCAAAACATCTCTATTAGATAAGTAGATAAATTTCATATATTGGACTTTCCTAAGCACTTTCTACCATTGGGCTATACTTTAAATAAAATTTCGACACTTAATTTAGTTTTTATCTTTAATTAGCTAGAAAAAAATAAGCTCACGACTAGAGTAAACTACTTTTCTTTTTGTTTATTTTCTCTCCATCTCTCTCTATCACTCTTTCCCTCTCTCTCTTTCATTCTCTCTTACTCAATTCAAGACATAGATTATTACACCTCAAGCGTGCTCGCATCGCGCACGTGTTGCCAAGAGCAAAAATGGCGTGATATGCGTGTGTTTTTGTGCGTGAGCATGTGTGATTTCAGGCTTTGTTTTTTTTGTTAAAGCCTTTTTTCTCATTTCGCTTTCACCCAGTTCAGTGGAAAAAATAAAAATGAAAATTAATAAAATTTAATAATTTTTTGTTTTTTGGCCAATTTTCCATTTTTAGCTTCGCGCCATTTTTTTTCTTTCATTCTCGAGATTCTCGACCTCTTTTTCTTCTCTCTCTTTTCTTGCACTCGCGCAAAATTATGAAATTTTTCATGCTTTTTTCTTTCAATCGAAGAAATTTTCGAGAAAAAAAAACCATTTTTTTGAATATTTTAATTTTTTATTCAAAAATGGAAAAATTTAAGAAAGAATCCAAAGCTAAAAAGGCCTAAACTTTTTTTAAAAGTTGAAGAAATACATTCTAAAATTGATATTTCTTCAAATTATAAAATTTAAAGGACCTTTCGATGATTTCAAACCTATACAAACTCATAGGCTCAGCTCATACAAATAAATCCACAGTTTTTGAAACTTTAAAGGCATGTTTGAAACTCTCATTTTACAAATTACAATTTTCGAAAATAGAATAAACATTTTGTTTTCCACTTTCGTAAGAATTGAAAATTAAAAAATTAGTAATTTTCATCGACAAAAATACCAAAAAAGCTTTCTAAATTCGAAATTGAGAATGAAAAAAAACGGCGAAAATTTTTCTAATAAATTTCATCTTATAACTTATTAATAGCTTTTGTCTTTTGTTTCCCTTTCCTCCGGCCTTTCCTTTTCTCTTTCAATTTTTCTTTTTAGAATTCTCTTTAATAATTATTTCCCACTTTTTTCTCCATTTTCCATTTTCACATATTTATTTCCTTTTCTTTCTCATTTATCTATAATGTATTTTTTAAAATTTTCTTTTCTTCATTACTTGTATTTTATTTCCTTTACACTCTCCCTCTCCCTCTCTTTCTCTCTCTCATATTCCTCGTCAAATTTCACACATTTTCCGCATATTTTTCATGAGAATTTAAACTCTTTTCTCGAGATGTTTTTTCTTTTTTTTAATATCGAGAAAAACAATTGGTTTTTGAAGGGTGAAAAAAAAGAATATATTTTTCATGCAAATATACCTTTTAATTGGAGCCAAATAAAGACGATTTGCAAAATAAATCATCAACATTTCTTCAAAATGATACCAACAAAAAAACAAACAAATTTAAGGCAAAAATGTGAACCGACTTTGAGTATACTGATAATTTGCATACTGATATAATAATAAGATTTTTTAATAAGAAAATGATCAGTAATAATAAATACATGGAAAAGATTGATTTCTTTTCCGTAAATAATTGGTATGTAATAAAGCATATTTCCTACTTAATAATGAAACCAATACATTAAAATTATAATCATTTTTTCCAAATTATAACGGTATTTGCTTACTGCATTAGCGACGGTTTTGCGTGTGCGCAATGATTGCTTATATAATTGTTGTTGTTGTTGTTCAGCAACATATGTTGTTGTTGACGATAGTCGTTGTTGTTGGCATTTGGCGACAGTAACGCCGCCGTTGTGTCGATAATACCGTAACGAAACGCATCCGCGGAATCGTTGTTGTGCTCGTAATTTTCGTCTTCGTCGGCCGACGTGACGCTGAGCAACGGTAGATGATGTGGATGCAAATGATCGTGTGGATAATGATGATGATGATTTCGCCAGGATTCCTTGATTCTCGTCATCAGAAGCGCGCATGTTTTGTAATCGCTCACATCAACGACCCTACAAACAAAGTTTGATTGAAAAATAATATGATAATTAGGATCACAATAATGTTTACTATGCGATGATTATAATATATATCTCGTTTTTTGCTATAAAAATGTCAGTTAATGTTTTATAAAATGCCAACTTTGACTATGTATTTTAAAATTTTTTTCTTAAAGCTACTACTACTAATTAATAAGTCTAAGTCCAAATTAGTCAAAAAGCATTCGGCCAAGCAAAAAAATGCATATTATCTAGCACTTATTCCGCTTCTTTCCACATTCATTTATTAAACAACAAGTTAAATTTGTTGTTATGTTAACAAGAAAAGAAAAAATTACTAAATTAAATAAGAATAAAATAGGTTTAAGATACAAATTGTTGTTTTAAATGTTACGGTATTTTATTATTTAAGCAAATAAAGGAAAACAAAGAAATGTTTAAGAAAACTGTATCCAAAATTTAAATAGCGACTCATAAACAATTTAAACTTTTAAAAAATTGAAATTTTTATTAAATAAAAGTTTATCTTAATTACACAAAATATAATACATGTATGTAAAAAACTTCAAAATAAAAAAAGTTTCAAATAAAATTTAAAAAAACACTAAAAACGAGGATAAAATGGTAAATTCGGTTTTTGCTTAAAAAAGGACACAACTTTGGATAGATTGAGTAAATTTAATTATGTAAATAACAAATCCGGTTTTGTCAAAAAAAAAATGTCTAAAAAGTAAACAAGTTACAGTTTCGAAATGAATAGAAAAAGTATTTTTCGATAAAAAAAGTAAGTAAATAAATAATGAAAATAAATTTATTAAGTAATTAATAATTACTATACTGATTACCGATAACTTATTAAATTTATATTGCAAAATACATTAATCTAAATTGTATGCGCATGAACATAAATGTTTATAAATTTTATATTGACAAATATTATTCAAAAATGTATTTTATTGGTTGCTAACAAAAAAAAAGAAATCTGATAAATTAGAATAGACCTACATACGTCAAAAAAAAGTGGGGGTTGGAAAATAATAAAAAGAAATCTGATAAATTAGAATGGACCTATATACATCAAAAAAAAAAAGGGGGGGTTGGAAAATAAATAAAAAAAATCCTCAAGACGTTCGCTCTTTTTTCATTTTGCTTACGTTTTTTTTTTGAAAAAAAAACTTGGAAATTATTATTCAAACGCAAAAGTCACCGGACATAAAAGCACAAACAGAAACACGCATAAAAAATGTCAAACATACAACAGGCAAAATAAAACAAAACAAAAAAATACATTTGCATTACGATTCATGAGCTGGAATGTTTTGCTCGATATGAGTTATAACGACGATAACACACATATCATATATACCGTACACGCAGACACAATAAAACGGCATGGAAAAAAAGTTCAATAATGTATAATTTTTTTAGCGTAACGCGTACACTTCATACAAAATAAAATAAAAAACAAATATATGCAACACACAAAAATAGACAATTTCACGTAAAGTGAACTTATCGTATAAAATTTTAAAAATTTTGGCATTTTTATGCAAAAAAGACGAGAAAAAATGTAGAAATTTCGAGTGGAAGAATTTTATGAAAAAAAAATGAAAAGTGCATCTCGGACTTGACTCAAATTCAATCTTGCGACTCATAAAGAGAAAAAAAAATGACAAAAAAATTTTCAAGTCAAGCTTTTTAAGGAAACACGAACACTGAAACAAAAATGAAAAATAATGTAAAAAATATATAAAAACATAAAAACAGTAACACAGTTACAAAATTTTGAGTACAAAAATGAAATTCGAAATTTCAAAAATAATATTTTAACAAAAATTATTAGGTCAATTTAAAACGACTTTATTTAATTAGATAATATGTATAAATAAATTAGAAAATTTTAACCTACGAAAAAAATTTGATTTACTCGCTCTTTGACAAGCAAAAGATGAATTATTTATTATTAGAAAGAAAAAATGATTGTATTATAAATTTATAATATAAGAAAGTACCGTTAAAAATTCTTTGAAAATGAATTTTATAATAGAAACTCACAGATACGCATAAAAAGTGCATATAAAACGACCGTTTAATTATAGGAATAAAGGGAAAAATAAACGAAATAAAGGAAGCACTATTACGATATTACGATACAAGCGCTAATCAGCTTAAAACGTTACAAATAAATGGAATTAATTAACAATCTCAGATGCTTTACTTAAAAATGGGGGAAAGGTCTTGTCATAATAATTTGACTAAAAGAAAAGAGCAAAAAAAATGGAAAAAAGAAAAAAAATGAAAATATAGTAAAATGTAAAATGGGTAGAATAGAAACTTTTAACATAGAAATAAGATAATTCGCAAGTTTATGTGTATGATCCGAAGCGGTTTGGATAATATGTTTTATAAGAAGATAGGAATCTAGAAATTAAGAGTTTATCTTTATTTAAGACTAAAGAAATTTTCAAAAAAGCTTTGAACGACCCTGCTGCTTATATGTCACTTTAAAATCTAGAGTATTCGAATTCATAAAGCACTACTTACTTAAACGGCATAAAACAAACCGCCTACGTGCGGAGAGAACAGACGTGGGCTCTGAAACGGCACTTGGACCGGCTCCGAGCAGTTGTGCGTTTGAATGCGCCGGCGTTGGTAAATCGTCCAACGATTGCCCAGCACGGCTACGCGTCAACACAGCACGTCCGTCCGTCGGTCGTGAAACGTCGACGTTGTAATCGAGGACGGAAAATATTGCCTTCGACGGGCGTCGCGCGTCGCTGCTACAATGCTGTTGCGCGGCCTAAAATTCGCAGAAAATTGATAAAAGAAATTTCATTCCAAAACATTTCCAATGTTTAAATATACTATTAGGTGTACAAATATGAAAGTTCGTTTTACTTTGTTTAATATTTTTTCATGAATAAACTTTTTTTCAAAACATTCGTCTGTATCTATCTTGTAGAGTGTTTAAAGCGCTATCTAACGCTTTTTGAATTTTTAAAAAAGATTTGCATATAAAATTTTAGGACAATTTTACAGATGACCATCGAAGCGCCAACAAAAGAGCATTTGCGGAAAGTTCTCTTATTCATATTTAAAAGAAAAGTGTCGCCGATTCTCACAAAATGATTGCTGAAGTTTATGGAGACGATTCGATCACTGCCAGAGCCTGTCAGAAGTGGTTTAAAAGGTTCAGAGAAGGCGATTTTGATTTGAGCAACAACGACCGCGGTAGACCACCGAAGCAGTTTGAAGACGATGAACTGCAAGCCTTACTTGATGAAGATGATGCTCAAACGCAACAACTAATGTTGTTGTTAATAATGGTTGTTATTGTTAATAAAAGTTTAATTGAAAATTTTTTGAAATTTTAATTTTTTGAATCGTAAAAAAATGAACTTTCATACACCTAATAACAATAATAATTTATTTAATTAGCGACTATTCAGTTAATCATTTGTAAAAAAATGTTTCAAATTACGTGTAAAACAGCGGTAGGAAAGTCAATTGAGCTTATTCGACGAAAGCGCGATGATTTTATCGTAACGATGTCTTAATGAAGGAAAATTTAATTGAGTTAGCATGTAACTGTTTATTAACATGGATTTATTTTTTAAAATTTTATTTCCTTGTGTATTGATATTCAAAACAGGCTTACCATCATCTATACAACTCCGGCGCGGCTTCGATCTCGGTAAATCGCGACGGGTGCGCAGAGCTAAACAACTCAATTTTTGGCGAAATATTTAAGAAAAATCTAGGACTATTTTAGTGTGTAAACTAACCGTCGGTGGCGGAAGTCGCGCCGCCGCCGCCATAAACCGCCGATTGACGACGTTTAGCAAATGCGGCCGATCTTCCCACGACCATTTTTTCTTGTGATCCTCTGCACTGTCTTCAATCACACTTGTCCTCGCCTCATTTGACCAATCGAAACCATAGCCCTTTCCGCTCTCGTTAACGCATACAGTACGAAGTTCATACGACACAATATAACTGTAATTTTGCCAAGTTTTGTGCTTTTATTTATTAAGAGATCCGGATGAATGTTTTCAAAATTTAAATAAAATGGAAAAGTTTATTTAGCATTGACATTGAAATAAAAATCGATATATGGAGGTGCCAATTAAGCCAATTAATAAAAAAATGTAGGTATATAAAAATTTGTATTGACAAAAAATATGCTCAAAATATCATGCTCAAAAATGCGAGTTAAAAATGCGAAAATAGATTACATTATTGAATTGAACATCGATTTTTGTGCTAATTAAAACATTTTGCTATTTATAAATTTGTACGTGTAAAATATGTATTTAATCCATGGGACAAATAAAAAATGTATTTAAAAAAATTAAAATTATAAGGAAAAATAAAAAAAAAAAATTTTTTTAAAAATATTTTTTAGAGATAAATTTTAATGACATTTCATTTCGTTCTTGCAGAGTTCATTTTCATTTTCAGTCATTCATTTAATCATACGAAATGACAAGCCGACTCACTCATTTCTAAGGCATTAATGCGCGCTGCTTGGAGAGGCGAAATGTGGAAAAGGGAACGGGGAAAAACAGGATAGAAAAAGGGAGAAAGGAGGGGGGATGAAACTAAAGTTAAAAGTGGGTGATAAACGAGCTAAGCATAAGAAAAAAGAGGGGAATACGACACTGGAATGAATAGGGAAATGAAAGAAAAAGAAAGGAATAAAAGAGTCATTTGAAATCATTGAATCCGGCTCCAAATTCCGAAGTTTCTTTCAAAGCCAGAGCCATTTAGAGAGTCGTTCCGGATCGATTTTCCAGGATTCTAGGAAAGCTGAAAAATTCATTTTGATGATGAAAGAAAAATTTTAAAATAGACTCTGAAAAATAACTAACACAAAAAAATAAAGTCGGAAAAACGGAAGTAGATAAAAGGAAAAAAAAGTAAATTAAAAATTCTTTAACTTTATATTTCAATTTTTTTCTTTGCATTTTCCAAATGTGCGAAGAAAAGGGGGAAAAATGTTCTGCGCGAAATCGAAAAATAAGAGACGAAAGAAAACGACTTATGAGAGCTTATGATAAAGAAAAAGACGGAGAAGGAGCGGAGAGAGATAGAAAGAAAAAAAAAGAGAAAAAGAAAGAGAAAGAAAAAGAGAAAGAGAAAAAGAAAGAAAAAGAGAAAGAGAGAGAGAGATAAATAGAGAGATAAAGAGATAGAGAGGGCGAGAAACGCATTTTGATAATTAGTTTTACATTTGCACACCAAAAAGTCCGGAATTTTTTTCTTTTCTTTTTTTCGCCTTTGCATTTTTTTCACCTCTTTTTTGAATTTATATTTCTGTACTTATTTAAGGTGGGCCTTGAGGCGTTTAAACCAATATTTGTGAAGAATGAAAAAAGGGACAATTACAAAACAAATTGTAATATTTTGTTTATTAAAAATTTTTCACCTTTTTCATAAAATTTTTCAAAATTAAAAATGAAAAGCAAAAAAAATTCGTTTGATTTTTGCCATTAAAATGTAAGCATTTTGAGAAAAAAATGCCTTTTCAAAAAGTGCTCTCAAAAAAATTTGAATCAAATCTGTAGTCATATTGGATATTTGTGAGTAAATTTTTTAATGGCAAAAAAAATTTGGTCAAATTCGAAAAAAAAATGCGCAAATAAAACACAAAAAAAAGTAAAATAATCGGCAGATTTAATTGGCAAAATTTGTGCCTTTTTCATTTTTTTTGGCAAGAAATATATTTTTTTTTAATAAAAGCAAGTCACAGTGACTCAATTCATGTGCCAAAAAGTAAATGAGTATCTAATTATTATTGTAAAAAATCTTTTAAATTTGAATAGACCAAAAATTGACATCATTGGAATATTAAATCGAAGTTCGTTTGGCTCTAGCGCTTATACTTAAGTTGGGCATTTTTGAAATTTAAAGGAAAATGTAAATGCTAAAAATAAAAAATTAAAATATTAAAAAAAGCAAAAAATTGTGAAAATCCTGAATATATTAAGGATCCTGGCCATATGCATAATTCATGAAAAAATTGGTGTAAAATACGGAGTCAAATAACGTTTGAATAAAATGATTTAATGAAAAAGTCGAAAACCCTATCAAAAAAGAAAAAAACTTTAAAACAATTGAAAAATTTGTAAATGTCCAAAATTTGAATAAATAAAAATTGTTCTCATGCCTAAAATGAATTGGACTGTAATAAAGCTCAGCCAAACATCTAAGCACACTAAAGCTATGACTTGGCTCATCTCTTAGAGCCATTTGTGGGCCATGAGATTGAGCTAAAAAGCAAACAGTAATAGACTACATTTTAGATCGCAATTATCATAGTAAAAATCACGATAATGAATTGTGAACTTGTATTGTAATTAGAATTTATGCTTTTAAGTTAACTCTCCTAAAAACCGATTAAACGTTTTTTTCGACACGCAAAAAAAAAATAAAAAGAAATTATCCGATTTTTATGGGAATTCAAAAAAGAAAGAAAAAAAAGCAAAAGCAAAAAAGCAAAGAGAAAAAAAAAACGCACGAAGCACCCGAAATAAGCAAAGGCAAAAAGCATTATTTTCCGCTTTTCGGCGGCATTTTTTTCTCATCATTTTTCTTGTTTTTTTTGGCATTTTTATTCGCGCTTTTTTTCTATATTTTTAAAGTGGGAGTTAAAGGACGCATGAACACCAATATAGATTTCCACACAATTTGTTCTAACTTTTTTTCTACGATAGATAGAGACGTGGGTTTTTTTGCATTTTGCAGAGCGTACTCGATTTGTGGGGGACGTGTTTCAGCGATTTTTAAAATGTTTATTTTTAGCATTTTTATAGAGGAAAATGCAACAAAAAAAGTGCATATGGTTGAGCATTTCTTTTCGGAGAGTGATCCGATAGACTTGAAACTTTTGCTATGAATTCCCCTTACATACACTATTACACTCTATAAATTTGAACCTGATTGATTGGATAGGAGCCGAGTTATGAAACTTCAAAAAACGGCAAAAATGACAAATTTCCGCGTGGAAATCTATATTGGTGTTCATGCGTCCTTTAAGTCATCTTGCGCTTGCATTTTTGCAACAGAAAAGAATGAAAAAAACAACAAAAAAAGTGAAAAAACAGTAAGATTTAAACAACAAAAAAGTGAAAAATAACAAAAAAAATAGTCAAAAGAAATAATAATAACAATAAACAATGGCAATAATCACAAAATAAGGGACGTAAAAAGTAAGAAAACTACAAAAAAAAAGTTAAAAAGAAATCTGAAAAAGTGCAATAAATAATGCTAGTAGGAATTGAGGCCAGCACTTACTCATCATCAACTTCAAATACACCAACACCACGTAATTTATTTGGCACATACACGTGTATTTTTGTTGTTTATTGCTTTTTGTTTATGCATTTTTTAAATGTATTATACCTTAAATTTCGAAACACATTGGGTGGGATAATAGTAAATGAATAGGGTCATCTTTGAAAGTAACATAGAATCAAAAATGTAGTCTATAAATTTTTAAAAATGACAAGAGATTGATATTACCATATTAATGATTCGAGCATCATTTAAATTAACCAAAGCAAAATATCATTGGAGTGTCTGATTTATCTGGCCATTTTCCCAAAGCCATCGCCGCTTTTTCGCGAATACAACTCCGGTAAGCGAAAATATCCCTCATTCCTTAAAGTCATTCACCCACTCGCCCATTATGCGTTAACGTACACTGTTGGCTTGCCTGGCTAATCCAGCTCGCATAAAGATTCAAATTGCCCAGTTTGAGTGGCATTGAATTTAGGGCTCAATGATCTGGCCGCACCAATTTTTTGCCACTTTTTTCAAAGTTTGGAACTAGATTTTTGCCTCTATTGGACCCAAATATATACGATCTTAGAGATCATTTATTCGTCTAAATCAGCTTTTTGGCTAGTTTTTCCAAATCAATACTACCCTAATTTCATGTGGGTAAGCCCGCGTATTTTTGAGCCAAATTTAAATTGGTGTCAATGCGTTTATTCTGCTATATCGGATCCAAGCGGGTACAAATTTTGTGTGCACCTTTATTTATGTAATCCTTATAAAAATTTTATTATTTGAACAAATTTTATTTAATTTAAATAAAAAAATTAAAATTTATATCGTAATCGAGAAAATCATTTCTAACAATAATGGTACACGTAAATGATTAGTATTATATATAATGATGTAATGTAATAATTTTTTTTCATTGATATCGTAGTGAATTTTCTTGTTGTAAAAATGTTAATTGAACAGCAATTTTCGCATATTTGCCGCGCTACGATCCTGCAAAATTAACTAATTCATTAATGCTGGACCTAAGCCCAAGTTCAGCCCCAAACCAAACTTAAGTCTAATCTGATTCCGAAAAATATCCAATCCCGAAATTATCGTCCCCAAATGTCTCCCAACACTTAAAAGTTAAAAAAAAATTGACTCCATTAAAAAGTTTATCGTTCCACTGGGGAAAGAACTTTTTAAATGTGGGCGGCTCTTTGCCCTGATAGATCACTTCGATCGATGCCTTTTTGTGGCGTGGCACTGCATCTGTGGCCAAATATTTCTGAACATTACAATTTGATTTGGAATACAGTAAAATCCAATCCTTTTCCCAAAAAGTATCGTACTTTTGCGGTGCTTTCGGCAGCTTTTTTCTCCTCCGGATTAGCGCCATTGCCAACCCAGACATAGATGGTATTTAGGCCATCGAGAATCATTACATCATCGCCGTCGAGGTCCTGAAAAGATGAAATTCAAAAGGAGTCTGAAATAGAATCCTATACGAATTGACACGACAGACATACTAATTTGAACGCAAATACAAGAACAGTGAAAATATTAACTCCTGAATAAGGTAATGAAACCTCCTGATAAAAGTTTTTTATTTCCTCCACGCTGAGTTTGCCACTTTCATTGGAGCATTGAAAAAGCTTTGGCTGGAAAGTAGACTTTTTTTGATTTGTGGCGTCCCAGTTGGCAAACCACTGCGTGAACTCGCTCGGCTCCGCGCTTTCGAGTACACGCACAACCGGCGTGTAGCTGGGCAGTTTCTGGAATATGCACAGATAATTTTCAATTCGCTGAGTCAGGCATAAAAAATTTTCGGAGCCTAAGTTTAAAAGTCTAAATCCCAAGTTCCAAGATTATGCCTTAAATTTAACCCTTAAATTTAAGTCTTTCTTTTGCTTCATCTTATTTTGTCCTGCCATTTCATTTTCCTTTTTAAATGCATATTTTGATCGCTTGCCAAAAGCGAACCCGCTGCTTAAGATACTCGCTGCCCATCTCCATGGCCTTGTTGCGCTCAGCGGTGGTACAGCCCTTGCCCACCCACACGTAGATGCCTCCTTTGCCGGCGTCGAGAATGAACGCATCCTTGGAGTCAAGTTCCTTGATGTTCAAATTGCCCTGAGAGACCTTTGTCACTTTAAGCTTTCCACTAGCATCCGATACTCTTAAAACCACAAGTCCATTAATTTAAACTAAATTAATAAAAAGATTTTTTTTCCAAGACTATACTTTTTAGATTTGAGCGTACTTTTCTCACCTCCACAATGTGATTGTGTCGCGTTCCATGCGCCAATAATTTTCGTCGCTGCCAGCGGCTATCGGCGCCTTGATCCAGTTGATTACTTCCAAGCCGCCGAATTGCTTCCAAAACTCATCGTTTTTGTTCCAATCCAAATCTAAATTTCAAAAATATTTTCTGGGACCTATAGTATAGGGAGTTGGATAGAGTTTCTAATAATTAACAATTTAATTCCCCACCTAGCACGTGAATTTTTGGCCTTCCGGCACGTTCCTGGTCACAAATCGCCTTGGCCATTTGCATTCCCTGAAAATACCTCAAATTAACTCATATTGCCAATTATTTCAATATGAGAGGAAGGACCTTAATGCGCTCGAGTCGACCGCTCTCGGGCGGCATCCATACGTAAATATGCAGGCCCTTGTCGAGAATGAATACGTCGCCGAGATTGAGCGATTCCTTTACACAATTCACCTATAAAAATGAATCAATGTTAATAGTAAAAGCTCAAAAATTTATTTAAAAATGTAAAAAGCGACAAGTGGCCTTGTAATGTTTGTTGTTTTCAATGATTCTAACACCAATGGTTCTAATTCCAATGGTTCTAACAATTCTAATAATTCGAATGGCTCTAATGATTTTGATAGTGTTAAACTCAGCCTCTGACCTGAGCACAACGGACGTTGCGTTTGCCCTTGCAGTGAAGGAGGCGTGTCTTAAAGTTTTCGAATGCGCTCGTCAAGTGATTGAAGCCGCTGGCCGCACCGCCTTGCAGATACCTGACAAAGAAAATCGTTTGTTTGTAGTATAAGAATTTTCGGGCTTAAAATCAGCATGATACAAAACAAACTTGATTCCATCTTTAAAATAGGACAGGAACAAGGCACTCTCGTGGTATTGTATCTAAAAAAGGCAACCTTTTTCCCATTTAGTAAAGGTTTTCGGAATTCCAATTTTCGCAAACCTCACGATACTGTACAGGAAGCCCTCCCAGGGACTGATCCAACTCGACGGTCTTAATCGCCGCCGTGCCGGCTTCGTCCTAAAATTTTGATTGTTTAGTTAATTTGGCAGCAGGAATAAAATACACAGCACACCTGCGAGGTGTCCTTGCCCAGCCAAAAATGCACGTCCCATTCGCCGACGTTTTTGGTCTGAAAAATGTTGGATAGAGCAACATTTCCACATTTTTCAACTTTGATTAACTTTTTAAGGACCATATTTTCTAGAAAAATAATTTTAGCCATTGGATTCAGAATTTAATTCTCTATTCACAAAAAAAATTTATAAATCGATTTTCACTCACGTTGAGTACGATATAGGAGTCACCAGTATAAAAATTACCGTACTGCTCCTTTGGCACGTCCTCGAGTGCGAATTTCTGAATAATGTTATACAAATGATATGTAACTATGAAAGTGCTATTATACGATAGGCTTACGTTAATGCGCCAAATTTGCAGGCCTCTCATTTGGCCAATGCCTTTCAACCTTGGGTCAATTGTCATTCTCTAAAAAATTGGATTCAAGTCAAAAACTTTGCCAAGTACCCTAAACAAAATATGTCGTTCTGAGAAAGGTTTTAAATTTTCAATTTTTTTGTTCATTGGCACAAGAAAATATTTTAATCATTTTCGGTAGTGCATCACTCTCATTTATCTCATAAAATTACAGTAATCATTATATACAAATATAATAGCAGAAAAACTTTAAAAAATTAAACAATGTTCCACTTTAAGCTCAAGCTTAAGTTTTGAGGACGAAATAAACACATAAATCATAAAAATATGGAAGATTGATAGGCTTAAGCTGAGAAAATTATTCCCCCATATGCCGGTCTTAAGTGTGAGTTTACCGCTTTGCTTAGATTGGATTTGAAAATATAAACAAAAGCAGAGTATAAATTTAAAATTGATCGCGACATTAAGCTTAACAAAAGTGGCGTCATTTCGCTAGAAAAATGGGCGAATGGAATTTCATTGTTGTTTGTTGATATCGCTTTTTTGTTGTTTTAATCTTAAGCTTGGTTTAATCTTAAGTTTCAAAAAAATTTGATATCATTCTAACATAAATGATTTAAAGATTATATCATTTAGATTCGAGTGATTTGAGCTGATATCAATTTCATGCATAAAATGGTTACATACAAAATACATTTGAAAAAATGGATTGAAACAGACAAACAGACAAACACACGAACACACAAGAACATGCAAACAAGCACACATTCACACGTGTTCAGTTTGAAGAAGATCAATTTGTGAAATGAAAAGTTGTTTAAAAGGCCAAATGTTACAAAAATGTTCCGAAAAATTGGGGAAAAATTAGTCATTTCACAAATTGGAAAAAATTTGAGGAAAAATTCCAGAAAAATTAGCAAAAATGAATGATCCAAAAACAAATTTGAAGTGCTTTTTTAGTGAGCTCTTGAGATGTGAGCTCGATCAATCTTAAATTTATACTCTTTGCTTTTGCTTATATTTTCAAATTCAATTTAAAAATGGTCTAAGCTAAGCTTAATATAAGAAAAATAAATTTATATTAGCTTGAACACTTCAAAAATTAAAGGTTCTGGCCCTAAGTTAATTGAAAGTCTATTAGGAGTCTATAAGCCGCATTTACGCATTTAAGAAACTCGAATTTTGGTGTGTGTTTTCGTTTTCACCTTGTCCAAATAAAGAAACGCGTTGAGGCGCTTAGCGCCGAAACGTCTCTCCATGCCCGCCATGAATTCCGCCTCGTTCGAGTCCATTGGCTTCTCATCGGGTCCACCGGCGCGATACAAATAGCTCATTGTATTCAAATAAAAAAATTCGAGAAATTCCGGTAAAAGTTAAAAAAATTTGATAAATTTTAAAGTCAAATAAAAAAATTTTTGATCAAAAAATAACTTTTTTCTTTACTTTTTTATACAAATTTTTATGCACAAATTCATTTTACGCGGAAAAAATTGGCTGCAATTTTATTGTTAGAAAATTTTAAAATTTACGAATAAAATCGAAAAAAAATCCGTTCATTTTACACACAAATTACATTTATTTTTATTTTCAAAGTCAAAAAATCGAAAATTAAAAATTTGAAATAAAGCAAAACAATTACAGTATACGTATTAGAGATATGTTATTCATCATTAATGTGATAATTATTCATTGCTATTGATATGATTAATGCGATATGCCTCAATATATAAAACTTTTAACGAAAAATACAACTTAAAAATGTGCCTAAAATGCGCCTAAATTATTCGGAATGGTCGTTTTGAGAGTCCTATGGAGACGTAGCCGGACCGTTGGCAACAAGAGTGAGTAGTTGTATACGCGGAATGCAACAGGCGGACGCGCCGCCGGCGCTAACCGCCGCCGACGGCGTCGACGTGGTGCAGGAATCACCGCAGGGCGCGCAACGCCGCGATGACACGCCCAAGCGATCGGCCATATAGGAGAATAGCATGCGCCACGCGCGTACAGTCTCGCGATGCGTCTTACCAGGACCCACCCAATTTGTCAACACGCACGTTAGCGCCTCGCCGAACGCGTCCCAATGTTTGCTCCTGAAAACGAATAAATACGATAAGTGTATAATGAAAATGATAATTATGAGGACTTACGTGACGTAAAAGCCACGATGCCCGTAGCCGATTGTCTCGAGCCACTCACGTAGCGCCACGTCCACGTCGTCGAGATTGTCGACGGCGCTCTGAATCAAATCCACCGCGTAGCGCTCGTGACGCCCTAGACCTGCGGGGTCTTCGCGAAATAGCGAGCCGGTGTCTTTGCACTTCGCCGTCATGTATCGATAAATGCTTCGGCCAATAGACGTTTTTGAAACCTTTTGCCAAGATTTTCTGCAAATAAATTATAACCCAATGAATATCAATTGAAATTATGTTTTGAGTGCATTTCCATACCGTATGAGATTCTGCTGATCTCCGGTTAGAAGTGGAGGGCGCACCGGCGCCGGCGACGCGCTTTTACAGCGGCGCAGGGAACGCTGCGGCGTCGCCAAATGCAGTGTGGACGAGGCTGTCGCCAGCGCGCAAATCATTGGCGGTGTGTGCGTGGTCGCGTTCGGCGACCTCGTCTTAATCGATTCTGTCGAGGAGGACGGCCCAGCAGGGCGCATTTGCGTATTGTTAAAGGAGCGATGCGAGTTGAAGGAACGTCTCTAAAAAGAAAGTAAGTTAAATTCCGGACTTAAAAAATTATAGATGAAAGTGCCTAAGATACGCTTATATATGATAGTAATCAATAAATTGTTGCTTGAAAATGCTTCAAAACGACGGCCAATTCAAAGAATTTTTTACCATTAACAAATCCGCGGCCATTACGTCGTAACTAGAAGCTGGCGAGGAGGGCAATAGCGACGCGTCGTCCGTGTCCACCTCCACTGGCCGATTGGATGAGTTGATTACGCCATTACGGCGCAAAAATTGCCGCCTGTACGCGGGCAACGGCAATTGGCTTGGTTTTGTTGTAGTTGTTGTTATTTCTATTGTTTCTGTTTCTGTTGAGTTCGTGGATAAATGTAATTGTTCACAGGAAGCACTACTAAAAAAAGTAAACTTGTCTTGTCTACAGTATTTTCGACATTTAATTCGACAATGCAAAAAGTGCTAAATTTAATTTTGATTTAATGTCAAAGTTATTTAACGTCTCGTGATACACAAGACCTAATGATTAACCAAATCTAATCCTAATCGTACTGCTATTACTTTAATGAGGATGAGGCTTTCAGATGAAGTTTTTGTTGGGTGCGCCCCGCGTTGTTGTTGGTGCTGCCATTATTATTGTTACTTTGCGCATTATCCATGTTTTGTGCGTTATTATGCGTCCGGAATTGCGTGTCGATTCGCGGGCTCGCGCCCGTGTAAACCACGTAGGGTTCGTACTCGTAAATGTTTTCATGCGACGCGACGTCCGCCGCGCTGTTACCGTAGAAGTGCACGTCGTGAAAATAGTCGTGTTCGCTATCGTTTAAGAGGAATGCTGCGTTTACAGCTGTCATTTTGTTGCTGGCGGCGGCGTTCGCCGTCACACGCGTCGTTTTGGCATTTCGAATGATTTTTGCTTGGAGAAATGACTTTTCGCTGAGCATCTTACGTGTATATTTAATTATTCACTAGTGATCACTAGTGCTTTCACAAGGGGAAAGGCGGCTTTTTAAGCGTTTTTAATTTTTCTTCAAAATGTTCAATGAGAAAAGGAAAAAAAATGAGAGTAAGAAAGAGAACTTCTCTTTCTTCTTTTTTTAAAGTCTTATCTCTCTAGACTTGTCTTTGCCTTTATTTATTGACTCAATTTATTCTTTAATTCCTATTGATAATGATAGTGATAATATTCTTGGCGATGATAATGATAATGATAATGGATTGTATTGTTCGCCTTCTTTTGACGCGCTTTTCATTTTTCCAAGTCTTATATTTTCTCTTTTCGTCAAGTCAAAATGCAAATTATTTTCTTTCTATTATATTTTCACGTACATGACATGAAAAATGGAAATGGAAACATGACAATTATAAACTGGTCGTCCGTTGTTTTTAAGTTGTTTTTTCTTGTTGTTTTTTCGCTGTTAGTCTTATTTCCACGTTCTTTTTTCCTGTTGTTGTTGTTATTAGTTAGTTTTGTTGTTAGTTGTTGTTGTTATTCTCGTTGTTGTTTTTTCGTTCTTCATTTTCTTAATGATCTCGCCGGCGTCATTGTTTCGAATTTACTGTTTATTAAATACAATTGTTTTTTCTTTTCTCCTTTATTTTCTGACAAAATAGTATCCGAGCCAAAAACAGGCAATGAAATGAATAAATAATGAATGCTGTTCCCGATGCAAGAAAAAAAGAATCTAAAGAAATTTCTGCTTAAAAATGAGAATAAAAAGAAAAATAACAAAAATACAAACGCGGATATTGCCCATAAATAGCATTTCGAACATGTCTCGGCCAAATATGGACAATAAACAAAATATTCAACTTAAATTGAGTAAAAGATTATAGTAAATTTTATTTTTTTACAGTTCAATATCATTGTTTATTATCTAAAGTACAATTCTTTTGATACTGTAAACCAAGTTAAAAACATAGGCGAAAAAATAATGATTCATATTTAGCCTAAGTCATATTTGAATGTAACATACACGATATGTGATAATGATAAAAGCATTTTTGTCACGTGTATTTGCGCACGTGAAACATTTTTTAAAGTATATTTCATTCATTTATTTTTCTCGAAATTCATTATTTAAATTAAATTAAGTAATCTTAAGATGAGAAATATAGCTAAAAAAATTAAGTGATATAATTTTTAAAACAGAAACAGGATAAAAACAAAATATCAATACCTCTATGTAAAAAATATGGAAACAAAATACAATAAAATCATTGAGGTATGATGAGAAAAATGTTAAAATAAATGTAAAAATAAAGCCAAAAATTTTATGTAAACAATTTAACTTGGCATATATATTGATAATTATGTTATGGTTAAATGAAAATTGGTAAAGTAAAATAAAAACGGTATTATAATATGTAAAATTGTAATATTGTTACATATTCAAATTGAATATTAAAAAATTGAATGCAAAACAATAAAATTTTTTTTACTAAAGAACTATAGTTACTGTTAAAGATTTGGATTTCCTTAGGATTTTACCAACGTTTAAGATAGTCTGTTTTTAGATGAGCGAATTACCCTAATTTTGCGTGTATAAGGCCAAGTGTTTTGAGCCAAATTTAAATTCGTGCCAATAAGTTCATTCTGTTCGTATCGAATCCGTTGGGGTCCAAATTTTGTGCCCGGCTTTGTCTCGGTTTCATAAAAGTGGGCACAAAATTTGGACTCGTTTGAATCCAATACAACAGAATGAACTCATTGGCGCCAATTTAAATTTGGTTCAAAACACCCGACCTTATACACGCGAAATTAGGGTAAGTCTGATTTAATGTTTAAAATATCAAATGTTTTTTTTCGATAAAATTCAATTGAATACGTTCGGCTCGGGCAAAAAATTGTAGAAAGAAGATAAGAAAGAGTTCCTGATGTCTCAATTCAAAATTTTCCTAAACAAAATATTTATTCTCTAATCAAATTCTATTATAGTCTTTATAAAAAAGGAACACATTTGCGAGTTGAAAAGGAAATCTCGACGATTAAAAGCAAAATTTTATACACATTTTTTTCATCATAAACGTCTTTTCCTTGCACTCATTTACATTTTGAAATTTTCTTAGCATTTTTTACGCGTTTGACGCAAAAATGCACGTGGAGATAAGCTCAAAACGGTAAAAAATAGTAAAAAAAATTTTTTTTAAATGAGAATAAGTTATTTAGTAATCTCAAAAACAAAAAATGTTTTTTGTTTTGAAATTTGACATAATAAATTAGATAGCGTGTATGTAGTTTGTCGAAAAATCTTAGAAAACCATTACCTAGTATAAAATATAAAAGTAAAGTAGCTTTTATGTCATTAAATTCAATCAAAAATGATCCAGAACGAGAAACGATTACAAAAATATATACGTATTCAAGTATAGTAAAAAATAGCTCGCTCACCAAATGAACAGCCAAAAACACTAATTATATTGAAAAATAAAGTTATGTTATAGTTTTATTTGAGCTATTCTTATCTTATCTCTAGATTAAAATGCTTTACTTATGATTTCTGAAATATTTTGTCATGTTAGGTCGGAAATTCCCTAGCGATTTTTTTTTGTTAGCAAGCTTTTTGGGAGCCATTTACTTAAGAGAATTTTTGTTTCCTTTTCTTAAAATGTGCGTTAAAATTTCGTTTTTTTTTTGCAATTAACAATTTTCACGTTAAACACGTTGTTAATAAAATAAATTAATAAAATAACTCATTCAATGTTAAATAAATAAGGTTAAGTCTCGAGGGCACATTATCAAATGCCCTTAGTATAATTAAGCAAGATCAGAGATTATAAACTAGATACAAAATAAAAGAATGTAACTGATGTGATTTATGATGTGGTAGTGTATGTAAATACATAAGATGCATCTTAAATGCAAGCTAAAGTTTAAAGAAATTCGAAAAATACCGACTTAAATGTAAAAATACGCTTTTGCTTACTATTTTAAGAAAGTATAATATTGGACAAACATACAAAACATAAAGCAATAAATTATATAATATTTTGGCAAAAATAGCCAATAAATAAAATAAATTGTGTTTTTGTATTTAATAATTCCCATTGCGTGTGCATTAATAATTTTTTCCTCCCCCATTTTTCTTCACAACCATAACATTAAAAAATACATTGCAAGTTTTTAGCGAAGCTTTTTGGCATTGGATTGGAGCAAAAATTACAAGGAATGAACTTTTTTTGTTTTTCGTATCTTTTCATAAAAGAGAACATGAAATAAGTTTTTAATAATTCATATGGATCGATGAACTGCGAAATATGGAGTTCATTTATGAAAACGCTTAATAAAAAAAGTGCAAAAGTGCAACTCTGAAAGAAAAAGAAAAGCTTCCTTTTTTAAATTTGTTTAGGTTTAGTATTTTTCATAATGAAAAAGCACACTTGTTTACGAGGGTATTTTTTTACTTTTCCAAGTTACATGGGATAGATGTTTGTACTTAAACGCGTTAACTTGAGTTTGGACTTTCGACTTTTTTGTATGCATTTTTTGACGAATAAAACATAGGAAGAATGCATATACTTTATTAGGTAGCTGAAATAATGAAATAATGAAAAAGTCAATGTTGCATTTTGAAATTTGTTTAACTTTTCTATAAATGCATTTTTAAATTAAAAAATACCCTAATAGAATTTAAGATACACATACTATGTACAATATGTATGTTTTAATTTAAAAATAATATTACAGTATATGAAACAACGAATTACATATAAAAAAATTTAATGAAAAGAAAAAAAAACTATCGTGACACATTATTTGGGCCCAGCACAAATAAAAAATTAATTCCTATTGCACTTTTACATGCATTTTCGGCGCATCGTAAAACCATATTACCATGCCATTATTTCATTTGACGTGTTTGAATGCAAAATTTTCGAATTTAAATTTGGAATTAGCCCAAAAATGCGACACGGCTGAATAATTGTGACACAATTCTACCATACTTCCATACGCGTATTTCGCGCCCTGTTACAGTTACGCATTTCATTTCGGTGCATTATAAATAAATAATTATTAAATTCACTGAAAAATTTCAATTCGACTAAAAAGAAGTGTTTGACTTGTTCGGAAATAAAGTTATTCGACTCCAGGTGTTTTAAAATTAAAAAAAACATAATTAATGTGTTTTTAAATAAAATTTAAAAAAATGTACGTCAATAAAGTAAGCTCATCAATAGTGATGAAACGAACTCAAAAACCTGAGACATTTCTGAATAACTTTTTAATGAGACGTCTAAATAAATAGATATATTTTTGCATATATCAAACAGACAATTTTTCGAAAGAAATGTTTAAAAAAATGGGTACCAAAGTTATTGTTTGGTAAATGCCGGATTCAACTTGGAGTCATTTAAGTGGAGAGTCGCTATATCCAAATCACTCGGATCATTTGGCGAGTCATCACAAATAAACTGCATATAAGTACTTTATGAATATGCTGGAATATTGTGTGTCAAAAAGCGAAATATTTTTTGGATATTCATTCAAAAATGATACAATAAAAGAAAATAAAATTTTGAATAGAAAAAATTAGAAAGAAAAAAAATGTTCCACTTATGTTTTTTTGTCACTTTTCGAATGGAATTTTAATGAAAAGATTAAAAATAATGTCGTCAATTAAGTCTATTAGCCGGCTTGTATGTAAAAGTTGGCAAAAGCTTGAATAATAAAAATATCATTTTGAAATGAGTTTGAAAGTAATAGTTTGTAGATTTCGGAAATTAAGTTAAGATTAAGTGTAAAAAAGTAAAATTTTTGTCGCTACAACATTTATCAGACGAAAACGTGACATCCCTTCACAAAAAAGCAAAAAAAAGATATGCAAAAATGCTAAAATGCTAAAGTGATAATGAAAAATAGGACAAATGGCAATGCATTTTCTTAAAAAAATTCAATTACCTAATTACAAAATTTGCGTAAATTTAATTAGGTACACAAATTCCATATATTCCATGTATTTATTTATTTAAAAAAATTTTTCTCGAAAATCTTTAAACACGTTACCGAAATGCAACGATATTTTCTTGTGGAGATTCTTAGAAGAAAAATTTGGAGAAATAATTTGATAAAAAATAAATAAATTAATTTTTTGCTTGTTCAAATAGAATTTTTTAAAAATACTTACAATAATCGAAATCAATCGACAATTTCTAACCATAAATTTAGATGGGTGGGGCACAGCACTGGAAAATATTATTACTAGAAAAATAATTTCAAGATTAATATTTCGCCAAAAAACCTACAGACTGGGAAGAGGAGAGGAAATTGTAATTTATGGTGAGTTCACTTAGAGTGGGCTCATCGTTTTTTATTCCATATTACTCTGTAGTAATTACTCAACCATTTGCTAGTTCTTTATTTATTCTTTTTTTAAATTTGGTAATTGTTACTTTTCGCTCTTCTTTAATGCTCAAGTATGAAAATTTTTATTTTTAATATTAGATATTTTTTAATTTTTTAAAATTTAAATTAGAAAAGTTAAATACTTATAAAAATTTTTATTTTCATAAAAATATTTAAATATGTCTATAAAAATTTGTTTATCCAGAAATACATTCTACTGAACTTACAGTTCCATTTGTAAGCATTAATTGATTTTGTCGAGTACATGTCAAAACTGCTGTAACAGTGTCTGAGCCAAAAGTACTTCCTATATCATTTCCATCTTCGTCATACCACTAAATATTTTAAAAAAGTTTCATTTTTTTGTTATGATTATAATGAACTTTTTGATAAAATAAAAAATTTAAAAAATTCCATTTTTTTAAATCAAAATTAAAAATTAATATTCAAATAATTTCGTTAAAATATATAAAAGCTTTTAGCAAGCCCAAAAATTATGTTTTAATTTGACGAACAGTTAAAATTGTCGCTGCACAATTCGCAATATTGACACAATTTACGGTAATTATGGGACAACCGTCTTCGCCAGTTCCATTGGATTGCGTGACCGGTTGAGAGCTGTTGTCATCACGACGAACTGGTAAATGGGCACATTGTCCACATGTGCCTAAATAGATTTATGTAGTGATGAAAAAATTTTGCATTTATTTTACATTTGATTGCATTCATACCAGGGATGCGTCGGATATCCGATATCCGGTATCCGATATCCGATATCCGGCACTTTTTTCTATCCGAAATCCGATATCCGATATCCGAAAAAATGACCCGATTTTCGGATAATTTCGGATAAGCATAGGGTATTTTCCCAAAAATTTAAAAAAAATTTAAGGTTTTTAAAATCAATCTTTCTTGAAACGATGTTCTTAAAAAAATTGTCTAATTTAAAAATGTTATTGTTGTCACACCATAACCTAACTGTTTATAATTCGAATATGATTGAAATATGCATAAAATGTGTCTTTGTTAAATTTTGTTAAATTTTGTTAAAATAAAGTTTTTTTATGCTCTTAAATTTATCCGAAATTTATCCGGTATCCGATATCCGATATCCGGAATCCGGCACTTTTTTGTATCCGAAATCCGATATCCGATCCGATGTTTTTTGAATATCCGATATCCGATATCCGATCCGACTTTTTTTCATATCCGACGCATCCCTGATTCATACCTAATTTCTTACCGCTCATAATTTGAATAATAAAATACGTTCCCCTCGAGCTATGTACTCTTGCTAATTGTAGGCATTGGAATTCAATTTAAAAGCGGTGTTATAGAGTCGTAGTGTTATAGAGACAAGGTATTATCACCAAAGCAAGGGGATCTAAATATCTCTGTTTCTATTCCCATTTGCATAAATATAATAATACTATAAATTGAAAATTATATACAACTCTAATATTTATTTTGGCCAATTCCCAACCTATACCACAATTTATTTATTTTTTTATATTATTAATTTGATATTGTCTGTTAATTTTCAAATAAAAAACATACTCATTACATGTTTGTAGAATGTGTAATAAATTTGCATTGCAAAAATCAACTTTTCTAATATATATCTCATTCAAGCATTGTTTTTCAAATAAATGTTACATTATATCTATTAAATTTTATGTGAACCAACCGTTCGATGCTATTTGCGCGTTTTGGCGATTCTGAGCACCGTCAGTAAGTGATGGCGTCGATGTGATTTCTATCGGAGCACAGGAGCGTCCTCTATGCGAAATCAAAGCTACGATCGCGTATATCCAAATCAATGTTCCGCGAAATTTAATCATTTTTAATATGACGATAAAAGCGCCCATATTTTACTAAATTATAAATATATTTATTATATTATATGAATTTGAACATTACTCTAATAAAACACTTTCATTAAAAATCTAATAAATAGTTTTTAGATTTTCTAAATTAAATATAAAAATATTAATAAAATACGAATAATAATTTTAACAGCTCAAAAAAATATTCTCACAAAAATATGCAACACCCTAATAATATGTGATAGGTGAAGGCTCCAGATCAATCCTCCCCCGTTGGAAATGATCTTGGACTAACCACTGGGCCATTGCTATCCCTACCCTAATAATAAATAAATAATTCAAATAGAATATGTGGTTTTCAAGCAAAAAAAACTTTTTTATATTATTCACTTCATTTTTAAATGACATAATGAATTTGAAAAAGCAATTTAGCATAATATTTAATTTTTCAATTGCTTTTATTTCTTTCTGATGTAATTCTTTTGCTAATTTATTGTACTCTCGATATGATTTTTTAAATTGTTTTTGAGAATAAAAAGTCATTCAATATTTTTTGATTTGAATAAAATTTACAAAAACAAAATATTTTATTTGTATTCTGTATGCATTTTATTATAGCTTTAATGAATTATTATTAATTTTTAAGAATTATTGATAATAATGGAGAACACTCTTTGGATTAAAGTGTTGTATTATTTTTCTAACAATAAATTTACTTTTTGATTCAAACCAAAATCTTTTCTTCTTTTTTTTGTATATAAAATGGTTAAATATGAATTTATTAAATTTATTGTATTTTTAGTTTTTAGAAACAATAAAAATTATTTTAAAATTATTTTTCCATTTAAAATTTTTAATTAAGAAATTTTTCAAAATAAATTATTTAAAAAATTATACATTAAATATGTTTTCATTTTTTTTGTGGTGCGTTCGAATATCCGACAATACCTAAGCCAGGCAGCATAATTGGATGAACATTTCCATTCATTTGAGTTAATATTGTGCCCATTGCTGGTGCTGACGTAGGCATGGTCGGAAAAATGGTCGGCATTGTTGGGAATGTCGGAAATGTTGAAATCGCTGAAGCTGAATTTGCAGTCTCAACTGAGCCGAACGTTCCTCCAGCACCAACCGCTGATGATGCTATTGGCGACGCACCATTACGTAACTGAGTGTCAATTGCTGGTACCGATGGAGCCTGGATTAGTTGGGGCAAAGCGGATAGTTCTGGTGATCCGCGTACAGTTACTTGCACGGGCGCAATAGTTGTTGAACTTTGAGGTTGTCCATGATGCTAGAATAGAACTAGATTATTCTATCATATTTTCTATTAGAAATTTTCAAAAATTTTAAATATGCAAGATGCTAGAAAAGTTCGGAAATTTTTTTTACAACTTTAGTAATTTCTAAAACTACTAATTTGTAACATTTTAAAAATTAAAAAAAAATTTAATTAATGAAATAATTAAATTAGTGCCATTTACAGGCTAGCCTAAATTGGCGCCGGGATTTGTTTTTGTTATAACTTTTTTACTTTTTAACAGTAAAATTCTTTTTGCATTCGATTTACAAGACTTTGAGAATCTTTTTGACACCAAAATTGTCCATATTGGTTCTGATTTAGAAAAATTCATTTAAACTTTTTTGACACTATTTTTAAAGGTGAAAAATGGGTAAAATTAACTTTAAAAATTTCCAAAAAATATTAGAAATTGGCTCTTTTACGAATTACTAAAAAATATCACAGTGTGTCTCGTTTCTCTGACCGTTGGGCCAAAGCCATCGCCCATTTTTCGCGAATGAATTTTGGGCTATATAAGCGAGAAAATTTTCCTCCAACCCCAATCGATCAATCGTGGTTGTGTTCATTATCGCATGAATTCGATTCCGGTCCGACTCAGCCAAGCTAGAGTTAAGTCAATACCAGTGTTTGTGGTTCACTGGACCCACTGGGCATCATTCCCAGTGGCCTCTTCGGAGGTTCGGTACGTCCCACAGCTAACTGAGTCAGCCGGATGAGAAAGTATTGTGATGGTGCACAACTAGATTCCACATGACACAACGAATCCGCAATTACGCCGGTGTGCGGAACGCGAATTGTTGGCTTGCTTAGCCGATCCGCTCTCTTCCCATTGCCCATATATCGCGGCATGGTCGAATCGAAGATTGAGCAATGATCCCGGCCGCACCAACCTTTTGCCATTTTTGAATTTTTTTTCAAAATTTCAATATCGCTCCGATTTGGGTTCGAAAAAGGACAAAAATAATCATTTTTTGCCTCTATTTTTAAAAAATGGCAAAAAAGTTCAAATGAATATAAAATTTCTAAATCGGAACCAATATGAACGGTGTTGGTGTCAAAAAAAATTCTCAAAGAGTTGTGAATCGAATATAAAAAGAATTTTACAATTTGGCTAAAAGTAAAAAAGTTATAACAAAAATAAATTTCAGCGCCAATTTGGGTTATCCTTTACTAAAATTACTATATTATAACTTTAAGTAAAAGTAACTAATAAAAAAATTAAATGTATAAGTAAAAATAATGAAGAATATGAAAAAAAAAATTAAAAATCATAAAAATGTTAAGAATTATCCATTTTACAAATTACTAAAGTTGAAAAAAAATTGTCCGAACTTTTCAGGCACCATGTATGTTTGTGATGTGTTCGAAAATTTAATTAATTAAATAATTTCCATTTTGTACATTTGTATAGTTATAGTCATTAATAACAAAATTTACTTGAATTTGTGATTCTGCAACGGAATTTGTTTCAGACAATGGCGCAAGTTGTTGATTGTCTCTCTTCACCGATGGTGCCGCAAATGCTCTGAAGCGCTGAGAAGCTAAAGCTGGGACATCAGATTGTATTCCACTATGGCCAAAATTCGGTTGAATTCCACTAGAGGGAGGATGCGAAACTCCAGAAGAATTAGGATTTCCTAAAGTGGGAAATCCGGGAAATCCTTCAAATCTGGGAACTCCAAAAACAGCAGCTGGTGCTAAAGAGGATGCAGCTCCTTCTGTTGGAGACGGCGTTATTCCAAGTGGTGGAAATGTTGGAAATCCTGGTGGAAAAGTATGCGTCGGGAATGTATGAAAGGTGTGAGAAGCAAATGTGGGAAATGTATGTGTTGGAAGTACAGGGAAGGTTGGAAATGAATGTGTTGGTAGTGTAGGAAGCGTTGGAAAAGTTGTAGTACTAACTAATTCGACTGGAATTCCTCGTGCTCCTTGATATTCTTGAGCACCTGGAATTCTCTGAAAAGTTGTTTGTAAATGGGGCTGTTGCTGGCCATTTAAAACGCCATGTTGTTGAGGAATTTGCTGTTGGGCTTGAATCTGAGATTGTTGCGAGATTGAAGTTTGATTATTGTTTGCAGATAAATTTCCCAAATCAGTTTCTTGCTTTATGGTATAACTAAAATATTAACTTTAATTATAAGAGGGTCTTAATTATAAATTAATTAATTAATTAAAAAAGGTCTAATTATAAAAATGATTATCTTAAAAATTAGCTTTATTTATCTAAGAAAGCAAAAAACGAAATTTCTGCACATTTCTGACAGACACATTTTATTTCTTCTTTGAATTTCTAACCGATCAAAAAAAAAACATATAAAAACACTTAATAAGACTAGCCGAAATTTAAATTTAATAAATGGATGCACATATTTTTCAAACTCACTCTTCTTTCAATTTGGCCTTCTTATCGGGCTTTAAATGCGATTCCTTTTTTTCAAATTTTTCCGATGTACCAATATTTTTGTTTGAAGCACTTGATAGTACTTTATAGACTTCAGTTGGAACTTCCTCTTCGACTACAAAAAAATATTTATTTATTTTGGAATTCGATTTTTTAAAAATTTTCTATTACCCTAATTTTGCGTGTATAAGGTTGGGTGTTTTGAGCCAAATTTAAATTCGCGCCAATGAGTTCATTCTGTTCGTATCGGATCCAAGCAAGTCCAAATTTTGTGCCCGCCTTTCTCTCGGTTTCATAAAAGTGGGCACAAAATTCGGACTCGCTTGGATCTAATACAACAGAATGAACTCATTGGCGCCAATTTAAATTTAGTTCAAAACACCCGGCCTTACACACGCGAAATTAGGGTATATTAAAATACCGTAGTTGTAGTAAAAATTGATTTTTGCCAATATCAAAGTTAATTGAATAAAACTAATTTTAGTTAAAATTAATCAAAAAACCTCGGTTAGAATTAAAATTTAAATAAGTTTATTTTGGAACATATATGTATATTTGGAATGAATTAAATTAATTTGGAAACACTGGTTTGAACTTAAATACTAATAAATAAATCTTTTAAAGTATTACATTTAATTTGATTTAAATTCTTACACTGAACTTCTGGCTCCGGTGGATCGGGTAAACAATTCATTCGCCGTACGGTAACTTCATATCTTATTTTATTATCCTTTACGACTTTTTTCACGTTAGAAATAACATCGAATGAAATTTGTCTACCATTACGGATAACTTCCCCGCCAGTAATAGCTTCCCCTGCGCCTACCGTTGTACTACCTACTTCTTGAGAAAAGCGAAGTCCTGGGAAAGTACAGCACTGAAGAATTAAACTAAAAAAGCATTCTTAACAATTAGATAACTTATCACAATTAATAATTGTGACAAATTAAAGTGAAGGTTTCGAAAAAATAAATTTAAAAAATATATAAAAAAATTATTATTTTTAAATACATGTATGCAATATTTTTGACTATATAATCTATAAAAAAACTTACGGTTGTCTTGGATGGTCGATATATTCAATACCACCAACCCACTGATTTTTTTTTGAACACGAAAGCTCGTTAAAACCCCCAGAACAGTTCTAAAAAACATGAGAAAATATTTGAAATTAATTTCTTCATTAAAATTTTTATAATTAAAAAAATTGATTAAAAAATACACACAATTTTCTATTTGACTTGTAAATTATTGTAATCAGAATTTTTGGATTAAAAAACAATAATTTTTATTCACAGCAAGTATTTTCGGAGCGTCCTTATGACGATACTGTTTGGCGACTCGATCGCCGTCACGAAAGAATCCATCCGGTTGACCATTTACATCTGTTAGAAATTCGCTGTCATCTTTAATATCACCGACAGTGGAAAAAACGCACGAAGGTTGCGCACAGCCAAGCACTGGCGCTCCTGTAGTCAACACTTCAAAACTGTATGGAACGCCACTTTTGCCGCAAAATGAGCCTAAAGTTGTCGATGCAAATACGGCAATAAAGACTAACCTCAAATAAGCCGTATTCATCTAAAATTAAATTACTGCAACATTTTATAAGCATATTTTATTAGAAAACTAAAATTCGACAATAATTAAACTGATAAACTGATTACAATAGAGAAATTTATTGAGAAATGGAAGAAAAATAAATTAATCATTCCATAAATGCATCCAAATTTATCATTTTACCACTACATACAGCTTCATCAAGCTGAAAAATCAAATATAAATTCGTTAAAGAAAACAAAAAATGCATTTACTTTGCGAGAAAACGCATTTAATAGATTGGAATAAGCCGTAATTAAACTTGTTAGAAGACGAAAATGTAACATAATGAGATTTTCAAATTGGAAATTAACACAAAAATTTATTATCTTTAGTGTTAGTGAAGAGATTCAAAAATTATTTCTACACGATGAAGAGACATTTGCGCGTTTAAATAACTTTTTGAAAGCTTTCTGCTACTTTTTCAAACAAATAAATATTTGATATCTTATTCAGAATTTAGTTTTCTATCTGACACATTTTAATTTTTTTATACTAACTCGAAAAAAAGTTCTAGGTAATTTAAAAGCTTATATTGTATATAAATGAAAATAATATAAAAAAATGGATTTTAAACTGTTATGATGGAGTCATAAGAAGAAATTCTAAGTATGCAATTAAGGTCCCTGTAGCTCAGAAGGTAGAGCAGCGCTCCCGTTAATCGTTGTTCGCAGGTTCGTCCCGCCACGGAAGTTACCTTTTTCACATACACAAAATAAACTGAATAAATTTAATTAAAAATCAATTTAATCTTTATTTGAATTAATAAATAAATTTAGTAAAAAACAACGACAAAAAACGAATAAATTTTTCTTAAGCATTTGCTTTTTTCCAATCGATTTCAAAATAGATTTTCTTAAGAATTTTCGCGCTTTTTTGTACTTATTCTCAAAAAAGAAACCGAAAACTTCAAATAAAGAAAGGGAATAAAAACCATTTATTTATCCTATTTTAAATTTTATTGCACATAGTATCTTTTAAATATTATATTCAATTTATTTATCTTTACTTTTTTGAAATTTTTACTATTTTATTTTTATTTATTTTTTACTTATGTACATAGTTTATTATACACAATTTCATCTATTTTTCAATTTTTATGTTTTTGTTAAATACTTTTTTATAGCATTAATAAATTTTAATTTTAAAATAAATAATTAGCATAATTTTATTTCTTTGTCTTAATAGAGTTTAAAACAAATTCGAATATATATATATATATATATATATATATATATATATATATATATATATATATATATATATATATATATATATATATATATATATATATATATATATATATATATATATATATATATATATATATATATATATATATATATATATATATATATATATATATATATATATATATATATATATATATATATATATATATATATATATATATATATATATATATATATATATATATATATATATATTAATATTTAAAAAAATTGTTCCCAAGTGAGTTAAGCCATTGAGTCGTTTGGATGAATCTGAATTGTTTTCGATTTCGACTGGTCCAAGAGCGGAGTTTCAGATTTGTCGTCTTCGAGTCTCTTTACATTATTTATTGTTTCCGCTGCTATTAATCTTATTGTTTCTTCAGTATTATTGTCACCAATTTTTTCATTTTCCACAGCGAATTTTGCCTCACTTATTTTCTCTTTCTCTACGTTGATGTGCTCAAAATAAGTTTTTTTTTCTTTGGCAAAATCTTGATCTTCCAACAGAAGCTTATTTTCATATTGAGACAAAATCGAATCACTTTCACTGCTAAAATTTCTCTTTCGAATATTAAAACCAGTTTCGAAATTCTTTTCATCCGATTTTAAAACCATAAACTCCTCTTTATCGTTATTTTTATTTGCTAATACTGGTGAGACACGTTGTGTTAATGACGAAAAAATTAATGGTGATGGAATCATTTTATTTCCATCAATTCGTTCTTGTCGCTGATGATTATGTTTGTCATTGTCCGTTTGACTATTTAAGCGAATAGGAATATTTTGATTATTTTTTTGTGCTTCGTGTATTTTATGCCGTCGAGTGTGTAAATCACAACCGGAAACAATATTTGAAGCTGGTCGTTGTGATAAGGATATTGAACTATGCAAAATCTTGTGATTTCTTCCATCACGAGCTATATTGATCTTTCTGAAAAATAATAAATTTTATTCATTTTCAATTTAATTTTTATAAATATTATTAAATGTTTGTATAGTAGCACTGTACTTATTGAAAATTCTAAAAATTACTGATTCGCTGGGTGTCCGGTTACAAATGAACCAGAATTTTGTGTGTTAAATTCTCTGAGATGTGAATTTTGTTTTTGTTGTTGAATAGCGCACTGAACGCATATATTACCAGCACTCGACAAGGAACTGCCAGGAGGGGCGGAAAACGATGCGGCAAATTCGGTTCCACTAATGACGGTTGTTGCTGCTGCCGTGGAGATTGCTGTTGTGTTATTCGCAATTAGTCGAATTCGTTTTTCTTCTAAAAACATTTCCACAAGCAAATCGATTTTCTTGTCAATTTTTTCCACTTGTCGTTCTACTTTTATGACACGATTCGCAAGAGTAACTTTTAAGACATCTCCGCTTGATTCCTTATTAGATCGCTTGCCGCCGACTATTTCGTCCAGTCTGAAAAAATTAAAAAATCAGAATAAATTTGTGTTTGGGAATAGAAAGTTTAAAATCAAAAAAAAATACGGAAATCGGCATAAAAAAACTGTAAAAATTAGTAATCGGACTTTATAGAAATAGAATACTGCCGATATATTTTTTCTCAAATTTTTTAAACTACATATGCAAACTCATGTACTTTTCCTGCACTTTTTTAACACGTGCTTGCAAATCCACGTGTCCAGCCGAATATTGTTCAATAACATCTTTCACGTCGTAGGGTTTTAAAGCCTCCTTAAATTTTCGTCGCGCCAAAATTAATTGCATCCGACGAACTGCGCGAACAACGTTTTTTATCTGCGGTGTGTAATTGTCAATGGCACGTAAAACGAATGGAGGTGTTTCCTCATCTAAAATCAAAACTCATTAGCAGAAAAACATTTTGTTTGTTTTTGGTTAATGGTAAAATTTACAAGATAACCAATTTCGTGGTATAATTTTTTTTTAATGTTCAAACTGGATTCCAAAATTCTTTTTTGTTAAATGAAACTAAAAATTTATTATATTTGAATATTAAAAATATAGGGCTTTGTTTTGACTTAAAACCATTCTCTCCTTATTCTTTATTATCGCATGCCAGGTATATTTATATTTTGAAAAAATTATTAAAATCTTTGAGTAGTTACCAAATTTGTAAAAATAAACCTGGACATGTTTGGAATTTTAAAAATTTAAAAATATTTAATTTAGTCAAAAGCAAAAGAGTTTGATCACTTAAAATAGTGCAAAAAAATTAAGAAATTCTGTAAAAAATCTTTAACCAAAAAAATTTTAAAATGTATTAGCTGATTTGGGTGGGTGCTTGTCTTTGAAAACCTTATTTTCTATTATTATTATAAATCAAAAATTTACGTGTTTAGCAAATGTATTGAAAATTATTATCGTATATTAAATAATTTAAATATTTTTAAAACGATTTAAAAAATTAAGAAATAGAAAAAAATTATTTTAGTTAATTTTACATAATTTCAAATAAAATACGAAAATTTTAAATTTTTAAAAGAAAAATAAAAAAATTACATTAATAGGTATAATTATTATTTTTAAAAAATATACGCCTAAAAACATTAAATGTAATTATTAAAATTGTAAATAGCTATGACTTAATGAAACATGAGCAGCCTGAGCTGGATTATGGGATATACATATCAGGGGTGTACCGCAAATAATTTGAAAATTTTGGAAATTGGAATTCCGAAGAAAATTAAAGGATCTGAAATCAAAAAATTACTAAAAAACCTTGGGGAATTTCCAGTACACTTCTAATACATACATATGCACAAATAGAAATAATTTATTTTAAAGTGTTAGTCAATAGTTTAAAAATAAAAAATAATACACATATTTAACAATTTGAATAATTTCGCCATTTCATATAAGCCAAAATGAGTCATTTAATCGATGACTTCTGATCAATTCATGATCAAGTTATAATTCTTTTATTACAATTACAGAGCGATTCAATTTTCGCATAAATATAAGAAAAAATGTTTGCAAAATTAAAATAAAACAAAAATTTAGCAATATATTAATGCCCGACCTTTCAAAACTAACATTTTATTCATTTATGTAAAAATTTTGAAATGATTCTGCTGAAATTTTAATGGTCTGCAAATAAAACTATTTATTAACCAATTATTTTAATTTATTTTTTAAAGCATGACCTCTAGACACAAAGCTAATTTTTCATTTTATTTCATTTTTAAAAACAATGTCGAGAAGAAACTAACCAGCCCCGAGCTGTGAACTGGAGTCCATTATGTTATCATCACTTGCTAAAAATGCATTACCGCCAACGACTCCATGTACGCCAGTAGCAGACGAGCCTAAAACATACTCGTTGTCTGCAGCACCTCCCCCGCCAGTTGCACAGGCAATCATCGTACTGTTGACGCACGAAGTTGATGTTGCCGATGCGGACTGCACCCGCATTTTTTTGGCCCATTCGTGCAACGGCGCAACCATAAAATCGCCGATGAGTAAAGCCGCAGGATCCGAATCCCGCAATGAGAGAGACCGACTAGTTCGTCCTTTTAGAGGAATGTTGATGTTTGCTTTCAAAAATTTTCCCGAAGAACTCGGCATCGCTAGCAACGGTGATTGGGGCGTGCTTTCGTTATCGTTTGTCGCAACATCGCGATCACGATTGCGCGCCGGCAATGGGGAGGTGCTTGGTCGGCTTAGTTTTGAGGCAACTCCAAAAAAATTTGTTGTTTTTTTCGCTTCAGGTCGCAAGCCAGGGGGTGCTGAAACCTCCAAATAAATTCGCAAATTTATCAGTGAGTATCTACTATTTTTGCATTTTATTATTTTTTAATATCAGTTTTTGTTATAATTAAATCTTGTTTGAAATTTAACTCACCATGTAAATAATAATATATATTTTTATAACCGATACTTATAATTTGCCAATATTAATTTCATTTAGCTGAAACTTATTGTTGCATATTAATTTTTGAATTTTCGGAAATCTGCACGAAAAAATCGTCGAAAATCAGAAATCAAGAATTGGAAAGCGGTATTTTGTGACATTTTAACAATACTATGTACATAGAAATACACAGAAAACATACATATTAGTAAAAAAAACAAACTTTATTACTATTAAGTAAAAATATTTAATAGTTCAACCTAAAATTAATTTTGATTAAAATTTATTTTATTTAGTATAAATTAATTTTGAAAGATTATAAGTATCGGCTGTAAAATATGGAGAAAAATATTATTTGTGCATTAAACAGATAGAGATGATATCGGATCAATTCTATATATGTGCTGATAGAATAAAAAAACATAATAATTTAAATTTTTTTTTTAAAAACAGATCAAATCAAAGTCTCATAAAATTTACAATTTTACTATATCAAATTAGAGCATAAAAAAATTTTAAGAAAACCAAAAAAAAATATTTTTTTAGAAAATATATACATGAAAATTCTAAATCATATAAAGCAAAAATAAAAAGGAACAAATAGTTTAAAGATAGATCATGAAAAATATAAGCATAGTTCACCCAAATTTCGCATATGTATATTTGTTTTATGTAAAATTTTTAATGTAATTTTTTTATTTTTAACCAATTTTTATAATTCCTTTTTATTCAATTTTTAAAATCTTGATATATTATCAAATCATATCCTTTTGTTTTGCTTTTTTTGTTTTGTTTTACGGATTAAAGTTTGAAGGTTTTTGCCATTTTTTTTCGAAATACATGTAATAGATTACCGACCTTAATTTATCTGTTTAAATTTGATCAATATTAACAATGAATTTAACGCATATTTCCTCAAAATTAAAGACATTTAGATTAAAATATTTAGCATAACGATGAATTCGTTTTAAAATCTATTTTAAACTATTTATTATTATTAATTTAAAATTAAGAATAAAGTTTAAATTCATTATTTGTGTATATGTTACGGCCAATATTAGAAATCGGCCATTACTAATAATGGCCGGCCAAAATCAGGCCAAAATAATTATGATTAGCTAAATTTAATTTTTATCAATTTAATTTTGTTTTGCTTATATTATTCTTGGCATAAAGCACACTTAATTTTCGGTTAAAAATATTGGGAGGGAGGCTCTAATAGAGGGGGGGGGGCTCCGTTTGGCAACGACTACATGAAAATTTTTAACCGAAAATTAAGTGTGCTTTATGCAAAATAATATAAGCAAAACAAAATTAAATTGATAAAAATTAAATTTAGCTAATCATAATTATTTTGGCCTGATTTTGGCCGGCCATTATTAGTTTTGACCGGCCATTATTAGTTTTGGCCGGCCATTATTAGTAATGGCCGATTTCTAATATTGGCCGTAACATATATATTATAACAACATAATTTTAACAAAATCTAGACCGGTAAAAAGTGATCATTTGAAAAAGTGGCAAAAAATTCAATCCATAAAACAAATATCAACATGTTTGATATCAAAAAAAACTTAAAAACTTTGAAAAATCGAATAAAAGAGAAATTTAAAGTGGTTTAAAAAGTTATAAAAATTCCTGCGCCTAATTGGGCTGATTCGAGAAAAAAGTTTGTAAATGTCAAGTGTTAGACTGCGAATTATAAAAAGTAGGTACTATTATATAAGAAAAATATTCAATATTATTTGTAAATGTGCCGTAAATCCTAAATACGTAGAAATATTAAAAGTGCAAAAAATTATAATGAAAAATAATTGAAATTTTTAAAAATTTTTTCACAAAAATATTTAAACAAATTTTTTTTAAAATTTAAATTAAATTAATTTGACATGATTTTTTTGTATAACATCTTATTTTTTAAATTATTAATTAATTGTGCATTATAAGAATATTACCTAACGAGGAGCTATTGGCAATGTGCCGATGAGACACATTTTCGTCCGCATTCAGCTCGCTTGTGCAGCCAACACCTCCGCCGTATCCAAACATTCTTTTAGATGTTGGTATAGATTGGCAGTGATTGTGATGCTCATGTTGATAATAGTGATGATGATAGCAGTTATTGCTGCTGCTGCTTTTGTGCTTTGACTTGGACCAACTACCCAGTGAGAAGCCTAATGCACCGAGACTCTCTATTTCACTTATGTCGGATGCGGACATTATACTAAAATTTTTCGTGTATTCTTGGCAGTCATTTTTTCATGTTTTGTTGTAAAAACATTTTTTTTAAACGTTTATTATGAAAAAAATTATAAAACCTAATATTATCAGCCACCGGCCTAGGAACAATAAGGGTCTTAACACTAGCGTCCTGCAGCGCTGCTGTGGAAATATCGGAGGCGGAAACATTGCTTCGTAAATATTCTATACATTATATATAATTAAAATGTGTTTAATTTTTTATTGAAAATTTTTTTTCTAAATTCTTTATTTCCAATATTCCTTTATTCCTAAGATCCTTAAGGCTTTCTAGTAAATTAATTGTGGATTTTTAGTGTTTTTTTTAATTATGCTTTACTACATAAACTGCAAAAAATACCATCAGCTGACTCGTCGGTATTAGTGTTAATAGGTTTGCGACGTGCACTTTGCCGCAGACGGCTAATAAGACCGCTTTGTACAGGCGGAGCCGATATACCGTTAGCCGACAAAACGTTTGATCGAAACCTTAAGCGAAAAGCAAATAAATAAAACACTTGCAAATTATAAAAATATATTTATTTGAATTACTATTACTTTAATATTTCTACAAATAATAAAAAAAGTTAATATATGATGAGAAAAAATCATAAACTTAAAAGTTAACAATTTTAATTTTATTTGAATTTTTCACTACTCAAAATGAGTTTGAAAATATATTAGTATAAATCGTAAAGTGCAAAATGTCAAACGCATTGCAAAATTTAAAAAAATGTATCCAAAAATGTGTAAATGTGTTATCTCAATGAAAAATAAAATGAATCAATCATGAACATTGTATTAAAATTATAAAAAATATAAACATTTTTTCTCTAGCATCCAGTGCTTTTAACGTAGAAGCACTTGAGGCACGCCGAGCCGTTTTATCAGGCATAATATTCGCATTTAATTTACAGTCGCCAGAAGGTGGCGCCATTTGTAGGTCGGAGGCCGAACGCTTCAGTTGGTGAAAAGTGGGTGAAATTGCGGCGAAATGCCGCGCATCTAAATCGAAACGATAGCGCATGTAGGTGCGTGCCGGCATCGAAGAAATCGTTTTTAAGCAATCATCTCCCAATGAACTCGGCGTTTCTACATCCAGAACTTTAATCGGTTCTTCTACAGTGCCATCTGAGTTTATATATTCATAGTAAAATTTATTCGAACTAATAATTCTAGTAGACGCCGAAGTGTGACGTTTTTGCTGTCGCTTCGTCTGCTTCAAGCTTAATCGATCTTGCCCATTTCGATTTTTTCGTTGACTCGGTTCGTCCATCTCATTTTCAGCGAGTGTCGCTTCGGAAAGCCTTCGTCCCAATCGATTTAACATTGAGCGCCTCAAACGAAGGCTTAGATTTCTGCACGAAAACGCAGCTGCTGACTTTCCAACAGTTTTATAACTGTTGTTTGCACCATTTGATGAACTCCCAGATTCTTCTAGGCTAAAAAAACGGAAAAAAGTGATTGATTAATGAGTGATTAATACACGTGAATAATTTTTAAAAAATGTGATTTTGGTGTAAATGGATATAGCATAAATTAAGTTTGATATCTAATTATTTTTGACTTTAACACAATTTAAAAAACAAATTTTAATGCATTTTTCAATGTTTTTAAAAATTTATGATTTGACTTATTGCAATAAATATTTATCTATTTATTGTTTATAAACAGCGAAAAAATTGTTAGTGCAGTGTGTGATTAAAAACATTGCCTAAGTGATTGATTATGTAGCATTTTATATAAAAATAGCCAATAGTTATTTTTAAATAAAAAATTATTTTGTTCATAATAATTTAATTAAAAAAAAATTGTTGATGCCCGAAAACACTACGACTAAAGTAAATAACAAAACTAATTAAAATAATTGAAAACCAATAAAAAATTATTGTCTCCACTCTTTCTTCACTTATTTTTAAATGGCTTTTTGGTTATTCTAAAAAATATTTAATACAATACATTATTGGAGGAGGCGGTTGCAAATGGACTTTCCATGTAGCGACGGACCGACTTTCCGGTGAAGCACAATACTCACGCCATAAACATTGAATTAAACGAGCTGCTGGCACGCGTCGTCGTATTAAGTGCTTTTGGCGTTGATGTTGTTGTACTTTGAGAGCGAATCCCGATCCCAATATACCCTAAAAGGTAATTATCAATTTGAAAAAATTGTAAATTAACCCAAAATATTAAAAAACTGATATAAAAATACCGCTGGTAAAGCAAAAAATGAAACGCCGAGAAGAGCGCAAAACGAGCCAATTATTTTTCCAGGACCTGTCTGAATTATTTTTGCAAACTATTATTATAAAAATTTTGACAATTTCAGTTTTAAAAAAAATTTCTGTTTATCTCACAATTTAGCTACTTCTGAACAAAACTTATGTATTCCCAAGAATTTTAGAAGCATTTAAGAGAGTTAAACATTTTTGGAATTATTTAAAAGAGTTAAACGTTTTTGGAGCCCTGTACCTAAATATGGTCCTAAATTTTTTTTAGAGATTGTAGTGGAATATGGAGTAATTGAGTGCGGAGAGTCCGAAAATCGGAAAATTTTTTCACGCGGCGGTGTCAAACATTTTAAAGGTGTCTTTGAATGCCGCGTTATTTTTTAATCCAACCCTTTTGTGATCTCTAAATTGAGGTAATTTTTTGATTCTGGCTATGCGGCAAACATTTTATGAGAATGTATAAACGCGGCAAGCGTTAATTTTATAATTTATTTATTAAATTTGTAAAAACACATTAAATCACTTACACTAGGCGTTACGTCACCATAACCAACCGTAGATAAAGTAATCTTAAAATAATTATATATATTATGTACTAATTTTTTGTATATTGTGTTAGGCTAGCCGAGTTATTTGATAAACCTCAAAATTTGATCGTTCTTGATTTTTTCGCCAATTAATAATAAATTTATTATATTACATATTAATATTAATTTTTTATATCAAAGTATTTTTGCGGGGTGGCGCAAATTGACGCCGGGATTTGTTTTTGTTATAACTTTTTTACTTTTTAAGCAAATTATAAAATTCTTTTTGCATTCGATTTACAAGTTTTTACCATTTTGTTTGACACCAAACTTGTTGATATTGGTTTTAAATTACGAATTTACTAATCATTTAAACTTTTTTGCCTCTTTTTAAAGGTAAAAAATGAATAAAATTGACATTAAATTAACGCAATTTTTGAACTACATAAATAAATTTAAAAATAAAAACCAACCACGCCCCACCAAAGTGCGTCCGCAAACGTTGTGTATTTATCATTATAACTTTTTTCAAAAAGATAAAAAAGAAATGAGGAAAATACGAGGCCCAAAAAACCGATGTAAAGTGTTGTGAGCAACTCCTGAATTGTAATCACTCTTGTGACTTGACTCTTCGTGACCCTTCATTTTTCCTATTTTGCCGTCACAAAAATTACAATAAAAAATGTTTGAATTAATGAATTACAATTGAATAATCGCGAGAAATCCTTTAAATTATGATATGTTTATGATTTTTAACAAATTCGATTTTGTAAACAAAAAATATTTCTATTCGAATTTTTCATTAAAAAGATGTAAAGAATTATTTGGGTTCGTTTTATCACTAATAAAAGCAAAATAATTTTGTTTTTGGAATATTTTTTTGTAAAAATGGCAAAAGGTTGGTGCGGCCAGAATCGTTGCTCAATCTTCGATTCTAATCGAAAGAGAGCAGATCCGGCCAAGCAAGCCAACTATGCGCGTTCCGCACACCGGCGTAATTGCGGATTCGTTGTGTCATGTGGAATCTAGTTGTGCACCATCACAATACTTTCTCATCCGGTTGACTCAGTTAGCTGTGGGACGTACCGAACCTCCGAAGAGGCCACTGGGAATGATGCCCAGAGGGTCCAGTGAACCACAAACACTGGTATTGACTTAACTCTAGCTTGGCTGAGTCGGACCGAATCGAATTCATGCGATAATGAACACAACCACGATTGATCGATGGGTTGGAGGAAAATTTTCTCGCTTATATAGCCCAAAATTCATTCGCGAAAAACGGGCGATGGCTTTGGCCCAACGGCCAGAGAAACAAGACACACTATGATATTTTTTTAGTAATTCGTAAAAGAGCCAATTTCTAATATTTTTTGGAAATTTTTCAAGTTAATTTTTGAAAAATGGGTAAAATTAACTTGAACAAGTCTCCATGGAACCTCCCGACGTGAGAATACCCGATGGCCATTGGGAATGGTGTCCAAAGAGTTCAGTGTGTACAAATAATAACTCGATTAACTCTAGTATAGTATGGCTGAGCTACACAGTAATGAGATCGAATGTACAGCAAAACAACTTCCATTAATTCTTGGAGAATTGATTTTTTTTTCTTATATGTATAACCAAAATTTCTTTGGCTGAAAAGTTGCGATAGATATTGGCAAATGCTTGAAAATCGAGATACAATGATATTTATTTTTATAGCAATTTTTGACGGCAAAATATACAAAAATGTTGGAAATCACAAAGAGTAAAATTAAGAGATTTATTGTAATTTTGTAATAAAATTATTAAAGCAATAATCTTACTTGTCGATGAGCCCAAACAACTGAACCCAATAATTTCCAAGTACCTGCTCTCCTATCTAAAATTGTTCAGCATATTTTTTAAGATAATTGTATTCAATTCATAAGGATACCGATACGAAGCATTCGTAAAATTTGAAAAAATCTAAGACCTCGAATGGCTGAGGCAGCAAAGACCTAAATTTTCTTCAAAATTTTAGACCAAATCTGAGTATTTCTGTAGGCCTGTGGAACACAAATAATGTAATTTTCGAAAATGATTTTGATATGTAAAAAATTTTATACTTTTTTCAATAATATTAGGTAAAAAAAATTTAAATATAAAATTTTTATTTAAAAATCTACAACGCACTCTGTACATAATATTCTCATATACTATGCATGTTTTTTTCACAAAAATAAAAATAAAGAAAAAAATATGAAAATTAATTTTCGTGTGAAATTTACTCTAAGTCCTGGCGTATAGGAAGCCATTCGAAAATTTTTTGAATATTGACTAGGCCTTCATTCTGTTAGTTTGTGTTTTTGAATGCATTTGTGTTTGTTATTAAAAAATAAACACTTTCATTAAAAAAGGTCCAAGCTGTAATTTAATTTAAAAAATTTCGAGCTCAACTTTGTTTATAATAGTTTATAATAAAGGCCGTTGAAATTTAAAAATTTTTTGAGCGGCATACACATCAGAACTATGGGTAATTATTAAATGTACCTGGCCCGTTGCCCCCATGCATAAAACCACTACTGATGCGCTAATTACAATGATATCTAAAAAAAAGTAAGTGAGAAACCTAAAACTATGTAAAGGAACACTATCGATACCGATAATACAGTATGCGGACGTGGCAAAACGCAAGCGACCATATACGCCTCGATATCGGCTACGACATCCAGCGGACCATAGTCGACATAAGTATTCAACGCCGAGCCAGAAAACGAAAATTATCTCCTAAAATGAGTGATAAATTTAAAAAAGCGAATTTAACTCAATGAATTTAACTCAATTTTCATTTTTGTACAATTTACAATGTTTTTTGCCAGAAAACAGGAAGATGGAATAAAACGAGATGACTATTTCTAAGCCTAAAACCTAAGCTTAAAAATTAAAATTTAAAGCTTGAATTCCAAATTTAAAATCAGGTCTAAGCCTAAGCCTAAAATCTAAACTTAGATTTAAATTTAAGGACTTTGTCTTCTGCTTCATTCCGTTGTTTTTATTTTTTCAAAGGGAAATATTAAAAAAAAAACTATTTTTTTTATTTGTAAGTAGTTTTAAGAATAAAAATAAATCACTTTAATGTACATTCAAATTTGAACAAATTTTTTAAAGGATTTACAATGTAATATAGAATAATAGTCGCTTGTTCCTCGAACTCGGGCATTGTTGAAAAAACACTCAAGGCAAGACATGAAAGCACCATTACAAGTCTGCAATATTAAAACAATTTTTATTAGATCATTTTCTTCTACAAATATTTATTTTTAAATGTGTTTTTATAAATTATTTTATTGTAAGAATATTTTTTATATAGTTATGGGGTATAAAATCACTTTTTATACATTGTAAATGTTTTTAATTAATTTATATAAAAAATTACACAGCCAAATGATAGCTGGCTGCTTTCCATCCGCGTGGCCTTTCCAAAAAATTGTGAATGTAGCTTTGAGTTCGCCGAAATCGTTGATCCGTTCTATGGTTTTTATAGATAAGCGGCTTTCCCACTAGAGACATTTTGCGCGTCTAAATTTAAAAGCAATCATATTACCTTATTAAGTTTGGCAATGTAATATGACCGAGAACTTTAAAGAAAAAGCTATCATTAAAGAATTGGCTATTATGTAATAAAAATTCAAATTATAATCATGTTCATTATCAGCACAAAGAGGCTAGAATTTGGAAATTAGAATTTCGCTTATTTTATATTTATAATATTATAACCTAAATATATTAATTTTGTTATTAACTCAATAAGAAACTAATAAACGGCAAACATTAAAAATAATTTGTAAAATACGAAGAATAGCATTTTTCTTTAATGAGTTGAGTTTCAAAAAATAAAAATATTTTTTCCTAAATTTGAAAAGCTAAAGCGGATTTTCTGAGATTAATTAAACTAAAATAATATACATACAATAAAAACAAATTTATACATAAAAAATCTTATTACTAAGATAGTTTTAATCCAAATTTGCTAAAGCTTAGATAATTTTTAAAATTTTTTTTTAAACAAATTAGTAACTCACATCGCGATAGGCACTCGATGGCAAATTCGACGCCAACAATCGATTACGCGCACAAGAAAATGGTAGTACGTTTTGCAATTTTGACGCGCCTATCGACGCGTTACCCCCGTCAACAATCACAGTCTTTTTGAAATTGGGTGCATTGTTTATTATATTTCCGATGTGTGTTGTTTTATTGTCGTGAGCAGTGCCATTTGATTCTAAACAATAAAAGTACGGGAAAATTGCAACAAACTATTTTTTTTATTTTATCTAAATTAATTTTAAAATTATAATTGATATCAAACTTGTCAAGTTCTATTTATAAATTCTAGACCTTTTTTTCAATATGTTAGTAATCTATTGGTTTCGATTTATAAATTTGCCAATTATCAATAAGTCTTTACGTAATTTTATTACTTTGATATGATGATAGTCTTAAAGTTTTTTTTATTTGTAAAAATTAAAATTTAAGTCAAAAGTGGGCAAATTTCTGCTCACCATTTAGGGTGCTTTTTTGCCAATGACAAAATTGGTCAAAAAATTTAGTTTATTTTTTTCAATTTTAAAAGTTAGTAATCTATTGGTTTATTTTTAATGTTTTTTTTTAAAAAATATTCGCATATTCATTTCTCACCTTAAAATATTTTTTATTATTTCTCAAGTTATTATTACTAAACTAAATTTTTTCATTTTATCATAGGCACTTTATTTTTGCGTATTATTTTCACAGACAAATTGCAATTGTTTGAATTACGTAAAAAGATGTTTATTTATTGTAATTTAGGTTTATCGGCTCAAATTTCCTTCAAATGCCAATTTTTTTATTGTATATATTCTTTAATATATAATTTTTTCGTGATAATTAATTTCCATAAATTTCATTAGTAATCTTGGTATTTAATTAATAAAAGGGTTTCTAATTATAATTTTTTCGTGATAATTAATTTAAAATTGGCATAATAAAACTTTCAAATTATTAGTTAAACATAATATTTCTAAGTTTTGAAATTTGAATTGTTTAAAATAAAAATATTTTTCCACAATTCCAAAATTATTTTAAATAAATTTTTGAATTTTTCCTCATTATTATTATTCAATTACCCTAATTTACCTGCGTGTATAGGGCCGGGTGTTTTGAGTCAAATTTAAATTGGCGCCAATGAGTTCATTCTGTTGCATTGAATCTAAGCGAGTTTAAATTTTGTGCCCACTTTTATGAAACTGAAACGAAGGCAGGCGCAAAATTTGGACTCGCTTGAATCCGATGCAACAGAATGAACTCATTTAAATTTGGCTTAAAACACCCGGATAACTAATGTTGATTTTTAATTAAAGTAGGATTCAATCTATGCATACATTAAATAAAAAATTAGAATGAACTAATCTAACTCGGCCATAGTCGAAATACTATATACATTAAAAAAACTATCCTTCAATTATGAATTGAATCCGACTTAATAAATTGATAAAATCATGAAATTTATAAATTTAAAAATAATACCGTTCTTTTCGAGTGTTTCGTTGAAATTAACTTTTCTTACTAATCGACCACTTTCTCGTTCATTTTCTTGTCCTTCTATTTTTAAATCTGACGTAAATCCTTTTTGATTTCCTGATTTGTTTTCGTTAGTTTTTTTTAAATGCGAAATGTTAGATTGTGGTATGAAAAAATCTTGTTCAAAATAATTGGATGCAATGTTCTCGTTGCTAAATTCATTAGGTTTAGAAGTTGTTAATTGAAACGTTTTATCGATTGTAGCACCATTTGAAGCGCTAACACTTCGTCGTGGCTTATCAGGGACTAAAAATAATATATTAAAAATAATAATAATATTTAAAATAAAATATTTTATTTGATTTTTTAAAAATGTCTTTAAAAGCCTGTATGCATATAATCTAATAATTGTAAATGAAAATAAAAATTTAAATGACACAATTTGATATAATTTTTTTACATATTATCAAGGCATTATTTTGTCGAAAAAAACTTACAGCAACCATCTAATTTTTCAGAATAGAATAAATCATCAATAGATTTATGAAATTCTGTAATGGGATGTTTTTTTATTTGGAATTTAGTCTCATCATTGCAATTCAGATTGTCGACACTTGTCTCTGAACTTAAAGATGATGCGCTGGTCAAATGCGCTCCGTTAGCAGAGATACTTTTTTTATTATAAGAGTTTCTTTTGAGATTCAAAAATGGTTGCTTTTCTGCTTCGTAACTAAGCCTTCGATCTCGATATTCTTCATTTTGATCTTTGCAATTACAATTAGTTTTTTTTACAAATTCTTTTTCATCTGCTAAATTAATTAAATCCGGAGTTTTTCGATAAAATTCTTCTTCAATTCTGGCTTTGTTTTTCTTTAATTCCGGAAATTCTTCATCATTAGGCAAGACAGACGAGAATGAAGTTGAAGATGAATGGGTATGAAATGATGTTGCATCTCGCCATTCGTCCTAAAAACACCTTTTTTAATTCTGTAATATATAACTAATAAAATAAAATAAAAAAATATATATGTAAATGTTAGTTACAATTATTGATTATAAAATATTAACAATTTATTAGTTTTGGTCACTTCTTATTTATTGAGTGATTTTACATTTTTAATTATAACTTTTTTTCACATAATTTAGAAGTTTGCTTCAAAAAATGATCAATAGCGCGCCGCAATTTGCGGTATTATAATTTGAGAAGCTGTAATTTGCAGACCGCGTATATATCGCGTCGCAAAATACGCATCCTCAAAAGGCTGCAATTTTCAAAGTCGAATTGTCAAGTCGCAAATTATTTTGTGACGCGATATACCCAATAGAGAAGAAAATTTTGAATTAAATAGTATAATCAGAAAAATGTTTAAGAACATTAAAAAATTTTTTAAATAAAGTTGAAAATTGCAATATTAAAAATTGCAATGTTGCACTTATCAAAAATACAAATTCGATTTACAAACGAAAAAGTTGATTTAAGATTTAAAAAGTTCAAGAAAAAATTAACGAAATAAATATAAAAATGGCACACACGCCATTTTCAATTTTGGACGAATTTTTGTGGACCAAACTTTTCACAATTTTAATTCGAAATTTAACTTTCTTTTTGAAAACCTGAGGGGAGCAGTGGCCTAGTGATTGTGCGATAGGTTTCACTTTGCTTGAGATGAAGTTCAATTCCATCCCCGACCCCATCTAGGTGTTTCTATATTTTGGAAGACAATAGGCACCACATTGCAGAGTGTGGGTGATACGGCGATGCTGACCAGGCCTTGCAAGCCGCATCAGCTATACCGCATGCTTGTGCCTAGCAAACCAATTGAGATTTTGGTGGCTGGATGGCTCTCATCCAAAGACCTGCGAAATGATTAGTCCAAGGTGATTTCCAACGGGGGAAGATTGATATGGAGCCTTCACGTATCATGTCTGAAAACCTACTTAAAAGAAAAAAAGAATAGAAAAAACATGTAAAAAAAAGAAAAAATGAAAAGAGATTAAGAATATTCAAAATGCGTAAAAAGAAGGGCCATTGTCAATTTGCATCATTAAATTTTTTCTTTTCTCGTTTCATTTTCATAAAATAAAATTTTTCTCAAATTTAGCTTTTAGCATCAATTATTCTTTCTGTAAGCTGCAAAAAAGAAAGATTTTTTTAGTCGTTTTTTTCTAAAAATAAATATTTCTTCTTAAAATAATACTTTTAATTTACGTTTAATTTTTTTTTGAATTTAGAAAATAAATATTAAAATTTAGAAAAATGTACAAAAATGTATAAAATAGAAATAATTGAATTTAATTAAATTAAAACTCAAACCAACCAAATGTTATGATATCACAAATTTTTTTCAATTTTAAATACGAAGGAATCTGAAAATGAAAACATCTGTAAAGACATTCAAAAAATTAAGTTCATTTTTTTTGAAAACATAACGAAAGCCATTAAATGCTTACAATTAACTAATGAAACATTTAAGCTCAAAATGAGCTGAAAATAAAGTTCTAAAAAATATTCTTATTTCTATTGAGTAAATAAATAATTGGCAAAATTATTTTTTAGAAATTCGAATGTAAATGAAAAGTTATAAATTTAAGCATTGTAAAAAATTACAAATAAATCATTAAAATTTTGAAATTTTCATATTTATTACATTAACATATTTGTTATAACATTTGAAAAAATTTTACACAAATTTGATTTTTAACAGATTAACCCAAATATATTTTACTACTTTTTTAATGAAAAATTTTTTAAAAATATTTTTTTATATTATAAAATTAACTCGAATTTACAAAAAATTATTTTTTACGTCTAACATTTTACATTTTACATATATCATTTTCACGCCGGCTTAACCTATGTACATATATCATATGGCAAAAATGATATGATTTCGAATGATATGGTTTTGAAAAAATGATATAATTGATGATATAGTTTCTTTTAAAATTTTTATTCCTTTATGTGTTTTTTTAAATTTGATGATAGACAAATTAAATAAAATAGAATCTATAGTACCTAATAATACTAAAAAAATATAAAAGTAAAATGAGTATTTATTGATAATTTTAATAAGTATTTTTTTTATAAATTCTTGATGTGTTTACATATAAAATCTGAGACAAGAAACGATTATTTTATGGTAAACTTATATCAATAATAAAAAAATAAAAATTTAATTAATAATAATTAATTTTGTAACGATAGAGAACATAAAGCCGAACACCTAAAAGTGAAAAAGAGCCGGATACATAATAATTGTACTCATGATCACGCAATAAAACATAAAAAGCATATGCGCATCGAATTTTTTTAAAAATGGCATTTTTCACGAGCGGCGAGCTTTTTCATTTTTTAATTTTGCGTTTTTTTTCGTTTCTAAGACAACGAAAGTTTAGAGAATTTCGAATAGTACAGTGCCGACCAAAATTCTACGGATCACTGAAAAAAAATTATTTAGCTTTCAAATTTGATGGATTTCAAGAGAATAAAAATTAATGGCGGAAATTAATTATTTAAATTTTTTATATGAACCTATCTTTTTTATAAATTTTAATGCTACACTTTTTTTTTATTCTATCTACATATTTTGATTTGGACGAGGTGATCAAAAAGTCTATTTTCCTATTTATTTTAATTTACCCTAATTTCGCGTGTATAAGGCCGGGTATTTTAAGCCAAATTTAAATTCGCGCCAATGAGTTCATTCTATTGTATCAAATTCGTTGGGGTCCACATTTTGCGCCTGCCTTTGTCTCGATTTCATAAAAGTGGGCACAAAATTTAAACTCGCTTGGATCCAATACAACAGAATGAACTCATTGGCGTCAATTTAAATTTAGTTCAAAACACCCGCCCTTATACACGCGAAATTAGGGTACATATATTCTATTCTATTTTATTGTTTTGTCTTCTTTAATAACTTTTTCTATTTTATATTGCGTCCTTTTTTCTTTTTTTTCATTTTGTGTTAAAGTTTTTTTTATTAAACCAATTTTTTTCTTACTTTTTCATTCTCTTTTATATAATTTTTTCTCACATTACATAATCAGGTAGTTGTAATAAAAAAATTATTATAAAAATTTTAATAACCAAAAAATAAATATTTTTATTTTTACATTATTTATCCACGTGTTCTTTTTTTCTTCATTTTCAAACTGTATCTTATTTTTATATGTATTTATATCTTAATATTTCATATACATTTTTACTTGAACACTTGAAGATCCGTGTTACACGTTGTTATTCCGTGTGGATCATACAATCGCCGCTTATATTGTTTTCTGTCTTCCGCTAATTGTCTCCAATTAGGTCCTATGCGCTTTTCCATCAACTTTCGCCATCTTTTCGCTGGTCTTCCGGGTAGACTTTTGCAGTCGTATGGCCACCAAAATGTCGCTCGTGTCGTCCATCTGTTGTCCTTTCTTCTAGCTACGTGCCCTGCCCAAAGAAGTTTTCGTATTGTGGCTGTCTCGTATGCGTCTGCGAATTGTATTTTCTTTCTGATTTCCTCGCTTCTGATTTTGTCCATAATTCGCACTCCGATTTTGGCGATATAGTATCGCCCCGCCTTACACCTAGTTCGATCGGATTGTTGATGGCGTGCTATCCAGTCCTTGGTCGCTTTCTATCTTCCGATAAACTTCAGATTTCCAACTAAGCCTCCCTACGAACAACAACGTGGATACGGAACGGGGAGAATACATTTTTAATGTTTCCTTAATTTACACATTTCTCAACATAAAAATTTTTAATTATGGAAAAATATTATTAAATTTTTTTTTTAAATTTAAATTTAACCGTTCAAAATTTTAATGAAATTTGGGCTTCACAAAAAGTATATGCCAAAAAGGAAAAACAATTTTTTAAAATTTTAAATGACAATTTTTTCAAAAAAAATAAATTTTTTAAAATAAAATAGAAAGTGAAATAGAATTTGTAATATACTCACTTATATACTTTTACTACATATTATACATATTTTAGTGGATTTAAAAATTGAAATAAAAAATTTTATACCTTTAATATTAATTGAATTTACTTTTACAACAAGCTAAAAAAATAAAAAATAAAATTTTGATCTACATATTTTCATAAAAATTATTATTTTTAAAAAGATAATTATGCATGAATCTATTATTAAAAGAATATGTTTTGTGAAATCTAACTAAAAATGATGTGCTCATCTTCAATATTAAAAACTTCTGAAACTTTTTGGCGTTATCTTTCCAGTTAAAATAATTTACTAAAAAATAACGTACGCAATTTTACTAAATTTTGTCAAATAATTTGCTACTGAAGTAACATAACTTGAATTAAAAAAATATTTAAATTTAAGTATTCTCCTATAGCTGATTATCTCAAATTACAATGAAAAATTGAACCATTGATACAGTTTCAAAAAAGTGAATTCAAAAAAAAGTTCAAGTTTGCCATTTTTATATCTAATAAAAATATTACCTTATTATGTAGAGTTTGCTGAGGTTTAGCGTGAAGCACAAAAACATGATTATTTGGGTTCATTAATATAATATTTTCTTCGATGATATTGTACAAAAATTTAAAAAATATTGAAAAATACTAACAATAAATTAAACTTCGTTCATTTTGGATGTCACAATTTTAAATGATAAATTTATATAATAGCAAAGCATCAAAGGGAATAATTGAATCAAAAATTTCACTTAAAATTTTAAAGCAACAAAGTTTTAAGTATGCTATAACAATATCATATGAATATTATGCACACATAAATTCGATTATTGTTTCAGATTATTTAAAAGAAATTTTTTAAAATATGAATTTTAAAATTTATTAAATTAAAAGTATCATTACATGAATCAGTTCCAGTCTCATTTTAAAAGCTATAAACATTTAAAAATAAAAATTTTAAAATAAAAAAAAATTAAAAAATTAAAATGGCGCAAACATGCATTTATTGAAATTAATGAGAAAATATGATTAAAATTTAGGCCAGGTGTTAATATTGAATTTATTTTGTAAAACAATATTTATGAACAAAAATTAAATCTTATCACGCTATAGTAGCTATATACATATATAGAAATCTTTGTAGTAAAAAATTTGTTTTAAAAATATTTTAAATGGCATTTAAAATAAAAAAAAGTTGATATATAAATTTATATATTAATCATAAAAGATTCGGTAAAATAAAATAAGTTTTCACGCTTCTTATATGAAATAAATAAATAAATTTATTTGTAAATAAATAAATTTATTTGATATATTTCTAATATTAATGAAAAATAATATTCTTACTATAAAATAGAAAAAAATCCACTAGTTTTTTTTTATTTTTAATTTTCTCCCTTTCTCTTTTTTTTCTATTTTGTTAACAATATTCTTTCCGTATACTTTTACAAAATATTTTTTTAGTTTCATTTCTAAATTAATTTTACTTTTAATTTAATTTTTCTTTGCATATCTGATGCTTTTTTCTTTTATTGTGAAATATTTTTTTAAATTCTCTCTTTTGTTCCAGCTTTTTTTTATTTAATTTTATTAGTTTTTTCTTTTTTATTTTTTTACATTTTTTTCTTTATATTAATTTATTTTTTATAAAAAGTATTTTTAAATATTTAAATATTCATTTTTCCTTTTTTTTCTTATTTTTTCCGTATTAATAGCAATTTATTTCATTAATCCGAGGTAATTGTTTCTTCATTCAACCACAAAATATGTCAAAAAAAGAAACGACCATGAAATAGAAAATAAAAAAGTGAGGCAAAAAATAAATTAATTATTTAAAAAAAATTTTCAAAGTGTTAAATATGTAACAAATGAGTGTCGCTTTTTCTTCTTAAGTATACTTTTGTTTTTTTCTTTCTTTTTTCTTTCTACCAAAAAGCCAGCAAAACGTATAAATAATTGATTTGTTGCATTTTCTTTTTTTATTCAATTCACCTTTTAAATTATCTACGATAACATTTTAAAAAAATATCATAAAACATCAAAAATTAACTTATTTTTCTAAAAAAATAAGATAGGTAATTAAAATTTTAAAAAAGTAATTTCTTTAAAAAATTAAAGCAAAGTTTAAAAAATTAAAGCAAAGTTATGTTAGCTGGCATAAATTAAGACAATAAAATTTTAAAAATCATAAAAAATGGAATATTTAAAAGTTGAAAAATATTTTTTTATATATATTACAAAAATAAAAATTACAATGTTATAAATGTATATAAATTTTAATTAAGCAAAAAAAAAATAAGCCAGAAAAAAACTGTTCTGATGAAAAATAAATAATTTGATGAATTTGTTAACTTTATTTTCCTTTTAGAAATTTTTTTTTTGTTTTTTTAATCTTTTAATTTTCTTTTTTACTTTAATTTTCTTTCTTACTTTTGCAGAATGTTTTTTTTCTTTTTATTATCACTTTTTATTTTTTATTAAATTTGGGAGCTTTTTTAACTCAAAACACCTTAATTCATAAACCAGCAGCTTATTTTTAAAAGGAATATTTTCGAATCAATATCTATTAGAACATATAATACATAAGTCTAAAATACAACATTGCTTATAATCCTGAGAATATTCCTAATAATTGCAAAACCTAAGTCCCAAAACTTAAATTGATTGCTTATGTTGTTCATGTGTTGATATCTTTACTGAAAAATTGAGTTCAAAAAAGTATTAGCTGAGGCTGGAATGTATTGAAGATTTTTTTCTTTCTAAAAAAAGTTAATAAAATTAAAATATTTTGAAAATAAATTTTAGTTTTAAACTCCCTTCCACTTTTTTAATTTTTCGGTAAAAGAATTTTTTCAGTTTCTAGGCAATTCGCGCACTAAAAATTTATACCTTTTAAGTATTATATTTTAATTTACCTATGTTTAAGTACGAAAACAAATATTTCTTACAAAAAATAGAATGAAATTTAATATCAATAAATGTTAAAAAATCAAGCATATTATTTGAAATAAAAAATAATTTTTTTAAATATTCCATAGTTAATAATTTTTTTAGTATTATTAAGAATTTAATAATAAATAATATGTAAAGCAAATATCAGAAATATCTAATATTATTAAGATTTTAATAAAATTTTAAAATTTGTAAATTTACAAATAAAATAAAACCAAAATATGACTAACATTAAGTAAAAAACGCAAAAATTAGAATATACAATTATTCTAATTTCGTGTTTATAAGGCCGGGTGTTTTGAGCCAAATTTAAATTGGCGCCAATCAGTTCATTCTATTGTATCGGATCCGTTGGAGTCAAATTTTGTGCCCGCCTTCGTTTTAGTTTCATAAAAGTGGGCATAAAATATGGACTCGCTTGGATCCGATACAATAGAATGAACTTATTGACGTCAATTTTATTTGGCTCAGGATACCGCTCTTATACACACCAAATTAGGGTGATAAAAATAAAAACAAAAACACAATATCAAATTTTTATTGTAAAATCGACTCGCCAGGCTTGCGACTCTTATGATTTTTAAAAATTTTTATTTTATTAAAAAAAAAAATCTATTAGATAGAAAATGATCTCTTGCATGGTCTTTTAGCGTCCACTAAAAAAAATTGCTGTCAACACTTTTCATTTAGCACTTTTGAAAATCTCAATATGATAAATTTTAGAATAATTTGATAGAATTTGAAAAATTGGCCCTGGATGTTTTGCACAGCATTACAATGAAAATCAAAATCTGCTGATGAGCCTCACATCGGAAGGGTCGAAAATCTCTGAGTGCAAAAAATGAGCTGATTTGAGCGAAAGTTATGCACAAACAAGTATTGAATTAAACAAAAGATAATCGTTTATAAAAATTAAAAAACTAAAACATCTTGCGAACTACATGTATGTTTAATATTTATTTTTACCTTATGAATTTAAAAATGTAAAAAAAAAACCCTGGAAATAGTTTTCTTCTCGGATTGGCAAATTTTGCGAAATGCAATGGTCGTCGGCTGACGCTTTTCCTCCACCGCGGCGCATTGAAATGAAGAATCGGAAACGCTCGGCGCGGAATTTGGCCGAACAATTGCTAACGATCCTTTAAGGGATGGTAACGCTGCTTTCCATATTTCGCCGTTTTTAGGGACTACCGTAGTAGCAAACCCTTGCATGTGACGCGCCGCTGCTAGGGACAGCAATGGAGTTTTCGGCGAACAGAAATAACGTGCTGTCTGTTATTTATACATAAATAAAAAGTTTACAAATTTTAAAAAGCAAATTTGGATCTTGTTTATCATATTCACCTGAAGCCAAGAAGAATATTTTCGACATTGTTCATGCGTTTCCCATTCGGGATCATAGCGACTACTACCTACATCTTGTGAAAATTTTCGATAGGGTAGATTTTTTTTCTCGTCCTTATAAATGTGATCATTGTCATCATCTTCGTAACATTTACGCAATACAAAACGTGCAGAAGTCTTTGTACACGTGAAGGGTTCGTTCATTAATTAAAAAATAGAATCAATAAATCAATATATTTATTTGTATGTTTTTTAGAATTTTTGAGTTCATTTGGCAAAAATAGCTCTGAAATTTTTTTATTAGATATATAAAAAATAATTACAAATATTTTAACGCAGCTTAAAATAAAAAATTAATAATTTTAAAAAAATTAAAAATTATTATTTAAAAGGGACTAGTAAAAGAAATAATAAATTTAAATTTGCTTCTGAGTGCCTTTTGCAAAAACAAACATAAAATTTACTTATGTAAATTTACTCAATCGCTTTGTGTAAGATGGCATACAAAAGTTGGGCCATAACTATTATTAAACATATTCATATACTAAAAACAAATTTATATACATTATATACAATTCATAAAGTTTTTATTTTCTTTTTTTATTCTTTAAATCGTTTATTTTTTCACCCTATTTGAGAGCGTTAAATAAAGTGATATATTGCCATTATATTTAGGCTCGTTATAGAAATCGGATCCTCAAACTTCAATTAAAATTGTTTTTAAAGTATGTATAATAAAATATTTTATTAATTTTGATTCAGCAGAAAATCTGAAATCGATTCGATCCATATATCTTTGGCTCATTAATTAAATTATAAGAGTAAACATAATCTCAATTTTTCATTTTATTATAATTTAAAAAACACTGCTTTTTATTCTCATTTCATTTGGCCTTTTTATCACGTTATTTCTTCGTTTTCTGACGCATTTTTTATTTGCATTCGCCATTTTATTCGATTTTTAAATTTTTCAATTTTTAATTCTGCTCGTTTTTTGTGGCAAAAATTTTGACTCGTAAAATAAGCCCCAACAAAAAGTCTAAAATGAAAGAAGAGAAAAAAAATATTTATTTAAAAAAGGTAAAAAGCACGCGCCAAGAATTCATAAAAAATGGAATTTCTAAATTTACGAAAAAATGGTATTAACATTTTAAAAAATTAAATATTTTTGATAGTAATATTTCACTAAGTAAGGATTAATGTAAAATATAAAATTAAAAAAAGGTACTAAAAATTAAAAAAATGAAATTTATGTTTGTCTTATAAATTATGCAACATTTATAGTCTATTCAATTTTTGTTCAATTTCTAACAAAAATCTAATATGTATAAAAAAATTATTTTAAATAATTTCCTTAAAAAATATGAAAATTTTATTTTAATTAAATTTTGTGTAAAATAAATTAAAAGTCAAAATACATATATTTTGGTAGCAATAATAATACAAAAAATAAAAAACCCTAATTTTTCTTGTTTAACTTTAAAAATTAAAAAAATTGTATTTAAATTACCTACTTTTCTAAAAGGCCATAAGCTACAGAAATTAATATAGAAAATTGCCAACCATAGTAGGTTTTGCTTTAAGCTTAGTTTTTATACTTAGATATAAAAAATAAAACAAATGAAAAAATTATTTTATATAAGACTAAAGTTAAAACAAAATATATGTACCTGCAGGTTATTACATTTTATTTGAAAATTTTAATAATTGGTCTTATTTTATTGCAAATCAAAATTACTAAACAGGGTAAATTTATTAAATATGATCAATTTGTTTTGGAGTTTGAATTACCAAAAATTATAAAAAAACAAACCGGTAACATTTAAGAAAATTTTACCCTGTATCTAATCGAGAAAGAAAAAGCTGTGAATTTGCGGAAAAAATAAGATGAATGAAAATAAAAAATGTTGAATAGAGGAAATATTTATAGTGGAGTAAAAATATTAAAAATTTATGAAGTTTGTAACTCCATTCAAAAAATACATGAAACTAAACAAAAAAATCGAATATGCTCGTTTTTGGCTGTACTTTTTCTTAACGTACTTTATATTAGCTTGGCAAAAAAGTACTTCGACAAAAATTTCAAAATTCTAAAATTTTCTGGAAATAATTCAAATAATTTTATAAGTTTGATAGCCTTGTAGAACATTCTCGAAACTATTATTATATGAGTATATAAGGACATGCGCGCAGAGTTTTGTTAATTTTCACTAATGATTAGTAAAGACCATATTCGAGCTATCATCTACTACGAGTGGCTCCAAAGCAAGAGTGCAAGCGCGGCTGCTGCAAATATCAACAGCATAATTGGTGAAGGGACTGTTCATCGTGCGACGGTCAACAATTGGTTCAACCGCTTTGCGAACGGAGATACAAGCTTTGAAGATCATCTGTGTGTTTGGTGGGATGCGAAGGGACCGATCTACTACGAGTTGCTGCCCGTAGGCATGACTGTCACAGCTTCTGTGTACATCGATCAGCTCCAGAAATTGGCTGATGCAATGCAAGAAAAACGTCCAAGACGTTCAACAGTTCACTTGCTCCATGACAATGCTCGACCACACGTTGCTTCCTTCACCCGCCAAAAATTAACCGAACTTGGCTGGCACACGGTTGCCCATCCGCCGTACTCACCGGACATTGCGCCTTCTGACTACCACCTGTTCCGACCGCTCAAGCATTATTTGCACGGAAAAAAGTTCGACAAGTATGACGACCTCAAAATGGCAGTCGACAACTTTTTTTTATCTCAGTCCTCTGAATTCTGGGAAAAAGGCATAGGTGCTTTACCTGATAAATGGGTAAAAGTTATTGATGTCAACGGTAAATATATTGTTTAAAATTATTTGTTCTGAATAAAGTTATAAATAATTGAAAAAAAGTTAAATTTTGTCGAAGTACTTTTTTGCCAAGCTAATATATTTTAGGCGAAAAAAATATTTATAAAATAAAGAAAAAAGTAAAAAGCAAAAAAAATAAATAAAATAAAAATATTTTTAAAAAACAAAAAAGGGATGAAAGATACCGGAATTTAGAAAATCTTTAAAAATATGCATTTACAATTAAAAGAGAATCTACATAGGAATTTTTATAGAATTCGAATGTGAAACAATGAATTGTACTCTAACAATTGTGAGAAGAGTGCTCTAATTTTTTGTTTTGAATAACTTTAATATGCTTTCATTTTAACAGAAAAACTCTGTATTCAAATGTCTGGATAGAATGTTGTTGTAAAAGGGACCCGCATTGTCTGATTAAGATAAGTATCACAAAATGATTGGATTATATTTTTTCGATTCCACAATATATAGTATGAAATTCCGTGCTCTTTAAGATTATTATAAACATTATTACAAAAGGTATTTTTTAAGTTATATTTTTGTAAATGTTTTTTCATTTTTTGATCATATCTCGGTCCCGAACCATTCAAAATATGTAATAGCTTGTTCGATTCGACTTGAAATTCTGCGTCAAATGGTAACATATTGTGAAAAATTGCATTGAAAAATTTTTATCGACCGGTTCAAAAGTTATAAAGAAAAGAAAAATATAATCTTTAAAAAAACATCTTGTATTTATTAAAAAAATTTCTTAAATTTCTTATTATTGTTAAGAAGTTGATTTTAATGTATGTAAAATAATGTAAAAACAGGATTTTTTTTTGTTTTTTCATGTCTTATTCAAAAACAAGTTAATCAATCCAAAAAAGATTTTTTTGCGTTAAAAAGTAGTTCTTTTCCATTATCGGACTCTCAAAAAAAATTTTTTTACGGTAGAAATTCGTATTTCTGAGTTTTTCAACACGCTGAATTTGAATGACATTTATTTTTTATAAAAATGCTTCTAAAATAGAACAAGGATTCTAAAATAAAAAAAAATTTTGAAGGTCCGATAACAGAAAAAAACCAAAATAAGATTTCAAAAAATGTATTTGATTATGGAAAAATACCATGTCTGAACAAAATTATGAGCATTTATTAGGTCTAAAAGTTAATTTCCGCGTTTTTTTACGATTTTTAAACTGCATGAAACTAGAAAAACTTAAACAAAACTTTTATTCAAAATAATTTCCATCATTAATAACAACATTTTCCCAAAGTTTGGGCAATTTATGGATTCCATCATAATAAAAATTTTCTGGTTTGGCCGCTATCCATTTATCAAGCCATTTTTTGACGTCTTGACGATCTTGAAAGCGCTGCTCCGCTAGACCATGAGCCATTGCCCGGAAAAGGTGATAGTCCGACGGGGCGATGTCCGGAGAGTACGGCGGGTGCGGTAAGATCTCCCATTTGAACTCTTTTAGCGTGTTTTTCACCGATTGAGCGACGTGCGGCCTTGCGTTGTCATGAAGCAGTATAATTTTTTCGTGCCGACCCTCCCATTCTGGTCTTTTTACTGCGATTTCGTGACGCAACTGCGCTAGTTGATGTTGGTAGTTATTCGCAGTAACTGTTTCGCCAGGTTGAAGAAGCTCATAGTACAGTATGCCGCGTTGATCCCACCATATGCACAGTAAGACCTTCTTCCCGTGGATGTTTGGTTTCGCGGTCGAAGTTGTCGGTTCACCGGGACTAACCCACGATTTTTTTCGCTTCGGATTGTCGTAGTACACCCATTTTTCATCACCAGTTATGATGCGGTGTAAAAAAGACTTTCTTTGGAATCTGTCCAGCAAGATTTGTGAAGTGGTTTTTCTCTGCTCTTTGTTGCGTTCTGACAGCTCATGGGGCACCCATATTCCTTGCTTCTGAATTTTCCCCATTGCTTTCAATCGAAGAGAAACTGCATATTGCGTGACGCCGAGACATTCCGCGAGTCGCTCCTGTGTTTGAGCCGAATCTTCATCCAATAAAGCTTGAAGTTGTTCGTCTTCAAATTTTTTTGGCTGTCCTGGCCGATCTTTGTCGTTGACGTCAAAGTCGCCCGATTTGAAACGCTGGAACCATTCTTGGCAGGTTCTTATGGATGGAGCAGCATCGCCATAAGCTTCGACAATCATTTGGTGCGCGTCAGTGGCTTTCTTCTTGAGATGAAAAAGGAAAAGAAGAGTTTCCCGCAAATGACGCTTTTCCGGCACAAAAGTTGACATCTTTAAATTAAAAATAATACGTGTTTATAATGTTATATAGTGAAAGTCATATACTGATAGAAAGCTGATAATACAGAGAACATTATAACATAAAATTCGTTAAATAAAAATAATTTTATTTTGGCAAAATTCAACAACAACAAAAAACGCGGAAATTAACTTTTAGACCTAATAAATTTTTCTTAAGATGTCCATGACTTTATAAAGTAAAAATACTGATGAAACTAGCCGTATTTTTTAATTTTTAATTCATCCTGGAAATCCAATTTTTCGATAACTACGCGCTTTGTATGGAAAATTACAATATAATATAAAATTTCTAATACCAATATAAAATTTCTAATACCATATATAATTTCTAATACCATTCGAAAACATTTTCAAAACCGTTTTAAATTTGCATCAAAAATGTGGTTTTTTAAATATTTTTTGGAAGAAAAATTGTTAAAAAAAATTTTTTGGAAGAAAAATTATTAAAAAAAATTTTTGTTATTAAAAAAAAATCAATGTTAGAATTATTTCCCTTTTTAAATATTAATTTTTATTGTAAAAAAATTTTTTGGAAGAAAAATTATTAAAAAAAAATTTTGTTATTAAAAAAAAATCAATGTTAGAATTATTTCCCTTTTTAAATATTAATTTTTATTGTAAAAAAATTTTTTGGAAGAAAAATTATTAAAAAAAATTTTTTTTGGAAGAAAAATTATTTAAAAAAAAAATTTTTTTACAATAAAAATTAATATTTAAAAAGGGAAATAGTTTTAACATTGATTCTTTATATATTCTTTATATATTATATATTAATAATTTGCAACAGTTAATTTTTTAGAAATTTTATAATGACGGACCGAAAGCGCGGAAAGCCGCACGAGGCGTTTACCATTTTATTGGACGTGGGCTCAAATTCGGCACAATCATTTTGCGATGAAGACGTTGATGATCTATTTTCTTCAAAACAACTTTTGGATTGGATTTTATCGCGAAAGGTTTTTTATTTTTAATTTGATGGCTTAGATCTGTTTTAATGAAGGTGTTTATTAAATTTTATGCATAACAGATACAAAATAACAGAATGAAGGCCAAGTCAAAATTCAACAATTTTTTGAACGGCCGCGTCTTATACACAAGAACTTAGAGTATATTTTTTAGATTTTTATTGAATCTGACGACCAGTTTTCTCTCATTTTTTTTGGGCATCAAACAACAAAAAATAATTTGCTTCCAAGTTTTTCAAATATATACATTCACAACGAAGAATATGAAACCGCGAAAATAAATTGGTTAAATGTACTTAATAATGACATCAAATCTAATTCAAAAGACACAGGAAATTGTGAGTTATATTTGTTTGAATTTACTAACTTTTGATAATCATTATGAATTTTTTTAAATTTTTTAATTACGCATTTTGTAAAAAAGTTAGATCTTTCGGCATTATTTATTGCTGTTGAATCGCTTCGAATTCTCGACGAGAATCAGGACCCAAAATTGCTAACTGCTCGTACTGTGGTACTAGTTAGCAATTTAGCAGGCGTGTTCAACGAAACAGAACTTTATCAAAATTTACCTCAATTAATTCATTCGCTTTGTGACGTTAATGCTCAGCTTATGATTATGTAACACTTGTAGATTTTTTTTTAAAATAAATAAGTTTAAAATTTGTCTTACAGGTTTAATAGAACATTAATTTTTTATTTTTTAGAGGTCCTGACTTAGAATCAAAGCCAAAAAATGATGCGCAACGTTGTGGATTTAACTTTATAAAAAATATTTTGGAACATGTACGCGGTTGTACTTTCACATTTAGGTGAGAAATTAGTGATTTTTTTGTCGTAACATATTTAGAATTTTTCTTATTAAAAATTATTATTTTTATGCAATTTAGAGAAGGACTTTCACAGTTAAAATTTTTTGTACCAAAGCAGACACAACCGCGCGGGCATCCTTTAAGCTTGGAATTAGCACGCGACTTTTTTATCAATCTTCAAATGTACGTTAAAAACGCTGAAACTTCAATGAAATTCACATTTGATCCGATAGCCAAAGTTACGCCAAATTTTATTGATTTAAAGGCTACTGAAAATGAGGATTTGTCGATTCAGGTTTGCCACAAATTTATAAACTCACCTTACTTTAGGTGAATTCTTATTTAGTTCAATTATGTAGTTATTTTTAATTTTAGTTAAAAAAGCGTCGTATTTATGAGACAACTGGCGATTCATCGGAAGGTATGCGAATTTGCATCACAAATCTTGATAACATTGCTGACGACGCGTTTCGCGGCGGCTCAACGTCAACACTGCCAGTAACGCGCAAAATTGTAGACAAAGCTAGCATTATCAAGGGTTATTATTTATAAAAAAATTTTGAAATTTTGAAAAAAAATTGCAATTTGTGATTACAGTATATACATAAAATTGTAATTTAGTTTGAAAATTATTAAAATAAACAAAAAAAAAGTCATAAAATAAATTTGAAAAGGACTGCCAAAATTATTTGACAATCTTGAAAAATATAGGCTATCGTTATGGACAGAGTTTGATTCCATTTGGCGCTGCCGAGCAGACTTTTCTTGAATATTCAAGAACCGGAAAACAACTCCAACTACTTCAATTCACGAAAATCGAAAATGTAATTTAAAAATATTTTTTTTTTTTAACTTTAATTTTCGGCACTACAGACAAAAAGTTTAGTTTAATTATCTTCAAAGCATTTTAGATTTTGCCTCAATTCATTCTCAGTAATTGCCGCTATTTTTTGGCTGACATAAAGGATCATGTTAGTAACGTTGTCGTTTTCTTTATTAAGAAACTTTATTTTAATTTTACAATTCTTAAATTCATTTTTTATTTTATTTTTTAGGCGTCAGTAGCTGCACTTTCCACATTAGTGACGGCAATGTTAGAATTGGGCGTAGTGGCGTTATGTCGTTATGCTTATAATGCTAGCTCAAATCCAAGAGTTGCTTGTCTCATTCCGAAAATTTCGAAACGTTCCAATGTTCCAGTAAATGGTTTTACAAATTGAGTTGACACATTTGAAGTTTTAACATTAAAATATTTATAATGAACAAAAAATAAGTAAACTGATACTTGTACAACAAATTTAATTAATATAGCGTAATTGTTTATTCGGTTCTTGTGTGATATCGGACCACCAAAAAAAAAAATTTTTTTTAGTAATTTTTTTAGGTTTTCTGGCACGGAGAATTCGAATTTGATAATGGTTTTTACCGATTTTGTTGTTTTTGTGCAGTTTTTGACATTTTCAACTTGCATGTTTAACTAACCTTATGTTCAGTTTGCTAACGTAATAACATGAATTTTACACAACTAATACGTCGAGTGAACAGTGAAGAGGAAGCAGTGCGTTTCTTTCAAGAGTACCACATTTTGCCGACTGAAATGATGTGTGAAAACGGTCATCAAATGACATTATCGTTTGGCGTGAAAGTTCGTTGGAGATGTAGTAAAAGAACCTGTCGCGTTGACAAAGGTAACGAGCTTGAATTGCTCATTATCGCCGAATTTCGGCCCATCTAGTTGTTAATTATTTATCGTTGTTTTGTTTACTGTTTGTTATAAATTATTTCATAAAATTATTTTTCAAAAATGGACAAAAACAACAAAATCGGTATAAACCATTATCAAATTCGAATTCTCCGTGCCAGAAAACCTAAAAAAATTACTAAAAAAAATTTTTTTTTTTGGTGGTCCGATATCACACAAGAATCATTTATTCCTTTAACTTGTATTTTCGAAATCACTCTTCGAGATTTTATTTATTTTTATTATAGGTTCTTATGCACTATACGTTACCATTTAATGAGGACCTTCGTAATTACGAATTTTCACCATTGGAAACACTTGGCGAATCACCAACCGGTAATTTTCATCTAAATAGTTATAATCTATCTTTTTTCTTTAATATTCAAACTATTATACAATCATTTGAAGAAATTCAATTGGACGTGGTTGATCACTACATTAACTCCTTTCTTCTCGTCGATCCTGATGAGTAAGTAAATTTTATCATTTGAAAATGTTATTTTATTTGATAAAATGTTTAATTTTTTAGCAAATCAGAACAGTTTCGATGTCGAAAGATACTTAACCCAAAGCATCAATTCCAATGTCAGGTCTTGCGTCACAAAGCCATCCATCCAGGCGTCGAATTTCCTGAACGGATACGCAATAAACTGTTAGAGGCGGTCTCGCCACCAAACGAGCTTCTTCAACATGCTAAGTGAGTTTTCACTTAATTGTAATTATTTTTAGAGCTTGTTTTTAAAATTTTATATTAATTGTTGTTTTCAAATTTTTGTTGCTAAACTTTTATGTCATTATATTAAGCACCTAATTTATATTTAATTAATCAGACCAGTTGTTGATGCACTCAAGGAAACATTTCCTTTAAAACTGAACGTCTACAACAAGAAGGCTACCACATGCTTTTCACAATTCTCCGATCAGATCCAATTAAGAAAATCGGAGCGAGATCAAATGCGAATGAAACTAGATGACAAGGATTATTGAACTATTTTTTAATTGTTAATTTTCATTTATGAGTAAAAAAAAATTAATTTTATTGGGAATTTTAATTAACGTGTTTATTAAGGGTGGCCCCAAAAAACCGGCCGCGAGCCATCGTTAGTTTTCATTACTTTTTGGTGACAGAGTCTTGTTATCCTGACATATATTTAACTAAAACAAAATCGAAAACTAATTGACTTTTTGTAACCTAATATTTAAACTTTTTGTAAGCTAATATGGGGCGGCAGATTTGAAAAATAATTAAAATCTTTATTTTTTAGATGAAAAATGTGAAAAAAACGAAAGAAATTTTCAACACTCAATTTTCTCTGTTCAATAACATAAGGAAATAATAACAACAAACAAGTTTATAGAATATAGAAAAAAAAAATTAATTAAGAATGGACTGCAACACTTGCTGCTGATGGCTATTCAAGTTCAAATTGGTAATAATCGTCTGGAAGCAATGTTGGTCATCCTAGAAATTTTAAAAGATTTGAATAAAAATTGTACCAATTTTACTATATTTTGCATATAAATTTTCAAAGTTTATTTAAAAAAAAGTCAATACGTGAATCGTCTTCATAATGCGAATAAGTCGTTCCTTGACAGGTTTGAGTTCCGCCGGCACTGGATCGCGATCTTCTGCCTCGCGACCAGTGGGCTCGTCGAAAACGCCATGCGTGAATGTGTAAAGGATAATTTCGAAAATGCGCGGCAAATTTACGTTGTTTTCACCTAGCACAAGCGGATGGCCCTGTTCGACCAAGTCACAAAAGTAGTCATAAACATAGAAGACCTCATCAGTATCATTCCAAACCGGTAACCACGAGATAAACGTTGGTATTACCTAAATTTATAACTAATTATGAAACAGTATTATTATGATCAGTGGATTATTTTTTGATCTAAATTATATAATTTTAATTTCCCACAATTAATTAAATTTTTAATAAAAATTATAATCTTATTTATGAGAAAATAAAATAGGCACAAAAATGTATTTATATTTGTATTTATTTGTTCAAATAATAAGCGGCGATTGTATGATCCACCACGGGATAACAACGTTGTTATCCCGTCTTTAAGTGTTCAAATAATAATTAAATTAATTTAAAAGCATTGCCAGATACCAGATTAGCATCAATGGCTGCGCAGTTGTATTTGAGAATCTTCGCGACAGCGCTAATTGCATTCTCAGTTGCTGATGTGGCTTCTTCCGTAACACGTGCGTCCGGACGTCCTATTGTCTCTGCCAATGGATGTAAAACACGAGCGCAATGCTGAGCATATAAAGGACCGCCGCGCAACGCCATTACACCGCATCCGTAAGCGGCCGCTTGACGCACTTCAGGATACGAATCCGACAAGGCATTAATCATCGGATCGAAGAAAATGTGCTGATAGTGAATGCTCGCCTGTACATAAAAATTAAACATAAAAAATGTCATTTGTAAAATTTACTTTACAAAAAAAAAAATATGCTAAAAACAAAAATAATTTTATATCATTGATAAAGTCACATACCTCACCACCATACTCGATAACATCATCGAATATGCAAAGTCCCCACTGACGGTCTTGATAAGGACGATTAGATTGAAGCAACACAGAAAATTGCGCGACCAATTTGTCAAAAAATGGAATCAATTTTTCTTTAAATGTCTAAACAAATAATAATTGAGAAAAATTTTTAAATTGAAATAAAAATCACATTGAAAATTAACTTATTATGTGGTCGCAATTCGTATATTAAAAATGTAATAAAATTTAAAAAAATATACTAGTAAGAAGTAACCTAAATCTCGAAATATAAGAAATAAAAAATAAGCAAACCATAAAAGAATAATGAATAAGATCGGAGATGCGAGCCAATACGGATGTCTCGAGTTCGACTATTTCGTTAAGTTCTTCTTGATCCTCTTCATCACCGCCGTCCTCATCCTGTTTCGACTAAAAATTTATCATTAACACCAGCAAATATAGGATAACATAAAAGAAGTTGAAAAAAAAATTGAAATGTTTGACGCATTCTTTTATATCAATGTAAAAAAAAAATTCAAATTCCATTCATTACATTCTCTCGATCGGCACGGCGTTTGTCAAAGTGAATGAGCTGTTCATGTATAATAGTAAAGATGCATTCCATGTCGACGATTGAAATTACTGCAGCACCAAGCTCCTCCACGCATGCGCCAATTCCGTTGAGCTGCTCGCAAAGAACTTCTAGATCCGATTCTTTTTCAATAGCTTCGCTGAAAAAAAAATATAATTACTTGTATATTATTTGCCATACAATATAGTATAAAATTTTTATAGTATGTTTAAAATTTTTAATACAACAAAAATAATAAATGTCAATACCGATAAGCCGGCAAAATCATTTCCCACATTTTTTTCTGACTCTCTACACCGCTCTCCTTAGCACAAGCCAGCAAATACGGAAAGCATTCAGCGGCTGCACTGCGAACGCCATCGTGAAAAATAAACTTAAGTAACGGAAGCATCATTGACATTACTTGTTCTACGTATGGCAAAAAGGCACCTTGAAAACAAAAATATATACCAAACAAATTAAATTTTTTATACTTTATTTTCATTCCTTGAAATTTATGTGAAATTTTTTTTTCTTTGATTGTTATTATAAAGAAATTTTTAATATATATAATTTAATAAAAAAAAATTAACCTTTAAGCTCACGTGCATAACAAACCAGCATCTCGCAAGCAGTTACTTTATCTTCCAATCCTGCTGTTTTGATGCCTAATGAGCGTTGATCACCCAAAGAAATAAAATTCCAGTCTTCGTCATCCTCATTTGCCTCATCATCTAAAAATGTAAAAAAAATACAAAATAAGTCCTTCTTACTTATATTATATCCTCGACCAATAAAAACAAAATTTTCATAACAAATTTTAAATGAAAATATAAAAAGATTTATAAATTGAAAATATTCCAATAAATTTTAACCATCTATGAGTGTCACGTCGGGTTTAAAATCTGCGGCATGCATAACCGCTGGCATAACAGCCGGCAAGTATTGAGCAAATTCAGCGCCAAGAATTTTGCAAATGCGAGCCCATGCGCTAATCAGATAACTCACTTGTGGATCATCGGAGTTTTCGAAATTGACGCCTGCAGACAATAGGATTTGCATGATTTCGTTAGCATCCTAAAAAATTGATTAATATAAAATTGAATTAAATTTTTTTTACAAATATTCCATAATTATCCGCGGCTTTTTTAAATTAATTAAAAAATAAAAAGCTCATAATAAAAAATATCCAAAAACGTGTAAAATAAACGTCAAAGAAAATTAAACCAACTTTTTAATAATTAAAAAAAACCATAGATAATAACCCAATATTTAATCTACCTGATGAAAAGCTTCACGCCCAACAGCCAATCCGACCAAAGATATGCATTCAATTGTTTTTCCACGTAAAAGCTTTAAACTATCGACGTCGGACTTTTGTAAAATGTACTTAAGCGGTGGCATCAATCGAGAATAGAATTGAATAAAATGATCCTGAGCCGCGTCCGCCACTGATGCAATAGATGTTATAACCTAGACTCATAATCCATAAATTATGAGATTGAATATCTTATTACTGGATATTTTTTGTCTATATTTGGCGTCAACAAAAAGTTTGTAAAATAGCTTTGCTTTGAAAAAAAAAAAAACTAAAAAATACAATTTTCACAAAAAAATTAATCAAAGATGTCTGTGTCGTAGCAAATGTTTCAAAGCAAATGAAAATTTAGACCATTTAGTAAGAGAAAATTAAAATTGTAAATAGAAATTTGATTTATGTTGAAATTGACCAATTTAGAAAAATTGACAAAAAAGCTATAAATTATAATAATTATGAAATTCAATAATTTCGGTAGACAATTTCACAAGTTTTTGATTGATACAAAATACACTCAAAAAAGATTTCAAACAAGATATTCAATCCAATTATAAGGTCAAAAATTTTTAAAAATTCCAAAAAAAATTTTGAATTTTATTCGAAATCTTCAATCAACGATCGTGTCGAGTAACAAACCTGTTCAAGTACAATCTTCTTGCCATTCTCAAGTAAATGTTGAAAAGTTTGTTCAAGTACGGTCTCCATTTTCTCCATAATTGACGGCAAATAAACGCTAATAATCGACTTAGGACAATCCTCACAAAAATTAACAATGGCCGCACCGGCGTGAGCGGCGACACGCGGTTCTGTTAAATTAATCAATGTTGTCAATAGTGCAGGCATAATTTTCTCATGACATTTTTTCTGCACAGTTGGCGCAAAGTCCGTGCACATTTGACCGATAGCATTGCACCCAGCGTAACGAACGCGACAATGCTACAATGACAAAATATAAAATATTATTTTTATTAATGATATATCTTTGAATTATATATAGAATAATACAATAAAAAAATAAATTTTAAATTAAAATTTTTTTTAAATTATAAGAATCTATCTTATAATAAGATATTATTATAATAAAGTCAAAAAATAGTATTCTTCCATAAAATTTAAGGTATATAAAGTGCTTAAAATTTAAAAAAATCTTACTTGATCGGTAACGCTTGGCAAGATAAGATTATTTACGATATCATGAATTATTGGTTCCATTTGACGTTTACAACCTTCGCCAATTGTCGACAAAGCCATAATCCCAGCATGACGCCATTTCCAATCTTCTTCATTTTTTAACATTTGCTGAACGACTTGCAAAACATGTGTCATTATTGCTTTTCCGCCAAGAGCGCAAGAGATTCGATCAAGAGAAGTTTCTCCAATACCTACATTTTCTTCATCAACCTCATCATCTGCGTTGTCCATCTCCATCCATTCACCAACGTCCTCACTAAGTTCAGTCATCAATTGGAGACATTGTTGTACTAAATGAAAATAAAGTTAAAAAATTCTTAAAATATAATTCTATAATAAATTTTAAATATATAATTTTATAGTTAAAAAAAATTATATTGTAAAGAAAAAATGTATTAGCTTGGCAAAAAAGTACTTCGACAAAAATTTCAAAATTCTAAAATTTTCTGGAAATAATTCAAATAATTTTATAAGTTTGATAGCCTTGTAGAACATTCTCGAAACTATTATTATATGAGTATATAAGGACATGCGCGCAGAGTTTTGTTAATTTTCACTAATGATTAGTAAAGACCATATTCGAGCTATCATCTACTACGAGTGGCTCCAAAGCAAGAGTGCAAGCGCGGCTGCTGCAAATATCAACAGCATAATTGGTGAAGGGACTGTTCATCGTGCGACGGTCAACAATTGGTTCAACCGCTTTGCGAACGGAGATACAAGCTTTGAAGATCATCTGTGTGTTTGGTGGGATGCGAAGGGACCGATCTACTACGAGTTGCTGCCCGTAGGCATGACTGTCACAGCTTCTGTGTACATCGATCAGCTCCAGAAATTGGCTGATGCAATGCAAGAAAAACGTCCAAGACGTTCAACAGTTCACTTGCTCCATGACAATGCTCGACCACACGTTGCTTCCTTCACCCGCCAAAAATTAACCGAACTTGGCTGGCACACGGTTGCCCATCCGCCGTACTCACCGGACATTGCGCCTTCTGACTACCACCTGTTCCGACCGCTCAAGCATTATTTGCACGGAAAAAAGTTCGACAAGTATGACGACCTCAAAATGGCAGTCGACAACTTTTTTTTATCTCAGTCCTCTGAATTCTGGGAAAAAGGCATAGGTGCTTTACCTGATAAATGGGTAAAAGTTATTGATGTCAACGGTAAATATATTGTTTAAAATTATTTGTTCTGAATAAAGTTATAAATAATTGAAAAAAAAGTTAAATTTTGTCGAAGTACTTTTTTGCCAAGCTAATATTTTTTAAATTCAAATAATAAAATGCTTTCGAAGATTCATATTTTTTACCTAATGTCGGTAAATATGTAGCGGCACGTTTGCGAACAACATTGGGTGCGCTCTCGCATAACGTAACCATTACCTCAAGAGCGCTATGACGATAGGAGTCGTCCTTGTCACGATTAGCTACTGTCGATATGCACAACGTAAAAAGCGAATTCAAATGAGGTATCAACGCTTTTGGGACACTCGATGCCAAATCACTTAAGCATTGAAGTGGAACGTCGTCATCATCCTCCGTGTCGACAACATGTTGACATACCTAATATATTTTAACTTTTTTATTTTCCAAAAAGAGAATTCAAAAACTAAGATTTTTTAAATTCACAAATTCGCTAAATTTTTTGATCATTTTTTTTTAGGTAAAATCAATTGCATAAAAATGAGTAACATAAGAATCACCTCATCTAAAAATTTAACAACCTAAGTGTCATCACAAGTTGTTATCAATATAAACAAAAATTGGAAATCAAACCTGAATAGTAGCCGGTACCAAATCGGCCAACGAACGAACAATACTTTCATTCTCATCGTTGTCGCACACAAATGCTACATAAGCACGCACGGCAGCTGTTCGCACAGTGCTGTTTGCGCCATAAAGTAGTGATGAGCGAAACATTTGCTAGAAAAAAGTAGCATAATTTTTCATTCACTTAAAATTAAAAATGCTTTCCATTCTTATGTTCCTTTCTTATTTTAAAATATTGCAAAAAAAAATGATTCCAAATATTAGAACAAAAAATAAATAATACCTTGATACCTTCCATGTATTGAAGTTGATCAGAACCAAAAATATTAGGTACATTCCTAAAAAAGATTAGAGGATTCTAAACAATTGTACATCTGCTTAATATTGATTTTTTTATTCTCATTTTTTTGTTGCATTGGAAAATTTAATTTTTGTTGAAAACTGAAAATTGATGTGTTATTTAGAGAGCGCATAGGACCTAATTGGAGACAATTAGCAGAAGACAGGAAACAATATAAGCGGCGATTGTATGATCCACAACGGGACAACAACGTGTGACACAGATCTTCAAGTGTTCAAGTGTTCAAGGATGTGTTATTCTCATTCGAAAACCGACTTAGAATTGAGCAATAATAATATAATCTTTTGATCACAATTTGTTTAAAAAAAATTCATCTTTAATAATGAAAATGTTCAAAAAAAATATGCGTGCCAATTTTGACATTTTTAAATCTCATATTGAAAAAAGATGAATCTGAAAAGTAATTTTTAGTCTTATAAGTTTAAAAAATTACTCGATTAAAGTCATGCCAATTTCACGAAAATTCGGATCATCTGATCCGGCGCACATCTCAAGAAATTGAAGAACATCTGTCCATTCTTGCTTGCCTGTGTCTTCATCTAAAACTTGCATATTAGCTTTATTACTATGTAATTTTTTATAAATAAATAAAAAATAAATTCCAATAATCTCTATTTTAATCGAAAAACTCTAGCTATAAAAATTATTATTTAATTCCTATGTTCGAAGGAACTTAGAGTAAATTATTTAAAACAAATGAGTTTTTCCATTTACTAAACAAATTTTTTAAATAAATTACAATTTTTCTTACTTATGGTACTACGAGCAAGCTCAGCCAAAACGTCAGTAAGCCGCTTTTTAAGAATTACTTCACGCTCTTCGCTAAGACATTTAATTATCTGTGAATGAAACTGTTCCTTTGCCTCGGGACCAATTGATGCCCAAAACTCAACCTGATTGCTTGTTAGAAGCCGCCGAAGAACAACTAATGCCATTGAACGAGCCTTAAAAAAATTGAAATTAATTTAGGCTGCTTTGTTTAATATTTTTTAATAGAATATAAATTTTTATTTTAATTGATAAAATCTGATTTAAAAAACTAAAAAATAACAAACAGCCATAGTATGTTCCATAATATTATTCATTTAGGTTAATTAAAAAATAATTTAGCAATGTTCTAAAGAATAAATATTTACCTCAATATTTGTAGAAGTCAAATATGTGCCGAAAAGAAGCGTAACCTTTTGCTGAAGCGGAATTTGATCATAGCTTTGCTCAGAACTTGAACGAATATGATTTTCCGGACTAAGCATTCCAGCAACTAGCTGGTCAAATTGTTGCTGCGTTAAATTCATCAAATCCATGATTTTTTATCTAGAAAATAAAATTAATGTCATTTATATATGGTGTGTATAATTTTAAGATTGAAAAAAAGATGAAGGAAAGAATGGTAATAGACAAAATCTAATAAATTGAAGCATTATCGAGGGCCAAACTGAACATAACTAGTGTAAAAAATTTTAAGTAAATTTATGAAAATCTTCGTTTTAAAATTTAAATTTTATTGCGCAAATTCAAATTTAAAAACGACTCTTTAATTACAGAAATTGTTATATAATGAATCAATTAAGTATGGTATAGGTTTAACTTCAGCTGGCCAGAGTCAAATCCGAACGAGGCGGAATGATGATGATAACATAACGGGTGAATGATTGAGATAGAAGATTGATTTTTTTGCTTATATAACCGGGATTGCGTTTGCGAAAAAGCGGTATACTCAAATTTGAAGTTCAATATTATAATTATGTTAACTTAAAAAATTCTTAATTATGAAGGTTTTATGAATTATAATGCAACACAAATAGCTATTATTTATTTTAGTAAATATTTTTGTTAATTAAATAATTAAATAATAAAAAATGTTTGAAAAATGGAATAATTTTTAACACTTCACACTATTAAATGTACTCGCACATACATACATACATACATACATACATACATACATACATACATACATACATACATACATACATACATACATACATACATACATACATACATACATACATACATACATACATACATACATACATACATACATACATACATACATACATACATACATACATACAGACATACATACAGACATACATACATACATACATACATACATACATACATACATACATACATACATACATACATACATACATACATACATACATACATACATACATACATACATACATACATACATACATACATACATACATACATACATACATACATACATACATACATACATACATACATACATACATACATACATACATACATACATATACATGTAACATTTTTCGTTTATCCATATGTTTTAATTCACATATACTCATTTAAAAAAAGCGAAAGTTAAAAATTCGTTTCAGAGAAAGAAATAAGAAAAAAAGAGCAAAAAAGCATCTACATATAATTGGTAATAAAGTTAAAAAAACATAAAAAAAGACATGCAGACATTAAATATAAATATGACGAGTTACTTTCATTGTCTAACCAATGTGCCCAACCCATCACAACTTCAAAGGCAGTGATGACTATCCGCCAAGTGTCGACTATTCATAAACTTACCTGGCTGGGAGGTATCCGTGATCAAGAAGACGGGTCCTTCATGGCGAGGCTCGGCCATTGCACTTTCGGTCCGGGCTGACCCGTGCGGCGGTCTCGAATTGAGATGGGCCGACAGCTAAATTTTTGCGTGAGGGGGACGGCGTTCGCGCCTCCCTCGACAAGTTGTTGTTCAAATACATACGGCATACCGACATTTGTGCATTCGACACTTGTGCATTTTTCAACTTTGGCTAACTTTTTGAAAAGTATAAAAATATTTTTTGAAAATTCAGAATTAATTTTATAATTTTTTTAAAAGATTTTTTTAGCTGTAACTTTTTTTTTGCAAGTTAAATTGAAAAAAAAATTAAAATATGTCAAGTAGAGAATTAAATTCTGAATCCAATAGCTAAAATCACTTTTCTATAAAGTGAATTTCAAGAAATTAACTAAATTTGAAAATGTGTCAATGTAGCTACATCATACTTGCTCATTTTCACATGCATTATTTTATTAATACTTTAATATTAAGCATTTTTTTGTGACTTAAATAATTTTTTAATGAGGATGATAATGTAATATGTATTATGTGGATCATTTTTATAAATTTTAATAACCACCGTCAATTTGTTATATGAATCATTCAAAAACATACGTTAAAAAATTAATGGGAAAATGAACTGGTTTTACAGTTTTTACAATTTTTTTATTCAATTTATCACTTAAACAAGGTTCCGGTACACAACAAAGAAAGAAAAAATGAAAGGACTATTATTATTATGTTGGAAAAGAAAAAATTTAAATAAATAATTTAGAAAAAGAAAAACACAAAATAATTTTTTAATTTTTCTTTGAGCAGAAAGCAGAATTCTAAAAATTGAAAAATGCTATAAAACATGAGCTATAATGATTTCTCTAATATATTGTAAAAAATTTATTTTTAAAATTTTCTGATTATTATTAGAAAAATTTTAATTTTTGAAAATAGTTTAGCTATGTTTACGAAATATTTCGTCAAAAACTCAACTGACACAGCAAATGAAGCCGAAAAGACCACAATTGCTCAAATGGATATTACTACGAATTCTTCGCGTTGCTGTTTAAAATCAAACTGCCTGATATCGCGATGCATTAATGCCAAGGCCGAGTAAAATAATTAATATTCTTTATTTTTCTTTCATAAAATAGTTAAATTAATTTTGCAAATTGTTTTTAAAAGTTTTTAGTGTAGATTTATAAAATTCTATAATTTTAAGATTATGCACTAGTTACTAAAAAATATAAGAAAAAAAATTAAATTTTGGAGCTTAAGCAAATATTTTATTAATCGATTAGCAGATGGGTATGAATATTTAATTCAAACAGCTTTAGATATGGAAAGCAAAAGATTTTCGGAGCCTCGGAAGGAAAAATTGGAAAGGATGGCTATATAATTTTTCATTAAATAAATCACTTTTTATATATTGGAATTTAATGCAATGTTTTATTTGTAAATGGAAAATACTTTATATAAGTTATGTATATTTAAATTGATAAATTGATTTTAATTTAAAAAATAAAAAATAATTAAAATTTAAAAATTTAACTTTTTTATTGCTATTAAAATATATACTTAATATACCTAACCGGTAATTTTTTAATCAATAATGTTTTTTTTATCAAAAATAGTTATTTAATCAATTCAATTGTTTATTATAATTATCAATGCTGATTAGTTTTCTAATTCAAAAAGCTAATGCTTTCTTTAAAAATCGGTTATAAATAATTTAAAATCACGAAGTAACTATAACTGAAAATTTTTTTATATAAAAAGAACGAAAAGAGAATAAAAATTTAGTTGTTGACGCATTTTTATTTGAGACCACTGTACAAGTTTAATAATTAACAAAAGAATAAGTAATATGTACAATACATATGAAAATGAGTATGTATTTGAACAACAACTTGTCGGGGGAGGCGCGAACGCCGTCCCCCTCACGCAAAAATTTAGCTGTCGGCCCATCTCAATTCGAGACCGCCGCACGGGTCAGCCCGGACCGAAAGTGCAATGGCCGAGCCTCGCCATGAAGGACCCGTCTTCTTGATCACGGATACCTCCCAGCCAGGTAAGTTTATGAATAGTCGACACTTGGCGGATAGTCATCACTGCCTTTGAAGTTGTGATGGGTTGGGCACATTGGTTAGACAATGAAAGTAACTCGTCATCTTTACATTTAATGTCTGCATGTCTTCTTTTCATGTTTTTTATGTGCACTTAGTCTTAGTCGTATATATGTATATGTATGTGCATGTGTATGCGTGTTTGCAATATTTTTAAACACGTTTTTTTTCGTTAGTCTTCTTTCTTTTTTTACAGCTGTCTCACATATTTATGTATCTATAATGCATATCTATACTACATATGCATAATGTACAAAAATTTTGTTTTTTAATCTTCGATTAATCCTTAAAAAACTAATGAAATTTATCATTTTTTATTAATTAAAGTTTTTTAATAAACTTATTATATAAATATATAAAATTATTTACATGATAAGCATAAATTTAATAAAAATAAATAAATAAAACGATATTTTTAATTTGTATTAAGTCTTTTACTTATTGAATTTGAGCAATAAAATTTATTTTTAGACAAAATTTCCGATGTTTGAGCTAATCATAAACAAAATTTTTTTTTATTGTTTTTCAAAAGCTTTATCGATAATGATGTTTATGGTTTAAAAAATTAGAGCAGTTTTTTCTTATCTCATTACTAGCTATCCAATGACACCAGTTTCGTTCAAAAATAAATTTTTGAAATTTTTTCAATTTTGAAAAAATGACCTTACTATACTATAGTCCATGGTTTTTTTCAGAATGGACTTTGTGAGCTACAGCGACGTGTATATACTCATTCGATAGCCCTTAAAGAGCTGATTCCAAATATATATAAATTTTATATTCATTTGAACTTTTTTCACACTATATTTAAAGTAAAAAAATGGGCAAAAATTGAGTTTAAAAAATTTCCAAAAAATATTGGAATATTGGAAAATATTGAAAAAAATATTAGAAATTGGCTCTTTTTCGAATTACTAAAAAATATCATTGAAGTGTCTGACTTCTATGACCGGTTGCCGAAGCCCATCGCCGCTTTTCGGCGAATGTAAATCGGGTTATATAAGCGAAAAATTGAATCCCTTCCCCAAGAATGAATCAATCTTGTTGTATTCACCGATTGCATGATTTCGATTCCGGTTTGACTCGGCCAAGCTAGAGTTAAGTCAATACCAGTGTTTGTGGTTCCCCCTCGGACCACTCTGGAGCACCAATTTCCCAGGTGTGCCTTCTTCGGAGGTTCGGTACGTCCCATTAGCTAACTGAGTCAGCCGATGAAAAGATTTATGGTGCACAACTAGATTCCAATGACACAACAACCCGCAATTAAACTCGGATGTTCGGAACGCGAACTTTTTTTCAGGATTCTATCAATTTCAAATTGGGTCGATGTGCACGGAAAAAGGTGCAATTTATTTTCTCGAATTGACTGACACTGCCCGCAATCACAACCTTAATTGTATGTTTGCAATTTTAAAATCAAAGAAATTTACATTTAAAATTCAGCAAATTCTTCCGAAATTTTTCAAAATTATATCAAATTAGTGGAATGGGTCGATTTTAAAATATTTTTAAAAGGTAGTTTCATTTTTTTCGGTTATATTTTCGACTCTAGACATTTCCAATAATGACAATTCATTGTATTTTGAATCTCATAAACTCATTAGAAAATTTAATAAAAATTAAAAAATTTTCGAAATTTTCAAAATTATATCAAATTAGTCAATAGGTCAATTTTAAAAAAATTTTTAAAAGGTTATAAATTTTTTTTTATATTCTTTTAGACTCTAGACATCCAATAATACAATTCATTGTATTTGAATCTCTAAATTCAATAGAAAATTTAATAAAAATTAAAAATTTTCCAAATTTTTCAAAATTTTTATCAAATTATGCTAATGGTCGATTTAAAATATTTTTAAAGGTGTTTATTTCTTTCTTATATTCGACCTAGACACTCCCAATAATGCAATTCATTGTATTTTGAATCTCTAAACTCAATAGAAAATTTAAAAAAATTAAAAATTTTCCAAATTTTTTCAAAATTATATCAAATTAGTGGAATGGTCGATTTTAAAATATTTTTAAAGGTTTCAATTTTGTTTCTTATATTTCAGACTCTAGACCTCTAATATGAATTATTGTATTTTGAATCTCTAAACTCAATGAAAATTTAATAAAAATTAAAAATTTTCCAAATTTTTCAAAATTATATCAAATTAGTGCGAATGGGTCGATTTTAAAATATTTTTAAAGGGTTAAATTTTTTCTATATTTTCGACTCTAGACCTCCTAATCAATTATTGTATTTTGAATCTCTAAACTCAATAGAAATTTAATAAAAATTAAAATTTTCCAAATTTTCAAAATTATATCAATTATCGAATGGGTCGATTTTAAAATATTTTTAAAGGTTTAAATTTTGTTTCTATATTTTCGACTCTAGACACTCCATATCAATTATTGTATTTGAATCTCTAAACTCATGAAAATTTAATAAAAATTAAAATTTTCAAATTTTTCAAAATTATATCAAATTATCGAATGGGTCGATTTTAAAATATTTAAGGTGTTTAAATTTGTTTCTTATATTCGACTCTAACACTCCAATAATCAATTCATTATTTGAATTCTAAACTCAATGAAAATTTAATAAAATTAAAATTTCCAAATTTTTAAAATATATCAAATTAGTGAATGGGTCGATTTTAAAATATTTTTAAAGGTGTATAATTTTGTTTCTTATATTTTCAGACTCTAGACACTCCGAATAATGCAATTCATTGTATTTTGAATCTCTAAACTCAATAGAAAATTTAATAAAAATTAAAAATTTTCCGAAATTTTTCAAAATTATATCAAATTAGTGGAATGGGTCGATTTTAAAATATTTTTAAAGGGTGTTTAATTTTGTTTCTTATATTTTCAGACTCTAGACACTCCAATAATGCAATTTATTGTATTTTGAATCTCTAAACTCAATAGAAAATTTAATAAAAATTAAAAAATTTTCCGAAATTTTTCAAAATTATATCAAATTAGTGCGAATGGGTCGATTTTAAAATATTTTTAAAGGTGTATAATTTTGTTTCTTATATTTTCAGACTCTAGACACTCCCAATAATGCAATTCATTGTATTTTGAATCTCTAAACTCAATAGAAAATTTAATAAAAATTAAAAAATTTTCCGAAATTTTTCAAAATTATATCAAATTAGTGAATGGGTCGATTTTAAAATATTTTTAAAGGTGTTTAGAATTTTGTTTCTTATATTTTCAGATCTAGACACTCAATAATGCAATTCATTGTATTTTGAATCTCTAAACTCAATAGAAAATTTAAAAAAATTAAAAATTTTCCAAATTTTTTCAAAATTATATCAAATTAGTGCGAATGGGTCGATTTTAAAATATTTTTAAAGGGTGTTTCTTATTTAGTTTCTTATATTTTCAGACTCTAGACACTCCGAATAATGCAATTCATTGTATTTTGAATCTCTAAACTCAATAGAAAATTTAATAAAAATTAAAAAATTTTCCAAATTTTTTCAAAATTATATCAAATTAGTGCGAATGGGTCGATTTTAAAATATTTTTAAAGGGTGTATAGAATTTTGTTTCTTATATTTTCAGACTCTAGACACTCCCAATAATGCAATTCATTGTATTTTGAATCTCTAAACTCAATAGTAAATTTAAAAAAAATTGAAAAATTTTCCAAATTTTTTCAAAATTATATCATATTAATACGAATGGGTCGATTTTAAAATATTTTTAAAGTTAGTTTCAAATTTGTTTCTTATATTTCAGACTCTAGACCTTCCAATAATGAATTCATTGTATTTTGAATCTCTAAACTCAATAGAAAATTTAATAAAAATTAAAAAATTTTCCGAAATTTTTCAAAATTATATCATATTAATACGAATGGGTCGATTTTAAAATATTTTTAAAAGGTGTTTCGAATTTCATTTCTTGTATATTCGGACTCTAGACACTCCCAATAATACAATTCATTGTAGTTTGAATCTCTAAACTCAATAGAAAATTTAATAAAAATTAAAAAATTTTCCGAAATTTTTCAAAATTATATCAAATTAGTGCGAATGGGTCGATTTTAAAATATTTTTAAAGGGTGTATAGAATTTTGTTTCTTATATTTTCAGACTCTAGACACTCCCAATAATGCAATTCATTGTATTTTGAATCTCTAAACTCAATAGAAAATTTAATAAAAATTAAAAAATATTCCGAAATTTTTCAAAATTATATCAAATTAGTGCGAATGGGTCGATTTTAAAATATTTTTAAAGGGTGTATAGAATTTTGTTTCTTATATTTTCAGACTCTAGACACTCCCAATAATGCAATTTATTGTATTTTGAATCTCTAAACTCAATAGAAAATTTAATAAAAATTAAAAAATTTTCCAAATTTTTTCAAAATTATATCAAATTAGTGCGAATGTATTTGAAATTGGCTCTTTTTCGAATTACTAAAAAATATCATTGAAGTGTCTGACTTCTATGACCGGTTGCCGAAGCCCATCGCCGCTTTTCGGCGAATGTAAATCGGGTTATATAAGCGAAAAATTGAATCCCTTCCCCAAGAATGAATCAATCTTGTTGTATTCACCGATTGCATGATTTCGATTCCGGTTTGACTCGGCCAAGCTAGAGTTAAGTCAATACCAGTGTTTGTGGTTCACTGGACCCTCTGGGCACCATTCCCAGTGGCCTCTTCGGAGGTTCGGTACGTCCCACAGCTAACTGAGTCAGCCGGATGAGAAAGTATTGTGATGGTGCACAACTAGATTCCACATGACACAACGAACCCGCAATTACGCCGGTGTGCGGAACGCGAACTGTTGGCTTGCTTGGCCGGATCTGCTCTCTTTCGATTGAGGTCCAGATGTGCACGGAAGAAAGTGCACATTGTAGTCTCGAAAGATTGAGCAATGATCCTGGCCGCACCAACCTTTTGCCATTTTTGCAAAAAAATATTTCAAAAAAATTTACATTTAAAAAAACTTCAGCAGAATCATTGAAAAAGGAAATTTTTCAAAATTATATCAAATTAGTGCGAATGGGTCGATTTTAAAATATTTTTAAAAGGTGTTTCGAATTTCATTTCTGGTATATTCGGACTTTAGACACTCCCAATAATACAATTCATTGTAGTTTGAATCTATAAACTCAATAGAAAATTTAATAAAAATTAAAAAATTTTCCGAAATTTTTCAAAATTATATCAAATTAGTGCGAATGGGTCGATTTTAAAATATTTTTAAAGGTTGTATAGAATTTTGTTTCTTATATTTTCAGACTCTAGACACTCCGAATAATGCAATTCATTGTATTTTGAATCTCTAAACTCAATAGAAAATTTAATAAAAATTAAAAAATTTTCCGAAATTTTTCAAAATTATATCAAATTAGTGGAATGGGTCGATTTTAAAATATTTTTAAAGGTGTTTGAATTTTGTTTCTTATATATTCAGACTCTAGACACTCCCATAACAATTATTGTATTTTGAATCTCTAAACTCAATAGAAAATTTAATAAAAATTAAAAAATTTTCCGAAATTTTTCAAAATTATATCAAATTAGTGCGAATGGGTCGATTTTAAAATATTTTTAAAGGGTGTTTCAATTTTGTTTCTTATATTTTCAGACTCTAGACACTCCATAATGCAATTTATTGTATTTTGAATCTCTAAACTCAATAGAAAATTTAATAAAAATTAAAAATTTTCCGAAATTTTTCAAAATTATATCAAATTAGTGCGAATGGGTCGATTTTAAAATATTTTTAAAGGGTGTATAGAATTTTGTTTCTTATATTTTCAGACTCTAGACACTCCCAATAATGCAATTATTGTATTTTGAATCTCTAAACTCAATAGAAAATTTAATAAAAATTAAAAAATTTTCCAAATTTTTCAAAATTATATCAAATTAGTGCGAATGGGTCGATTTTAAAATATTTTTAAAGGTGTTCAAATTTTGTTTCTTATATTTTCAGACTCTAGACACTCCAATAATGCAATTCATTGTATTTTGAATCTCTAAACTCAATAGAAAATTTAATAAAAATTAAAAAATTTTCCAAATTTTTCAAAATTATATCAAATTAGTGCGAATGGGTCGATTTTAAAATATTTTTAAAGGGTGTTCAAATTTGTTTCTATATATTCAGACTCTAGACCTCCAATAATACAATTCATTGTATTTTGAATCTCTAAACTCAATAGAAAATTTAATAAAAATTAAAAATTTTCCAAATTTTTCAAAATTATATCAAATTAGTGCGAATGGGTCGATTTTAAAATATTTTTAAAGGTGTTTCAAATTTGTTTCTTATATTCGACTCTAGACCTTCCAAAATACAATTCATTGTATTTTGAATCTCTAAACTCAATAGTAAATTTAAAAAAATTGAAAAATTTTCCAAATTTTTCAAAATTATATCAATTATCGAATGGGTCGATTTTAAAATATTTTTTAAAGTTAGTTTCAAATTTCGTTTCTAATATATATACGAATGGGTCGATTTTAAAATATTTTTAAAAGGTGTTTCAAATTTCGTTTCTAGTATATTCGGACTCTAGACACTCCGAATAATGCAATTCATTGTATTTTGAATCTCTAAACTCAATAGAAAATTTAATAAAAATTAAAAAATTTTCCGAAATTTTTCAAAATTATATCAAATTAGTGCGAATGGGTCGATTTTAAAATATTTTTAAAGGGTGTATAGAATTTTGTTTCTTATATTTTCAGACTCTAGACACTCCCAATAATGCAATTCATTGTATTTTGAATCTCTAAACTCAATAGAAAATTTAATAAAAATTAAAAAATATTCCGAAATTTTTCAAAATTATATCAAATTAGTGCGAATGGGTCGATTTTAAAATATTTTTAAAGGGTGTATAGAATTTTGTTTCTTATATTTTCAGACTCTAGACACTCCCAATAATGCAATTCATTGTATTTTGAATCTCTAAACTCAATAGAAAATTTAATAAAAATTAAAAAATATTCCGAAATTTTTCAAAATTATATCAAATTAGTGCGAATGGGTCGATTTTAAAATATTTTTAAAGGGTGTATAGAATTTTGTTTCTTATATTTTCAGACTCTAGACACTCCCAATAATGCAATTTATTGTATTTTGAATCTCTAAACTCAATAGAAAATTTAATAAAAATTAAAAAATATTCCGAAATTTTTCAAAATTATATCAAATTAGTGCGAATGGGTCGATTTTAAAATATTTTTAAAGGGTGTTTCTAATTTTGTTTCTTATATTTTCAGACTCTAGACACTCACAATAATGCAATTTATTGTATTTTGAATCTCTAAACTCAATAGAAAATTTAATAAAAATTAAAAAATATTCCGAAATTTTTCAAAATTATATCAAATTAGTGCGAATGGGTCGATTTTAAAATATTTTTAAAGGGTGTATAGAATTTTGTTTCTTATATTTTCAGACTCTAGACACTCCCAATAATGCAATTCATTGTATTTTGAATCTCTAAACTCAATAGAAAATTTAATAAAAATTAAAAAATTTTCCGAAATTTTTCAAAATTATATCAAATTAGTGCGAATGTATTTGAAATTGGCTCTTTTTCGAATTACTAAAAATATCATTGAAGTGTCTGACTTCTATGACCGGTTGCCGAAGCCCATCGCCGCTTTTCGGCGAATGTAAATCGGGTTATATAAGCGAAAAATTGAATCCCTTCCCAAGAATGAATCAATCTGTTCACCGATTGCATGATTTCGATTCCGGTTTGACTCAGCCAAGCTAGAGTTAAGTCAATACCAGTGTTTGTGGTTCACTGGACCCTCTGGGCACCATTCCCAGTGGCCTCTTCGGAGGTTCGGTACGTCCCACAGCTAACTGAGTCAGCCGGATGAGAAAGTATTGTGATGGTGCACAACTAGATTCCACATGACACAACGAACCCGCAATTACGCCGGTGTGCGGAACGCGAACTGTTGGCTTGCTTGGCCGGATCCGCTCTCTTTCGATTGAGGTCCAGATGTGCACGGAAGAAAGTGCACATTGTAGTCTCGAAAGATTGAGCAATGATCCTGGCCGCACCAACCTTTTGCCATTTTTGCAAAAAAATATTTCAAAAAAATTTACATTTAAAAAAACTTCAGCAGAATCATTGAAAAAGGAAATTTTTCAAAATTATATCAAATTAGTGCGAATGGGTCGATTTTAAAATATTTTTAAAGGGTGTTTCGAATTTCGTTTCTTATATATTCGGACTTTAGACACTCCCAATAATACAATTCATTGTATTTTGAATCTCTAAACTCAATAGAAAATTTAATAAAAATTAAAAAATTTTCCGAAATTTTTCAAAATTATATCATATTAATACGAATGGGTCGATTTTAAAATATTTTTAAAAGGTGTTTCGAATTTCATTTCTAGTATATTCGGACTCTAGACACTCCCAATAATACAATTCATTGTATTTTGAATCTCTAAACTCAATAGAAAATTTAATAAAAATTAAAAAATTTTCCAAATTTTTTCAAAATTATATCAAATTAGTGCGAATGGGTCGATTTTAAAATATTTTTAGAAGGTGTTTCAAATTTCGTTTTTAGTATATTCGGACTCTAGACTTTTCCATTAATACAATTCATTGTATTTTGAATCTCTAAACTCAATAGAAAATTTAATAAAAATTAAAAAATTTTCCGAAATTTTTCAAAATTATATCATATTAATACGAATGGGTCGATTTTAAAATATTTTTAAAGGGTGTATAGAATTTTGTTTCTTATATTTTCAGACTCTAGACACTCCCAATAATGCAATTCATTGTATTTTGAATCTCTAAACTCAATAGTAAATTTAAAAAAAATTGAAAAATTTTCCAAATTTTTTCAAAATTATATCATATTAATACGAATGGGTCGATTTTAAAATATTTTTAAAGTTAGTTTCAAATTTCGTTTCTAATATATTCGGACTCTAGACCCTTCCATTGATACAATTTATTGTAATTTGAATCTCTAAACTCCATTGAAAATTTAATAAAAATTGAAAAATTTTCCAAATTTTTTCAAAATTATATCAAATTAGTGCGAATGGGTCGATTTTAAAATATTTTTAAAAGGTGTTTCAAATTTCGTTTCTAGTATATTCGGACTCTAGACACTCCGAATAATAAAATTCATTGTATTTTGAATCTCTAAACTCAATAGAAAATTTAAAAAAATTAAAAAATTTTCCAAATATTTTCAAAATTATATCAAATTAGTGCGAATGGGTCGATTTTAAAATATTTTTAGAAGGTGTTTCAAATTTCGTTTTTAGTATATTCGGACTCTAGACACTCCCAATAATGCAATTCATTGTATTTTGAATCTCTAAACTCAATAGAAAATTTAATAAAAATTAAAAAATTTTCCAAATTTTTCAAAATTATATCAAATTATCGAAGTCGATTTTAAAATATTTTTAAAGGTGTTTTGAATTTTGTCTTATATTTTCAGACTCTAGACCGTTCCATTAATGCACATGGTTTCTCAAACTAAATGGGTATATAAGAAAAAATTAGAAAATCAATTTTTTTCACCGATTATGATTTATCGATTGGTTTGACTCGATATTAAAATATTTTTGTTATGTTCGAATCTTTCATGGCCTCTTCGGAGTTCGGACGTCCCACACTAATGATCACGATGGAAAGTATTTTGAATCTAATTCCAAAATAACAAAAATTGAAAATTTTCTTCAATTTTTCTTTCGATTGAGGTCGATTTGCACGATAAAAGGCACATTTGTCTCGAAAGATTGACAATTCCTAAGACAACTTTTGATTTTTGAAAAAAATTTCAAAAAAATTTAAAAAAATTAAAAAATATAAAATTTTCAAAATTATATCAAATTAGTGCGAATGGGTCGATTTTAAAATATTTTTAAAGGTGTATAGAATTTTGTTTCTTATATTTTCGACTCTAGAACTTCCCAATAATGCAATTCATTGTATTTTGAATCTCTAAACTCAATAGAAAATTTAATAAAAATTAAAAAATTTTCCGAAATTTTTCAAAATTATATCAAATTAGTCGAATGGGTCGATTTTAAAATATTTTTAAAAGGTGTATAGAATTTCATTTCTGTATATTCGACTCTAGACACTCCCAACAATCAATCATTGTATTTGAATTAAACTCAATAGAAAATTTAAAAAAATTAAAAATTTTCCAAATTTTTCAAAATTATATCAATTATCGAATGGGTCGATTTTAAAATATTTAAAGTTATAGTCAATTTCGTTTTTATATTTCGACTCTAGACCTCCCATGATCAATTCATTGTATTTGAATTCTAAACTCAATGAAAATTTATAAAATTAAAATTTCCAAATTTTTCAAAATTATATCAAATTGAGCGAATGGTCGATTTTAAAATATTTTTTAAAAGGTGTTTCGGAATTCATTTCTGTATATTCGGACTTAGACACTCCCAATACAATTCATTTGATTTTAATTTAAATCAATAGAAAATTTAAAAAATTAAAAATTTCCAAATTTTTTCAAAATTATATCAAATTATCGAATGGGTCGATTTTAAAATATTTTTAAGGGTGTTTTAATTTTGTTTTTATATATTCGACTCTAGACCCTTCCATTAATACAATTCATTGTATTTTGAATCTCTAAACTCAATAGAAAATTTAATAAAAATTAAAAAATATTCCGAAATTTTTCAAAATTATATCAAATTAGTGCGAATGGGTCGATTTTAAAATATTTTTAAAAGGTGTTTCGAATTTCATTTCTGGTATATTCGGACTCTAGACACTCCCAATAATACAATTCATTGTATTTTGAATCTCTAAACTCAATAGAAAATTTAAAAAAATTTAAAAAATTTTCCAAATTTTTCAAAATTATATCAAATTAGTGCGAATGGGTCGATTTTAAAATATTTTTAAAGGTGTTTCAATTTTGTTTCTATAAATTCGACTCTAGACCTTCCATTAATCAATTCATTGTATTTTGAATCTCTAAACTCAATAGAAAATTTAATAAAAATTAAAAAATTTTCCGAAATTTTTCAAAATTATATCAAATTAATGGGAAAGGGTCGATTTTAAAATATTTTTAAAAGTGTATAAATTTTGTTTCTTATATTTTCAGACTCTAGACACTCCAATAATGCAATTCATTGTATTTTGAATCTCTAAACTCAATAGAAAATTTAATAAAAATTAAAAAATTTTCCGAAATTTTTCAAAATTATATCAAATTAGAAAGGGTCGATTTTAAAATATTTTTAAAGAGTTATAGAATTTTGTTTCTTATATTTTCAGACTCTAGACACTCCAATAATGCAATTCATTGTATTTTGAATCTCTAAACTCAATAGAAAATTTAAAAAAATTAAAAATTTTCCAAATTTTTCAAAATTATATCAAATTAGTGCGAAAGGGTCGATTTTAAAATATTTTTAAAGGAGTTTTTAATTTGTTTCTTATATTTTCAGACTCTAGACACTCCAATAATGCAATTCATTTATTTTGAATCTCTAAACTCAATAGAAAATTTAATAAAAATTAAAAATTTTCCAAATTTTTCAAAATTATATCATATTAATACGAATGAGTCGATTTTAAAATATTTTTAGGTGTTTTGAATTTTGTTTCTATATATTCGAACTCTAGACACTTCCATTAATACAATTCATTGTATTTTGAATCTCTAAACTCAATAGAAAATTTAATAAAAATTAAAAAATTTTCCGAAATTTTTCAAAATTATATCATATTAATAGGAATGGGTCGATTTTAAAATATTTTTAAAGGGTGTTTCTTATTTAGTTTCTTATATTTTCAGACTCTAGACACTCCGAATAATGCAATTCATTGTATTTTGAATCTCTAAACTCAATAGAAAATTTAATAAAAATTAAAAAATTTTCCAAATTTTTTCAAAATTATATCATATTAATAGAATGAGTCGATTTTAAAATATTTTTAAGGGTGTTTTAATTTTGTTTCTTATATATTCGAACTCTAGACCTTCCATTAATACAATTCATTGTATTTTGAATCTCTAAACTCAATAGAAAATTTAATAAAAATTAAAAAATTTTCCAAATTTTTCAAAATTATATCAAAATTATAGAATGGGTCGATTTTAAAATATTTTTAAAAGGTGTTTCTTATTTTGTTTCTTATATTTTCAGACTCTAGACACTCCGAATAATCAATTCATTGTATTTTGAATCTCTAAACTCAATAGAAAATTTAATAAAAATTAAAAAATTTTCCGAAATTTTTCAAAATTATATCATATTAATACGAATGGGTCGATTTTAAAATATTTTTAAAGGTGTATAGAATTTTGTTTCTTATATTTTCAGACTTAGACACTCCCAATAATGCAATTCATTGTATTTTGAATCTCTAAACTCAATAGAAAATTTAATAAAAATTAAAAAATTTTCCGAAATTTTTCAAAATTATATCAAATTAGTCGAAAGGGTCGATTTTAAAATATTTTTAAAGAGTGTAAAGAATTTTGTTTCTTATATTTTCAGACTCTAGAACTCTCCAATAATGCAATTTATTATTTAGAATTCTAAACTCAATAGAAAATTTAATAAAAATTAAAAATTTTCCAAATTTTTCAAAAGTTATATCAAATTAGTGCGAAAGGGTCGATTTTAAAATATTTTTAAAGAGTTTCAATTTTGTTTCTTATATTTTCAGATCTAGACACTCCGAATAATGAATTCATTTATTTTGAATTCTAAACTCAATAGTAAATTTAAAAAAATTGAAAATTTTCCAAATTTTTTCAAAATTATATCAAATTAGTGGAATGGGTCGATTTTAAAATATTTTTAAAGGAGTTTCTTATTTAGTTTCTTATATTTTCAGACTCTAGACACTCCAATAATGAATTCATTAAAATTTTGAATCTTAAACTCAATAGAAAATTTAATAAAAATTAAAAAATTTTCCAAATTTTTTCAAAATTATATCATATTAATACGAATGAGTCGATTTTAAAATATTTTTATAGGGTGTTTTGAATTTTGTTTCTTATATATTCGAACTTAGACCTTCCATTAATACAATTCATTGTATTTTGAATCTCTAAACTCAATAGAAAATTTAATAAAAATTAAAAAATTTTCCGAAATTTTTCAAAATTATATCATATTAATATGAATGTCGATTTTAAAATATTTTTAAATGTTTTTATTTAAGTTTCTTATATTTTCAGACTTTAGACACTCCGAATAATGCAATTCATTGTATTTTGAATCTCTAAACTCAATAGAAAATTTAAAAAAATTAAAAAATTTTCCGAAATTTTTCAAAATTATATCATATTAATAGAATGGGTCGATTTTAAAATATTTTTAAAGGTGTTTCTTATTTAGTTTCTTATATTTTCAGACTCTAGACACTCCGAATAATGCAATTCATTGTATTTTGAATCTCTAAACTCAATAGAAAATTTAATAAAAATTAAAAAATTTTCCAAATTTTTTCAAAATTATATCAAATTAGTGCGAATGGGTCGATTTTAAAATATTTTTAAAGGGTGTTTCTAATTTTGTTTCTTATAAATTCGAACTCTAGACCCTTCCATTAATACAATTCATTGTATTTTGAATCTCTAAACTCAATAGAAAATTTAATAAAAATTAAAAAATTTTCCGAAATTTTTCAAAATTATATCATATTAATACGAATGGGTCGATTTTAAAATATTTTTAAAGAGTGTAAAGAATTTTGTTTCTTATATTTTCAGACTCTAGACACTCCCAATAATGCAATTCATTGTATTTTGAATCTCTAAACTCAATAGAAAATTTAATAAAAATTAAAAAATTTTCCGAAATTTTTCAAAATTATATCAAATTAGTGCGAAAGGGTCGATTTTAAAATATTTTTAAAGAGTGTATAGAATTTTGTTTCTTATATTTTCAGAGTCTAGACACTCCGAATAATGCAATTCATTGTATTTTGAATCTCTAAACTCAATAGTAAATTTAAAAAAAATTGAAAAATTTTCCAAATTTTTTCAAAATTATATCAAATTAGTGCGAATGGGTCGATTTTAAAATATTTTTAAAGGGAGTTTCTTATTTAGTTTCTTATATTTTCAGACTCTAGACACTCCGAATAATGCAATTCATTATATTTTGAATCTCTAAACTCAATAGAAAATTTAATAAAAATTAAAAAATTTTCCAAATTTTTTCAAAATTATATCAAATTAGTGCGAATGGGTCGATTTTAAAATATTTTTAAAGGGTGTTTCTTATTTAGTTTCTTATATTTTCAGACTCTAGACACTCCGAATAATGCAATTCATTGTATTTTGAATCTCTAAACTCAATAGAAAATTTAATAAAAATTAAAAAATTTTCCAAATTTTTTCAAAATTATATCATATTAATACGAATGAGTCGATTTTAAAATATTTTTATAGGGTGTTTTGAATTTTGTTTCTTATATATTCGAACTCTAGACCCTTCCATTAATACAATTCATTGTATTTTGAATCTCTAAACTCAATAGAAAATTTAATAAAAATTAAAAAATTTTCCGAAATTTTTCAAAATTATATCATATTAATACGAATGGGTCGATTTTAAAATATTTTTAAAAGGTGTTTCGAATTTCATTTCTGGTATATTCGGACTCTAGACACTCCCATTAATACAATTCATTGTATTTTGAATCTCTAATCTCAATAGTAAATTTAAAAAAAATTGAAAAATTTTCCAAATTTTTTCAAAATTATATCAAATTAGTGCGAATGGGTCGATTTTAAAATATTTTTAAAGGGTGTTTCTTATTTAGTTTCTTATATTTTCAGACTCTAGACACTCCGAATAATGCAATTCATTGTATTTTGAATCTCTAAACTCAATAGAAAATTTAATAAAAATTAAAAAATTTTCCAAATTTTTTCAAAATTATATCATATTAATACGAATGAGTCGATTTTAAAATATTTTTATAGGGTGTTTTGAATTTTGTTTCTTATATATTCGAACTCTAGACCCTTCCATTAATACAATTCATTGTATTTTGAATCTCTAAACTCAATAGAAAATTTAATAAAAATTAAAAAATTTTCCGAAATTTTTCAAAATTATATCATATTAATACGAATGGGCTCTAGATTTTAAAAATATTTTTAAAAGGTGTTTCGAATTTCATTTCCTGGTATATTCGGACTCTAGACACTCCCATTAATACAATTCATTGTATTTTGAATCTCTAATCTCAATAGTAAATTTAAAAAATTGAAAATTTTCCAAATTTTTTTCAAAATTATATCAAATTAGTGCGAATGGGTCGATTTTAAAATATTTTTAAAGGGTGTTTCTTATTTATTTCTTATATTTTCAGACTCTAGACACTCCGAATAATGCAATTCATTGTATTTTGAATCTCTAAAACTCAATAGAAAATTTAATAAAATTAAAAAATTTTCCAAATTTTTTCAAAATTATATCAAATTAGTGCGAATGGGTCGATTTTAAAATATTTTTAAAGGGTGTTTCTTATTTAGTTTCTTATATTTTCAGACTTAGACACTCCGAATAATGCAATTCATTGTATTTTGAATCTCTAAACTCAATAGAAAATTTAATAAAAATTAAAAAATTTTCCAAATTTTTCAAAATTATATCATATTAATACGAATGAGTCGATTTTAAAATATTTTTATAGGGTGTTTTGAATTTTGTTTCTTATATATTCGAACTGTGACCTTCCATTAATACAATTCATTGTATTTTGAATCTCTAAACTCAATAGAAAATTTAATAAAAAATTAAAAAATTTTCCGAAATTTTTCAAAATTATATCATATTAATACGAATGGGTCGATTTTAAAATATTTTTAAAAGGTGTTTCGAATTTCATTTCTGGTATATTCGGACTCTAGACCCTTCCATTAACACAATTCATAATATATTGAATCTCTAGACTCAATAGAAAATTTTAAAAAAATTGAAAAATTTTCCAAATTTTTTCAAAATTATATCAAATTAGTGCGAATGGGTCGATTTTAAAATATTTTTAAAGGGTGTTTCTAATTTTGTTTCTTATATTTTCAGACTCTAGACACTCCCAATGATGCAATTCATTGTATTTTGAATCTCTAAACTCAATAGAAAATTTAATAAAAATTAAAAAATTTTCCAAATTTTTCAAAATTATATCATATTAATACGAATGAGTCGATTTTAAAATATTTTTATAGGGTGTTTTGAATTTTGTTTATATATTCGAACTCTAGACCCTTCCATTAATACAATTCATTGTATTTTGAATCTCTAAACTCAATAGAAAATTTAATAAAAATTAAAAATTTTCCGAAATTTTTCAAAATTATATCATATTAATACGAATGGGTCGATTTTAAAATATTTTTAAAAGGTGTTTCGAATTTCATTTCTGGTATATTCGACTCCAGACACTCCATTAATACAATTCATTGTATTTTGAATCTCTAAACTCAATAGTAAATTTAAAAAAAATTGAAAAATTTTCCAAATTTTTTCAAAATTATATCAAATTAGTGCGAATGGGTCGATTTTAAAATATTTTTAAAGGGTGTTTCTTATTTAGTTTCTTATATTTTCAGACTCTAGACACTCCGAATAATGCAATTCATTGTATTTTGAATCTCTAAACTCAATAGAAAATTTAATAAAAATTAAAAAATTTTCCAAATTTTTTCAAAATTATATCAAATTAGTGCGAATGGGTCGATTTTAAAATATTTTTAAAGGGTGTTTCTTATTTAGTTTCTTATATTTTCAGACTCTAGACACTCCGAATAATGCAATTCATTGTATTTTGAATCTCTAAACTCAATAGAAAATTTAATAAAAATTAAAAAATTTTCCAAATTTTTTCAAAATTATATCAAATTAGTGCGAATGGGTCGATTTTAAAATATTTTTAAAGGGTGTTTAATTTTGGTTTCTCTTATAAATTCGAACTCTAGACCCTTCCATTAATACAATTCATTGTATTATGAATCTCTAAACTCAATAGAAAATTTAATAAAATTAAAAAATTTTCCGAAATTTTTCAAAATTATATCATATTAACATGAATGGGTCGGGATTTTAAAATATTTTTAAAAAGTGTTTCTTATTTAGTTTCTTATATTTTCAGACTCTAGACACTCCGAATAATGCAATTCATTGTATTTTGAATTTAAATTCAATAGAAAATTTAATAAAAATTAAAAATTTTCCGAAATTTTTCAAAATTATATCATCAAATTAGTGCGAAAGGGTCGATTTTAAAATATTTAAAGAGTGTATAGAATTTGTTTCTCTATATTTTCAGAGTCTAGGCACCTGAATAATGCAATTCATTGTATTTGAATCTCTAAACTCAATAGTAATTTAAAAAATTAGAAAATTTTCCAAATTTTTTCAAAATTATATCAAATTAGTGCGAATGGGTCGATTTTAAAATATTTTTAAAGGGTGTTTCTTATTTAGTTTATATTTTCAGACTCTAGACCCTTCCATTAATACAATTCATTGTATTTTGAATCTCTAAACTCAATAGAAAATTTAATAAAAATTAAAAAATTTTCCGAAATTTTTCAAAAAATTATATCATATTAATACGAATGGGTCGATTTTAAAAAGTATTTTTAAAGAGTGTATAGAATTTTGTTTCTTTATATTTTCAGACTCTAGACACTCCCAATAATGCAATTCATTGTATTTTGAATCTCTAATATATATATATATATATATATATATATATAATATATATATATATATATATATATATATATATATATATATATATATATATATATATATATATATATATATATATATATATATATATATATATATATATATATATATATATATATATATATATATATATATATATATATATATATATATATATATATATATATATATATATATATATATATATATATATATATATATATATATATATATATATATTGTTTTTCAGGCAGTATTATTCGCTGCATGCGTCGACTAGAGTTGGTGTTAGCCGAAATGACGAACGCGGCGCGTTCGAACGGCGACCAAAATCTGGAGAAGAAATTCGAAACGGCGCGCACGCTTCTCAAGCGCGATATTGTCTTTTCTGCCTCACTTTATCTTTAAATTTCCTCCTAGAAATTTGTTGAGAGTGTTTTAAATTTAAATGATGTTAAATTAAATTATATTGGTTACCAAATCTGAAAAATAGAAAATAAATTATTTACACAAATTTCTTAGAAGTTTGCTGATTCATAAACTCGACCGTTTTATAAAGCAAACAAAAAAAGTGACAAAATAATTATGGTCTAATGGCGTTTTTGATAATCGCTTCCAAAGTCAGAATAATTTCTAATGAGGGGCGTAGTTTTCTATTGAGTTTAGAGATTCAAAATACAATGAATTTTATTATTGGGAGTGTCTAGAGTCCGAATATACTAGAAACGAAATTCGAAACACCTTTTAAAAATATTTTAAAATCGACATATTCGCACTAATTTGATATATGTAATTTTGAAAAAATTTAAAAAATTATTCAATTTTTTTAAATTTTCTATTGAGTTTAGAGATTCAATATATTATGAATTGTATTAATGGAAGGGTCTAGAGATTTAATATAAAAGAAACGAAATTCGAAACACCATTTAAAAATATTTTACTATCGACCCATTCGTACTAATTTGATAAAATTTTGAAAAAATTTGAAAAAATAGCAAAAGGTTGGTGCGGCCAGGACATTGCTCAATCTTCGATCCTAATCGAAAGAGAGCAGATACGGCCAAGCAAGCCAACTATGCGAGTACCGCAGTACGCGGATCCGTTGTGTCATGTGGAATCTAGTTGTGCACCATCACAATACTTTCTCATCCGGCTGACTCAGTTAGCTGTGGGACGTACCGAACCTCCGAAGAGGCCACTGGGAATGGTGCCCAGAGGGTCCAGTGAACCACAAACACTGGTATTGACTTAACTCTAGCTTGGCCGAGTCAAACCGGAATCGAAATCATGCAATCGGTGAATACAACAAGATTGATTAATTCTTGGGGATGGGATTCAATTTTTCGCTTATATAACCCGATGTACATTCGCCGAAAGGCGGCGATGGGCTTCGGCAACCGATCATAGAAGTCAGACACTTCAATGATATTTTTAGTAATTCGAAAAGAGCCAATTTCAAATACATTCGCACTAATTTGATATAATTTTGAAAAAATTTGGAAAATTTTTCATTTTTTTTTAAATTTTCTATTGAGTTTAGAGATTTAATATATAATGATTAGTATTAATGGAAGGGTCTAGAGTCCTAATATACTAGAAACGAAATTCGAAACACTCTTTAAAAATATTTTAAAATCGACCCATTCGCACTAATTTGATATAATTTCGAAAAAATTTGGAAAATTTTTCAATTTTTTTTAAATTTTCTGTTGAGTTTAAAGATTCAATATATTATGAATTGTATTAATGGAAGGGTCTAGAGTTCGAATATATAAGAAACAAAATTCTAAACACCCTTTAAAAATATTTTAAAATCGACATATTCGTATTAATTTGATATAATTTTGAAAAATTTCGGAAAATTTTTTAATTTTTATTAAATTTTCTATTGAGTTTAGAGATTCAAAATACAATGAATTGCATCATTGGGAGTGTCTAGACTCAACAGAAAATTTAAAAAAATTGAAAAATTTTCCAAATTTTTTCGAAATTATATCAAATTAGTGCGAATGGGTCGATTTTAAAATATTTTTAAAGAGTGTTTCGAATTTCGTTTCTAGTATATTAGGACTCTAGACCCTTCCATTAATACTAATCATTATATATTAAATCTCTAAACTCAATAGAAAATTTAAAAAAAAATGAAAAATTTTCCAAATTTTTTCAAAATTATATCAAATTAGTGCGAATGTATTTGAAATTGGCTCTTTTTCGAATTACTAAAAAATATCATTGAAGTGTCTGACTTCTATGATCGGTTGCCGAAGCCCATCGCCGCCTTTCGGCGAATGTACATCGGGTTATATAAGCGAAAAATTGAATCCCATCCCCAAGAATTAATCAATCTTGTTGTATTCACCGATTGCATGATTTCGATTCCGGTTTGACTCGGCCAAGCTAGAGTTAAGTCAATACCAGTGTTTGTGGTTCACTGGACCCTCTGGGCACCATTCCCAGTGGCCTCTTCGGAGGTTCGGTACGTCCCACAGCTAACTGAGTCAGCCGGATGAGAAAGTATTGTGATGGTGCACAACTAGATTCCACATGACACAACGGATCCGCGTACTGCGGTACTCGCATAGTTGGCTTGCTTGGCCGTATCTGCTCTCTTTCGATTAGGATCGAAGATTGAGCAATGTCCTGGCCGCACCAACCTTTTGCTATTTTTTCAAATTTTTTCAAAATTTTATCAAATTAGTACGAATGGGTCGATAGTAAAATATTTTTAAATGGTGTTTCGAATTTCGTTTCTTTTATATTAAATCTCTAGACCCTTCCATTAATACAATTCATAATATATTGAATCTCTAAACTCAATAGAAAATTTAAAAAAAATTGAATAATTTTTTAAATTTTTTCAAAATTACATATATCAAATTAGTGCGAATATGTCGATTTTAAAATATTTTTAAAAGGTGTTTCGAATTTCGTTTCTAGTATATTCGGACTCTAGACACTCCCAATAATAAAATTCATTGTATTTTGAATCTCTAAACTCAATAGAAAACTACGCCCCTCATTAGAAATTATTCTGACTTTGGAAGCGATTATCAAAAAACGCCATTAGACCATAATTATTTTGTCACTTTTTTTGTTTGCTTTATAAAACGGTCGAGTTTATGAATCAGCAAACTTCTAAGAAATTTGTGTAAATAATTTATTTTCTATTTTTCAGATTTGGTAACCAATATAATTTAATTTAACATCATTTAAATTTAAAACACTCTCAACAAATTTCTAGGAGGAAATTTAAAGATAAAGTGAGGCAGAAAAGACAATATCGCGCTTGAGAAGCGTGCGCGCCGTTTCGAATTTCTTCTCCAGATTTTGGTCGCCGTTCGAACGCGCCGCGTTCGTCATTTCGGCTAACACCAACTCTAGTCGACGCATGCAGCGAATAATACTGCCTGAAAAACATATATATATATATATATATATATATATATATATATATATATATATATATATATATATATATATATATATATATATATATATATATATATATATATATATATATATATATATATATATATATATATATATATATATATATATATATATATATATATATATATATATATATATATATATATATATATATATATATATATATATATATATATATATATATATATATATACAAATTCGGCATCAATTATCGTTTTCTAAACCAAATTACCCTCAAAAATGTCGGTATTATCGACTATTTCGCGAAAGGTGGCGCCCGTACACCACTTGTACACCACGTCCATTAGCGCCGGCGAAAAGGACTGTACATATTTGTCCTCGTTGATTTCCAGTTTGGCCTCTTCGGCGATTTTCGCAATTTTGCGCGCATAAGTCTATATCAATCGTTATGGTTACGGGAAAATATGTTACACGGCCATATACATATTTTTTCGGCCTTATACGTATTTTCCCGCCTTACGGCCATATACAGTAGCGTCCAAAAAACTTGGAGCAAGCATCTTTTTATTAAAGATGTCGCTGTTTAGGCCATATATCTTTATTTCTTTGTATATACCAAAAATAAATCATATACCAAAAATATTGCTCAGACTGTAAGCTACATTTTGACACCAAATACCCCATATAACAATATTTCTTTGTACAAAAAATATTCATTGACTTTTAAAAGTGCGCCCATTTTTTAGCGTCCAAAAAACTTGGGGCAAATCATTCTTCATCCAATTATGTGCTAAATAAACTAAATAAATCAAATCAAAAACTCTTTATTTCAACAAATAACAACTAGTACTTTGTTGCAAAACCATTTGCCTTGATAACAGCCGCACATCGGCTAGGCATTGAATCAACAAGTTTGATAATACGTTCAATCGGAATTTTCTACCATTCTCGGCCTATAGCATCCATTAAATCAGCTTCTTTCTTAAACTTCTGACCTTGAAGACGACGCGACAGTTTTTCGCTAAGGTGCTCAATAGGATTCAGGTCCGGTGACTAATCTGGCCATTGCAAGACAACGAAATTGTTATCCCTGAACCATCCCGATGTCTTCTTTTTCTTGTCATCATTTATCAACTTTGACATGTGCTTGGGGTCATTGTCATATATATGTACGTATTTTCCCGGCCATATACGTATATTCCCGGTCATTTACGTATATTCCCGGTCATTTACGTAAAAGCGCCAATATATGTATACGCGTCTTCATATAAGATTTTTTTGACATTTGATTATATTTTGTTTTCTATTCAACTTTTAAACGATACATTTTTACTTTTTTTTTTCAATTTTTATAACGTTATCATTCTTTTAATTGTTTTTAAGTAACTTTTTTCTCAATTGAAAACAAAATTTGGATGAATGTGAAAAAAATTCTTATATGGCCGGGGAAATACGTATATGGCCGTGCAATATATTTTCCCATAACATATACATATAATGAATATGATGAATTATTGGAATAAATTTGCGTTATTTTAGCAATACGAAAGGTCAAATTTCAAACAAAATTCGAATGTAATGGAAACAAATTTTCGATTCAAAAATTCAAACTCAACAATAGCATTAAAACGAATTGGAATTTTCCAATGAATAAACCTGAAGATTGCGGAGACATCCGCTCAGCTCTTCGGTCATTTTGCCGGTCACATTCGATCTCTCCTCGCAGACGAAACACGACAACAACGCAGCGCATTGCGGCGCGGTAAGATCGTTGAATGCAGCCGTGAAAATCATCTCTGTTAGCAGCAACTCGTCGGCGGAACTCAACTCACATGCCACGCGACCCTGAAAAGAAAAAAAAAATATAATAAAATATGAAAAATTATGAACGAAAACATTAATGACCACCTTTATTGTGATAATATCCTCCTGCGTGCAATAGCCGAGTCGACGCAACACACTCTTGCGATGCATGAGCTCCTCTTCCTGCAACAAGCTACGCGCCTTTTTAAAGTCGGCACGCGCCTTTTTGAACTCGTCGGTGAGCTTCAATTTTCGTTGATAGTCCGCATAGAGACGCTCAAAGTTGTCGCGATTGCGAATAGAATGAGACTTGTAGCGTTCCTCGCAGCGTGCTAAATTCTCCACGTCCGCTTTGAGAGCCTCGTCCTTGATGCCCATATGCTGAATGGGATCCACTTCCGGAATAACGTAGTTCATTCGCTTCTTCGCCTCCTAATAAAATGCCTCCTAATAATAGGAAAAAATAATATTAATCGCACCTCTAAGGTAAAGCCGACAGCCTGTTTCGCATCCGTGGACTTCAAGTTTTCGGGCAGCTTAATGCGTATCGTGCTGACGGCGCGAATGCACTCAAAAGTAAACGGAATAACCTCAATGAAGCCGCGTTCGCCCTTCTCCGGCGGCCGGAGATTTGCGACGTTGGAGAGATGACGCAGACTGGTCGAGGATAACAGCACCGCCACCTCGACAATGTAGACGAGCTCACCCGAAAGGGGATTTAGCGGATTCGGCTTCTTCGAATAGTTAACCAATGCCGTCCAGCCAAAGTCGTACGAGCCGGATTTCACCTAAAATAATACTTTTTTTCCATTAGCTCTTTGAAATTGAAATTGAGCCATTTGCTCTTGATTCAACTAAATCTATTATTTTAGTAATAGACCTAATGAAGCTTTAAAGTAAATACAAGACTTTAAGTCAATTTAAATAAATCAATAATTATCAATTTCGAGATTGTAATCATTGCCAATTTTTGATCTGATTGGGCAAGATAAACAAAGTAAAAAAAAATCGATTTTAGATATGCTTTTAGTAGCCAAGTTTGAAGTTAATTTAATCGAAATTCCCACTCCAATAACGTACCCAAAGCATTCGTCCCGGCTGTAAATAGGGCACAACATAGTTGGGCTTAATCACGCGTTTTCGAATGGACTCCTGCGCGTCGGCGATACGCTTCTCGAGCTCGCAATAGCCAGCCACTTCTAGTTCGTTGTCGACGTGGAAGCGTTTCAGCTGAAGTTCCTTGTCCTTCATCTCTTAAAATATAGAACAAAATAATACCCGTGTCGCGAACGCGAAGAAAATCTAATAATCTCAGTTGGTAGCTTAAGCCATAGTTTATTATTTAAGCTTCTGTTGGTTCCACCACGAAATCCCTTTGTTTCAATAATTTGTTCGCTTATAATGTTCTAGGTCCAATTTTTCAGTTTTAAGTCAGTTGAGTTTTTTGCTTTAAAAAATTGTTGTTAATTGGTGCTCTGCACTTTTGTTGAATAAAAAATATATAAATTTGAAACATCAACAAAGAAAAATAAATTTTTGTGGCATCACTTAGTAACATAAGCACAAGGACCATAAGAAAAAAAGAAGAAGTGATTGCCACAATCCGGAAAAAAAGTGCGGAAAAATCGACTAAGAAATTTGAACGTGTAAATTTAAAACTACATTCCAAACTTTGTTTTATGCTTCCCTCTCAAAAAATTCGAATTCTTTCAATTCAAAATTCGAATACAGCAAAAAGAAAAATTCGAAGCCAAGTCATCCCATTCTAATATGATCTGACGATTACTTACTTTGATATAGGCCCGGCAGCGCGGCGTAGTTTTGAAATTGAAAAAATGACTTTTGTAGCATGTATTTGGGATTAATGTCCGGCACGCGAAGCAGATTCAACACCATGTTGTAGGTGAGTCGAAATTGAGAATTTATAGGATCACTTTGACCCTAAAAAATCGAAATTTAATTATTTTTTTTAAATTAATTATTTTTAATTAATTATTTTTAAATTAATTATTAAATTAATTATTTTTGAATTAATTATTAAATTAATTATTTTTAAATTAATTATTTTTAATTAATTATTTTTAAATTAATTATTTTTAATTAATTATTTTTAAATTAATTATTTTTAATTAATTATTTTTAAATTAATTATTTTTAATTAATTATTTTTAAATTAATTATTTTTAATTAATTATTTTTAAATTAATTATTTTTAATTAATTATTTTTAAATTAATTATTTTTAATTATAATTTAATTTTTTTTTTAAATTATTTGATTTTTTTTTTAAATTATATAATGGGTTATAAATAATCATTAAAATTTCATTTTAATTTTTTATTATACCTCAAAATGAAAATGCCATTCCAAAATCTTCATCCGCGGCTTATGCAAAACAAATTAAAAAAGCGTTCCCTCTAATTCTTAATAATTAATAATTCTTAAACCTTAATAATCTGTTTAGCGTCATCGGCTGAAAGCTGCTGATCGACCATGAGAATCACTAGACCGCGATCGTCCTTACCGCGTCGGCCGGCGCGTCCGCTCATTTGAATGTACTCGCCGCTGGTCATTAGGCTAAAAATAAAAAATTCATTATCCATTATCGATTTTTGTAGAGCTGAAAAAACTTTTTATCTTCTTTATTATCGCTCTTTATTTTTTTTAATTCTTTCCCATCTCATCTTTCTCTTTCTCCCCGCCCCCCCCTCATCCCCCTAAAAACACAAACCGATTTATTGAGCCATCGAATTTGCGTAACGCAGTGAAGAGTACGGTTTTGGCCGGCATATTCAGACCCATCGCAAATGTCTCCGTGGCAAATAGTGTCTAAAAAATTCAAATAAATAAATAATAGGCATCAAACGTGTGTTAAATTGCAAGAGGTTTTTCTAGTAAATTTCTTTCCAATTTTCTTCGAAATTCCTATTTCCAAAATCATTTCTGTCACTGGTATACACTGGAATAATCAAAATATAAAAGAATTTTGTTCTCCAATCGAATTTCAAAAATTTTAATCCAATGAAATTGAAGTTTAACAAATTTAGTCATAGAAAAAGTTTTCAATGTTAAATTATAATATTTGCTTTCAAAAAGGACTTTAATAAAGCCTTCGCCGAAGAGTATCTCGACGACTTCCTTGAGAATAGGTAAAAGACCAGAGTGATGAACGCCAATACCGCGCATTAGGTATGGTAGAAGAACGCCTATTTGTGGCAGTTTCTTGTCCTCGTCCGACAATAAGCTAATCGCATTATCATAAATGATGCGCACGGCGCGTTTATCCTCCTCTACAAAAATTATTAATTGTATATTTTCGTCGTATCTTATTGTGCCGAAAATACAATTAATCAAATAGTCTAAATTGATGTTTATTCAAACCTGTGTTAAAGTCAACATCCTTAAGTGTGCTGGCGTATGCTTCGCACTCCTTACGGCTAAACGAGAAGATGATACACGGAAGCATGTCACGTTCGCGAATCGTTCGTATAATTTTAATAACGCTGGTATCGTTATTGGGTCCACGTGGCCGTCCACGGTCTACAAACGACGCGCTAGCGGCGGCGCCGCCAAACGACTTCGGCTCAGCCTCCTTGAGAAAGTCCATCGCCTTGTTAAATTGGTCCTCGCGAAAATTACCCTAAAATTTTAAAATTTCTCTTCCTAAATTGGATCAAAATTATGTAAGTGATAGGTCTGAGATCCATCTTCCCTACTAAAAGATACTTTAAAATAATTTTAAAAAAAGATTCAAATTCAAACCTGAACGTCGACCACTTCGTAGAGACCGTCCGAGTTCATCGCGTATATAAAATGATTGAGTGGCGTGGGCCTGTAGTCCGTATAAACAACGTGACACGGCTGTTGATGCAAGTAACAAATCCATTCTAAAGAAATTTCAATGTTCATATTAAATACTTAAGCGCGTCCTAGCCTGGCATAGCAAACTAACTAACCGGCAAATTGTCGCGCGTTGGGAATAGTGGCCGATAGAAAAACGTAGTGCACCTTGTCTGGTAAGAGAATAATGGCCTCTTCCCAGACAACGCCACGCTCTATAAGATAATAAAGGACAATATATAGAGTATTTCCCAAAGAATACGTAGTTAGAGATAGGCCAAGACGGTTCCGCTAGTTTTTTACGGAGCACTAGTTTTTTACTGAGCTCAGAATTAAGTAGTATAAAAATTATAATATACCGAGAGCAAAATTGTCTCTTACCCTTGTCGCGCATGTAATGAATCTCGTCAAAGACAACCCATCCGACTTCGCGCATCAGCTCGGCGCCACGATAGAGCATCGAGCGCAAAATCTCAGTGGTCATCACTACGCATGATGCGTTGGGATTAAGAGTCACGTCACCGGTGACCAGACCCACGTCGGAAAACTCTTCGCTCAACTCGCGATACTTCTGGTTGCTTAACGCCTTAATCGGCGACGTGTAAATGACGCGTTGATGCTCGCGAAGCGCCATTGCAATTGCGTACCTTAAAATGGTAGATTCAATTTCCGCGATACAGGACCAATTACAAACATTAAAAACATCGCAGTCCAATTTTCAATTCATCAATAAGCAAAAAAAAAAGCGTTACAATGCGACGGCCGTCTTGCCGGCAGACGTGTGCGCAGAAACCAATACGGAATGATTGTTATTAATGCAGTCAATAGCCTCACGCTGAAAAGCGTCCAACGTGAATGGATACTTCTTTGCCGGCTCTTTATTCATTTTCTGCAGCGGAACATAGTCCATGTTTTGCGGTACAGCCACCTCGTGTAGACAATTCTCCGTGCTTGAAATTCGATGAATATTAATGCTGGGACTCTCCTCAATGTTTATGTTAACCTCGTCGTCCTCCAGCTCTTCAGTGGCCAATAAATCACTCTCTAAAAATAATAAAAATTTAGTAAATTTGCATATAAATTGATAGATAATATTTGAATTTCATATCAAAACAGAAACAATTATATTCATCGAAAAACACTTCATCGATCAATAGCATATCAGCTGCAAAAGTAAACAATTCGCATCAAACAGCTTACCATTTGCGGCCTGTTTAGCGGGTGGTTGGTCGCTGTTGTCGCTGCCGTTTTGATTTTCCGTGTTCACAGTCGTCACGGGACGCTTTTGTGTGCTGCCAGCCGACAAACGCTGTAAAAGATTATCCGAAAAATCACGCGCCTCGTTGCGCTTCTGCGCCTCCAAACTGGCCATCTTATCCAGACCAGTCGTCGAGTCGTCGATTGGTTCAACGTTTTCTGCCAAGTCGGTCAACGCGCCATTTTCCTCGAATACGTCAAACAAATCGTCCATTTCGATGATGAATTTGTTTAAAATGTGGAATCGAATGCTAAAAATGAAATTGACAAATTTTAAAGCAATTGCAATCAATATAAATTTGGCATTATACACGGCAAAAGCATGGCAAAAGCATATTATGTACATGGCAAAAGCATATTATGTAATCAATTATGACTCATTTGCCACTCGCTAATACAAAAATACCCCAAAAATTCGCAATTATCCACGCTCAAATATTAAAATTTTCTAAATAAAAATTTCAAAAAATTTTCAAATTTTCTTTTAAAAAAATTTCTTTGCACTTTGTCAGAACAAATATTAATAAATTTAAAAGAATGACGAATTATTTTTTTTTAAAAAACGTTCCTAAAGTGCAATTTTTTCGTCCAAATTATTTTTACTTCTTTAAAGCATCCAAATGTAAGATGTAATAAAAGTAATATTTTCGAAAAATTATCGGTTCTTTTGTGATATCAGACCCATGTCCTCCCAAAAAAGATAATTCTTTTTAAATTTGTTTACAGACTATAAACAAAAATTGGAAAAAAAGTGGTCGAATTTTTCAGTCATCCAATGATGTTATACCATTTAGTAGATAATTAAACTCTCGGAGTAGAATTTTGAAATTCGTTCAAAATAATAACAAAATGATCCTTTAAAGTTGAAATATATAAAAAAATTTTTTTTGGGCCGCAAGCAGAGCCAAAGTCAACGTTAATTGAACTCAACGATTCAAAGATGTGAGTCCAACTTATAAACGGACTAGCTCAAGCCGTAGAAACGAAATATGATCAGCCCATATGCATCTAACCGATAGAGATGCTGATTGAGAAGGATCGGGTAAACCCGAGAGGTGACGATATCGAGTGTAAACTCTTGCCTTGATCCAGAACTCCCGAGCTGTGGGACGTCACGACACCCGATTTGGCTTGCCGAGGGAGTGAACCACAAACACACCGTGCCCATCGCCGAACCAGGAACGCAACCCTCGGGATGCGAACCTATAGAACGGTAGGACCTTAACTACAGCTCGAAAGAATGAATCGCGGCTTAAGAACACCGGCGATGATAATGATAGGGATACGAGGAAAATTATCGCTTATATAGTCGAAGAATGCAATGCGAAAAAGTTGTGATGGTTTTCACCAATGGACGAGACGACCAGACAGTTCAATGATATTTTGCGGGTATAAAATAGTTAAACAATTTTTTAAATTGACTCCCCTATTTTAACTAAATTTTTTTTAATCCTAATGAAATTTTTTAAATTGAAGAAAATATAAATCTCATTTTATTTTTTAGTATTAATTTTTCTGTTTTGTTTGCTTAACCACTTGAATTCATTTATACAAAATGGGCTTTCTACTGATCTAATTACAAAATCCCTTACTCATAAGCCTACCTGTTCAATATCTTCTTTAGCTGCTAATCCATTCCATTAATTATAATATATTTATCTTTTTTCTGTAAATAAATGAAAATTGACTAATTGTAAAAGTTTTTGTCCAAAATTTGAATAAATTGAAAAATTGACATTTTTTCGATGCACTGATATTTGTGAACGCGACATTTGCAGATTTTTCAATTTTGGCTAATTTTTAAAGTATTATAAGATTACTTTTTCAAAAATTATTTTCAACTACCCTATTCAGGATTTAATTCTCCATCGATTACTTTTTTTACGCAACTTAGCAAAAAGTTTTAGTTAAAAAAGTAACGTTGCTTTTTATTTTTTGAAATTTTTTGAGTGACCTTTAATTTTTTGCTGTAACTTTTTTTTCCAAGTTACTCGGAAACTTGATTTAAAAAGTAGCTAATCGTTAGAGAATTAAATTCTGAATCTAATAAATGAAATTAAATTTTTTTTAAATAGTATTATGATCCTTAAAGTTAGCCAAAATTTTTTTTAAATAGTATTATGATCCTTAAAGTTAGCCAAAAATGTTGGTGAGCCCTTCAAAACATATGTTCCATCGCTTTTTGTATACATAAATTTCCGTATCATGATTGGCCTATTCTCTCAATACGAAAATATAGCAATTTTTTTTCGTTTGTGTTTTGTTTGCCTATTTATTATCAGTTTTTAGTTCGCTAGCAGTTGTATTTTTATTGTTAAATACACAAAACAAAAAAAATTCTTTCAGCGGCCCACCTTTCTTTGAAGCCGAATAAGAAGCAGAGAAATTTTTTGCATATTCATATGTAAAATTGAGGGTGAAATAAAGAAAAGTGGAGAAATAATGGAACACGGAGAAAAGATAAATTTTTGCCTTACTTTTTTTCTTTCTCATATTCCTCTTTTTGTTCCTCTCAAGTATAAGTACTTTTCCATGGTCTTTAGTCCCCATACTCCTTTTTTCTCCCATTTTTTTTAATGTAAAAGCGTTTATTGATATTGATAAGCAGAAAGAAAGTAAAAGTGAAAAAGTATGAAAAACGAATCTAAATTTTAGGCGAGACGGAAAGAAAATTTGGGAGGGAAAGGTAATTTTTTGAAAAAATGAAATTCTTAGCTTTTACTTCTAACTTCGCGAGAGAATCGTTATCGAAATTGAAATTGAATTGTTTTGTATTATTGTATATATACATATATATGAATATATGCATACGAATGTTTGTGCGATTTTTGTAAATGACAAAATTGATTGTATTTTTCATTCGATTCTCGAGTTCAGAAAAAATTCCTTCCTTCACTTTTCCTTCTTTTTATTGGGTATTAGCAAACCTTTTTGCTTTTAGTTTTGTAATAATATTTTTTGTTTTTACCCAAAATTCAAATGCAGGCCAATAATTACGATAATAAAAAACATGATTACCTTGTTTTCGTCACTAATATTGTTATATAGTATTATTCATCGCTCGTTATATATAGCAATTATTTTTCACATTGTCAAACCAATAATATACGTTGAAAAACGAATCCGAAAAACGAGCTGGTTGATAAGGATCAAATGCGTTGTTCTTGATATCCATGAATAAATGATATTTTGGTTATTTTATAGGAGTAAAAATAATCAGAACCAATTGCCTACTATTATTACTTGCGAGTTATTTATTTAGTTGTCTAGAAAATAAAAAAATTGATAATAACGAATGGACAAGGCATCACGTAGCAAGTATTTATCTGATTTGATAATATCGTCAATAATAAATAAACTTTAAAAATTTCCATTCTTGCAACACAATAATAATTTTTTTCTTCTTCGTATTACATGTAATACGATAAAAAAAGTTCCGCCGTTTTACCTGGTCGGTCATTAGAGTAGTATAAGCGCATGAAAGTCATCTAATACTGACAGGTAAAAACGATGGAATCATAAAAAGAAAGTCCTAATAATACTGCTATAATTTTTCGTTACTTACATTATTTCAAACAAGCAAAAAAGTTCGATTATTTCGCATTGTCAAGTCAAAAAATACTACGATGGAGCTACTTTTATTTTTGATAGTCTAATAATTATGGGGATGTATTGCGGCTAAAATCGAATACTAATTTTACTAATGTCTTTGTTTTCGCCAAAAACGATTTTGAAAGATTGTAGATAATTCTAAACAACTTAGCAGATAAATTTTTTATTTTTTGGAAAAGAATTGATCAGAGTGAAAACAACAAAAAAAACTCTGATCTTAATCAATGTATTGCAATGACAGAGTCATTTAGCTAATCGCTTGGACTTTAAACGATTAGGGATGAATTGAAAGTTCCAAAGATTGAAGCCGTATAGTAAACTGTATAAGTCTGTCTATAAGTAATTTTTTTAGTGAATCGGTTACTACTAAATGACTTTTTAACTTTAACAGATCAATTCTGGGAAGTAATATATTTTTGTAAATTTTACAATACACTGCTCTTTCTAATTCTCCAAAATAATTTTTTTTAAATATTTTTTTATAATCTGAAAGAGCAATGCGACACAAAGGAATGGGCAAAACGGGATGGAACAAAACAAGATGACTATGCCTAGAGCCTAGAGCCTAAGGTTAAAAGTATAATTCCGAGTCTAAGATTAGGCCAAATTCCAAGCCTATAATCCATAATTGAATTAAATTTAAGCCTAAATTTTTTGTTTATGCTTTATCCCGTTTTATCTTAACATCTGTAAAAGTACCATAATTTGAATGAATGATAGAACCGAATAGTAATATAATTTTATAAACGCTAACATTTGTTATCAAAAAAAGAAATTTATAATCACTGCAAGCTTGTATTTTAATTTTTTTACTATAGGCCTCCCACTATTTCTTTTTATTCAAACAATTTACCCGCGAAAAAAAAAATTCGACAAAGATGATAGCTCCGAAGAAGAATAAATAATAATATAATATATAAATGAAAACATTTAACCAATTTATTGACCACAAAAAAATTTTTTTCTCTTATCGTGCAGACAATTTATCCGCCACGCATCGCGAAGCCGGGAGGGGCGTCACAATTGTTGCTATCCGTCAAAGTTGTTGTCGTCGGCAGCGGTTCTGCCGGTGCGGACGTCTTCTGGGCTCGATCGTCGGCCGAGAATCCCGGCGGCGGTGGCAAGGACGCCGAAAAACTCGGCGGCATTGTGCCGTTGGCGGTTGAATTAGCATCGCGCTTCTCGCCATTGTTGTTCTCGAACTTGTTGTCCACATTCTTTGCGTCCTTCTTCTCGGCGGACATCCTTTTTTTATCAGAGATCGTTTTAATCGTCTGCTTTTTTTCGGCAGATATATTTTCATCCAAAGTCTTTTCGGCTGAGTGCCTTTCAGCCGAGATTTTTTCACTAGAAGTAGTCGTTTTCTTTTTTGGCATAAAAAGCTGTGAAGAGATTAACGACATCTCTAACGCCATCTGCAAGTCGAGGTCCTCGTTGTTAATGTTGTAGTCGTTATTATACTGCTCACGCTGATGTCGAAGAAGCTCCAAATCGTCCTCATTTGATGGATTTTCTTTACTCTAAAAAGTGGAATGCATTAAAAATAGATAATTAAAAACGCTATCGTCCAGTGCTAAAAAAAACTTGGGTCGTCTAACCAGTTTAACTTTTAAATCGAAGTCAAGTCCCAACACTGGGCTAGCATGATCAATTTTAAACCAAGATAATCAATTTCGTTAAACAAGAGAATTACCTCCGCGTTTTTCTCGCCGTCGCTGGAATTTTTCTGAAGGCTGGCAGCGATTGAATTGAGTGAAATCGGCGGTTTCGACGACTCTGGCGTCATCGACGAGCTCGAGCTATTGCCGTTGCCGGCGTTGGCGCCGCCAGGCCGACGATGTGAAACCTGCTTGCCGAGATCGATGCGCACAAAATTGTCGGTGGTCGAGCTCAACGTTGGCGCGATAGATTTGCAGCCGCCGCTCGACGTCCACCAATTCTTTGGCCGTCCTAAACATATGTGTATGTGTGTGTGTGTGTGTGTGTGAAAACAATCAACTTGGGAAATGTATTATTACATTAAAAATTTATAACGCGACAAGGTAAATGCCACTGCTTCCATTCCCATTAATAAATTAGGCCATAAATTGTTGTGCTAAGACAATTTGTTCGGGACAGTTGTAAATTTAAATTATTTATTGGACAAACAGGTACAATAGGTACACTAACGTTGTCATAATACAGCGAAATTACAAAGATAATAAAGTCAATAAAACTTTTGGTTTAATTATAACAATAAGGAAAGAAAAAAAGAAGTAGAATTAGAAAAAAAAGAGAGAGAAATACAAGTATTCATAAATTACTTCCTCGCCCTAAGCCTGGGTTTTGGGGCTTTAACAAGTCGTTTAGAGAATAGTTCCGAATTATTACTGAGAATTATTTTTTCAGATATTTTATTCCAAGTTCTGACAAATTGTTCTGACAAAAAAAATTGTGATTTTTAGCAGAGGTATTTTGATTTCGCAATAATAGTACCCTTCTATTACTTATAATATTTTTTTGAAAGTACATCCAGGGATCAAGATGTGTTGAATGAGTCATGATTCTATATACCATAGTTAAATCGAGTAAAGTACGTCTACTTTTAAGGTCTTGTAAATTACATATTTTAAGTCTTTCTTCATACTTAATTTTTTTGAGTAATTTGATTCCACATTTCTTAAAAGCTCGGTAAATAAATGTCTTTTGTACTTTTTCAATTCTATTTATTTCAAAATTGTTAGGTGGATTTCATATTTCTACCGCATATTCCAACTGAGGCCTAACATAGGTTTTATAAGCTTAGGTAGGTTAAACGTTTTCACATAAAATATAAAAAAAGCTCCCATATAGCTTTTAAATAATAATAAATACCGAATTCATCGTTTTCGTCCTCATCCGATGACTCGCAAAGCGTTTTGAATCGAGACGACGCTTGCGGAATGAACTTCGCAGAGGCCACTTTTTGGGCAACAGCCGCGGCGGAGACCCGTTTTACCTAAAGAAAAAATTGAATCAATTCAAAGAGAATGAACTAATCATCATAATCCACGCACCTTTTTGTCCTTTTTCTTTTGTGCTTTCGCCTGACGTTTCACCTCCGCGTAGCGATCCGCGTGCGAAAGTTCCAACGGCGGCTGCGCCGGCTCGGGCAGGCCCAATTGACGAGCGCGCAGAATTTCGCGCATTCCCGCCGGGAACGCTTCCGGCATCGGAATGATTTTTTTTCGTTTTTGTTCATCCGCCGCCGCAGATTCGGACGACAATGCGTCCTGCTGCTTATTCTGCAGCTGTGATTTTTGCACCTGTGACTTAAATAGCTGGCTAGTGGCGCCTTTGGACCAGACGGTATTCTCGGCGGACAAAGTGCCGCCCACCGTTGACTTGAGCGTCTTTCCGGCAGCTCGCTGGACTGGCGCCTTGCTGCTACTCGGCAGGCCGGGAAATTGTTCTCCCGATTGAAGCGGCAAACGCGGCGCGTTCTTAGCGACCAAAACTTGCTGTTTTTGCTATAAGAAACATTTCCACATATTGGAAGGAGAGGATAAAAATTGTTTGGCAAATTTATAAGTAAAAAATCTGACAGAAAAATATTATTTATCTTAAAAGCCAAACATTTAATAGAATTTTAAATTTTTGGCTTTCAAATTCCTGGCATTAAAATTCATTGTAAAATAATTTGATAACTGTCAAAACATAAGTCCTCTTTCATACATAACAGTATAAATTTTCGTTTAAAGCTCTTTCAAAAAGTCAAAAACGTCAAACTAAACGTATGCCAAGAATATTCAGTCTCATCAAAAGGTGTATACTAGGAATATATGTATACTAGGAATGTATACTAGGAATATGCATATTTATTAATACTTACTCTCCATTTCGGCGGCGCGCCATATGATGACTGTTGAACTTGGTCAAGAAGCGGAAATTCGCCGATATTCGCCGCGTTTATCGCCGCCGACGGCACAATGCGCACTAAACGTTGGCTGGTCTGCGCCGACGGCACAATCGTGAAAATAGACGCGGGCGGCGGCTGCGCGTTCACGCCACCGCTGAATTCATTCGAATTGCCGCGAACGCCGCTATTCGAACTGCCACTACCACCGGTGCCGATAGAAAAGTCTAATTGCATGGTTTTTCGACCGCTTTGTGTGTGCTGTTTTGCCTAATAAAATTTGAATTATAAATATATGCATTGCATATATGAGAAAAACTCACTCGATGCACGTTAAGCTCCATGTCCGTTCGAAAGACGATTCCCATGGTAAGACATTCATCGTTCGTGCATGGATAATGTTCTCGTTTGTAATGCTGTATCAATTCTTTATGAGATCTAAAATTCACTAATTTCTTGAAGTAAAGTTTTATATCTTCTTAATTCCAAGTCAAATTAAAAAAAAATGCTTTTAAAGTGATATTTAAAAGTGGGATGATTAAAATGGTGTTGAGAAAAAATGAAACAAAGCAAAACAAGATTTAGGCTTAAATTTAATCTTAATCTTGGAAATTTAGGCTTTTAAGTTAAGCTTAGATTTTTGAGATTAGTCATTCCGTTTCGTCCCATTTCATTTTGTGATATCGCCGAGAAAAAAAAAACAAACTTGTAAAAAAAATTGTCGGCACCGTCGGAGTCACAAATCTGGCAAAAATAATGATCCTTTCGCAAATGTCGATATTGCTGTTGGTCGTCGTAGAAGCGCTGTTCACAAAATAGACACTTTGGATGACCTGAAAAAATTAACCAACAAATTACTATTAAAAACTAGCATCGAGATAGAGATAATATTGATTATGTTGTCGCGTATAACGCGAGAATTTAATTATAATTTAAATTAGCGCCGCTCAAAGTTTCTCGGTTGTCGCTTCAAGTGGAGTTGGGCAAAAATAATAATTGGTGACGAATAGATTGAAACAGTTTTTTTTTATGATTCTTCTGTTAGAAATAAAATATTAATTCTCTGAGACATTTTATTAATTTTTATTCCGTTTTGTTATTGATTTCCTCTTCGCAAATAAATTTATTTTCTATTGAAATTCCGATGGTGTGTTGCAAAGTAAAAAGGAACCAAAAAGTATAGCGCATTAGGTTTTGTTGGGAACGATCTGGGAAAAGGAGCAGACCGATCAAGAATCTCCATGCGTACTCAACATATGTATTAAATTATTTTCATAGTCAAGCACTGTTCCAGACAGTCTTTTAACTTATGTGGTTTAAAAAAAAAATTATACCGCGAAAGCCCTCATCGCGAGCCATCTCCTCGCCGTTCATGTGTCGCTGCAATTGCTCGCGATTGTACATCCGTCGATCTTTTGTGAGCGTGTTCAAGTTCTCTGAGCACAAATAACAGAAGCTGAAATGATGCACTTGGTTTATGTGCTGTTGAAGAGCGGCAAAGTTGGGGAATACAGACGCGTTCGGCGAGTTCTCCCTGCAAAATAAAAGTGATATATATATGTATATATATGTTACGAGAAAATATGTTGCACGGCCAAATACGTATTTTCCCGCTCGACGGCCAAATATGTATTTTCCCGGCCAAATACGTATTTTCCCGGCCATGGCCGAAATACGTATTTGGCCGGGAAAATACGTATTTGGCCGGAAATATTTTGCCATAATACATATATTTACGAACATATATACATATATATATATACATATATAATATATATATATATATATATATATATATATATATATATATATATATATATATATATATATATATATATATATATATATATTATTTTTTTTTTTTTTTTTTTTTTTTTTTTTTTTTATATATATATATATATATATATATATATATATATATATATTAGATATTTAAATTTAGTTTTTTGCTTTAAAAATATTTTTACTTCGTGCAACAAATCTGGCATTTGTGTGCCATATAGCTGCGAAAGCATTGCAACGCGTACTCGGATTCAAACTTCACGCCAAACTTCACCTCCTCATCGGATGGCACCGGATTGTTGGGAATGACGTCGACGTGACGCGATTCAACAAAGTATAACTGAAAAAATATAATATTTTAGTGCCAAAAAATTAGCAAATAAATTTAAAGCAAATGAAAAAAAAGTTATAAATTATCGGAAGTTCTGTTGTATAAGCCGCGGCTGTTCAAAAAATTTTTGAATTTCGACTTGGCATGCCTTTGTTATTTTTTTTCTGTTAAACATAAAATCTAATAAACATCTTCATTAAAACAATTCTAAACTGAAAACTGAAAATTAAAAATTTTGAGCTCAACTTTGCTTATAACAGAATCACATGCCAAGTAAAAATTCAAACGGCCGCGGGAGAGCTTGCTGCATTAATCAAGCAATGAAACTGAATATAAATTATAAAAAAAATTTTCCAACCGTTGAGACTTCGCTGCGACATTGTGGACAAAGATTTGATTTGCCGAGAATACGAGCTCGAATCGCGCATTCCATGCACATCGGATGAAGACAGAAGCCTATCGCGTATAAGTCGGAACGCTGACAACAAATGAGACAGTCAGTGATAAGGCCCGTCATGGGAATACCTGCGTGATCCTTCCGATTCTGAAAAAACAAGCAAATGAAATTAAATTCAATATTTCACTCAATGTTTCAATAATTTTAAAAAAAATTAAAAAATTGGCATAATAACTCGCCTACGGAGTACACATTTTTTTAAATTTTATAGCTTTAGCTTAAAGAGTATGATTCGTTCAAAAAATTCCAGGTTATGTCATCATTGCCAAAAGAAAATATATTAAAAAAATATCGGTAAACAACTGCTAATAAAACTAACAAACCTTGCTAAATTTCGACGGATTCGGCCGCCGAGGTCCACGTCTATTTTGAGGCGGGCCGCCGCGATCCGTTCGATTGTTTCCTCTGCCTCCAGCTCCTCTACCACCATCCGCTCTCTGTCCGTTGGCAACAGAAGCCGTACTGGTATCGCGGTTAGCAAAATCGGCACGACGCGGCGACGAATATCTTCGTCCACTGCCCACAGCTCTAAGCCCAAAATTGTTACCATTTGCGTTATAATTGTTGTTGTTGTTGTTGTGACGTCGTCCAGATCCCGAAGGTGGAAAGACCACGCGTGGGCGTCGACCGTCGACGTTGCTATTGTTTCCTCCTCCTCTACCGCTATCGTTGCGATTGTCTTCTTGGTAATTGGACAAAAAACGCGTCTAGAACCATATTCTTGACACATACATACATACATCTATCATATATCTTAAAATCGATGACTTTAAATAAATATAAATAAGTTTTGGATACATATTTCAAAAAAACTATACTACTATGGATAAATGTTCAGCAGTTGAAGAAATTTATAAGCAAATATTGATTTGTGTACCTGATCATCCTGCGGAGCTGACGAATTGTTCGACATTTTAGATAGCATATAAACAACTATGAAAAAAAATTATAGGCAAATATATCAGCTAAAATTATAAACTATAAATTTAGTGTTTTTTAAATGATTTTAAAAACTAATACTGAATAAAAACACAACCAAACTGATATTAAACCAAACCATATAATGGAAAAATCAAATAAAATTTTAAAAATTCGTAAAATTGAAACACAAAAGTTATAATAAAAACTTTTCAAATAGATTTTGAAATAAAAATTTTTTGCAGTTCTTTACACGTAAATTACAGGAGTTGTATGTACATATGTAAATAGTGTAGAAAATTTGCTCTGAAGAGCAGAAGTAACAAAAATTTATTACACACAAGGAAATAAAAAATGGCGCATCTTCAAATTTTGTTCGAATAAGTTTAAGGCTAAGGGGCAGGATATTACGATGCTTTAGTTTGTCTATTAAATAACATCCTTTTTTCCCAAAAATTTCAAATCGCAACCGGCCTAATCCTTCTAGTTAGACATTCATTCTTAGCTTAAAATGGTTATCGAAGAGTCATTGATAATGATGCAAATTATACATGTACTTGCTAGTCCAACGAAAAATCGAGAAAAATTTAATCACTAAAGAAATGACTAAAATTAAACATTTTTATTATTTCATCCTTTCAATAATAATACAACATGTACCAAATGACATTATATTTTTTTTATTTAATAATTGCATTCTCTGATTGAAAGAATGAGATTTTTTGAAAGTAAAATAACACAGGAAAAAAAGCCCTTTTGAATAATTAATTTGTAGTCAAATACATAGAGTATATCTCCAACATTTCGTCGCATTCACGTCGAAATTCAGGCGCCATCTCCGAGCGCTCGCCCAAATAAAAAGAGATCGCTCAGAACCGCTAGTAATTCCACAGCGTTGTTGCTTATATAGTAGACAAAACGATTGACGATGAAGATATGAAGGTGGAGATATCAAATAATGAAATTTTTTGTTTGATGAAAAAGGAGCAAAAAAAATGTGGTCGGCTCCTACACATATGTGAAAACGATTAGAATTGTTTCAGTCTCCCTCTCCATCCACGTCACTCATTTTGGAGATGGATTTTGTGATTATACGGCGAAAATTTCTCGACTTTTCTAATGGAGAATATATGATCCACAGAGATCCACAAAGAAAAATCGATTCACAAATACACATAGAACGCAATGAGATGAGGACTACACCCACGCCGTCCATCCTTCGTAGAGTAGCGCCAAATTAGTGCAGCTCGTCGCCTTCCTGACTAGATAGTCCACCTGGCAAAATAATAAAAAAAGTAAAAAATTTATGAGATGAATAGTAAAATATGTAGTTTTTTTTGGAGGGGGTAAAAAAATATCTAGTCTCATAACAAAAAATTGACGGATTTTGATCTATTTTAAATATGTTACATTGGCTAAGCCTAACCTAGACAACAAATGGCTTAATTCTATTTTTTTCATTCATTAAAAACTTTTATACCTAAATATGTTCATAATCATAATTATTATTATACCTGTTCGCTAGAGGTCATCGCCGTTGTGCTTCTTTTGTTGTTTCCGTCCACGACAATGTCTTTTACTACAGTGTCGGCGGAGGTCACCTCGTTGCAGTCGATTGCCTCAATACCGCTCAGCTTTCGGCGTATTGCACGAATGACGCCAGCGTCAATGAGAAAAAGCTCGCCGTTATTTGCATTGTCGTGATTATTGCTGTTATTATGCAAATTGTTGACTGCCGGGGTGATCAATTCGCTTGCGTTCAAATCCGCATCTTCAACAAAAATTGGATTGGATTTATAAAAAATAAATTGAAGAATTTACTTTATCGTTCTCTATCTCTCAGTTTTTATTCTAAAGTTTACTTAAGGTTATGACTTTACATCAAAACAACATCCTGAAAAATAAAAGCCAAATAGAAAGATGATAGATGGAAAGGTTTATAAATTCTTTAAAACGATAATTAAATGTTAATTTTTTAAGAGTTAATACAAGAGTGTAATCATTTGTAAAGATGTGTTCTACATTCTTAGAACAAAACCTTGAGAGTTTATATTATGTCAAATTTTCGGCAATATTACTTTTCACCGAATCTTTCATTTACAAGCACAAAAACATACCACACTCCGCAATGACACCGGGGTTATTCGTTTTTACGAACGCGTCCAAAGCCAACAGCAAAATTTCTTTATTGGCACGTAATTGTGTGAGAACCTGAACGGCCGACTCGCGATATATACCCTTAAAAAATAATACAAATAAAATTGAATTAATGATTATTTTATTATTGAATGAACATAGAGACCTATTGAGAAGAGTTGTAAAAGTTACTTAATTCATTTTAATTCAATCGCCTTTCCCTTTCTTGCATATGTCTAAAAGGCTGTCACCTCCGTTTTCGTCGGTCCCAACGCCGAGACGATATTCCCTGTCAAGCGAAATGGCACCGGCTCCAGAATGCGAAGTGTGCGTCCCTTCTCGAATGAAACGTTATAATCCACATGTACGATGCGTCCCGTGCACAAATCGACAAGCACATTGTCCAGGTGCCGATCGCCGAGGCCCAACACCGTCCAGCCGACGATGGATGTAGCGGCGGCAGATCGCGCAAAGCAGCGCGTGATGCGCCACCACGTCGACGAATTCCCAGCGTGCATCCACAACTCTCTAAAAAATAAAAAGTGAAAAAAAGAAATTTCAAGCTAGTCAAAAGCTACATACTTTGCAAGAATATCTTGCGGTGTTTCCTTCACAAGAGCATTGTATACTTTTTCCAAGCATCCTATCGGCCATAATTTTCGATCTCGTAGAACGTTCGATGGCACGCTCTAAATAAAATTTATTCACATATGCTATTTAAGAATTTTTAAGATATAATATATCATGATTAAGACAATATTTGAATCGTAATAAATATAATATTTACCTCCTCCGCAAAAACGGCCTTCAACTTGTTGAAGAACTGCTCGGACGGTCGAATGGGCTGCTCGCGGGTTTTCGCTCCGTTTTTCCCGGCTCGCGTTTGGCGTTTACCGCTAACGGGTTGATGCGTGGGCGAGTCGGACGTCATTGTCGCTTTCGCTTTTAATTCCGTCTGCTGCCGACGATATTCCTGATTTTCCAACTATAAATAATTCACAACATTAAAATCAGAAACAAATACTCAGCTTGAAAAGTTTAAATAACAATAATAAATCACTTCGTAAACAAAAAACAAATTGGAAATGTTTTCCACGCACCTCTCTTATCTTCCATTTACGATACAGCTGATAGAGTGACGTGGAGCCGTCCACCCATTCGATTAGGCCGGCCTCGTGACTAAGCGGCGTTACCGAATAGGTGCTGCTGAGAAACTCGCTCATGTTTCTAGTTTCCTGATACGGAATAAGCCGAGAGGCTTTGGCGCGTAACAACGCGTTACATATGGACGATAATTGCATTACGCGTTCATCTAGTCGAAGGTCCTCGTGTCCCTTGAAGAGAAACGTGTAACTAAATGAATTATCAAATCAATTGATTATATTATAAAATAAATTTCAAAATATGTCTAATTCATATAAACAAATAAAATAATATTTCCTTAATTATAATACACAAAAATATTGTTCACTTTTTCCCGTCCGATCCGACAAACGTAATCTTTTTGGGGCGTGTCTTCGTTGGCAGAACGTAGACGAAATTTTCCACACTTTGAATGGTGACAAGCGCTGACGACGAACAGTTGAATTTCTGTCCGGGAATGGGTATATTCGAGGCAGTGAGATTGGCCAAATACGGAGAAATGTCACTGGTGTGCAGCGAAAGTGTTGAACGCTTCATGGCTCTCGTCGTAATCATGTTCATAATCTACAATTGTATGCAATTAATAAATTATATGCGAAAACTAGCTTATATTTGGCACATATAATGGAAGTAAAGACCTAGTAAAAATTTTTCGAATAAACACACTATCTTATACACAAGAACTTAGCATAGTTGAAACTTTTAACACCTTTCGAAATGGTTCAAAAGCGGATGTTAAATTGAATCGATTCTCATAGAAATGTTTAAGCGCCTCTTTCAAATGGACGTTAAAATTGTTGCAAAAGCAAACGTCGTTCTCCGTTTCGGCGGCTTTTTCACAAGTCTCTTCGAATAGCTTCATAAATTTCTCGTAAGCCTAAAAAATAATTTCATCAAAATTTCAAAATTAGCCCAATAAAAAAATAATTTTAAAAAATTTCGTTTAAAGATGGACTAAAAATTTTTTATAAATACTTAAACCAATATGTATGTATAAACTGTTTGAAGTTATAAAAAATCGCTACAAAATTTCGCATTCTTATTCTAAGTAGCATAAAAAACGTGTAAGTTAAAAATAAAAATTCAGTTGAAATAATAAGGACGAAAATTGAATTCAAAAGAGTAGCCCGTCTACATACTCTTAATGTAATGCTCTCATGACTCTGCCGGATTCCGTTACGTTTTTCTTCCTCCGACATTTTCTCGTAGCCGGCTTGTTGACGAAAGTCAGCCTCGGTTTTTGCGCAAAGTCGCGTCAGCTCGTTATCGGCACGAGTCAACGCAAATAGCCAACGCTCTTCGCGCAAAACGTTCACCTTGTTCATTTCGCAGCAGAACTCGACCACGTCCTCGATAAGGCGTGCATGCTTTTTAAGCAAAAAATCCACCAAATGTCTGCAGTTTTCTTGCATCCAAAGTTGCTAAAAAAAAAAACAATTTCTTTATTAAGCAAATGTTACTTTAAGAATTAGTTGTAGTCGAGATTGCTCTTTTTAGCTTAGCTGACCAAGATTAATGTGTTGTTTGATGATTGTTTGATTAAAATTAAAGTATGTTAATTTGACTAGACAGCATAAAATTTGTTTCGATTAAGTTCAATATTAAAAATCGTCAAAAATAGACAAATTTCAAGCTTAACTTAAATTTAATTTTGACAAAACCCATATAATATAAAACGTCCAGCTTATCTAATTATATATGATTCAAACAAATTAAAAATTTTTGATACATTCTTCGAAAAGCTGTTTCGTCGATTAGGGCAGAGATTTGCTAGAATAAACTCGTCCTCCAGCTCGTTTCTCTTGCCATCCTCTTCGTCGGCATATAAACTCGAAGACATCATTGAATTCGTAACGGCGGCTAAACCGTAATCGCCGCCGGCGACTGACGTGCTTTTGGCACGCAAAATTCGCTGTGTAAAGGCGCCCACGACCGCCGGAAAGCAGACAACTTGTGGCTGCGTGTTGCCGATGCTTATGAGAATATTCAATGCCGTATGTCGTACAAACTTATCAAAATGACTCAAACGTGCAAATACTTGTGGAATCACATCTATAAATAAATAAACTGTTTGTAATAATTTTTAAAAATAATCGCAATTTATTTCAATAAATCTATAGGCTTTAAGCAAAACCAAAATTCTTGTTAAATCTATAGTAATCTTTTGTTCAATTTTAATTCTTTAAATCTCAATAAAAATAAGATATGGCTGGCTCGTGGCTCATGAGCCGACTCATAGCTTTAAGCCATAAACCGAAAAAGTCTCTGCTTAAAAAATAAATTCAAAATCTAATATAAAAAATAGCTAACTTTTCCAAACAACCGAATCCAATTTCGTCAGCCAATTGGACTCCGTCGTCTGTTTGAACCAGTCAGGTTGAGACGCCAAAAATTTCAAGACTCTAAGAGCAGAAGAAATATGCTTTAGTTCATTCTATAAACAATTATATAGTTTGTAAAGTAGTTATTTCAAAAAGAAACTCTTTAATTCCACCTTATCGTTGATTTCACCAGCGTTGGCCAAGAAATTAATGCTTGAGTTGAGCGCAATTTCATATAATTTATATTGCCGCCGTTTGATTAACGAAAAAGTTTGTTGAAAATCGGCTAATGATAATGCACTAAAAAATAAAATATTAAAAAATTAAATCAATTTTGTATTAAATGTTATATGTAACATTTCATTCAATAACCGTTAAAGAATAATTTAAAAGAAAAAAACAAAAAATACCTAAGCAAACGAGACGAATCATCCAAATTGAATGCTAATTTAACGGCTTGTTTAAAGCGCTCTAATGTTCCGCATTTACCCAACAATGAAAGAAATCGCTTGCCATCGTTTAAATCAATGTTAAAGCCAATCTAAAATGAAGAGAATAAAACATAAGAATTATATTTTTAACTTAACTGTTATACACAATTTTTCAATAAATATTTTTCAATAATTCATTTTAGATAAATTCGAATAAATTAAGCAAAAAAAAAATTACCCGTCGAATAAGTGCCGAATCGTTCGACGAAATACGAAGCACTTCGGACACATCGTTTTTTGACGAGTCATTGGCAAAAGCGAAACATTTCTCGTCGTAATCCAAGTACATTTGTTGAAGCGCCCAGTCGGCGAGCGCATAAAAAATGTTTAAACTTGTCGGAGCAGCGAGAAGAAAAGAACCGTTGAGCAACTCAGACATGTTCATGCCCGGGGAGCAGATCTGGAGTTGATCGTAGTAATGCAAAACCTAGAATAAGAGCTGATGGATGCGCACCTCAAATTTGACTTAAAACACTCACAGCTTATCTATAGTAAATTTATGTAGCTTAACAATATCAATATCATGTTATCATTTAATAATATATAAAATAAACCCCATAAACTTTAAATTGTATCTTTGTTTTCACTTAAAAATCTCCTCACAAATTGTTATTTTGCTCAAAAATATGTTTAGAAATACCTTTTGTGTGAAAATATGCGGTGATGACGTTTGCATTTGAAACAAAACGTTTATGGAATTGGGCAATTCGTTAGACCATTTGCCTAAGCACAAACACATTTTTCCCAATAAAAATTTGCGCTTAATTTCCGAGGATGTATTCAAGAATATTGTGCTATTCGCGTCGCTGTGCGCCCGAAGTACGTTGAGCATATTTCGATAGCTATCCACGTGAATTTCCGTCGATTTGGCGTTAGAATTCCAAGTCTAAACTTATATACAAAATTTGGAATACTGATTATATATAGATTCAAACAAAGAAATTTAAAAAATGCTATAAAAGCAGCATAAAAAAAAGTTAAAATATCAAATTTAAAAGCCATTTGATTTGGGTAAATAAATCCAGGATGTCATATGCTTTGTCTAAGCCAAATTAGCGCTAATGAGTTTATTCACCCTAATTTTGCGTGTATAAGGCATAAAACAGTAATTTAAATTTGTGGTTCAAACAGCAATAATTTATCTGAGAAATAATAAAATTTTAAAAATGTAAAACAGCAAATACAATTTTCGCTGTTTGTAGAAAAGCCATCAGACTCGCGTTCGTATCAAATGCAGTCGAATCCGCCGACTTTGAGCTAATTTCATTCAAATATGAAAAGAAGGGCGACTGAGGTAAAAACGAATTCGGCGAGTCGCCGCTGCGCGAATGCATTCGTAACGCCAATGCTGCTGAGTGAAAAAGTGAGCCGTTGCTAGTGGCGACAGGCGAGAAATTAAAGCTAGTGTCGTTCTGTATACCACCGATCGTTAACACTTCCGAGTATTTGCGTAAATGAAGCTGCGATGTGACATGATTGCCCGTCTTTGCGGCCAAATGCGCCAGCTTTGCGTGCGCGTTAATCAACGTCGGCCTTAATGTGGAACTCGACGAGTAAGATTGCGTGGAAAAGCCATTGACGCTGTTGTGTTGCTGAAGTCGTGACGCTTTTTCGGCAGTGTAGAGTCGACTCAACCAAGAGGAAAGCATCGTTCCAATCTCCAAATTTTGTGACGACTCCTCAAAAATATTCCATAATTTGCGCATCGCCGAGTAATTCTAAAACCATGAATAAAATTAAAAAAAAAAGTTCAAGTTTAAGAATTTGCAAAATGTTATCTATTTAGTACTCACGTTAGCAATCGACTTGTCCAAAACGGTCAACTTTTGTTGTTGGCCATCCACTTTGTTGTTGTTGTAAGCTCGTTTCTCCTCGGCTTTTCTTATCAAAAATATTTGCTTCAAAATCGCCGCTTTTGCGTTATGAGTTACGCAGTCGTCGCGATTATTTGTCAAAATCATCTTATATAAGCTTGGAAAATTCTCCTCGAATTCGACTCTAAAAATTGAGCTTTTTTTAAATACAAATAAAAATTCCACATATTTTTATCTGGCCGGCCTGGCTCGGCCCGAAACCAAAAAATATTTCAATTTCGTGTTGACCTATGTTAAGTTATTGAGTTTTAGCTTGCACTCCAAGAATTTTTCCATAAAACGTAGTCCACAAATTCACACTTATTCAATATAGAATAAAAGCTATTTAAGACCTCAAAAATTATTTAAACCTTTATATACCAAAACTTAGACAATTTCAATTTAGAATCTTTTCCCACAATATATTCGTAATACATGGCAAACCTAAACTTAATTCGACTACGAAAACACGTATTATTCGAGTCAGAAGAGAGTAAAAAATAGCGCATAAGTGAGAGTTCTGTATCGTCCAACAACGTAGATACATCGTCAAACTCACAGATCTTATCGCCGAATTGTGTAGAAGAAGAATTAATTTGTAATGAAGACCAAGACGACAAAGCAAGTGCGCTAAAAAGCAATTAATTAATCTCATTAAAAAAAAGGCAATTTAAAATATTTCCAAAAATGGGTATTTACCTAGCCGTTTGCATCTTTAAATAGGCGTCATGCTTAGTATTTTTCTGAGCCGATTTGTCCACTGCGTTATTGACTGAAGTTGAAATCGGCAATTGTGTAATCACATCAAAATAAGTTTGGACAAATTCATAATTTCGGGAAATTTTTAGCGCTTTAATACACTAAATTTTTCGCTATATAATATAAAATTATTTAAAAAAAATACTAAGTAAAAATAAAAATAAACCATTTCAGAAACGGCTATGCGTACACAATCGTGCAATCGATCTTTTCGCAAAAGATCACAAAAACCTTGTGCAGCCGCCTCGAAACTATAATGTATACAAAATAATTAGTCAATAAAATATTTAATTTCATTTAACAAATTAAAATAAACCAGTAAAATTCTCACTTATACGCCGCCAGCTGTTCCGCATAATCAATCCAACACATTTCAATTTGAAAAATCTTCTGAACCCAATTCTTCACTCCGCGAATAGCAAAAGATGAAGACAACTCAACAAAAGCGCGAACCATCCAACAAAGCGCCGACATCATTGTCAGATCCATTTTAAGAGCTACTAAATTTAAAAAAAAAGTTTTAAAATAATTTTAAAAAGGACTGAATTAATTTTAAATCTAATTAATTTTAGATCTAATACACTTTTATTTAAATTTTGAAAACAATGAAAAAAGATGAAATCCCCCACCTTCAAAACTCGTACTTATCTCTTTAAAATTAAAAAATATTTCTTTCCTATATTGAGTTTAAAAAAATTAAACACCTTTATTTGATGCGTGAAATCGCTGCTCGGTTTCATGAAATAAATTGTTTCCAAGTCGAATAATTTGAGCGAAACGCCCGCTGGCGAAGCAAACCGCCATTGTGGGCATGGTGATACGCGTCATCCAGCCCTGCCAGCTTTGCTCGTTGGTTTGAAAGAATAAATGTAGACCCTAAAAAAAAAGAAAAAGTTCTCTAAGATTAAAAAAAAAAATTCTATATATGATTATAAGAAATGTTCCAAACAAAAATTTCCAAACAGCTTCATTCCATTTTGTCCTAACACTAATTAAATTTTAAAAAAAACCGTTGAAATTTCTGCGACATTAAGAATACTGCCTCGTGTGGAATAATTCATCAGTTTGTCAAAAGCATCCACCATGTCCAAAACAAAATCGACTTTTCGTGTAATATTCGACAATTTATTTGCTTTCTTCGGTAATTTACCATTTTCTTAATAAAATAAATTGGATTTGTAGTTTAACTTTTTATTTCCATTTTATCAATTAGACATTTGAATAGATAGATTGGGGAATAAATTAGACAATAGTAAAACTCAAAACTCTTACTCACAGTCGATATGAGAGCTTAAAGATCTATAAAAAAGCTAAGCCTCTTAATGATAAAGAAAATTCATAAAATAATTTTATAATCAGATATCAGATAATATGTAAAAAAGAGAAGGTGGGGAAAAATTGACTCCACGAATTTTGCTCTATTTTAAGTATGTTACATGGCCTTATAATTAATACATACCTATTGCTTCGTCCAAACGATAATCAATTTGTGCACGAATATCCGTTATAATTTCTAAAAGATTTTAAATAAATGTTTTAAAAATATCAAAAAAAAAAAAAAAACTGTCAACTCACTTTCCAAACTTGTGAACGTGTCAATGGGCTTTCCGAGCGGTGTTTTAAGCCGGTTTTCCACACAAAAAAATGCGAATTGTTGAGCGACAAAAGTCCACTTATGACGCGTACAAAATTTGTCCTGTTTTTCGTTATTGTCGTGCAACATGGCATAGAGTCGATCGATAATTTCCCTAGTAAGCAAATTGCTTGATTCCCTAAAAAAGTACATTTTCATTATTCGTTCTTTTCAAAATCAACTCGAAAAAAAACAACTTGTCATAAAAAGAAGGCAAAACATCATCGGCCAAAAAGTTGAAGATTATTTGAAAGTAAAAAGTGCCCATGAATAGCTTACATAAACGATGCTGTAAGATATAATTCATTTCCTCGAAAATTTTTCGAAATGAATTACTGAAAATGTTTCAATTTATAAAAAGTATTATTGCTTTGCTAAAATTTTGATAATTTAAAAATTTAAATATAAAATTAACAATTTTAAAATTGTTCGTTATTTTTTCTGTAATCCAAAATAAATCGTTTCAAATGACTTATAAACCATTTGTGATATTAAGGCATAACCCTAAAATAATGCCCAAAATGTAGCTACCCTAAAAAATGATCCGATGGCAATTGCATCATCAACTTGAAGAATTGCTCCGTTGGCATTGTATCCGTCATATCGATAAGTTTCTTTAAAAATTCTTTAAAATACACGACATCCGAAAACGCCAAAAAGGCAAAAAAACGATGAATGGAAGTTAGCAAAACCTTCAAGCTACTGTTTGATTTTTCTAAAATCAATTAAGCTTTAAATTAATTTTTTAATTTAAAAAAATAAATTTTTTTAATTAAAAAAATAAATTTCTTTAATTGTGCGTTTTGTGATTATCATAATTTTTTTATTATATATTAGATAGTGTAGAAAGTTCTTGCGGTTTTGTTCTAACTTTTTTTCTACGATAGATAGAGACGTGGATTTTTTTACATTTTGTAAAGCATATCCGATTTATGGGAGACGTGTTCCAATTTAATTTTAGATTAGTATATAAGAAAAATGATAAGTCAATTCGGCTTGGCTCGGTTTGACTCGACACTGCCGTAAACGCCGAATAAGGCTATCTTTAATAAAGTCCAATCACGCATTAAGCACTCTTTAAAACCAATTTCTCGAAAATTATTTTTATCGCCAGATAAAACCGATTCAAAAAACCAAAATAAAAACCAACTGGATAACGTTTGTCCGACGAGACAATTGAGCAAAGCGCGTCGAAAGCCATCGATTCCGGACGTCCGCTCGTCGGCTAATATTTTCGCCGCATCGCCGCCAACGCATTGGTTGAGCGCGTCGAGCCACTCGATGAGAAGCGTCTCACCGTTTTCGCCCACGACGCCCAAACCCACGTCCAATAGCACACCGACGGTATCAAGAATTTGTGCAAAATTTTTTGCTAACGGCGACTCCACGTAAAACGAAGTCTTGACGCTCGAAGATGCCGTGAACAAATCGCTATTCGAAACGAATTGATTGTTTCTTGAAAATAACAATATTGTTCAACAAGCTTCAAATAAAATTAAAATTAATTCATATATGCTTCAAATTAGTTATAAGAAATTTATTGAAAAATTTAGACCTTTTTTATAAATTATTTCAAATTGTCCGATACAAGAAAATGAACTTATATATATAATACTATAACTAAAAACCTGTACTATCTAAATATTGAAAAATAAAAAATATCTCAAAAAAAAAAAAATTTCGGACGAAACTTCACTTTTCTTCAAAATCACTAACTGTATTCTCTAATTTTTTTCCGCAATTCTATATTAAAAAATTTTGTGCAATATAATATGCACAAATACTTACGTTTCGGCAAATTTTTTCGCCAACGAAAGTAAACAGAGAAAACCGTTCGGAAAATAAGTGACCAGCCATTTCTCTTTAATCGGTAAAAGCTCAAAAAGAAGCGAAAACAAACTCGGCGAAAGTCCACGCAACTGAAAAAAATGCAATAAAATCAAAATTTTTTTTTTATTAAAATCATTCTTAAAAGAAATTATTTTGAAAGGTTTCATGTATCAAAATGCCTAAATTTCAACAATACCACAATAATTGAGCTTTTCGCAACCACCAACGAATCCAGCGCCGATAGCATTGCGATAATTGCAAATTCGCGTTTCCTGGCCTTACTCGACAAAAATTCGCCGTCAAGATAATTGCGCAAAAGTTGGAATTCGGCTAAAATTATTTCAGAAAATAAGTTAAATTTTTTTAAAAAATTCCAAAAAAAATTTACCCAAAAATTTGTTCATAAAATAGTTGTAAATAGGCTGAATTGCGTTCAAATTGGATGGATTCAAGGTTTTGGAAAAAAGCGCGGAAATATCCGCACACAATTCCGCATTCATGTACTTAAAACAACTATCAGAGATAAGAAATTGAATCAACAATTCTACAAAGTCCTTTGTGCAAACACTTTGGTCCTTATCGACAAGCTAAAATGTATAAAAATCCTTTTTTATTATAACAAATAAACTTTAAAAAAATTAAATTAAAAATTGCGTATAATTATTTTTTTCCACATACTAAAAATACGTAAGTCATTAAAAAACATTTATAAGTAATTATAAAATAATAAAAATACTAATTTAATATACTAGATGTTGAATTATTACATTTAAAAAAAATTGTTCCCTATTTACCTTGTCTAAAATGTGAACAATATTAAAGACGTCATGCTTTTTTACGAAAGTGCCAGTTGCCGATGCGTCCGAGAGTACAGAACGCAAAAGCTCGATTATCTCGGCCCTTTCATTGTCTGATTCATTAATTTTAGCAGCGCGTAATAGACGTAAATTATGTCGCAAAGACATGTAAAAACAATCTAAAAATAATGAGCAATGAGCGTCTTTTAATTTATGACAGATCGCACAAAGAAATAAAAAAAATTTGGAATCTCAATTGAAATTTTAATAACTTTCTTAGTTTATAAAAAATTGAAGCATTGCCCACTTTGTGAAAATTAAAGTGTCTATACTTAAATTTTTATGTTACATTTTATCATATTAAACACCGACTATAATGTTAAACATTCCAAAAAGTTCTTGAATTGTTTTATAAAGTTAATCATTTTTTTTTGCCTAAAATTTTTGATAATTTTGATTCCATGAGAATGACTAGCAGCAAAATTAATCAACAAACGAAAATTTTTTAAGAAAATGTCGTCGAAAAAATACCAATTCGAATTATGTATAACGCCAAAGCCAAGTTAAAAAATTTGAAAATTTAATGAACGACCAGAAAACAGTTACTTGACATTGAAAGGCAATTTTTTAAAATGTATTTTTTTTAAATTTATATAAGATTTTCTTAAATAAAACATTTTTCTTGTTTTGTGGCGCACAATATTGTAAATAATCAATTAATTTATGATATTTACTACAAACAAGTGATGAAATGAACAGATTTCAATTTAAAAACCTTAATTTAAAAACAGAATTAATAAATTAAAATATTCATGTTTTATTAAGATTAAGAGTTGTTCGAAGATGATATAATTATAGCATATTTTTTATATTTTAAATTAAAAATAATTTTTTTAATACCAACCAAAATGTAATGTGAAACTGATATAATTTTTAAAAAGCATTTGACGCCATTTGCTTTGGCGTTATGCATAAAATTTTAGTGAATAATTTTTTCGTTTCGCTGAAAATTTTTCACTTTTTAGCTGGATTTTTATTTATTATTTATTGGATTAGATTATTTACTTTATTTTAATTTATTGAAAAGAATTTTTATAAATTGTAAAAAAGTGTAATAATTTTTATTTTTATTTTTAAATATTTTTTTGCATAAAATGCCATAATTTGTTTTATTTTTAACTTTTTTTTCAGTGTGAAAAATGGAAGACGAACAAAGGATTTTGCACAATATTTATACAGAGATTCTTTCATTTTGTGATAGATACTTCCTCGAAACCGTAGCACGCTCCGTCTCACGTGAATTTTCCAATATCGTCGAGAACAAGTTCAATGAAGCTCCATACTTCAAAATTTCTGATCTTTACATCAATCTCAACAAGAGAATCATCTATTTTAGCAATCCGCGGAATATTCTTGATTCAACAGCGCTTTGGCACTCTAATGGCAGGACCTTTTTGAAGATCACCTTCGATCGATTTCGCGCACAATGGATCGACAAGTTTGGATTATATATTTTATAGGCACACCAACATTTGCGCATTTTTCAGCTTTGGCTAACTTTTTGAGAAGCATAAAAATATTTTTTGAAAATTAGTTCTAGGCTATTGGATTCAAAATTTAATTCTCTATTCGATACTTTTGAATCAAATTTCCAACTAATTTGGAAATAAAGTCAAAGTTGAAAAAGTAAAGTAATTTTTATTTTTTGGAATTTTTTTAAGAGATTTTACTTTTTTAGCTGTAACTTTTTTTATAAGTTAAATTGAAAAAATTTAAAATGCATTAGGTAGAGAATTGAATTCTAAATCCAATAGCTAAAAGCACCTTTCTGTAAAGTAGGGTTATGGATCTCAAAAAGTTAACTAAATTTGAAAATGCGCAAATGTCTCTACACCATTTTATATTTATTTTTTAATTTTTTATATTAAATTTTTTAGTTGTGTATTTTTTATTTTTTAACTTTTTAAATTTTATTATAAACAAAAAAATTTAAAACAAATTAAGAAAATTTTTATTTTTATCTTTTGTTTGACTATTTTTTTGTGTATAAATAATAAATAATTGAATTTTTTAAAATAACCACAATCATAATTTAATAACCACAATAATTAATAGATTGGGTTTTTTTAGCACGAGCGGTGTTCCCCGCTATTTACGCGCCGAGCGCGTTTGTATTATGCGCGATGCGAGCGCCTCGGAGGTCCAACCCAGCAAAACAGCCGAAATAATTTTTCATCGATTGGGCCGTATTTGGAGCCTCATGCCGACGGCTTCTATGCTTTGGTACTGCGATGAAGGTACTTTTCAAGGCTTGAAAATTAAAATTTTAAGTTTATAAAATAAACTAATTGAGATTTTTAGACAGTCTTAGGCCTTTATTTGCTTACGTTTCGTTGCACGATTGTGCCAATTTGACCATACGAATTTTTACTTTTCACGCTTATGATTTGCCGCGCGAAATTAAATGCGCAAGTGATGCACGCACAATTGCCGATTGGCTTCACCGTGAAAAAGACATGCGACGGTTTGACAATTTTTTTATTATTAAATTGACTAGCAACTTTTTAATATATTTTTTGAAGCAAATTTGCTGCGTTAATTTAGCTTTATTTTTATTGTAAATTATAGACAAGATTATTTTTAGTAGAAATAGTTTTTTAAACATTGAAGAAACACCTCGGCAACTTTGCATTTCACATGCAAATCCGCGCATCATCGAGCCGTTGGTCATGGAAATTACGCAAGTAAAATTTTTTTCAACTCTTTTTCGTCTTCATTTTTGTTTAATCAGATTTTAAATTTTACCAAATTTGAATGATTACTAATCACGATTTAATTTGAACAATTAAAATATTTTAATTTTCTTTAAAAAAATTAAAATTTTTTATTTAAAAAGCGTTTTAGAAATTTCTCTCGGATATTTCACGTCAGCGTTTTTATCTTAAAGTTGAGTTCAAGCCCATCAACGAGGTAGCCACTCCAAAGCCGAATCATCGCGAATTGCGTAACGAAAGAACCGCGGAACAGCTTCAGTTGGAGCACGAGCCAAACGTTTTTCAAGCTTTGCGACAACCTCTTTTTGTGGTAATTCAATCACCATCTGCGTTGTCCTGTGTCGATCAATTACAGCCTGCGTCATCCATTGACAACTCGCTGATGATGTCCATGGCACAAAGGGATTTTTATAATGACGGAAAAGATAATATAAAAATTGTCCAAAAGCGTAACATGCCAAACGTTGTCGGCTCGGGACAACGGCCATATGGGTCACGACCACGTGGAGCGCCTGTGGTAACACCAAGGCCTTTGCCATCGACAACTCGACGTGGATCTGCTAACACACTTAAGCAAATCACCCGGCCCATCACAAAACCTTCTTCTTCGTTTGCTACCTGCCATCGGGCGTCAGGGCTGGGATCTTCATCATTAGCGGGTTCTTCACGCCTGCCAGCACACAGAGCATCGCCTTCTTCCGTCGGTTCTTACCGCTCAGTTTCTTACGCATCGACTGGTTCTTCTGATTCAGGTACGCAACTGTCGTCAGAAATTCACCTTAATTTTGAAACGCCTACTGTGCGCCGGCGTTTAAACCTGCCGCCTTCTTCAATGTATTCTAAGCCCGCAGCTCCACAATCAAAGCGTTCTATGGCGCCTCAACCAACTTATAATCAAAATTATTATGCAGCCGATGATTTTTGCATGGACGAAGAGGAGGAGACAGTCAAGCCTCAAGTATACGCTGAGTTTATGCCGGATGATGACGGCTATGCCGATAAAGAGCCCATTCGTCCTACAACACGACGTAAGCGAGGCTATCAATATGATAATTGAATTTAATGGATTGTCCTGCTGTGACTAAACCCAAGCAGTAAATTTGATGAATTTTTTATAAATGAATGGAAATGAATCTGTAGAATTATTTTGGGATTTCTATTTAATCCGATTTTTGAAAAAAATTTTTTATTTAGCTTTTTTATATTTTTATTTTAAGTAAAAAAATAGAAAAATTTTCTCAAAATATTTAATTCAATGGATCCATTTTCCTGCATTATTTTTATTTTCTTCATTTTGTAAAATTACATATATATTGATAATTTGCTGTTTTAATAAAGAAAAAATTTCACGGGTTTATTGAAATGCGTCATTTCCAAATTGTTATTTTTTTATTTATGTTTGTATGTTGGCTTTATTTTTGAAATTTTTTGACTTTAATTATTATCATGTGTATTATCTAATATTATACAAGCTTTATAAATTTTATTTTTGTTAGTAAAAATTTAGTTTTAATTAATCGAAAAGAAAATTTAAGCAATTTGAAATTTCTTAGAAAAACGAGAAATTAAAGGACCAAATGTTATAATTTTGATCCGAATAAATCAAAAAACTCAAATTATAGTTAAATTCATGCTTCCTCTCATTTTGGACTTGTTTTTAATGACGGTCTAACTTTTAGTAAACATGCAAAATCAAATTGCTCCAGCAAAGCTTCACTTAATTCATTTCAGCGATTTTGAAAAATTCACTGTTACGCATATGCATTTTTCGTAAAGTTTCGTTTTTTATGTCACCATCGGTTAATGAAATACTACAAGGATTTCGTTCTTGTTTGTTCTGATAAAATTGGTGAAGATTTGTAGAACAGGCTTCAGGATTCATTATCAAATTCATGTCGGGCACTGATTGATTTTGCCATTTTTTGTTCCCTTATATATGAGAATTTTTGTTATACTTTTGTTAAAAATATGTATACAGTCGACGCCCCCATTAACATAACGCCAAGGGACTGCGCGTTAACTATGTTAATGGGAGCGTTATGTTAATGGGGGAGCGTTATGTTAAGGGGGCTAATGGGTGAAAACCAACCAAGCTGCCAAAACGATTATGTTAATGGGAGGTTTATGTTAATGGGAATTTATGTTAATGGGGGAGTCGACTGTATAAATAAAAATCGAAAAATTCAAAATCTAACCTCGCAACGTTGAACCCTCTCCAAATTTTCCATCTGCAGCGGCCATTCGTGCGCAATGTCGCAGTTCGCCGAAGAGTGAGGCGCGTGCTGCTAATCGAGGATCGCTGATTGAATATGGTAGCGGTGAGTCGCCCAATGATGAGTCTCCGCAAGCAGATGGCTTTTCTCGCGACACATCTGTGACAAAACTTCCGGACATTGTGTCGGCAGCTGCGCGACGCGTACGTCGACGGCAAAAAATTGTCATGAGTCGTAAAATGAAAACCGCAAACTCGAATACAGTAATCACACTCGCACCTAGACGTATGAAAAAAATAGTAGTACGAAAAAACAAATTAACACTTTAATTACAATTTTAAGAAAATAAATTAGACACAAAAATATGCAAAAAAAGTTTTAAATTTAAATAATTGAAAAACCTAGCCAGAGTCCCGCCTGACCTCCAACGTCCGACATGAAATTGACGAACTAAAAATTGAATTTTTGAGCTTATTGTTAGAAAAAAGGTTGAACAATCCAAACATAGCTTCTTAAACAAAATTTTCAAATGTATTCTTTAAAATTATTCCTACCAAATACGACTCGCTTTCAGAGAGAATTTCATAACTCATTTGTTCGTAGTAAATCTCCACCATTGCAGCAGAATCTCTAAAATTTTTCTCATCTTTTTTCCCCTTAAATTTTTCAAATTTTAACTTTTTTTTTTCACAAATATAATTTTTGAATGGTCAAAAGACAAAAGCTCACGAGTCAAATGCCCTCCGGCAAGTTTTAGGTGAAGCGCCACGTGGGCATTGCGCCGCCCGAAACGCATTCGAAGTTAATTTCGCGCTAGAAAATGTGGTCGTATAAACGTTGTGCTGACAAGGATGTTTGCAATTACAGGGATAATGCCGTGTGAACTTGACGGATTCCATGAAAAGACAGTTTCCTAATGATAATAGAAGCAGTATTAAATGATCCTAAATATTTAATAATTATATTAAAAAAAAAACTCACTTGCCAACGGATCCAAAATATCACAGAGTTTTGTTTCATTAATGGCAGTGGGATAACGCGGATCTGCACAGCCACATTGTGAAATAATCCTGTTTTGATAACAGCTTTTGTAGCATCCCTAAAAACAAATACATACAAAATTTAATTTTTAAAAAATTCTTTTTTCATATTCTACCTCTGGTTCATATTTGTAATTCTTGTAAATATAGTCAGCCGGTGGAGGCTCATTCGTTTGCACACAATCGCCATTAGGCATAGGCAACCGATTTACTTTGCGCTTAAATTTTAAAATTTTCTTAACCCATAAGTGACGACGTTGTGTACTTTTGTGTACAAGAATTTAAATTTGTGCAATTATTGGCAAATGTGTTCATTCTGTTCTGTATGGATTTATAAACATAAAAAGAATTTGTCGTGTAAGAAACCTCCTAGGCACATATTTTGAGTATGGTTCCAAAGCTTTACCCAATTAAAGAACAGAATGAAGGCAAACGCCAATTTGCGCGCAAATTTGAACTCAAAACATTCATTGTCACTTATGGGTTAAATTATTATAGCTATTTTTTAAATTACGAGTAAAATTGTACTAAGGAGATGCCAAAAGACGAAACAGAATCCGTAGGAGCACTATAGCCAAATGAATCCGGAAATGGCCATTCTTCTTGCGAATGAATTGCGATTCGAACTCCTAAATTTGAATATTAATTTATGTAAATTTTTCTCATTTAAGTTGTTTCAATTATTTAAAACCTGATGCTTGAGTTGTCGGCAAATAATCAGATGCATTGATTTGCATTAAAAGACGAAGTCTTAAAAGATTTTAATAATTAGAAAAAAAAATTTTTTTTTTATTATTTAATGATAAATATGCTTATCATAAGAAGGTCCAGCCCGATTGCTCCATTTCGGTCGTTTTCGATCTGCATTAAAAATGTAACAATTTCCAAATGCAGGATCGACATGCAATTTAAAGTCGTTGATAATGTCGCATTGTTGGCCATTGAAAGAACACATTCTAATGAACTCGGACTTACCATAGGACAAAGCGATTCGACGGTGAATCGGGAGAGCAGCCATTGTAAGAACAAGCCTGAATATGTTTATTTTTTATTTATTTTTTAAATGAATTTGCCAGTTTTAATATATGCTAAATATTACATACATCAATACATATAAGTAGTTATTTAAAAAATAAAATCCTTTATTAAATAATTTTTAAAAAATTCGACTTTTCTTTGGTTTTAGTTGTGATTGCCACTTCGTCAGTCATATTTTCAAAGCCAAGCTCCTTCAATTGGGCTAGAAAATCGGCGCGGAATGGAGAGTTTTCATCTGGAATTCTATTTCCACGTACCTCCCACATTCGCTTCAATCTCTCCGGTTTCAAGAGGCAATAATGTACATCCTGAATATTAAAATAAATAAATGAATTTTCATTTTTTCTTCTAATTTTCTTTCTAATCGATTAAAATCAAATTATACCTCTTGACATACACATGGTAAGTCGTTTGTACCATTTGTATGAGGCAAATTACAATAACCAATGTCATTACATTCCGGACAAATTGAATCTACCCAAAGACTAAAACATTGTGAAAATTACAAAACTAGCAATTTCCAGACAGATTTTTTAAAGTTATTAAATACTTCAAAATATAGAAAATAATACCTTCGTTGATAGCAAGGCCATACGGTAGATGCTTGACGATCATAATTACAAATACAAAGTGAAATATTATTAGAAGGTATTGTATCTTTTTGAATGCAATCCTTTCGTGAAACACTTTTGCCCGGAAAAGGTAATTCGCATTCACAGTCGGAGAGTACCGGCTCAAATTGGACGTAGCGAAAGCCACCTGAAGAAACAAGCTTATAATTGACAAATTTAAAGAAAAATGAATTCTCACCTGGATTCTGTGCACTTCGTCGTTCTCGTGATGGACCGTAACGTTGATGCGCATCTTTACTGTAGATAACAGCCTGATGATAAGCGTCCAACTTAAAAGAATTACCTATAAAATTTGATTTCTTTGATTGGAATTATTAATTTTAAATACCGTTTCACTAATTTCCGGCACCGTACTCGCTAAATGTTTTTTGAACGGATTGAGACTAAAAATATATGTTAATTATGAAAAAAAAATTTATGCAATTGCTGTATTTTCACCTGCAAATCGTAACGGCCGGAAAAGCAGCGTTTTCAAATTGAAGCTGAAGTATAAGTTATATAAAAGATTTTTATTAGAAAAATTATTTTTTACCTCAACGCTGACAATTTTGTCTTTGCGTTGGAACTTGTTGAAAACCAAAATGCACTGATAAATGAATAGACCTACAGAGCAAATGCTTAATGTAGTCCATAAACAGCGGGCATACCATTTCTTTGCGTTAATAGCCTAGAATATATGCATATGTACATATTATGGTAATTTTATTTAGAAATACAATCCATATATTTATTTATTTCGACAAACAAGTACAATATAATCGAAAATGAATTTTAAAATTCGGAAATCGAAATTCGGAAATTTTTTTATAAAAAAATTTTTTCTTACAAAAATCAATATTTTTTCGATTTTTAAAATTTCCTATATTTCCGAAAAGTAGCGGAAATCGGAATTCCGATACACCCCTGATACGTACACTCATTTTTGCAAATAAAAAAACAAATAAAAGAATAATACCAATGGAATTCCATGAGCAGTAGTGGACTCGGCAAAATTATGAGCTTCATAGCGTAGCTCGTCCTCAGCGGCCATTTTAACCGATCGGCTAACGTCCTTAACACGGAGTCCAAGATCGAGAATTGATGAATGTCTGTGTAAAAGTGGCGGTTGCTCGGGTTGAATTTGTGCTTGCGAGGCGGCCTGTGCCAATACAGCCGCCGAAGCGGCTGCGTTTACGCGCGCAATGACTTCTAATGAAGGCGCGTTAGATTTTTTGGGCAGACGGTGCGGTATCGATGCACTCGTGCTGCCATCACCAGTACCCATACGCAACGGCACTCCCTTGACAGTGGCTAATGCGTAGGTGGGTGGTAAAATTTTTTCATCTTTAATTTGATATTTTTTACCCTAAGTTCTTATAAATAAGACGCGGCCATTCGAAGAATTTTTGAATTTTGACTTGGCCTTCATCCTGTTATTTTGAGTTTGTGAAGCATGAAGTTTAATAAATTCATTAAAGCAGGCCCAAACTGTAGTTTAAAAAGTTTGAGCTAAACTTCGTTTATAACAGAATGAAGACCAAGTAAAAATTCAAAAATTTTTCGAACGGTCGCTTTTTATTTACCAGAACTTAAGGTAATTTGTTTCAATTCAAACATTTAATTCTTACCCGTTTGCTGAATTCTCGCCGATATATCAAATTCATTGTTGACTATTTCATCCTCATCATCGTCGCTTACCATAATTCGTGCTCGAGTTATGGGCTCCGTCATTGTAGTCGGGGAAAAAGATATCGTTTGAAGCTTAGTATCATTATAGTTATCTACATTTTATATTAAATACAGATCATAAGAATTATACCAATGATGTAGCGACATTTCCGCATTGCATTTTCAAATTTAGTTAACCTTTTGAGGTCCATAATCCTACTTTACAGAAAGGTGATTTTTGCTATTGGATTCAGAATTTAATTCTCTATCTGACATATTTTAAATTTTTTTTCAATTTAACTTATAAAAAGTTACAGCTAAAAAAGTAAAATCTCTAGAAATTTGATTCAAAAAATATTGGATAGAGAACTAAATTCTGAATCTAATAGGCTAAAATTAATTTTCAAAAAATATTTTTATAATTCTCAAAGTTAGCCAAAGTTGAAAAATGCGCAAATGTCGGTGTGCCATACCAATAACTATGGTAGCGGTGGAGGAGGCTAACGAGGCACGATCAGCCTCAACTTCATTTTCATTCAAACCATTAATCTGTCTTGAATGATAACTTTCTTCCGCCATGGCTCTTATTAAAATTGGACTCGAGTCAACACCCTCACAAATTGAAACCGATTTTTTGGGTCTTTGTCGAGCTTTGGGTTCATCGGAGATCATTGACTCCGTTGACGAAATTGACAATATTGAAGCCCTTATTCTAGGATCTGCCGGAACTAAGGACGCAGAAGAAGCATTTATATTATTATTGCGACCATTCAAATTATCGTTCTTCGCGAATGGTATATTTGTGGGATTTTCGTTTGAATACATATTTATTAGAGATTTTTGGCGTTCGTCGAGTGAAAAACGCTTTCCGTTTGGGCTTTTTTCTGCTTGAGGCTGCAATGATGTCCGACGATAGCCCAAATTTTGCAATGAGTTTTTCTAAAAATCAACTTCTATAACATAAATTCTAAGGACTAATTCTAGATAATAACTAAATGATCTTTACTTTGCATTTTAATGATTTTTTAAATTTCAATTTTTTGTTTTTTTTTTCTTCTACTTTTATTTCATTCCATTTCAATTTCCTCTTTTCTTTTTTCATATGTTGCTTTTCTTAAATTAACTTTTTCTTTTACATTAAAGTCTTTTAAAATCCATAAAAGCTGAAGCAATTTTTGAGAAATAAAAATTTTTACAAATTTTTTAGCCTTTATTATTTATGCATGGCACTTTTCGGGAGAAAAATTTTTAAACCGAAAATTTTTTACGAAAAAACAAAAAAAAAATCGAAAATTAAATTTGTTAAAAAATTGAAAAAAATTGGAAGTAATTTTTGTGTGCAAAAAATGTTCATAAATATATTATGAAAGAAAAAATTGAAACAAAGACGAAAGAAAAATATAAAGAAATAATATAAATGAAGAAAAAGAGAAAAATAAAAAAATTTAAAGTTCGTTCCAGAAATAAAAAATTAAAAAATATATTATGCATATAATTAATTAGGTATAATAAAAATATATACATAATACAATTTTAAAAATTATTTTTAAAAAACCAAAATAAAAAAGAAATTGTTAGTAAAAAAAGTTCTAAAATGGAAGCATTAAAAGCTAAAAATGATACAAAAATAAAGTGAACTTTATTTTAAAGAGCTAATTTAAATCGAGTTAAATTCTTTAAATTTGTTTTTTGTTCTATTTTAGAACTTTTTTTCTCCTATTTTGAGTGATAATATAGGTAATTCTTTATTATTAATTTTATACATGTATTAAAATAGACTAGAAATAAGCTTTTTTGAGAATCCCTTAAATAGTTCTTAAATAATATACCAAAGAATTTTTTTTTAATTTTGCAAAAAATTGTCTAATATTTATTAATAAAATTTACATTAGGTATGTTCATTTTGTTAAATTTTTTCTACCTTTAATAAATTTGTAGCTTTGGGTTTCTGAATTAAAGGCTTGAGTTCATCTTCGTCATGATATGATGCGTTTTGGAATTTTTCCACTCCACGCATTCCAGCGAATTTAGCGTCACGACGGCTGCGCTTACGCTTTAAGCTAATTGCGCGGCGCGCCATTTTTAGAACTATATAATTTTTAGATAATACACATTTTTCACATAATATTAATAGTACTATTTGTAAAAATTATAAAATTTTCTTGCCAAAATAGAAAAATATTATAATTTCATAAATGTATTTGATAAAGTCGATTTAAAATTAGGTTTCTAGTAAAGAGTGACTTTGCTCCAAGTTTCAAAAGTTTTTCTGTTATTTAACAATTTTTCAAAACAATAAAAATTTTTTATATATTCATTATGTAGCCTTAATATTTTTCTAGAGGCCAAAAAAGAAATTAGATACTCGTTTTTATTGAATCACAAAATTTTCATGTCAAAACAAAAAAAAATGGCCGGAGCTATTTGGAGCCAAGTCACCATTCTAGTCCAAATCAAAATCAATTTTTGTTCAAAAAAATTCAAAATTAGGCCAAGTTCTAACTCATTTGTTCCGATTCGATGAAAAAAAATAAAAAGTCAATATTCATAATTATTTCCAGTGTCTCCCACATTTTGGGCCATTCCAAAAAAATCCAAAAAATATTTTTGTGGTTTTAATGGGCCCCGTGGGTAAATGGGTAAATTGTTTTTTCTTTTTTTTTAAATATTTTCCGTCTTTATTTTCTTTACATTCCAACCTTTCTTTTTCTTCACTTTCATTATTATTTCTTTGTTACTTTTTTTACTTCATTTCCATTTTTACTTTTTAAATTTCTTTTTTTCTTAATTTTTGGTTTTAAAATTCTATTAATATTAACAATAAAAAAGTAATAAAACAATTAGCTAATAAAAAATAATTGAATAGTAGAAGTTTGGATATTAAGTGAAAGTTATTATGTTATTTTTTTGCAATATTTAAGGTATTATTGTTTCAAAAAAGATAATTGTAAAATTGTGTTAGAAATAAAATGAGAATATAACTTGAAATGTTTCCACGTCAAATGTTTCAGGAAGGCATAATTTTAACTAGTAAGGAAATTTCATTTATTCCAATATTGGATATTCAAAAAGTTTCAATCGCTTGAGATTCTCCTCGAGTGACTCAATCTGCATTTCGTCGGTTTCATTACGGATGCTTTTATAAAGTACGGTAGACCTACAAAAAATAAACCAAAATAAATTAATAATAAAATATAATTATTTTTAATAGAAAATGGTAAAAAGATATAAAAATGTGCTCTGCTTGGACTTACAAATATCTCTCTCCAAAGCTGGGCAATACGGTTACGACGAGTTTTCCCTCCATACCGGGCATATTTCCAACTTGAATCGCAGCCGTTACATTTGCACCGCCAGAGATTCCTTAATTAAGCTAAATATTAAAAAATAAATGTTTGAAAAATTTTACCACACAATAGTCCCTCTTCCATGGCCATTCTGCGTGCCATAATGAGCGCCTCGTCTGAATGAATCCGGATTACTTCATCATAAATTTTTGTGTTTAATACCTGAGGTACAAATCCCGCACCGATTCCTAAAAATATAAATTTTTAGTTTTGTACAACAAGCCATTGTTGATCAGATCAAACAAGAGAAGTTCATTTGTAAATAAATTTTTTGTTAAAATTTGCCTTGTATTTTGTGGGTGCCTGGTGGATTTCCGCTTAGAACAGAACTTTCTTCTGGCTCACAGGCGTAGATCTGAAATAATGTAAAATTAGCATTTTTGGTATGATAAGTAAAAATGCTAAAAACTTTCACCTTTATTTCTGGATTCTGTTCCTTAAGATAGGTTCCAACGCCTGTTATGGTACCGCCCGTTCCAACCCCAAAAACACCGGCCGCTACAGTAGCATTGGTTTGACTCCATATCTCCGGTCCTGTGGTTAAATAGTGCACATTAGGATTGGCAGGATTTTCAAACTAAAATTTCAACTTTTATAATTTAATAAAATTATTGCACAATTAAATGCCAGCGATGCAATTATTATGAAATATTAATTATATAAACCTGCTGTAAGACAAACGCGTTTGGAATTTCTTTGGCGAGTTCATAAGCGCGCTGTATGGCGCCTTTCATTCCTTTCGCCGAATCCGTAAGGACCAGTTCAGCGCCATAAGCTCGCAAAAGAGTACGCTGAAATAATAATGTTAAAAAATATATATGTTACGGGAAGATAAGATTCCCGGTCATATACGTATATGGACGGAAATCTTATTTCCCCGTAACATAAAGAAAGAATATACCGGAAATAATTTTTAAAATTTAGAAAATCGAAAATCGGACCATCCCACTGATATGTATATAGAGATGGGTCGTGCTAGCATTATTAAAATTATTTCCATTATTAAGCAAACGGTTAATATCTGAAAAAATATCATAGCGTCTCGTTTCTCTGGCCGTCGGACCAAAGCCATCGCCGTTTTTTCGCCAATGCAATTTCGGGTATATAAGCGAAAAATTCAAGCCCATCTCCAAGAAACAATCAATCCTGGTTGTGTTCACCAATTGCATTATTTCGATTCCGGTTTGACTCGGCCAAGCTAGAGTTAAGTCAATACCAGTGTTTGTGGTTCACTGGACCCTCTGGGCACCATTCCCAGTGTTGGTACGTCCCACGCTAACTGAGTCAGCCGGATGAGAAAGTATTGTGATGGTGCACAACTATGATTCCACATGACACAACGAACCCGCAATTACGCCGGTGTGCGGAACGCGAACTGTTGGCTTGCTTGGCCGAATCAGCCCTTCCGTTGCCCAAGATAACATGGCAGTCGTGGCATAGTCGCGTATAATCGTGGCATTGTCATGGCCTAGTCGGATCGAAAATTAAGCAATGATTTCGGCCGCACCAACCTTTTGCCACTTTTGAAATTTTTTTTCAAATTTTTTTGAAATAAAAAACAAAAAAATGCATGATAATGCATGAGAAAACGTATTAGGTGGCGAGGGAAAGAGTACATTAATTTGGAGAATTCAAAAATTCGAATAATCTCAAAACTAAATGAATAAATTGGAAATGCCTCTCCGGCGGCAGCGCTTGCGTTGCCCAACAAATTGCGTCCGATGCGCGTGACGGTGGCGCGATGCGGTCGCAGCAATAAGTCCGCGCGCTGCTTGATTTTCAAATAGCAATGAACAAAAAAGAAAAAAGCTTACACTTAGATCTAATATAGCACCTGATCTGATTTAGAAATACGTATATGATCGTTGGGCGAGAAAATACGTATATGGCTGGGAATCTTATTTTCCCAAAACATGTATATCATTTAAATAAACTAAATTTTTTATGCAATTTAAAATTTCCAACTCTCTCCAAGCTCAATGAGGCTGGCATGGTCAAAACGAGTTTATAACCGCGTGCGGCGGCTACAAATGCCAAAGCTATTCCCGTGTTCCCAGAAGTGGGTTCGATGAGAGTGCTAATGCCTGGCGTAATATGACCCTCCTTTTCAGCGGCACAAATCATCGAATAACCAATGCGGTCCTTTACCGAACAGGCCGGATTTAGGTACTCTAGTTTCACAGCTAAATTATTAAAATGAATTATATTAAAAAAATTCAAACTAAAACATAGTAATTACCGATTTTTGCTTTGCAATCTCCGGGCACTTTATTAAGGTATACCATTGGCGTATTACCAATAAGACTACATGCGTCCTCACCAATGCAATTCCGAGATGCCATTTATTTTGAATAAAATGTAACCGAAATAATTTGTAGCGTATAGAAAGAAATTTATCTATATATAAATATATATTAATTTATGTTTTATGAAAATTTCTTTTATATTTAAGCAAAAATATTTGGCAGTTTTTAAAATTAAATTAAAAAGAATTTTTATTTAGATATGTTCTCGCGAACATGACGTTTATGCAAATTATTCAAAATTTTCAGAGATTGAATTTTTTAAAATCTTTATGATTCAAAAGAGATGAAACCACAATAACAATTCCAATTAAATTAAAAATCTATATAAATAATATTTAAAAAAGTCCAAGTGAACGACAAAAATTGCATTTATTAGATCTTAATTTAAAAAAAAATGAAAAAATTAAATTTTAGTCCACTCCATAATTGTAGAATGCAATTTGAGAAGAAAAGCAAATAAATATGAAAGATTTCGATAGTCAGAAAAGGGAAATTTCCATTTTATATCCAGCGAAATAATAACAATAATAATAAACACAACAAATACAATAAGAAAATAAATATAATATTAAACAATAAGAAAATATCGTTTAATTCTAATTTTGCTTTTACGAAAAAAATAATGATGATTTAGGTATCTTTAATTAACTCAAAGTCAAAATTAGGAACTAATTTCAAAAACATTATAGAATAAAATAGGACCAGAAAAAAATATTTATTAAATAAAATAAGGCACTTTAAAGTTCATTTTTCTTTTTAATGTCTACATCGTCAAGATCAACGTCAGAAAGGTCAATATCCTCAACGACGGGAAGCTCGCCATCCTTGCCATCCCAGGCAGAAACATCTTCGACCTTGGGGAATTCTGTGCCGCGCATAGAAGATGTTTTTCCGCGACCGTAAGACAAATCTCGAAGGAATTCACCAATCCCATCCACGCCAAATGAGCCAGTCAAGGTACTAAACTTCAGCTTGCGTGGATTTGCAGCAATTAGGGCCGGATAGCCGAAGCCGCCTATGCCAAAGGCCTCTTCGAAAGCTGGCTGTTGGCCGGCCTCCGTCCAAATCCAACTAAAATAAATCAATTTAAATGTTGATAAAAAAAAATTTGAAATAAGATAACTATTTAAAAAAAAAGCTAATAGACAAAGGAACTAGAAAAAATAACAATATACCCCCAGGGATTGCGTTTAAATCGTTCAATAAGTTGCTTCATCATGTTTAAATACTCATTTCGACACTGGGATTGGCAATCCAAAATATGCGGTAAAAATGCCACGATACATAGTTGCCGATCGCGGCATGACTCATCGACCGAAGCTTGCGATATGGCCTGACGCAACTCCGGTGGCTCCACGTTTTCGGCGGCTTTTGCTAATGCCCATTGAACTATGTCATTGCTAAAAACAAAATGGTCATTTTAAACCATTTAAAATTACTAATAAAACAAGTGCAAGCTTGTAAACTAAGAGAAATTACATTAAATAAATACTTATAAATGTTATATGTAAGACTATAATATTAAATTAACCTAGTTCTTCCGCCATCGTACTCAGTAGCGTCATCAACAGATTTTGAACCAGGAGCAAAAAATTTAATTGTTGGAAAGCCGCGAATACCGAAACGATTGGCAATTGTAGTATGAACAGTAGCGTCCAAAGCACCTAACTAAAAAGAATCAGTCAATAAGTTTGAAAAATTCCGATATGATAATAATCAAAAAACATAAAAAGCAAAAGGTTTCCTACCTTAATTTTGCCCTTAAGTTGCGTAGCTGCCGAACGCCAATGTGGCTCCAAATTTTTACAGTGGCCGCACCATGGTGCGTAAAACTCCACTAGCCAAATATCTTTACTATTGAATACGTTGGATTCAAAATTGGCGTCGGTCAAGGTAATAACATCTTTTGTCGAGCCGCCAGAACTCGAATCTGATCCTGAAGAGCTTGATGAAGACTTGCCGCTAAGGCGTGCATTGGCTGTTGCTCGTAGTTCACTAATCGCTGCATCAATTAAAGCCTGAGAGGTTCGAGCTCCTAAAAATAAAAAAAATTAAAATATTTTAATCAAAAATATTTTTAAATTAAAAAAATAGAAATATATTTTTAAAATCATACCATTATAGTCAACGGGCTTATTCTTGTTGCCACCAAAAATTTTAATTGTCGGGAAGCCTTGAATACCGTATGGAGAACCGACAGATTGATGTTGAGTCATGTCAACCGCACCCACTTTGACGAGTCCCTTCAGTGCTTTGGCAGCTTTTTTGTACTCGGGCACAAGATTTTTGCAATGACCACACCTTAATAAAAAAAATTTTTTTAAGCCAAAAAAATAAAAATATATTTAAAAAATAATCAAAAGTTTGAAATACCACGGAGCGTAAAACTCGACTATCCAAATTGAATTATCATTAAGAACGCGTGTCTTAAAGTTTGTATCCGTCAGTTCAATGACGTCATCCGAATTATCGTAAAGGCCCAGCGTTAGTGAAACTAAAACAAAAAATGTATTATAAATGTATTCTACATTTATTAGTGCTGTTTTCTGTCGCCAAATAGTGTCCACCCTTTCCGGTCTCTAATTTAAAAGATGTCCAATCATAACTATCCCAAAATCAGAGTCGGAGAAGACAATAGATTTTTTTTGGTCCGACCCTTCTATAGTCCTGTGGGGTTCTAAATAGTCTAAAAAAATTTTTAATATCATAACGGAATATGGGATAATTGGGTATGGTGAGTACTAAAATTAAAGTCTTTTTTTAATCTGAACCATGCAATTATTTCCGAGAAGCTGAGCATTTTAAGAAGGATGTATGAATGCCGCGTTTGCGGCAGGCCCAAAGTTACACATATTACATATAAAATAAAATTACCGCATAAAAATAAAATCGTCAATGTGATCCGAAACATTTTCTAAAAATATTTAATTTTTGTAATTAAAAACATAATATGTAATAACGAATTGTAAAAGATATTTAATGTTTTTTAATAATATAAAAATTAAATATGGAAAAAAAAATTTTTTTTTATCTCTAATAATTATGTCAAAAATTTTAAAATTAGTAAACATCACGAAAAATTAAGGGACGTAAAAAGCGATCAAAGAAGAAATGTAAAAGCAAAAAGGCGAAACAATCTGATTGAGTCCTTTTGCGCAAATCAGAGACCTTTCGTGGGTAAATTTGATTGGACAAAAATTGAAAGACGAAACGCAAAAAACAAACTTTTTTAAATTACTAACTAATTATCTTTTGGAGCATTGGGTTTGCCTACTTATGTTAAAAGGTAATGTTAACATATAATGTTAACATAAGCATAATATTAACATAAGTATAAGTAGCATCCGGTTGATTACGTTAACATGTTAATTATGTTAATGTTAATTATCTTAACATGTTAACATAATCAACCGGATTTTGTTTATAGTTATTATAATAAATATAAATTTTTTAATGTGAAAAATATTATAAAACTTCATAATTTTTAAATGTTTATATTTTTGTTTTTGTTTGAAAGTAATTTATGTGTTTACAAATTTACAAAAAATTTTTATAAATATTTTTAGTTTACTATTATTTTTTTAAATATTTCGTAAATTTTTTAGCAAAAATGAAGAGATTTGACGTTGTTTCAACCAATATTGTTATTTGATTACAAATTGAATAGTTTTTTATATTATAAAAACCCATAAACATAAACTTACTAATAACTTCAATTCACTATTACAATGTTGGATTAAAATATTTGCATAAATTTCTGTTTTTATATTTTAGGTTCTTACAAACAAAATTTATTAAAAATTAAAAATTTTAGTTTTTTTTTCAAAATTGGTATATATTATGACTCATAATTTGAGTGCAAGGAATTTGAATTTTCGAGGATTTTGCCTTTCGAAAATTTCGAAAAAATTTTTTATTAACTCGAAATGTTTTATCATACATGTTATAAAATTGCTTTATCACAAACTTTTAAAGTTGGCAAAAATTTTACAATCTCATTACTAGTACCACGAAACTACTTTTCGTTCGAAGACAAACTCGCCATTCGGCACATCTGCAGCGGTGGCGAGATACACGGGCGTGTCCGCTCCCTCGTCAATTGTCAATAGACCCTTATGATTTGACATATCAGTATCCACGTATCCGGGACAACACTAAAAAAAATCGTAAAAAATAGCCCGAAAAGAACTTTTAATTAACAATTGGAAAGACGTACCGCATTCACCGTAATATTGCGGAATTTGAGCAGTCGACTTTGGAGAATCGTATATGCAATGGCTGCCGATTTTGAAATACGATATGCCGAGGTAGGAAAGCCAAGTTCCTCGCGATTATTGTCCAAACAAGCTCTAAATTCCAACCCACAAATTAAAACTTAGCTATTATAATTTTTGAGATGAAAATACTTTTTATAAGCCTCAACGAATTGATCGATTTGCTCTTCAGTAACATGCGGACTTGAAAGTACAGCCGCCCAATCGCCGCCATAACCGTTAAAATTACGACCACCAATATCAAAGGAATTTAGTCTCCCAATCGTACTACATATATTCACTACACTAAAATTTTGAAAATTTTTTATTTTAGATTTAATTTAATCTAAATACTTTTTAAATTGCTTTTCATTTGCAAATTTTTTTAATGCATTTGAAAATAAAAATTACCGTCCATAATCTTTGATGAGAGGCTGCAAATGGCGAGAAATACGTTTAGTGCCATAATAGTTTATATCAATGGTGACTTGGGCCTGGATGTGTGGAGGCTCCTTGGCATCGTTCTTAAAATTTTATCATTGCGCCATTAAATAAATATAAAATATTTGTGATTGATGAAATAGATATAAAATTTACAGAAAAAGCGAATCCAGCATTATTAATAAGGACATCAATATTTCCATGTTTCTGTTTAAGATGGTCGGCTATTGCGGCACAACTTCCCTCATCTGTTATGTCTAACTGATGGAATTCTACTTCCGACTTTTGAGCATTACCCAACTCCTTAATGACTTTTTGCATTGAAGTTTGACCTAGTTGGACGTTTCGTGCTAAAAAAATTGAAAGTGCTGAAAAATAAAAACAAATCAAAAAATAAATTTATTTAAATACCAGTTAAATAAACAATGGCGTTATCGACGGTTTTCGCGAGAGTTCGTACAATCGCATAGCCGATTCCTTTATTGGCGCCAGTAACCTAAAAAGGAAATTAGATTAAATTAAATTATTTTTGTAAATGTAAAAAAGTTATAAAACTAAATAATTAAAATTTCAAAAAAAATTAAAAATAGGAAAAAATTCACTTACTACAAAAATTTTTTTATTCATGTCTGGCGGAATAAATGAAATAAAGCAAAAATACTAATCTTATTGTACTAAAATTAAAAATTAATTTCAGTATTTTATGTTTTAAAAGGTTAAACTAAAATCAAAAAATAAATCAAAAAATTTCAATTTTAAATTGAAAATTACGAAAAATACAGGTAAATAAAAAAATTTTCAATTGAATTCTTTACAAATAAAACTATAAACTAGAAACTAGAAGAGATTATTAAGTGTGAAAAATACAGGTAAATAAAAAAATTTTCAATTGAATTCTTTACAAATAAAACTATAAACTAGAAACTAGAAGAGATTATTAAGTGTGAAAAATGAAAAACAAGAAAATTATAATCCTATTTAATAAAATTAATTAACAAAAATAGAGAGGAGAGAACTGAAATTATATTCGAAATTTTGTAATTTTTGTTGAATATTATTTGACCCAAAAAAGATCAAAAATGACAAAAAGTTTGTGCCGCCAGATCATTGCTCTATCTTCGGTACTATGCCACGAACAACAAATTCTTCGAAAGAAGGGGATCGGCAAAACAAGCCAGCGCTTAGCGTTTTCCCACACCGGGATACTTTGCGAGTTCGATGTGTCATTGAGAAGACGCCGAAGAATGGACTGATTATACATCTTTTCATCTGGTTAGCTGTTTGACGTACCCAATTACACGAAGTAAGAATACTCGAAGGTCAATGAAATGATGTCCAAGTCCAATGAACAACAAGCAATGGAATTCGATTAACTCTAGTTTGGAATAAGATTGAATAAACAGTGAAACAACCACAATTCATTAATATTTTTTGCGTGATGGGCTAATTAATTTTTTCGCTTATATAACTCGGAGTTCACTGACTGAAAAATTGCGATGCGCCATCATATATAATTTAAAAAATGTTAATTTCGTTATCATTCAAATTCTTAAAACACATATTTTCAATCAATAAATACCTATTATTATATTTAAAATATTTTTATCTATTTTTATTTCGTCGATTTTTTTTATTATTTTTGTTTTAAATTATACTTTTTCAATTATTTCTTATTATTATTATTATGATTATAATCATCAGCTGATTATCTGAAAAATCGAAAATTGAAAAATTCGACCTAGGTCCACTTCCGTCAGAGCAACTTTTTTTCTAACAGAGCAATCGATCTCAAACTTTACCCACATACAGAGAAATATATGGCAAACAACATAGAAAATTCTATTTTTGACTTTCCAAATTCAATTTATTAGAAATACTCACCTTCGTGGAAATGACTCCCGAAGTGGATGCTTGGTTGGACGACGAAATCGGGGACACAGAGTCGACACATGATGTCGGAGCGGCTTCATCCGATTTGCGATTTTTTGCTTCATTTTCAGCTATCATTTGCTCGGGCTTTTCCATTCTAACTTTCCCCTTTCTTTCCCTTAATTTACTTTTTATCTGAAAAACTGAAAATTTACAAAACACTGAAATTTCAGTAAAACGTATTTTACAATAACACTAGGCATTCAATTGGTCTGAAATTTTACCAACTTATAGAACAAAGGACGGGGAACAAGATCTATGAAGCCGATTTTTCATTTTGGATTCTAATTTGAATGCAAAAATAGTTTTTACATTAAGTGAGAAAAGTAGGCATAATAGAAAAGGCAAAAATTGGAGTAAAATTTTTGCATGTGATGTTGCAAGTTTATAATCATTCGATTCAGAATTTTATTGGCTTTCTTTTGTGCATACACTCTTTATATTAAAGCAAAATTAATGTAGTTGATTTTACTAAAAAAGTATAACAGATAAATTATAAAAAATAATTTTATACATAATGCCACTATCATCACTTCTAACGTGGAGTGCATCAGCATTGTTAAAAGTATTATTATTTTTTCTAGAAAGGCAAAATTTTAAATGCGAAAATAGAATTTTTATTTTTCAAAAATAAAATGAATCTTCAAATTGACTTTAAAAATCCATTTATTTAAGCGTATAAGAAAATAGAAAAGAAATTAAAATAGAAAAATACAAATCGGTAGATAATATCTAGAATATGCATTTAAATACATTTAAAGTCAAAAAAATAATTTTTTAGTAGAAAAATATTGCTAATTTTAATGTTAATTTAATTGTTCGAATATATTCTCATAGAAAAAATTGGTAATTTAATTCGCTAAAATATTAATTTGCTTTAAAAATAAAAGAAACTTAAGTCGAAAATAATTGATTAAAAAAATTATTTACCTACATGCATTTAACAAGTAAATAATTTAAGAATTTATGTTTATTCTTTTTTCATGTATGTTCAAAATTTATGCCTACGATAGTTGAAAATTTATAATTATAATTTAATTTTTCCATTAATTTTTTTTTATCAAAATCACCAAACTATTCAAATTATTCATTCAATTAAATAAGAAAAAAATGGAAATAAGAAATAAAATAAAGAAGAATAGAAAGAAAGATAAAGGTAATGCTAAACTAAATCGAGCAAACAGGAAATGATAATAAAAAATAATACATATATTATGTATATCCAAATATTCATAAATAAGTCGCACAAATTATGTACATATTTATTGTGGATGACATACATTTTTCGTCCTTTAACAAATGGCGCTTTTTGCTTTATAATAATTTTAGAATGTGAAGAGAAAAAAAATACAAAGTGAAAGAATGCACTCACACACATTTATATACCAAGTGCGCTGTGACAAAAGCACGAAAAGACACGATGCAAGGTCAAAACACAATTACACATACATTTATTTAAATAATTTTACTTAGCGAATCTCTTTCTGCATAAGAATAATACATATGTATATGTAATATAAGTATATATAAATGCGGAGAATTACGCAAAAATATATTTTTAATATATTAAATTTTTTTTAATATATTAAATTTTATGTTTCACGAAAAACATTTTCCATATACATATTTCGAAAATATTGTACAATTTTGGTGTAAAATTAAACTCAAATATTTTTAAACTTTTTATAAATGGTACGTCGTAAACACTTATAAAAAGTTTAAAAAAATGGTATAATATTATACATATATATATACTTATAAAATAAATATTTTTTAATATAAAATGTAAGTATCTGTTTATTTTTATGCTACTCCTTTTCTTTTTCAATTTCCAAAAATATAGCTTTTCTTTTTTGGGATAGACATTAAGTAGAAATGAGAAAGTAGAAAAAGACAAAGTATTAATGCAAAAAATTGCCTTTTCAGAGCTGCCATTGTTTTTTTCAATTATGTAAAGAAAAAATTGTTTTGGCGAAGACTTAAGTCCAAGTTTAGGCTTAAAATAAACATTTGTGGCCATTTTTATTTTATTTTTTAATGTTCTTATTATTGCACTCTAAGATTTTACGATTTCTAATAATAAATAAATATAAGTATTTATAATATGGACGAAGAATTTGTATGTATTTTATTTCAGATTAGAGACTGATAAACATAAAGTAAGAAAATTATGATAGACGAAGGCGCACCCCCTGACCCAGTTCTTGAGGTCCCGCCTCCCACAGAAATCAAAGTTCTAGAGACCGTAGACGATATTCAAAACAGGCGCACAGAAGTTCTCGATCATTACTCCCAATTTAAAGAATATGCCAAAAATAAAAGAGATCGATTAGAGGAAGCTCGACAATTTCAATACTTTAAAAGGGACGCCGACGAGCTCGAAATTTGGATTCTCGAAAAATTGCAAACAGCGTCAGAAGAGTCTTTTAAAGATCCAACAAATTTGCAGGTACAAAAGTAATCTAATTTTTACTTAACTTGTATTTTATTTTATTTTAGGCTAAAATCCAAAAACATGAGGCTTTTGTGGCTGAAGTGCGAGCGCACTCGAATGCCATCACAAAATTGGACAAAACTGGACATGACATGATTCAACAGGGTCACTACGAAAAAGAGACCATTAAAGTCTGTAAATTTATAAATTATTTATAAATAAAAATAAATTTTAAAATCAATTTTGTTTATTGTATTTATTTTTTATTTATTTATTTTGATTAAAATCACAAATTTTTTTCAAAATATTCTAAATTTACTTTACAGAAACGTTTGGAACGATTACATGAACTTTGGAACCAACTATTCACACGGCTAGACGATAAAGGCGTTAAGTTACAACAAGCTCTCAAACTATTACATTATATCCGCCAATGTGATGAAATGCTGTACTGGATTAAGGACAAGACGGCCTTTGTTAAGGCCGATGACTTGGGTCAAGACTTAGAGCATGTAGAGGTCATACAACGAAAATTCGACGAGTTTCTCAAAGAGCTTGATAATCATCAATATCGTATTGCTGACATAAATCAAGAAGTATTGTAAATCAAACTAAAAAATAATTTTTATATTTTTTAATTATGAAGCCAGTTATCTAATGGATAATATAAAAAATACATGGTAATATAAAAAAAACTCAAACATAAAAAAATTATAAAATTAGGCGGAACGTCTTGTCGAGGAAGGCCATCCCGAACAAGCACAAATATATAACAAGCGTGAAGAAGTGAACGAGGCATGGCACCAGCTTGGCACACTTACGGCTACACGGTTTAAAAATTATTATTTGCAAGATTTAGTCTTTTTAAATTATCTCTAAAAAAATTTCGTTATATGCTGGCAGAGTAGAATATAAAATTTTTAGTCGAGAGCGTCTTTTTGGCGCCCAGCAGGTCCAACGTTTTAACCGCGATGTAGACGAGACTTTAGCATGGATGGGCGAAAAGGAACCAACCCTTTCATCGGACGATTTTGGTCGAGATCTCAATAATGTTCAGGCACTTCAGCGAAAACACGAGGGGACAGAACGAGATTTGGCAGCTTTGGAAGCCAAGGTTTAAAAAAGGCTACTGCCCATTTTGTTAAAATTTTACTGTCGATCACACATAAGTTTAAGATGGAAAAGTTATCAGCCGAGTCCGAGCGATTGGGACAAAAGTATCCGGATCATGCCGACGCAATTCAGTCCAAAATGCAAGAAGCCCAAGATCGCTGGGCAGCGCTTAAAAACGGAGCCCATGCTCGCAAAATTGGCCTGGATCGATCCTATAATCTACACAGATTTCTCGCGGATTATCGAGAGTTAGTGGATTGGATTAAAGGCATGAAGGTCCTGGTCGCAGCAAGTGAACTAGCCAAAGATGTTGCCGGCGCGGAGGCTCTTCTTGAAACTCATCAAGTACTTTTGGATTATTAAACGAGTTTTCAGAATGTATTATAAAGAGCTTTTCAGGAACACAAAAGCGAAATCGATGCTCGAAAGGATAGTTTTAAATTGACCGCCGAAACAGGTCAACACATACTCGATGAAGGCATTCCACAGGCGGACGAAATTCGTGACTATTTACAAAATCTTGCCAATGAGAAAGATGAACTCGCCAATTTATGGGAAGAGCGTCGTATATTGTATGAACAATGTATGGATCTGCAACTTTTCTATCGGTGCGGCAAAACCTCACTATTATTAAATCAGCAAAATTTTAAATACATATAAATTAATATATAATAACGTAGGCCTATGCATATGAAAACGAACTCATTTTTCAAAATAAAGCATTGATGTTTTTTTAAAATTTTTAATTATCTTCAGGGACACGGAACAAGCCGAGACCTGGATGACCAAGCAAGAAGCCTTTCTTGCAAATGAGGATTTGGGCGATTCACTAGACAGTGTGGAATCTCTGCTAAAGAAGCACGAAGATTTTGAAAAGTCTCTGGCAGCACAAGAGGAAAAGATTCATGCTTTAGACGAGTTTGCTACGAAACTGGTCGAAGGCGGACATTATGCAGCTGATGACGTTGCAAGGCGTCGGGAGGCGGTAAAACATTTTTGTATTCGCTCAAATTATTCTCATATTTTTTGTCACTTATATTATTGTATAAGTATAGCATCAAATAAATATGTGTAATAATGAATAACTTAGTTTTAGTTACTAAATCGTCGAGCACAGCTAATGGCTCGCACGGCAGACCGCCGAGAGCGACTTAAGGAGTCATATCGAGTTCAACAATTCGATCGAGACTGTGACGAGATGCTGAGTTGGGTGAATGAAAAGCTTAAAACGGCTACAGACCAGTCTTATTTGGATCCCACAAACATACGCGGAAAATTGCAAAAACATGCAAATTTTGAGCAGGAACTTCGCGCTAACCGCAATCGCATGGACGAGATAAAGGGAGCCGCGCATGAGCTCATTGAAGCTGATCACTATGCCAAAGATCATATTAAAGTATATATCTGAATATTAAAGTATTCACCTGGTATACATATAAAATTTACATGTATATCAGGGTTATAGCAGAATTCCGATTTCTAAAAAAACCAAAATTTCGAAAATTTCGTAGCTACCGGGTGGCTGAATACTATTAATTTAAAGCTAAACCTATTTTATGAATTTTCTAAAATTGAACGAAAATTTTTTGTTATATGTAAAAGCTCAAAAACACCGACTATGGTAACCCTGAAAGGTGGGGAAAATTATCGCTTATATAGACGATGGCGAAAAAGTTGTTATGGATTTCGTCAATGGGCCAGATAAGCAGACAGTCAATGATATTTCGTTGTCAAATAAAATAAAAACAGTTGGCTTTTTTATTTGGACTTTAATTTTTTTATATTTTATAAATCCTAATGAAATTTATACCATAGACAAATTAACAAAGAATATTAACAAAAAATTTTTCATCAATTGCCTCAATTTTCATTTGCAAATTTAAAAAAATAATCTTATTATTTGTTTCTATTTCGGAAATTTGAAATTTTATCGGAATTTCGGTTTTCGAATTCCGAAATCTCAAATTTATTTTCGCGACATCCCTGTTATATATTATATTAATTTAGAATCGAATTGCCGAGGTGGAAGAGCTTTGGGCAGAATTAGCCGATGCCACTGTTAAAAAGGGAGTCAAACTTCAGGAGGCCAATGAAGAACAACTTTTTAATAGGAACATCGAGGATGTGGAACTATGGCTGAGTGAACTTGAAGGGCAGTTGTCCAGCGAAGATTACGGTAAAGACCTCATCTCCGTGCAAAACTTACAAAAAAAATTGGCATTATTGGAAAGTGATTACAACGCACATCAGGTATGAATGGGTTGTTTTATAAATGTTGCAATTATAAAATAACTATTGTAACCTTTGCAGGGTCGAATTGATGCCATCGCTCAACAGGCCCGCCAATTCGCTGAATCGCAGCATTTTAATGCTCCATTGATCCTCAAAAAACAAGAGGCACTCCAGCGTCGTTACGATGCGTTACGTGAACCTTTGGAGCGCCGACGAACTCGGCTCATGGAGTCCCTTCAAGGTAATCAACTTCTTCGCGATGTCGAAGACGAGCTTTCATGGATTCGCGAAAAAGAACAAATTGCTGCGAGCACTAATCGAGGCCGAGATCTCGTCGGAGTGCAAGTAAAAAAATTTATTTTTTAATTAATTATATCTACATTTTTTTAGAATCTCATCAAGAAACAGGTGAATCTCTTTAATGAAATCGACAACCATGAACCACAAATCGAAAAGGCTGCCGAGGCGGCTCAACAAATGATTGACGGAGGACATTTTCTTGCATCAGAGATTCGTAATACCCTTGTTCAAATGCGCGATAACTGGCAAGCTCTTAAAAGCAAGGTAAAAATACTTATTTAAAAAAAAGTTTTTAGTAAAACAATTTTTAAGCAATTTTGTAGAAAAAATTATTTTTTAGGCCAAAAAGCGCCTTCAGGACTTGCAAGATTCGTTGATGGCTCATCAGTATCTGGCAGATGCAAATGAGGCTGAGTCTTGGATGCGTGAAAAAGAACCTGTTGTGGGCAGTACCGATTATGGTAAAGACGAAGATAGTGCTGAGTCTCTTCTAAAGACACATCGAGCATTGATGTCTGATTTGGACGCGTTCAAATCCACTATTGATCAGCTGCGCAAACAGGCTGCTCAGTGCAAATATCAAGAACATCCTGGTGGCCAAATGGGAAAAGAATGCGTGGTGGCCCTCTACGATTATGTAGAAAAATCACCACGTGAAGTATCTATTAAAAAGGGTGACGTTTTGGCACTTTTAAACTCATCGAATAAAGATTGGTTAGTTGGAAAATCTTAAAGTATTTCGAAATTTAAAATTTCTAATTCAAATAAAAATTTAAATAAAATTTTTGTTTTTTAGGTGGAAAGTAGAAGTAAGTGATCGTCAGGGCTTTGTACCTGCCGCATATGTACGGCGACTAGAGCCAGGTAGTCAACATTATCATCAAGCTATTGCCGGAATGCAGCAGCCAAATACAATTAATTCCAAACAGAATCAAATAGAGGACCAATATCAAAAGTTATTAGTTCTCGGCGAACAGCGAAAACGAAAATTGGACGAAGCTTGCAAGGGTTATCAGCTTTTACGTGAAGCCAATGATTTGGCTGAATGGATACGTTCCAGAGTCTGTTTTAATATAAATTATTGAAACTAATTTTAAAATTTTAATTATTTATTTTATTTACATAATGGAATTATTTTTTAGGAGGCCGTTGCTTCGCAGAAAGAAATTGGCACGGACCTTGAGCAGGTTGAAGTGCTACAACGAAAATTCGACGACTTTAAAGGTGATCTTAAAGCTAACGAAGTTCGCCTTCAAGAAATGAATCAAATTGCAACGGCTCTAACCGCTATTGGACAAACAGAGACGGCAGTTCGAATTCGACAGCAATTGGAGGATTTAAATCAACGCTGGCGAGCCTTGGAAGAAAAGGTTAAAGTTTATTTTTCATTGTCAAAATCAATTTTCAACGTTTTAGGCCGAGGAACGTGACAAGCAATTGGGCTCTGCTCATGAAGTACAACGTTTTCATCGGGATATTGACGAAACAAAAGACTGGATTCAAGAGAAGAACGAAACTTTGGACTTTGACGATTTCGGCCGCGATCTTCGCAGTGTGCAAGCCCTTCAACGAAAACATGAGGGAGTTGAAAGAGATCTTGCAGCATTGGGCGACAAAATCAAAACACTCGATGAAAAGGTATTAAAGCATAGAGCATGTTGTAAAAATTTTTTTCTAAATATATTTTGAAAATATTTAAGGCAAACAAACTGCGTCAGACACACCCAGAAGCAGCAGAGCAAATCTATGATCTGCAGCGCCAAATTAATGAGCAATGGACACGTTTAACGCAAAAGGCTAATAGTCGTAAAGAAAAGTTACTCGATAGTTATGATTATCAGCGGTTCCTTAGTGACTACCGCGATCTAATCCAATGGATCAATGGCATGAATCAACTTGTCTCTAGTGATGAACTAGCCAATGATGTAACCGGCGCAGAGGCTCTCTTAGAGCGTCACCAAGATTATCGTACAGAAATAGATGCTAGAGCCGCAACCTTTTTGTCGTTTGAGCAGTTTGGCTCTCAGTTAATTAAAAGTAGACATTATGCGACAGAGGATGTGGCTCAACGTTTGAGAGACATAGCCGACGCTCGTCTGGCTTTAGAGAACGCGTGGATTACTCGTCGTAGGCTTTTGGATCAGTGCCTCGAGCTTCAACTTTTCTATCGGTAAATCCTATTTTTTGAATTTTAAATTTTTAGTTCAAATTATAAATATTGAAAATATATTTACATATTTAGGGACTGTGAGCAGGCCGATACCTGGATGTCGGCTCGCGAGGCGTTTCTTAATCAGGAAGATCCCGCAGGTGATAACGTGGAATCTCTTATCAAAAAGCACGAAGACTTTGACAAGGCTATCAGCTCACAGCAGGAAAAAATTAATGCATTAAACACCTTTGGAAATCAGCTTATCAATGCCGGTCATTATGATACACCCGTATAATTTTCTTTCTTCAATAAATTAAAATTAGAAAATATATTAATTTTGCTGGGTCAATTTAAATTTACTTAGACACAGCTTTGCTGGGTCAATTTGATTTTGAATTTTTATTTATACTTTTTAGGCAATTTCTTTCAAAAGAGACCAAATTTTTGAGCGCTGGAATGGTCTTAAAGGAGCACTAATTGAGAAACGTTCCAAATTAGGCGAGTCACAGACTCTACAACAATTTAGTCGAGACGCAGACGAAGTTGAAAATTGGATTGCCGAAAAGTTTCAAATCGCGCAGGAACAATCTTATTTGGACCCGACAAACATACAGCAAAAGCACCAGAAACAGCAAGCCTTTGAAGCGGAGCTTTCGGCTAATTCTGATCGAATTGCCACTCTCATTACTGCAGGTACTAAGAGGATTTATTATTGTAATCAAAGTAATTTTATTGAATTTCTACAACAAAAATTTTTAGGTCAAAAACTTATTCATAACGCAAAATGCGCAGGAGGAGAGGGCGCAGTTTCACAGCGTCTTAATACTCTTAACGATCAATGGGAATTGTTAGTAAAAAAGACGACCGAGAAGAGTCATAGATTAAAAGAAGCCAACAAGCAGAAGAGCTTTATGGCTGCAATCAAAGACTTAGAGTTTTGGTTAGGAGAGGTGGAGACTCTTTTAAGCTCGGAAGACTACGGACGAGACCTTAACTCAATTGAAAATCTTTTGAAAAAACATCAGCTTCTAGAAGCTGATATACAAGCGCATGCGGATCGCGTGGCTGAGATGAACGCTCAAGCAGATTCGTTACTAGAGTCCGATCAATTTGATCGGCCACAAATTGATGATCGACGAAAGGTTTTTTTTTAGAAAAATTTTTAATTAAAAAATTCCTAAAATCTTTTTAACATAGATTAATTTTAGGCCATTAATGATCGCTACACAAACGTGAAAGAGTTAGCTAACGAGCGGCGCGAAAAACTCAACAAAGCGATTACCGTACATCAATTCCTTCGCGATATCGATGAGGAGGAGTCTTGGATTAAAGAGAAAAAGCTTTTAGTCAGCAGTGATGATTATGGTAGGGATCTTACCGGCGTGCAAAATCTCCGGCGAAAGCACCGCCGACTTGATAATGAGCTTGCCACACATAAGGATCACGTAGAAACTGTACGTTCCAAGGGCGTGGAGCTTTTAAGGGCTAGTGAACTTGGTGGACCCGAAATTAAGAAGCGAATGGACGCGTTGGAAGACAATTGGAAGCAAATCGTTAATCTTACCGGAAATCGGTGAATTCTTTTGACATTTATATAACTAAACTTTTCAAATAACCTTTCAAATGCATAAAATTTAGGCATCAAAAGCTACACGAAAGCGAGGAGTACCAAAACTTTATTGGCCGGCTTGAAGAGGAGGAGGCCTGGCTTAACGAGAAGCAACAAATTCTCAGCTCGCCCAACGTCGGCGAGAATATGGCCGCTGTACAGGTGCTCTAAAAATCTAGAAATAAATGCTTTTAGCGTAAAGTGTTTAAATTTTTAGGGACTTCTAAAAAAACACGATACGCTAGAAGTGGATCTAGACGTACATCAGCAAAGAGCCAACGAGCTACTTAATCAGGGTCAAACACTTATTGACAATGGAAATCATCATGCGGATTTGATTCGTCTACGTTTGGATCAATTGGTAGACCATTTGGCAAATGTAAAACGACTCGCTGCACAAAGACTTGAAAAATTAAGAGATAACAGTGCTTTCTTGCAATTTATTTGGAAGTGCGATGTTGTAGAGAGTTGGATCGGTAAATGTTTATAAGTTAAACGAATAAGAATTTATTTATAGTTACCATATAATCCAAATCGATTCAAATTAAATAATAATTAATAAGCAATTTTTACAGCTGAAAAAGAGCATCAGGTTCGCTCGGATGACTATGGCAAAGATCTTTCGTCCGTACAACTTTTGCTCACAAAGCAAGACGCCTTCGACGCTGGTCTTAACGCGTTCGAGCATGAGGGAATTCAGAGAATCACGGAGCTCAAGGATCAACTTATAGCGTCGCAACATCAGCAAAGCCATGATATTGAGGCACGTCACGCAAATGTTATGCAGCGATGGCAACAACTTTTGGTAAGCTTAAATTTTTTTGAATATTTTTTTAGGTAATAAATTCAATTGTTGAATTGTGCTAAAAATAATTTGTTATGACGGAGTCATAAGAAAAAATTCTAAGTATCAAGGTCCGTATAGTTCAGTCGGTAGTGCAGCGCTCCGGTTAAGCGTTGGTCGCAGGTTCAAGTCCTGTCACGGAAGTCACCTTTTTCACATACACAACAAATTTGTTTTAAAAAATAACATATATAATGCAAATTCATATTAAAGGCAAATTCGCTGGGTCGACGCCAAAAGCTCATTCAAGCTCAAAAAGAGTTTAAAAAAATTGAAGAGCTTTATTTGAATTTTGCTAAAAAAGCATCGGCTTTTAACTCGTGGTTTGAAAATGCTGAAGAAGATCTTACTGATCCAGTAAAATGTAACTCGTTAGAGGAAATTAGAGCTTTGCGAGAAGCGCATGCGGAGTTCCAAAAATCGCTAATCACTGCAGAAAATGATTTCCGACAATTGCAAGAACTGGATCGTCAGATCAAGTCCTACAATGTTGGCCAAAATCCTTATACATGGTTTACAATGGACGCGTTAGAGGAGACTTGGCGCAATCTTCAAAAAATTATTAAAGAACGCGAAGCGGAGCTCCAAAAAGAACATCGCCGACAAGAAGATAATGATAAGCTCCGACGAGAATTTGCCAGACAGGTTTAATAAAATAAAAATTGATAAAAATTGGATTTTATAATATTCAAAAAAATTATAGGCTAACACTTTCCATCAATGGCTAGCAGACATTCGCACGGAAATGATGGAAATGAGCGGATCGCTTGAACAACAATTGGAAATGTTAAAGCGCAAGGCCCATGACATCCGAGAGCAACGAGCTCAGCTAAAAAAAATAGAAGATCTCGGCGCGCTTCTCGAAGAGCACTTGATCCTTGATAATCGCTATACGGAACACTCGACAGTGGGTCTAGCGCAGGCGTGGGACCAGTTGGATCAGCTGGCCATGCGAATGCAGCATAATTTAGAACAACAGATTCAGGCGCGCAATCAGGCCGGTGTTAGCGAAGAAGCACTCAGAGAATTTTCAATGATGTTTAAACATTTTGATAAGGTAAATAAAATATTTTTTGCTATTTGTTAACAGATTCAATATATTTAACAAATATGCAATTATGAATTATAATTAAAAATTAATTTTTATTCATCGTAAACTATTTTAGGAAAAGATTGGCCGCTTAGATCATCAACAATTCAAAAGCTGTTTACGAGCTCTCGGTTATGATCTCCCAATGGTGGACGAGGGCCAGCCTGAGCCCGAATTTCAGCGCATTCTCGATATGGTCGATCCGAACAGGTGAGATATCTTAACGTTTTTAAGCTTAACGTTTTTAAGATTTTTATTATAAAAAATTTTATCTCAAAAAATTTATTTCAGAGATGGGTATGTTACACTACAGGAGTATATGAGCTTTATGATCAACAAGGAAACCGAAAATGTTCGATCATCTGAGGACATTGAAATGGCATTCCGAGCTCTTAGCAAAGACCTGCGTCGTTATGTAACCGCAGAGGAACTTTATGCAAATCTAAGCCCCGAGCAGGCTGAGTATTGCATTAAGAGAATGAAACCATATCTCGATGCAGTGTCAGGCAGAACGATAGCTGGAGCGTTAGATTATGAAGAATTTGTTCAGTCTCTATTTATAAGCTGAGTTTTTGGGAATCCCTATTATAGAGCCAATGTGAAGTTAATTTTAGAACAATTACAAAAATAATAAATATAATAGTAATTTAACTTTAAAGCTTAAATCCTTTTTTTCAATATTAATCCATTAATTTCAAATTCTATTTAAGTTTTTTCAAAAATTTATTAAATTTTGGGATTATTAGCTCACTCAGTAATCATATATTAACCACATTATTTTTTTCTTTTCACTTTTTTTTGCAATGAAAACAAAAAATAAATTATTTTAATGCAATTTTGATTTATCTAAATACAACAAGTAAGTGCGTAAACAACCACTGCCCATTGTTTTAACATATTTGTTATTAAATGCAAATATACACAAAAAATAGCGCATTTTCTTACGAATCAAATGACTACTGGTTTATAATACATAAATGTTAATTTTCACTTTATTTTTCGTTTCTTCTGAAACGCATACTTTTTTCGTACCTAAAAAATATGTAGAATAAATAAGTAGAGCTCAGTCAATTTTCAGAATTTCCAAATAAGCCTAGGCATTCTTGTTCCCCGTTAAATTCTCTATCTCCTGGTGCAATCTGGAATTGATTAATACGCTAGAAAAAAAGTTAATACGCGAAGAGCAGGTTGATGTCAAATTTATCATTTTTTGAATTGGTTTTGCCCTCAAGCCGATTCTCGAGTTGTCGCTTCGTTTTTTTTTATCATTTATATTATAAATAAAAAGTGATTTTAAATGAATAAACGGTTTTATTACACACGAGAATTAGAAGAACATTTTTGAAATGTAATCTTTTAAACATTCGAAATATTTTCAAATTTGCGCTCGATTACGATATATTCTGTCAAAAATTTGCAATATTATTCGCCATGAGTTGGTTCTTCTTTGTTTTCTTTTCCACATTTTTATTTTGGTGTGATTTACAAATTTTGTAATATGTGAATTTATGTTTGTGTGACCATTTACTTTGCTGAAAAAGTTTTACATTTTTTAAAGTTTGAGTTTTATGATTCTGAAATGTTAATAACATAGCTAATTGTCACGAATTAATATTTTATTTTTTTCTATGATTTAAACTTGTTATTTTATTTAGATTTAGGTTAATTCAAGAATTGTGATGAAAATTATCGGGAAGACTGTCACTGGCAAGTGGATTTTCATTCAGATGAGGTAATTGCGAGCGTGGAATTAAAGAATGATTGGATTAGTGTTGGCCATGTGAGTTATTATTTTAATGTGTATCTACACATTTTTTATATAAATATTTATATTTTATCAATTTTTAATGCTTATCATTTTAGACCACGCATGAGCCGTACGACTTCGATGTATTCATACAAAAAGCGAAGGAATACTCAGCCAAATCACCACCCGACGTCGTACAGTTTTCGGAAAAAGCTTGGGAAGCCGCCGCCATTTGTGTGAAAGAGTTCTACTTAAAGAATTTCGGTATATTGGTCAATTCTCATGCAGCAAAAAGCAAATTGTTGAAGCCGATTTGTGCGTTTCTTGATGGAGAAAGTGCCCAGTTTGTCCAAGAGACGTGGAATGACGCGGAAAAGTAAGCATAAATTAGGATGTATATTATATGGTTTTTTAATTTAGATCGCATTTGAACTTTTATGGAATGAAGTTTTTACCGGAAGACGAGCGGGAAGCGCTGATTGTGTCAATTGAGAAGATGGCTGAAATTATTGGTAAAGTCGATATTCGTCTAGTTGAGAAAAAATTGGCTGATTTTAATTTGGCGCAATTTCGTTCTGTTAAGGAGAAAACATTCCAGATTGGTACTAAGCCTCCATATACATATACGTGTGTTGCCTTTTAAATTAAAAGTGAAATTCTGTTTTATATTTTTATTTATTGAATAAAAAATTCTATGTTTAAATTGTGTTATTGTGATTTATATATAAGCTTTGAGTTTGTGCTATTCAGATCTTATAGTGTCCATGAGCTAATGTGTTAAATTTATCGTTACAAACATATCTTATATTTTCCTCTTCATCTTCACCATAATTTTCATTCAAATTATTAATTAAATCGTACAATTCTCTTTTGTAAAGCTTAAAATTGTCTTTATTCATTTCAAATCTTAACTCGTCATGAGGTAGTTTTTGAATCCTTGCCCATCCATATAAATTATTAGCATCCAAGTACATTAGGTATTTACTTGCTTCATCAGGATTATAATCTTTCATATATTTATTATTTGCTTTTGCGTATCTTTTAACAGCATTTACCATCCCACCTCGAATTCCTTTTTCAATGAATAAGTACATGTCATAAACTTTAATTGTTTGTAATTTGACTTTAGTGATCTTCAACATAGCATCCCAAGCTAATCCAGGAGTAGTATAATACCAACAAGGATCTAATTTGTAATAATTCATGCACGTTTCTCTAAATGTTTGAAATACATCAGCTAGCATTAAAACATCATTTATCATATAGATATCAGTATAATCACCTAAATTTTTACATTCCATTTTGTTGTAAACTAGTTTTGCATATTCATAATCTTCATTACTACAATGTTTGTTATTTAGTTCATTATAAAACATTTCTTTGCTGGGTAAGTCAATTTCTTCATACTTTTTAAACGAGTTCATGTATTCATATGGATAAATTCTCTTTCTTTTTATTAAATTAGATTCTTCGTCATTTTGGTAATATTGTTTAGTTATTTGGAATTGGTTTTCAGCTAAGTTTTTGCTTAAAGTATCTAAAGACGATGCCATAAATGAGAAACTATCCAAGAATCTAATTTCATAAGTCAGTTTTGAGTTTTCATTCCTCGGTTTTCTGTAGTTCTATTTATTTGGGGTCGGAAAATTCAGATTTGATATCCGATTTGTGATCGGATAATCCTAAGGGTCCTAACAGGGTCCCAAATTTAAAATTCTCATAAAATGGTGTTAGAGAAGTCGATCCTAGAGTATTCATGGTCGGCAAATACGGTTCGGGGGTTTAAATGGTACCGGTGACCCTGTGGAGTAAAATGGTCTTAAATTAGGTTCCAAAAATTTTATGCAGAAAATGCTCCGAGAATGATGAAAAAGTTCAAAAACATGTAGAATATGTAATATACCTCATCGTTGTCCCTGATTTTATAATCACGCGAAATAAGATTACGGCAAATTTCTTTATTATTATATATAGAAAAATAGAAAAAGAACATAATAAATCTTTTATATTGAACAATAATTTTTTGAATCTATTTTTAAATGTTTTAAATATTTTTAGTTGATTTTAACTGCATAAATATAAATAGGTAATTAATTTGTTGAGATTATAAAAGTGATATTATAATTGTAATCTTCTTAAAATATTCACTTGTAATACATACATATGTAAAAATTTTCTAAACAAATTTGCGAAATAAGAGTCATTTATAATAAGAGAACTTTTTTTATTTCCGTAGATATCTTTGCAAATCAATTTATAAGGAAATTTTTTTATCCCATACAACAAAATATGCGAAGCACTTATCGTGACACACCATTAAAAACATAAAAAAATACAAAATATTTTTAAAATTATTCAAAATGTGTATGTTTATTTTTACATACATATATTTATCTAATTTATTATAAACATAGAAATTTTTAAAAATATGTATATCAAATTTAAATATACTATTAAGATGCAATTTTTTACATTTGTATGTAATCAAATGTCAAAAATAAATATTTTATGTATTGTTTTTCGCATATAATACAATTAAAAATATAACGATCCAATACTTCCATTAACGGTAAGTATAAATTACTCTCTTTTCCCAAAATTATTTTTTCACATAAAAGGCAAATTTTTACGCTTCATCTTTTTTTTATTTGGCCTTCATTTCATTCATATTTTTCTTTAACTTTTACTTTATAAAATTGTTGTATTTTTCTTTTTTTCTATCAATTTATTTCTTATTTGTTTCTATTTACTAAAATATTTTAAACTTTATTTTGCATGGGAGAACGCACGCGAAAAATTTATTTTTTCCAATTTATTCTTTATTTTGAATATATTCGAATTATTAAACTAATAAAAATGCTGATTTTATAATACAATTGGTTTAATTCTAAAATTTAAATATATACATATTATATAATGTAATTTATTATACATATAATGTATATTATATAATGTAATTTTAATAGAGTATGATGTTAAAGATGATTAAAAATGACTAATATGTAATTTTTTTCCATTTTGCCTCCAATTTTTTCTTTTATTCTTTAGAAAAAATCTTTTTTGTAATTCCTTTTAAATTGATTTTTTCAAATATTTTATTTTAATTTTTCCGGCCAATTTTTTTATTAGAACGAAACAAAAATTTTTAAAAAAATTAAAAAAATAAAATCTCAATTTACATTCATTTCTCTGTAAATTAAAACATTTTTCGACTTTTTTTTCACACAAAAATTTATTTACTAAAATTAATTTAACTTTTCTACAATTATAGTATTAAAAATACAATGTAATTAACTTACAAAATTACTCTACTTAAAAGAGACTGAAAAATGTATATTCACATCGTAGATCGTTTTCGAAGGAAAAATAACGTTTCTTCCAAAAGAATAAATGTTCCTAATACTATTATATTTTGGCCTATAATTCTTACCCTTTCCACAATAATATCAAAAAATACAATAATAGCGTATCACTGGACAGAAGCAGACGAATCGAAGAGGATTGCCAATGTGAGTATTATGTACAAAACAAAAATTTAGTTTTAGTAGATCAAGGAAATAATGGCATTTTTACAGAAAACAAATTTTATTTTAAAAAACTAAAATAATTTTAATAATAAGTTAATCAGGAAGGTAATTACTATCATTAGCAATAAGCCTTCGCCAACGTCCATGCAAGAAATAAATGTGTATCTTGAAAAACTCGATTAGCTTCGATTTAAAGTAGTCGGACAAAAAACAACATTTTTTATTAATACTTGCGAATCTAATATAAATATATGATGTGTTATTAGAATTTTAGTTAAAACAAGAAGAACGTCGCTACTTTGAGAAACAATTTGGCACAAAATTACCCACAGAAAAGTCTAGTTCTAACGAGCCTATCGACTATGGTAATAACATATTTTTAAATTATTGATGATTTATAGATATAGTACATGTCTTGTTAAACATAACATTAATCTTAAAATTTTAAATAAAATCACCAAAATATATTGTTTTAATGGAAGACAAAATTTTTCAAAAAAATTTATTTTACTAATTCATAAAATCTTTACATATATTCGGTATTTAAAAGGTTAAAATTTTAATTCTAAAGCCTTCAATCTTCAGAGGTTTCACAATACAGTCAGTTTTTTCCAACATTCCAGCCCCCGAATATTTATAAAGAACATAAACATAGCGAAGCTCATCATCGACATCATCACAAGCATTATGTTTCTAGCAATAATGAAGTGAAGAAAAGAAGTAACCATTGGTGTTTTCATTGCATTAGGTTTGTCATAAAAAGTATTTAAAATTTGAGATTTATAATTTATTTAAAAAATTAAAATTATTTCAATTATTTCAATTAATTTTTATTAATAAGTGAAAACAAATATATCAAATATTATGTAGCGGCATAATTTGTTTTAGGTAATTTTATAAAATTTTAATAATTAATCAACTTTTATTCACATTGTTTTGTGCTTTCAGTCCATGGGCCACACTCTCATCTGATCTTCGTCAGGTAATCTTAAATTTGTTGGAAGTGAGGAGGGCAAGTGCTCCAGGCAGCTCCTCCGTGATACTAGACTGCACGCAGCCGACCAATCTTACTGCGCTACCTCATCAGAGGTGTCACCAAAGCTATTGTCAAACGCTCGTTCTTACAGATCACGACACGGGTACGATTAATCTTTGTCGATCAATTTTTTGTGAGAATTAAAAATTAAGGGTCGGCATTTACTTTACGCGGATGCGCTGAAAATTTTGGAGCCATTGACGAAAATTTAATAAAATCTCGCGGAGATAATACGTGTAAAAGGTCAATTTATACTGATGTTGAATTTAGATTTAAATTAGTTTACATTTAAAATAAAACTTTTTATTGATGTAAAAATGACTATTCTTATCTTCCAGACTTCACGACGTTGTTGACATACAGGAGTGTATTTGCAAGCATCGAAAGTATTGCTATGCGGGTCCACAGCGTTCTCTATATTATAATGTAGACTATGCCTTAAAAGAAGATACAATATCAGAAAATAACAATGGTGAGATCACTGTACATGGCGCAAAATTTGAACGCCGTGTTCAGCATTCCTCGGCCTTTTGTAAACGGACACACATTTTTATTCTAGTTACCACAATTTTTGTCTTTTTCTTATTATAATTATGTACTTAATGTTAGTGAATATTAATATAAATTTAATAATAATTTTTTTAATTTTAAAATAACTTTTTTTCCCACTTTAAATAATGTCTACAATTGTTCTTAAAATCCCAAGTCATTTCACAATTATTCGAATTAATTTTATATACATTATAGAAACTTGGTTACATATTTACCACAGGTACTTTTATTTATTTGTATTAGGTCTAAAAGTTAATTTCCGCGTTTTTTTTGTTGTTGATATTTTGCCAAAATAAAATTATTTTTATATAACGAATTTTATGTTGTAATGTTCTCTGTATTATCAGCTTTCTATCAGTATATGACTTTCACTGTATAACATTATAAACATGTGTTATTTTTAATTTAGAAGATGTCAACTTTTGTGCCGGAAAAACGTCATTTGCGGGAAGTTCTCTTATTCATGTTTAACTGGAAGAAAAGTGCCGCCGATTCTTACAAAATGATTGTTGAAGTTTATGGCGAAAATACGATCACTGCCAGAGCCTGTCAAAAGTGGTTTAAGAGGTTCAGAGAAGGCGATTTTGACCTAAGCAATAAAGACCGCGGTAGACCACTGAAGCAGTTTGAAGACGATGAACTGCAAGCCTTACTTGATGAAATGATGCTCAAACGCAAAAACAACTAGCTGACGCGTTAGGTGTGAGTCCACAAACAATTTCGAATCGCTTGCATGACATGGGCAAGATTCAGAAGGAAGAACGATGAGTTCCATATGAATCGATCGAAAAACAACGTGCGAACTTTTGCTTGAACGGCATCATTCATGCATCGAATCATCACTGGTGATGAGAAGTGGATCTATTTCGATAATCCAAAACGAAAGAAATCATTGACAGACCCAGGAAAGACGCCAAAATTGACTCCCAAGCCCAACATCCATGGAAAAAAGGTGCTGCTCTGCATATGGTGGGATCAGAAGGGTATTTTGTATTATGAACTTCTCAAACCTGGCGAAACTGTTACGGCGGCTCGTTATAAAGAGCAATTAATCAATTTGAACAGAGAAGTTGCCACCAAACGACCAGAATGGACCAAAAGACACGAGTGCATCACGACAACGCCAGACCTCATGTTGCAAAATCGGTAAAAAATGCCATAAAAGAACTGAAATGGGAAATCTTTTCCCACCCGCCGTACTCTCCGGACATCGCCCCGTCGGATTATCACCTTTTCCGGTCAATGGCTCATGGTCAAGCGGAGCAGCGCTTTCAAGATCGTCAAGACGTCAAAAAATGACTTGATGAATGGATAGCAGCCAAACCAGAAAAATTTTATTATGATGGAATCCATAAATTGCCCAAACTCTGGGAAAATGTTGTTATTAATGACGGAAATTATTTTGAATAAAAGTTTTGTTTAAGTTTTTCTAGTTTCATGTAGTTTAAAAAGCGTAAAAAAACGCGGAAATTAACTTTTAGACCTAATATTTACATATTTATTTTATTTGTATTTACATATTTTTATAGTTTTCACTTATACAAAATCATCAAAAATATACTTAATTTTTTAGTAGTAATAGGAAGAACGAATAAAAAATACAATGTTCAAAATTGTTTCTAGTGGCTTCATTACATTTAATAAATATTTTCACGATTCGTATACAAAAGTTAACATAAAAAAATTAAAACAATATTTAGAATCAAAATCATATAAAGAATTTAATAACGTAAGAATATACTGCAATATTTTAATTTGTTTTTCCAATCTTTATATTTAAAATAAAAAATTTAGAGCCCGATGAAATAGCATATGGGTGTTTCACTTCTTTGACTATAGCATTAATAAATTGGACATAATTGCCAAGGATACAACTACTACTAAATGTGGTGATGAAGTTATGTTCAATCTTCCAGGGAGAATTCAGTGAATAAAAGGCCAAGCACACGTTGAACGGCAATCGCTCTGACGCGACCGGCTCTCCAAAAGTCAACTCTGTACAAGTATTGGGGTTACCAGGAGAAAAAGGAAGTAAATAGATGTTAAATTATTTAATCAGATCTATAAAATTTGGAATATAATATTATATGTAAAATTAATTCTAATATACATATTTAAAATATCAATCCCAAATAAATACATGTATTAGGTGTACAAATATGAAAGTTCGTTTTACTTTGTTTAATATTTTTTCATGAATAAACTTTTTTTTAAAACATTTGTCTGTATCTATCTTGTAGAGTGTTTAAAGCGCTATCTAACGCTTCTTGAATTTTTAAAAAAGATTTGCACATAAAATTTTAGGACAATTTTACAAATCACCGGAATCTTTACAGTTTTCTCTACAATTATAATGTAAATATTTTGGTAAAAAATATAATTATTTTTATAATTCGTTTTATTAAAATTTGTAATTAAAAAATTAAAATTTTCTAGAATTGATGTCTGATTATGTCAGCTGCAGTTATCGCAGTTCGAAGACGTACATGTTTAGCGCCTCGTACTGGTAACTCAGTGCGACGATATGATCGTAACATAGCACCGATTGTCGCAAAATGCGGACCTTCTCCTAGCACCCAAAAACCATTACGTTTTTCTAGTTTTATATGAAGGATTCCTGTAATTTAATATATATGTGTATCAAATAAATTTATAATTTGATATTTAAAAAAATTTGCTCTAAAATTAATTGCAATATACACAAAAAATTTGATTTCCAAATAAAATAGCGTAAAAATTTATTTATTCTTCAACAATAACAAATTTTATTTTAAAAAACAATAAACAACTATTTTAAATATGACATATAGTATCGCCTAAAAAATGTGTTTTTTAATAAATTTACCATCAGTCGAACGCAAAGAAAGTGCCAAATTGCCTTCATTTCGCCGTCGTAATAAAAAATCACCAACATCCAATGGCTTAAGAATGCGCTCAGCATCTGCGCGTTCCATAGCGTCATGTACAACATCATGCCATTCTTCTGCGTTTTCATTTTCCATTGAAGCAGACGGTGAAAATGAAGAACGGCAGTTCCGACAGGAATTTGCTGATGAGAAGCATAAATCTGCACTGGAGGCTGGATTTAAAATTAAAAGAAAATTTTAAAAATTCGACATTAAATAATGCGTATGCGTAAATTTAAAACTTAACATAACTTAAATTACTTGAAACTAAAACCTTGGCAATGTCCATGTTGAATGGGCTGAGGAGATTGTCCTGAACAACATTTTTGCTGAGTTTCGCATTTAATGCAATATTCTTTTTCGGCATTTATCGTGGAAGTTGGCGCCTGTGCGTCAAAATGCTGCGAAATACGTTTTGAAAACCGTTTTTGGGATTGACCTGTAAATGTTGAGTTGTTTGTACAAGAAAGTGTACCAATGGGTTCTCTTTTTGTGCCACATTCGCATTGAAAAGTTCCTATACTAATCTGTAAATTTTTTAAAATTTTGATAATTGAATGTGTTTAATTAAGTAATTAATCATTGCATACCAGTGGATAACTGTTTCGGGGAGATTTTGAAGGAGATACAGTGACAAACGAAGGGTTCGCCGATGAGGAAAATGAAGCAGTTGTTATAGTCAATCGAGATTCTCCATTACAAGTTACAACCACTTCATTTATTGTTTTTTCTGGATTGTTTAAAACTTCATGATTGTATTTTATGCTGTTAAGATTCGTATTTATCTTTTTAAAACTTGCTGAATTTCTATTGCTCTCATCAATAACTGATCCATGTATAGTGTCCATCAATAAAGTTGCACCGTCATAAGACATTCGGTTACGATGCCAAATTTCGTTTGTCTTGTTAAATTTATCCGATTTTTTGGACCTAAGACCTGGCAAATTTTTCGAAGAATTATGATGCGGGGTATTAAATTGAACTATATCATTGCTATTATTATTATTTTGTTGTTGTTTACGATACTCGCTGCTGCGTTGATGTGAATGATTATATCGTAAATTTGGGCTTTCAGCCATTGTCGGGATGGATGAGGTACAGCAGATACTGGGATAATGATACGAAAGATTGATTTCATTGCAATTTTCTCTCAAATCTTTTGCGTGGTTTTCGTTTTTCTGAAACAAATGATTACAAAATATAAAAATGTTATTAAAAAATGTCTTTATTATTTATTCATGATAGTACAATAATTAAACCATTACCGTGTTTTTCGAAGAAATATTATCGTTGGAAAATTGCTGTGCATAAATTGTAGCGCTTTGTGTTGACCCCTTTGCAACTATTTTTTTTCTATTATTTTGTCTGTTTCGAGCTAAAAAGTTTTGATGTTTTTAAAATTTCAATTAGAATATTTTATCAACCTTTTTTGTCACTTTCATTCTCCGCTGTGTCACTTTCGCGTGAAGACGTTGGTGAGTTGGCCACGGGCGAATTGACAGTCGCAGTAGTGCTTTCGCTTAATGCAGCGGCAATAGCCCTGTTTTTAAATTCCCATGGTGTGTCATAATGAACTTCATCCATTTTAAAAGTCCAATTTTAAGATCAAATATATTTTATATAGAAAAAATTTTAATTTTCGCATTTCTAAAATAGTGCAAAATTACTCTAATACAAAAATTTGAAAATAATACCATAAATTTATAATTTATATAGATTATTAAAGCTGATATATTCATATAATGAATTAAACTACAAATATTATAATAATATATATTGGACACGTGTCCATTGAAAAGAAATATTTTTGGTGAAAAATCTTTTCTTTTCAATCAATTTTCAAATTTTTTAAAAGAGAAAGAAAAATTAAGTACATTGAAAAGAAAAGAAAAAATGGGTAAAGAAAAGAAATGTTTAATAGAAAGTTTTATCCTTTTTTTTAAATTTCATTTTTCATTTCATTCATATTCAAATTTTAATTTTTAAAAAAATTATCCTAATTTCGCGTGTATAAGGCCGGGTGTTTTAAGCCAAATTTAAATTGGCGCCAATATGTTCATTCTGTTGAATCGGATCCGTTGGGGTCCAAATTTTGTGCCCGCCTTCGTTTCGGTCTCATAAAAGTGGGCACAAAATTTGGACTCGCAAATAGATAATTAGCTTTTTGGAAAAAATTAACTCATTAAACAAATTGAAAAATTATAAAATTTCAAAAGTTTTATAAAAACTTTCAAAATTTATAACATTATTTAGTGAAAATATTTAAAAAAAATATAGAAAATTTTATAGAATATGTAAAAGTATAATATACATAGTATAAAGAGAGAGATAGCGAGAGTTTTATTTGACTATTTCTGTGTTCATTGCATATTTAGTATTTGCGTATTTATGGACTTGTTTATGTACTTATCAACATACATAATATACACTTATGTATACATCATATATGTAATGTTAGAGACAAAACAATTTTTTTTGTATTTGTTGTTTTGTGTTTAACATTTTTCTCTTTTACTCATAGCTGCTATGCTTGGAGTGTCATAATGGCTATAATAGTTTCTGTTCCGTTTTTCCATTTAGTCTAATTTCGTAACTGGAAAAATTGAATGAGTGAAAAATTTTGGGCGAAATTTATTTCAAGAAAAATTACTTAATGCATGCAGTAGAGTATCTTTTGTATCACAAAATATCAGATGGTTTAAGAAGCTAAAAATTTTGTAGCGAGATTATGAGTTTGAAAAATGGTTTATATGTACATGTAAATTTAAGAATAAACATGCTCAAAACATTTAAGATGTACTATAATTCTTTTTGTAAAAAAACTTTAACTTGAACACTTGAAGATCAGTGTCCCACGTTATTATCCCGTGGTGGATCATACCGCTTATATTGTTTTCTGTCTTCTGCTAATTGTCTCCAATTAGGTCCTATGCGATTTTAATTGTTTTTAGCATATGAATGTTTCGCACCAAGGATAGCACCCCAGAGTTGCTAACCCTGGGGTGCTATCCTTGGTCGCTTTCCATCTTCCGATAAACTTTAGATTTCCAGCTAAGCCTCCCCACGAATGACAGCATGGACACGGAACGGGGGGAGGCAGAGCTTTGCGCACGGGCGATAACGTGATCAATGAGGCCTAGCCGAAGTACGTTTATTGCTGGTTGAAAAACTTTAAATTAAATTTAATTTAAATTAAATATAATATGTAAGAAAAACATTTATTTTAAAAAGATTGAATATAATTAGTTTGTTTTAACATAATCGTTTGATTTTCTATCGGAATTTATCATAATAAATTAGTAATATATTTTAGTAATATTTATAAAAAATTAAGTGTATTTTATATTACCATAAGTTCGAAATAAAAGCCGCCCTTATGTATAAGCTGCTGCTTGGCGAAGTATAAAAAATCCAAATATATTTTACTTTCTTGCTTTTGAAGTGTGATATGTGTAAAATAATGTGTATGAACTCCAAAAACGTGTGATTAAAACAAAACATGTCCATGAAAATACAAAAAAAATGAAAAAATTGCAAAAAACTGCAGAATTTTCAAAAAAATAAATTAAAGAATGAATTCGCTTCAAGAGAAGTTTGTTAGGACAGATTTGTTGTATAATCCACGGCGCTTATACTTTCGAACTTAGGGTGTGTCTATATATATAAAGTATTTTAAGTGAGGAGTTCATAAAAATAATATATAGTAATAAAAATAAATAAATTGTTGTAAACCGTAATTAAGACTATTGTATACACGTATGCAAGATGTTGACAAGTCAAATTTTTGCAATTAAAAACAACTTAAAAACTAGTTGGAAAACGTTTTTAATATAAAAATAATAGAAAAATTTGCTAATTTGATCCGGGATTTAAAAAAGTTATCAAGAAGTATATAATTATAATAACATAATTATACAATATGACCTATTTTCAATTTAAAAAATCAATTTTAATTGAAATTCAAAGGGTGCACCCGGCATATAACTAAAGATAAATATCTAATTAAAATAATTAAAATATTCTTAAAACTATTATATCTATACATAACTATTATATCAATACATACATATAATTACCTACATAATTTTTTTAACCTAATATTTTTAATGACAAAAATGATTTAAACTTTAGAAATTCAATAATTTTGGATTATCCTAAATTAGCCTTAATCTTTTTCATATATTTTCATTTCGGTTGCAATTTTTCGTTATCACATCGTCGTCAATACTATATCTTCGTCGATGTTTTCATCACTATCATTCATATTTCTTGAAATTGTTGTCGATATATTGGAAGTTATATTAAAAATGAATTGCATAATATCTGCCAGCGAGACAACACCAACTACGCACCTATTTGCCTTTTCATCGAGCACATAAACGCATTGGCGCTCTTGTCGATAGGCGTCGTATGGTGGAGCATTTGGCGTAAGTGTCGCTGCGCCGACCGTCGTAGCGGCGGTATGCGGCCGTGCCGATTGACTTACAATAAGGCGAATTGCATATTCAATTGTAGACTCGGGCGTCACATATATGAGTCCATTTGGATCGTCCTTTATTAACACCTAAAATAAAATTTAAAATAAATAATTAAATTAAAATTGCTTACAAATGAAAACATTTTTTTCTCAATTTACTTTAATTGGTGTTTCGAGTATTTCTGCATAATTGTTTGAACCGAATCGTGCAACAGCGTCAAGAATGTCATCCTTTGTTAAGATACCAGTAAAGACATTTTTATCAGCACTCAAGATGGGTAGACAAGAAATTTTTCTATCTAATAAACAGTGGATTGCTTGACCAAACGTTTCATTTTCTGTGATCTTAAAATATATTAATAAGAGAAGTTTAAGTGCAAAAAATTTGGAAAAAAATTACTGTTGCAATTTCTCGCCATTCACCCACATTCAAGGCTTTTATGGTAAGGATTCTGAGATTCGGTTTTAATGAGCATTTTGAATCACAGAGCCGAAGAATTTCAACAAAAATTGGACGCAGCGAAATAAACGAAATTACTTCCGATGAGCGCATTGTGCAAAGGCGATCGGCGTTAATAGCAACGGAAATGTTTTCTTCAATAACCGGAATACGATGAACTCGATTCATACGAAAGAGTCGAGCAACATTCCACACACTAAAAAATTATTTGAAACGAGTTTGTAAATTTAACTTTAAAAAGTAATTTACGAAGTGTTAGAAGTAACGCTTATAAGCGTTGACTTTTGTTGAATTTCGTCGAGAAAATATTGTAAATCCTTTTCAGAAAATTTTTCGCTGGTGGCGTTTTTCTTCGCTTGCGTGGCAGCTAACTTTAATACGTGCAAGCAATCGGTTACCGTAAATATACCCATATCATTTTCTGTAACAAAAAAAAATGAATAGTTATTTGATTTGAATAATGTGTAATATATGTACGTCGATTTTCGATGTTGTTTATTAAGGCAACTCGATTTCCAGCGTTAAGGCATAGAATTGTAACCGCTTTATGAAGCTATAAGCAAGACAATTAAAACAATTTTTCAAATATATTTAATTTATTTTAAAATAAAAACAAAAAAGATCACCGTAAGTTTTGCATCAAGCATGACTACAACGCCATGTTGGGGTGCCAAATCATAACAAGTTAGGGACTCAAGAAAGTTGCGATATGCATCCGAATCTGCTCGATCTAAATTAATGTTATTTAACTAGTAAAATTAAATTTAAATATAACATATTGTGTACGTACGAAATGCGCCAACGATTTCGATTTGACTCTCGAAATTTTTACGTAATATAGCATAATCCTACAAATTTTAAAAATATACATTTTTTTATCTAAATCAGTTTTATCTAAATTTAAGGCCATACTAATTTATTATACCGCATTGTAAATAGTCTTTTCGGGTACGGACATACGTCGTCGATAGCCGCATAATTGACGCGGAGGACCATCTGCATCATCAGAGATGTCCGGTGAATATGTGGCAGCTGTCGGACCCGTCGTAACGCCGTTTGCGCTCATTTTTCGATGCCACCAAAAGTCTTCGGCTAGAGAAGTCTTGCGGGGTCGGTCATCGTGATATAAACCGGACTTCCCATTATTAATTCGCGTTGGAAACTAAATTAATATTATAATAGCAAAGCTTAACTATAATTATACATAAAGATAGATATATTAGTATGTATATCAAAACCTTCGATGTTACAGTTTGACGCCTGCCTCGGAAAATTCTTGGACTTGTGTTTTCTTGATTATTTGACGTCGTGATATTAATGTATGGATCTACCGGAAAAATACGCTTTTCACTAGTAATGCTCGAATTACTTGATTCTTCATTATCAACGAATTCGTCATCAATGTCACATTTGGTCGTTGTTATAGTATGAGATGTAGTTGTAATAGCAGAAATCGGTACATTGGAATACGCACCATTTGGATTTTCATTTTTCATGCAACTACCATATTCATTCGCGTCTTCGAACATTGATACATCGTCTTCATCGATACGATCCACTGGCACTATTCCATTTAAACGTCGTGATGGTGAATAAATTCCGCTTGGCTTTGCGCTAGTAGAAGCATTGCAACAACGACCTAATACTGGCATTCCGCTGGGCGTTATCATAGCCGTAGGAGAGTTTGGCACTGATCCAGCAGGCGAAATTGCAATCATATCAGGTATTTCAATTGGAACTGGTCCAAATATTTGGGCGCTTGACGGTGAAAATTTTTTCTCTTCTTGTTCCATATCATCTGCATCAGTGATAATGGGCTTCTCGATTTCACTTTCTAAAGTATTTGGCGTTTGAATCCTTGATGAAGCAATTAAATTCGATGTTGTCGTAGATTCGATAAAATTCGTAATACTATCAATAGTTGTAGAATAGGGTCGCGCGTCAACGCATAAATTTGTTCGCGACGATGGTGTCGTTATCGAATTAGCATTCGAGTTGCCAACGAACGCGCCATTACTACCGTTTCTGGTAGTCATTTTTAAAAGCATCATCACGACGATGATGTTATATTGTTTTGAATTTAGCAATAATGGCTTCTCAAATTTGATAAACAAAAAATTGATACAATTATGTGCACTATAATGAGTAGTTTTCAGATTCAATTACTCTTTTTATTAAATGTTAGAATAAATAATACTGTATCTATAAAATATTTATATTTTGCTACAAATGTAGTAATAATGTGCAAATTTTAATATGATAAAAAAACAATGAATATTTTATGTATAATATTTCAATATTGCATTGATATTTCATAAAATATTTTAAAAAATAAATTGTTAATTTGTATTATGTTAAAGAATTACAGAAAAATACAATATTTTATATTTTTATACAAAATATCACAAAAACATGTGGAATACAAAAATATAAGTTTTAATAAATATACACAAATATTCGTAAATTATCTGAATAAAAACTCATTTTTATTAAAATACTTTGCTGCTGCATACATTGATAGAATGCAAAACATTTTTATTTTTAATCACTTTTCAAATATGTATTTAAAAGTGTTAATAAACAAACCTGACTTGATTTATTTCTTTTTCTTAATATGCTAATTTTTAGTTTATGCAAAATATTTTCTAGTACGTGAAAATATTTATTGAAATTAACTCATTTTTTGTAATGTATGATTTTTTAATTATAAACATGCGATAATTCAAATTTTTGCTTTATTATCCGGATTTTTAAAAGAAATAATAAATTACCTTTCAACTTTCTGTAAAGAAAAATCACATTTTTAAAATTGAATACATCCTATCATTATATGCCTTTTTCCTTTTTTGGCAAAAATACGTTTCATTGTTCGTTTTTAATCATTTTCAGTGATTCTACATTCTATAATACGTTAGCATTATATGTTCTAACGTCTTATATGGGATTCGATCTTTTGATTAAATGTTTATAAATATGAAGACATTATTATTATAAATTTGTATATCCTCTAAATTTTATAAATTACTTCTAAAGTTGCACAATTTAAAAAATATTTGGCTTATAACAATTTATTTCTTACACTCTCTTTTATTATAAATATACTTAAATACCAATCAAACTTTTACTTTTTTATTTGTATATAATTATAATGTGTGCCCAAATCATATGATAAAAAATCTTATTGTTTTGAATATTAATTGGATCTTTCGAACAATAATATTTTTTGAGAAAACAAAAAAAGCGAAAATCAATACGGGATTCGATCTTTTAAAAAACGAAAAAAAATAAAAATTTAATAAACACAAAAAATTATGTTATATGTAAAAATGTCGAATTCTTTTGATGATACTAGTTTGTTAGTTTATAATGCAAAATCGAATCAAAACAGTAAAACAAATAAAAATTTGATAACTAATAATAACGATATGATAATAAAAAAGATCAAATTCATATAAGTACATAAAATAATAATTCATATAAGTACATAAAATAATTATAAAAAAAATTATCCTTAGCTTATTTTTTTAATATTAAAAAAAATTATCTTTTATTTTCAAAGTGAAAAAATGAACGAAAAAATATTTTATAAATTAAATTTTCATAAAAAAAACTATATAAAATAAAAATAAAAAATAGTAACAAATTTATTAAATAATCTAATGAATGTCATACATACATACAAAGGCTTGAAAAAATTTGGAATATTATTTTGAATAAATATTAAACTGGATTAGACTTATAATTTTTTATTTAATCAAATGTGTAATATGGTTAAATAAAACTAAAATTATTTAAAATAGTAAAATTTTTACATAAATTTCTAAAATTAACCATAAGATCTATAATTTTAGTAGAAAATGAGATTTTTTACAGAAAAAAACAAATTAAAACTGATCTTTGCGAGCGATTGCAATAATTTTACGGAAATCGACAAAAAATACAAAAAAATAGTTTTACTTCTAAATCAAAAAACTAATATCTCGATAGATATTCGATAGATATGTGAATTGATAAAGCATAAAAGGCTTTTAAAAATTGTTAACTTGAAAAAAAAACATAATGTACTTTTATTCGATGTACTTTTAACAAAAAAAAACATACTTAAAATCATCTAAAGTTAGGTACAGTCGACTCCCCCATTAACATAAATTCCCATTAACATAAACCTCCCATTAACATAATCGTTTTGGCAGCTTGGTTGGTTTTCACCCATCAGCTCCCTTAACATAACGCTCCCATTAACATAGTTAACGCGCAGTCCCTTGGCGTTATGTTAATGGGGGCGTCGACTGTATGTGAAATCAAAAAAAACTGTTTTTCCGTTAAAAAATATGATTTCTGGTATTGAAAATTATACACACGTATATGTATTCATAAGTATGATTTTTGCATTCCTTAAATTATAACTGTTTTGACATGGTTATGGTGTGGTATTTCATTTCTTTCTTTTAATTACTTTTTATTAGGTCCATATTTTCAAAAATTTTTTGCAAAAAATATATACAAATTGGGCTCTGTGTTTTTATGAAGTTTGGCCGAAAAAAGTGGTCGAAAGCGTAAACACGCATATGCACATGTGTATGTGTGTTTGTATTATAAATGTTTCAATGATAATTTTTCGCTCGTTTTCCCGACTATATTTTTTTTCTTTCCTTTTTTCTTTTTGAAATAACAAGCGTGAGTGCGTTTTTTTATTTTTTGTTTGTCACTTTTTTCACGTTACTATTTTTAGCGATACGTGACAACCAAAAAAAATCTTCTCATGTGACTTTTCAAGTTTTCTTTCTTCTCTTTTATTTTTTTCTACTCTCGATTTTGTTGTTGTTGTTGACGTTTATTTTTAACGTCTTTTCTCTCTTCAAAAATATGTTTTTGTAAATATCGTAAATTCAATAATCGTTGTTGTGGCATAAAAATGTATTTTTTTAATTCCTAACTTTAAACAATTAAAATTTTTTGTTACCATAACAAGATTATCTTGGTTCACATTTTTTAATAATTTACTAAAGGATTTGGGGAGTATAAAATAATGTAAAGGACGGAATAGTTCTTAATTTTTATATTGAATTTAAAAAAAAACTTTTTTATATATGTATTAGCATTTAATTTAATGAAATACAAAGCAAGAAGAGAGGAAATTTAGCATTTAAAAAAATATTCTTCAAAGAACAGATTTTATAAATACATACAATTTTGAAGTTAAAATCAAATTAAAAATAGTAAAAGGAATCGTAAAAAATATTAAAAATATTGCCATTAAAATTAAAAAAAAAGTTATTTCATATATTTTTTTAAATTATAAAAGTAACATTTAAAAATAAATTTACAGAAAGTTTTCTTTAAATTATCCACAATTTTTTATATCAGATAATTTTTATATTAGATTTTTAAATTTTTTATTTTTTTCTCCTTTTTATCGCACAATACGAAAATATTCGATTTTTTTAAATAACGATAAAAATTTGGAAAGTAAACTTTGAACAATAATCAATCATATGGAATATTTTTTTTTTTGAATTTTTGAATATTTTTTTGAATATCTTGTTTTGAATATTATTTAAAAAATATTTTTGCAAATTTGTCGAAAAAAATAATTTGCGTGAAATGACATTCTTTAAAATGCACATTGAAATTTGGTCTTTTTATAGATTTAAAAATTTAAAAGTGCTTTTTTAGCAAACTTTGTCAATAAAAAAATAAAAAAAATTCTAAAAAAAATGCAAAAACAAAAATGTAGAATAAAAAGCTTGCAAATAGGTCGGCCAATGCGAAAAAAGCATAAAATCTCAAAAATAGAAATAGATAAACAAGAAAATCGGGCATTTTTTGCTTTTCCTATTTTACATTTTTGAAAAGATATAAGCATTTTTATAAATTATTTTTCATTTTAATCTATTTTATTTTTCAATTTAGTTTTGTAGTTGTAATAAATTTTTTGTAGTAAAATTTTTATTCAATAATATTTTTCATTAAATCAAATTATTGGAATTGTTCAAAAAAATTAAATTATTGGAATTTTAATTTTTGTACTCCACTTACAAATTGGCTAAATAATTAATTTTTTATTTTAAAAAAATATATACAAAGATTTCATCCAAAAAGTGTTTAATGTAAATAAATGAAAATGACAAATTATAATAATATTATATCTCATAAACTTAAAAATACACATACATATGTATAAAAAAATATAAAATAGAAATAATTTAAAAAATTTTAAGTCTAATTTTTTTTACTATTATTTCCCATGACTGAGGATCCCGCTTCGGTTGAGATAAACGCTTGGTACGGGTCGTCGCATGCCTTTTAGCAACTCTACGCTCGTCTTGCCATCGCGTTTCTCAGCTTCAAAGGCGATCATTTGTCGCCAAAAACCAATGTTTGGCGCAATCATAGGACGTGCGCTAGAAGCTGTATCAATTTCACAAAAATAAAAATATTATAATAATAAGCATACACAAGCACTTCACGATAAGCTTCACTTAATGTAAGATCTTCAAGTTCCATAAGAGTGGTCATGCAAAGTGCTGCCGATCGACTTATCCCCGCAGCGCAATAAATTAACACCTTGCTGTTCTAGAAAAAATGTAAAATCAAAGAATAAACAATAAAAGTCTCCCGAAATATATTGAAAAATAGTTTATATTATATTTAAACCATTGTTTTTGCTTCAGAGACAAAATGTGCCACCGGCTCAAAATACTGTTTAATATTTCCTAGCTCAGAATCATCAACATCGACGTTAAGATACTTAACGCCGGAAACGCGTAATGTTTTTGGAATGTGCGTTGCGTCGACAGCGTATGTGATTTCCATTTTTCGAATCTGTATAAAAATATTTTATCTTAAAGTTCAAAAATTATATAGAAATGGCTTGCGAGTTATATTTTAAAGGCGCGGCTTGAAAACCTAAGTTGGCCTAAAATTTTTAAAAGTAAAAATTTTCAAATATCAATATTGTTGAATTCAATTTTTTGCAAATTTAAAGAAAGTTTACTTTTTTAAAAATGTCTGACAGATCTCGTTTGTGAACCAGGTCTGTTGGCCGAACACCTTTGGTCAGTTCTAGTTAGTTTTCCAAGCCGGATTTTAATTTTACTGTGAAATCTTGAAAATGAAATTTTTTATTTACCAGCTGTTCAGAGAGAGCACAATAGCCGGAAATAAAAAGATATGGACGAATTTCACAAATGGTAAATAATTTACTCTTTTTAGAATTTGATCCCATGTCAAGAAAATATATTCATTTGTTTAATTTATTATGTCTATTCAATTTTCATTCAATAATAAAGCTGATAAACATTTTAAAAATAAAATTTAAATTTTAACATAATTATTTTTACTACCAATAATATAAGCAAAAAAATATTTCTCATTGATCCAATTGAAAAACAATAAAAGGCGTTTTTCAACTGATTTATTATACCTATTTATTTTTAAAAATAAAGAAATAGATCAACAAAAAATTGGATGCGGATATCACAAATGTGTTTATATAAAAATATATGTGTATGTCGTTTAACATATCATTCATATATCATACATATATTTATTTGCTTAGAGTGTATGTTTTTATCTTTATAAAGAACAAATGATGTAATATGTAATAAAATGATTCTATACTCTTCCATATAGATTTTTAAAAAATAATAATAATTTATTACAATATCATAATAATTTATTATAATAAATTATTACAAAAAAAGTTCATAATGTGATTCAATGTTAAATATTAAGTGAGAACAAATGGAAACAAACTAGTAAAATAAGTAAAATTAAATTAAATTAAATTAAATTAAATTAAATTAAATTAAATTAAATTAAATTAAATTAAATTAAATTAAATTAAATTAAATTAAATTAAATTAAATTAAATTAAATTAAATTAAATTAAATTAAATTAAATTAAATTAAATTAAATTAAATTAAATTAAATTAAATTAAATTAAATTAAATTAAATTAAATTAAATTAAATTAAATTAAATTAAATTAAATTAAATTAAATTAAATTAAATTAAATTAAATTAAATTAAATTAAATTAAATTAAATTAAATTAAATTAAATTAAATTAAATTAAATTAAATTAAATTAAATTAAATTAAATTAAATTAAATTAAATTAAATTAAATTAAATTAAATTAAATTAAATTAAATTAAATTAAATTAAATTAAATTAAATTAAATTAAATTAAATTAAATTAAATTAAATTAAATTAAATTAAATTAAATTAAATTAAATTAAATTAAATTAAATTAAATTAAATTAAATTAAATTAAATTAAATTAAATTAAATTAAATTAAATTAAATTAAATTAAATTAAATTAAATTAAATTAAATTAAATTAAATTAAATTAAATTAAATTAAATTAAATTAAATTAAATTAAATTAAATTAAATTAAATTAAATTAAATTAAATTAAATTAAATTAAATTAAATTAAATTAAATTAAATTAAATTAAATTAAATTAAATTAAATTAAATTAAATTAAATTAAATTAAATTAAATTAAATTAAATTAAATTAAATTAAATTAAACAATTCATCAAAACAAATATGAGATGAAAAATCTTAGACTGGTTAGATTTTATTTAATAGCTTAGGTAAGGGAAAGCAAAAAAATTTAGCTTATTTAGCTTAAGTAGTGAGGCTATGTATGATTAGTTTGGAAATGGTCGAGTGATATTAAAAATCCTTTTAGCTCATTTTAGAAAGACAAAATTAATATCCTTCCGGTCACGGCGACGTCGTTTCACCGGTCTTAATTGAATTCAAAACCCCAACTACCAACAATATGTAGCTACAAAAATGAAAAATAGTCAAAAAAATATGTATTAATGTAGAAGCGGGAGTATTTTATAATTCAATTTTTTAAATAATGTATGCAAATCAAACATATATGCAAAAAATATTACAACTTGTATACTTCCCCCGAAACACCAAAATAAAATTAAAACACGAAACTAAAATTGAAAATATGTACATACATATCTATTATGCATATAAAAATCGCAATGCAATTTTCAATTTTTCTTTACAAAAGAGATCTGTCATTATTTTATTACTTTTTATATTTTTTAAAGCATTTTCTCTTTTACAAAATTTCCATTCAACTTATTCATTATATTTTCGATTTTTTAATTCAACTTATTACAAGTTTTTTATTATTTTTATTTCATCTTATTTTTTAGTTAATTCTTTTATTTTTAATCTAAAATGTACATATTCCTTGCTTTGCAATTTTAGCTCAATTGGAACGTTTATAATTTAAAATATGAAATTTTTAAAATGTTAGAGAACTTCATGATCATTCAATAAGTAATTTTATTTTTTACAATTCTTATTAAATTATACTATTTTCTTTATTTTTAACGTCTAATTTCGTATGTAAAAAATAAATAAATAAATAATAAAAAATATTTAAAAAAATATTCATAAACTTGCTTCTTCATATTGATACTTAATATTTTGATATTTCTTCAACGGTTTTATTTATTTAATGCTAGACAAAATTTACTCGAACTTTTTAAATAATCCAAGATCTGATTTGGAAACTTAATTTTAATATGCATTAGGTTGTCCAGAAAGTTTTGTCGAATTTATAATATTTATTAAAAACCAACATTATTACAATAACAACAACCTGTCAAACATTTATAAATCAAAATACTCACAAAAAATAAGCTTCCAAATGACATATAAAATAGGTAACAAAATATTAATATACAGTCAAACTTGTCTAATTGGGCACCTCTCGGGACTTTTTGCGTAATCTTCTCTAGATTTATTTTTAAAAATATTCAAAAAAGTGCCCGATTATACAATGCCCAATTAAACAGGGTCATGTGCCCAATTAGCAAAAGAATTTATTTGAAATTTTGTCGGGACAGGGAAAAAGTGTCCAATTAGAAAGAGTGCCCAATTACAGGGGTGCCCAATTAGACAAGTTTGGATATAATAGAAACATTTTATTCATAGGCAAACATAAATCTGACAAAACTTTTTGGACAACTTAATATTTTAAAATACAAAATGCTTTTCTAGTTCATTTTGATTTGTGTTTTTATTTTGGCATGTATATTCTACGTTGGTTTTCTGTTCTTTTTTCTAGCACCTATTAGCTTTAAATATTTTCCTCTCGTACAAAGGCACTATAAAATTTTATTAGTCAAATCGTTATTTATCATCACGCTTTTTTAATTTTTTCTTTTCGTCTCTTATCTTCCATTTTTATACAAAAATTTTCAAGTTTAATCGTTATTGATTTTTTACGAATTATTTTTATTTTATTTGATTTAAAAAATTTTTGTTATTATACATACGCATTTCACACAAGCGCAAAAATTTTTATATATTTTTTTAATAAATAATTTTCATTATATTAAATATTCATAATTTCATGCTTCAAAAATTTTATTACTTAGGTAATTTAAAAAACTGTAAATTAACTTTATATTTAAAGAAATCTATAAAATATGAAAGTTTTTTTGCAAGAAATTTTATATCATTAATATTTTTATTTACAAATAAAAATTTTTATTATTTCAATAATTTTTGTTGTATCAATTTCCATTTCATTTTACAAATTAAATTAGAAAATTTGTGAAAAACATTAAATTTTTAGAAGTTTTCTACGTTTTTAAATCTGTTATCAACAGAAATTAAAATAGTTTTTAATGAAAGCAAATGTTATAAAAATACAAAAAAAAGAAGATGACGAATGTATTAAATCAGGAAAATGATGTTGAGAATGCAACTTCAAATAGGCCTGTTAGAGCGAATGGGACAGAAGAAAAATCAAAATTGCGATATGAAGCAACTAAGAATTTCAACGAAGAAAAAGGTTAGAAAGTAAAGTAATATTATTAAAAGAATTAATTAAAGGAGTGGAAAGAAAAAATTATAATAAAGGAATTGAGAAATTTAAAAAATATTCACTAAACTATAAAAGTTAAAACTTTAATTATTTATTATAAAGTAGAAGATTTTAGGAAAATAAAACAAAAAATTACATATTTATAATAATTGTTATAATAAATAGAAAAGAAAATGAACAAAAACGGTTCTATAGGAGACTTCGATAAATTACACTTTTGAAAATACAAAAATATAATGTGAAGATAGACGCATTTTACACATCTGAATATCAGACAGGCAATTATTGAAATCAAGTATATACATTTACATGAGTAATTTAAGAGATAAACTCAATTAAATTTAGCTGTACATATTGCGTACATAGTAATTTTTGCGTTGTAGTAATAGAAAAAGCAAAAGATAGGACAAAATAGTAATATCCATAGAAAAGGAAAGAAAGTCGACTATTTCACATGCATATTATATAAATATTTATGTGTGCGTATATGTACAACATATAAATGTTGTGCGCAAATACTGCATGTAATAGTTTCAAAGCTTGGTTTTTTTTTTGCTTTTTAATTTTTTTTTTTGGAAATCTTAATAAATTGGACGGTATCATAGATATCAATTAGATAATAAAAAAAAGCTGAAATTTATATAATATATTATATTAGGTCTAAAAGTTAATTTCCGCGTTTTTTTTGTTGTTGATATTTTGCCAAAATAAAATTATTTTTATATAACGAATTTTATGTTGTAATGTTCTCTGTATTATCAGCTTTCTATCAGTATATGACTTTCACTGTATAACATTATAAACATGTGTTATTTTTAATTTAGAAGATGTCAACTTTTGTGCCGGAAACGTCATTGGAAGTTCTCTTATTCATGTTTAACTGGAAGAAAAGTGCCGATTCTTACAAATGATTGTTGAAGTTTATGGCGAAAATACGATCATGCCAGAGCCTGTCAAAAGTGGTTTAAGAGGTTCAGAGAAGGCGATTTTGACTAAGCAATAAAGACCGCGGTAGACCACTGAAGCAGTTTGAAGACGATGAACTGCAAGCCTTACTTGATGAAATGATGCTCAAACGCAAAAACAACTAGCTGACGCGTTAGGTGTAGTCCACAAACAATTTCGAATCGCTTGCATGACATGGGCAAGATTCAGAAGGAAGAACGATGAGTTCCATATGAATCGATCGAAAAACAACGTGCGAACTTTTGCTTGAACGGCATCATTCATGCATCGAATCATCACTGGTGATGAGAAGTGGATCTATTTCGATAATCCAAAACGAAAGAAATCATTGACAGACCCAGGAAAGACGCCAAAATTGACTCCCAAGCCCAACATCCATGGAAAAAAGGTGCTGCTCTGCATATGGTGGGATCAGAAGGGTATTTTGTATTATGAACTTCTCAAACCTGGCGAAACTGTTACGGCGGCTCGTTATAAAGAGCAATTAATCAATTTGAACAGAGAAGTTGCCACCAAACGACCAGAATGGACCAAAAGACACGAGTGCATCACGACAACGCCAGACCTCATGTTGCAAAATCGGTAAAAAATGCCATAAAAGAACTGAAATGGGAAATCTTTTCCCACCCGCCGTACTCTCCGGACATCGCCCCGTCGGATTATCACCTTTTCCGGTCAATGGCTCATGGTCAAGCGGAGCAGCGCTTTCAAGATCGTCAAGACGTCAAAAAATGACTTGATGAATGGATAGCGGCCAAACCAGAAAAATTTTATTATGATGGAATCCATAAATTGCCCAAACTCTGGGAAAATGTTGTTATTAATGACGGAAATTATTTTGAATAAAAGTTTTGTTTAAGTTTTTCTAGTTTCATGTAGTTTAAAAAGCGTAAAAAAACGCGGAAATTAACTTTTAGACCTAATATATACATATTATTAACTTTTGTTAGAAAAAACATTAGTGGGTGGGCATTCAATCGAGAAGAAAAGTAACGTAAATCAAGAAGAAAAATTAGAACCTATTATAAAACTTCGACAAAAATTGCCTCGTTTAACAACACTTGTTCAGGTTAATTTTTAATTTTTTTCCTATTTATTTATAGTTATTGATTTTGTTTATTTTTTAAGAAACCTTCACTTGGTATTGACGCTAAAAACGCTGCTACATTCGTCAGTGAAAAATTTTTTGAAAAACTGGCTCCAAAAAGCGCCATGCAGCCAAACGATGCGGGAGAGATGGACGCTCAAAATCATGATAACGGTTCGTTAAATGGTCATACAGACGGCGCAGCAGCTGGTGCAATTCAACGCGCGATGGAATCTTTACACGACACGTCAGCAAACACTGATGATAATAATGAAGGTTCGTATCCCTTACGTATATAACATGTCATTTTTTGTGTTTTTTTTAATATTGTTGAGCATTTTTTATGAAATTCGATATTCAACTTTTTAAGCTATTTTTTAATGTGTTCGATTTATTTTAAATTAAATAAAATTAATGAGGAAAAAAAATTAATATTTAGATAATCAAAAAAATCCTCCCCATTTTAATTTTAATCTTTTTTAGAAATACGTAGGTTAGATTCTCAACTCGACCACTTAAATGAATACATGGACAAGGTAGAGGAACGACTGAAAGCACACAGCGAGCGACTTATGGAAACTCTCAAGCAACAAAAGGAAGAACGCGAACGTCGTCGACGCAGTTTTCACGAGGTAGAAAGAATATAAGGGAATTTTATATGAACTTTTATAAGAATATTAGTGGGTCCAACCCGTAATTTTGAACTCGAGCCGAGCCGAGGTCGAAAAATTTCGAGCTGAGTTATAATTTGCGCAATTTTTCCCATATATGTGTTTTATATATTATAATACAAAATTTTTAATTTTAAGATGTTATTATTTGATGATACATTTTGTATTATACATATGTATCAGCAATTAAAAAATAAATATTTTTAAAAGGGAGAAATTTAGGTGCAAAAATGATTTAATTTTGTTGGGTCTACAAAAATCGAGCTGAGCCGACTTTTTAATTTCAATTGCTTACAAATTTAATTATATTTATTATTTTTAGCGCCTTGATGCTAATCGTCAGGAAGATGACGACTTTCAGCGTCAACTCTCTCAAATCCTTCATCGTGTTGATTCTCTTAAGCGTTAATCTGTCCACGATATTCAGCTGATTTCTCTCTCATCCGATCTCTCCTCAGTCTCGATGGATGCCGAGTTCCTAAAGAACAACATACAATAAACAATTTTCTACGTTCTCTCAAAACTTGTCCTTTTTAGATTTGATGCATCAATTATACTTTTTCAATAATATCCATATTTAATGCCTTTATATACTTTTCCTAGTTTTGTTCTTTGTCGGTGATTAAAAAATCACGAAATATATGTAAATAAGAATTTTAAAAAAATAATTAACTAATATAGTCACTACTTTGATTTGAACAAGGTGAACAAGATACATGTTATAAAATTTTTCGATGGAATTAAGAAAGGTTTTCAAACAATTCGATGCGATTCAGTTCAGAAAAAATTTACAACTTTTAGGCTTTTGAAAAATGTTTTTATATTCGAAGATGACATCATTAAAAATCTAAATATAAAAATAAAACTCAAAATTTATAAATCTAATATTAAGATTTAATGAGGCCTAATATACTAATATTGAAATGGCAAAATTTTGTCGGCAAGCTCAATTAAAAAACAAAATTATTGATTAATAATTCAAAATACCACCAAAAATTAGGCATTCAAATTTCAAAAATTACATATTTAAATATGTAATTTTATTTAAAACAAATATATTTGTATATAAGAATTTGTCAAATAGGTATGTATAACATCTGAAGGATTATTACATTTTTTTATTTTTTGTAACGCATGTTATTACATGTTATAATATGTATAGGATATATAGGTAAATAAATGGTATATCATTGTTTCACTTTTTTCTTCCCTTCTCAGATTTTTTTATATTTTAAACTTTTTTTATTACAATTTGTTGTTAAAACGACAGAATCACTACTTTTTTATTATTTATAAATATATCACCACATTTTTATAGGAATAATAAAACAGTTTTTAAATATTTATTTTAATTGGTTTTATACTCATTTTTAAAAAGAATGGCGAACCAGTTTAATTTTCTTGCTAAACCATTTGCTCCTACTACAAAATCGCAATCGTTATTTGGATCAGCAGCTACAACAACGGCTCAACCAACTTTATTATTTGGTACTTCAGCTGTGTCGCAGCCTACATCACAGTTATTTAGCACTTCTGTGACTACTTCTCAGGTTACTTCTCAGCTGTTTACTGGCGCTACTGTCACAACGGCTTCACAAACTTCTAAACCATTGTTTGGTACTTCAGCTGGGTCGCAACCTACATCACAATTGTTTAGCACTCCTATGACTACTTCTCAGGCTACTTCTCAACTGTTTACAGCCACCATCACCACAACAGCTTCGCAGACTTCTCAACCATTATTTGGTGCTCCGGCTGTGTCTCAACCTGCTTCACAATTGTTTAGTACTCCTGTGACTACTTCTCAGGTTACTACTCAGCTATTCGCAGCCATTACAACAGCTTCACAAACTTCTCAACCATTATTTGGTACTTCAGCTGTGTCTCAGCCTGCTTCACAATTGTTTAGCACTCCTATGACTACTTCTCAGGCTACTTCTCAACTGTTTACAGCCACCATCACCACAACAGCTTCGCAGACTTCTCAACCATTATTTGGTACTTCAGCTGTGTCTCAGCCTGCTTCACAATTGTTTAGCACTCCTATGACTACTTCTCAGGCTACTTCTCAACTGTTTACAGCCACCACTACCACAACAGCTTCGCAGACTTCTCAACCATTATTTGGTGCTCCGGCTGTGTCTCAGCCTGCTTCACAATTGTTTAGCACTCCTGTGACTACTTCTCAAGCTACTTCTCAACTGTTTACAGCCACCACTACCACAACAGCTTCGCAGACTTCTCAACCATTATTTGGTGCTCCGGCTGTGTCTCAACCTGCTTCACAATTGTTTAGTACTCCTGTGACTACTTCTCAGGTTACTCCTCAGCTGTTTGCTGCCACTATAACTACAACTGCTTCACAGATTTATCAACCACTATTTGGCGCTTCAGTCGTGTCTCAACCTGCTTCACAATTGTTTAACACTTCTGTGACTACTTCTCAGGTTACTTCTCAAATGTTTACAGCCACTACTACTGCAACAGCTTTGCAAACTTCCCAACCATTATTTGGAGCTTCTTCAACTACTTCAACATCGATCTTGTAAAAATTTTTGATATTAATGGATTTAAACTTTTAAGATTTTTTAACACCAGATAACAAATATTATTAATGGTGTTTTTAGCTATTTTTTTATTTTTTGACATCATTAAAACAGGAATGAATAATTAACAATTAAACGAGCAAAATTGCAAAATATTTATGAAGGGATAGAGATAGTACAATTTAATAATGTACATAATGTACAGAACGTGCAAAAAGAATATGAATTTGAATCCCTCTGTCAAAAAATCTAGAAATAACAATTTTTGTGAAGTTTTCATAATTAGTACTACATTGATTGTATTTTTTGTTTATGAAGTCTTTTATGTGAAGAAATTGAATTGTTTTTTTATTATTTTGGTTAACTTTAAATTTTTAAAATTTATATTTAAGACCCACGAAGATGTCGTACAAAGAGCTAAATCAGGCGCTTTCTCGTCTAATTATGAATTTTGAGGCACAGGAAAAGCTTTTTTTAAACGAAGTCGATAGTATGAATGCTTATGATATGCTTATTCGTAAATCTATGCAAAAGGTTTAAAGTGATTTAACTAAAAGGAATTTTTTTAAATAAATGTTTAAAGATTGACGATCTAACTGAAGAGGTTGGAGATTTGGAGCGTCAAAAAGAACGTTTTGATTACGAAATGGACGTGGTGGGTGAGAAACAGTCTCGACTTGAGGAGCTTATTAAGGAAATGGAACGTCAACTGCATTTGCCTAATTATGTCGAATCGCAGACTATTGAACTGCCGGAGGGTGCCACGATGGCTGATATTCAACGCAAAAACATGTAGGATTTTTTTACAATTCCTAAATTTTTAAACATTATATATTTAGGTATATATTATAACACAAAAATGAATTAATGAGCTGGTTATTGTATTTTATGAAAAAATAGCTTAAAACAACTAATAATATTTTTTATAGTAATTTACTTTAATTTCGTTTTTTTCTAGACTTCAAAATCAAGTAGACCTAGATATTCAGCTGAAGCAAGTCGATGATGACGTATCTGACATTACACAACAAGTATAAAATTTTTGCTTATTTATTTTATTCTTTTAAACGCAAATTCTTTAAATACATTTACAACGTATGAAAAGAAAGGTTGGCAAAATATTTATTATTTTTAATTATTTGTTTACTATTTAGTTTCTCGACTTTTTACGTGTCCAGGAAGCCAACGCTACGCCTAATAGTATTGATGGTGGCATTGACGACTCGGCTACTTCAAATTCAGCCTCGGTTATGGAGCAGATTCGACAGATTCTCAGTAAACAGATGAACACGCTTCATTGGATTGACAAACAATCCGGTATGGACATTAAAAATCCTTATATTATTTTATTTCTTATGTTTTAAATGAAGTTATTAGAAATTTTAAAAAAGTTAAATATTGGAAATACTTTAGATTTTTATCTATAAGATAATTCAAACTTTTAAAATTTTTATAAATTGATTTTTTAAATCAATTTTTTATTTTTAGTAGAGCTTATTCGAAAAACGAATACGCTGGCGAAGAATGTTACCGAATTTGATTAAAGTAGCAACGACGTAAAGGAAAAATTATGTTGTTTCGATTTTCGACTTTTCTTAAACTATATTTTTTTCCACTAATAATTATTTATTGTTTTTTTTCATTTATGAAATCGGAATAAATAAATTTGTTTGTTTTTGGGTCACACTCCTTTGAATACCAATATTAAGATGCCCAGTCTTTTACATTTCTTATTTAATGTTGTGAATCCTTTCTTCTTATTCCTGCAATCGGTCTAAAGCAAATTTGAATTCAATCACTTTTACGGTCAAAAGCCTCGTGTTAACAAAATAATCTTTATTAACAACGACGATAAAATACAATAAACAATTTTTAATGATTTTTTTTTAATTGGGGCGTCGCTCTCTTCTTTTTATATGTCCTTTTTGTGCGAGCAGAAAAAACGAAAAAAGAATTAATCAAACGCAAAAGTCGCGAAGTCGATATCATGGAGATCGCTTTGAGACTGTTTTCAATGTGAAATTTTATTTTTATTCTTTTCCTTCGCGCTGTTCGCGACATTTAATATTTATTTAAAAAAATTGTTTTGTGTCAGATATGAAGACGAGCGCATTACCATTATATTTTAGTTAATCATTTGTATAATCAATTATTTATTTTGAATAAAAATGCTTTCGTTATCTTGCCGCAAATGTTTGCTGGCACAACGAGCCATCTCTAGTCCACCATTTTCTTTACGTTTGTTTCACTTTTCCCGCAATACTTTTCCACACACTGCATTGAAATCCCTATGGCGTGCCTTGGACGCAGAGAACTTTGTTCGCGCAGCGCCGCCAGGCGCGCAACCTTACTTGCGTTTAATGCGTGTCGACAAGCCTATTGGTAAAATATTTACAAAGCAAATTAAGCGTTTCTTTTTTGCTAAAACAAATTTAATTTGATTTACCGCTGGTATAAAATTAATTTGCATTGTATTTTCATAGGTACTTGGCTTCTTTTTATGCCATGCACATGGTCGATCGGATTGGCCACACCGGCCGGTCATCTTCCCGATGCGGAAATGTTAGCTATTTTTTTCGCCGGGGCTTTTTTAATGCGTTCTGCTGGATGTGTAATTAATGATCTCTGGGATCGTGACTTTGATCGAAAGGTTTTTTTTAGCTTATTATTTTTTTAATTCATATCATTTTTTAAAAAAGGCTTTTGTATTTTTTAAATTTGGATTTTAGGTTCAGCGTACTAAAAGCCGGCCTTTGGCCAGCGGTGAGATTGATGAAAAACACGCTATTGCTTTACTTGGTGTACTTCTTTCGGCCTCGTTGACTATTCTTTTGCAACTCAATTGGCTTAGGTATGATGTACATAAAAAAATTTTTTATTGTAAATAGTTGCATTTTTTATTTGATTAAATTTTTGATTTTTTTTTCTTTGTTTAATTTTGTGTTTGTTTTTATTATTCCTATTTTAGCGTGTTTATTGGCGCATCTTCGATGGCACTAGTGATAAGTTATCCGCTTGCAAAACGTTACACTTATTGGCCTCAACTAATTTTAGGTAGCTTTTCATTTTTTCTTTTTTTTTCTCTACATGCGTACCTTTCGATTGTTACTTTTCAATATCATTTTTTTCTGCTTTTTTCATTTTTAGGCTTTACTCTAAATTGGGGAGTTTTAATTGCTTGGTTTCATTTGTCGCCACAATTTCCCGATTTTATTTGTATCGTTCCCTTATATCTGGCAAACGTTTGCCATACAGTTATTTCGGACACAATTTATAGTCACCAGGTATTACTTAATACCAACAGAATGACTGATCGTTAATCGATATAGCTTTTTTAATAACAGTGCGTTTTTAGTTTTTTAATTTTTTGCACATTTAAAAATTTTGTCAAAAATTTTTTATTGTTGACTAAACTGAAAAAAAAATTGTTGGTTATTTTGAGAATAATTCTTCACGCAAAGAAAATTTTGTAGCCTTTTTTGTACTAATTTTGAATGGGTAGTTGCAAAAGCACGGAAACATCAATTTTTCTTTGTTGAAGCAAAATCACTGATAAGCATATTGTGATTGTAGCACTTTATTATACCTATTAATCTAAATTTTAAATTAGTATTCAAATAATCTTATTTTATTTTTATATTTATAAATGTTACGTAAAAAATTTTTTCCCCATTTTAATATTTCGAAAAATGATATTTATTTTTATTAGCTTTTTTTTCTTTCTTTATTTTTACATTTTATTTTAAATATTGCGCCTCGAATGGTTTTAAATTCATGAAGAGTTTTAAATTAAAAAAGATGAAAATGACTTTTTACTTAGACTTTTTGTTTAATTCTAGGTTGCACTTTTAATTGGGGCGCTTTCCTCGGCTATACAGCCTCTAGCAGTCATTTTCATGCGGGCATTTGCCTTCCCTTATATCTATGCGGCTTAAGTTGGACGCTAATTTATGACACAATTTATGCCCACCAGGTACTAATATTCACATGTTTTATTTATAATCTTTAAAACTCTTGAGAATTTGTGTGGCCAAAATCTTTGTAATTAATTTTAGTTGAGAAATTTTACAGATTTTATAAATATATTTAAACTTTAAGAAAAAAATGAAATTTTCCTAATATCAAAAAAAAATAGTGAATTGTTTTCTGTCAGTTTAAAACAAAAAATATTTAACACCATTTTGCATTATTCTATCAGACACGATTTTTTTAAGTGTAATTTTTTTTGGTTGATTATTTTTTTCAGTATTTTTTATTAACATTTAACGAGCGATTTTTAGTGTGTAATAACTAGCATTTTATATTTGCTTGTTTATTTTCTAACTTTTTTTTTAAATTTAATTAATTAAAAACCTTGTGATTTGGATTGAATTATTATTTTTTGTTTAATTTTAATATTCTCTTTTTAAATATTTAATATTTTTACTTTCCATTTGTTTTTTGATTTATTTATTTTTTAGGACAAGTTGGAAGATGTTTTGATCGGAGTCAAGTCAACTGCCCTTCTCTTTGGTGATAATACCCGCATGTGGCTAAGCGGATTTGCCACAACAATGATTTTAAATTTAGCACTAGTGGGTCTTATTAGTGCACAAACATGGCCCTTTTACGCGGCATTGGCAGGTGTATATTTTTTATTTATTAGATTTTTTAAATTTTTAAAACTAAATTTTATCATCTTTTTACATTACATTATTTGGATTAAGTTTTACTGAACCCGAATATTGTACTTTAAATTTTTTAAATATCTCAATCTCTAAATATGTGTTTGTTAATTAAATTTTCTTTTTAGGCACAAGCGCTCACTTGGCATGGCAAATTGGCACACTGAACATAGACGATAGCGCTGATTGCGCACGTAAATTTCGTGCTAATCAACAACTAGGACTGCTGCTTTTTCTCGGAATAGTGCTCAGCAATTTGCTTAAAAGTCACTCTTCAATAAAGAAGGATTAAAAAATGAGCTTAAATTTGAGGATACTATAAATTCTCCATTTTTTTGCTGTAATTTCGATTTTTATGAATAAATTGGAATAGTTTTTGAAAAATATTTTATGTTAAAAATGCATTTTTATTTTAAGTAAAAAATAAACAATATGGTAAAACAAATAAAGAGGTGGAAAGAAAGCAAAGACGGATCAATAAAGATTGAACAACAAAATGGCCAACAACAAATATCACTTCAACAAATAAAATGTCGATACAAAAGAGCATATGCGCGTAAGCGGCTTGCGCATACAGAAAACGCACAAACATTGTTTTGTAAAAATTAAGTTGATACAATTAAATTTTTCGATTTTTTAATTTTTAAAATTTTTTAAAGTAAAAATATTTTTCTTTTTAAATAGCAGGTATTTTAAAGATTATGTATATTTATTACATTCTATTAAATATTGTAACAATGTTTGAAACCAGTGAAGGTCGTTATAACCATCGCTCTATCGTTACTTTAAGCATGGTCAGTTTAAAAAAAACATTTTTTTTTAGTTAAAGAAATATTTGATGTATTTCTCAAAATTTGCCAATAAAGCCTTTTTAATACCTACTTTAATAATTGGTGCTTTCAAAATTATAAAAAAGTTTTCTTTGCAAGTTCAGTTTGGACTTACCGTAATGCAGTTGATTACTATTTTCATGGTTGTTCGTTCATATACAGTATCTTTGTTTTTAATCGGCTCACTGCAATATTTGCTCACGGTTCTCGTCGCAGTGTTTTGCAATTGTATTGTATGCATTTTACTATATTTTCTGGCATATGAAAAAATGTCTAATAAGCGGACACAACACACTGTAGACGATGATCATGAAATCAATATAGCAAGATTGCACGACGATAATGTACTCTCGAAAACGAAAAATACTTGGTTGAAAAAGTCGTTAGACGACGGTTATACTACAAATACATTTCGAATTTTCGTATGTTTTTATATTTTTAAGGATTCTATAAATATGTACATTTAAAATACCTGCATACGTGCGGCAAAAATGGCAACTTTTACAGGATGCTTTTTTTAAATTAAAATATAACTTTATTAAACAAAAAAAATTGAACAATATCAATGAATAACATTACGCAGGCATTCAGTTGGTTTAAAATATTCAGCCGGTTTCGAAGTGGCGGCGATGCTCCAAACGCGATTTGAAATTTTTAGCCACAATCAGTCTCACTCTCGACGCATCCGATGCTTCAGCGATTCTAAACTTTTTAACACATTGTCTTCCAGAATCCCAAACGCTGTAGTCAATCGGATCGTTATTTCGCTGACGTGATGAAGTTCAGAAAATGAGCAAATTTATTTGATATTCTAGAGATATGAACATGAAAAACAAAGAATTAGCAGAGAAAAATATAGGGAATTTAATAATAAAAAAACCATTTAGGTACAATTATAAACACATTGGCGTTAGGACTCATTTAAAAAAGTTGCCTTTTTTGCCGCATCCTGTACTAATTATAACATTGAGTTGAATTCAAAAGTATTTTTTCAGAGTCGAGTATTTTTTACATTGTCAGCTATTCTCAACTTTTTTAGTACTTTTCATACCATATATTTAACAATTATGGTAATTGCGTTTTAATAATATCATACATTATATTTAAACTGTCAATTGTCAGATATCCGATTTTGGTCATTTTGAATTTTATCGTAGTCGTTCCATTAATTTGCTCCAAACACAATATGGAATTGACGAGGAATATTCTAAAACTTTGGATTCTTTTCAAATTAAAGTTTATTTCTTATAAATTTTTAAAAATTAGCAACTTTTTATTTACTTTTTTTGTTTAACTAACTTTAATTCGAGTATTTTTAGAATGCATGTTGTGGCATGCGCGATGCATTCGCTGAATTCACTCACGCAGTCTGGTTTCGTGCTCAAACACGCTCTCCACGTCGTCGTTTGCCGGCGAGTTGCGCATTATTTGAGACTTATCTGTCATATCATACTAGGCAGTCCCAAAAAACAATAACAAGATTTATTAACAATAATCATTTTTCTAACGCAATTTTTGGAGCGTGTTTTTGGCACATTCGCCAAGATGTTTTAAGAAGCGATTTTGCACTCAATCTTGCCACTATTTTGGGAGGCGTTTTTCAAAGTTTTTATGCTTTCAAATTTATTTAAAATTAATATTAAATTATTTAAACTATTATCTTTTTACTTACATATTTAATTTTATACTTACTATTATAATAATTTATTATGATGAATCGCGACAAGTATATAATGCATTTTTGAGTGTATTTATCTTTTTTCATTTATAATTATTACCCTAAGTTCGAGTAAATAATACGCGAAAATTTTAAATTTTGATTCGGCCTTCATTCTGTTATAAACGAAGTTTAACCAAAATTTTTAAACTTGCGTCTATTTTAACAAAGACGTTCATATACAAAAAAATTACATTATAAAATAAATTGTTTTAAAATAAATTTGAATTTAAACTTTCAAGATATTACAATGTAGATTTAAAATTTATCTCTTTAATTGAAATTCTTATTCGAATTCTTTTTCAAAATAAATTATTTTTTTAATATTCGCTTAAATCTTTTTATCATTATTAATAAAAAATTTACATATTTCGATTTTATATTGATTAAAATTCTTTAGAAAAAAACAAATTCCTCGTGCATTTATAATTTCATTTAATTAGCGATAACATAAAGCACTTATGGATATTTAAATGGATTATTTAAATTTCAAATTAAAATTAACAAAATAAAAAAGATTAAAATAAGCACCAGTTCAAATATCAAGACAGTAAAAAACTCGATTATTACACAATTAAACTAAAATGTCGAATAGATTAGACTGAAAGTTGAGTTTAAATACTATCCAAATCTAATTACGAGTAAGTCATAATTTTTCAAATTTTGAAAACAGTACATACATGTAAAAAAATATAAATCTAAAAAAATAAAAGGAAATGAGAAAAAAGGCAAGAAAAAATTAGAATTAATTTTCGGATTATCGGCGGCAAATCTGCCGATTAATTTTTAAAAAGTTTTCGCTTAATTTTTTATTTTCTTTCTTCCACTAATTTTTTTTTCGTTAAAAATTCTTACTTTTCAGAATTTTTTATTTTTTAAATTTTATTTAATTTTTTTAAATTTTTATTTTAAACGAAATACGTAAAAAATGGAAAAAATAATTGAAGAAATAAAGGTAAGCTTAACAAGTTTTTATCAATTTTTGTTGTTTAATTTAATTAAATTTAATGTTTAATTTAATTAAATTTAGTTGTGAATTTTAAAATTAAAAAAAAACATTTGAAATTAAGCTTAAATTATTTAGAAGAAATCGTCAAATAGAAGATCTAAGAAAAATAAACATTTAATTGTTTCGCATGGCATTAACGTACCACGAATTACAATGACTTTGGACGAAGAAAATGAAGATGAGAACGTTAATAATGACAACGAATATTCGGCATTTGTGGATCCACAAATGTAAAATAAAATTTTAATTTAATTTATGAATACTAGAAAATTTTATATACGTATAATAATTGTAAAATACAAATATTTGTGCATTCAGCTTTGCCTAATTTCAACATTAACCGAAAATTTTACGAACATTAAAAATGTATTGAAAAGAATTAAATATGGCATTTTTGATTTAGAATTTAGTCTCTATCAAATGAAAAAAAGTTTTTATGTAAATTGGAAAAGTTATAATCAAAAATATAAAACCACTTGAAAATTATATTTTCAGAAAATAAAATTTATTTTTAATTCTAACTTACAATTAAAAAACAATTTGTATGTTTTTTTTAAATAAACTTCATTTAAAAATTAATCCATGCAAACTATATTTTGAATCAAATAAAAACATAATTAAATATTGGGTGCGCAAATGTCGGTATGTTTTATTATAATTGACAAAGGTTTCATAAAATTTATTTAAAAATTTTATAGTCGTTTGATAACGGACCGTGTTATAATAAATAACACTAGCAATATAAATAACACCAACAATAATATTGAAGTGGAAAATGGTAATAGAAAACAGTCAACGGGTACACTAAATAGACTCATGCTTGTGGCAGAAGCCCTAGAGACCGAAGTTCACTCTTATCATCAAAGTGCAGATGTGAATGGAGCTCGAATTGTGGCAGTAATTCGCGCCGCAAATGTGGTATAATAAAGATTATAAATTTGATTTTTACTTAGGTTTTAAAAAGTTATCGTAATTTTTTTCAGCTTTAGCTATCTTCAACACTGCTAATTTTAGGATATAAGCAATAAATGTCGTATTGCTAAAAAAAGCGTAAAATCTAATGACTCTATTGGGTGTACAAATATGAAAGTTTGTTTTTTACGATTCAAAAAATTAAAATTCCAAAAAATTTTCAATTAAACTTTTATAAACAATAACAACCATTATTAACAACAACATTATTCCAATTTATGGGCAACTTATGAATTCCATCAAAAAAAAATTTCGGTTGTTTCGACGCAATTCATTCATCGAGCCATTTTCGCACTTCTTGTTTTGTGAACTTCTGCTCCGCCAATCAGTGAGCCATTGATCGAAATAAGTGATAATCCGACGGAGCGATGTCAGGAGAGTGGGGTGTCTCCCATTTCAGTTCTTTTATGGCATTTTTGACCGGTTCTGCAACATGAGGTCTGGCGTTGTCGTAAAGCAATATTAGGCACTCGTGTCTTGTGGTCCATTCTGGTCGTTTGGTGATAATTTTTCTGTTCAGATTGATTAATTGCTCTTTATAACGAGTGAAAAAATATTAGACAAAGTAAAACGAACTTTCATATTTGTACACCTAATACATATTTGTTTATTCTCGAATTTGCTTTTTTAGTGCTTAATACTGATTAACACTACCTTTGACACTAATATGTATGAAATCGTTGTTAAATTTTTAGTCAAATTTTTTATACATTAAATTTATATTTTTAGACGTTACTTTTACTTGTAAACGTTTTAATAGCTACGGGAGCCGGACAGTATCATGGTCGAAAAGACAAACGCCTCACGCTCTTACTAACAATTGATAAATGGTAGTAAATTACTATTAATTTGGTAAATAAAATACTCGGAAAGTGTCTGTATAAAAAATATTTTACAAGGTACTTTCAAAATGGTGTAGGTACTTTCAAAATGGTGTAAATTTACCTCCGACTTTTGCGGAAATGCGCCTCAGTGGACAATACCTTTCCCAGGCGCTAAGCGCCGCAATGCTTTTGATTACTGTGGGGCTACAGTTTTTGCATTGTTGTCGAATACGACACTCAAAACTAGTGGTAATTTTTTTTATAAAAAACATATATATAGTTATTATAAATTCACTTCTTCAACTTTTTCATATCTATGTATTAACTTTTAAATATTTATGCTTTAAAATGTAAATTTTTAGTGCATTTGTTATTCGTTCGGTTGCGTACCGTTTTCTCTATTAGTTTTTGGTCTGGAAATGCATTATAGTGCCTGCCCGTGGTTAGACGATTTCTATAGAAGTGAAGTTTTGCGAAGAGATTTTCAGTCGGTGGAGAAATATTTCGATATACAGTGTGGCATTAATGGCTGGGCTTTGGCAGGGGTAAATATAAAAAAAATAAAAATATCTGAAAATTTCATTTAATCAAATTTTTTTATTAGATATGTTCATTATTATCCTGTGGACTCTTTGTTAGCGAGGGTCTTATTACAGTTTTTTTTCGATCGGGATCATCCCATTATGATCTACAAAAAATGGAAACAATACTTTAATTATGCATAATTTTATGAAACATATATATGTATTTTTTATCATAATATATAAAATATTTTATTAATTTATATAATTGCTTTATATTAAAAAATTTATGATGATAACATACATAACATTCATTATATTAATTGAATAATAAATTTATAAAGTATTGTCATGTTTATGTAACAATAAAAAAAATCAAATGTAAAAAATTTGAAACACCTTATAAAAATATTTTAAAATCGACCAATTCGCACTAATTTGATATAATTTTGAAAAATTTCGGAAAATTTTTTAATTTTTTTTAAATTTTCTATTGAGTTTAGAGATTCAATATATAATGGTTTGTATTAATGGAAAAGTCTAGAGTTCGAATATATAAGAAAAAAAATAAAATTTTAAAACACCCATTTAAAAATATTTTTAAAAATTTTGAAAATAAACCTCATTTTGATTACTTTTAATAAGTTGATAATAATTTTGAAAAAAAATTTTCGGAAAATATTTTTTAATTTTTTTTTTTAAATTTTCTATTGAGTTTAGAGATTCAAAATACAATGAATTGTATCAATGGAAGAGGTCATAAGAAAAGGTTTTAAAAAATAATTACTAAGGAAAACGAAAATTTAAAAATCTATTTTTAAAAAATATTTTTAAAATCGATCCATATCAAATTTGCACTAAAAATTTGATAAAAATTTTTGAAAAATTTCGGAAAATTTTTTAATTTTTTTTAAATTTTCTATTGAGTTTAGAGATTCAAAATACAATGAATTGTATCAATGGAAGGGTCTAGAGTCCGAATATATTAGAAACGAAATTCGAAACTAACTTTAAAAATATTTTAAAATCGACCCATTCGTATTAATATGATATAATTTTGAAAAATTTCGGAAAATTTTTTAATTTTTTTTAAATTTTCTATTGAGTTTAGAGATTCAATATATTATGAATTGTATTAATGAAAGGGTCTAGAGTCCGAATATATTAGAAACGAAATTTGAAACACCTTTTAAAAATATTTTAAAATCGACCATTTCGCACTAATTTGATATAATTTTGAAAATATTTGGAAAATTTTTTAATTTTTTTAAATTTTCTATTGAGTTTAGAGATTCAATATATTATGAATTGTGTTAATGGAAGGATCTAGAGATTTAATATAAAAGAAACGAAATTCGAAACACCTTTTAAAAATATTTTAAAATCGACCCATTCGTATTAATATGATATAATTTTGAAAAATTTCGGAAAATTTTTTAATTTTTTTTAAATTTTCTATTGAGTTTAGAGATTCAATATATTATGAATTGTATTAATGAAAGGGTCTAGAGTCCTAATATACTAGATACGAAATTCGAAACACCTTTTAAAAATATTTTAAAATCGACCCATTCGCACTAATTTGATATAATTTTGAAAATATTAGGAAAATTTTTTAATTTTTTTTAAATTTTCTATTGAGTTTAGAGATTCAATATATTATGAATTGTATTAATGAAAGGGTCTAGAGTCCGAATATATTAGAAACGAAATTTGAAACACCTTTTAAAAATATTTTAAAATCGACCAATTCGCACTAATTTGATATAATTTTGAAAAATTTCGGAAAATTTTTTAATTTTTTTTAAATTTTCTATTGAGCTTAGAGATTCAATATATTATGAATTGTATCAATGGAAAAGTCTAGAGTCCGAATATATTAGAAACGAAATTTGAAACACCTTTTAAAAATATTTTAAAATCGACCAATTCGCACTAATTTGATATAATTTTGAAAAATTTCGGAAAATTTTTTAATTTTTTTTTAATTTTCTTTAGAGTTTAGAGATTCAAAATACAATGAATTGTATCAATGGAAGGGTCTAGAGTCCGAATATACTAGATACGAAATTCGAAACACCTTTTAAAAATATTTTAAAATCGACCCATTCGCACTAATTTGATATAATTATGAAAATATTTGGAAAATTTTTTAATTTTTTTTAAATTTTCTATTGAGTTTAGAGATTCAATATATTATGAATTGTGTTAATGAAAGGGTCTAGAGTCCGAATATACTAGAAACGAAATTTGAAACACCTTTTAAAAATATTTTAAAATCGACCAATTCGCACTAATTTGATATAATTTTGAAAAAATTTGGAAAATTTTTCAATTTTTTTTAAATTTTTTATTGAGTTTAGAGATTCAAAATACAATGAATTTTATTATTGGGAGTGTCTAGAGTCCGAATATACTAAAAACGAAATTTAAAACACCTTTTAAAAATATTTTAAAATCGACCCATTCGTATTAATATGATATAATTTTGAAAAATTTCGGAAAATTTTTTAATTTTTTTTAAATTTTCTATTGAGTTTAGAGATTCAATATATTATGAATTGTATCAATGGAAAAGTCTAGAGTCCGAATATATTAGAAACGAAATTTGAAACACCTTTTAAAAATATTTTAAAATCGACCTATTCGCACTAATTTGATATATGTAATTTTGAAAAAATTTGGAAAATTTTTCAATTTTTTTTAAATTTTCTATTGAGTTTAGAGATTCAAAATACAATGAATTTTATTATTGGGAGTGTCTAGAGTCCGAATATACTAGATACGAAATTCGAAACACCTTTTAAAAATATTTACTATCGACCCATTCGTACTAATTTGATATAATTTTTAAAAAATCTGAAAAAATAGCAAAAGGTTGGTGCGGCCAGGACATTGCTCAATCTTCGATCCTAATCGAAAGAGAGCAGATCCGGCCAAGCAAGCCAACTATGCGTACCGCAGTACGCGGATCCGTTGTGTCATGTGGAATCTAGTTGTGCACCATCACAATACTTTCTCATCCGGCTGACTCAGTTAGCTGTGGGACGTACCGAACCTCCGAAGAGGCCACTGGGAATGGTGCCCAGAGGGTCCAGTGAACCACAAACACTGGTATTGACTTAACTCTAGCTTGGCCGAGTCAAACCGGAATCGAATTCATGCAATCGGTGAATACAACAAGATTGATTCATTCTTGGGGATGGGATTCAATTTTTCGCTTATATAACCCGATGTACATTCGCCGAAAAGCGGCGATGGGCTTCGGCAACCGGTCATAGAAGTCAGACACTTCAATGATATTTTTTAGTAATTCGAAAAAGAGGCAATTTCAAATACATTCGCACTAATTTGATATAATTTTGAAAAAATTTGAAAAACTTTTCAATTTTTTTTAAATATTCTATTCAGTTTAGAGATTTAATATATAATGATTTGTATTCATGGAAAGGTCTAGAGTTCGAATATATAAGAAACAAAATTCTAAACCTCTTTTAAAAATATTTTAAAATCGACCATTCGCACTAATTTGATATAATTTTGAAAATATTTGGAAAATTTTTTAATTTTTTTAAATTTTCTATTGAGTTTAGAGATTCAATATATTATGAATTGTATTAATGAAAGGGTCTAGAGTCCGAATATACTAGATACAAAATTCGAAACACCTTTTAAAAATATTTTAAAATCGACCCATTCGCACTAATTTGATATAATTTTGAAAATATTTGGAAAATTTTTTAATTTTTTTAAATTTTCTATTGAGTTTAGAGATTCAATATATTATGAATTGTATCAATGTAAAAGTCTAGAGTCCGAATATACTAAAAACGAAATTTGAAACACCTTTTAAAAATATTTTAAAATCGACCCATTCGCACTAATTTGATATAATTATGAAAAATATTGGAAAATTTTTTAATTTTTTTTAAATTTTCTATTGAGTTTACAGATTCAATATATTATGAATTGTATTAGTGGAAGAGTCTAGAGTCCGAATATACTAGAAACGAAATTTGAAACACCTTTTAAAAATATTTTAAAATCGACCCATTCTTATTAATATGATATAATTTTGAAAAATTTCGGAAAATTTTTTAATTTTTTTTAAATTTTCTTTAGAGTTTAGAGATTCAAAATACAATGAATTGTATCAATGAAAGGGTCTAGAGTCCGAATATATTAGAAACGAAATTTGAAACTCTTTTTAAAAATATTTTAAAATCGACCCATTCGTATTAATATGATATATGTAATTTTGAAAAAATTTGGAAAATTTTTCAATTTTTTTTAAATTTTCTATTCAGTTTAGAGATTTAATATATAATGATTTGTATTAATGGAAAGGTCTAGAGTTCGAATATATAAGAAACAAAATTCTAAACCTCTTTTAAAAATATTTTATATTCGACCCATTCGCACTAATTTTATATAATTTTGAAAAAATTTGGAAAATTTTTCAATTTTTTTAAAATTTTCTATTGAGTTTAGAGATTCAAAATACAATGAATTGTATCAATGAAAGGGTCTAGAGTCCGAATATACTAGAAACGAAATTTGAAACACCTTTTAAAAATATTTTAAAATCGACCATTTCGCACTAATATGATATAATTTTGAAAAATTTCGGAAAATTTTTCAATTTTTTTTAAATATTCTATTCAGTTTAGAGATTTAATATATAATGATTTGTATTAATGGAAAGGTCTAGAGTTCGAATATATAAGAAACAAAATTCTAAACCTCTTTTAAAAATATTTTATAATCGACCCATTCGCAATAATTTGATATAATTTTGAAAAATTTCGAAAAATTTTTTAATTTTTTTTAAATTTTCTATTGAGTTTAGAGATTCAATATATTATGAATTGTATCAATGGAAAAGACTAGAGTCCGAATATACTAGAAACAAAATTTGAAACACCTTTTAAAAATATTTTAAAATCGACCAATTCGCACTAATTTGATATAATTTTGAAAAATTTCGGAAAATTTTTCAATTTTTTTTAAATTTTCTATTGAGTTTACAGATTCAATATATTATGAATTGTATTAGTGGAAGAGTTTAGAGTCCGAATATACTAGAAACGAAATTTGAAACACCTTTTAAAAATATTTTAAAATCGACCCATTCTTATTAATATGATATAATTTTGAAAAATTTCGGAAAATTTTTTAATTTTTTTTAAATTTTCTTTAGAGTTTAGAGATTCAAAATACAATGAATTGTATCAATGGAAGGGTCTAGAGTCCGAATATATTAGAAACGAAATTTGAAACTCTTTTTAAAAATATTTTAAAATCGACCCATTCGTATTAATATGATATAATTTTGAAAAATTTCGGAAAATTTTTTAATTTTTTTTAAATTTTCTATTGAGTTTAGAGATCCAAAATACAAAGAATTTTATTATTGGGAGTGTCTAGAGTTCTAATATACTAGATACGAAATTCGAAACACCCTTTAAAAATATTTTAAAATCGACCAATTCGCACTAATTTGATATAATTTTGAAAAATTTCGGAAAATTTTTTAATTTTTTTTTAATTTTCTTTAGAGTTTAGAGATTCAAAATACAATGAATTGTATCAATGGAAGGGTCTAGAGTCCGAATATACTAGATACAAAATTCGAAACACCTTTTAAAAATATTTTAAAATCGACCCATTCGCACTAATTTGATATAATTTTGAAAAATTTCGGAAAATTTTTTAATTTTTTTTAAATTTTCTTTAGAGTTTAGAGATTCAATATATTATGAATTGTATTAATGGAAGAGTCTAGAGATTTAATATAAAAGAAACGAAATTCGAAACACCTTTTAAAAATATTTTAAAATCGACCCATTCGCACTAATTTGATATAATTTTGAAAATATTTGGAAAATTTTTTAATTTTTTTAAATTTTCTATTGAGTTTAGAGATTCAATATATTATGAATTGTATCAATGTAAAAGTCTAGAGTCCGAATATACTAGATACAAAATTCGAAACACCTTTTAAAAATATTTTAAAATCGACCCATTCGCACTAATTTGATATAATTTTGAAAAATTTCGGAAAATTTTTTAATTTTTTTTAAATTTTCTTTAGAGTTTAGAGATTCAATATATTATGAATTGTATTAATGGAAGAGTCTAGAGATTTAATATAAAAGAAACGAAATTCGAAACACCTTTTAAAAATATTTTAAAATCGACCCATTCGCACTAATTTGATATAATTTTGAAAAATTTCGGAAAATTTTTTAATTTTTTTTTAATTTTCTTTAGAGTTTAGAGATTCAAAATACAATGAATTGTATCAATGGAAGGGTCTAGAGTCCGAATATACTAGATACAAAATTCGAAACACCTTTTAAAAATATTTTAAAATCGACCCATTCGCACTAATTTGATATAATTTTGAAAATATTTGGAAAATTTTTTAATTTTTTTAAATTTTCTATTGAGTTTAGAGATTCAATATATTATGAATTGTATCAATGTAAAAGTCTAGAGTCCGAATATACTAAAAACGAAATTTGAAACACCTTTTAAAAATATTTTAAAATCGACCCATTCGCACTAATTTGATATAATTATGAAAAATTTTGGAAAATTTTTTAATTTTTTTTAAATTTTCTATTGAGTTTAGAGATCCAAAATACAATGAATTTTATTATTGGGAGTGTCTAGAGTCCTAATATACTAGATACGAAATTCGAAACACCTTTTAAAAATATTTTAAAATCGACCCATTCGCACTAATTTGATATAATTTTGAAAATATTTGGAAAATTTTTTAATTTTTTTTAAATTTTCTATTGAGTTTAGAGATTCAATATATTATGAATTGTATCAATGGAAAAGTCTAGAGTCCGAATATACTAGAAACGAAATTTGAAACACCTTTTAAAAATATTTTAAAATCGACCTATTCGCACTAATTTGATATATGTAATTTTGAAAAAATTTGGAAAATTTTTCAATTTTTTTTAAATTTTCTATTGAGTTTAGAGATTCAAAATACAATGAATTTTATTATTGGGAGTGTCTAGAGTCCGAATATACTAGATACGAAATTCGAAACACCTTTTAAAAATATTTTACTATCGACCCATTCGTACTAATTTGATATAATTTTTAAAAAATCTGAAAAAATAGCAAAAGGTTGGTGCGGCCAGGACATTGCTCAATCTTCGATCCTAATCGAAAAGAGCAGATCCGGCCAAGCAAGCAACTATGCGCGTACCGCAGTACGCGGATCCGTTGTGTCATGTGGAATCTAGTTGTGCACCATCACAATACTTTCTCATCCGGCTGACTCAGTTAGCTGTGGGACGTACCGAACCTCCGAAGAGGCCACTGGGAATGGTGCCCAGAGGGTCCAGTGAACCACAAACACTGGTATTAACTTAACTCTAGCTTGGCCGAGTCAAACCGGAATCGAATTCATGCAATCGGTGAATACAACAAGATTGATTCATTCTTGGGGATGGGATTCAATTTTTCGCTTATATAACCCGATGTACATTCGCCGAAAAGCGGCGATGGGCTTCGGCAACCGGTCATAGAAGTCAGACACTTCAATGATATTTTTTAGTAATTCGAAAAAGAGCCAATTTCAAATACATTCGCACTAATTTGATATAATTTTGAAAAAATTTGAAAAACTTTTCAATTTTTTTAAATATTCTATTCAGTTTAGAGATTTAATATATAATGATTTGTATTAATGGAAAGGTCTAGAGTTCGAATATATAAGAAACAAAATTCTAAACCTCTTTTAAAAATATTTTAAAATCGACCATTCGCACTAATTTGATATAATTTTGAAAATATTTGGAAAATTTTTTAATTTTTTTAAATTTTCTATTGAGTTTAGAGATTCAATATATTATGAATTGTATTAATGAAAGGGTCTAGAGTCCGAATATACTAGAAACGAAATTTGAAACACCTTTTAAAAATATTTTAAAATCGACCAATTCGCACTAATTTGATATAATTTTGAAAAATTTCGGAAAATTTTTTAATTTTTTTTTAATTTTCTTTAGAGTTTAGAGATTCAAAATACAATGAATTGTATCAATGGAAGGGTCTAGAGTCCGAATATACTAGATACGAAATTCGAAACACCTTTTAAAAATATTTTAAAATCGACCCATTCGCACTAATTTGATATAATTTTGAAAATATTTCGAAAATTTTTTAATTTTTTTTTAATTTTCTTTAGAGTTTAGAGATTCAAAATACAATGAATTGTATCAATGGAAGGGTCTAGAGTCCGAATATACTAGATACGAAATTCGAAACACCTTTTAAAAATATTTTAAAATCGACCCATTCGCACTAATTTGATATAATTTTGAAAATATTTCGAAAATTTTTTAATTTTTTTTAATTTTCTTTAGAGTTTAGAGATTCAATATACAATGAATTGTATCAATGGAAGGGTCTAGAGTCCGAATATACTAGAAACGAAATTTGAAACACCTTTTAAAAATATTTTAAAATCGACCCATTCGCACTAATTTGATATAATTATGAAAAATTTTGGAAAATTTTTTAATTTTTTTAAATTTTCTATTGAGTTTAGAGATCAAAATACAATGAATTTTATTATTGGAGTGTCTAAGTCCTAATATACTAGATACGAAATTCGAAACACCTTTTAAAAATATTTTAAAATCGACCCATTCGCACTAATTTGATATAATTTTGAAAATATTTGGAAAATTTTTTAATTTTTTTTAAATTTTCTATTGAGTTTAGAGATTCAATATATTATGAATTGTATCAATGGAAAAGTCTAGAGTCCGAATATACTAGAAACGAAATTTGAAACACCTTTTAAAAATATTTTAAAATCGACCAATTCGCACTAATTTGATATAATTTTGAAAATATTTGGAAAATTTTTTAATTTTTTTAAATTTTCTATTGAGTTTGGAGATTCAATATATTATGAATTGTATTAATGAAAGGGTCTAGAGTCCGAATATACTAGATACGAAATTCGAAACACCCTTTAAAAATATTTTAAAATCGACCCATTCGCACTAATTTGATATAATTTTGAAAATATTTGGAAAATTTTTTAATTTTTTTAAATTTTCTATTGAGTTTGGAGATTCAATATATTATGAATTGTATTAATGAAAGGGTCTAGAGTCCGAATATACTAGAAACGAAATTTGAAACACCTTTTAAAAATATTTTAAAATCGACCCATTCGCACTAATTTGATATAATTTTGAAAATATTTGGAAAATTTTTTAATTTTTTTTTAATTTTCTTTAGAGTTTAGAGATTCAAAATACAATGAATTGTATCAATGGAAGGGTCTAGAGTCCGAATATACTAGATACAAAATTCGAAACACCTTTTAAAAATATTTTAAAATCGACCCATTCGCACTAATTTGATTTAATTTTGAAAATATTTGGAAAATTTTTTAATTTTTTTAAATTTTCTATTGAGTTTAGAGATTCAATATATTATGAATTGTATTAATGAAAGGGTCTAGAGTCCGAATATACTAGAAACGAAATTTGAAACACCTTTTAAAAATATTTTAAAATCGACCAATTCGCACTAATTTGATATAATTTTGAAAAATTTCGGAAAATTTTTTAATTTTTTTTTAATTTTCTTTAGAGTTTAGAGATTCAAAATACAATGAATTGTATCAATGGAAGGGTCTAGAGTCCGAATATACTAGATACGAAATTCGAAACACCTTTTAAAAATATTTTAAAATCGACCCATTCGCACTAATTTGATATAATTTTGAAAATATTTGGAAAATTTTTTAATTTTTTTAAATTTTCTATTGAGTTTGGAGATTCAATATATTATGAATTGTATTAATGAAAAAGTCTAGAGTCCGAATATACTAGAAACGAAATTTGAAACACCTTTTAAAAATATTTTAAAATCGACCAATTCGCACTAATTTGATATAATTTTGAAAAATTTCGGAAAATTTTTTAATTTTTTTTAAATTTTCTATTGAGTTTAGAGATCCAAAATACAATGAATTTTATTATTGGGAGTGTCTAGAGTCCTAATATACTAGATACGAAATTCGAAACACCTTTTAAAAATATTTTAAAATCGACCCATTCGCACTAATTTGATATAATTTTGAAAATATTTGGAAAATTTTTTAATTTTTTTAAATTTTCTATTGAGTTTAGAGATTCAATATATTATGAATTGTATCAATGGAAAAGTCTAGAGTCCGAATATACTAAAAACGAAATTTGAAACACCTTTTAAAAATATTTTAAAATCGACCTATTCGCACTAATTTGATATATGTAATTTTGAAAAAATTTGGAAAATTTTTCAATTTTTTTTAAATTTTCTATTGAGTTTAGAGATTCAAAATACAATGAATTTTATTATTGGGAGTGTCTAGAGTCCGAATATACTAGATACGAAATTCGAAACACCTTTTAAAAATATTTTACTATCGACCCATTCGTACTAATTTGATATAATTTTTAAAAAATCTGAAAAAATAGCAAAAGGTTGGTGCGGCCAGGACATTGCTCAATCTTCGATCCTAATCGAAAGAGAGCAGATCCGGCCAAGCAAGCCAACTATGCGCGTACCGCAGTACGCGGATCCGTTGTGTCATGTGGAATCTAGTTGTGCACCATCACAATACTTTCTCATCCGGCTGACTCAGTTAGCTGTGGGACGTACCGAACCTCCGAAGAGGCCACTGGGAATGGTGCCCAGAGGGTCCAGTGAACCACAAACACTGGTATTAACTTAACTCTAGCTTGGCCGAGTCAAACCGGAATCGAATTCATGCAATCGGTGAATACAACAAGATTGATTCATTCTTGGGGATGGGATTCAATTTTTCGCTTATATAACCCGATGTACATTCGCCGAAAAGCGGCGATGGGCTTCGGCAACCGGTCATAGAAGTCAGACACTTCAATGATATTTTTTAGTAATTCGAAAAAGAGCCAATTTCAAATACATTCGCACTAATTTGATATAATTTTGAAAAAATTTGAAAAACTTTTCAATTTTTTTTAAATATTCTATTCAGTTTAGAGATTTAATATATAATGATTTGTATTAATGGAAAGGTCTAGAGTTCGAATATATAAGAAACAAAATTCTAAACCTCTTTTAAAAATATTTTAAAATCGACCATTCGCACTAATTTGATATAATTTTGAAAATATTTGGAAAATTTTTTAATTTTTTTAAATTTTCTATTGAGTTTAGAGATTCAATATATTATGAATTGTATTAATGAAAGGGTCTAGAGTCCGAATATACTAGAAACGAAATTTGAAACACCTTTTAAAAATATTTTAAAATCGACCAATTCGCACTAATTTGATATAATTTTGAAAAATTTCGGAAAATTTTTTAATTTTTTTTTAATTTTCTTTAGAGTTTAGAGATTCAAAATACAATGAATTGTATCAATGGAAGGGTCTAGAGTCCGAATATACTAGATACGAAATTCGAAACACAAATTTCGGTTGTTTCGACGCAATTCATTCATCGAGCCATTTTCGCACTTCTTGTTTTGTGAACTTCTGCTCCGCCAATCAGTGAGCCATTGATCGAAATAAGTGATAATCCGACGGAGCGATGTCAGGAGAGTGGGGTGTCTCCCATTTCAGTTCTTTTATGGCATTTTTGACCGGTTCTGCAACATGAGGTCTGGCGTTGTCGTAAAGCAATATTAGGCACTCGTGTCTTGTGGTCCATTCTGGTCGTTTGGTGATAATTTTTCTGTTCAGATTGATTAATTGCTCTTTATAACGAGTGAAAAAATATTAGACAAAGTAAAACGAACTTTCCTATTTGTACACCTAATACATATTTGTTTATTCTCGAATTTGCTTTTTTAGTGCTTAATACTGATTAACACTACCTTTGACACTAATATGTATGAAATCGTTGTTAAATTTTTAGTCAAATTTTTTATACATTAAATTTATATTTTTAGACGTTACTTTTACTTGTAAACGTTTTAATAGCTACGGGAGCCGGACAGTATCATGGTCGAAAAGACAAACGCCTCACGCTCTTACTAACAATTGATAAATGGTAGTAAATTACTATTAATTTGGTAAATAAAATACTCGGAAAGTGTCTGTATAAAAAATATTTTACAAGGTACTTTCAAAATGGTGTAGGTACTTTCAAAATGGTGTAAATTTACCTCCGACTTTTGCGGAAATGCGCCTCAGTGGACAATACCTTTCCCAGGCGCTAAGCGCCGCAATGCTTTTGATTACTGTGGGGCTACAGTTTTTGCATTGTTGTCGAATACGACACTCAAAACTAGTGGTAATTTTTTTTATAAAAAACATATATATAGTTATTATAAATTCACTTCTTCAACTTTTTCATATCTATGTATTAACTTTTAAATATTTATGCTTTAAAATGTAAATTTTTAGTGCATTTGTTATTCGTTCGGTTGCGTACCGTTTTCTCTATTAGTTTTTGGTCTGGAAATGCATTATAGTGCCTGCCCGTGGTTAGACGATTTCTATAGAAGTGAAGTTTTGCGAAGAGATTTTCAGTCGGTGGAGAAATATTTCGATATACAGTGTGGCATTAATGGCTGGGCTTTGGCAGGGGTAAATATAAAAAAAATAAAAATATCTGAAAATTTCATTTAATCAAATTTTTTTATTAGATATGTTCATTATTATCCTGTGGACTCTTTGTTAGCGAGGGTCTTATTACAGTTTTTTTTCGATCGGGATCATCCCATTATGATCTACAAAAAATGGAAACAATACTTTAATTATGCATAATTTTATGAAACATATATATGTATTTTTTATCATAATATATAAAATATTTTATTAATTTATATAATTGCTTTATATTAAAAAATTTATGATGATAACATACATAACATTCATTATATTAATTGAATAATAAATTTATAAAGTATTGTCATGTTTATGTAACAATAAAAAAAATCAAATGTAAAAAATTTGAAACACCTTATAAAAATATTTTAAAATCGACCAATTCGCACTAATTTGATATAATTTTGAAAAATTTCGGAAAATTTTTTAATTTTTTTTAAATTTTCTATTGAGTTTAGAGATTCAATATATTATGAATTGTATTAATGAAAGGGTCTAGAGTCCGAATATACTAGAAACGAAATTTGAAACACCTTTTAAAAATATTTTAAAATCGACCCATTCGCACTAATTTGATATAATTTTGAAAAATTTCGGAAAATTTTTTAATTTTTTTTAAATTTTCTATTGAGTTTAGAGATTCAATATATAATGGTTTGTATTAATGGAAAAGTCTAGAGTTCGAATATATAAGAAACAAAATTCTAAACACCCTTTAAAAATATTTTAAAATCGACCCATTAGTACTAATATGATATAATTTTGAAAAATTTCGGAAAATTTTTTAATTTTTTTTAAATTTTCTATTGAGTTTAGAGATTCAATATATTATGAATTGTATTAATGAAAGGGTCTAGAGTCCGAATATATTAGAAACGAAATTTGAAACACCTTTTAAAAATATTTTAAAATCGACCATTTCGCACTAATTTGATATAATTTTGAAAATATTTGGAAAATTTTTTAATTTTTTTTAAATTTTCTATTGAGTTTAGAGATTCAATATATTATGAATTGTGTTAATGGAAGGATCTAGAGATTTAATATAAAAGAAACGAAATTCGAAACACCTTTTAAAAATATTTTAAAATCGACCCATTCGTATTAATATGATATAATTTTGAAAAATTTCGGAAAATTTTTTAATTTTTTTTAAATTTTCTTTAGAGTTTAGAGATTCAAAATACAATGAATTGTATCAATGGAAGGGTCTAGAGTCCGAATATACTAGATACGAAATTCGAAACACCTTTTAAAAATATTTTAAAATCGACCCATTCGCACTAATTTGATATAATTTTGAAAATATTTCGAAAATTTTTTAATTTTTTTTTAATTTTCTTTAGAGTTTAGAGATTCAAAATACAATGAATTGTATCAATGGAAGGGTCTAGAGTCCGAATATACTAGATACGAAATTCGAAACACCTTTTAAAAATATTTTAAAATCGACCCATTCGCACTAATTTGATATAATTTTGAAAATATTTCGAAAATTTTTTAATTTTTTTTTAATTTTCTTTAGAGTTTAGAGATTCAAAATACAATGAATTGTATCAATGGAAGGGTCTAGAGTCCGAATATACTAGAAACGAAATTTGAAACACCTTTTAAAAATATTTTAAAATCGACCCATTCGCACTAATTTGATATAATTATGAAAAATTTTGGAAAATTTTTTAATTTTTTTTAAATTTTCTATTGAGTTTAGAGATCCAAAATACAATGAATTTTATTATTGGGAGTGTCTAGAGTCCTAATATACTAGATACGAAATTCGAAACACCTTTTAAAAATATTTTAAAATCGACCCATTCGCACTAATTTGATATAATTTTGAAAATATTTGGAAAATTTTTTAATTTTTTTTAAATTTTCTATTGAGTTTAGAGATTCAATATATTATGAATTGTATCAATGGAAAAGTCTAGAGTCCGAATATACTAGAAACGAAATTTGAAACACCTTTTAAAAATATTTTAAAATCGACCAATTCGCACTAATTTGATATAATTTTGAAAATATTTGGAAAATTTTTTAATTTTTTTAAATTTTCTATTGAGTTTGGAGATTCAATATATTATGAATTGTATTAATGAAAGGGTCTAGAGTCCGAATATACTAGATACGAAATTCGAAACACCCTTTAAAAATATTTTAAAATCGACCCATTCGCACTAATTTGATATAATTTTGAAAATATTTGGAAAATTTTTTAATTTTTTTAAATTTTCTATTGAGTTTGGAGATTCAATATATTATGAATTGTATTAATGAAAGGGTCTAGAGTCCGAATATACTAGAAACGAAATTTGAAACACCTTTTAAAAATATTTTAAAATCGACCCATTCGCACTAATTTGATATAATTTTGAAAATATTTGGAAAATTTTTTAATTTTTTTTTAATTTTCTTTAGAGTTTAGAGATTCAAAATACAATGAATTGTATCAATGGAAGGGTCTAGAGTCCGAATATACTAGATACAAAATTCGAAACACCTTTTAAAAATATTTTAAAATCGACCCATTCGCACTAATTTGATTTAATTTTGAAAATATTTGGAAAATTTTTTAATTTTTTTAAATTTTCTATTGAGTTTAGAGATTCAATATATTATGAATTGTATTAATGAAAGGGTCTAGAGTCCGAATATACTAGAAACGAAATTTGAAACACCTTTTAAAAATATTTTAAAATCGACCAATTCGCACTAATTTGATATAATTTTGAAAAAATTTGGAAAATTTTTCAATTTTTTTTAAATTTTTTATTGAGTTTAGAGATTCAAAATACAATGAATTTTATTATTGGGAGTGTCTAGAGTCCGAATATACTAAAAACGAAATTTAAAACACCTTTTAAAAATATTTTAAAATCGACCCATTCGTATTAATATGATATAATTTTGAAAAATTTCGGAAAATTTTTTAATTTTTTTTAAATTTTCTTTAGAGTTTAGAGATTCAATATATTATGAATTGTGTTAATGAAAGGGTCTAGAGTCCGAATATACTAGAAACGAAATTTGAAACACCTTTTAAAAATATTTTAAAATCGACTCAATTCGCACTAATTTGATATAATTTTGAAAAAATTTGGAAAATTTTTCAATTTTTTTAAATTTTTATTGAGTTTAGAGATTCAAAATACAATGAATTTTATTATTGGGAGTGTCTAGAGTCCGAATATACTAAAAACGAAATTTAAAACACCTTTTAAAAATATTTTAAAATCGACCCATTCGTATTAATATGATATAATTTTGAAAAATTTCGGAAAATTTTTTAATTTTTTTTAAATTTTCTATTGAGTTTAGAGATTCAATATATTATGAATTGTATCAATGGAAAAGTCTAGAGTCCGAATATATTAGAAACGAAATTTGAAACACCTTTTAAAAATATTTTAAAATCGACCTATTCGCACTAATTTGATATATGTAATTTTGAAAAAATTTGGAAAATTTTTCAATTTTTTTTAAATTTTCTATTGAGTTTAGAGATTCAAAATACAATGAATTTTATTATTGGGAGTGTCTAGAGTCCGAATATACTAGATACGAAATTCGAAACACCTTTTAAAAATATTTTAAAATCGACCTATTCGCACTAATTTGATATATGTAATTTTGAAAAAATTTGGAAAATTTTTCAATTTTTTTAAATTTTCTATTGAGTTTAGAGATTCAAAATACAATGAATTTTATTATTGGGAGTGTCTAGAGTCCGAATATACTAGATACGAAATTCGAAACACCTTTTAAAAATATTTTACTATCGACCCATTCGTACTAATTTGATATAATTTTTAAAAAATCTGAAAAAATAGCAAAAGGTTGGTGCGGCCAGGACATTGCTCAATCTTCGATCCTAATCGAAAGAGAGCAGATCCGGCCAAGCAAGCCAACTATGCGCGTACCGCAGTACGCGGATCCGTTGTGTCATGTGGAATCTAGTTGTGCACCATCACAATACTTTCTCATCCGGCTGACTCAGTTAGCTGTGGGACGTACCGAACCTCCGAAGAGGCCACTGGGAATGGTGCCCAGAGGGTCCAGTGAACCACAAACACTGGTATTGACTTAACTCTAGCTTGGCCGAGTCAAACCGGAATCGAATTCATGCAATCGGTGAATACAACAAGATTGATTCATTCTTGGGGATGGGATTCAATTTTTCGCTTATATAACCCGATGTACATTCGCCGAAAAGCGGCGATGGGCTTCGGCAACCGGTCATAGAAGTCAGACACTTCAATGATATTTTTTAGTAATTCGAAAAAGAGGCAATTTCAAATACATTCGCACTAATTTGATATAATTTTGAAAAAATTTGAAAAACTTTTCAATTTTTTTAAATATTCTATTCAGTTTAGAGATTTAATATATAATGATTTGTATTAATGGAAAGGTCTAGAGTTCGAATATATAAGAAACAAAATTCTAAACCTCTTTTAAAAATATTTTAAAATCGACCCATTCGCACTAATTTGATATAATTTTGAAAATATTTGGAAAATTTTTTAATTTTTTTAAATTTTCTATTGAGTTTGGAGATTCAATATATTATGAATTGTATTAATGAAAGGGTCTAGAGTCCGAATATATTAGAAACGAAATTTGAAACACCTTTTAAAAATATTTTAAAATCGACCATTTCGCACTAATTTGATATAATTTTGAAAATATTTGGAAAATTTTTTAATTTTTTTAAATTTTCTATTGAGTTTAGAGATTCAATATATTATGAATTGTATTAATGAAAGGGTCTAGAGTCCGAATATATTAGAAACGAAATTCGAAACTAACTTTAAAAATATTTTAAAATCGACCAATTCGCACTAATTTGATTTAATTTTGAAAAATTTCGGAAAATTTTTTTTAATTTTTTTAAATTTTCTATTGAGTTTAGAGATTCAAATATAGAATTGTATAATGAAGGTCTAGAGTCCGAATATACTAGAACAAATTGAAACACCTTTAAAAATATTTTAAAATCGACCATTCGCACTAATTTGATATAATTTTGAAAAATTTGGAAAATTTTAATTTTTTTAAATTTTCTATTGAGTTTAGAGATTCAAAAACAATGAATTGTATTAATGGAAGGTCTAGAGTCGAATATACTAAACGAAATTTGAAACACCTTTAAAAATATTTTAAAATCGACCCATTCGACTAATTTGATATAATTTTGAAAAATTTGGAAAATTTTTTAATTTTTTTAAATTTTCTATTGAGTTTAGAGATTCAATATATATGAATTGTATTAATGGAAAGGTCTAGAGTCGAATATATAGAAACGAAATTTGAAACACCTTTAAAATATTTTAAAATCGACCCATTCACTAATTTGATATAATTTTGAAAAATTTGGAAAATTTTTTAATTTTTTTAAATTTTCTTTGAGTTTAGAGATTCAAAATAATGAATTGTATAATGAAGGGTCTAGAGTCGAATATACTAGAAACAAATTTGAAACACCTTTTAAAATATTTTAAAATCGACCCATTCGATTAATTGATATAATTTTGAAAATTTGGAAAATTTTTAATTTTTTTTAAATTTTCTATTGAGTTTAGAGATTCAAAATACAATGAATTTATTAATGAGGTCTAGAGTCGAATATATAGAAACAAATTTGAAACACCTTTAAAATATTTTAAAATCGACCCATTCATAATTTGATATAATTTTGAAAAATTTGGAAAATTTTTAATTTTTTTAAATTTTCTATTGAGTTTAGAGATTAAAATAAATGAATTGTATAATGAAGGTCTAGAGTCCGAATATACTAGAAACAAATTGAAACACCTTTAAAAATATTTTAAAATCGACCCATTCATTAATTTGATATAATTTTGAAAAATTTGGAAAATTTTTTAATTTTTTTAATTTTCTTTAGAGTTTAGAGATTCAAATATAATGAATTGTATCAATGAAAAGTCTAGAGTCCGAATATACTAAAACGAAATTTGAAACACCTTTTAAAAATATTTTAAAATCGACCCATTCGCACTAATTTGATATAATTTGAAAAATTTTGGAAAATTTTTTAATTTTTTTTAAATTTTCTATTGAGTTTAGAGATCAAAATACAATGAATTTTATTATTGGGAAGTGTCTAGAGTCCTAATATACTAGATACGAAATTGAAACACCTTTTAAAAATATTTTAAAATCGACCCATTCGCACTAATTTGATATAATTTTGAAAATATTTGGAAAATTTTTTAATTTTTTTTAAATTTTCTATTGAGTTTAGAGATTCAATATATTATGAATTGTATCAATGGAAAAGTCTAGAGTCCGAATATACTAGAAACGAAATTTGAAACACCTTTTAAAAATATTTTAAAATCGACCTATTCGCACTAATTTGATATATGTAATTTTGAAAAAATTTGGAAAATTTTTCAATTTTTTTTAAATTTTCTATTGAGTTTAGAGATTCAAAATACAATGAATTTTATTATTGGGAGTGTCTAGAGTCCGAATATACTAGATACGAAATTCGAAACACCTTTTAAAAAATATTTTACTATCGACCCATTCGTACTAATTTGATATAATTTTTAAAAAATCTGAAAAAATAGCAAAAGGTTGGTGCGGCCAGGACATTGCTCAATCTTCGATCCTAATCGAAAGAGAGCAGATCCGGCCAAGCAAGCCAACTATGCGCGTACCGCAGTACGCGGATCCGTTGTGTCATGTGGAATCTAGTTGTGCACCATCACAATACTTTCTCATCCGGCTGACTCAGTTAGCTGTGGGACGTACCGAACCTCCGAAGAGGCCACTGGGAATGGTGCCCAGAGGGTCCAGTGAACCACAAACACTGGTATTAACTTAACTCTAGCTTGGCCGAGTCAAACCGGAATCGAATTCATGCAATCGGTGAATACAACAAGATTGATTCATTCTTGGGGATGGGATTCAATTTTTCGCTTATATAACCCGATGTACATTCGCCGAAAAGCGGCGATGGGCTTCGGCAACCGGTCATAGAAGTCAGACACTTCAATGATATTTTTTAGTAATTCGAAAAAGAGCCAATTTCAAATACATTCGCACTAATTTGATATAATTTTGAAAAAATTTGAAAAACTTTTCAATTTTTTTTAAATATTCTATTCAGTTTAGAGATTTAATATATAATGATTTGTATTAATGGAAAGGTCTAGAGTTCGAATATATAAGAAACAAAATTCTAAACCTCTTTTAAAAATATTTTAAAATCGACCATTCGCACTAATTTGATATAATTTTGAAAATATTTGGAAAATTTTTTAATTTTTTTAAATTTTCTATTGAGTTTAGAGATTCAATATATTATGAATTGTATTAATGAAAGGGTCTAGAGTCCGAATATACTAGAAACGAAATTTGAAACACCTTTTAAAAATATTTTAAAATCGACCCATTCGCACTAATTTGATATAATTTTGAAAATATTTGGAAAATTTTTTAATTTTTTTAAATTTTCTATTGAGTTTGGAGATTCAATATATTATGAATTGTATTAATGAAAGGGTCTAGAGTCCGAATATACTAGAAACGAAATTTGAAACACCTTTTAAAAATATTTTAAAATCGACCAATTCGCACTAATTTGATATAATTTTGAAAAATTTCGGAAAATTTTTTAATTTTTTTTTAATTTTCTTTAGAGTTTAGAGATTCAAAATACAATGAATTGTATCAATGGAAAGGTCTAGAGTCCGAATATACTAGATACGAAATTCGAAACACCTTTTAAAAATATTTTAAAATCGACCCATTCGCACTAATTTGATATAATTTTGAAAATATTTGGAAAATTTTTTAATTTTTTTTTAATTTTCTTTAGAGTTTAGAGATTCAAAATACAATGAATTGTATCAATGGAAGGGTCTAGAGTCCGAATATACTAGATACAAAATTCGAAACACCTTTTAAAAATATTTTAAAATCGACCCATTCGCACTAATTTGATATAATTTTGAAAATATTTGGAAAATTTTTTAATTTTTTTAAATTTTCTATTGAGTTTAGAGATTCAAAATACAATGAATTGTATCAATGGAAGGGTCTAGAGTCCGAATATACTAGATACGAAATTCGAAACACCTTTTAAAAATATTTTAAAATCGACCCATTCGCACTAATTTGATATAATTTTGAAAATATTTGGAAAATTTTTTAATTTTTTTTTAATTTTCTTTAGAGTTTAGAGATTCAAAATACAATGAATTGTATCAATGGAAGGGTCTAGAGTCCGAATATACTAGATACAAAATTCGAAACACCTTTTAAAAATATTTTAAAATCGACCCATTCGCACTAATTTGATATAATTTTGAAAATATTTGGAAAATTTTTTAATTTTTTTAAATTTTCTATTGAGTTTAGAGATTCAATATATTATGAATTGTATCAATGGAAAAGTCTAGAGTCCGAATATACTAGAAACGAAATTTGAAACACCTTTTAAAAATATTTTAAAATCGACCAATTCGCACTAATTTGATATAATTTTGAAAATATTTGGAAAATTTTTTAATTTTTTTAAATTTTCTATTGAGTTTGGAGATTCAATATATTATGAATTGTATTAATGAAAGGGTCTAGAGTCCGAATATACTAGAAACGAAATTTGAAACACCTTTTAAAAATATTTTAAAATCGACCCATTCGTATTAATATGATATAATTTTGAAAAATTTCGGAAAATTTTTTAATTTTTTTTAAATTTTCTTTAGAGTTTAGAGATTCAAAATACAATGAATTGTATCAATGGAAGGGTCTAGAGTCCGAATATACTAGAAACGAAATTTGAAACACCTTTTAAAAATATTTTAAAATCGACCATTCGCACTAATTTGATATAATTATGAAAATATTTGGAAAATTTTTTAATTTTTTTAAATTTTCTATTGAGTTTAGAGATCCAAAATACAAAGAATTTTATTATTGGGAGTGTCTAGAGTCCTAATATACTAGATACGAAATTCGAAACACCCTTTAAAAATATTTTAAAATCGACCCATTCGCACTAATTTGATATAATTTTGAAAATATTTGGAAAATTTTTTAATTTTTTTAAATTTTCTATTGAGTTTAGAGATTCAATATATTATGAATTGTATCAATGTAAAAGTCTAGAGTCCGAATATACTAAAAACGAAATTTGAAACACCTTTTAAAAATATTTTAAAATCGACCCATTCGCACTAATTTGATATAATTTATGAAAAATTTTGGAAAATTTTTTTAATTTTTTTTTAAAATTTTTTATTGAGTTTAGAGATCCAAAATACAATGAATTTATTATTGGGAGTGTCTAGAGTCCTAATATACTAGATACGAAATTCGAAACACCTTTTAAAAATATTTTAAAATCGACCCATTCGCACTAATTTGATATAATTTTGAAAATATTTGGAAAATTTTTTAATTTTTTTTAAATTTTCTATTGAGTTTAGAGATTCAATATATTATGAATTGTATCAATGGAAAAGTCTAGAGTCCGAATATACTAGAAACGAAATTTGAAACACCTTTTAAAAATATTTTAAAATCGACCTATTCGCACTAATTTGATATATGTAATTTTGAAAAAATTTGGAAAATTTTTCAATTTTTTTTAAATTTTCTATTGAGTTTAGAGATTCAAAATACAATGAATTTTATTATTGGGAGTGTCTAGAGTCCGAATATACTAGATACGAAATTCGAAACACCTTTTAAAAATATTTTACTATCGACCCATTCGTACTAATTTGATATAATTTTTAAAAAATCTGAAAAAATAGCAAAAGGTTGGTGCGGCCAGGACATTGCTCAATCTTCGATCCTAATCGAAAGAGAGCAGATCCGGCCAAGCAAGCCAACTATGCGCGTACCGCAGTACGCGGATCCGTTGTGTCATGTGGAATCTAGTTGTGCACCATCACAATACTTTCTCATCCGGCTGACTCAGTTAGCTGTGGGACGTACCGAACCTCCGAAGAGGCCACTGGGAATGGTGCCCAGAGGGTCCAGTGAACCACAAACACTGGTATTGACTTAACTCTAGCTTGGCCGAGTCAAACCGGAATCGAATTCATGCAATCGGTGAATACGACAAGATTGATTCATTCTTGGGGATGGGATTCAATTTTTCGCTTATATAACCCGATGTACATTCGCCGAAAAGCGGCGATGGGCTTCGGCAACCGGTCATAGAAGTCAGACACTTCAATGATATTTTTTAGTAATTCGAAAAAGAGCCAATTTCAAATACATTCGCACTAATTTGATATAATTTTGAAAAAATTTGAAAAACTTTTCAATTTTTTTAAATATTCTATTCAGTTTAGAGATTTAATATATAATGATTTGTATTAATGGAAAGGTCTAGAGTTCGAATATATAAGAAACAAAATTCTAAACCTCTTTTAAAAATATTTTATAATCGACCCATTCGCACTAATTTGATATAATTTTGAAAATATTTAGAAAATTTTTTAATTTTTTTAAATTTTCTATTGAGTTTGGAGATTCAATATATTATGAATTGTATTAATGAAAGGGTCTAGAGTCCGAATATACTAGAAACGAAATTTGAAACACCTTTTAAAAATATTTTAAAATCGACCAATTCGCACAAATTTGATATAATTTTGAAAAATTTCGGAAAATTTTTTAATTTTTTTTAAATTTTCTATTGAGTTTACAGATTCAATATATTATGAATTGTATTAGTGGAAGAGTCTAGAGATTTAATATAAAAGAAACGAAATTCGAAACACCTTTTAAAAATATTTTAAAATCGACCATTTCGCACTAATTTGATATAATTTTGAAAAATTTCGGAAAATTTTTTAATTTTTTTAAATTTTCTATTGAGTTTAGAGATTCAATATATTATGAATTGTATTAATGAAAGGGTCTAGAGTCCGAATATACTAGAAACGAAATTTGAAACACCTTTTAAAAATATTTTAAAATCGACCATTTCGCACTAATTTGATATAATTTTGAAAATATTTGGAAAATTTTTCAATTTTTTTTAAATATTCTATTCAGTTTAGAGATTTAATATATAATGATTTGTATTAATGGAAAGGTCTAGAGTTCGAATATATAAGAAACAAAATTCTAAACCTCTTTTAAAAATATTTTATAATCGACCCATTCGCACTAATTTGATATAATTTTGAAAAATTTCGAAAAATTTTTTAATTTTTTTTAAATTTTCTATTAAGTTTAGAGATTCAATATATTATGAATTGTATTAGTGGAAGAGTCTAGAGATTTAATATAAAAGAAACGAAATTCGAAACACCTTTTAAAAATATTTTAAAATCGACCATTTCGCACTAATTTGATATAATTTTGAAAAATTTCGGAAAATTTTTTAATTTTTTTTAAATTTTCTATTGAGTTTAGAGATTCAATATATTATGAATTGTATTAATGAAAGGGTCTAGAGTCCGAATATACTAAAAACGAAATTTGAAACACTTTTTAAAAATATTTTAAAATCGACCATTTCGCACTAATTTGATATAATTTTGAAAATATTTGGAAAATTTTTCAATTTTTTTTAAATATTCTATTCAGTTTAGAGATTTAATATATAATGATTTGTATTAATGGAAAGGTCTAGAGTTCGAATATATAAGAAACAAAATTCTAAACCTCTTTTAAAAATATTTTATAATCGACCCATTCGCACTAATTTGATATAATTTTGAAAAATTTCGAAAATTTTTTAATTTTTTTAAATTTTCTATTAAGTTTAGAGATTCAATATATTATGAATTGTATTAGTGGAAGAGTCTAGAGATTTAATATAATAGAAACGAAATTTGAAACACCTTTTAAAAATATTTTAAAATCGACCCATTCGTATTAATATGATATAATTTTGAAAAATTTCGGAAAATTTTTTAATTTTTTTTAAATTTTCTATTGAGTTTAGAGATTCAATATATTATGAATTGTATCAATGAAAAAGTCTAGAGTCCGAATATACTAAAAACGAAATTTGAAACACCTTTTAAAAATATTTTAAAATCGACCATTTCGCACTAATATGATATAATTTTGAAAATATTTGGAAAATTTTTTAATTTTTTTAAATTTTCTATTGAGTTTAGAGATTCAATATATTATGAATTGTATTAATGAAAGGGTCTAGAGTTCGAATATACTAGATACGAAATTTGAAACACCTTTTAAAAATATTTTAAAATCGACCATTTCGCACTAATTTGATATAATTTTGAAAAATTTCGGAAAATTTTTTAATTTTTTTTAATTTTCTTATTGAGTTTAGAGATTCAAAATACAATGAATTGTATCAATGGAAGGTCTAGAGTCCGAATATATAGAAACGAAATTCGAAACACCTTTTAAAAATATTTTAAAATCGACCCATTCGCACTAATTTGATATAATTTTGAAAATATTTGGAAAATTTTTTAATTTTTTTTAAATTTTCTATTGAGTTTAGAGATTCAATATATTATGAATTGTATTAATGAAAGGTCTAGAGTCCGAATATACTAGAAACGAAATTTGAAACACCTTTTAAAAATATTTTAAAATCGACCATTCGATTAATTTGATATAATTTTGAAAAATTTCGGAAAATTTTTTAATTTTTTTAAATTTTTTATTGAGTTTAGAGATTCAAATAAATGAATTGTATTAATGGAAGGTCTAGAGTCGAATATACTAGAACGAAATTGAAACACCTTTTAAAAATATTTTAAAATCGACCCATTCGCACTAATTTGATATAATTTTGAAAAATTTGGAAAATTTTTAATTTTTTTTAAATTTTCTATTGAGTTTAGAGATTCAAAATAAATGAATTGTATAATGAAGGGTCTAGAGTCCGAATATACTAGAAACGAAATTTGAAACACCTTTTAAAAATATTTTAAAATCGACCCATTCGTATTAATATGATATAATTTTGAAAAATTTGGAAAATTTTTCAATTTTTTTAAATTTTCTATTGAGTTTAGAGATTCAAAATACAATGAATTTTATTATTGGGAGTGTCTAGAGTCCGAATATACTAGAAACGAAATTCGAAACACCTTTTAAAAATATTTTAAAATCGACCCATTCGTATTAATATGATATAATTTTGAAAAATTTCGGAAAATTTTTTAATTTTTTTTAAATTTTCTTTAGAGTTTAGAGATTCAAAATACAATGAATTGTATCAATGGAAGGGTCTAGAGTCCGAATATATTAGAAACGAAATTTGAAACACCTTTTAAAAATATTTTAAAATCGACCATTTCGCACTAATTTGATATAATTTTGAAAATATTTGAAAATTTTTAATTTTTTAAATTTTCTATTGAGTTTAGAGATTCAATATATTATGAATTTATTAATGAAAGGGTCTAGAGTCCGAATATATAGAAACGAAATTGAAACTAACTTTAAAAATATTTTAAAATCGACCAATTCGCACTAATTTGATTAATTTTGAAAAATTTCGAAAATTTTTTAATTTTTATTTAATTTTCTACTGAGTTTAGAGATTCAATATATTATGAATTGTATTAATGAAGGGTCTAGAGTCCGAATATACTAGAAACGAAATTTGAAACACCTTTTAAAAATATTTTAAAATCGACCAATTCGATAATTTCATATAATTTTGAAAAATTTGGAAAATTTTTAATTTTTTTTTAAATTTTCTATTGAGTTTAGAGATTCAATATATTATGAATGTATCAAGTCAAAAGTCTAGAGTCCGAATATACTAAAAACGAAATTTAAACACCTTTTAAAAATATTTTAAAATCGACCCATTCGCACTAATTTGATATAATTATGAAAATATTTGGAAAATTTTTAATTTTTTAAATTTTCTATTGAGTTTAGAGATCCAAAATACAAAGAATTTTATTATTGGAGTGTCTAGAGTCCTAATATACTAGAACGAAATTGAAACACCTTTAAAATATTTTAAAATCGACCCATTCGCACTAATTTGATATAATTTTGAAAATTTGGAAAATTTTTAATTTTTTTAAATTTTCTATTGAGTTTAGAGATTCAATATATTATGAATTGTATTAATGAAAAGGTCTAGAGTCCGAATATATAGAAACGAAATTTGAAACACCTTTTAAAAATATTTTAAAATCGACCCATTCGTATAATATGATATAATTTTGAAAAATTTCGGAAAATTTTTTAATTTTTTTAAATTTTCTATGAGTTTAGAGATTCAATATATTATGAATTGTATTAATGAAAGGTCTAGAGTCCGAATATATAGAAACGAAATTTGAAACACCTTTTAAAAATATTTTAAAATCGACCATTTCGCACTAATTTGATATAATTTTGAAAATATTTGGAAAATTTTTTAATTTTTTTAAATTTTCTATTGAGTTTAGAGATTCAATATATTATGAATTGTATTAATGAAAGGGTCTAGAGTCCGAATATATTAGAAACGAAATTCGAAACTAACTTTAAAAATATTTTAAAATCGACCAATTCGCACTAATTTGATTTAATTTTGAAAAATTTCGGAAAATTTTTTAATTTTTATTTAATTTTCTACTGAGTTTAGAGATTCAATATATTATGAATTGTATTAATGAAAGGGTCTAGAGTCCGAATATACTAGAAACGAAATTTGAAACACCTTTTAAAAATATTTTAAAATCGACCAATTCGCACTAATTTCATATAATTTTGAAAATAATATTTGGAAAATTTTTTAATTTTTTTTAAATTTTCTATTGAGTTTAGAGATTCAATATATTATGAATTGTGTTAATGAAAGGGTCTAGAGTCCGAATATACTAGAAACGAAATTTGAAACACCTTTTAAAAATATTTTAAAATCGACCCATTCGTATTAATATGATATAATTTTGAAAAATTTCGGAAAATTTTTTAATTTTTATTAAATTTTCTATTGAGTTTAGAGATTCAAAATACAATGAATTTTATTATTGGGAGTGTCTAGAGTCCGAATATACTAGAAACGAAATTTGAAACACCTTTTAAAAATATTTTAAAATCGACCCATTCGTATTAATATGATATAATTTTGAAAAATTTCGGAAAATTTTTTAATTTTTATTAAATTTTCTATTAAGTTTAGAGATTCAATATATTATGAATTGTGTTAATGAAAGGGTCTAGAGTCCGAATATACTAGAAACGAAATTTGAAACACCTTTTAAAAATATTTTAAAATCGACCCATTCGTATTAATATGATATAATTTTGAAAAATTTCGGAAAATTTTTTAATTTTTTTTAAATTTTCTTTTGAGTTTAGAGATTCAATATATTATGAATTGTATTAGTGGAAGAGTCTAGAGATTTAATATAAAAGAAACGAAATTCGAAACACCTTTTAAAAATATTTTAAAATCGACCCATTCGCACTAATTTGATATAATTATGAAAAATTTTGGAAAATTTTTTAATTTTTTTTAAATTTTCTATTGAGTTTAGAGATTCAATATATTATGAATTGTATTAATGAAAGGGTCTAGAGTCCGAATATACTAGAAACGAAATTTGAAACACCTTTTAAAAATATTTTAAAATCGACCAATTCGCACTAATTTGATATAATTTTGAAAAATTTCGGAAAATTTTTTAATTTTTTTTTAATTTTCTTTAGAGTTTAGAGATTCAAAATACAATGAATTGTATCAATGGAAGGGTCTAGAGTCCGAATATACTAGATACAAAATTCGAAACACCTTTTAAAAATATTTTAAAATCGACCCATTCGCACTAATTTGATATAATTTTGAAAATATTTGGAAAATTTTTTAATTTTTTTTAAATTTTCTATTGAGTTTAGAGATTCAATATATTATGAATTGTGTTAATGAAAGGGTCTAGAGTCCGAATATACTAGAAACGAAATTTGAAACACCTTTTAAAAATATTTTAAAATCGACCCATTCGTATTAATATGATATAATTTTGAAAAATTTCGGAAAATTTTTTAATTTTTTTTAAATTTTCTTTTGAGTTTAGAGATTCAATATATTATGAATTGTATTAGTGGAAGAGTCTAGAGATTTAATATAAAAGAAACGAAATTCGAAACACCTTTTAAAAATATTTTAAAATCGACCTATTCGCACTAATTTGATATATGTAATTTTGAAAAAATTTGGAAAATTTTTCAATTTTTTTTAAATTTTCTATTGAGTTTAGAGATTCAAAATACAATGAATTTTATTATTGGGAGTGTCTAGAGTCCGAATATACTAGATACGAAATTCGAAACACCTTTTAAAAATATTTTACTATCGACCCATTCGTACTAATTTGATATAATTTTGAAAAAATCTGAAAAAATAGCAAAAGGTTGGTGCGGCCAGGACATTGCTCAATCTTCGATCCTAATCGAAAGAGAGCAGATCCGGCCAAGCAAGCCAACTATGCGCGTACCGCAGTACGCGGATCCGTTGTGTCATGTGGAATCTAGTTGTGCACCATCACAATACTTTCTCATCCGGCTGACTCAGTTAGCTGTGGGACGTACCGAACCTCCGAAGAGGCCACTGGGAATGGTGCCCAGAGGGTCCAGTGAACCACAAACACTGGTATTGACTTAACTCTAGCTTGGCCGAGTCAAACCGGAATCGAATTCATGCAATCGGTGAATACAACAAGATTGATTCATTCTTGGGGATGGGATTCAATTTTTCGCTTATATAACCCGATGTACATTCGCCGAAAAGCGGCGATGGGCTTCGGCAACCGGTCATAGAAGTCAGACACTTCAATGATATTTTTTAGTAATTCGAAAAAGAGCCAATTTCAAATACATTCGCACTAATTTGATATAATTTTGAAAAAATTTGAAAAATTTTTCAATTTTTTTTAAATATTCTATTCAGTTTAGAGATTTAATATATAATGATTTGTATTAATGGAAAGGTCTAGAGTTCGAATATATAAGAAACAAAATTCTAAACCTCTTTTAAAAATATTTTATAATCGACCCATTCGCACTAATTTTATATAATTTTGAAAAAATTTGGAAAATTTTTCAATTTTTTTAAAATTTTCTATTGAGTTTAGAGATTCAAAATACAATGAATTGTATCAATGGAAGGGTCTAGAGTCCGAATATATTAGAAACGAAATTCGAAACTAACTTTAAAAATATTTTAAAATCGACCCATTCGTATTAATATGATATAATTTTGAAAAATTTCGGAAAATTTTTTAATTTTTTTTAAATTTTCTATTGAGTTTAGAGATTCAAAATACAATGAATTGTATCAATGGAAGGGTCTAGAGTCCGAATATACTAGAAACGAAATTTGAAACACCTTTTAAAAATATTTTAAAATCGACCATTCGCACTAATTTGATATAATTATGAAAAATTTCGGAAAATTTTTTAATTTTTTTTAAATTTTCTATTGAGTTTAGAGATTCAAAATACAATGAATTTTATTAGTGGGAGTGTCTAGAGTCCGAATATACTAGATACGAAATTCGAAACACCCTTTAAAAATATTTTAAAATGGACCCATTCGTATTAATTTGATATAATTTTGAAAAATTTCGGAAAATTTTTTAATTTTTTTTAAAATTTCTATTGAGTTTAGAGATTCAATATATTATGAATTGTATTAATGGAAGGGTCTAGAGTTCGGATATATAAGAAACAAAATTCTAAACAACCTATAAAAATATTTTAAAATCGACCCATTCGCACTAATTTGATATAATTTTAAAAAATTTCGGAAAATTTTTTAATTTTTTTTAAATTTTCTATTGAGTTTAAAGATTTAATATATTATGAATTGTATTAATGGAAGGATCTAGAGATTTAATATAAAAGAAACGAAAATCGAAACACTTTTTAAAAATATTTTAAAATCGACCCATTCGCACTAAATTGATATAATTATGAAAAAATTTGGAAAATTTTTCAATTTTTTTAAAATTTTCTATTGAGTCTAGAGATTCAATATATTATGAATTGTGTTAATGAAAGGGTCTAGAGATTTAATATAAAAGAAACGAAAATCGAAACACTTTTTAAAAATATTTTAAAATCGACCCATTCGTATTAATATGATATAATTTTGAAAAATTTCGGAAAATTTTTTAATTTTTATTAAATTTTCTATTGAGTTTAGAGATTCAATATATTATGAATTGTATTAATGGAAGGGTCTAGAGTCCGAATATACTAGAAACGAAATTTGAAACACCTTTTAAAAATATTTTAAAATCGACCCATTCGCACTAATTTGATATAATTTTGAAAAAATTTGGAAAATTTTTTAATTTTTTTTAAATTTTCTATTGAGTTTTTAAAAAAATTTTCGAGAAAATTGCATCCATATCATGTTGATTTTTTCAAGTTTTATTTACAAAACAAATTTTTTTTAAAATATTTACAAACAATTAAATTTCTTTCAAAAAAATTAATATACCACGTGAAATATGTACAATAAAATTAAAATTCATGACTAATCAAAATTGATACGTGTATTATGGTGGCGGCGCGTCGTAATACATGACGTAATAGTCGTCGTTACGTCGAAAGTTTCGTCGAGTTGTACGCATCGCCGGCGGTACGGTGGTTCCCATTCTTAGCTGGACCATGCCGGCTTTGTGTCGTGTTGCGGTGGCGCTGGGACGAATCGATTGCGTGCGTCCTTGTCCGGAACCGGCTTCGGGCTCATGCGCGCCCAACAAACGGCTACCGTTCTTGCCGTATACTCGAGCCACGTAGTTGGGCGCCGTCGTCCGTGCCATATTCGTGCCCGACGTTTGGCTACGGTATTCTCGACCTTCTTCGAACTTGGATTCCGTGGGTACCAAATTTCTCGCGCGCGAGTCAATTCGTTCGCTATTACCGATTCCGTTATTACCGTTTCGCTTTGAGCCGAGTACAGATTCTGGTACCCGAATAGCGCCTTCGGGGGTTTCTACGATCGAAGAAAGCCGATCCATGGTCAGATCTACGTGCTCAGACTCATCCGGAAATTCGTCAATGGACAATGCGATTTCCGGCATACCGTTCACTACCGTTCCTATCGTACTTTTCGCCGGTTTCGTTGGCTCTGTACCTGCCGTAGAACTCGGCCGACTCGACCTGACGCCACCGAATTGACTGGGAATTTTTTCCTCAATTTCACCTTTATCCACCTGAAAAAATTGTCCATTAAAAGTGATCGCCAAAGATCGATTGGATGTAGGACTCTTAGGTCCGTTAATGCAGGACTCTTTAAACCATCAGTCAAACTGGTCCCAAAATTTTATAGATTGGAATTTTTTCCCCACCGATGAATAGTAGTCCACATTTTCGGCGATTTCGGGCGACGTTTTTATTGCGCTAGCGGTTTTCGCTGCGCTGACGGGACGCTCGTCGACGAGCGCGGAAAAGTCGATGCCCAGTCCGTCATCGGTCGATTCGGCAGCCGCGCCGGCGGCGCCATCGCCTTGAAAAGAAACCGTTAAAATAATCCATATACTCAGGTCAAATGGAGCCTACTCTGCATGCCTGCTCTAAAGTCTTATAAACCCAACGTTCACTTACCTTTACTACCGGATAAAGCTACCAGCTTAGTGCCCGAGGCGCCAATCTCATTTCCGTTATCGACGCCGTTTCTCGCGCCGCCGATAAAGTTCTCAATGAGGTCTGGATTGGCCAGCAGCTCGCCGATAATGTCCCAGCCCTTTTGGTCGTGAAGTAGCGAGATTGCGGTCTGAAAATTCGGGACCCATATTAATTTGAATTTATGGATGGTTGCATGAATTCCATTCAGACCAGACCGGTTTCCACGATAAACTTATACCTGAAAATTGGTGAAGAGCTCACTCTTTCGAAACTCGTCGAACGCCTTGTAAATATCGGCACAACTGAGTCGGTCGCACACGCCGAGGAACGGGATCTCCGGTGGCGGCTCGTCGAAGTTTCCGTTCTGGGTCTTGAGCAGAAACAACTCAATGAACTTAATAAAATCGGTGCCGCCAATTGCGCTGCCGGCACCGTTGGGCTCTAAATTTTACTCTAATAGGGATTCAATGTTATTAAAACTACAGTAGGTACCGCCGCCGACGCCGCTGTCAGCGTGCGTTTTCGCGGCGGCCGCGACGGCGGCGCGCGCAACTTCGGCGGTAGCGCGCGCATCGCTTTTGCGCTTTTCGTTGATCATGTTGAACATCTCCGTAAAAATTCCGCTTGGCCCGAATAGCGTATGCTTCCAGTCAAAGTTCCGAAATGGCGTCTCCGGACCCGGCTTCGAGTCCACGTTTACTAAAAAGAAAAAATGAGAAAGTTTTAATTGAGTCAACCAACCAACTATGGTACTAGCCAATACCTGATTAATTACCTTAATTTCGTGTGTATAAGCCGGTTTGAGCCAAATTTAGATTTTAACTTTTCTACCAACTTAGTAAGAAGATATTGATATGCTTATACTACTAACTAACAAATTACAGTAACAAAAATTCTACCGTTTTCTGCGTGTGCGTCGATGCTCGTCGAGAATTTGGGCGAATCTGCCGCGACCGCCTAAAATTCCATTCGTTACCGTAATGTTTTTGCTATTTATAAGAACCCTACGGGTTGAATGCGCTCAATTGGCGCACTGCGATACGGGTTATCCATGGTTTTTGGCGCTGTAAAAATCCGCGAAATTGTTTCGACGAGTCCGCTTTGCTGAATTCGTTTCAAAATTTTGTCCGCTTTTTGTGTGAGAAATTCGGAAATTTCTGGAAAAAAATTTGAGAACTTAAAAAATCTGAATCCTCCTTTTAGGATCAAAATTTTAGGACCATTTGAAGCTTTCCTATTAGGAACTAAATTTTAAAACCATTTAGAACCCTGATTTTTATATTTCCAGTACCACTGTTATTTTGTGCGTCACCGCCTGGCGTTTCGTCTCGTTGTCGCGCCTTTTTCGTCGCTATATTGAGCGCGCGAGTCGTTGTCGTTGAGACGAACGCCGGCGGTGCGCTTACCGTCGCGTGCGCACTCGGCTCGAAGCGCATTATCGCATACTGTAAGCGATTGCCGGCCGCCGCCGTCACCGCCGTCACCGATGTCGCCATTTGACGCGCACGCTGCCGCGACTCGAGCAGCGCGCGCGCCAACTTCACGTCCTCGTTATTTTCGCGTGCTACTATTGACAGCGGCTCGTCGTATCTATGCGGAACGGCGTCAATCTCCGCCGCTTGCAGCAGGAGTACTGTAGTTAGCGTGGTAAAAATTTTTGAAAAAATTGGAATTCTCGACACGATTCGCATTGATCATTTGAAAACTACACGGCGACACCGTAAGAAACGTCAATTATATAAATGTATATGGTAGTTGGTACGGTAAAATGTGTAAGCCAGAAAAAGGTTTGATAAATATTTGAGAACTAAGATCAAAACCAAAGCCCGATTTCAGAGTCCGAAAATTTCTTATAAAAATAAGAAAAAATCCCAAAAAAGTTCGCAGCCAGCAGGATTCGAACCTGCGCGGGCAAAGCCCATCAGATTTCGAGTCTGACTCCTTAACCACTCGGACATAGCTGCAGACGGGAAAAATTTGCATAAAATCGCATTTAAATTTTAATTTTTTAAAGTCATCCAAATTAAAAAATCATTGTCCCTTTGCTTTGAAAATTCGAAAATCATTAGTCCCTAGCTGAGTTTCTAAGTTCCGCCCAATATTCAGCCTTAAGTCGGATTATTGTAGAACTTTTAAGTGATGACAAAATACTCATTTTTTCCTATATTGGAATATTAAAAGGGTAAAAATGATGAAATGATGAGTCAATGCGCGAAAAATGAGAGGAAAAATGAGCTTTTACATTTAAAAATTAATGAAAAATTTCCAAAAAAAAAAGAAATGGGAAATTAACGTGGAAAGAAATGATTGCTAGGTGTCTTGTAAGGTTGTAAGTTACCTGAAAAATAAATTTTTGAAAAATTGGGACACGCGGAAAGAAAAAATGAAAAAGGAAGAGGGAGAGAGAAAAATAGGGAGAAATAAAGTGAAAACGTGGTAAAGAAAGTGGAAAAATTGAGAAAAATTTTGGACCGTTAGCAAATTTAGCTGATGAAAAATGAGACCTTGAATTTGTTAGATTGCACACAATAGAATCAAGTGATTAGTGGTAAGAATTTTAAAAAAATTTCTCAACTTTTCTTTAGAAAATTCATTGAAAATTCAACTCAAAAATTTCCAAAAGCATGCGAAAAATGTTGTCATAAGCACACATATACATACACACAAACACATGCAAACACATTTTCTTCTTGTATTTGTATGCTTACAAACTCAATGAGGCTGAAGCCTCACTCATTACTTATCCAAACCCTCGATTAGAAAGCCAATCGATGAATCAATCCATCGATTTTGGGATAAGACGAGCGCGAAAATTACAACATCAGTCTTTCCCATTTGGTCCATTCTCCTCATTCACACTTTTTCCAGGCCTTTTCCCTCAAATTTTTCTTTCTTTTACCTCTTCAGCCTTCTTATTTGTTCTCCATCCTTAAATTTACCTTTTTTCTTATTTTTTTACCTTTACTCAATCATAACCCATTTTTCTTTATTTTCACATCACATCATATTTTTCAGCTTTTATATTTTCCAATTTTTCACATCATTTTTTCAATGAAATGCTTTCATTTTGTATCATTTTCGCTCAGATCATCTTAAATATCATTTTGCTTATATCATTTCATCTTAAGGTCATTTCACTCACAAAATTCCGTTTTTAATATCATTTTCATCATTCCATCTTGAGATCATTTTGCCCAGATAATTTCATCTTTAATATCATTTCTCAGACATTATCCCATCTTGAGATCATTTCGCTCACATCATTCCATCTTCAATATCATTTCGCTTACATCATTTCACCTTGATCCCATTTTTCTTCAATCTTAATGGCTCAAATTTCCAATTTTTTGTATTCACTTGTCCAAATTTGACCATTAAAAATTTTAATTCATTTATTTTTGAAAGAAATAAATTTATAAATTAAAGTAAAATTGCACATTAAAAGTACATTAGGACCATTTGAATCATTAAATTTGATCATCAGAACATCCTGACCATTAAAATTTTTGTCATAACCTGATTTAGCCCAAATATTGAAAGCAGTTTTGTCGGGGATGTTCGTGTCCCGAAATTTCTGTCTGAGGCCTATGCGACTCTGGCGTGTCGCCTACGGTTGGTTGGCTACGATCCCTGTGTCGTACGTCATCGTAATAGTCCTCATCGGCACGTTTGGGACGGCGGCGTGTGGTCCGAGGATCTATCGTAACCACGGAGGGCGTCTTATCGCCGGACTCCTCGTAACTGACCACCCATTCCGCGTCCTCGGCTTCTGGAATGTCGGAAATCTTTTTTGACGGTTCTTTCGCTGCCGTATCCCCGTCGAAGATCTCCATCGAGTCGATCGATAACGAAAGATCCTCGACCATAAGTTTCGGCTTGCGACTCGCCGCTAAAATACCGTTACTAGCGGGTCGTGCGGTGACGACGCGCGGCGGTGCCCTCGGTATCGTCGCGACGCGCCAGCCGACTGTGCTCTTCGCGACGGGACGCGGCGCAACGGCGTGCGGCGCTGTCGACTTTGTTAACGTGTCGCGTGCCACATACATCTTTTGGTGGGCGGTGGCGATTTGTCGCGACGCCGCGCCTCCCTCCTTAATCCGGTTGATCCTGGGCGTCATCGGTGATGAGCCGATGAAACTGGCTTGTGGCAAGCCGTGAGAGCGCGTGGAATTTCTGGTTGGATTGGCGCGCTTCGGCGCGGACCCGGTCCCATTAGGCGGTGGCATCGCGGTTCTCCAGCCGTATTCTCGGCCAATATCTGTATCCTTGTTCTTATCGTCCCTATTGAATTGAGTGTTATTCAGTTTAGCGGCATCTTTGGCGTGCGTGGACCAGGTTCTCGAACCGGTTATAATTGGCTCCTTCGCTGCTACTAAATTACCAGCGATTTTTACAGCATTATCAGCGGAAAGATTTGTATTGTCTATTTCGCCGGAATAATTGAAAATATCGTTATTAGATTTTTCGCCGATGCTCAGAGACTCTCGATGCGGCGCGTCCTCCGCAATAATGGCGTTTTGTCGCGTGGCGAAGAATTTTTCGCGCGGAGCGCCAAATTCAACAAGTGGCCAATCGCGCGTCGCTATCGTACTCGCTTTCGCGTTACTTCCGTCGTCGTCGAATACCATATTTCGAATGGGATCCACCGTCACGTATCCCACCGAACTCATCATCATTTGACCGGGAACGATTACCGCATTCGCGGATAAGGTATTGCGCCTCTTTCCGCCAATAATACCGTCGTCTTCGTCGTCATCGAGAGTCTCGCTCTTTTTGCCAGTACCAATTTCTGATCCCAGTTCCGACTTCTGTATTGAGGTCATGAAACGATCGATGAATTGAAATGCTCGCGAAAAGATCCTGCACTGGTTCGTTGAGAGACCCTGTTCGTGGCATACCGTAGTAATGGTCTCGGGATTTCTAAAAATTACTCATATGTAGAACTATCTTAATTCAAAAATATTCAAAAATTCATTTGAAATTTCATGCAAGCTTTTACAGTTCTTCATAGAACCATTTGAAATTTTTTTTGAAAAAGCTAATCAAATTTTGGTATTATATTTTCAAATTTTCCAATTTCTGAAATTAAAAAAAAAATTTTTTTTGTCCGATTCCCAAATTATGAATTATGTCAACTTACTGGCTCTAAAAGAACCTCAAGTTTATAGATCACAAAAGAACTCCAAAATTAACGTAGCATATCAGCCCTAAAAATAGCTCAAACCCTTAACTTACTGGCTAATGGTCTTGCGAAAATCGCGGTCATTAATTAGCTGTGCGGCCAAATTCAAATTCGACAAGTTCTGATCATATTTGAAGTTGTGTGCCGTGCACGAGATGAACTGACAGATTTGCGAGTTACCGCGACAAATCGGCACGTCGCGCAGCGTTGAGAACGCGGGCGCGCCCAAAATTTTCGACTCGCGTACGCCGGTGGACTGCTCGGCGTAGACCTGAATTTCGGATCGGATCTATTATTGTTGTTGATTATATCATTTGACAACTAACTCGCTTCGGAATCATAGCGCTATCGAATGGCAACGGCTGGCCGGTGTCAAAAATAGGACGGACCAACTGTAGTGCCGTGCTCAGCAAATCGTCGATAGATACTGTAAAAGCCAAAAAAACTATTCTACTAAAGGTACTCTTTGAAGCTAAACCGAATCTTTTTGTAACCCATAAAACAACTCGAATACAGAACTTTTCTAGACCAAATCGAGGTCCTTTGAAACTAGTCGGGACCTTTCAAACCATTTGACTCATATAATAATTTTCCTTAAAATCTCATCTGAAAATCCAACTTTGACGTTTATGTCGCGTCGCGGCGCCGGCGAGCGACGTGCCGTTGCGAGCTGAAGGCGCACCAAGCGTCGTGTCGCTAAGCGTCGCTGCGGCCGCCGCGTAAGTGAGGATCCACGCGAATGGATAGCGTGCGTTCGACGCGCGCGGCATTCGTCGGCGGCATAGGCGAGCGGCTCGCAGCGGCGTATTTCCGGCGGTTTTTGTAATCACTGGGTTCGTAAAATGATTAAGCGTAATAATGAAAAGCAAATTATGTAGTGAATTAATGAAGTTTTAAGCTTAAATCTAATCACTAATCACATAATTCCGAATCGAATAAAATTGGATATACAGTGTGACACAAAAGTATAAAGGCACCGAATTTTTGGACATAACTTTTCAATGGAATGACTTATCGCTTTGAAATTTTACTAATAAATGTAGAATTTAATGTTTAATCGTGTAGTATAACTCGTTTTGAGATCGTATTAAAAATAAAAATTTTTTGGCACATTTTTGAAAAATCGGGTGACACATAAGTATAAAGGCACTTTCCATTTTTGTACTTTTTCCCTTTGTTTCCCTTTGTACGTTTTCCCTTTGACATAAATTGTTTTTTAAATGTAATTTTGTAATAATTTGTACTAGATGCCTCGTGGATCGCATTTAACGGAAGCGGAAAAGGGACAGATTCGGGCTTACAAGGACATGGGACTGTCTAATCGTACAATTGCAAAAAAAATCAATCGTAGTCCCTGCGTTATTGACAATTTCTGCCGCGATATGGATGCGTATGGTTCTAAAAAGCGAAGCGGCCGCCCTAGCAAGCTAACGTCAAGGCAAAAGCGTCGAATTATCAATGCAGCGTCAAATTCGACAAAGGGCGTCAGGCGCATCAGCAAGGAAATCGTCCCTGAAGTATCTCGCGAAACGGTGCGTCGCGTTTTGAAGGCATCTCCGCACATTAAGCGCCAGCGGTGCTGTATAACACCATGCCTCACAGCCGCCCACAAAGCTGCTCGTTTGCAATTCGCGAAGGAACACGTTAGTTGGATTCATCAGTGGAACCAGGTTTTTTTGCGTTATTTTTCCTGCACACTTCGTTTTATTTCCTGCACACTTCCGTTTTAGATCATTTTTTCTGACGAAAAAAAATTCAACCTTGACGGCCCCGATGGATTTTCTAGTTACTGGCGTGATTTGAGGAAAGAACCAAGATATTTTTCGAAGCGCGGTTTTGGCGGTGGCAGTGTTATGATTTGGGCAGCCTTTTCTAGTTTTGGAAAAACTCCCATTGTGTTCATTACGCGCCGAATGAATTCGTCGGATTATCAGGAGATTCTCGAGACATATCTTCTGCCGTATAAAAGACGTTTTCGAGCCGCGAACTTAACGTTTCAACAGGATAATGCTGCCATTCACGTGAGTGCGTCGACAAAAGCTTGGTTTCAGACCAAAAACATTCCTCTTCTTCCTTGGCCGGCAAAGTCGCCCGATTTTAATCCCATTGAAAATTTATGGGGAATACTCGTACGGGACGTTTATGCCGATTGCAGGCAGTTTGATAACACCGAGCAACTGAAAGCTGCGATACAAAAGGCTTGGGACAAAATCACGGTCGAAACGCTCACAAATTTGGTTCGCAGTATGCCGCAACGCATGATTGGAGCAATTGAAAAAGCGGGAAGAGTTACTAGTTATTAATTGTTAAGATATTTTGAGTTAATATTTTGTTTTCAGTATAAAAATAAATGCCTTTATACTTATGTGTCACCCGATTTTTCAAAAATGTGCCAAAAAATTTTTATTTTTAATACGATCTCAAAACGAGTTATACTACACGATTAAACATTAAATTCTACATTTATTAGTAAAATTTCAAAGCGATAAGTCATTCCATTGAAAAGTTATGTCCAAAAATTCGGTGCCTTTATACTTTTGTGTCACACTGTATTTATTGAAAATCACTGTAGAAAAACAGAAAATTTCCATTCATAAATTGATAAATAAATATTTATTAATCCGCTTTTTGATGGCCAAATACTGCACAATTTACATTTTTTATTGGTGAAAATATAAATCGACTTTAAAGATCATTTCGACTACGACGAAATTCTCACATTGAAATCAATGTACTCTATATAGTCCGATTTGATCTCAATCCCAAATAAAGTCTAACGGGATTCTATATGAATTTTAAAACCATTTTTGAAAACAAAAAGGCTCAAATGCTTTCGAATATAAATTTTTTAAAGCGGTGAAAATTAATGGGATATGCGCTCTGAAATATGTGAATATAAGGTAATTTATCTATGTTTTACCCTCTCTCTGCATTCAAGCAAATTTAATATTTCGACAGGTACACAGGTACATTATATATTTCCATGTAAATTTTCCATTTCCTTTTTCCTCTCTTTCTCGCCAAAAATTCCTCGTTTCCCCTGCATTTCAATGCCTCACCATCGCCGCGAAAATCGAAAAAAAAACGTGAAAAATGGAATAGAAAATCCGCTATTATAAAAGCAATTATTGAAATTTTTGTATAGGAAAGAAAGAAAAATATTATTTTTTTATCGAGGCGCTGTTTTATCGACGTTTCATCAGCGCGAAAAATTATTTCCATTTTTGCAGTATTCCCCTTTTTTAACCCATTTTTCTCAGTTCTTTTCACATTATTTTCTTTTCTATTCTCTATCGCCTTTTTATATTTCTTTTCTTCGCTTTCATTTTTCTCTCGAGTTCTCTTGGGCATTTTCCTATTTCTGGCCTTTTTCTTATGTCTCTTTCTAACTCTTTAAGCATTCCCATTTCTCATTTCTCTTAAAATTTCTATGCTTTATCTCTATCCCCAATACTTCTTTCCACTTCTTCCACAGCAAATTTAATATACATCCTTTTTCGTCTCTACCCATCCTGAAATCTATTTATTTCTCTCTCCGTATCTCCCCTGCTCTCTTCTTCCTTGATCCATTTCTTTTCGCCCTTTTTCTCTCTGTCAACTTAGTTTATCGTCTGTAAAAGCAAAGCGACGTGAAATACGATTGAAAATAAAAACGCCGAAAAAAGCAGTTGGGAATGGAGGAGAAAAAAATATACAGTGAGAAGAATATCAAAAAGCAACTCGATCCCTGATGCTCTGAAATAAATACATAACCTTGAATTTGAAAGCGATTTTTCATTTGCATAAATCAATATTCGAAGAATTATTTTAGATTATAAACTCATTATAATATGAGAAATATGCATAAGCCATATAATAAATAAAGGCAAAAATCAACATACATACATATATAGAAATCATCATTTACAATTTATAGTGGTCTTATTAATGTCTAATCAATGCAATTTACAATTTACGTATATACATATTTTATCTTCGTGAAGAATCGACCTGGCTCGCGGTGATTCATTATCTATTCATCATTGGGTTTGATTAAGCTGTCGATGAATTTTCGAATGGGGCTATTGCAGTTGGAAAGAACCAATTAGTTGATTGGCCAACTTTTTAAGACTTTTTCCGAACATTGGACTATATTTTTAGTACTATTTTGAGCTTCTAGGGACCAATATATCTTTTAAAACATTTTTTAAAATTTTTTTCGAATGTTTACAACCCATACAAATTTTTTAACCTTCCAATATATACTAATTTCTGAAATATAGATCATATAAAAATATTTTATTCAAAGTCACCAGTTTATTTTCGAGTTAATATCGGACAAAAAAAACTGAAATAATATAAATAAGTAGAATAAACGAAACAACACAACGAATATCGAACAAATTAGCACACACATAATTAAACTTTAAAAAATTTATCAGCTGGACCAGATTTTACAATATCATCTAGGTGATAATATCCGCCGGGAGTCAAGCAAATTCAAACTCGTATAATAAACAATAAAAAAGAGAAAAATGTAATCGAAAAACTGAAGAATTATAGTATTATTTTACACAAATTTAAGGACTGAATAGGTAGAGGAAATGGGACCGAGCTGAAATAAGGAAGAGAGATGAAATTTGAAAATTATTTTTCACGTCTTTCATTTCGCCATTTTCTTTGTGAATTTTTTCTTCGCCGCCGGCGGCGCGTTTGCCTTCGCCGTCTTAGCGCTTTTGGCTTCGTCGGCCTTGCGCTTCTTCGCCGACGGCTCCGAGCTGACCAAAGCCGTCGTCTTGAAAAAGCCGTCAATGCGACCCTGAGTGGCCGTTTTTCGACTCTTTTTGAGTCGTTCGAGAGCCGAACGAATGCGATCCTCGCTGAAAGAATAGAAAAATAAATTAAGGGAAAATTAGTTATTAAAAAAAAACCCAGATTAGAATCCATATATAATACCCATTTATCGAATCCACAACATCATTACCTAAACATTTTCTCGCCACACATAAACGCAATCAGCTCGTCGTCCTTGGGCTCGGCCCACGTAAGCTAAAAAGAAATTTATTATTAAAAGAAGCATTTTTCAAGTAATCCGAGCGTCATACTTCGAATGTGTCGCCGTTGAGCACGTCGGGCTCGAGGAAGAGACGACGCGCGGCGGCAAAAGCCCAATTCTCGGGCACCGGATATTTCTGGAAAAAAAGTGAAAAAGTTTTCACTAAATCCAACAAAATCCTCATCAAACCTCCTTATCGATGTGCTCGAGGATGGTCTCAATGGATTTGTGCTGCGCGATGAGGTCGAACGCTTTTTTTGGGCCGACGCCACGAATGGTGGGACAATAATCACAGCCGAGCAAAATGCACAAGTCCACAAATTCCTCCTTGGACATTTCAAAACCGCGAAGAATTTTCTCCAAATTGAATTCCTAAATTATAAAATATCAAAAGCATATTTTTTTCCTGATAAAACCAACCTGAATGGGCAACTTTTTCGCCTCGCTGAACGTCATTCGGCGCGTGAGAACGTTGGAGCCGAACGTCAGCGCGTCCATGTCCTCAGTGGCGGTGGCGTAGACCTTTTCGGAGCGTACCAGCTCGGCGCATTGCGCCTCCGCCTCGCAGGGCGCCTCAACTACTGGTACGCCCATCAGACGAAGCAGCTTTTTGCAATCTTCCGTGTGCTCTTTCGTCACCTTGACAAGTCGGCGTTCAAATTTCTCAACGGCGACCGCGTCGCCTTTTTCACGAGCCTCGCCCAGCTGCTTTTCGGCGTCCGCGCGACGCTCGACGCGTTTGTCCAACTCGGCGGCCTTGAGCACGGGCGGTTTACCGTCGAAAACAAAGACGGGCTTTATGCCATTCTCCATCATACGAATGGTTCGATAAAACATTCCGTTCAAATGGCTTGTGGTTTCGCCGTTCTCGTCGGTTAATTGGCTACCGTCCTGGCGGATAGCGATCAGAAACTGATAGAGACTCATCGACGCGTCGATGGCAATTCGACGCCCAAAATATGCCTTCATCTCTTTTGTGGAAATCGCATTGGGCGCGTGCTCGTCGATAACTTTTGCTAGACCTTGAATCCCCATTACAACTCTAAAAATGTGAAGAAATCAAATGAATATTTTTTCAATTTCTTCGAGCTTATTTTTGAATCTAAACAATCAGAATTCTCTTTTTCCGACCAAAATAACTACTTATAACAATAAAATTTTGTGTAAGAAGCATGAAAAAATGAAAACAGCAGCAATAGCGCACGGAGAAATACAAAAATGACGCTGAAAACTGCAAATTTCTTTTTAAAATTTTTATTTGAAATTATTATATAAGGCATTATGTTGATTTGGAGCTATTTTAAATTATTTTCAAAGTCCAATTATATCCATTACTATTTTTTGGGCTCATAACTTTGAAATTTTATTAATATTTTGTATGAATTTCCAAATTCTGTTTCATTAATATTTCTGTAAAATGGTGTAATTTCGTAAGACTGGACGTCTTCTGGATGAGTTTCCCCTTTTGTAATTCAGCGGACTATCTTTAAAAAAAGAAGCGTTTGACAATAATATGAGAATTTAAATGTGTATTTTCAAGAGAAATCGTAAGGAAAATTATGAGACCTTTTAGCAAATTTTCTAAGAAATTCGTCCGTCACATGTGCCGATTGCTCGATTTCTATCGAAAATAGGGCTAAAAAATTTGCTTTTATATTAATTGAAACCTATTTTACTCTCATTGGTCGGCAAAGGGTTCTAAAATTGAAATTTTAACAAAATGCCAATTTTTTAACGGAAATTTCGATTATGTTAATTATTGGCATTTCATTAAAATTTCACTTTCAGAACCATTTAAAAAAATGAGGGTCTCGAAGTGCCCGAATAAAAAAAGTAAGGTCATTTTTGGATTCTACGACCCCGATTACATGTTCGTTTTTAATCTTTTAAGATATAAAAATTTAAATTTAAGCGAATTTTCAATTTTTTTGAGAGGCATTGTTGTACATTTGACCAAAAATTTTTCAATTTTAAAATTTGGTCAAGTGTCAAATTTTTAAAAATTATTCTTTTCTAAATTTCTGAAAAAAAATGCAAAAATTACTGAAAAACTGTTTATATAAATATTAGTTCTTTTGAGATGGCACAAAGAGGAAAGTTGTCGGACAGCGAACGCGAAAAGTTGGCGCAAAAACTGGACGAGGATTTGGACGCGTTTATGGACACGCTAGCTGCGAATCGGGTGCGAAAAATTTAGTTCAAGTTCACATTCATCACTTTATATTTTTCAGGACCCAAACCAGTCAAAGAAACCCTTTGATTTTGATGAGTGGAGCAAAAAAATCGATCAACATCCGTTTTTCATGAATGAGCTCAAGCCGAACGAGAACGGTGTCTATTCCGACGCCGTCGAGGCCTTACTGGTCAGTTTGTGCGATTTGATTGAAAATTTCTGACTCAATTTTTCCTGTTAATTTTACTTTCAACTTTATTATTTCTAAAATTTTTAGGCGTTAAAGAACGAAGACGACGATACTCCTGAAGAGATTGTGGAACGTGCTGAGAGTGCAAAGAACGAGGGCAACAAATTATTCCGGCTGAAAAAGTATAAATGGGCTATTGAGGCATACACTAATGGTGATTTGATTCGTTTCTAATACTCGTCGTTGAGTAGCAAAAAGATTTGATGTTACAAAATTGATTGTTTAAGGAATTGCGAGTCGCTGTCCGGACGCCAAATTGAACGCGATTCTCTACGCCAATCGCGCCGCCACTCATCGACATTTGGGCAATTTGCGCTCGGCGTTTCGCGACTGCTTTGTCGCTCGGAAATTCGATTCTCATCACTTCAAAGTATCGTTTCTTTATTCCATAATCACCGATGTTTAGCCTAGTTTTTGTTCCCATTCTCTTCGATTTAAAACTAATTTTCTTCTATCTTCTTTTAGGCAATTTTACGTGGCGGCGAATGTCTTTTGGAGTTGAATCGCTCGCGCGAATGCTTGGAGTGGTTGGATGGGAGTGTACGCGAAATTCGGTCAACGTCTGTCGAGACGATGAACGTCGATCAAGTCGAATGCGAAAAAAATCTTCGTGCCGTTGACGAGCTACGAAAACGCGCCTTGCAAGCGGTCCAGCTAGCGGAACGTGACGCTCGTCTCGAGCGTCGAAAGGTGGATTTATTCGCTTTGAAAATCTTTGAAGTCTATTTTCAATGATTTTCTTACTTATTTTTAGCGCGAACAACGCCTAAAATCCATTCGTCGATTAATCGAGGAAATTCGCAAACGTCGGCTGAATCTTCCCGGTTTGTCTAATTTAACAAAGAACTCGAATGGTGACGAGGATGAAGACGAATGCGAGGAATGGTATCAAAGTGTGCAGGTCCGAAATTTACACTTTATTAATAGTGATGAGCAATGATAAATCTAGGAGATTAATGTAATTTTCTAAGAGTATTGGACCAACTTCTCATGACAATGAAAGAGTCGAATTTATTTTTTTCTACGATTTATTTCCCTTGTTATGTAGAAAATTTTCTTCCACAGATCGAAATCCCACAGGCGAATAGTGCGAATGTTGTGCGTTACGACGCCGACGCGGACGAGCTTGTCTGGCCGGTGCTGCTGCAATATCCGCAGGCGGGGCGGACAGATTTGCTGAACGATTGTGCGGAATCGACGCCAATTCGCCAGCTAACAGCCGACGTATTCGCTTCGTCGGCCGATTGGGACGAGACGCACCAGTTTCGGTGAGGAAAACTTGTGGGAGGAGGGGGGGAGCAGAAAAATGGAAACAACTTGGACAACCATCCATTTTTGGATTTATGAGCGATCTTAACTCTATTTTCCACCTCTTCTCCTCAATTTTCAGTGCCGAAAATGTGCAATTCTTCGTGCCGCTGATTTCATCGGATAGCGCCAACGACGACGTGCTCTTGCGCGTCGACCCGGCTGATTGTCTTCGGAAATTTTTATCGTCGCCGGGCGTGGAAATACGACGAGGACTTCCCATTATTCAGGTTTCCAATAATTCACTATTTTTTTTTTTGCAAATTTATTATTCAAAGCCTAATCAAAATTCTCATAAAACAAGTATCATATATTGAAAAAATAGCTTTTTCTTATAGGTCTATACTCATGATCATGTCACAGGCAACATGAATGCGATTGGCGAGGGCCGTTTTCGACTACGTTAAACACCTATTTATATTCTTTACGTTACTGTTTACAAATTCTTATCCGGAATAAATTCTTTTATATCCAATTGGATACAAATTAAAAAAATAACCTAAGGCTTTCTAAATCGAGTTTTTGGACAGGCCGAATCGAATGGCCCGACATTTTTTAAACGAAATTATTTATCATATTTAATTGAACATAATTAAATTGAACACACAATTAAAATAAAATATATATAATTAAGGGAATTTTTCAAATAAGTCAAGTGAAAAAAATTCCCATCATTACTATCAGTCCCAAAAGTATCTAGGCCTTAGTGTGAATGTAGGCAATCAAGTCGACCACACGGTTGGAATAGCCGAATTCGTTATCGTACCACGAGACCAGCTTGACAAAATGCGGGTTCAGCGAGATGCACGCGGTGGCGTCGAAGATGGATGAGCGTGAGTCGCTGACAAAGTCCGTCGAGACGACCGCGTCCTCCGTGTAGCCGAGAATGCCATGCAACGGGCCGTCGGCGGCCTTCTTCACCGTCGCTTTGATGGCGTCCATTGTAGCCGGCTTCTCCAGACGCACCGTCAAGTCAACAACGGAAACATTGGGCGTCGGTACACGAAAAGCCATTCCAGTCAATTTGCCGTTAAGTTGCGGAATCACCTGTAAAATGTACCAAAGAAATTGTCATAATTTACACGAGTTATCCATAATATTTGTGTTAATTTAGTTCTCCAATCCCATCCAAACATTTTAAAGTGATGCGTGTATTATTAACATACCTTGCCGACGGCCTTTGCCGCGCCGGTCGCCGCCGGAATGATGTTCTGTCCGGCGCCACGTCCGTCACGCCATTGTTTGCCCGACGGGCCGTCGACAGTCTTCTGCGTAGCGGTCACAGCGTGAACGGTCGTCATGAGACCCTCAACAATGCCAAATTCGTCGTTAATGACCTTGGCGAGCGGCGCCAAACAGTTCGTCGTGCACGATGCATTGCTGAAAATTCAATAAAAAATAAAAATATATGTGAGAATAAATAAACATTGAAGAAAGATGTCTTACCTGATAATGTGGTCCTTGGACGGGTCGTACTTATCCTCATTCACGCCCATGACGAACATGGGAGCGTCGGCTGACGGAGCGCTAATGATAACCTTCTTAGCACCACCCTTCAAATGAGCGTCAGCTTTTTCAGTGGTGGTAAACACTCCAGTGGACTCGACCACATAAGTTGCGCCTGACTCGTCCCATTTGATTTGGGCCGGATCTTTGCTATATATTTACAACCCAAATTAACTATTTATTTGTTAAACATAATTCAATAAATGACCAACCTGTTGAATACATTAATAGTGTGTTTGGCTTTCCCAGGCATCTCTACAACTAATTTTCTGCCCTCGGCCTTGACTGTTCCCTTAAACTTTCCATGAGTCGAGTCGTACTTGAACATGTACACCTAAATTGTTTCTAAAAATTTATTTCTATTACTTTAAAAGATTAAAAACATCAAACCATGTAGTCGAGGTCAATAAAAGGATCATTTACAGCAACGATCTGAACCGTGTCCTTTTCAACGGCCGCACGAAGCACTAAACGGCCAATGCGACCAAAACTAAAATTTAAAACTTTATGCTGATTACCCTCCATTTTTTAAATTCTCTTAAAACATACCCATTAATACCAACCGATGGCTTCGACATGTTGCAGTTAACTAAAACGAAGTATCTAGAAAAACAGCTTTAAAATGTGTTAGGGAATTAAAGTATTCTAAAAAGAAAAAATAAATAAATAAAGGGCAAATCATGCAGAAAAAGAATCAGGTATTTTCAAGAGCCATGCCCAACACCGCAGTCACAATAAACTGGCAGAAGTAATCTCACGTAAAGCAAACCTCTTTTTATAGTCGACACAAATATAAAAAATACCAAATAAAAAACAAACACAGGAAATCGTTTCGGAACAAATAAAACTTAAATCTTATTTCAACAGTCAAAATATGACCATAAAGTAGTTGGGATGTTGATTGGCCGCTTTTATATATGTTTGAAATCAAATTATTCATTCATTTAGATGCATTTGATAAGCTAAATACTTTTGATAAGCCAAATACATATGAATTTATAATTTTCAACAACGATTCGTGTAATATCGTTTGTTTTAAACACTAAAGATTTTGATCTTTTAAAATGTTTAATAAAGTTTAGAAAATAATGTTTATGTAATAATATACATATGTATCCAATAATAAGATAATAAAAAATAAAATATTTTATAATAATTTAATAATTTATTTTAGAATTACAATTTACAATATTGAGCTGTGAAAAATCGAAAGTGAAAAACCACTGACCCGTAATAGAAGAAAAATTAAAGGCAAAAATAATTGTTTAACACATATACGAAATGGCTTTCATCATCAGCTTTAACCCAAATTCATGTAATAGGAATTGGAGATGCATTCAATCTGAATTCATGCAGATTCAGTCTCAATATCTATTTAGTATCCAATTTTTGCTTTGAATCCACTTTTTTATAGCAGAAAAAGTGTGCAATCGATTTGTTCGGATAGCAGACAAATGCACTGAAAATAAATTATAAGTTATGGATAATTCCACAGCGAATTCAAGACCTAGATCAGTGTTGACTTGATTCCGTGAATAGATTTGGTTCTAGCCCCACAAAATAAATACCTATCCGCGATTTTCTTCCGACACAGAACGCATTCCGTGAGCGCGTCGATGCGAATTTTTTGCGCGGAAATTTCACGCAATTTCTTCTCAGATTTTTTCAGAGCCTGTCTACTCAGCGACAAAAGCATGGACATCTGAAGGGGTTGAATAAATTTAAAAAAAAATTTTTCAAGGTCTAATTCTGAAATCCTTTCGGTAAAATAAAAGTAAATTCGTACCGTCGACGTTTGACTTTTTGTCGTCTCGAATGCAGCCTCTAACGGTTCCCAGACCTGCTTTAAATTCGCATCCATTGGAATCTCTTCGATGGCTTTTACTGAAAAAATTTTCAAAACATTTTTAAACTAATTCCCCTAAAAAATAAAGTAGCCTATTGTCTTCTCTGACCCCGATTTAAACATTTTTTGAATTAGTGACTGGAAAAGCGTCGCGAACGTTAGCATCGCGGACACTTTTTTTAAAAACAGAAAACAGCGCCTTAGTAAATATTTTTTGATCCCATAATTATTAAAAAATGAATCGTACCAATATCGATTTTCGCGGAATATTTGCGCAAAATTTTTAACGCCTCGACCATATTCGGTTGCGCGGGTTGTTGCATGAACTTTGGTCTAAATTCACAATCGTTCAAGTCCAGCGGAGTCGTGTATGCTTTGAAGAGTTTGAAATACACCTAAAAAGAGTTCGAGGAATGTTAACAGATCATTTTGAACTCTTGATAAAGCCCCAAACTTGTGAATTGATAGGGTCTTCCGCGTCATAATACAGGGCGCAATGTTGTTCGGCTGCCGAAAAATTCATGAGTATATTGGCGTAGATTGAGAACGCCTGAAAAAATAAATGGAGAGTAAAGGCTGAAGTAAATGTGGAAGTCTGCTTTCATACTATTAGATAAAAATAATAGATTTCTCCCTCTAGATAAATAATAGATCTCTCTCTCTCTCTCAAACCTTATCATGTTCCTTGAGACGTCCGTAGAGAATTGCTTTTTCCTCGAGAAAAACTAAAAAAAAGAAATGTAATATAAAATGATTCAATGTATTCCAATCATAATACTCAGCAGCTGGCCCAAACATTTAATCGTAACCAATCCAGAAAAAATAATTTCTTGGATTGGTTCAAAATTCAAGCATAACATACAATCGTCCAGCTTTGTCAACAGCTCCTCGGCACCGTAAATGCTCGAGAATTCGAGAAAGCGCATAAATTTGGTGCGAATCGCGCCCAATTCGCCTTCCTCTTCACCGCCTCGAGTCCGTAATTCATCTTTAATAAATTCCAAGAAAAATATTATAATATATATGGAATGTGAATACAAAAATATTATAGATAATATGTGATAGGTCAAATATTTTTTTATAAACTATTAATATTCAATCGAATATTACCATTTCAAGAGATGAATTTAACTCAAACCCAACAAATATATGAATTTAAATAAAATAAAATAAAAAAAATACCATCAGCCAGAGTGTGAACATAGTCCTTCATCAGCGTTTTCACTTTGCTTAAATAACAATTCGCCAACATGTCGTGGAATTTCGGGCGTTGTTCGTAAAGACGAAAAATGATGTGCTCCTAAGGAAAATAAATAAATGTTAGCTCTAAAATATAGGCAGTGCTGGGTCCATTTATAAAGCCAAGTCATAACACTGAATATAGTCTTAAATAATCTAATATATACAGCCTAAGTAATTATAAGAATAGTAGCTAGCTGGAACATATAAACGACTTACAAGATACGTGATAATTATGTCCCCATCGCAGTGTTTGTCTAAAAATTGTAGAATTTCCTCGTGGTCCAACTTTGACACGAGTCCTTCGGATGAATCTGGCGGTCCGGTAAATATCTGAAAAGGTAAGAATTCAAAAAAATATTTTTCAAATCACATTCCATAATACCTGAATGCCTAGAGTCGGATCCTCTTTAAGCACGTGAGACGCATATTCAAAGACCAATTTCATGTCAACGCCCAGCAAATTATGAAGATACTCGACCATGGAATCCAAGCCAAAGAGCGGGCTTTCGTTAAGTTTGGATTCTCGCTTGAGTAATTCCAAGGCTAAAATATTGATTTTAAATAAGTTAATGTCTTATAGAGCATTCAAATTTAACCCTTTCGATGAAATCGCTTTCGCTCGTAGAGAATCAAAAGCTCCGCGTATTTTCCGGCGGAATTCAGGTCCTTTTCCGCCTCGGAAATAATGCAGCTATTGTCGGGTAGACGCAACAGCGATGGAACCAACGATTGTTTCGTCTGAAAATTTCTCTTTTAGACTTAAAAAATTGAAAGATTCAGCAAATTTATTAGAATCCAAGTGAAATATATAAATTTGGAAAAATTTTGAATGCAGACAAATAACAGACCTTAATATAGCATTTGAGAAGAACCGTGTCGACCAATTTCAAGATTTCCTCGTACTTCTTGAGCACTTTTGTTGGAAGTAAATTCTCTTTTCGATCGGCGTGAAAATTCTTATAATGCACCGAGAGCATTTGTGCGTACTCTGTGCGCTTCTAAAAACAAAAAGTCAATTAACAAATTAATAAAGTAATTATAGCTTACAAACCGCGGCCAAATAGACGCTCAACGCGAGAATAGCCAACTTGAGATCGCCATTGGAGAGAAAATTTTTGTCGACGCAAAAAAAGCTCAATTCCAGCGCGGAATACTTGCCGAGGCTGTTGTTGTATTGCTCGGGAATGAGGTCCGGTAAGAAGTTCAGCACCAAGAGAACGTCTAAAATAATATAACAAAATGAAGCCCAACTCAAAATTTAAACATTTAAATGAGCTATGGCTTATTTGAGAAGTATTAAACAAATTTCAAATTCCTTAAATAAATAAATTTTGCAATTTCTCTAGTCAAATGCGATTCATAATAATTGTCACCAGTCTTAATTTCCAAGTGATTATTAAAGCATTCGACAAATTTCTTGTTTAAAAATAGAGCATGTGCGTGGCATCGATAGGTTTCCACTAAACAGCTTGTGTCCACCAAATCCGGAAATTTCTTCTAAACAATTATATTTTTGAATTATAATTAGACATTTCTGGGTCAATTTGATTCACATTATTACCGCCAAAATGACGGCCAATTCGAATTGTTTCACGTCGACGAGAAATTTCACGTTTTGCCGAATTAGTGGCTTGGAGTTGAGAAGCCACGAGGAGCGTTCACTACCCACGTAAACTTCACCACTAAAAAGAAAATGTTTCAGCTCTTAAAAATATTTAAAAATTCAAATTTCTCACGCATTTCCGCTGCAAATTGTCGCCGCACCTTCCAAAACAACTTTTTGAATAAGTGAAGAGGATTTGAGAACGCGAATTTCGACGATTCCCTTGGCAAGTACCGCCAACAAATAAGGCTCATCGTAGGCTATATTAAATATAAATTTTTACTATAGAATTTTGATCTATAAAATTTAATATTAAAAAATTGCTTATACAAGAATACTTAACCTATATTAAACATGTATTATGTACCCAAAGCGACGGGCGTATCCGAAAATTGGCAGTCGTCCAAGTAGACGCCGTTCTCGTCGACAAGTGCCACGGAATTGTCGCAGCGCAACGCCGTCCAGCCCCTAGCCGGAATGTCAAGCAAAAGTGGCGACTCGATCAAAAGCATTCCCATTCGTATTAATAGCCGCAGTTTGCCCACTTCTTCCTTCTGGAAAAAAATTTTTCAAGAAAATTATAAATTAAATCCAAATTGACCCAATAAAACTGAGTTTAATAAACCCCGCAAAATCCTTGTCTCCAACCTTAATGATCAATGCGAAACATAAGATTTGAAATTACAGCGAAAATTTCTATCCCTCACCCTTTCGAGTAAATCGTTTGGGTTGATGAAAACCTTCATAAAGTTAAATTCGTTTCGTAGCGCGACAATTAAAGAGCTCGCGCCCGACCAGCACATTGCGCGCACGTTGTCGGGCAAATTCAGCGGTGCGAGCGTTTCTGCCTCGTCGAAACTACGCGACTCTTTGAACCATTTGAAAATGTGAATTCGCTTTCGCGCACATACGGCCAACCAAAGCGTGTTGTGCTTCTGAAAAATGTTGGTGATGAAAATATGATTTAGATGCTTTGGCACTAAATTTTTATTAGTTTGCCTCAAACCGATTTTTTTACCTGCTCAACAAAGTAAGCAAAGGATGTGATCGGCCGATATTTATTGCAGCTATCCAAAACGCCAAATGGCTCCACCACCGAATGAACGGTAAGTTGAGTTTCGGTGGTAAGGCATAAAATGAGATCGTGACTCTCGACAATTTTCAGCTCGACAACGGCTCGCTTTGCAAAGTTTCGAATAACTTGAAAGTCGAAATAACGTTGGCCTAAGCCAATTAATACAAATACAATTAAATTAATTTTTAACAACAACTTACCATCGGTGCGACGTTGGCAGCACAATAAATGACCTGGTTTACTTCCAATAAATAATTTATCAGTTTTATCTAAAAATAATCGCCTTATTTAACCCATTCATGCGCACCGGTAACAAATTTTTTAAAAATAAAATTTACAAATAATACTAAGTTAATACATATTACTAATAAAATCAGTAATCCGGGGGATTATACAAAAATTATACGGTTTATTCATCGGAAGCATTTCGAAATTTTTCGAAAATTCGGCCAAAAATTAGTTAAAGAAAAAATAAAGTGTTCAAGTCAATTTTACATACTATAAGAGGCGATACAGCTTGTGTGAAATGGCAATTTAGAAACAACCTCATCGGCTCCATATGCTTCGTACATTTCTAATATCTGAAAAAACTCAACTATCAAAAGATTGTTTGAATGGCTACGGCTAGCCATGAGTTCCCCGTCAAAATATTCAAAAAGAAAAAAAAATAAAATTTTTAATTATTTTAAATTTAATTTTTGGCATTTTGCAAATAAAAAAAAATTGAAAAATTAAAAAATTAATATTTTTTGGCGGGGGTGGTTCACGTTTGAGCTGCTTAGTGAGCCCATTAAACTTATTTTTATATCACTAATATTCATATCAGTGGTATTATTTAAATCTCTATTAAATACCGTTAAATAAACTAATGTATTCTTTAGATAATAATTTTTGTAATAGAGCTTATAAAAAATTATTTTAAGCCCGAAATATCCCACCCCTAATCCTAGTCCGCTCTATAATTTATTCCCAAATATAATTTATTCCCAAATGTCGTTACCTCATTATTCATTATTTATTGTTTCACCTTATTTTAATTTAATTTATTGTTTTTATTATCAGTCGCGATTTATCGTAAATAAATAAATAAAAATAAATTATTCATTCAGATGAATTCAACTTCCTCAAGCGCCACATATGAGTCCGTTTTGGACATGTGCATTAGCTCGATAATGTCGCAGATTCGCAACTACGCCGAGGATCAGCTTCAGAGTTTGCTGGATGACGAGAATCGACTGAATGCTATGGTTGACTCGATGCCGCAGGTAAATTTTTTTAACATTAAATTTGTTAAATGAATTTAATTTGTGCTCCATATTAGGTCACATCGTTATTAATGGATAAAGAGATGAAACTTGCGCAGAGCAAATCCTTCGCAGAATACAATTTGTCGATGGAACCGAAGTTGAACGATGCCCAACTGAAGCTGCGAGAGTCTCATGAGAAAGCCGTTCGATTAAAGCAGGATGTGGAGACTATCAAGAGTAAGTTGGATTCGCTGGCCGAGAATCGCTCACTCGACGCTATCAGTGCCATTCTTCAGGCGGCCGCTCAAGAGGCCGAAGATCAAAGTGAAGTACGTTAAAATATGGCTTTATAACATTACTTTTTTAACTAGGCTTAGCTTGATGAGCTTTTTATAATGCTTTTTATGATCCGAATTCCACTCGTTTACTAAACCACATTTTCAACTTTTTTTTTAGAAAATTGCCGAAAAGTTTCAAGAAGGCGAACTCGACATTGATGCGTTCATTAAGGATTACGATAAAATTCGCGTATTGAGTCACATTCGGTAAGAGCAAACTGAATTAATTCCATTTAAAATTTTTTGATTTTTTAGGGGTTCTTGACTATTAGGCTGGCTAAAAGGCCTTTCCTTATTACTCTATGTTTTCTTTTCGTCTTTCAGAAAGATCAAGTCGGAGAAGCTCATCGAAATCCTTCGCCAACAGCAGTACCAATCCGGTGGCAGCGACGGCACGACGAGTGTACCCTCACGTGCCTCACAACTCCCTGGTTATCCGGCGTCGGGCATGAGCCGGCTGGCTGCCTATCCGGGCCTTCATGGCGGTGGCGGTGCAACCTCTCGACACTCATATTTTCGATAAAAACATAAATTTCTTTATAATTTGAATTACAAATTTAATATTGGAATCTGGTCAAATTTTTGACAGAATTTTCTACGATTAATTCTCCAAAAAAATTCCTCATACTTAATTTTATATTTATTTGTATGGACGAATAAAAATTACAATTTTTTCGAATATTTTCGCTTCATTTTTAATGGATTTCGCTGGCTTTTCAACATAAATTTCTCTGGCTTTTCCATCGAAAATTTTTATGTGAATTAAAGGATATTTATGCATAAATATATAAAATTCAAGCTTAAGCTTAATCCCTTTCTTAATAGGTTCAATGCTTAACCTGAGGCCGGTGGCGTTGTGGTCCTCGGCGATTACTCGACGAAATTTTGCTACGCTCCGCGAGCAAGCAACATTTCGCGTGGAGGATCCGCGCTATTTGTACGAGCCCAAGTTGGCGAGTCCGCATAAGTATCCGACAATGAGGCGACTGCACGTCCGCCTACAGGGCTACGACTACGTGCCGCTCGAGAAATTTCAATCCTACGTACATAATTTCGCGCGACGATTCGGGTTTAAAGTCGTGGACAGGTAATAGTCAAGTCATTGTGGATAGGATTGATTATGTGTATATTTGCGTCTTATATTTACTTTACATATTGCCTATTTTCACAGCTATGCCGTAGCCGCACAAACGCAAAAAGTACAGACCTTTCGGCCGGGCACAAGCGTGACCGAATCCGAGTTGAACCTCAACATCTACGATCGTTGGCTGTTGTTGGACGACGTCCTCGCCGCACGTTTGCCTCTATTTGTTGCGCTTCTACAGGCGCACGCACCAAGCGCCGTGACGATCACGTTGAAAGTGCACGAAAAGGCCGACGACAACTATCGCTATATTCCCGACTTGTTGCTGATCGAGAAGCAGGAGGAGTTGAAATCGCTCGACAATCCGGAAATGAGAAAATTGCTGGGTTGGGAGTGAAATGAAGAAAACAATTGACTGATTTCCAACTCGATCCACTCCTCTTTTTTTTCTTCAATCCCTCCCTCTTTTTTCCTTTTTCTATGCTTTTTCTCTTCTTCCTCCCTTTCCCTTTGATCCCATTCACTGTCTCTTTTTCTCCTCATTTAACCCAATAAAAATTTTATTCTTCCAGTCTTTGATTCAGTTTGTAAAATGCAACCGGAATCTCACTTCCCTAGTTAGTTTTCTAGTTCATTTACTTCATATTATGTCGAATTATAGCAATAAATAAATAAACATGTTTATTTATTTGTTTTGCATAAATATCAGCTTCTTTACCAAGTTTAAAAAAATTTGCATTTTTCAGCCGATGTTTACTCATTCGAGTTTCTGACTATGGCAATTCCATATTCATGAATTTATATTATTCCAAAATCGCTTTTCAGTATAAAAGTGTCTAAAAATTTTTTAAAGTCAGCCCATTTGGAAAAATGAAGTCAATCCTGGACAAAATATACAGAAGAATAAAAGAATCAATTCAATTTCTATCTTTTTCATTTACCGGAATGAGAACACTGAAAAGATTTTCACAAACAAATATATGGTATATGTATAAATAAGTAAATTATTAATATAATACTAATAAAGCACAAAACAAGTCGCGAATATTAATACAAAGTCATAGCGCGCTTTGCGCCGAATGCATTAAACATGAGCATTAATGGAAATTTCGTAGCACGATCGCGCGTCGTTTCGCAATGTTTGAACAAATTTCATTGCTACAAAAAAATTAAAGCGCTAATTCAGCTTAAATTTTTTTTCACATAAAGTAAATTAACAAAAAAATTGAAATTATAATTCTGACTCATTCAATTCAGCTGTTGAGAATCACTAGACTATGAAATATATGGATCTTTATTCCTTTCTTTAGCCATAAATATCTCACCATAAATTAACAATGACTTACTATGTATATTAAAAGAATTTGTTTTTTCAATTCTTTTTTAACCACATCTTTACTTCACTAACTGACTTATTATGCGCATTTATGTATTGTATTAGGCCAGAAGGAAAGTCATTCGACAAAAATAGCGAAAATTATGTGTTTTTTGTCGAAAGACTTTCCGGACGGTCCAAAATAATATTTTTTTTTCATCATTTAAATATTGAATCCTCAAATCGGAAAGAATTCTTACTAAAATACAAAATAAAAGGTGTGGGTAAAAAGAGTTGCATTGAAAAAAGGAAACAAAGCAAAAAGAAAAAACGTTTATAAACAATGCGTTCCATTTTATTCTTAATCCGGCTTATTCAACAATTTTACAATTTTTGAAAAAAATGAATTATTTTTTGAACTTTTTTTGAGATGTTGACTAGTTTTTGGATTTTCACGGTTGTCGCTTAAATATATTTCATATTATAATTTTTCAAGGAAAAATCATTTCTATTGGCCACATAAAACATTTTTAGGAGAAAATGTCTCAATTCAAATATTTATTCCTTTTATTCGTTACTTTTATCGGCATTCTGGTTTTCGCACAAAGTGATGAGAACGGTGTAAAAGATGATCCAGCGAAAAGGAAAGGCGCTTTTCCGCCTCCTAAATTCCCGCCGATTCCGAATGACGGAATTGTAAGTAGTTAATTCGATATTGATGGATGAATAGCATTGAATTAAAAATGTTAAAACATTTTTAGCCTCCAGGATTCGAAAGTGTTTTGCCAGAAGAAGTGATAAAACAACTTCGTGATCTTCACGCGAACACTGATCTCTCATTCTCAGTTCGTAGCTTAGAGATACATAACTAACTACTAGGGCACACCAAATAGCATTTTAGTAGATGTTGATTTAGGAAAAGCGCGAGAAATTCAACGACATAATGAACACAGTGCCCGGCGATATTTTAGTGAAGTTGCCGTCGCCGCCCGGTATCGATCTTTTGCCTGAGAATGTCAAAGAGAAAATTAGTCAAGTAAAATTATCTTTATTATAATCACAAGAAGGAATCTGAATTCGAAAATCAATCATACAAAAAAAATACATTTTCAGATTCACACCAATGTGAGCTTGACATGGAATAAAAAGCACAAGCTTATTGGGGATTTGATTGAATCGCTGCCGGAAGGCGAGCGCCTTCCATTCCCACCACGGCCTCCTCATCGTGGCCGAAATCCGGCTCCATTCCCTCCCACTGTATATTCAACAAAAATAACATTTTTGACTATTTTAATTAAAAAAAATTATAGCCACCGCCTGGATTTGAAAAAGTTCTTCCAAAAGAGATCTATCAACAATTGCTGAAAATACATGGCGATCCTCAACTATCACCCAAAGAAAAGATCGCACAAATCGATCAGATAATGCGATCTCAGCCGAAAGAGATTATCGAAAAGTTGCCGCTACCACCTGGCTTCGACAAGCTGCGGCCGGATCTGCTCGAGAAGGCACGTGCCATCTTTTCCAATACCAGTCTCGACTACGAGGCAAAGAACAAGGCGATTATTCGATTCGTCAAGTCGCTGCCCGATGATCAGCGGGCTCTAGTCCGGCCGCCATTGCCACCTAGTTTGGACGCACTCTCACAAAAGGTCAATTTTGGACCATACACGTTATATTAATGCCAATAACATTAAGTTAGCGGAAATTAATGAAGTCGGAAAAGGTTAAAATTAAAAAATATTTTTCAAAAAAGTCAAAATACCCAATGTCTTTTGGTGGTCATTTAAATTTGTTCTGGGTGGAACAAATTGAAATATCATATCGTTTCAGATAAAAGACGACATTGACGCCGTGTTCCTCAACGAAGAGCTAAGCGAGGAGGAACGCGACGCTCAATTCTTTCAGATTATCGACTCGTTACCGGAGGCGCAACGAAAAAAAGTGGACGCAGAATTGAGCGGATTTCAGGATCGGGGACCGCGACCGCCACCACCTTTTGCTGGTGATAGGGTCCGCCATCTCAATAAGGCGTGAAAAGCGATGTATGGATGTGCTAGAACCTCCAAAAAGTTCATCAAAAATGACCTTTCTATTTAATATACCATGCAAAAAAACGTATTTTTTGCATGACAATTGTCATAAAATTTTCTGTATTTGTTTTTGTTTGTTTTGATTTGAAAAAAAAGAGTTCAAACATGGATAACGGCGTTTTATTATTAGCAAAAAAATTTCTTTTAACAATTTTCAAATAACATAAATTTTCTTGAAATAAAAAAATGGATAAATAGAAAAAATATTTAGAGAAAAGAACAACAACAAAACAATGAAGTTTCATAACAAAAATCAACAGGAAGCATGGAAAGGAAGAGGGAAAAATGTTCTCCTGTCTCTTCTAGACATTTTATTGGTTAGTTGGCTTCGACCATTTCCACGTCGAGTTGATCACTGGCTCCCAATTGAGAGAGTTTCGATTTTTTACCGGCCTAAAAATATAAAAAAATATCAATGGATCAAATTTTTTATACAATTTTTAAGGCTCAATAATCGGTAGAAATCAATAACAATTTTTTCTAAAAATACTGGGGACCTATCAGCAAATAAAATACTTTCAAAAACAAACCAATTCCTCGATTGGCTCTTCGATAGCCTCGGCCGCCAATCGAGCGCGTTTCGCCGCCTTTTTGGCCTTTTTCTCGGCCTAAATACAAGGAATAATTTTAAAATTGTGATAACGACATAAAATGATTCAGAAAAACTATAAACGTTCGACCTTTTTCTTGGCAATGACGGCCGCATCGACTTCACTGAGCGCCTCTTTCATCACGTCAAGATTCTTGCGTTGGGCTTTGCCATTTTCAAAGTACGCCAGACGATCCTCAACCTGCTGGCGCAAATGCACGCCCACCGACTCGACGGGCTGATCGGAGAAACAGTCGATACGCGTCGCAATGCTGCACTTGTTGGCGACGAATCGGCCGATGCGACCCTTGTTCTTGCCGTTCGCTCGACCGATGAAATTCGAGTGAAAAATCAGCCCGTACTTGGGCGTATTCGCTAAATAGTAAAGATATTTACCTAATGGTTTTTATAAAGTTAAAACTGATTAAGCGGGTAAATTCCAAATCTCTTACATCGCGTTTTGATGGCGCGGAAAAGCGCCTTTTCGGCACCCAAAATTTGCAACGTCGACGCCGGACATTTGGCCAAATTTATCAGACTGCCGGCGTGCGAAATGAGACGCGCTCCCACCTAAAAAAACAAAATTAGAGTAAATACTAAAACTCTAGAGTATCTTATAAAGATAATTTCATAGCTGACAAATTATAAACATCAATAAGAAAATGCCTCAAAAACGAATTAATTTCTAACAAATTCCACTTCTTTCAAACAGATTAATGGCCAATGAAAATGTGAATCAAAAACCTGTTCGCCGATGAGCGCGCTGAGTGATGGCGCGCACGAGCCCATACGATCCTTTAAATAGGCGTGCAAATGCGTGCGGTATTCCACCAGCGAGCTGACGCGCTTCGAGAAACGTTCGACGTTGGCGAGATCGAGTTCCGTGATCTCCATACCCATGGACATGCGCGACGCGTTCACAATCTCGTCGACCTTTTCCGGCGTGTCCGCAAAAATATCTGAAATGAAATTATGAATATTGTGTCATTAGAGTTTTGAAATTTCAATTTCATTATTAAGAGAAATAGCTATGAAATTCGCCATACACATCAGTCCATTTAAAAAACTTTTGCCCGACCTTTGAGCTGTTCGATGCGCTCCTCGTCAAGTTGAGTGCGATCGCGAATAACCGACGCTGCCTTTACATACTTGTAAAGATCGGGAACAAGTTTAAAGAGCTCCGGAAAGTGAAAGGCGTACCATTCGCGAAGACGCATTCCGAATAGGTTGATGTCCTTGTCGAGCTGATCGAGAAGTGCAATAGACTGAATGATCATGTTGTCGACGCGATTCACATTGAATTTCACCTGTTCATTTGATTAATAACAAAATAGAGCATTTTTCCTCAAAGTATTAATTCACCTTGGATCTAGAGTAACTGTGCGCTAACGCTAACTGGGCTTTCACAAGCGAAAAATGTGGCAGGCCCTTGATAAGTTGATCGAAATGGGCGCGAATGCCGCGAAGTACCTCGAGCGCAACGCCGGTGTACGTGCAGCGAATGCCGGACTTCTCAAAGATGGACGAGGCCAATTTTCCGTCCGCCAAACCCAATAAAAACTTCTTGCGCTTCTTGGGCAAGTTGTTCTCCAAAAAGTTCTCCAAATCCTCATTCACCAAGCCTACAAAGCACTATTAATCCAATTGATTTTTCTCTAAAAATTTATGAAACCTTCTGAGATGTCGTTCATGTTCACAAGCGCGGCTTCGGTGTTCTTAAAAGGCTCAAACGCGTGTATTTGAACAATCGATTGAAATCGTTGTGGATCCGACATAGCCTTTCTCACCTGCAAGAAAAAATTATACAAAATTAACATAAAATTATAAACATAAAAGTGAAATTCGAGTCCACCTCAGGCAAAATCAATCCGACATCTTCAAATTCCTTGACTTTAAAAATCGAATAACCAATTGCGTGATCGAAAAAGACATAATTCGGTGCTTCCTCCATCTCTTATACTTAAAAAAATATGTAAAAAATTAATCAATTAGAGAAAATATTTGACCAACGTGAATACTTAAAACTAAAATATCTTCATCAATCAAAAATTGATAGAGATTTGATGCCAAAATAATCAATTCTTCAAGCTGAACCGGCAAACTTCGACGTCAATTTTACTCATTTTCATTCTTCTAATGTTTTTCAGATCAAAAATTTCCCATTTGGCATAATTTAAATTTTTTAGGCACTAATTCAAAAATAATTTATTTTTATTTTTTTGTTTAAAATCCGAAAAATTGAGCTAAGAATGGCAATTTAGTACTTTCCCAGTCCCCTCTCCTTTGCTAATAGATACTGGATATGTATCTAATAGATACTGGATATGTATCCCTTAACTCTACAATTTTTAGTATGTCTTGGAAAGAAACGGACGTTCTTCAGCTGTGGAAAAATTCTACTATAATTCCGGTGAAAGCCGACAAAAACGCGAAGAATGATGATATTGCTGAAAAAGATAGGTAAGATAGATTTGTTTTTAAAAGTTTAAGTTTGAAATTGTTTGTTTAGTGTTACGCAACGATTTTCCGGCACGCGCTCAAAATTGTGGACGTCGATTGTCGAAATGACCCCTGAGAATCGACAAAAATATTTCAGCCGTTTGATTATTTCCTGGCCGTACAAATGGGAGAGAAACGCGATCATGTATCCGGCCTACGCTACCGGTCTTGCGGCGTTTGTTAACTCGTCAATTATAGGTGGAAATCATAGTTTAGAAACTCTTAGTTCCTCTTAAAATTGAAAAAAAAAATTGTGCCCTCTCCACAAAAATTTGAATGTAAATTAGCATAAACAAGTTTCAGCGATCAAAATCAACGCGGACATTAATCTCTGCAATCCCAAAGCGCGTTTATTGGAATCACTAAAAAGTTGTCCTAAGACGCCAGTACTCATCAACGCCTACACGACGGCATTTCTGCACATTTCTCTATATCATCGGCAAATCTACACACCGGTGATGAGCACCGATGACGCGCCATGCGCGTCCTGTTTGCTCACCAAATTCGTCGCGCTTTCCCTCTTCACCGGTATAATAGTTCCCGTTGTGTCGTCACCGTACATCTCCTATTATATGGTGGGGATCTTCTACATTATTATTTACTTTTGGAGTTGATGGCAAAAATGACTAGTTTATTATCAAATTCTATTTCATGAGCCTAATTAACTTTTCATATTTCTATCAAAATACTTTTTTTGCTCTTACATCGTTTTTTATTATCCCAATTTTTTTATTTTAACAACATATTTACAATGATATTTATTAACAAAAAAAAAGAAAAACATATTTTTATTTCTCATAATTGTCGAATATTTGTGGCCGATCGTAGACGACCAATTTCACCTCATCTAAACAGACCAATTCATTAATATATAATTAAATAGATTCGTCAAAATAATTTAATATAATCCTTTAAACAATCTTTGAAATGTTTTAGTTAACAAAATTTATAAGAAAGTTTGCAAAATTTAAATTAAATGGAAAATAGCGATGTATCTTAACTTGACTCAAAGATATTTTTTTCTTTGAATTTGTGAGTCATTTGAAGTCTTTGGGGGAATCATTAGAAGTAATTATGACTCTTAAAAATGATTCACTGGCCTGCAGTCATTTAAGGAATCAGAGCCGTTTAAGCAGTCAAGCTCCAGTACTACTTTTCACCCATAAAATATCCCAAATCATCCATTCACTCACCCTTCTTCATTCTCCTAATTGTGTTGTTGATAATGTGTCTTCGTGCTCGTGAACCTTTCGATTTTTCTCCGCCCAACAAATCGAATTTGTGTCGATAGTATAAATCAAAGAGCGGTTTCACGTCCGCCACCGGCTTCTCACTAAAAAGAATTTTTGCGATGATTTCTTGCGTAGGCGACGGCAGGCTTTCCATGCCGATCGGCGACGGCCATTCGTTGGCGTCGTGTTTTTGAGCTCGAAATATTTGACGTAGTGCTTCTCCGATTTTTGTCGATTTTTCCTGAACAAATATTTATATTTTGTTTATTCTGGCTACCTTTTAATTAGAATGAGTTAATCCAATTTAATTAATATTTTTTTGAAAAATATAAATTTACCTCATGACTCAGCGAATTGTCGGATAAAATTTCGTCGATTTTCTCAATTTCCCGATCATCCAAGTGATTTTTGAGGTCTTCTCTTCTCTGAAAAATGCAATTATTCGAAGATAAAGAACTCAATCTTGTGAAAAAAATTGAAACTTACATAAAACCCACTGAGCTTAATCGTTGCATTTACGTTAAATTCTACAAATTCCGAGTCGGGATCATCGTTTACCTTTTTGAAGTCATCTTCTTTATAATAAAGGCTTTCGACGAATTGCTTAATTTCGTCGAGTTTCTCTTTAAAATCGACGCCTTTCGCATAGTAAATTGTTTTCACATTTTGTTGATCATCACGATTAAGTGATCGGAATGGAATAGGCACGGGAAGTCGCGATTTAATTCGTTGTGGAAGGCTTGAAAAGTAATTGACAACTTCTTTCTCTTTTTCCTAAATCGAAAAATTGTGACTTTAGTAAATTTTTCTTCCATTCCCAGTGTTCCCAAAACTTGAAATTGGCCTTGTCAGGATTAAAATCTAACATAGATCAATAAGAATCGGATCTTCAAAATTGATATACCATTCGATTCAAAAGAAATTTCTGGAACGAACAGAATGAAAATAGTCTATTAATTTGATCATAAGCAAGTTGTGGACCTTCCATCCAATGCCAAATTTACATTTTTTCTTTAAATTTTTTCAAAATTTTTTCTCTTTATCCAAAATAATTTTTCTTTAATTTTCGGCAAAATTTTACTTTGTCATATTTCTTTTTTACTCTCCACATACCTCTAAATACTTAATGATACACAAAAAGAGACTTACCAGAGGTGTCATCGATTCATTCGAATATATTAACAACATCTTAGCAAATTGCTCGTCTGACAATATCCTCCTGTATTCCTGGAATGATATATAAATATAGATCTATGAAAACAATGTCGTCAAAAATGTGTTTTTGCGTATATTGTTGTTATTATTTTAAATATTTTTTGTCTGTTAAATTCTCAATGTAAGAAAAAGTGAAAGTTGTGTCTCACGTTTAATACGTTCAGCCTGTTGTTGTTGCTGTTATTTTCCACGGCTATTGCGCACATTGAAACGAACATATTCGTAATAACTAAGGCGGTAATTTTTAAGTGATTTCCTACTGTTGTCATTTGTGTTTTTATATTTTAAATGAATAATAGATGATATTATTCGTCGTAATTGAGAGTATTATTAGTATAATCTTAGAATAAATGAATAAATTTGTGTTTTCTTTTCGTAAGAACCCCCTAAAAATTTTTTTCGATCAGCATATCAGACACGTTCAAAACACATTTTTGGTGAATAGATTTGGACATGAAGAGTATTGTGACTTGGCTCCGCGTTGTCTCCGGCATTTTTGGCAGACGAGCTTTTTGTTAAAAATAGCGAAATATCATGTTGCTCTGTTAGTCTGTCATGGGTTTGCCGGAGTCAACTCGAAGCCAAGTCATAACACTAGATATGAATAATAAGAAAAATTTAATTATTTAAAGAAAATAATAAAAAGGCCGTGGATTACATTTTTCTCAACTAAAGAAAGGTAAATTCATTCATTTTCTTCGTTCAAATTCTTCTTTCTTTATAATCCATTCATTTTAATATATAAATAAGAAAGAAAGATTTTAATTCTGTTTTTCAGTTTATCAAATTTTCCGAAAATTTCTTTATACAGAGCCAAGTCGAGGAAAAAAAGTTTGAAATGAAGAGTCAAAAAAATGTGCGCCTTTTGTCTTTTGTGTTGGAATTTTAATGTATTGTTTCGAGGGATTTTATGACATATTTTGTAATGTAATATAATGTTCGAAATTTTCGAGAAAAGTCCAAATGACATTTCCTTTCAAATTAATTATAGTGCGATAATAACCGGTGGAGTGGAAAACAATAACAAAATAACAATTCGAAATGAGTTTTCGTAAAATCTGTGCTTATATGTGTTTTCTCTTCTAAAGTACAACCTCTATAGTATTCTAGTTGTTTTTCATAAAACTTTTATTTCATTACAAAAAAAAATTACAAAAATTATGATGAATTAAAAGAAGAAAAAAAATTGTTTTCCGTTTTCAAGAAAAAATAATTTCTTCCATAACATTTCAACTAACAAGGTTAATAACTCCGAAATGAGTAAAAGAACAATAGCCGAGGGAAAAATACAATAAATCCTCCGCCCCACTCCCAAATAGAAATGGAAATAAATAGATAAAGAAAAATGTAATTAGGTAATTTTATTTCCTTTTTTTTCGCTCATAAATATGATGTAATGGCAAAATACAAAACTTGTAAAAAATAAATACAAAATATAAATAATACTTGTAAATAAATAATTAACTTGCAAGATATTTTCTTGCCTTGCCTCAATAATTCAACAGGAGACACAAAAATGAAATAAATTATAATTTACTTAATGATAAAAAATGATAGGGAAATAAATTTATATAATGAGTTTTTAACTGGGTTCGTATCTAACTTAGAGTCCTAACGTTAATGTTATCAATGTTGATGTTATCCTTTTCGAACATAATTCGAACCAAGTCAACAAATTTCAATAAATTTAAAATTATTTAATATAAAAAAATTTCCAAAATAAATCTTCTTTAATAATCGAAAAAACGATCATTAAAAAAAGATGAGGAATTATTAAAAAAAATATTTATTTAAAACATTTTTGTTTTTAAAGAAAATTCATCTCTTTTACAAGAATTATTATTATTACAAAAATAACTAAAGAAAATTATGTTTTATAAAATTTAAAAATACACTTAAATAATTACCTAATTTAAATTATAGAGAAAAAAGTGGAGACCAATAAAATACGTTTTAGCGGTTTGTTTTCAGAGCAAAATTAAATGTGTTTTTTTTCAATTTTTGTAATTTATAATTGAAATGAAATGTCTTAAGTTGTATTGTCTGTGTTGCGCTGAATTATTAAGTATGATAACTAGTTTAAGTCAAAATTGTGTTGTTTTGGTGTTGTTAAATTTGTTTATTAAACTTCTATCCCTCGCGCTCATTCTTCTTGAAAAATCGATGATGAATATTTGGTATGGAAACGGCGCAGAACAAAATGGGACGCAGATCTAAGCCCAAAGCCTTTTGCTCCATCTCGTTTTGCAGAAATGTGTTCTTCATCCCATTTTGTCTCGTCCCGTTTCCTCTCAATGCCTTGAATGTGTATTTTCACATTTCCCCTCTCAAAACATAATCTTAAATTTCCAGTTCCTTCAAGTGAATAAGGACGCGCCCGGCGTTAAGCATTACATCGATTTGATCACGTTGAGTTATGAATTTTCACGATCGGTATGGCGTAAATTACCCTACTATATGGTCACACAGATGACCGTGGCGGCCGCGTGTTGCTACGCCTTTTTATGGGGACGAAACAAGTGATTCCATTTTCTAGCCTCATTTCCCCACCAGTCAATAAGCGTGATAAAATGTAATGATACCATCAAAAATGAAATGATATCGTTTCATTCCAACTATAAATATTAAAATATAGCTTAAAAAGTTGATGTTTTAATATGAAATTATCCATGCATGAAATGATATCATGCATGCCCATTCAATAATTTGTCGAGAATTTCGATAAATTATTTTAAACCATTTCGACTTTAAATATCTTTTTTTGGGGAAGCCATCCAAATTCAATTGTTATAAACAATTTTTCAAAATGTCATAGAACACGTCAAAAAAAGGTTTAAAATTTGTTTTTTTCCTCGAATTTTCAACTTTTTGGATGAGATGGGAGGGAGAATAAGAATGAGAGAATTTTAATTTGTTTTATCCTAGGACCTTTGAGACAATGAATTTTTAACTTCCTTAGGGGAGGGATAAAGAAAGAATGAGAATGAGTGTACTTTAATACACATAATTTGCTTCATCCTAGAATTTTCGAGACAATGGACGTGGACCCGGAGTTGGTTAGCGAGTGTGTGGCTCGCGAAAAGCTGCGAGAGGAAACCCGATTTAGAGCTCGTCTTTGGAATTGGTTTATGAAATATCCGATTTTCAATAAGCAAGTCTCCAAGAAAATGTTCAAGTCAGTGGACGACGACAAGAATTGGGACGCCTAAATAGACTTCATTCAGAAATTATCCATGAGAAATTATAAGTGTTCAGAAATTGTTTTCTGTTTGTTTTGAGCAATTTTCCAGGAATCAATAAAAATTCGATTTAATTGGAAATTTTTCATTGGCTTTCAAATTTCATAGATCCAACCCTTTTGAACGAGAGTGTTATAAAATTTGTAGTAAGATTAAAAAAGAAAAAAATATAAAAATTATAAAATTATTTCATCAAAAAATCTTCAAAAAAAATGCAAAAATTTCTAATAAATTTCTAATTATAAAAAATAATTTTTTCGTTTTCGGTGCGTAATTTCAAAAAAATAATACCTACTCCTTTCTCCATAAATAATAGTTGAGGGTGTATTCGGTTGGCATATAAATAGGCTATAAATAAAACTATTATTTGGAAAGGAGTGTACAAAATTGTTTTTTTCTAATAAATTTCTAATTTTTAATAAATTTCTAATAAATTTCTAATTATAAAAAATAATTTTTTCGGTGCATAATTTCAAAAAAATAATATCTACTCCTTTCTCCACAAATAATAGTTGAGGGTGTATTCTGTTGGCTTATAAATATGCCACAAATAAAACATATTATATATAAGCAAACAAAATTGTGTAAAAGCAAAAATAAAATATTCCCGCATTATTATGTGGCCGAAGATCTCAAAATAAAAAACGCGGAAAATGTTCTTTAAAAATTTTCACCTATTTTTTTCAGCAATAGCAAATAAAAATTTTAGAGCGAGACGAAAATGTAATTAATATTTTTTTTTTGTTATAACTTTTTTACTTTTTAACCAAATTATAAAATTTTTTTATAATTTTCAATTCACAATTCTTGAGAATTTTTTTGACACTAAACTTCCGATTTAGAAAGTTCATTTGAACTTTTTTGTCATTTATTCATAAATAAAGGCCGTTTCCCGAGCCCAAAGCTTTTTTTTGAAAAAAATTGAAAAAATGGCAAAAGGTTGGTGCGGCCAGGATCATTGCTCAATCTTCGATCCTAATCGAAAGAGAGCAGATCCGGCCAAGCAAGCCAACTATGCGCGTTCCGCACACCGGCGTAATTGCGGATTCGTTGTGTCATGTGGAATCTAGTTGTGCACCATCACAATACTTTCTCATCCGGCTGACTCAGTTAGCTGTGGGACGTACCGAACCTCCGAAGAGGCCACTGGGAATGGTGCCCAGTGGGTCCAGTGAACCACAAACACTGGTATTGACTTAACTCTAGCTTGGCCGAGTCAAACCGGAATAGAAATCATGCAATAGTGAACACAACCACGATTGATTGCTGGGGATGAGGTTGAATTTTTCGCTTATATAACCCGACGTGCATTGGCCGAAAATCGGCGATGGGCTTCGCCAACCGGTCAGAGAAGTCAGACACTTCAGCGATATTTCTCCATTTTTTAATTTTGAACAAGCTGAAATCAATTTTTCAAATTCCGTAAAAACATATTTTGTATAATGTAAAATTAATTACTCCATCATATTTTCGATCAAAAATTATACTATATGGTAAAGTTTAACGTCGTTTGAATAATTCATTTAAAAGTTATGCCATTTTCTAAAATGGCGCTATAATTTTGAACAAAAGTGTATAAGAAAAAATTCCAACAAAATTCCTCCTTTTGGCCAACTTTTAAGATGAATTGAGAAATATAAAAAATAAAATAAAAAATGTTAGAAAATTTTTTTATTAAAATTTTAATAATTCCATTTTATTCAATTTTGTTACGAAAATTATAAAAATGTAATCAAAATTAAATTTTAAATTAAAATTATCAAAGAAAAAAGTACCTACTTTTGAAAATGGAAAAATTGTGAAAATTGGCGTATGAAAATATTTTTGCGCCGTAATAAAGTTACAAATCATTACATAATAATTATATATTTGATTATATTTGATTAAATAATAATTTACCGAATAAATTATTGCATCAAATTCATGTTGCATAAGCCGCTCATTTTATCTAATCCCCTTTTACCCGTCCCGTTTTGTAAGGGGTCGCGTTCAATCCCATTCTGCCCAGTTCTGTTTTGTTTCAACAAGTTTTTCGACAAAAATATGAGAAAATTCATTCAATCAAAAAACAATATAGTCAAAGTAAAGTAAAATGTAAATTGTAAAAAGTTCGCCAAAATTTGAGGAAAAAAATGTCGTGCGAAATTCGCTTCTCAGCAAATATTGAGCCGCGTGTTCTCGTCGATGCCGTAGCGCGTTTTGTGCGTGTCGAAGAGTTGCGCTAGCTCGCAACAGTAGCGAGCGTGCAGCGCATCGACTTGCTCGCTCGTCGGCGCATCGCATTTTTCCACAAAAATCGGCGCGCCGACTAAAAAAAAATAATTGGGAAATTTTGAAAAGCTTCCTAATTTTTGTTGACTCACCAACGGTGTTGATGGGCGTACGATACGGTAACACGCCGAACATATGATTGAAAATGCCCCGGCCAAAAAATAACGGCGGACTGAAGCCGAATCGGTTCTTGAACACGGTCTGAAAGTGACGCAATCGAGAGCCGCGTTCATTCGAAAGCTGAATAGAGGGAAATTGATGAATGAATTGATGTTAAATCGGAGAAATCGACCTAATTTAACAGACCGATGGGACCGATTAATGAGTCGAGAAGATTGATTAAAGACAAGGAGAATTAAAAATTCCGAGGATTTTTCTGTAAGGGTCAATAGGACTAATTAACAGGCCCAAAACTGTCCTGTTTTAAGGTCAGGAAGATAAAAGATTTATTTTTTTTTATTATATTCAATGACCTGATAAAAGGCGCTGGTCTCGCCGAAATGATAAACGGGCACGAGACTGGCGCCGTGAGCGAGTGCCAAGCGGACGAAGCCGCGCCGCGAGCTCAGCTTCAGGTCAAAATTATTGGAATGCGAGTTAAGCGCCTCTTCCGCACCACCGACCACAATGCAAACGGCTCGGCCGGTGTTGCCTCGACCGTCTGAAAAAACAAGCCCAAAAGGGTTCTGTTAATAGAACTCAAAAGGACCAGTTAAAAGGCCAAAAAGTTCAGTCAAAAACTGAGGTCATCATGATCAATTATAAAGCCAATAGAGCCAGTTAAAAGCCTTCTTGGATCGTTTGGAAATGCCTTTTGAGGTCTTTGTTTTGATTCATTGTCCTTATGGGACATGAATTTACCGCTTCCGCGCAGTAAATACTCGATGCTGGCGCGGTCGGACGTGATCGCGCCCGACCCGACGACGAGTTCGCGTCGCAGCGGAAAATAAAACATAGAGGCCAGCGTGACCGCCGAGCAGCGAATGCCGGGAAAGATTTCGCGAAAATTCGTGGCATTCGTGCAAAACGATGCGAAATTCGCCAGACTCAGAACGCCATGCGGATGCGCGCTGAAAAGCGTAAATGAGCGGGTTGGGAGCTCATGTACAAAAGTTATGGTGAGTTCGTACATGTTTATGACGAGCTCATACATTTATGATTTAAATTTACCCAAAAATATAATTTCGATCCGCCGGCAATTCGGTGGTTTTAATCAATTTTATTGGAAAATATGCGACAAAATAGCGCCATACGACGTGATTCTGAAAGAATGCGGACGGACGCCCTCCACGATGCCCCACGTCCCGATCCCAGAACATCCATAGGAGGTAGAGCAACGAAAGCCACCTTGTTGAAAAAATGATTAATGGAGAGTATTTGAGACTATCGAACAGGCTCAAGGAGTTAATATATTATAATATTCAAAGGGCTAATAATATGAACTAAAATGTTTTTTTTAATATTTTTACCAGAAGGGAGTGAAAAAGAAAATGTAAGCGGGCAGGAGAAGACTGGGCAGAGGTGTGATCAAGAACATGAAAATATAAAAGAAAACAGCCGCCGTTTGGAGTCGTCTTTCCAACGGCACAATCAACGGTGCGAACACGCCTCCGAAGGGTTTCATGGTGAATGACTAACGAGCAAACAAAAAATTTAAAAAATCATCCGAATGGTCTCTAATACGACGCGAAATTGCGGTTTACGAATCTGGAAACATTTCATGGCTTAAACAAGTTTTCAATTTTGAGAAGCTGGTAATTGATAATGTCTCTAAAATGAAGTCCCAAAATGGGATCAGAGTTCCATGAGGGATCCTACGATAAAAACTATTGTCAGATTCATGATCAGGACCTCAAAAAAAGTTTCGTGTAGAAAGATTCGAGCAAAAATTCGAAAAAAAAATTTTCGGGACCATATTTTTGCATAATAGCCAATAAACGATAAATATAATTACGAAATGATTGATAATAAGTTTAAATGATTGATAATAACTTAGTGCGGAGAAAAAAGTGTTAAATTAAAGCTGTTTTTTAATGTTGGAGGAGGGAAAGGGGGAATGAGGAAATTTAATTAAGAAATTGGCAGAAAAACAATTGAAATAATGCCACTGATAATTTGACAATGATAATAGAATGATGGTATAGATACTGATATTATTGAACATATAATTAAGCATATCATCGTATATGAGTATCTATACCATCATCCTATTACCATTATCAAATTATCAATCGGATCATTTCATTTGTGAGTTGTTTTTTGTTTTTCCATCAAGGTTAAGAATGACTTGAAGAATTATCTAGATATGTATTAGGCGCAGCTTTGCTAGGCCAATTTAGCCAATAAAACGATGATGAAAATCGATCCTAAATATCAATAAAAACAGAAATGTATCCAAAATACTTTTAGTCGCTATATATAAAAAATTTGGCCCCATTTATTCCAAATATTATTAAACAATTTTTGCACACAAAAAATATTTTGAAAAACAAAGTAGAAATTAAAAAATAAAACTTTTTCAGAAAAAAATGAATGAGAAATTTGGGTGAAAAATCATTTTAAAATTTTGCGAAAAAATGTTTTCAAGCCATTTTTCTCTGAAGGAACCTTTTTTGAAGGGGGGGGGGGAGGCGGAAGAAAGAGCTTATCTCTTCTGGTTAATCTACATATTTCACCTTTCAATTTTTTAAATTTTCCACCCTTTCTTCTTTTAATTACTTTTTTCTCTTCGTTTTTCAATTTTTCTCTCATTTTTCCTCTTTTCTAATTCCTTTTCTTTCCGTGCCTCTGAATCTTCTCTCGATTTTTTTCATTTTCCCTTCAGTTCCTTTCTTTTCTATTAAATTAAACTTAACTCCATAATCTAATTAAAATTATTCTAATTTTTCTTTCTCTCCCCTTTTTTCCCTCAATTTTTTTCCATTTCCCACTTTTTTTTCCCATTTTTCTTTTTTTTAAAATCTTTTTTTGTGTCTTCTCATTTATAAACTTTCCATTCTCTATAGCCTATTGGTTGTGCTTTCATTCTCAGATATAGAATTAAGGCTATAGACTTAAATAAGTTTTTAGATTTTAAACCTACACTTAGAATTAATCTTAAATATGAGACTTAGGCATTTGAGCTTAAGTTAATTTTTAAGCTTAAGCATATTCATTTTCCGTATCGCCCCCAAAAGTCTATTCATTCATTAATAAAACTAAAAAAATATACAAATTTTGTGTTTTTGTGTTTTAATTCTTATCAAAAAATTTAAAATTTCATTTATTTACACAAATAAATAACAATTTAATAAACAAAATTGTGAAAAAAAATTCTTCAAAAAAAATGTATTGCGCAATAAATATTTTTTTAAAGAAGCACCGTAAACTCCAAAAATATTGGTATATGCTCAGATGTCGAGATACATGCTACGGTATCTCGTATATGTTGACTACGATACACGCCATATTGTTTGACAAATTACGGTATAAGTGAATTACGATACATAAGGCTCATCCGAGAAAATTGTTGAGAAATCCTTGAGCCATTTCGCCATTTATTAAGCCATTCATTTGTGAGAGTACGGTCTGTGGATTCTGGAATTTTTTAAATTTTGAATTTTTTGCGCTTTTTTTTGACGTTTGGCCAAAAATTTTCGATTTTATTTTTTCAGGTTTTACCTGATCGATGATGCCCGAGATTTGATCGCATCGATCGACGGACCTCTGCATGGTGGTGATTAGCTGAATGGAGCCGATTATGTCGCATTCGCTGACGGCACGCCGCACCTGCCCGCATTGTTCCCGTTCGGCGCCCTTTTTGCACGTCTCACGGCTGTGAAAAATGGAAAGAAAAATTGATATATTTGTCTAGATCTAGATTTTCGCACGTTACAGAGAATGGCTTAAAATAGGACTTACACAGTTATGGGCCCAAAAGTACAGTTATGAGTAAAGTTGTACCTGGCCTTTAGCAGGTCAATTTTGCCGCCCATTAGCGCGTTTTCGATTTCCTTGCCCCACGTGTCCCAGGTGCGCTGGTCCGCCTGTTTGACGCAATTGCCGTAAGCGATTTTCATAAACTCGCCGAGGAATGGTAAACAGCCTGAAAAACGGTGCCTAAGTTTGTACTCAAATAGTTATGCACTTAAGTTCAAAATCCTCGAACCTTCGCCCTGATCGACACCGAAATTATTGTCGGCCATCGGGAGGAATTGACGCAGCATTGGCATTTGATACGCTCCGTCTTTATTGCGCGCGCCGCCCGCCATTGACAGTAAACGGCTGACGGTACTGCCGCCACCGCCGTTACCGGCGCTATCGCTAGCGTACGAAGAGGACTTTGACGACGAGGACCTGAAGGAATCCCGGCGATCATCAGTACCCGCGCCGAGAAACGTGTTCGCCAATTGCATCAGCGAGTTCATCGCGGCCGCCTGCTGCGCGGCCTGTTGCGCCTGCGGGCTGCTGTTGGCCTCCTGTTGGCGTTTGAAATTGCGCGCCGCCGACGAGGCGCGAGAATTGAAAAGCGGCGCCGCGGACTCGTAGGTGTCGTCCTAAACTCGAATCTCAAGCTATTTGCATTTTGTTTAAAAATCTTAAATTGTATTTTGCCAATAAGTTAATTTTGCCTTATGCCCATTACCTTATCGGACGGCATTTGCAGTCCGCCGAGGCTGAGCAGCGCGTTCATTGCGCGATTCTGCGCCATCACAGGTCTCGCTGGGGCGCGCGGTCGCGCATCATCGCCGCCACCGACAGTGGGCGCGCCGTTGGCGCGTGCGTGCTCCCTGACGAATTGGCTGGCGAACTGTTGGCTAGCTGGCTGCAGCAGGTTCGTTATCGACTGGCCAAGCATCTCCGAGGCGGACTGCTCCATTGGCGCGATGGGCCGCACCTCGGGCCGTCCCGGCTTCGATCTGATTCCATCCTTTTACATATATTAATATTCCATTACATAAAAAATTTTTGTCCAGTTTAAAGCCTCATGTTTTAAGCCCAATCTTAAGTACAAAACTAAGCGATTTTGACTAAAATTTGATTGCTATATTATATGCTACGGTATCGATACAGTAGCTCGGCATTTGAGTTCATTGTTTGTGCGGCAATGTCTGTGGCGAGTTGCGTGATTTGTGCGATGTCTCGCGGCGAAATCAACCCCATTAGCGAAGATTCCGGCTGAAAATTTGCGGTGAAAGGCAAAAATTGAGAAAATAGATTAAAAAATTTACTTGAGCTCGAACCGAGTTTAACGCTAACAAGCCAATGAGTACCGTAATGAATAAGTGGAGCATACAGTAAGTTGGTGATTGATTACGGTGGGCGCCCATTGGGCTTTGTGTGAAAGAAAAAAATTAGGAAAAATGCGATTTCAAAGATTTAATTGGAACGCCGAAACTTCCAGACCTTTTTTGAAAATTGAACTGATACAATTTTATGATAATTAAATAATAGGGGATGTGCCGGAGACTGTTCCTAAGTCTAGAAACCGGGTACCCGGCACATTACACTAATAAATAACAATGGAAATTACTTGGGAAAATGAAAAATTATAATACTCATACGGACCTGCGGCTTATATGTAAGAAGTTAAAATATACACAGTAATAATAAGCCAGTAGCAAATCGTCTGTATCAAATGAAATCCTTTATGCGCTTTTTTTATCATTGGCAAATTTCAAAATTTAGAAAAAAATCGGACAAAATTTTTGAAGGCCAAAATTTGGAGAAATTTTTTTTTGATAGCGCAAAACCTTTTGAAAATATCGGAATAATGATGAACAAATAGAGTAGAGAGATGACTATAGAAAGATATACATAGAATGATAATATTTATAGAGAGATATATATAGAGATAAATATAGAAAAATATATAGAGAGAGATATGTATAGAGATATACATAATAAAGAGATATACATACGTAGAGCTAAGGCTAGAAATAGCTGAAAATATTAAACATAATATATAATATATAAAAAGGAGATAAAAAGGGATGGATTCGTGGAATGGAGGAGGAAGGGAAGATGAAAAGTAAAATCGATTTGAAACAGATTATAAAAATGGCCCAATGATAGTAGGAAAAATGATGGAGAAAAATGTACACTGAGGACACAAATCCCGTTGGAAATTATTTTTTTCTCAAAATCAAAGGCTATAGCCTCGCGAAAAAATGATTGAAAAAATTTGTAATCATATGTTTTTGAGAGAGAGAAAGAAAAAATTGAGTAGAAAAGTTACAATTTCCATTTCAATTGAAACGAGTAATAATAATGTAAGCGAGAGATTGATACTCACACAATGATGTAACGTGATGTGATGGACATGAGTAAAAGTGAAGTGAGTGATTGAATATGATGTGGTATAGAAGGTGATTTCTACTTGACTTTGTTCTCCGCTGAAAAGGTCCTTTAATAGAGTCAGAGCAAGTTACGAAGAGGATCAATCAATAAGTGTTGACGGAAAGGGAATGAGAATGGGAGGACTTTCCTTAAAAAAAATCAATTTTTCTCAAGCTCACAATGAGACATCAGATCAGTTTCCATCATTATTCCCATAGAAGTTGAGATTGGTGTAAAGAGGGAATGGAGAAATTGAAATCATAGATGAACTGAAATCTTTTCAACTATCCAGCTGAAATTAAATGTAATAATAGCCAGCGAAAAATGTATGCAAATTTTCTTTAACAAAAAGCAAATATATGTACAAAATTCAATTTTTTTTTCAATAATGTTGATTTTTCTTCCCATCAATTGACTGTCGATGAGCTTGTAAAATTGAAAAAAAAATTGAAAAGAAAAAATGAGGAAAAATTTTTTGAGAAAATTCATTCAAAAGGGGGATACGGGGGAGAGGGTGTAATATTTGGGATGGTTGGAGAGGATAAGGGGAGGATGGTGAAGAGAAAAAGATATGGAGTACATATAGAGAGAATGAAAATATATGAGGAAGGGTGGGGAGGAGGGAATGGGAGATGACGAGGATATAAGGAATATTTAAAGAGATAGGAAATTGTGAAACAATGGGAAATGTGAAAAAAAGCGAGGATAACTGAGGATTAGAAATTGCAAACAAATATAACCCTAACCTGAATTAGGTTTGGACAGAAAATGTGGAAGATATTTAGTGTCCAAAAGTAAATATTACAATCTTACAATGCTGCAAAAATGGTGGAGCTATTTGGTTAATAAAGCCCAGTTTATAAGATGAAAATGGAGATGGAGCAAAAGTTAAAAATTATTGGACAAATTGTGATGTTTAATCAATGAAGATAAGTTTTTTATTCAACTTATTTTATTTAATCAACAAATAAGCACCATGTATATGATTTTTGATGAGGAAGGAATAGGACCTATCATTCCGTGGATTCATTGAATTTAAGGCAGTAATAGAAGATTTAAAACTAGATAATAATTATAGGCCAGCAGTTATAGGGTAAGTTATAATCATAAAAATAAGCCAGCTATTCATTAAATACAGCCTATATAATGTTTTGATAATGAACTAACAAAGCAAAAAAGTGTAATGAATGAAGATTTTGATGGATTTTCTTCGCGTCGATCGATTCATTTTTGGGGACTGGATACTTTTGAGTAATGAAGAAATAGCAAAAAAATCGAGCAAAACAAAGTTAAAAATTACTTTTTTTCTTCTCCATCTTCATAGTCATTGTTTAATATTATGATATAAATCGATTGATAAAGATCCATTTTTCAACAAAATAAAAATCTCTTCTCATTCTTGTAAATGCCTAATGATATTTGATTTATATATTCCGGGATTCAATCTCTAATTGGTTCCTTATAACATCAAATTTAAATGTAAATTTCTTCATTTTTATAAAGTTCAAAAATTTATTAAATTTATTTATTCAAATACAAATACAAATATCGACAAATTTAATATCAAATAAAACTTTCCCATTAGTCAATACTAGAATCATTACATTTTCACGCCAGACTATGAAATAAAAAAAATGATTTAAAAATTTTTAGAAAAAGTTTTAAAGAAATTTTTTATATATTACATGCACTGAAGATACACAAATATACATTGAATACATTTACGCAAGGTCGTATACAGAATTATTATCCTGATTTAGAAATTGGTTGTAGGCCCGTTCTATTAACAATGAGCCTACATCTGTAGCTATTTGGCCGCGTTTCTTCTGGTCCGAAGCCATGCTCGAAGAATTGGTACCAATGGACGTACGATCTTTTGTTATTCCAAATGCTGGATTGCTTCATTTTCCCATTAGCCAGGGCTAAAATCATTACATCTTCTCGCCATTGCGCATCTTCCAACGGTCCTTTGCTGACAACGAGTATTGTTCAAAAACGAGTATTGTTCAACCTTTTCGGAGTCCAACGCGGCCAAGGCGTCTTCATTTGTGCTCAAATGTGACGCTGGGCGGGTTCTCGTTCTATATTCTATGTACGCTATCGAGCGGAAAATAAACGAAATTTACGGAAAAAATTTTTAGGGTCTTTTTAAACTTAGGATTTCAAATTGTAAGCAAAATTTTTCATTTTTTATACATTTTTAGATTGTTTTTTGCTTTTTCTCAGCCAAAAGAGATGAAAATGTGAATGGCGTCACATCATGCAGCAGTTTTAGCATCATTTTCTAGATCATCATTTTCATTATTATTATAGATCGAATCGAATTGAAAAATTATAGGTAATACAATGAAAAGTGTCAAAAGAGAAAAATTGAAATTTTTTAATTTTTTAAAATAATGAAATTGAATGAGGAAATGATTGAGAATGATAAAGAATGAGATGGATAACAATAAGAATGGAATGTATGAGAATGAGAATGAGAATGATATGAACAAGAATGAGACGGAGGAAAATGAGATCGACGAGAATCAATTGAATGAGAAATAAACAATTGATAAGGAGATGGATCTGAATGAGATAGATGGGAATGAAACGAATTGAGAATGAGATGAATCAGAATAAAAAAATTGAGAATGAAATGATGGGAAATGACGTTAAAAATTGGCAGGCAATTCCTATTCAATTTCATTCTCTTTTCATTTTTTCCCATTACTTTGATCTCCATTTGATTGTCACCTAATTGTTAAAAGTTAATTCTGTCAATGCGATTTGTTTTAACATAACCAATCGATTGATCAATGAGCAGAAAATGAATGAAAAATTGTATTTTTTTATCATCCACCTCTTGAATAATTCAATACAAGTCGCTTAATGATATTATTAGTCAATTAATCATATCATAGTATTTTTGATTTTAAAGAAAATGGACTCCGGCCAGGAGCAGAGCATAAACTATTGCGAGTCCTTTTATTCTATTCAATCGCAGTCCAATCAGCAAGAATTCGGCTTCCCACCGGGGTCGACCTTATTTTATCCAGTGAATTCTACACAGAACAACGCATTTATGACCGAGAATAAGGTGATGACTGGTGGGCTGATGAATACGGTGCACGGAAATATTGTAAATCTTACTGTACCATCGGTGCAAACCAGTCTGAGTCCTATAATTGACAACGAAGCAGCATACCAATCGATGTCCCCGTCCTCAAATCCAACCACCGTAATGCCTTCAATGAGATACGTGCCGGGCTCAGCTTCTTCCGTACTGCCATCCGGCTATAGTACGTCGTACAGTAATTCGTCCACCAGCTCGATTCCGATGGCGCCAATCGCAAATACTGTAGCCTACGAGCATCGTATGCCCATCGGCATGAGCGCGCAAAGTCCCGGCGTGTACAGCCCGCTGTCAGATGTGTCGTCAGCGTCTTCGCCGCATGTGCTCGCGTCGCGTACCGCGAGTTTTAACGCCACCGCAAGCTGCAGCAGCATGGACTCATCGTCCATGGACGGCGTGGGATCAACAGGATCCGCGAATGTTCCACTATCTTCGATGATTCACAATCCCTCGTTCATTCAAAGCCACAATTTCAGCGTGAAAATTTATCAGGTTAATATTTACAAAGGGCTCTAAAAATAGGAAATATGGGACTCGGGATAAAGGGCAATTAGTCTAGAGGGGACAGAGTAAAGATTTAAAAAAAACATTTTTAGAGCTTCAAACAAAACGTGGATTTACTCTTTTCGTCGGACATTCCAATCCAGGAAAAGAATCAACTCATTTCGGTAATTGTTTTTGGATAATGAACTAGGTAGATTAAAATCTGCTATACTGTATGATAGTTGTAGTTGTATTGCTTTTACGCTATTCAAATTCATTTTCAATCTCACACCGATTTTACTTCAAAATTTATTTTCAAATTTATTTGGCTAAATTTTATTTTCATTTTCATTTTTATTTTTCTTGGCCTTTGTCAAATGGCAATATCAGTGAAATAAAACCACTGTCGTTGATTAGAGCATCCTACAAACGGTGAACGTGAATTTGGTGGCGGCAATGGGGGCCGAAAAGGATTATCTGATGAACGAGGTGCTCTGTCCATGGGCAATACTCCAACAGAAATATTCGATTGCTGCGCTTTGGACCCAACAACAACACTACCATCAGCTTGATGCCATCGATACATTGTGGGTGTGATCAACGACTAAACAATCAATTAATCAATAGTTAATAAAGTCACTATTTTTTTTCATACAGGTTCGAATACTTTGGCGAATTACTCGAGCAGACTCTTAGCGGCATACAATATCTGGCCGAGCAGTTTCCCAAGCTCGGCTTCGAGGAGGCCTTTTCACGAGTACGTCATATCGCCCACTTGTTTCTCTTCTATTCCGTGGTGGTGGCTAGACAACCGCCGGCGGTTGTAGTCAAATGTGGCGAGGCGGAAAATCATCGACGCAGTCGGTTTTGGTTCAACACCGAGCTGAGGTTTGTGACGAATGAAATGGCTTAATTTCTAGACTTGAATTTGAATGATTTGCCATTTAAATGATTCGATCTATAGGTCTAATTTTGTTCTAGGATTCTCGGCGGCCGGGCTTTTGGTCTTCACAAAAGCGCGGAAAATCTTCAAGCACAATGCTTCTTAATAACCGATGAAACAGCGAAAAAACTGCGTGCGAATGCTTATTATGAAGTGTAAGTGGATAAATGAGGCAGGAACTAAATGAAGAGAAGAGAGGGATGGAGAGAGAAATTCCAGCAGAAGACGAGATAGATAAAAGTATAAACAGGTAGTAAAAACGAGTAAAGAATTGAGTTGATAATTCGGTCAAAAGAGCAGTTTCAAAGAGTTTTAAGTCTCAAACTGCATTTTAGGAATACGAACGAGCACTTCATTATTGAACCAAATATGGCCTCCTTCCAAATATTTAACACTACGGAGGCGCCTTGTCTTGGGGACGGTGGTGGAGGCGCATTTTCAGCGAAATTTGACGATATGGTATATAGTATAATTATAAGCATAAAATTGAAAAATGCTCAGTATCGATTAACAAAAATTCCTGGCTTATTTATCATATTATATTTTAAGCGCGTCTCCAAAAAGGAACAGTTGCGTCGCGAGGAAGTATGGAAGAAACGCTACAACCTCTGCTACAATATTCGAATTCCCGTAGGCGAGAAATATCGCATCGAGTTGGTGGGCAAAAAGGTTTCGCTACCATTCGCCATACTTGTCGGGCCCAAATGCGACGTCGAAGCCAAGTTGTTTCTCGAGCGGTCCTTCGGCGATTTTGTGGATTTTTCAATTTTAATTTGACCTGATTAATAGTTTTTAACGGGATTTCAGCAAGTCAAACGATGATTAGATCCAATTAATGCGATTCAATAGATTTATTAACGCTTTCATTGAGGCCTAATAAATTTGGAGATTTCATTGAGGTCCATGAAAGTTCAGAAACTTTCATGAAGGACAATTAAGTTTGATGCCTTCATTATGCTAATTCATGGTATTACAGATTCGTCAGCCGGACCTAGAGCTTCCAGTATCGGTTCACTACTCGGATATGGTGACCGCATTGGAAATGAAATTTCAGGTTTTTTAATTCTCCCTCTTCTCTTATATCATAAATAATATTTTTAGGCCATTTTGGAGACGCCACAAAAGTCAACCGACCAGCCGGTGGGCGCCCAACCGCGCGCCTTTTTATCCCAATCACGACAACATATCGTCAACCGGCTTAAGCCCGACCTAGAGGGTCATGTGTTCCTCGAAAACTTCCTTAAAGTTTGCCATTAATTGAATATCTTACCTATTTAGTTTTTTTTTTGTAATGAAAAATGTTCGAGATTTTGAGATGCCAGTGGCCGAGGAGTATTGTGTGAAACGCGGCATCAGCGCCACAAACAGTAATGCGTCGGCGTTGAGCGCCGGCTGCGGTTCCGCAATGGGCCCGGCGGCCTCGCCGACCGTGTCAGATGGCGGCGAATGGAAATTGGTACCATTCTTTGAGTGGTTCTTTAAACTCGCCGAACTTGTCAACAAAAATTTCGTCCAACTTTGGAACGATGGGTAAGAAATTTATCGACTTTTGGATGTCAATTTAGGGTCATTAATAGTTTAATTGAGGTTCACAAATTTATTTTAGAGTATCTCTAAAATACCTAAAATTATTTTAAAATCATTCAAGACTTGCTTTAAGATCATTCAAGGTTTTTTTAAGATTTCCAAGCTCATACTAGAATCACTTAAGACTTATTTTAAGAATGTTTGAGATCCATTTAAGGTCCCCAAATTTACTTTACAGACTTTAAAACTTTAAAGTCATAAGTCATAAAAGTTCTGCAAGACTTACTTTTAGGACATTTAGAGTCTTTTAAAGAGTTCCTCATTTTAATCTCTCACGTAACTCATTTTAACGTCATTTAGGGTCTCTTTAGCTAGCCAAATTCACTTCAAAATCACCCAAAATTCATTAAAGTCATTTAAAGCCTTTTTAAGGTCTCTAAATCCATTCTAAAGTCCCTAAAATCCCCTTTTTACATTTATTAATTGGATCAGTCTGCATTAATTCATTCAATTTTCAGTCTAATTTTCGGATTTTGCGGAAAGGACGAGGCGGAAATGCTACTGGCCGAGTGCCAATGCCCCACATTGCTGATACGTTTCTCGGATTACGAATTCGCAAAAATCAAAATCAGCGTACGAGATCGAAGTGGAGGTATAGTATTACATTCCAGAAATCGTAGATCGATCATGTTATTGTATCGATTCCCGCAAAAAGTTCCAATTGTCTTTATAGGCTTTAAAAAAAATTTTTTTTCTATTTCTTTAGTGATTCGTCATCACTGGTATGAGATGCAGGACCTCGTTGGACGAAATCTCAACGAGGAACTTCTTCACAACGCCAAGTACCGTGACGTGGAGTTCATCTATCCGAACGTGGGCCTCGAGGCGGCGCTGGGCGCGCGACGGAGTCCGAACGCGGCGGCCGCGGAGCGAATGCGGAAGCCGCGCAATTTGCAGCCGTCGCCCATCTACTTCAATAATCAGGAGCCCGCGGTGAGACTGAACTCATTCTAGCTCTTCTTCTAACCCTTCATACTAGCTCCTTATAATCGTTTTTAACCCGATTGATTTCGGTCCGATTATATTTGCTGGATTAGTGCTAAAAAAAATTTTTTTTTTAAATGGATAAATTGATGTTGTATTTTGGGTTCGATTTTGACTCATTTTTTTCCGAAAAATTCATATCAATTTTCCATTTTATACACCTTTAAACTTTGCCAACTATATTTAATAAATCATTAAATATTCGAATAACCTTGCCAAATAAAAAAAAATTTGGCGAATATGCAAATTAAATTGTAATTTAAATAAATGAATAAATTTAATTAAAAAAAAATAACTATGAAATTTTAATGCAAATTTTCGCGCATTTTTTAACGCATTTTTGCACTTTTTTGCGTTTATTTTTCATTATTATTTTGTTAGGCCGGCCGAAAAGTTCGTCGACAAAAGTACTCCGAAAATGTGTGGGCTTTTTTGTCGATACACTTTTCGGGTGTGTTTTAAAGCGACATAACTTCTTCTTTAGAAATAATCGATTTATGGGATTCCCCGGAAATTCTCAGCTTCAATTTGAGTAGCTGGCCATTCGAATCGATTGAAAATTATTAAAATTGGACTCAATTGAATAGCCATTACATTTTATTGGGCCGGCCAAAAAGTCCGTCGACAAAAAGTAGCCCGAAAATGTGTAGCGCTTTTGTCGAAGGACTTTTAGCCTAGTGGAATAATAAATTTTTCACTTTTTTGTTCGAATTTTTTATTATTTTTTTCCAAAAAATTGAAAAAAAAACCAAATAAAATGGACAAATTTGACAAATTGGAACAAGATGTGCGAGAAAAAAAGCGTGATTTATGATCAAATATTCATTTCTTTTTTTCCCTTCCCTCTCCCAATGAATATATATTTGTCCCCTCAATGAATATATTTGTTCTCTTCTCTCTCTTTCTCTCTCTCTCTCTTTTACTTCCTCCCTCCCCCCCCCCCCCCCATTCAAACGAATATACGAATATATTTGTTCTCTTTTCTTCTCTTCCTTTGCCCATTCTTTCTCCATCCCAGAAATATCTCTTCACTTCTTTAATCAAAAAAAATTTTAATTTTAAATTCAAATTTTCAAGTTTTTCTTCCATTTATTTTAATTAGCCTTATTAATTTTGTTGATTTCTCACTTAAAGCCATTTCTAAAAAAATTATTTCTCTCGTAAAACTAAGAAGTTAAACGTAGCCGAATATACGATAGCTGTGGGTATATATGCCGGCGTATATGTGCCAACTCTGCGCGAATCATGGCCAATTTTATCAGCCGAAAAAGGGCCACAAACGAAAATGTCCGCATCGCGAGTGCACGTGAGTCGTCTAGACTTTCACTTTAAGGGAATTCGTACAATCTGACAATATTTTTCCTTATACTCTCGATTTGTTTAGATGCAGTTTGTGCGAATTAAATTCGCGGAGACGCGCTTTGGACCGTTTTGAAAGACGTATTCGCGGCGTGGACTCGGGCTCGGGCACGACTTCGGCGATAAGTTCGACCTCAATTTCGATCCCAACCATGGTCTCAGCCCCGATTTTAGCTTTAAGCTCAAGTACGACATTTCCGAGTCAAATCAAGAGCTCAGCCCACATTCTGAACTTAACCTCCACTCTGGCCCCAATCCCGACTTCGGTTTCAATTTCGAATCCGGTCCAGATCCCAAATATGACATTCTCGAATCAGATCCAGACCTCGATCTCAGCCTTTCCTTTAAGTCCAACCTCTAGACCAAAAGACCATCGGGTTCGGGACGGTCGAAAAGCCGATACATTGCTGGCCTCTTCGACGGGCGTTGGTTCATCGGAAAATTACGTTATGCCATCAAAAAATTGCGCCAATTCAAACATGGAAAGCTGTAGGTTTTTTCTTATTATTCCCTGGCATTTTCCAACTTGATTATTTAGCGCCACAAAACCATCGTATTCAATACAATGGCGAGCCCAGTGCCTACTCGATTGATCGGTTGCTGTACGCCGGCCAGAGTAAAACCGATGTACCAAAACTTTTTTGGGATACAGTTTAAAGAGCCTGCGGGGGTTTTACGCCAGAAATTTTGAGAATTTGAAAAAATAAGAATAAAAATAAATTTAATTAATAAAATAAATTTCAGTTTACGTTAAAATTCGCCGGCATTTTGAAAATTCGCAAAAACATTCGCCAAAAGCCATCAAAAAAAAAACCCGTTGAAAAATTCAATAATTAAATATATTCGAAAGAAAAAAATGTTTTCTGAAAGGAGATAAAAATCCAATAAAAATTAAGTTGGATAATTTAAGGCCATTTTTACTAGAAAGCCTTAAAGGTCGAAAATAAGTCCTAAAAAATGTGAAAAAATTGCCATTTTCCACATTTTCCTTCTAATTTTAATTTTTTTTCTTAATTTATGCCAAAAAGCATTGAAAAAGTTTGTCGCCTCCAAATCGAATTAAAAATTCAAAAATAAAAATTTCTATTTTCTTTTTTTTCTGAAAAGATATTTTCTTTAAAAGTGAGCTCAAGTTTAAGCGCTTAAGATGAAATTTTATGAAATTCTTTTTTTTGCCACTTTCTTTTGAAGATATAAATTGTCCGGGACGATGTTCATGGGATGATTTTAAATTTTATGAAATTCTTTTTTTTTGCCACTTTTTTTGAAGATATAAATTGTCCGGGACGATGTTCATGGGATGATTTTAAATTTTATGAAATTCTTTTTTTTTGCCATTTTTTTTTTTGAAGATATAAATTGTCCGGGACGATGTTCATGGGATGATTTTATTTGGGCTGAAGCCATTTTTGAAGTTATTTTTGAGCCTATTTTGAAGCTATTTTTGAGCTCATTTTGAGGGCATTTTTGAGCCATTTTTTTGAGCATATTTTCAAGCCGTTTTTGAGCTCCCTTAAAGCTGCTTTCGCGCAATTTTTTGATTAATATTATTAAACTCTTATGAAAGGGAAGTGGGAGTTTTATTCTTGCTACTTGGAAATAACAAATTAAAGTGAATAATAAATTATAAATATATTTCTGCAATAATATGCATGGTATGAAAGCCGAACCAGGAAGTATAACGGCGGCGAAGAAAAGAGTGAAAAGTCGAATTCTGGAAAGTAAAAATTCATTGAAATTTGAAAATGAAGTTCGACATGTTTTATATTTTATGAAACTTTTTTCCCATTTTCTTGGATGCGTTTAAATCTAATGAAAAATTTATTTCCAATTGAATTTCTTGCTGTCAACGTGAAATTAGCGGCTAATGAAAACCGAAAACCAAGGTACGTTGCTATTCGATTTGGAGTTTTAATATTAAATTTAATTGGCATCTTTATTTAGCTTAATTTTTAGAGTTTTGTTAGATTTTTCCCATTTTTTGCCATAATTTTAAAAAACTTAAAAATAATGTAAACTGTATAATTAACTGCAATGTAAATAATGTAATAAGTTAATAAGTAATATATGATAGTTAGTTTGTGTATGTGTAATTTAGTCAAATTTAAAAAATTTCAGGTACATTAAAGGATTGTTGAATGAATTTTTGAATTTAAATTTTTGAGTTTTGGCGTTTTATTATAATTTTAAATGTAAAAAAAAAATATTTTTTTAAATTTTTTGTCTAAATTTGATTCTATTTATTCAATTTTGATTCTATTCCAATAAGTTAATTCCAACGAATTATCAGCCGAATGAGAAGATCAAAACTTAAAATTCAGAATTCGAGAATTTTTCGAACAACCCTCCGCGAGCTACATATTCAAGTAAGTTTGATGTTTGAAAATATCCCTTTTAATTAATATATTGTATTTGAAAGTTTGCATAAATAAATAAAAAATATTAATGAAATTTGTAATTTTTGTAATCTTTTTGTTTATTTATAAATTTTAAAAAGAATTTTTTGTTTTACGAAAATGACATTTTCACATTTTTATATTTGTATGAAAATTTTTTTTACATATACATATTATACTCCAAAAAATTTGGTTTCGTTTATTCATGCTCATGTATTCAATTCAACCTTTTTCCAGCTAGCCTTTTTTCCGCCACATTTTTGGCTATTTTCTCATTACTGTAATTAGTTGAATGGTGTTGGCTCACCACGACATTATAATATTAAGGCTCACTGGGAAGTTCGTCGACAAAAATATCTTAAAATGTATTCAATTTTGATGAAGAATTTTTTGTTCAGTCAATCATTTTTTTACTATTTTACTAAAATTAATTTTCTATTTTTCGGCATAACGAAGAAATTTTTCAAATTATATATATATGAGTGAAAAAATAGAGAGAGAAAAATGGGTTGAAATGGATAAAACAAAAATTAATTCGTTTAAAAAAGAACCGCCGATAAAATTGGCAAACAATAACAATTATAAGCAAATTCGGGTGAAATAATAATTTTAGCAACCAAAAACCAGACAATTATAATACATACGTGTGAAAAAGATTTTTAGATAAAAAAATTTTTGTATACATTTCGAAATCTAATGAATGACGTTTTAAGCTTAGACTTATTTATTAAAACCAGACTTGTTTCTGACCAATTTCCTTTTTTAAATTTTTATTTAGGTCTTTGGCTTGGGTTTAAGCGTGGTTAGAGATAAGTTTAGACTTAACTGATGTTTCTTTCACTTATTAATCTTAGCCTGGGCTAGAAGCTTTGGGTTATTTGGACTCTCCAAAAGGGTTTTAAAATTTGGCTCAGTGGCTCGTGAACCATTGAGCCAAAATACGCCGAATATGGCTCGTGGCTCGCCATGCTGTTGAGCCATTGCGAGCCACTTACCCATCACTGGTAATAACCCGTAAAATTCATCACAAATAATGATGATTATAAAGTCAGATGGAAAATTTGTGTAAAAATTATTATTATTTTCTTCGTACGAATTTTTGGCTTAAGCGTAACGCTTAAGAAAGTGAAAAATAACCGAGAAATTAGACTAAATTCAATTAGGTAAATAATTGGGCAAATAAATAATTATAAGACAAAAATTTTTGTTTACTCAAAAATCGGAAAAAAGACAATAAAATAATTGAGTAAGAAATGGAATTTTTAAAAGTCTGGCTCTAATTATAAACTCGGCTCGCGATGGCTCAACAGCATGGCGAGCCATGAGCCATATTCGGCTTATTTTGGCTCAATGGCTCGCGAGCCAAATAGCTCACTGACTGAGCCAAGTTTTTTTACAATGGCTCACGACCTAGTGAGCCAAGTTTTTAAAAATTGCTCGCGTTTTAAAAATTGCATTGTGAAAAAGTTGGCTCGTGAGCCACAATTGAGCCATTTGCGAGCCATATGGCTCGCAATTTTTTTTTCATTTTTTTAATAAAAAAATAAAACTTTTTTAATAAGTAAAAAAATCTGAAAAACAACAGATGTATACATACGTAATTAAATTGTCATTAAACCAGGGTTGCCAGATGTTCTTTTTAAAAAGTTTTTTTTTTCAGGGGGTCTTTTTTTTTATTTTTTGTTCTTTTTTTGAGATGTTTGAATATTTTTTGTTCTTTTTTTTGAGATGTTTGACTATTTTCACTGAGATATCTGATGAAGAATGGCTCTCTTAGACACAGGATCAGAAGTTCCGAGAAGTATTAATTGTTGAGAGAATAAAGAATCTGACCCGAAAAGTTAACGAAATAGACCAATTCAGATATTTTTAGAAAAATCTTTTTTGTTGTTGGAAATTATCAATAAAATATTTTTTTCATGCCCAGCGTTCTTTTTTATTTCATTTTCCTGCATTAAACTGATAAATTTTTATTTTCGTAAACAACAATAATAATAATATGGTCGAAAATATAAAGTGTCCCACTAAAACGTCCTTTTTTTAAAGTTGAATCTTTTTTGATACGTAGACCAACTTTTGATAAAATTTTCAGAACGTACTATTCAGATCATAAAAGATATTCAACTTTAAAAAAAGAACTTTTTAATTATTATTTCTTTCATCTATCCCCTCCCAAAAAAAAAATACTCTACAAATTTCACTATTCGCTTCATAACTTTTTTCTATCTAAAATTTTTTTAAAAATTAACCAAAACATAGCCAGCCAGTATCAATCTATGTATCATAGTTCAAATAAATCAAAATTTGCTTAAATTAGTTTTGTTCATAATATGTATATATATTAATTATTCAAAAGTTTCTTTAACTTCCCATTTATTACATATAATTATTATTTATTATGAGCCCAAGCTAATATGAAATTAGTAAACACGGAATTACGAATAATACTTAATATGAATAAGAAATAATAATAATTGTTTTTCACGTGCATAATGAAAAAAGCGAGGAATAATAATAACCGGTTTTGTTTTTTCGTAATTGCAATTGTCAAATTAAGTTAATTGTAGTCACAATTACAATTGTAACCCGTTTTGGCGAATTAATTTTGCGTGCAAAATACGGCGAATGTGTTTAAGTGGGCTGAAAGAAAGAGAATTTATGAAGAAAATTTAAGTGAAAGCAGTTTGCGATTCGATCTTAGGTGCTCTAATAGACAAAGGCCAAGGCGTTGGTGTGAAATGTTGGGGGTAAATTGACTTTGACGTGAATTAATGTGAGATAGAATGCTGTGATGGGTTAACATTGGACTGAATTGACTTGAGCTGAATTAATTTGAGATAGAATGCTGGAGTGAATTGACATTGATATGAAATGTTGAGGTGAATTAGTTCTGCGGGGTAAAATGATGATTCGATTGATGGAATGACGATTGAGCAAAAAGTTTTCAATCTTCTTCTTCTCCTCCTTATATTCCCAAATCCGTTAAAGCAAAATTATGGTTCGTCAAAGCTTAACAAAACTCCTGATGGGAATAGAGATCGTAAAAAAAGATCCTTAGTACTTTTTCTCTTCTTCACGCACAATCATTCCTAAAGCTTCCTTTTTGTACCTGACCCGAAAATTTGAATCAAAAAAATACTTGGACAAAAGTGCATGAATTAGAGATAAAAAGCTTTTTTAAAAATTCTTCAACACTTTTTTTCTTTAGAGCTTTGGAATGGCTTTTTTGTGAGGCTAAAATTACAAAGAAATATTTTTAAAAAATGCATTTTAAATTAGACCATAAATTTATTTAATTTTCTCATATTTTCACCTCATTTTTTTTTAATTCAGTATAGTGTTGATTTAGAGAAAGGTTGAAGCGTGAAAAATGTTTAAATCGAGTAAAGGTTAATTCTGGCGAGCTTGAGCTAGGGTTATGAAAATATTTTTTGTTCATTTTTCCAACTCACCCTTTCCCCCCACCCAACTAACTCCATTTTGCCTCTCTATGATTTATCAATTCTCCCCCCCCCACCTATTCCCCATTATTATCTCCATTCCACCCTTATTTCCTTCCCTTTTCCGTTCCGATGAATTTTATAGAATATTTGAGGCTTAAAGCCCATATAGAAAGATAAAATATTAAGAAAATAGCATGGAAAATAAGATTAAGCTGAGTCCATGAAATTCCCCACAAATTCTGAGCAAATATACATTTGTGGGATTTTTCTGGATAAATAATTGATGAATTCCATATTTTAGCCTTTTTTTATTGGCTGGACCTCCTCACGTTGTATTTTCTTCCACAATTTATCTTTATAAAGCGGTTAATTGTGTAAATGGAGGATGCGGTTAATATTGAATTCATTTTTTTATTTTTATGTATTATTCCGTAATACCCTACTATTGACCAGTAACTTCTAGCGAAAAAATACTTTGAATTTTTAAAGAGCTTTCTCATTTTTTCTTTTTTTTACTTTTTTATAATTTTGGCTAATAAATTTATTCCACTAGAGCCAATTTTTTTTTCTCATTTCCATATTTTCTCTTTTTTTGATTATTTGGTTTCTCCATTTCCATCTGTGAATATTTTATTAAATCACATTTTTAATCTACATTTTTATTCAATTTAATATTTATATTTTTTTATTATGATATCAAAATGTTGGCTTTTTTTAAAGCATATTTTACATTTTTTGTTAATATTATTGTTGATATTATTGTTTAATATTAATCCTTCAGTTTTAACGTGAATTTTTGCTATCATAACAGATAATGAAACATATTTTTAGGCAAAAATAATTTGTTATTTTCGCCTGTTTTTCTTCCAAAAATAACTGGTAAAAAAGAACAAAACATTGTTTTTTGATCCGTTTGTTATTGAATAATGAATTCTTTTCCTTCTCTTTTTTTAACTTTTTTGTTTATTTCAAATCCACTTAAAATAATCCTTAAAACACGAAAATATTTGGCTTTATTAAATATTAAAAGTTCCAATTTTGTCATAAGTGTCATGAGCATTATGATCTTTGAAAATTCTTTAATTCGTGATTCTTTAGCTCGAGCTTGATGTTAGGAATAATTTTGAAATAATTGATTAGGCGCAGCTTTTGCTAATTTTATAGATTTTATGGAGCTTGTATTGGGATTTAAATATTAATTTTTGGCTAAATTGACGAATATGGGACCACGAATTTTGTATATATATTTTTAAAGAATCACATACCATTAAAATCCTCGTGATTCGTGGAATCCAAATGTGAATTTTTTTCGAAACCCTTTACAGGACCTTTTATGAACCTTTGTATGATAGTGCTTCTATGCTTCTATATAAAAAATGCTGGAAATCCCTGTTTTTTCAAAAAAAAAATCGCAAAATATAATAAAAAAACCGATCAGTCCCATATTCGCCAAATATCCCTAATTTTTTATTAAAGAGCTTCTGAGCAAACAGAAAGATCTATATCTAATTAAATAACTCATTTTTTGATGTTGGGGAATAGCTAATATACCTTACAAAATAGGTCAAATTCTCTCTATTGGGTTCACGTCTAGAAATTGAATTTGATAGTCAATATGCCCCACAACATAGTCCAAATTTTTTATTGGACCTAGAGGTTGAATAACCTTATTAGATCCTTTTTTTCCCAATTTCGGGTGCCATTTATAGAGCCAAGTTATAATACTGGTTGAGTTTTTAGACTTCTTCTAATGTCTTTTAGAAAATTTAAAAAAAAATTTTTCTAAATTGGTAAAAATGGCAAAAGGTTGGTGCGGCCGGGATCATTGCTCAATCTCCGATTCGACTATGCCGCGATATATGGGCAATGGGACTCATCGAAAGAGAGCGGATCGGCTAAGCAAGCCAACAATTCGCATTCCGCACACCGGCGTAATTGCGGGTTCGTTGTGTCATGTGGATTCATAGTTGTGCACCATCACAATACTTTCTCATCCGGCTGACTCAGTTAGCTGTGGGACGTACCGAACCTCCGAAGAGGCCACTGGGAATGGTGCCCAGAGGGTCCAGTGAACCACAAACACTGGTATTGACTTAACTCTAGCTTGGCCGAGTCAAACCGGAATAGAAATCATGCAATAATGAACACAACCACGATTGATTGCTGGGGATGGGGTTGAATTTTTCGCTTATATAACCCGACGTGCATTGGCCGAAAATCGGCGATGGGCTTCGCCAACCGGTCAGAGAAGTCAGACACTTCAATGATATTTCTACATTTTTCCAGGAAATTCATTAAGATATGACTCGGAGCCACATATAGAGCCGAAGCCATTTATAGAGTCAAGTCACAACACTGTTTCTAAAGGATTAGAAGAAAGAATGGAATCCAAAAACTTAGGGGATCAAAAGAACAGAGATTAGAGAGAATAGATAGAGATGATTCGATTTGAATTAAAATGAATTGGTCCTCAAAATTAGAATAAACACCATTCAGACCGAAACCATCAGAAAGAAACAGACCAAAGTTATTGAGGTCGGAAAGTTCAAAAGTAGTTGGAAGAGGGAGAGAATTATTGCCTAAACATTTTTGCAAGTTATTTTTACTTTTTTTTCTAATTTCATACTTGTAGTAAATGTAAAAAATTATTATTTTATTAGCAACTTTTTTTTTCATTTATTTTTATTCAACTTCATTTATGGCTTTTTCGTCGTTTTAAATTTTTTTTACTTAATCGTAATAATTTTTTTAAGAATTTTTTATTTGAAAACTTTTTTCTATTATTTTGTATTTTTACGCCGAAAAATTAAACCTCAAAGAATTGGAAAATACATTGTTTTGTAGCAAACTTACATAATTTCAATTCAGATTTTCATTTTAGATAACACGCGACACGAACACGTAAAAATGAGGTGTCGAATTGGCGATATTTTATTTGCGTCGGTTAGGCTGGCTATTCAGCTAATAGTAATTACGAAATCTTAAACATATTTGCCCAATTGGACGGCAGGCTTATTAATCATTCTGTTAATAGCCCAGTTTAAGCTTTTCCAATTGTCCAACCCAGCCAATAACCTTTATAGCCTTTGAACCTATTAAAAAATCGAACTAATCCCTGTTGGCGCAATGTCCAGCTTGTCCCATAGTCAAGTTGAACATGCGCATCGTCATCATAATTACAACTTTAACTACAATTATCATTACGCACTAGTGACGCAAGGCGTGGCGTCGACGGCCGCCAATGCGGTGACAGCGCGTAATGAAAGCGACGCCGTTCTTGCCGCCGCGTATAATGCCGACGAAAGCGACGGCGACGGCGGCATTTACCTCATCGTTTTGCCATTTATCGTTAGCGTTGGCGTTTTTGGCAATATCGTCTCGTTGGTCGCCATTTTTCACTCACGTCTGAGAAAAGTAATGAATGAATGGTTTTATGAGCTATTTGGAAGTGTCTTCTAAAGAAACTTCCAAAGACACTTTGTTTATGTCTTCTTTTATATAAAAAAAATTCTCAGTATTGAGTTTACAGGAAGATGAATATGTTTTTCAGACCGCTGCCAATCAGTACCTAATCGTTCTGACAACAGCTGACAGCGTGTTTTTGTTGGGAATCGTTATGGTACTCTTCAAGGTGGATTACACTGGCTATGTGCTTTGCATGTGGGTGGAGTACGTGCTGATGAGCGCCTCATATGTGAGCAGTTGGTCCATCGCGGCACTCACAATCGAACGTTATTTGGCCATTGCACATCCGCTCAAGCACGTACAGGTACGCCTTTTTTGATATCTTTTAATAGCTTACTATAAGAGTTCCATTATTTTTTTAATTCATATTTAAATTATTAAATTTTTTCCACTCAATGGGTTTCTCTAATTGTGTTAAAGGATTTGAATCATAATTTTAGCAAAAAATTACGTTCAAATCGTTCAATTGTAATGAAAAATAAATGAAAAGAAGCCAATGAGACAATTAATACATCATTATTTATATAATACAAAATTGTAATTAATCCATTCGAAACCAGAGAATTTTTCTTTTTTTTCGTGTTTTTTATTTTTGAGACTATTATCAACAAATCGTTCCAACTTTCAGCCAATTATTTCTGCTCGGTTATGTTCTATAAAAATTTTTACTTTTACTAAAAACAAAGTAAACAAAAAAAGTACAGTCAAACCTCGATATAACGTCACCTCGCTTTAACGTCAACCTCGGTATAACGTCACTTAGGCCCGGTCCCGATGATTTTACTATGCCATAACGTCACCTTCAATTATATGAACCCTCGCTTTAACGTCACCCTGTGTCGTAAACTTTGATTGATATTCGGTGTTAGTTAAAAAAATAAAGTATATTGTAAACATTTTTCTTTGTTAAACATCATTCAGAGACATAACAGCTTCTTACTCAGATTTTGGGGTCTGCTTATTAAACCCTCGCTTTAACGTCACCCTCGATATAACGTCACCTAGGCCCGGTCCCGAAGGGTGACGTTATATCTAGGTTTGACTGTAATTATATGACGCTTCGCTTTTTTTCGAATGGATTAAAAAAAATGGAATACATTCATTCCGTTAAAGTACAAAAACATAGATTTATCTATCAAAGTACGAAAGCATAAATCAAAAAATAATGTAATGGGCCAATTTCTTAGCTACGCAAATCTAGGGCCGTTCGAAAATTTTTTAAATTTGGCAAAACGTTATTTTTAAATTAAAATTTATTTTCGGGAAAAAATTTTTATTTTTGATTACATAAATTGTATTGTAATAATTTCCGAATTTCAGTGGGGTCACGTGAGTCGATGGCGTGTGATGTGCTTCTGGGTACCAATTCCGTTTCTGCTCAACTTGATCCAGTTTGTGATTCTTTCGCCGAATTCGGACCCAAGCGATCCCGATTGGCACAACGTTCGCAAATGCACCGTAAAAGGTGGTCAATTACAGGTTTGTCGTTGTGATTTGAACTCAAATTGAATAGAAAAAAATGTGGATTTAGGGCAAATTTTTTTAGTTTTTCGAAATCTTTGAATCTATACGGATATCAATTTAGATGGTTGTGGAATTGTTGGACGTTGTGCTCTGCTATGTTCTGCCTTGTATCACGGTGGTTGTATTGAACCTATTAATCGCATCGAAGGTCGAATCCGCCGAAAAAATGTTTTTAAAACCACCGTTAAAACCGCAAAAATCGTCTACAAACAATTCGATTATGCGAATGGACAGCCCGAAATTGAGCATCGTCGGCAATGGAGAGGTATGTACAAAAGGGTATTTTAGGGTTTCATAAAATCCCATGGCTTCAAACCATGCCTCTAATCTAATGGATAAAAGATTAATTCACAAATTTTTCAGAAAAAACGCGCGTCCTCTCCGACTTTCGCTATAACGCGCGCGTTCTCGCGCACCGCCTGCGCGAGCAGCACCGTTGCGCCTCAGTTCAACTTCTCGGCGACGTCGTCCAAATCGGGCTCAACACGAATTCTGGTTGTCGTGCCGTTGGTCTACATTGTGCTCAATTCGCCATTTTACATGTTTCGCATTATCGACACAATTGCGTTGAATCTCTTTCAATGTAAGACATTTTCCATTGAGGGCGGACTCAACAATCCGTGGATTCTGTTTCTCTACAACGCGGCTCACTATCTCTATTATGTGAATTTCGCCTGCGATTTTGCCGTCTACGCCATTTCCAGGTAAATCTCTTTTTCGGAGTGAGGCGATATTTTCTAGTACGCTAATTTCAGTCGTATAACAACGCGTTTTTAAATTCCTTATTCTTTTTTTAATAATGATTCCGGTTTTTTTAGCAAAAACTTTCGACGCACCGTAGTGATTGTCTGGCGTCGACTGTTGTACAACCGATGGTCGAATCAAACCGATTGTTTGGAGTCGATGGCACGCGGCAGTTATCGCTACGCGTGCGTGCGCGGCTCGGCGGTTAGCTGCGCTAATGTTAATGGTGGCGCTGGTAGTTATGGTAACTTTGCCTCCAGAGAGACGAGTAAAATTAGACTCAACTCCAACGAGCCGAATTCGGTAACGTCGAACAGTCAGGCCAACGGTTCCATAGCTTCGACGGCGCTTCATAACGATATGGCAATTGCGGTGCAAGGCTATCAGGAGCCGGTTGCATCGCATATAACCATTGTAAGCTTATCACATCCTCCCGCCGGCTCACAGTCCGAGATTAACGTAAAATTGTCAGTGGCTGTTAAAACCCGAGATAAATCCTCATCCATTCAACTCAAACGATGGCAACGCGAACTTTAAAGGTTCCCCCCCCCCTTCCTCCAATATTAACTGGTTTGTCCATTCCCATAAGTGCTTTCAAATATTTTCTTAGCCCTAATTTATTTTTCCTAGAAAATTTTAATAATTTTTTGAGGGCATTTGAAAGAATTTTTTTTGTTGCATTTTTCAAATTTTTACACGGGTACAAAAATGAACTTGTCATATTAGCGCGAAGCAAATGAATGTAATTATTTGAATAAAAAATAATAAATGAAATACTAATGATGATGAATATGAATTAAAATGAAATTTTATTCGGACTTTTTCGCTGGAAAAAAGAAATTTTATAAAATAAATGTTTAGAGGAAAAATTTTTGAAAATTATTTGATATAAAATTTATTATTGCACACGTTTGCAAACGTAGCGCCGATTGCTACCGATTTTGCGTATCACATCTCTATAAATGGCTTCGGCTCTATAAGTGGCTCCGAGTCATTTGGAGCCATATCTTAATGAATTTCCTGGAAAAATATAGAAATATCATTGAAGTGTCTGACTTCTCTGACCGGTTGGCGAAGCCCATCGCCGATTTTCGGCCAATGCACGTCGGGTTATATAAGCGAAAAATTCAACCCCATCCCCAGCAATCAATCGTGGTTGTGTTCACTATTGCATGATTTCTATTCCGGTTTGACTCGGCCAAGCTAGAGTTAAGTCAATACCAGTGTTTGTGGTTCACTGGACCCTCTGGGCACCATTCCCAGTGGCCTCTTCGGAGGTTCGGTACGTCCCACAGCTAACTGAGTCAGCCGGATGAGAAAGTATTGTGATGGTGCACAACTATGAATCCACATGACACAACGAACCCGCAATTACGCCGGTGTGCGGAATGCGAATTGTTGGCTTGCTTAGCCGATCCGCTCTCTTTCGATGAGTCCCATTGCCCATATATCGCGGCATAGTCGAATCGGAGATTGAGCAATGATCCCGGCCGCACCAACCTTTTGCCATTTTTACCAATTTAGAAAAAATTTTTTAAAATTTTCTAAAAGACATTAGAAGAAGTCTAAAAACTCAACCAGTATTATAACTTAGCACCCGAAATTAGGGTAACTTTCTAATAGGGCCGAGTGAAACGAAACAGTTAAAATAAACAAATATGTATTATCCTATTCAATTTCCATTTTTACAGCACCCCATTAGCTTTCTAGTAGTTTAGAATTGATTCAAAATGCGCGCTATCATTTTGTCGAATTGTCAATAATTTAAATGATAATTTTAGAAATTAAAAATTTTTGGGCTGAGAAAAATTTATCATTTCCTTCCAGAATTTAGTTTTCAATGCATTTTGCATATAACTGCGTATCTTTTAAATCATAAATTTGAGAAAAATTATCTAGAAAATTATTAGCTTTGAATGAATAAGCGAAATTGCAATCTTTTTTGTTTCTGATTTTTCTTTTAAATCGGAATCGTTTTTCTTGCATATGTTTTTAAATTTTTTTTTACTTTTCGCTCAATCCTTAATAAAAAAAAACAATATTTTGAAAATCGAATTTATATAATAATTAAATGCTTCTAAAATTATGAGCCTAGAAAATATTTTTTGACTTTAATTATATTATAACTAACTTATAACTAATTTATAACTAATAAGCTTTTCAATATTGCTCAATATTATTAAATTTTAAGAAATTATGAATCGGATCACCAGCTCTTTTCGCACAAATTTACTCATACGATTTATATCCAAAAATCAGCTGAGCACTACTCTTCCGTTGCTTGAGATTGACCATGATGAGGAGATGAAAAAGAAGATCGAGCGTACCACACGTGCTACAAAGCTGGGATGCCTTTTTGTTTTTGGCGGAATTTCTGTCGGCTTTTTGTGGTTTTGTGTCACGAATGGTAGGGCGAAACGTGATGAATACGGTCAACTGGTTCAGGATGAATACACCGGCAATTGGATGGCGCCTTTCTACCGAATCACCAACGCGTTGTACTCGTGGAAGAAGGTTGGTTTTTGACATAAAACGATTTTATATACAATTGCTAGAAATTATTTTTGATACACGCATTTAGTATATGGTAGAGCCGTGTCGCGAGAAATTACTACCTGATCCCGTAAAGCTGCCATATCATCAACCGAAATACACAATTGTGATGGAGATGAAAAACGTTCTAGTTAATCCGGAATGGACGGTTTGTTCTTTCATTTCTCTAAAGCTTATGTTTAAAACGTATTGGTTTTAAATGTAAATATATTAGCTCGTATTTTATTGTATATTTGTATTAATCCAAGTTTCAGTATAAGACCGGTTATCGCTTCAAGAAGCGTCCTGCCGTTGAGTATTTCATCGACACAGTCGGCTACCCTCTGTTCGAGCTTGTCATCTACACGTCCGAGTCGGCGATGACCGCGCCGGCCATTGTCGAATCACTGGATCCGAAGCATAAGATTCCCTTTCGGCTGTATCGCGAGTGTAACAAATTTGTGAACGGACATTATGTTAAGGTTAATTTTATAAATTTATCTCATTGCCTTTATATTTTTCAAATTGATAATGATAATTACTTTTTCAAATTCACTTTTGTCGATTTTTTTCAGGATCTATCCCGATTGAATCGAGATCTTAGCAAGGTAATTTACATCGATTATGATCCCGCCTCTTTCAAGCTTAATCCTGAAAACGTGTTGCGTATACGAAAATGGGAAGGCGACATGAACGATACGGCTTTAGTGGATTTGGCTGAATTGCTTAAAGGTAATTTTTATTGTTTAAAATAACCCTTATATCCATAATTTCGGCGTATAACTCGCGGCTAATTGAATAACATTTGTCATTATTATCTATTGAATCATACATTTTATGCAGTGCTGAATTTTGATTCCTTAAATGACTTCGGGTCGATGGGTTATCTAGAAGTTATGATGATACTTAATAACTTCCAAATTCGAGTCGTTTAACCATTTTATATTTTAAATGACTCGGAGTCTAATTCCAGCACTGATTTGATTCAATTCTTAGACTCATTTTTTTTTGCAGTCATCTACCTCAGCGACGTGGAAGACGTTCGGCCAATTCTCCAATACTACAGCCAATTCGATGATCCGGCCGCCGAATTTCGACGCCGTGCTTCAATGCTCGCCGAGCAGGAAAAGAAGGTTGGAGAAAGAGAATTTACATTGAATATAATAAATCGATTAATAAGAATGAGTAATTAGTGACTTAAACAATTTTTAAAAAACATTTTTTTAGTCTACTGAGACAAAACAAAACGAATCTTCGGAACAGCTGAGACGTCTCGGCGCGAGACGCTTTTTTGGCGAGAGTCAATTCATATAGCATCGGTCATATTTCATTCCGTTTTGGGCACCTCATTTTACTCCAACAATAATAAATTTTTTCTTGTTATTATATGAGAGGAGAAATAATAATAAAAAATTTTTTTTATTAATTTCAATATAGATAATTTTGTGAATTTTTCAGAGGAATTCCTCGTTGAATATTTATATTTTTTGTTGTGCCTCACAATTCCAATAAATTTTTTCTATTAATTTATTTTACTCATTTCTCCAAGCTTTTTATATTTATTTATATTCAGCTTTTTCTCGCTTATTTTTAATAAAAAAAACATTAAAATAGATTGGATGAAAAAAGTTCTTCGACAAAATCGAATAGATTTCCTAATATTTTTGTTAAAGAACTTTTCGTCACCAGTCTATTCATCAGCTAAACAAATTCATTCATATTTGTTTAAAGCCGGACATGTTACGCTGTGAACTGAAAGTTCTTCAATAAAAAAAATACCTCAAAATATACTTTCCTTTATCGAAAAACTTTCTCTCTTCATTCTTCTCAGCCTAATACGTATCCAGACAACTTGATTCATTTTTTCGTTGTTTCACAAAAAATATTCCCTTTTTTATTTTCTTTTTTATTAATGGTATAAAACGAATTTAGCGACCCAATGAACAAATATACAATACGTATCTAATAATATCTAATAATAAAAGCTCTAATACTCTCTTGTGTATCTAATAATAAAAGCTCTAATACTCTCTTGTGCCAATTCCAGTGAAATGCTTATCGGATCAAATCAATTTTTGTATTACAAGGACTTCCTTCAAAATCATTTTTTAAAATTTTTAGCCAAATTTTATTTTCATTTTCTTTTCCTTTTCCTCGATGACATTAGTTTAAAGCAGGGTTGCCAGATGTTCTTTTTAAAAAGATTTGTTCTTTTTTTGAGGGGATCTGTTCTTTTTTATTTTTTGTTCTTTTTTTCCATTTTTTGTTCTTTTTTTCCATGAAGAATGGCTCTCTTAGACACAGAATCAGGAGTTCCGAGAAGTATTAATTGTTGAGAGAATAAAGAATCTGACCCGAAAAGTTAACGAAATAGACCAATTCAGATATTTTTAGAAAAATCTTTTTTGTTGTTGAAAATTATCAATAAAATATTTTTTTCGTGCCCAGCGTTCTTTTTTATTTTATTTTCATCTGGCAACTCTGGTTTAAAGGAACTTGAGTATGAGCGTGCTATTGATATTCTTAACCTACAATTCATAGTTTTAAAATTAGTTTAAAAATTTTTTTTTGCTCAATTTATTCTTTTTTCTAGATTTGGTCTTTCTTTTGATATTTTTCAAACACTTTTTCACTCATATTTAATACATAATGTATATTAATAAAAGGTAGCCGATGATCGGTGGTCGTGCTGTTATTCGTGCATGCAGTGAGCGAAATTTCCTCAACGTTTCACGTGAAAGAGACTCGCGACAAGCGCATTGTTCGCGTTTCGCATTTATATTAATGGTCGTACTCTCGTGCGGCGCCACCAACGAAGCCATGGTTCCATGGAAGGCGGAGAAGGTATGTACATGTGTTATAGCTTAAGATTAAACTCATTTGGCCGAACAAGATTGAATTTTTTTGATCAACATTAGACTTGATTAAATTTAGCTAGATAATATTGATTTTGCTTTAATTTTGCTAAGCGCCAGAAATCAATCAACTACGATCTTGCCAAACATTTAAAGGATCAAAAATTATCTGAAATATATGGAATGGCATTTAGCGGCCCGTTGAACTCATGCCGATGAGCGTGCAGGATGTCCTAACCTTTGCGAATCAGACCAGCATCGAGGACATTCGAACGCTATTAGAGCCAATTCTCGTCGAGCGGCTCGTCGACACGAGTGCCCATCAACAAGTTGGAGAGGTTCAAATTTTTAATTGACTTGCATTAATAATAATAATAGAGTTCTTTAAGTATTATCGGATTATCAAATCTTTTAAATCTGATTATCGGATCTTTGTATTATCGGATCTTTTTAATATTTTTTTCGTTGGTTATTAAATTTATGATTTTCAATTAGTGACTTAATTCTCACTTCGAATCATTAACGACTATTTCTTTTGAATCTGGAAGTCATTTACGAGTCATTATGAGGCATCATGACTCTTAAATACCCGTCGGAGTCATTTAAGAAGTAGTCGGAGCCGTTTAAGAAACGGACTGTTTTCAACATTGTTTTTAGTATCTCAAACAAACGTTGGAAGCTTATGGATTCACTACGAAATGGGACGAACATTATGATAACGCGCCTCCACCATTCGGACGGAAAAAATTCCGAAATCTAATCGCCACGTTTGATCGTAATAATAACGTGCCACGACGACTCGTTCTCGCCTGTCACTATGATTCAAAATATATAAAAGGGTAGGGAATCGGAATTTTTTTTATTATTATTAATCAAATCGTAGTTGAAACAAACGTTTTGCTTTTATTTTTTAACATTTGGGACTGTGTATATGAACTTGCTTAACGCGGAATAATTATTAAAAATTTACTTGATCTAATGTTTCAAATTAATTTATAGAATAGTATTCAAAGCGGCCACCGACTCAGCTCTACCATGCGCGTTGCTTTTGGATTTGGCGCGAACTATGAGTCCGGTTTTGAAGAAGCGTTTTCATCAGGTTGGCCATTAAAGGACGCATGCACTTCAATATGCATTTTCTGACAACATTTTTTGACGCCAAAATGGCGGAAATTTAAAAATATTTATGAGAAATTTTTTTTTGCTATTTTTCCTGTTTTTTATTTTTTCATCATCATTTGGTTCTTCGTTCAAGTCTATGTTGCGAAACTCTTCGAAAACCTCAATGGTATCATCAACAATGTGCTTGATCGAGTGTTTCCAAATATACTGGACTAAATCATATAAAATATAATAAAATAAAAAACAGGCAAAATAGCAAAAAAAAATTTTTTCATAAATATTTTTAAATTTCCGCCATTTTGGCGTCAAAAAATGTTGTCAGAAAATGCATATTGAAGGGCATGCCACGGCGAATAATATTGCAAATTTTTGACAGAATATATCATAATCGAGCGCAAATTTGAAAATATTTCGAATGTTTAAAAGATTACATTTCAAAAATGTTCTTATAATTCTCATGTGTAATGAAACCGTTTATTCATTTAAAATCACTTTTTATTTATAATATAAATGATAAAAAAAAACGAAGCGACAACTCGAGAATCGGCTTGAGGGCAAAACCAATTCAAAAAATGATAAATTTGACATCAACCTGCTCTTCGCGTATTAACTTTTTTTCTAGCGTATTAATCAATTCCAGATTGCACCAGGAGATAGAGAATTTAACGGGGAACAAGAATGCCCAGGCTTATTTGAAAATTCCGAAAATTGATTGAGCTCTACCTATTTATTCTACATATTTTTTAGGTACGAAAAAAGTATGCGTTTCAGAAGAAACAAAAAATAAAGTGAAAATTAACATTTATGTATTATAAGCCAGTAGTCATTCGATTCGTAAGAAAATGCGCTATTTTTTGTGTATATTTGCATTCAATAACAAATAACTTTACTGTTATTATTTTACCGCAAACAAATTTTGTCAAATTTCAAATCCTATTTAATGTAATATTACATTTTTTAAATATAGGCGAAATGCCAAAAATTTTTAACTGTATTTTTAACTGCATTTAACTGTATAATTATATAGCTAAATTTTTTTGCAATTTTATTCGCCGTGCATGCGTCCTTTAAAAGGGCATTTATTATCGATTGGAGTATACTGTCTTTTATGTTTTGTAAAATTGTTTAAAAAATGAAAAATTGGCATTCGGTTAATAGCTTTTTTTTAAATTTTTAAATTCATTCACCATTATGTTATATTTAATATTACCATTATGTTATATTAATATTTAATGGCATTACTTATAAATTAAATGAAATAAGGGGTTTATTAATTAAGATTAAAAATTCATAAAAACTATTATAAAAATTATTTTTTACTGGATTATTTAAAAAAAGATCAACAATTAAAAAGCCTAATTTTTTAGGATATAACTCTCCAATTGATCTTTCTCGATGGCGAAGAGGCATTCCTCGAATGGACAGATTCGGACTCGATATATGGCGCGCGGCATTTGGCTAAACAATGGGCCAATTACTGGTATCCCACCACTGACGGTTCCAGTTTTGATCTCTCTAAGGAGATTGATCGCATAGTAAGGAAATTTGAAACGATTTCGTCTTGTTTAGTTCTTTGTTGGACTAATATGTTTTATTAGAATATGAATCTTAATTATTGTTGTGTATATATTATTAGGACGCATTTGTTTTATTGGATTTGCTCGGCTCAAATGATCCGCCACCGAAAATTTACAGCGCCGACGGTCACAACACGGAAGAACTCTTTCAGAATTTACCGAAAATTGGTTAAATTTAATTTTTTTTTGAATTTAGCTTTTATTTTAAAGTTAAATTCAAAGCTTTGTATATGTAGAAAAGCAATTACGGGACTTGGGTATGCTAAAGAATAATATCGAGCCAATCTTTCAATACGGAGTCTATCATTTTGAAATACAGGACGATCATATCCCATTTCTGAAAGAAGGTTATTTTTTTATTTCCTAATTGAATTATGCAATGTTTTTGTGCGTCTCGTACGGTCATTCGAACAATCTTTGAATTTTAATTGACCCCTTCACTCGGTTACAATTGAAAAATCACTTTTGTTCGTATGTTTTGTCTGGTCAATACTGTCATTTAACTAGCTGTATAATACATGAACATGGGATAAATTAGAAATTTGTTTATATTATATATTTGTTTTTTTTTTGTAGGCGTGCCGATTATGCACCTAATCCCAGTGCCATTTCCCCGCGTTTGGCACACGGCCGGCGACGACGAAAACGCGCTCAATAACGACGTCATCCACAATTTGGCTACGATATTACGGATTTTTGTGGCACGCTATTTCGGCGTACAACCCCGTTATCAAAAGCAGATATGAAAGGCTTGGCTCTTGTATCTTGTAAAAAATAGTGTAAATTTACTAATTAGTTTGTTCTTGCATTTTCTTCAAAGCATAAATATTATTTTTATTGTTGCAAATAAAATTATTCGAAATAAATCTTTTTTTTCAATAAATAAGATAATTATATCACAGTTTACTTACTGAATAATATAATGGTAATTATAATGAGTCACATAGACATTACATATTATGAATTTATGAAAAATACTCGTAAAATTTATGAAAAACAAAGGCATATGCACAAAATAAAAAGTTAAATGTTTTCTCATTATCATGATAATCAATCGTTCTCACTGACGTGATTTCGCTGCAAAACGTCTCGTTCAAAGTGCTCGCTGGTTATTTGGCCCAGCAGTCGTTCGCAGTTCGGATTGAAGACGGAGTAGGCGGACATTTCGCCCTCTTTTCGTACGCCCAAATTCAGGAACATTAGCAGAAAAAGTGAGGCGATAAAATAGACGAGTCCGAATTCCAGCTTTGCGAATAGAATCTGCCCGGTCAGCCAAATGCACAGCGTGACCGTCCAGCACTGAATGGGAAAAGCGGCGTGAAAATTGCGCCATTTTCGAAGCGGATAGCAATTGAGTAAATCAATAGCGAGGTAGTCGTAAAAGCGCAAATGGACGTGGTTGACTTCGTCTGGTTTTGCTTCGGTCTCATTTGCCGAATCATCTGCTTTCTCAACTGGCTTCGGTTCGGTTTCGTTCACATGTTGACTTGATTGCTCTTTGATCCGACGATATTCGAGAAGTCGTTTACGAACGTCATGCATTTACGGAAATATTCTAAAAACATAAATTGTTAACGCTAATTGATTTGCATGTATCAATGTGGAGAAATATGAATATGTACATATTGCGTAGTCAGAAATTCTATCTATGTATATAGAATTTTTAGTTCATAGCTTTTTCTGTTCATAATTTTTATAAAGCATACAAAAATCTTTTAGCCTAGGGCAGATAAAAAAAGCTAAAAAATTAAATTTTTCAAGCAAAAATAAAATTTGAAAAATTATAATTTACAAAACGCCAAAACGCGGCAAATTTTGGAATATAAAATGACATAAATTTTTATTTTCCTTTTTGCTCTTTGTAAGCTATCGGATCAACGGGTCTTTGAGATGATTTCGATCGCGAGATGAGAGGAAACTATTTATTTGGAATATACTTTACCATCTCATTTTCTCGCTTTCTAAAACTTTAAAAATTTACCTTCCACCTGTAAATTTTTCGTTTTTTCTATAGTGAAATTCGAGAATTCTTGAACTATTTGAGGAGAAAAAGGGCTAGATAGAAATGGCATGATTCATATTTCAACAGAATTTTGTGAATTTGGGAACTTGATTTTAAAAATCAAGGGCTTTTTCGGATATTTTGTCTATTTTGGACTCATTAAGTATGAACATTAGGAGAGATTTTTATATTATATCTATGTTGTATTTTTTAATAGAATTTATAAAATGTTTTTTGTTAAGGATAATGAGCAATAAAGACATACAGAAATCTTTGATCAGTATTGTTGGAATGGAGATTTCGGACGAGAGTGACACCACAGCGTTGGAGGACGATAATAAAAGTGAAGCCGTGTCGGAATTCACTCTACGGGCGGCGAATAAAAAATTTTTTTCCGGGTCTTTCGAGATTCCCAACATATCTGACACCGCCAAAGCGGTAAAGCGTAGAGGGGTACCAAAAGGAACAAAGCGTGTAAAAAAGCAACTACCTGTGGCCGCCGTACGGCCGCAGCGACAGCGTCGACCGGTGGTGATTTTTGATCACATGGAACTTCCAATCGTACAACGTCAACCATATGCGACCAAGCCGAAATTGATGGAAGTAATTAGAAAAAGGCGGTATAAGTTGGTAAATGTGAATAACATTGACGCGAGGGTGATGGAAAATTCGAATGTGACTGAAAAGCTTCCAGCGGTTGAGTCCGATTCAGCAGCGGCAGAGATACACGAAAATGAAAACTTGAAAAAACTCGTCGAGTTGCACAAATTGGAGGAGCGGTATCTTTGCTCTTTATTCGAATCATCGGGCGGTAGTGAAACAAATGGCACTTCGGAAAGCGTGACTCAAAACGGTAAGTTTGTTTGCGGGGAGGGGGGAGAGGGGAGGGGGAGAAGGGGGGGGGGGGGGAGGAGGGGGAATAAACGATAAATAAAAAAATTTTGCGTAGTTAAATACAGGGTGGCCCAAATTGGCGCCGGGATTTGTTTTTGTTATAACTTTTTTATTTTTCGACCAAACTGCCTAATTTTTTTTTATTTGATACCCGAGAATCCCCCATTTTGTGTGGTACCATATTTGTGCATTAAGTTTTATGTTAAGCGTATGCAATAATTGTTTTAAAATTTGTGTGATTTTCAGAAATGGAGTATACTGTTGAACAAAAAGTCTGGTGTGTTGTTTGGTATGGAATGTCTGGATCGCCTACAACCGTTCAGCGCGAGTATCGCAAGAAATTTGGGCGTAGTGCTCACCTTCCCAATGACAAATCTATTCGACAATGGTTCGACAAAATCATGGACACAGGAAGTGTGAACAACAATTTTTCCTGTGGGGCTGGATTAAGAGTCAAATCTACCGCACCCAGCCGACCGATCTCGACGACCTCCAGTCGAGAATTCAGCAGGCGTTTGATAATCTGCCGCAGGACATGATTGACCGCTCCATCGACTCATATGAACGTCGTATCGAGATGTGTATTGAAGTGGACGGACGAAGCGTCGAAATCAATTTCGGAAATTGAAACATTTTTATTGTTGTTTTTTTTTGTTGTCATTTTAATAAATTTTGTTGTTATGTTTGATACCACACAAAATGGGGGATTCTCGGGTATCAAATAAAAAAAAATTAGGCAATTTGGTCGAAAAATAAAAAAGTTATAACAAAAACAAATCCCGGCTCCAATTTGGGCCACACTGTACATAGTTTATTCTATATCTTTTCAAACATTTTTTTTTTTTTGAAGTGATATATGGTTTATGGAAATTTATAATTATAACACAATTTTAACCGCCTTCCAGTAATGCGGTAGAAGTTTTTATTTTTTTATTCACCTGTTTTAGTGGAAAATAAAGTTATTACGGAAGTAGTTGACGGCAATATTTCCGAGGAATCGATTAAGGAAAACGTTATGCCGGCAAAAAATGGCGTTTCAATTTTCACAAGTAAGACTTATTATTATTGTTTTTTTTTTGCAAATTTAATTTTATGAGATTTTAATATATTATTATTGATATACTTTTTTATTCTTTTGCAGAGTTGAACGCTATGGACAAAGTGAAAGTGCCGCAAAAACGAGGCCCAAAGCCACGAAAAGCGGAATTGTCCGCTCCGTCGTTGACGAAGGCAGCGCGAAAAGCGAATGGCGACGACGCGCCGTCGACGCCGTTGAGCTCAACGCCATTGTCGATGGCCGCTGTGAACAATGATGCGACGCCGCCCGCTGGCATTTTGCGCAAGCCGGATTCGCCGTTTCGTCTCGGCGTTCGACGCGTTCACTTTGACTTATTCACTACCGAAACTAATGACAACGGCAATAATAGAACAAACGGCGACATTGTCGATAACAATAATAACAGTAACAATAATTCCGCTTTGCGTCAGCTTCAAAGGTCGGCAAGCTTTTCGCCGAGCCGAATTTTCATTAAAAGCTCGCCGAAAAGTCCCATTTGGTCGCATTTTTCCCACTCGTTTAGTCGCACGACAACGACGGTGGTGCCAAACGCGTCTGGCACTGGCGGCGCGCGCTCTTCCGCCATGTCGTCGGCGTTGTCGAAACGTCGTGCGGCGACGGCCGCGTCGGCGTCGGTCGTCTCTATGGCCGAGTTGACGGCGATGATTTCGGGCGGCGGAGAAAGTGCTGAGAATGAATTGACGCACGAAATCACGACAAAGAATAGCGGGGTTGAGCATAATGATGACGAGTCAACTTCGGCGCCGGCGATGAAGCGTTTTGCGTCGGCCGCTGGCGTCGGCGAGTCATGCGCGAATTCGCATAGGTTTGATTGATTTTAACAAGATGTCGGTGCAAAAACTCGACCCCCACTTGACTTTGAGTCAGTTTAGAAGATAAAATAATCAAGCGTCTTTTTTATTCCAATTTGGGAGGCATTTAAAAGGGATTAAGAGGTTAATTATAAATCATTCACCTATCAGAAGTCATTTAAGGAGTTAGTTGTCTAGAAGTTAGGTCTCTTTTAGTATACATAAAATTGCACGAAATTTGTGGACGGTAAAAAATTTTCGCGCCCCATAATTCTGCGCGATACGTCAAACAAAATCCTGAAACGAGACCATTCCGAAACTGTTTTTATTTTTAAAATCGATTCAGAAACAAAAAAAGTTATTCAAGTTTAAAAAAAAAAAACTTTTTGGTGGGACACTTTGTGCTTAAAATTGCACTTTCTTGAAGTAATTTCGAATTGACTAAGAAAATAAATGTTATTAGGAGTCATAAGAAGAAAATTCGAAGTATGTGATCAGGGTCCGTGTAGCTCAGTCGGTAGAGCAGCGCTCCGGTTAAGCGTTGGTCGCAGGTTCAAGTCCTGTCACATTTTTTCACATACACAACAATAAAGCTTTTGCTTTCTAGCACAATTGCAACGAGTTCAACTTCAAATACGGCCGCGATAATGGAAATGGAGGTGGACGAGGCGCTTCCGCCGGTTTCGCCTCCTAGGTCCTCGTCATCTTCAGCCGAGTCTTCTTCTTCGTCGCAGTTGACAAAAACAACAACGACGACAATTGAACAAGTGACTGCGACATCATCGGAGTCGAGCTCCGTCGGAGAATGTGGCCCGTCTACGACCATCTCTAAGACGGCAATTGATAACGCTGATGACAATATTGTTGATACGAATGATGGCGACGTGGCCAGGGAAGTGGTGAAAAAGTTGCGTGAATTTGGCGCGTTTTTCACAGCCGTCCGCCTCGGCGACTGGACGCCGGAGGCGAGCCGCGAGACGCTCAATTTGGTCGCCAAAATGGTGCTACGCGTCAACGAGCAAAATAATAACGGCAACGTCGATTAGAAAGCTGAACAAAGTACCAATGACTAGTGCTTTTGTTCTCCAAAGGCATTTTAATCGAAATTTGAATAAATGGAAAAATTTGTCATTGCATTTAGTGGAACCATAATAAATGGGTTAGGATCTAAATTTCGGACTCGATTCGTATTGGTTTCGATGCGGAATTTTCCGCTGTATCGAATGGCATGTAAGTGATCTCGTTGGAAAAATCGTAATCGGTCCTAAACCCAATGTCAGCCAAAATTATTCATTCTATTCAAATTTTTGAAGGCTAATTTTAGAAATTTCCTCTTTTTCTCTTGTTATAATTTTCCTTGTTATAATTCTCCATCTCACATTTGCTTTAAATTTTACCTCTTTTGTTTGTTTGTTTGTTTTCTTTCATTTCTGTTTTGCTTTCGGACTCGGATTAAGCTAATTCTACCGCTCAGTGCTAGGACTTGATTTCTTGTGAATAACTCCGCATTTGGTGAGTCATTTAGGAATCATAATAATTTCTTAATAATCTATAAATAACCCCAAAAAAATGTAAAGAATGGCTCGCACATTGATAACGAAAAAAGAGGCGTTTATCCCAGTGTATTTCTTTTTAAATGATACTTGTAGTCAAATCGAGTCACAGCACTGCTTATCCTGATATTTGAATTGTTTATTTACACGTTGGCGACAATATGAATCACCGATAATTCACAATTTGTACCCACATAAACAAATTTCGAGAAAGTATCGAAAAAATTAGAAACTCCGTTGATAAAAAAAACCCCATTATAAAAGTGAACCAAAAACAATGGGCCAATGGTGAATCATTGGTGATTCACAAAAAAATAAATCGTCTCACGAAATTCTTTTTTTTAAAAAGCATTGTCATCAACGTGTTAAGAAAAATTTTGAGATTTAAAAATGCCGGTTATTTTTCTCAATTTCTTTTCTTCTTGTTCTTGTAGTCATTGCCGAAAAAATTTTTTAAAAAAAAAACCTATTTTTTGAAAGGATTCGAAAGGATTTTTCTTATCTTTGGCTGAAATACAAGTCGGGAAATTAAATTTTTAAGGAACGAATAACAGGGCTGCGATTTGTCTCATTAAATGACTCATGGCCCATTTAATGAGCCATTAGCCGATTGAGCCATGGTTCATTTCTTAAAGCTTGGATGAAAATAATTTATTTTTTAAGTAGCGATTAGCTAAGAACTTTATTAGTTTAAAAGTGAAAAATAATAAATTTGTAATTTTGGAATAAATATATAACAGCCTAAAAATTGTTGGAATGACTCATGTGAGCCGTTTATGCTCAAATCACAGCTCTGGTTTAAGTTTAAATGAAGCTATTTTTTTTTGATTTTTATAAAAAAAAAACTTATTAGTTTAGAAATTTAAAAATAATAAATTTGTAATTTTGGAATAAATATATAACAGCCTAGAAATTGTTGAAATGACTCATGTGAGCCGTTTATGCTCAAATCACAGCTCTGGTTTAAGTTTAAGTAAAGCTATTTTTTTGAGTTTTATATAAAAAAAACTTTAGCACTTGAAAATTCGTATTTTTTTTCAGCCAAACCCTCGATATTCGTTTTTTGACATTTGAATAAGGCTCTAGGTTGAAATTGAAATTGTTTTACTTTCGCTCGGTCAAAATTGTTCCAAATTCTTAAAAAATGTATTCCCTTGGAGAAATTTTATGTTTTGTTTTTTTTTGTGATAATTATAAGTATTTTATGCCCGTACAAACAAAAAATAAATTGCATATTATTATTGGCTTTTCAAAAATTTTATCAATTTTTTGTCGATCACCCATCTCGACAATTTGTTCGGATTATTTTTGTATTGTTCCATTTATTGGTAAACAGAGCTGATTAAGCTGATTGGACAAGAATTAGAAAAAATTTTTTCTAAAGTTTATTAACAAATAAGATCGAAATAGAACGCGTTAACAAAAAAATGGAAGTGGACGCGGACTTCATGGAGATTGGCGCCACGCCGCCGATGAAGCCGATTCTCGCCGAGAACGTCGCGCTATCCGGCCGACTCGACGCGCCAGCCGACGCGGACATTAGCATTCCGGGCGCGGTGGTCAGCGCCACGCAGGGCTTCATGCGCGGTCACGGCACGTTCACACGCGATAACGTGCTTCACGCGTCCGTCGGCGGAATTATTGAACAGGTTGTTTGTTTTTTTTTTTGGTTTCACAAATTTGATATAATTTATGAAATTAATTCCGCAGGTGAACAAGCTAATTCGCGTCAAGCCAGTCAAGTGCCGCTATCATGGCGAGATCGGCGACGTCGTCGTGGGACGCATCGTTGAGGTGCAGCAAAAGCGCTGGAAAGTGGAAACGGGAGCGCGACTACACAGCGTTCTTCTGCTCGCCAGCGTTAACTTGCCCGGCGGCGAACTTCGCCGCAAATCCATTGAGGACGAGTTGACCATGCGCGAATATTTGCGCGAAGGCGATTTGGTATAGGCTTAGGCTTTTTAATTAATTGTTCTCATTCGTTGGAGATACATTTTATTTTTTGCTAGTTCTTGAGTATAATATGTGTTTTGAGTATAATATGTGTCTTATTTGTCGTGAAGCTTTTATCAATTTCGCAAAGTGGAACCAATTGAAACCAATTGGCTTGTATTAATGAATATTACTCATTAATCAATTTCATATAGGTAAGTGCCGAAGTGCAAACGTGCTTTCAAGATGGCGCACTTTCGTTACATACGCGCAATTTGCGCTACGGCAAGCTCGGCCAGGGCGTGCTCGTCCGCGTTCCGTCGCATCTCATCAAACGACGAAAAACGCATTTTTGCAATTTGCCATTCGGCGCGTCGGTGATTCTCGGCTGCAACGGCTACGTGTGGATCACGCGCTATATTGCCGAGGAACACGGCTTAACCGGCGGCTATACAGAAGACTTACAGGTATATACGTTAATTAATGGCTTATGAGTCGATTTAAGTTAACAAAACGACATTTGAAGCCTCAAATTTTCCCTGGTTTTCTTATAGAGCGTCCCGCTGGAAATGCGCCACGTGATCGCGCGTGTGGCGAACGTCATACGAATTATTGCAGAGAATTCCATACCGCTCTTTGACACGACAATAATCCACGCTTACAACGCGTCGACGCCGTACGCGACGAAGCATTTGATGCGGGCGGAGGTGGCAAACGAAATCGCCGCTGAGGTACACGCCCAATGTCGGATGGACAAAGATGAAATTTGATACATTAACCCACATTCCCCTAAAGGCATATTTATCCTCCACATATTAAATTTGTGTAAAATTGTTTGTTGAATTTGAAGACGATGACGTGTGTTATTTTTGTAATAAAATTTTATACTTTATTTGCAAAAAATTTTGTTTGAAAATTATTACAAAATCAGAAATACTTGGCTGTATAAAAATATAATGTCCAATATTATTTATTTTTTAATTTTTTAATAGAAATTTGTCTAAGCCTAATGTCTAGTCGGCACTTCTTTAGTTTGGCTTAATTTTGAAGAGTTGGTAAAGTAAAATAATGCCTAGAATGCATCTCCAATATTTTTGACGTTTAGAGAAAAGAAATGAAGAACTTCTGGGAATTGGCTCTTTAAATGATCCCAAATCGGCCAGTCATTTAAGAATTATGCCAATTCTTAGTGACTCCCAAATTCGTAATACATAGAAAATTTCACTTTTGCCTTGAAAAATAATTCCTTTCTCAAATTTAAAAAATATTTAAAAAATGCTTTCATTTCGCCAAACAAACGAGAAAAGTTGACCCGCAAAAATCCAAATTTAAATTTCACCGTTGCGAGTGTGTGGAAAAAATAAATTTTCGCCGGAGTTTTTCTCCGCCACTTTTTTACGCCACTTTTTGGAATGAATCCGAAGGGCTGGTCGCATTTTTTTTTGTTTTTCCGATCGCTTCCAGATGGTTCTTCATTTCCCATTTATACTTATTATTACTCGGAATGATATGTTGCTTAGCTTGCAATGAATTCACGTATTTATACAAGCAATTTATGTGAATAATGCTGTTAGTAATTGATCTAACTATGCTTGATTTTTTAAAAGCATGTAAAAAATTGAGCTCAATAAATACTTGTTAAACATTTGGGAGACTCTGAATTGTTCAGGAAATTGAGAAGTATTTATAATCAGCTTTTGTCTCATTCTTTTATAAGCCTTTAAAACCACCACGTCCCAGCATGTCACTTCTCAAATGTACATGGCGTAAGTATTTGCTGTTTTTATGGACATTTCTTACCTCTTACAGTCACGTTTTTTTCCTATTTTCAACTGGTTTCAAATCGTTTCCTTTGTTTCTGTACATTTGGCTGTAGTTTCTCCACTTTCACTCATTTCTTTCGTCTGCGCACTCGGCGAACGGTTCGTCGCGCAATCATTTTTAATCTAGTCCCAGCCGCAAATTTCGTCTTCGTCAACTTATGTGAAGTTCTCATATACAAATTATTACTCTTGAAATTGACTCTATCTTCTCTCTTCGCACACAACCCACTTGGTGTTCTTCTTTCCTCTCTTTACACGTATACTTCTTTATATTGTAGAGTGTGTGACGTGATAATATAATATTTCATCGGTAAGCCAGTCCATTCCGAATATATCGAATTCAAGATTCAATTACGCTTTGTTTTTGCTTTATGAGTATAATTTAGTCTTCTACTGGGCTTTTGTTGTTTTTCTAGTTTTGAGAAAAGATTTGAAAATTCTATTTCGAATGGCAAGACCCATTCAATGTATTATGAATTTTCTCCATATAATATCTTTTAAGTTTAGGCTTAAACTATCCTAAGTGTAAGCCCAAATTGTTCAATGAAGGTTTACATTGTGCAAAATTGAAGGTGGAAGTTCAGATTGTGCCGTATATATTTCGACATTGTCTTGTATTTAATTTTTTAAATTATGATTAATTATTAGCTTTATTTGTGTTAATCATTTAAATGAAATGCTTATAGAACTTAAAAATGTTGCTTCGCAAACGTAATCTCAATATCAATAATACTGACTCGAGCAAGGATGCAAGTTTGGCGGTGAAGCGAAAAAATAGCAAGTAAGTGCCATTTTTTTTTTTGAAAGCTAACTTTACTATTCTTCTAGAGCTTTACTAATTTATTTGATTGTCTTAAACTTTTCTTTTTTTTCAGTGCCAAAACCGGCCTCCAAATCTTCGAGGGTCGAAAGCCGGCCTTGGTCAAAGGCACACCGGCCGAAATCCGTATGATGACCCAGGATCCCATGCCGACGTACGACTTTGACGCGGAAAGCGAAAACGATCCGACCGCCATGGCGACGTACGCACGCGACATTTTCATTTATTACAAATATCGCGAGGTTGGTTTCAATTTTTAACATTTCTAAACATCGAACATTTTGTGTGCCTCTTAATTTTGTTTTTATTTTTGTGAAGAAGATTTGTTTTCAGCAATTCTTCAAGGTGGGCGATTATTTTCCGCGCCAGAAGAATTTTAATCGCGAGACGCGCGCTCGAATGGTTGATTGGATGGTGGAGGTGCAGGAGACCTTTGAGCTCAACCATGAGACGCTGTATTTGTCGGTGAAGTTGCTGGACATGTACCTCGACAACATGTCGAACATCGAACTGGAGCGTTTTCAATTGGCGGCCAGCGCGGCGATTTTAGTGGCGTCAAAATTTGACGTAAGTCGATATTTTTTTGGAAGAAAGAGGGAGCATGCCCTAAAATATTTTTGGCCCATCTAACGATGTGATTTATTTGTTCCAGGAGCGCATGCCGCCGTTAATCGATGACTTTGTGTACTTGTCGAATGACGTGTACACACGCGACCAAATCATTTGTATGGAGCGCGAATTATTTCAGACCGTAAAATTCGACCTAGGCGCGCCGATTTCGTACCGCTATTTGCGTCGTTATGCTCGCGTATGTGTTGTTTGATTCGCCTTTTTTTTGGATGAGCGAAAGAGAGGAAACCCCGATCTTGTGTATTATTGATTGCTGCTGTATGTGATGTGCTTCTTTTCCAGGTGACCAAGTTGGACATGCCGACATTGACATTGGCTCGCTTTATTCTCGAGACGTCTTTGATGGTCGCCGACTTTTGTCGCGTGTCGGAGTCGCTTATGGCACTCGGCTGCTACTTGCTGGCCGTACGTATGAAGAAGATTGGCGACTGGGCACGTTTATAAGAATTTATCCATCCTTTAGAGGGAGAGGAATGGGAAAAGAGGAAATTAATCAGCATTATTTAATATTGGCTTTTAAGCCATGTGTGGAATTTATCCTTATTTAAGCCATGTGTGGAATTTATCCTTATAAGAATTTATCCATCCTTTAGGAAGGGGGAGAGGAATGGGAAAAGAGGAAATTAATCAGCATTATTTAATATTGGCTTTTAAGCCATGTGTGGAATTTATCCTTATAAGAATTTATCCATCCTTTAGGAAAGGGGGAGAGGAATGGGAAAAGTGGAAATTAATCAGCATTATTTAATTATTGGCTTTTAGGCCATATGAGGTTCTCATTTTCATAAATACTTTTTTTTTTTGCTTTTTAGACACCGATCCTCCAAAAATACTCGGGCTTCACACGCGATGAAGTGGAGCCGCTCGTCACGGCGTTGAACCACATGATGTGCTGTGCGAAGCGCGAGTTTCGCGCCAGTAGCATTATCTATAATAAGTACTCACACGAGTGAGTAATCTTAATTTTTTTTTTTTTGAATTTGTGCTCTCATTTGAGTGAAAAATCAAGATCACTCGCGAAACGTGAGGTGCCCAAATGCGCAATGAGCTTTGATTGAGACTGATTTTCCCCTATTTTTTAAGGATCTTCTTCGAAGTGGCGAGCATTGCGCCGTTGCCCGACGAACTCTCGCCTCAGGCGCCGGTGGGTCCACCCGCATGCTTGCTCGAACTGTACTAACTGACTCCTTCCCTTTTTTTTCGTTATGTAACTGTTTTCTTTTCTTCTCTTCCAAATATATTTTCTTCCCCAATTGGTTTTCTTTAAAAAAAAATAAAACACCTTATTTTGTATAAAAACGACTAAATTTCGTTTGTGTTAGATTTAAAAAATAAAAGACGTTTCGCGAAGCATTACATAAAATTTCAGAAAAATCCAAAACTTTATTGAGTGAAATCAAGACGAATCGCATTCCTTCTCCATTAAACACATTCGATCATTATTTTATATCATTTCAATCCCATTCTCCCATTCTATGTTGACATTTATTTGTTCAATCTCAAATCAATAAACAATTTTAAAAATTTTAATTTAAAATGGGGAGGGGGAAAATGAAAAGAAGTAACTGCAAGAATGATCTCAGCCATATCATTTCAATCCCCCCTCCCCTTTCGTAATGGAGCTGACAAGCTGTACGCCCATTTTCAGGAGGAGGGGGTGAAAGACGCGAAAATTTTTCAATATTTTATACGGTGGGAAAACGCAAATTTTAGTCCTATATTGTCCCTATATATATTAGGGATTCTAATTTAAGCAATTCCCGGTTCTTGTGTGATATCAGACCACCAAAAAAAAAAAAAAATTTAGGTTTTCTGGCACGGAGAATTCGAATTTGATAATGGTTTTTACCGATTTTGTTGTTTTTGTCCATTTTCGAAAAATAATTTTATGAAATAATTTATAACAAACAGTAAACAAAACAACGATAAATAATTAACAACTAGATGGGCCGAAATTCGGCGATAATGAGCAATTCAAGCTCGTTACCTTTGTCAACGCGACAGGTTCTTTTACTACATCTCCAACGAACTTTCACGCCAAACGATAATGTCATTTGATGACCGTTTTCACATATCATTTCAGTCGGCAAAATGTGGTACTCTTGAAAGAAACGCACTGCTTCCTCTTCACTGTTCACTCGACGTATTAGTTGTGTAAAATTCATGTTATTACGTTAGCAAACTGAACATAAGGTTAGTTAAACATGCAAGTTGAAAATGTCAAAAACTGCAAAAAAACAACAAAATCGGTAAAAACCATTATCAAATTCGAACTCCCCGTGCCAGAAAACCTAAAAAAAATTACTAAAAAAAATTTTTTTTTTGGTGGTCCGATATCACACAAGAACCGCAAATTTTGGTCCTATATTGTCCCTATATTTAGGAGGGGGGTGCGAAAGATGAGGAAAGGGGCTGGTAATCCCCAACAGCTGAAATACGAATGTCATGTTTTGAAAATAGTATTTTATAGTTTATTTTACAATTGAAATCGCGTAATTTCTTTGGCTTAACGTGTTTATATAAAAAAAATGTTTTGCAAAAAAAATTCGTTCCGGATGAGAGGCAAAAATCATTCGATTGAACGCGAATGGGCGTGCTAGCAATGACACCTTGCCATCGCTTCCCTTAATTTAGGGAGACGGGGTAAATTATGGTTAACATTATTTTTAATTCACATTTTAGCCGAAAACGTGGTCTTGAATGGTAATTGCGCAATTTTTTTTAACTAAAAATTAAATCCAAGTTCTCAAGTTGTGTGCATACAAAACGGTGATTGGATGAATGACGTAATTACGCTCTATTAACGTTATTAGTTTGACAATAGAAATACCCCTTTTTTACTCTACTTATTATGCGAATTCATTCCATGCTAGTAACTATTCCACATGGCAGACGATTCACGAGCACGTGATTCACAAACTCCACGAGGCACTATCATCGGGGACGCACCACCGGCGAACGATGAGGCAAATCCAAACGCGCCACTCGACGGCGATTTCGGCGCTGCAGCAGCAGCCACCACCGCAGTAAACCTCGTGCCAGCACAACGCAATCGCTTCGGACTCATTCGCGATCGACTATTTCACACGATGTTGGTTCGCATGGCTCTCAACTACAATCAGCTGGTCTCGTACGGCGGTCGGCGCTTGATTGAGTTTCTCGTTTTAGTTATGGTGAGAATTATTATTTTTTTTCATATTTTCTTGATCAATAGGAAAATTTTTGCACAATACTTTTTAAACTTTGAATTTTTGTGGTACTGATCTTGATTTGCTATTATTTTTTTTGTGATTTATCTAAAAACAAATTGTATTACAATTTTGCTTTAAAAAACGGATTTTTGTGATCCTAGTTTAAGTCTATATAGGACGCTAATGCATGAAATCATTAACCATCTTTTTTTTAGGCCATGTGTTTGCTCACATTTCTCATCTACGTTCACGTTGTGTTCAATCGACTGCCGGGCACATGTCTGAGCGCGATTCACGACAGCTGGCCCAGAAAGGGCATATTGCGCGTGGAAGTTCTACACAATTTGGAGCGTATTCGCCAATCGCAAATGCAATTTTCGGGCGGTAAATTTTTAGCTATTGATCGATCGATGAGAATTGTTTATGTATTGAGAATCACCGGTCCTAATTCACTAAATATGATGGAAATTTTTTTGCTTGATTGTAGAGCACAGCCGTGAGACCTTTTGTGAATTCGATTTGCGTAAGATTCTCGTCGGCGGGCCGGCCGCGTTGCCGTCCGAATTACGTCGCTACGTCGACCACATGAACATCGACGTGCTGAACGCTGCATTTGGCGCTCTAGGTAACGGCTCCACGACGAAGACGTTGTCCTCGTCGTCGTCGCCCGCGGTTGGCTCGGCATCATATCTCGATCAGAACGAACTCATCACGCCGGATAGCTTTGTATTCAGCGATTTGCTGTATGTTTTTTGTTGCCGTATATGCGAAGCTAGGGATGTAATGGAAATGAACGAAACTCCACTATATTCCTAATTTTTTTGTTTTAGAATTTTCAAAATTGTCAAACAGCTTTTTTTAACATTTTACGCGCCATTTCATTGGGAGAATTCGGATTATGAGGACGAAAACGCCGACCAGCCGGCAAACGATTCCTCAAAGAATAGCGGACCGTCGGACAACAAGGAAGAGAAGCTTTCCAGCGACGAAAAAGCCGCCGCTACGTTATCATACGATGACGAGGAAGCCGACGAGTACGTCTCGGATTGTGGGTTATTTTCTTAATGTTGATAAAAGCTTTATGTGACTTTCATCGCTTTAAGTCAACTCGATTCCCGTCTACGTAATCGAATATTCGCTGCACTACGGCCTATTGAAACTAACGCCCGCCATGCGACAGGAATACGCTGTGCCGGTTATGATCGTTCAGGTTTTTGCTTTAGCTTCTATAGTGAAGAACCCAGAGGATCTTTTATCTTTTCTCATACAGGGAGCGGCAAAAAAAAATGACCTCTAGCAAAAAGTTTATAAATTACTCCGTGACACGTGAACTCCCAATAGGTTCCATCTCTTCCGCGTAAAAACCCAACAACATAGGTAGGTTATTAGGTGATGCGTGGAGTCTCAGAAGTCCTCGTAGGGACGAACTCATAGGATATAATACTGCTTTTTCACTCGGCTCAATTCGAATTCAATAATTCATTTTAATGTGAATTTCAGCTGGATGCGGATGCGTCCGAATGCTTCGGCGACTGGCGCAATCGTTTTCTAATGCATCACGTGGTCGGCTTCGAAGAGGTGGTAATGTTATCGTTGCGATGGCTGGCCGAAAACGAGACCGAAAAGGGCTTTATGCGCGACCTAATCACCGGCGATCATTATCATTTTGTGGTGGCGGACGGATCGCGGCACACATACGCGGTCGCTATGTTCGTCATGCTTGTTTTTGTAAGCTCGTTTTCATTTCATTTAGTCATTTCGGGGAGGGTACAATATAATAAACTTTAAATCTTTGAATCTATTTAACTCATTATTTGAATATTATTAGATTGAGGCAAAATTTTTTACCCATCCGTAAAAAAAATTTTTTCTACGATAGATAGAGACGTGGGTTTTTTCGCATTTTGTAGAGCGTTATCGATTTGTGGGGGACGTGTTTCAGCGATTTTTTAAATTTTCATTTTTAGCATTTTTATAGAGGAAAATGCAACGAAAAAAGTGCAGGGGGCTGAGCATTTTTTTTTGGAGAGTGATCCAATGGACTTGAAACTTTTGCTATGAGCTCCTCTTACATACACTATTACACTCTATAAATTTGAACCTGATCGATTGGATAGGAGCTGAGTTGTGAAACTTCAAAAAACGTCGAAAATGCCGAAATTTGGCATTTTTTGCAGTTTTTCGGCATTTTCGACGTTTTTTGAAGTTTCACAACTCGGCTCCTATCCAATCGATCAGGTTCAAATTTATAGAGCGGAATATTGTATGTAAGGGGAGCTCATAGCAAAAGTTTCAAGTCCATTGGGTCACTCTCCAAAAAAATGCTTAGCCCCCTGCACTTTTTTCGTTGCATTTTCCTCTATAAAAATGCTAAAAATGAAAATTTAAAAAATCGCTGAAACACGTCCCCCACAAATCGATAACGCTCTACAAAATGCAAAAAAACCCACGTCTCTATCTATCGTAGAAAAAATTTTTTTTACGGATGGGTAAAAAATTTTGCCTCAATCTAATATTTTCTTTTTTAGACGTTCGCGATTTCTATGCTACTCCGCTTTTCGCATCATCAGATTTTCGTTTTCATTATCGACCTAATGCAAATGTTCGAGCAGAATCAGCCGTTCGTTTTTCCCATCGCGCCGCTTCTCACCGTCATTTTGGCACTTGTCGGTAGGATTTCTTTTTTTTCTCTCTCTCTCTCTCGACTTGGTAATATAACACACAATCTTCTCTCTTATAGGAATGGAGGCGATTATGTCCGAGGTGTTTAATAATACGTCCACAGCGTTCTACGTGATTCTATTGGTGTGGATCGCGGATCAATACGACGCGATTTGCTGTCAGTCGTCCATCGGAAAACGACATTGGCTCAAGTAGGCGTTTATTTGTAGCAATTAGTATGGAACGGAATTATATCCAGACTCGTGATTTGCTCCCCATTTTGACTTTGGAGCCAGTTCATTTAAAAGCCTCGGCTTGGAAGCCATTTTAAAATAAGGTGGTTCCTTAATAAAAATGGCTTAACTCTTCAATATGAAATTTGTGGATAAAACCGTTTCAGACACGTATTCTTGTTATACTTACTCTCTTCCAAATTTCGAACAATTTTCAATGGGTTCTTTCTTTTTTCTTTTACAGATTCTTCTATTTATATCATTACGCATTTTACGCGTATCACTATCGCTACAACGGCCAATACGGCGACCTGGCATTGTTGACTTCGGCCGTTTTTATTTTGGTCGGTTTTTTTTTCGCTTCGTTTTTTGTTTGATGCTGTGAACGCATTGAAATGACTGGACATTTTCGGGTGGCGTTGTACTTCATTTAGAAACCCATAACAAATCAACTTGCGACTTGGCCCCTTCCACTTATCCAAGATCAAAAAGAGCCCAAACAATTAAGGTCAAGGCCAGGGGCCAAAGCCAAATTCTAAGTTTAAAAGCCAATAAAATGCGATCTCGAAATATCCGTCCCGAAATGAATGACTAAAATAAGACAAAGCTTGACTTTTTTTCGCCTAAAAGTCTAGTCTTTTAAGCTCTTAGGTCCAAACTCTTTTTGAGGATTAATTTTTGTAATTATCTTTAAAAAATTGTCTTTACAGCACTCGATGATCTTCTTCTTTCATCACTACGAAATTCCGTTGATCATCTATCAGGAGCAGTTGAGACAGGTTGTCAACGATCTACAGCATAATACGGTGAGTGTGTGTGCGTGTGTGTGTGTATGTGTGTATGCGTGTGACATTGTTTGGATATTTTATGGGCGGTGTATGGGAGATAATTGAACGATTTTTTTTTTGAGTTTTATTATTAGACATGTTCCTGGCCAAATTATAGAAGTTATGGGAAGACCAATTTTTTCAAAATCTATCCAATATGTCCATCCAATCGGTTTTTTCCATTCGTTTTATCCTATAGATTAGCGAGTCGGCCACGTTGGACGTGAGCATTTCACTGACCGCGGAGCGCCAGAGCGCGACGCAAACGACGCGAAATGGCATCGGCGTCATCGCGATTGGCGATGACGCGAATTCCGCCGCGTCGTCAGCGACGTCGACGGCCGCGAACGCCGCCGTCGACAGCAATAACGTCGCAAACAACGATGACGACGGCAACTTTGTTGTGTGCACAATTCGACACTTTTTGCGGAGACATTTTGACGGTATAATTTGGCAAAATTGGAATTTCAATAAACCTTGGATTTTTTCACCATTTCAGGCAGGCGGTCAATTGTCCAGAGGATTCCGCTGCGAAACGATTCCCAACCGCAACAGCCGCTGAGCTCAACTCATCCCGCGACATAACAATTGTTGTAAAGAACACTTTTTTCCCAATTTTGCGATATTTCCTTTTTTTTAAATTTTCTCTCATGTTTAATTTAAAAAAATATAGTGAAAATTTTTTGTGCGTCAATAAAAAATGTCCTATTGAATAAACAGGTTCTTTTTTCTTGAAAAAAAAAATGATTTGCAATTTTGTTTTTGTAAAAAAATTGGAAGGGAAATTCGACATTTTTCGGGTTTTTAGAGGGGATGTTTTTAAAATATATTTTATAAGTTGTAAGCGTATTTACAATTATTCAGGCAAATCGTGGTAAAACAATTTTTTTTTGAATTTTGAAGAAACACTTTACCGGACACGAATGATTTGCAATTTTGCTTTTGTAATAAAATTGGAAGTGAAATTCGACATTTTTCGGGTTTTTAGAGGGGATGTTTTTAAAATATATTTTATAAGTTGTAAGTGTATTTACAATTATTCAGGCAAATCGTGGTAAAACAAAATTTTTTTGAATTTTGAAGAAACTTCACCGGACGCGAAATCAATTAGTTTTTCGTCGGAGGTGACATGTCTAGCACTGTACATTTGAATATCTTGTGAATATTATGACACCACGGCATTGTGTTTTTGAACGCTTTTCCCTGTTTTTTTCTTCAAGGATTACAAAAATAATTTTTCCACTTCTGCCTTAATATGAAACGCAGAATAAATTTTTAAAAAATGTGGGAAAAATTTTGGAAGAGGGGGTGATTTGAGACGTGTGGAGTTTCGCCTTTTCTAAGTCAAAAAAAAAAAGCTGCAATGATTCCGATTCGCTAAATGACTCCGAGTCATTTAGTGAGTTCGTTCATCGTCTACGAACCAAATGAAAATTGAAAAATAATACAATACAGTCCAGAGAAAATGCTAAAGATAAGATGGGAATCTAATCAACAACTTCCCTCCTCAACAATAAATACAGGGAATTATTATTAAAATACTGACTGAAATTGAAGGTCCAAAACATTTTTGAGAAAAAAAGCGACTGGCCATATACAACAACAAACAAATGGTTTCGACAATAACATATTATAAATAAAAAGAAAATAGGCATTTCACTTTTTTAGCTGTTGTACACCGGTAGCGGATGTCCTTCCGTGTTGAAAACGTAGTCGTCCAGCGGTAATATGCTCTGCTCGTCCGCGAATAATAAGTAGAGATATTTGAGCGTTTCTGAGAGAAAAAATGTTTCCATCAGATCCCTGAAATTGAACAATTTGATCCTCTTATGGGTTATCATGACATCAAAATATTTAATAGGATAAAAAATTGAGCCTTGAGTGAGTATGAGTCTGAAATCGACCCTAAAGTTTAGAAAAGAGAATCCAATACTGATTTATTAATTTTTTTAACCGAATTGGGGGTCTGAAATCTCTAAGGATGTATTTTGAATCCCGTTGGATTCGCGGTAAAAATGAAGACTTACCGATGCGTGACCGGAACGTTTTTAACGTTGTTCACGGACGCGTAACCGACGCCATTCGGCGGCCGGGCGTGTCGTTCAATCGCCTGGAACGCCTTCCAGCCCCATTCCTGGTATCGTGGATCACCGGTAGCGCGATACATGTAGAACCACGCCTCAAACGCCTCCGGCCTCAGCAAGCAATGCGTGTCGAGTGGCTGAAAATATACGATGGGTAAAAAATTTTCAGAAATTTCTTTAAGCAATTACCTTTATAATGAGATCTTGTTTGGCGCCTGGCAACATGTTGAAGTAGACGATTTCGGGCGCCAAACCCGTGGCTGTGTTGTAGAACTCAAAGCAGGTCCTCGACAGGTTCTTCGCCATGTCCATATGCGAGTCGGGCATGCCCGCGTGCCGGACGCCTAGCGCCAGAGTTCCGGCCATAAAACAGGCCAAATGATCCTAGAAAGAAGGCTAATCGATACTAGAGAAAAAGGCCAAATGATTCTAACAAAAACATTTTTAATAGTGTTAATAAGCTGAAGCCGATTGGAGGTAAACTAGAGCGAAATTGTATTAATTAAAAGCAATTCGTTCCAGATCAGGAAGTGTATTTTTTAATTTTTTTTTTGTTTTCCAAAATTTTCATTACATTGAAAGCATTTCTCCCTCGTTACACACATTTACAAACAGTTGGATAATGAACAATTGGAAACGAACTCGGATCACATAGTTTATATAAAACACAGACCATTTTAGGCGAAAACGTTTTCCCGCCCAGCAGCTCGCCAATGAACGCGAATTTCTGCGGTTCGCTTTGGCGCCAAAGCCTTTCCGACATCGATTTGACCGCCTGCTTGTAATCTTCGATAAGCCTGAAAATATAACGCTTTATAATTTAAAAATATTCATCAATTACGGGCTAACAAATGGCACTGAGTTATGAGCCATCTTAATTGGTCAAGGTCACAATAGATTTCATCTTCGTTGAAAAACAAAATGAAATCATCTCTCCACTCACGTACCAATTGACGGACTTGCCGAGTTGAAGCCACTGCTTTAGCAGGTACTCGTAGTAGCTGTCCGAACGCGCGCCGAATGTAATCGTGGTACCGGCTGAAAAAGTTGACAAAAAATTGAGAAAAAGTAAGCAAAATTCGGAAAAAAATATATTTATAAATTTTCCAAAATTTTCAATCAAATTTTACACAAAAATTTTCCGGTTTTTGGCGATAGGAACATTCCACAGAGTCCGTCGTGCTCGGCACAGCCGAGCTCGTGAATGTGCTCGGAGATTGCAAAGGCACGTTTCTAAAAACGAGACATTAGATCAGCGAGAGATTTGTGCCGTTGTAACCAGAAGCAAAAACATTGTTTCAAATCATATTATACTTCAATGCTGGGACCAGGGAGTAGAATTTTCTACTAAATACCCTAACAGTTAGCATTTTTAGCGCCAAAAGTTCTAAAATAGCAATTTAAAGTTAAAAAAAAATTTTTTTTTGTTTTTAAAAAATTATAATTTGCCAATTAAGCGCAAATTCAAATTTTTTTCAAATAATCCAACTTTCTGTAAGAAAATTTTTTTTTTCTAATTTATAATTTCACGGCGAATAATATTGCAAATTTTTGACAGAATAAATCGTAATCGAGCGCAAATTTGAAAATATTTCGAATGTTTAAAAGATTACATTTCAAAAATGTTCTTCTAATTCTCGTGTGTAATAAAACCGTTTATTCATTTAAAATCACTTTTTATTTATAATATAAATGATAAAAAAAAACGAAGCGACAACTCGAGAATCGGCTTGAGGGCAAAACCAATTCAAAAAATGATAAATTTGACATCAACCTGCTCTTCGCGTATTAACTTTTTTTCTAGCGTATTAATCAATTCCAGATTGCACCAGGAGATAGAGAATTTAACGGGGAACAAGAATGCCTAGGCTTATTTGAAAATTCCGAAAATTGATTGAGCTCTACCTATTTATTTTACATATTTTTTAGGTACGAAAAAAGTATGCGTTTCAGAAGAAACAAAAAATAAAGTGAAAATTAACATTTATGTATTATAAGCCAGTAGTCATTCGATTCGTAAGAAAATGCGCTATTTTTGTATATTTTTGCATTCAATAACAAATAACTTTACTTTTATTATTTTACTGCAAACAAATTTTGTCAAATTTCAAATCCTATTTAATGTAATATTACATTTTTTAAATATAGGCGAAATGCCAAAAATTTTTAACTGTATAATTATATAGCTAAATTGTCCTTTTTTTGCAATATTATTCGCCGTGAATTTGCTAAGGAAATATCGCGCGCAAATTCAAATTTGATGTTATTTTGACATTTTTTTTTTGCTATTTTTTATTTTAGTACTAGTGTTAAAATAACAATTTTTTAGCACTTTTTTGGGTGCTAAAATTCGATTCCCTGGTTGTCTATTCCCTAAGAGTCGAATTTTGAATGTCAATGAGTCATCTAGGAGTCATTAGGACTCTTAGTGCTCCCTAAATGACTCTCAAATCCGATAACTCAAAGTCAAATTCCATGCACTCATCTTAATCCAGAAAATGACCCCCCCCCCCATCGCCTCTTCACTCGACCCAACTCGTTTATTACACATATGGCATGATTCACTCACCTCAAAGGTGTCGTTGTTGATAAGTCGTGATAGAGTCCGAAATTCGAGTTGAATTGAGGTGATCTCAGACAGGGAGCTTTCACTGTTCCAGTCGGGTTGTTTACCGTTCCTATATACGAGAGACAAATTTAATTTAAGGGGCTCAAGAAAAAAAACGGAATTATAAAAGCCAAAATTATGTACCTAATAGCCAATGTGAAACACATTCATCTAAAAAACCAACTAACTTTGTTTTGAGATTCACGTCGCTGAATGGAACCGCCGATGGGGAGTTCATCGCGCCGATGAGCCGCTCGCCAAGATCACGTGCCTTTTTGAGGAACACCGAATCGCCGGTGAGCACGAATCCCGATAAGAGTCCGCCCAACACGCGAATTGTCGTCTCGAAAAGATTGACGAAGCGATTCTTTTCAAAGTCGAGTTTCTCCTCAATCCACGCCTTTGCCTCAGAATATTCTATAGAGAAAAATATTTAAAAAAATTTATATCATATCGATTCACTAAAAGTCTCACACTTTTTCTATTCTCAAGTTACAAACAAATCCTCACCTTCCTTAAGGCCCATAATGATGATGGTGTCGAGTGAGTCGACGATGGTTAGCCCGCAGTCCATCCACTTCTGATAGCCTTTGGAGAGCGGCCGGAGCTGATCCTGACCCCAGGCGTAACTCCTATAAGCTGCCCACGCCCTCGAAAATGCCTCACGCACTGCTCGTTGACGATCGTTTGTGGGGCCTTAAAGAAAAGCAAAAAAAAAAAAAAAATTTTAAGTAAAATTTCCAGTGAAAACTAACCGTTAAAAATGGGCAATTTCGGCGGCGAAATTACGCGCTCGTCCTCGGCACCGACTTTCGAAATTTCGCCATCGTCGTCAGCGCTCGCAATTATTTTAGTAGTGATCGTGTCGACGTGAATGTTCGCGTGCGCGCCTTTGTCGACGGCAAAAAGTGTGGCGGCGTTGTTGAGCTCATGCGGGAAATCGTAAAATTGAATGTAGAGAAAACCAGTGACGACGAAAAATGCGACGAGCGCGATGAAAAATCGCGAGAGTCGCTAAATGATGACAATGGAATTAATATAGGATCAAATTGATCCAGGACAAGCAACTTGATCCACCCCAGAATCGAGAATGAGTCTGTGAAAAGTTAAATAATTCAGAGGATTTTTAAAATGAGCTAAAAACATTCAACCAACCCGTCTCGAGCACAACGACTGAAGGCATGGGCACAGAATGTCGGCGGCAGTGTTCGCACGCTGATTGGGTCGGACGAAAAATGGCAATTCATCGCCGCTTTGAAGATGCAGCCATTGCGGCATATTCGGCCACTTTCTCTTATAGATGAACTCTTTTACTTTCCCTCACTACGCAAAATTTTAATGTAGCGAAGCAACTTGATTCACCCCAGAATTGAGAATGAGTCTGTAAAAATTTTACTTTTTAAACTTTTTATTTTTTTTTTTCAATGAACAATCTCGATGGCAGACCGAAAAAAACGTTTCAGTTTAAAGCGATGCGACAAAAGCGAGACAGGAGCGAGACAAAGCGGAATAATTATACATATGTACGCCAAAAACTTAAGTGACTAAATTTCTCGGGGTAAAGAATACCAAATTCCATGTTGACAATTTTTTCAATATTATTTAAAATTGCGCGTTTATTTTTGGCATTATGTCCGCATTTTTTTTTCGAAATCTGGTAATTTTTAGTTTAGGCCATAGCTTACCCCCTTCAAAAATCGGACGGTTGGTTGCGCCCCCTCCAAAAAGAGTCTTCTAGCTCAAAAAGCGCTACATAATGCTCTCCCCAATTTTGGGGAGCTTTAGGAGGGGCAAAGTTTTTTGTGATTCGCTAAAAAATATCCTCCAATCATTTTTTTTCTCAATCATTTATATAAAAGGAAATATTTTCCAATGTCATTGACATCTTTTCTCTTTGTAAGCAAAAATTCAATAGCAAATCATAATAAAATGCAATATTTTATTTCTTTAAAAATGTACCATACGGATTTCGTATGCTTCACAAATTATAATTTATGGCTGCTGAGGCCAATTTAGGTATCCTCGATCAGAATATAGGCCTCAATAAAATTTATTATTTCAATTTAATTTTAGTCCAAGTTTAGCCCAATAAAGACACGAATGCTGTTTATATGGATGGTTAACGATACCTAAACCGTACTTGAGCGATTCAATTAAAAATTGTAATAAAAGCTTTTCATTTGATCCAAAAATTCGAAAATTAAATTTCATACACAAACAAAAAAAAATAACAAGAAAAAAAGTTTCAAAAAGATTTGTGAAAATTATATCAATCAAAAATGTTGTATTGAGAGATAAAGAAATTTAGGAAAAAGTTTTTTAAAAATGGAAGAAATTTGAACAATTTAGAACAAATTTGTCAAAAATTTTGAAAAATTAAACAATTAACGAAGAAAACTTTGCCAGCGAAGGATGTATATGAATCCTTTTACGAAGTCGAAGAGCCATTCCGAATGGAGTCGAATACCGAAAAAGAGACCAGTTTAGTTCTCTCTAGAGACTTACACATCCTCACTTCTCTCGATTCTAGCGATTCATGTAGAAGCACACGTATAAGGCGTGTATGACACCGGGCAAAATACCGAAACAAGTCAACAGGATGTTGATCACAAAGTCGATATTGCAGCCCTGGCGGATGAGGACCGCGATCGGCTATATATGTTAAGAATTTCGATAAATTGCTCCAACTAATAGAGAAATTTTAAGGGAATGAGAGTATCTCATGGCACTTGTTCCACTCCATCTTTTAATAGCCCAAGAGACTTTTCAGTAATATAATAGAAAGCTATAAATCTCCTTGTTGAACTCATAAGTTCAACAAGAATTTACAGGTTGTATAAGGACCTATGAACTCCCTTATTGAACTTATAATCTATGAATGAATCTGCCAACCACTTAACTCATCTTTAAAATAAAAATAAAGTAAAAATAATAAACAAACCGGTAAAATAATACAGACGAGTAAAAGCAGGCAATTGCACATGATTTCTCGAGAGTGTGGTGTACGTTCAAGCGAATGAGAATAAATTGAACTTGCGAAAAGCTTGAAAATGTTCAAAATTTATAGGAAAAAAAGGCATAAAAATTATTTTAAAAAATAGTAACAAAAATAAAGAATAATAAATTTTTTGAATGGATAATATCACACAACACACCAAGCCACGTTTTATACTTGGGACTTTATATAGATATATTTATATAGCTTTATATGTATACCAGAATTTATCCATCATCTATACTAGATGAAAATTTAGATCCTCCTAAAAAGGATACCAAGAAAAACAAATGTTGGGACATTTCGTGGTCAGTTTAGGTGAGGTTAGAACTTAGGATTAACCAGCCCTAGTTCCCTTAACCCTTATTGATCTTTAAGAATGTAGCATCATCGAAAAATGATATCGGGAAAAAATATTAATTGATTGAAATTGAGGAAAAAAAATTTTAAATTTTAATAAAAAATTGAAGTGAAATTTCCCCTTTTTTTGACTCATTTTTGTGATGAGAAAAGAATTTTTCCATCTTTGCTGACTCACAAATGAAAAAAACGTATCATTTAAAAAAAACAAAAACATAAAAAAAACAAAAACATAAAAAACTACCTTTCCGAAAATTTTGAAACGTAAAAATTTCCATTAAAATCTCAGGGAATTAACAAAATTTTTATGAAAGAAAAAATAGGAATTCGGGACGGTATCGGAGTCGGATTTTAGTGAAAATTAGGACTCTAATGAAATAAAATTTTTAGACCCTATTAAAAGCCTGTTGAATTTAGCAGAAAATTATTTAAAATATTAAAATAAAATTGAAAAGAAAATTAGAAAAAAAGAATTTTCCAACGCGATAAAATCGAAATCTGGTATAGACGATGGAAAAAGCGAAAAAAAATGAATATTTTGCGTCGATTTCACACAATCAAAAAATTGAAATATGTACGAAAAAATACCTAATTGAGAAAAATTTTTCTACAAAAATTCGCCGCTGTGAACGCTTCAAAGAGCTTTTTTCACTTTTCTGTCCCCAAAAAATAGAAAAAACAAATTTCTTTAAAAGAAAACCAGACGATGGGGTACGGTATACAGCGGCTACCCACTACATCCATTCGTATTGATCCGAAATAAGGAATTTTTTTGAAAAAAAAAACGGAAACACTGCCCCGCTAACCCCCAGGGGGAGCCTAGAGCGTGTAAAATTTTAAGACCCTATTTAGGACCATTAGGACCCTTTAGAGGGACTTTACACAAAAACTAATATCAGATTCGTGATCCCCGACCTCGATTACCCCATATAACACTACTCACGCATACAAATTGAACAAATTCAATTTTGAGACCCTATTTAGGACCCCTTGGGAACCATAAAAGTCAAAATTACAAAAAACCAATATCAAATTAGTAATCCCCGTCTTCGATTACCCCCTACTACACTACTCACACATACAAATTGAACAGATTCAATTTTGGGACCCTATTTAGGACCACTTGGAATCCTTGAAAGTCAAAATTACAAAAAACCAATATCAGATTCGTGATCCCCGACCTCGATTACCCCATATAACACTATACCATTGACCATTTTCGACCAAACCCATATCGGCTGTTAGCGAGCCCAACGGCCAAATTTGGACCGAAAAAAAAGTGGTGGCCGAAATTTCGAATTTTCACATTTTCGACCATATCTCGGGATGGAGACGGCCAATCGACTTGCTTTAAGGCTTAAATGATGGATCTCGATGCGCCCGATGTGATGCGATAAAAATTTTGGAAAAAAAGTTGCGCGCGCAACTCGAAAATCGAGCGCGAACATCGAAAATTCGCCAAAATTTGCGCGCCTCATAGCGCGCCAACCGCGTGACCGATTTCGACGCAAATATGCTTTTTCGATGCGTCTTCATGAGTTCTACTTATGATCTTATATAATCGTTACAGTATCTCTTACGCATCGCGAGATATTGGAGAAAAAGGAAAATTTCGAAAATCACCAAAGGGGGTAGCCTTGGATCCGAAAATGGTCAAAAAAATTTTTTTTCAGATTTGCTCCAAAACACTTAAAATGGTGTTCTAAGACTATTTTAAGCCTTTTTGAGCAATTTTAGCCCAATTCGACCACTATTCACGCATACAAAAATAGCAAATTCAATTTTGGGACCCTATTTAGGACCACCTGGAACCCTTGAAAGTCAAAATTACAAAAAACCAATATCAAATTCGTAATCTCCGTCTTCGATTACCCCCTACTACACTACTCACACATACAAATTGAACAAATTCAATTTTGGGTCCCTATTTAGAACCACTTGGGACTCTGTAAAAATTTGAAATTACAAAAAACCAATATCAAATTCGTGATCCCCAACCTCGATTACCCCATATAACATTACTCCCACATACAAATTGATTAAATTTAATTTTAGGACCCTATTTAGGACCACTTGGGACCCTTGAAAGTCAAAATTACAAAAAACTAATATCAAAATCGTGATCCCCGACCTCGATTTACCCATATAACACTACTCATACATACAAATTGAACAGATTCAATTTTGGGACCCTATTTAGGACCACTTGGGACCCTTGAAAGTCAAAATTACAGAAAACCAATATCAAATTCGTGATCCCCGTCCTCGATTTACCCATATAACACTACTCACACACACAAAAATAGCAAATTTAATTTTGGGACCCTATTTAGGACCCCAAAATGGGAGAGTTTGTAAACAGCACATCGGGTCCTAAAATGGACCAAATCAAAAAATTTTTTCACGATTCATGTAGAGAATTCTTCAAAGATGTGCCTTTCGAATATCGCAAAGCTCGTTGGGCACTCCCAACCCCCTAAAATACCCAATAAAGTTGAACTACTGAAAATTTGGGACCCCAAAATGCACCGTATTCTGCACACCGTATCGGGTCGTAAAATGGACCAAATCAAAAAATTTTTTTTCCAATCGTATAGAGAATTTTCTAAACTTGCATCCTTGCTAATGTCGCAGCGCACAGTTCCACACGCATTCCCGCCAAAAATGGGCTCGAACCCTAAATAGGACCCAAATAGGACCATTAGGACCCGAAGATGATTTTTCCCGAGTACGGCACTCGTCTCATTGGACTCGCCGCCGGCGAAAACCCCCACCCCCCAAATTTCGGACCAATTCAACGCTGCGTTCCATTTCTATGGGCCTTGAAGGAGAAAGATGAAAATTTCCTTATATATATAAGTAAAAAAAATTAAAAGAAAAAAAGAAAGATAATTTGTGTGTATACATTGTATGAAAATACATTAGGACATGTACGTAAGCGTACATGCGTATTCGTTTATATAATACACACACAAAATGAAAGAAATGAAACGGATCGAATATAATACACGAAAAACATCGCACAAAAATACAAAATATACAAAGAGATACACGTAAAAAGATAAATACATTTGGGTATAGAGAGTGACACACCAAAGGGGTGTCGATTACTAATTGCAAATAACACATATACACAAAAAAATGTATTTGTGTGTCACACATTATATAAATATTATATTTATATAAGAAAAATAATCATAAATAATGGACTCTGCGAAAAATTCGCGTAAAGAAAAAAAATTCTTAAACGACATGGAATTTTTTGAATGAGCTCAAAAAAATTCTTTAAAATATTTTATTATGACACAAAATAAAAACTTTGGAGGCCATTTAAGAACCATGCAGAAATGAAGAAAGCGAGAAGCAATATAAAAATATCCCATAAACTATAAAAATCATTAGCTTTATATACAATTAAGAGCAATTCACATTCAATTATGATAAAATAATTGAGATCAAATTTATATTTTTTTACATTCCAACAAGTTGAATGGTATCAAATAGAGAAGGGCTGGTTGTTGAAAACGTCAATATGACTAAGAATAGCTAAAAATATAAATGAAATCTTACAGGGTGGCGGAAATTTTTCAGAGCAGCTCTAACAAATAATAACATTTCATCAGTTTATGATTTTTTAATATTTGTTCATTAACTGAATTTTCGATTTTAAAATAACTTTTACATTCTTTAAAAAGATTTTGTTGTGAAAATGAAATTTAAAAAAACAATATACCATTCTAAAAAATAACTTTTAGTAAATGACTATTACATCAAAAAATTTTATATGGCTGGGAAACTTATTTTCCCATAACATATACAATAAAGAACAATTCATATTCAAAGGATCGTGAGATAATACATCACACGACGAGGAACTTTTTACCATAGAGAATGGCCTTTTGCTCGAAGTTCGCCGACCGAATTGGCGTGTCAATTTCATAGAAGGGATTCATGGAGAACTTGATGTAGGTTTCATACATCTCCTGGAAGAACTGACGAATGCCGTCCTCGTTTTTGTGCGTATGCAGCATGAGGAAGCGGATTCGACTCGCAGTGACAAATGCCGAGACGTGCCATTCGTTGAATTTATCCACCACCTAAAATTGTTCATCTTTAGATTCAAATTCAAAAAATTTCAAAAGCTATAGAACATTATTAAAGCCATCATTAATAAAGACATGGAGTTATAATAATTCGTGACTCAAATCTTATTTTTAAATGTTTTAATAGCTTAATTTAAAAAACAAATCGAATGAAAAGCCCACCTTGAGGTACATTTGCTGATTTTGGATGGTGAGCTCGTCGACAATGTCGAGTGCGGCGTGCGCGATGAATTGATTGAGGTGGCGAATCTCCGGCCGTTTCTCTTTTTTGCCCGTGGGTACGGGAAATTCAATTTCGAAAATGGGTTGATCGTAGTGGCCCACAATCACAAAGTAATACTCTTTCGGCGAGCGCTGCGTCATTTATGCGCTAAAATGAAACGAAAAAATGAAAACTTTCCAATCCATTTTTGGAAAAAAAACTAGAGACGAATAGAGTGTGTTCAACAACACGTTCGATCCAAATCATTTAATGTTTAATAATAAAAATTAAAATTCGATCGGTTTCAAATTGAGGAGGGTGATAAGCGGTACTGAAAATTGACTCATTAAATGAATCCGACTCCTTAAAATTACTTCTGCTCGATGGGTCACTTAGGAGTAATAATTTGAGAATTAACAAGCTATGATTCGGGAATTTGAGAATAGATTGTTATGATAAAAAGGAAATGGAATAAATCATATCCTACTGCCGAATGAGCATATTCCTTCGCCCTGATGACGTAAAACCAAATAAAAACGAAAAAATTTTATTTGATCTTTGCCGAAACGCCAACAATTTTGACGCAATTTTGAAACGAAATTAAAGAGAATGAGCAAAAATTAGATGGTAGCTACGAAGCAAAATACTATTATGCGAATAAAAAGTAAGTTAATTTATTAAAAAAAAATTTAGTGGAGTTATCGCATACATAAAATTTATACATAAATGAGAATGAGAAATAGACAATTAAAAAAAATGGCGGTTAATTTAAAAGTTAAATTAGATTAAAGAGAAAAATGGGGAAAAGAGCAGTGAATGGGGAGAAACTTTTCTCGTTGTTAATTCGGAAAAGCTCTTCATTCGTTTCGCACTTCGACCTTAGGCTCCGAGAGTATCAGCTAAAAGCTAATTCTAGTTCACTGGCTGGGCGGCGAGTAATGATTTTGGCCGGCCTGTGCCGCGTACGCAGCCTGCGCGTCCTCCGCAGATGGCGGCACCGCCGCGTAGGCTTGCTTGCCCTTGGCGCGGCAATAGAGACACGAGAGCACCATGATCACCAGCGACTCGATGACCACAATCAAAATCAAACCGACAGTCACCTTCATGGTCGTCGACTAAATGAAATATAGGTTAGGTTGAGAGCATTAAATTTTGCAGTCACTTGGTTATAAAAGTTATATAGAGTCATAGTTACCTAATCACTTGGGAGTTAATTAAGAATCCTAAAAAACTTTATAAAGTCCTATAAATTCATCTCATTTAGTCTCTTAAACAAACTCCTCAATTAGCTCATAATATAACAAAAATCAAATAAAATAATTTCATACTCCAATGAGTTTATCCATAATTTCTGTGATCAACTTCTTAATTTGTTCGGCATCCGGCGATTCCGTAACGATGGGCTCCTCGGTTGGCTGGATCGTCGTGACGTTAGCACCAAGCTCTTTTATGAAATCCGCTTCATCTTCGGAAGCCGCATCGTCAACACTCGCCTCATCGGATTCGGCGGGTTCCACGGGCACGGGATTGGTGGCAGGCACCTGTTTTTTGGGTGATGGTTTATTCCGGGTTTTGGCCAAGCCGCCGGAGAAGAGTCCAACGAGAAGCACCGCTCCGAAGACCAACATCAGCACTCGATTCAATTTCAACGAGTACATCCTAAATTTGAGATAAAGGTTTAATTTGAAAGCTAAAAAATTTTTTGGAAAAATCCAAATACATCCTCTAGGCACTCCGTCACATAACTCAGCACCTCTAAAAGGTATGGAATGCAATGGAATAAAAAGATATGACTAGAATCTCGAATAGCCCATTGAAATTGTATGATAAGATATAGCTAAAATCTTAGATAGCATTCGTTTTTCTCCCCCATAAAATCATAAAATTAGTTAGCAAGCAATTAAGCAAAATTCTATAAAAGTCAAATTTTTTCTTATAATTTTTTATTTTTTTTTAATAATAGGAATGACGAAGAATTTCGAATAAATCTTGCCTGACAATGATAATAATAATGATCGTTCGGATGTAAAAAAATTTGAATCAGAGAAAGCGAAAAAACGCGGCCAATCGATAGAAAAATTCCAATGAAAATGGCGCGAAAACAATTTTTCTTCGAAAGTCAACGTATTTGGTGACTGTGGCGAAATTTACCATTATGGCAGTTACAGTTTGCGACTGTAATAGAAAAATTATAATCCAATTTTTTTAAAGAATTATATTTTTAATGAAATTTTTTGGATAAAATTATAAAATTATTGTTTGAATCTCATAAAATGAACCGGCAACGCAAAAAGGTTAGATTTTGTGGCAAAGTAAGGTATATTTAAGGAAGATTTAGGAGTTCTAAACTGAAACGCTGTCCTCTGGTCGCCAAAACGAAAATGTAACGAAAAGTTAACAATTACAGACGAAAATTTCGGGTGGAAAAGGAAAGAGGAGATTGAAAATATACGAAAACTTGTATTGCAATCCCATTATAATGATAATAAGACCAGTAATTAACTAACTAACGAGAATCTTATGACCAAATTGAGTCAAGAGTCAAATATTTTTGACACTTCAAAAATCGAATCGGATATCAGGCTTATCGTCATGACAATGAGCCTGAGCCATTCCAAAAAAGAGAAAAAACAAACCATTTAGCTCATTTGGTTTGTGAGACCCATCATTGAATTAGTTATTGATCACTGAATAAGACCAAGAACAAAAAAATCATAAGCACAGATTCAAATCAAAGAATTGAAATAAACAAATTTTTTAATGCCACAATTAAGAAAACAGCGAAAATTTGAAATTTTTTCGAACGGTCCCATCTTTGCATATCGCGATAAAAAATTTTGAAGGCACAAACTGTAGTTTAAAAATTTTGAACTCAACTTTATTGATAACAAAATGAAAATCAAGTCAAAATACAAAAATTCTTCGAATGGCCGCGTTTCATACCTGAACTTAGAGTATAAATATAATTCAAAAATCCTTTTTAAATGCGGATTTAGTTCTTTTTTTAATTTTAATTTATTTTGCTAAAGAAAAAAATAAATTTTTTCTTAAAAATTATTTCAAAAATAAATTTTTTGTTTTGTTTACCGCAGTTTCCATGAAATTTGTAAAATGAAGAATTTTGTTAAGTTGAGTCATGTATAAAATAAAATGATAAAATAAACCGGTTAAATTTTACTTTTGAAAGTAAAAATGCCAAAATAAAATTAAAATTTTACTTTCGGAAATAAATTTTTTTCTTTATTTTTATCAATTTAGGTTAATTTTTTTCATTAATTTGGAAACACTGATTTGCTGACTTAATGGGAAATTGAAAATTTAAAGTCACTTTAAAAACTTTCAAAAAATGACAAAAAGTTGATGCGGCCGAATCATTATGCTCGAGATTCAATGCGATTCGAATTGGGCAATGAATCTTTATGCGAGCTGGACCGGGCTGGGCAAGTCAACAGTGCACGTTAACGCATAACGTGAGTGCATTACAATCGGAAGAATCGAGGACCAGGGTGAAGCGACGGCTAACCGAAGTGCCCATTAGTCATATGACATGCTCATATCCGGAACGACTTTGGTGCAGTGGGACGTACCGAACCCCGCCGAAGGCGAGGCCAAGTGCAGTAACTTTGCTCAAGGGTCCAGTGAACCACAAACACTGGGATTCATTTAACTTTAGCAGCCAAAGTCGAATCCCGAAAATGAAGCATGTGATGCGAGGCTAATGGACACGACGATAGTCGTGACGAATAATTGGGGGTAGTGGCGGATTTTCTCGCCTATATAACCCACAAATCATTCGCGAAAAACGGGCGATGGTTTTGGCGCATCGGCCAGACAAGTCAGACAGTTCAATGCTATTTTGTTGTATACGTGTACTGACTTTTGCGGACTTTCAAAATTTGATCAAAATTTTGTTACTTTTGAAATCTTAGTGATAGTATCTAATATGTCTATTTGGATTTACTCATTAATTTTCAAATCATATTAGAAAAAAAGTTATAATTGAAAATGGTTTATATTCGGAGTAAATCTTCTTATACACTTTCATACAATTTTTATTTTAGATAAAAAAATTATTTATTGAATAATTTATAAAATAAAATGGCAGATGATGCAGAATTGATCGCATTGACGACATGGCTGAAGGACACGAAGGCACGTCACGAGTCACAGCTCGCACATATTCAAATAGGTTTCTTGGAATTTTTTTATAATTACTTTGAGCTTATATTGATTTTAAACTGTGGTAGGAGGAGAGAAGAATTGAAAAAGCATTCCGGGATGAAGGCAACAGTTTGCTCGATTTTTTGAATGGGGGAGGGCGAATTTGTAAGATATGCTTTGAACAATGAATGAATGAATCGATCAATGTTAAGTTTCTCGAGAAGTTTTGAACGATATGCATACAGTTCAAAACTTTGGAGATATTTCGAAATGTTTTCAGATTTTTTATATTTATTTTTGACCTTTTAATTGGAAAAATTTTTTTTAAATTTTTTTGGAATTTTGCGCAATAAACAAAATTGGGTGGAAATGATTGTGAAATAATATTGATACAAAAAACAATGATTTAGAAAAGCGATTGATATTGATGTATTTAGAATGATAATATGATAATTGATCCTAAGAAATGATGTCATTTCTTCTAGGCGTTTCGTTTTTACAAGTGATTTTTGAATGAAATAAAAGTTGCTTTATGATAAAAAGAACAGAAATAATAGGGAAGATAGTAACGTAGAAAATGTTTACGATAAAAAGAATAACATAGGGAGAGTAAAAGTTTAGAAAAAGAAAGTAACGAAGAGAATGTTTACGGTAAAAAATGTAATACGAAAAGGAAATTGTCTACCGTAAAAAGGAGCTAAAAAGAAAAAAGAAAGTAATGTTATGATAAATGTAAAATACAATAATACTAAGAAGATATTTACGGTAGAAATAGTCGAAAAATTAGAGGAATACAAAGAAATAAACAGATTTATTTACACTAAAAAAGGAACGTGTTTGCAATTTTTTCAAAAATAAATAAATAAATTTTAAAAAAAACTTTTCCAAATTCAATTTAATTCCAATTATTAATTAATAAATTAATTAATTACTAGGAAAAAATATTTTTGACAAATAAGAGGCTTTAAAAGAGCGCCGAATTCCAGCGAAATGTGTTCAGTTTTCGAGGCCACCGTAACAATTAACCGCATATCCGACTACTGTATCCAGTGATTGTCTGGTTCGGCAATTCCCCGATTACTGTAACCAGCAATTTTCCGATTACCATATCTCAAATTTTTTTTAATTAAAAAAGATTACAGTACACATTAAAACATAATTTGTTACAGTGCGCATTAAAATACTACCAAAAAAAATGACTATTATATTTGTGATTTTCACCGTAGTCGCTTTGAGTCTGACTACGGTAAATGCCGAGCAAAGCATGGTACGTCAATGCCGATGCGATGAAGTGGAAGGCTGCAAGAACACGCAGGTTTCCAATTTGATACCGTGCGCGGATCATTGTCAGGTATGTACCGTATCGGAACACATAATACGATAAGCAGCAATCCCGGTGACCGATACGAGTTATACGGGTGAATCAAAGTAGTAGGGAGCGATTAGAGTAATGGCTATGAGATAACAGGCTAGACGAACGGTTTTACAGTAAGAAAATAAGCGAAAATATCGTACCCTAATTTTTTGCGTGAATAAGTTCTGGGATTTTGAGCCAAATTTAAATTGGCGCCAACAAGATAGGGTTGAAACAATAGCTAAGAACCCACAATGGAAATAATGAATTTCAATTGGCGCTACGGTGGCTTCTCGCTTATACGGTATCTTTTTTCTTTCAGAAGTACGCCACGAATTTGGGCGCGAACTACGAGAAGTTGAAGCAGTGCATTTTGCGCCACGAGCCCCAATTAAAAGAGGCGGCCGAGTGCACCGAGGCCGAACACAAGGACTCGTAAGTACCCTCTCACTCCTCTTTCTAACATTTATCGTATCCTGTATTATTCTATTCAGATGCGCACGCGATAAGCCCGACCTCTTGCCGAAACGCTATCCCGAGACGTTGAAAATCACGGCGATAAGCGAAATCCGACGGATGCTTATGCGAAGCGGTAGGGATGGGATTATTCAATTGATTATTCGATAAAGTATAATGGATAAATAACGATACAATACGAACGGAAATTGATTAGTTCCAAGATCATTTCCAACGGAAAAGAATTGATCACTGGGACATTCACGTATCAATTTTTTTTACCCGCTTTTTGTTTTTGCAGGCGTCAGCGAGGAGGTGCGCGGAATTTTGAGCCAGGGCAAGAAGATGTTCGAATGCGTGCACACGTGCATGGACCGTCGCTCGGATGAGTGCGCGAACAAACTCGGGTAAGTGCCTGGCATATTAGTCCCATTTCGATTCCCTCTGGCGTGCCGATTCGGTTGGAGTCGAAGCTGAAAAATTGAGTCGAAAATTAATTACAAACCTCATAGGAAAATACAGACGGCGCATTTTTTAACTTTGGCCAATTTTTTGAAGACCAAAAACTTACTTTTAAGAAAATTAATTTATGTACTGAATTCAAAATTTAATTCTCTATCCATTAATTTTTAAACCAACTCTCTAAGTAATTTGAAAAAAAAGTTACAGCCAAAAAAATAAAATTAATTTTTATTTTTCGAAAATTTTTTGAGCGACTTTACTTTTTAAACTGTAACTTTTTTTCCAAATTACCTTAAGGCATGATTTAAAAAGTAATCGATAGAGAAGAAAATTCTGAATCGAAATGGTAAAATTAATTTTCTTAAATGTAACATTATGGTCCTTTAAAGTTAGTCAAATTTGAGAAATTTTCAAAAAATTTTGACTATTAAATTCTGACTCAATATTTTTAAGCGACTTTGCTTTTTTGGGCTGTAACTTTTTTTTCAACTTATTTAGAGACTTGATTTAAAAAGTAATTGGCAGAGAATTAAATTCTGAATCTGATAGCTAAAGTTAATATTCTTAATTAAAAATAACTTTTTGGTGCTTAAAAAGTTGAAAAGTCGTCGCTCTAATTTCATAGAACAATCCAATCCCCCCCCCCCCTCAAAAAAAAAAGTTCTCAAATCGTTTACCATTTCTCCTAGCGTTTTTAGATGCCAATTGAAATTGCCCTTGGATACGGTGCTCGTCGAGAACGCGAAACGGTGCGTAGTAAAGAGCGGAATCGGCAACAAGCAGGTCCACGAAATATGCAAATGTGCTGTGGAGGCCGGCTTGAAGTCAGTGTGAATCAACTTTTTTTTTCATATATTTGTTTTTGGGACCAAACACTTACAATGGATTTCGCCCACAAGGATCAAGTTTAATTAACGAGGATCAAATATAACAATAGGGATCTCGACGAAAAGTTAGGGTTTAACTGTTGAAAATTCCGGTTTTTTTTGTAACAACCGACGAAATTTAATTACTTAATGGGACCCGAATTGAAATCAAAATCTAATGAGAATCAAAGTTAACAACTTAACTCAAATTGAACTGAATTCCCCAACGAAAACCCTATGAGGTCCAAAGTTCATAGAACTTTTATTTATGCGGGTCGGTAATAAGGTCACAGAAATATAAAAAACTCTTCGAAACCAAGGATATTTTGGTCCAAAAAAATTAATTTTTCCCTCATTTTTCAGGCATTTGAACACGGGAATTTGCAACAAATTGACGATCTCTTAAATCGACAACTGTGATTACAGTACAGTACAGTACTAGTTAGTAAAGTATATTTCATTTTGCATTAATAATTTAAGATAAATTTTGTAAATTTTTTCCAAAAAAAATTTAAAAATTTCAATTTATTACTATAGCCATTACAATAATGTAAATACCGCCAATTGGCAAAAACACAGGTACCGTAATCAATACTGTGATCATAATAACGTGAATACTGTAATCAATTCATAAAAATGAAAATACTATAATCATTTCGATATAGTGACGTAATAAAATGTACAAAAACCACTGTAGTCAAAAAGCTTTATTTCTCATTCACTTCAAATGATTACTGTAATAATTTTTTATTGTAATTAACAAAAAAAAATTCGATAAATTTTATTAAAATTAATTTTTTGAATAATAAAAAATTTTTCTTTTTGGCAGTTGAAAATACGGTATTCGAAACGCGAAAATTATACTGTATTATTTTGAAGGGATAAATAATTTCGTAAAAAAAGCCCAAATCCTACCGTAAGAAATTGAGTCACAATTTTCTGGAGAGAACATATAAATTATACGGTACGAAAAAAGAAAGAACGGAGAAAGTGATATTATAATCGATTATTATACGGTATTAAAGAGAGAAAGAGAGAAAGTTTAGAAATCTAAAAAAAATTCGTACCAAAAATTTAAGAAATAATTAAAATTAATTTGATTATACGATATATGTGAAATACAGTAACATAATAAAAATATCGTAATAAAATCGAAAAACATTAGTATACTGTTGCTTTAAAAGATCTTAAAGTATTAGTGTACTGTAGCTTTAAGATATCTTAAAGCATTGGTATAACATTTAAAAGGTCTTAAAGCATTGATATATGGTAGCTATTAAAAGAAATATTGATCTCAATCAAACAAGGTATACGGTAGCTCTAAAAGATCTTAAAGCATTGGTATACGGTAGCTTTTAGAGAGTCCTTTTAAAAGCATTGCTATACGGTAGCTTTTAAAGAGTCCTTTTAAAAGCATTGGTATACGGTAGCTATTAAAAGAAATATTGATCTCAATCAAACAAGGTTTTCTTATCTCATATAATCCTATCATTGCAATGATATCATTACGATTTTAAGTAAATAAAAAAAATGAAAAAAAATTTTTTGAATAAAAAAGTGAGCAAATTAAAAATTTAAATTTGAAAAAAGGCGGAAAAAAAATTTGAAATAAAAAAAGCAAAAAAGTAGCGCAAAAATTTAGTTGAAATACGGTAAGATAATTATATATATCGGATTGAAAATTTACCGTAACCGCCGTGTTGCGCCAAGCTAATATCGCTGGCCGCGCGGCGAGTGCCGCGCGCCGTAGATGGAATGCGGCGGAGGCGCGCCGCCGTAATAATTAAGCGGATGATGATGATGATGATGATGATGCGGCGGAATGAGCGAGGGCGGCGGCGGCGGTAGCATATGCGGCGGCGCGACCAAATGCGGCGGCGGCGGCAAGACGCCCAGCGGCGGTGGCGGGTGGCCACCGCCGGCGCCACTCGTCGGTGTCCAGCCGGGCGGCACGAACGGCGTCGCGGGCGACGGCGACGGTGCGCCGCCCGCCAAAAATCGATGCAACTCCTCCTCCGTGTCGACGATGATCACGAAGAAGGGTGAGCCTGGAATAGTGGGAAAATGGAGTTAGGAACTTGACTGGATAAGCGCCTAGTCCCATTAAAGACACCAGAATACTCCATCTCATTTGGTATAAAAATCCGTGGATAGACCTTAGATATTAGATATACGATGACCAAAATGACCGTTAGGTATAGAATGGAATATTTTGGGCATTGTACCTTGTATTGTATACCTATCTACCGGTCAAGCACCGGCCAAAGCAATGAAATGATAATCATTTCCGATGGCTTTGACGTTGGATATACAATGGCTAAAAGTCAAAATATTCCTGAAGTCATGTTGGCCATTGTATGCCTATGGTTTGTCCATGAACCCTTATACATACTAATTGTCCACGGCTTTAGCTATAAGTCATGTCGGCGCTAAATATTGTAGAAAAAGTGCTTACCGGGTACGTGCTGTCCGTGCCATTTCACCTCCACCTGATAGTCGCCAGGCTCGCGCGGCTCGTACTTGCAGTGTATGGTGCGGTCGTGCTGGCGGTCGCGTTGCATTTCCACATTGAACGCGCCCTTGGGACCGCGCACGCGTATCGTAAGCTGTCCGGCGCCGGCGCCTTTCGTCTCGACAATAAAATTGGACTTGTAACTGTAATGGATGGACGGGAATAAGTATAATAGTCTATATATAAGAAATATTGCCGAGCAAATTGCCGAATCAACAACCGCACCTGTGCAGAATACCGTGCTCAATGCCGGGCCCGTAGACGCGCACCTGGCCGGGATCCGGCGGATTGGCGACGTTAAACGTGAACGGACTGCCGGGCACGTGCTCGCCGGCGTAGCGTATCGCCAACGTGTGCCGGCCCAACTCTTTCGGTGTGACGCGCAAAATATACGTACCGTCGCGATTGTCAAAGAGTTCGCAGTACTCGGCCTGCGTGGGACTCGCGCATTGTGCGGACAAGTTGCCTAAAGATACGATCCAAGTCAAAAAAATGGAAATTTTTTTTTCGTTTTTTTTAGAGTCCCATAGAAATCTTGAATAAAGTCCATCAAATACAGAACATTTTACAGTAGTCTTTACGTACCAGATTTAGCCTGTCGTGCGTCAATTATCGTTTTCACGTCTTCGCCAATGATGCCGATTTTCAACGTTTTTGTGTCGACTTTAATCAATTCGGCCGGCGTGGAATAACCGCGAACATCTACCTGAAATAAAAATTATCATAGAATATTAAAGTGGAATTACGGAACCGAAATAGTCCCAAACATCCGTCTGAAAAAATCACTAAGCCACTAAGCCGCTTGCTCGCTATCACACTAAGCCATTGCTCTCATCCCCCATCAAATGTCATGAGTAGCAGTGATGGGTAAGTGGCTCGCCATCGAACCAGCCAGATTATTTTTTGATATTATTTCAATCATCAAATTTGCACTCTGACATCATTTTGAGCTTCAAATTTAATCTTGACATCATTTTTATCACCAAATTTGAATTCTGATATCATTTTTCTCTCTAAATTTGCATTCTTACATCATTTTCCCTCTTCATATTTGCACCATTAAGCCAAATTTAATCATAACATCATTTTATCACCAAATTTAAATTCTGATATCATTTTTCTCTCTAAATTTGCATTCTTACATCATTTTCTCTCTCCTTATTTGCACCATTAAGCCAAATTTAATCTTGACATCATTTTTATCATCATTAAGCCAAATTTAATCTTGACATCATTTTATCACCAAATTTAAATTCTGATATCATTTTTCTCTCTAAATTTGCATTCTTACATCATTTTCTCTCTCCTTATTTGCACCATTAAGCCAAATTTAATCTTGACATCATTTTTATCACCATTAAGTCAAATTTAATCATAACATCATTTTATCACCAAATTTAAATTCTGATATCATTTTTCTCTCTAAATTTGCATTCTTACATCATTTTCTCTCTCCTTATTTGCACCATTAAGCCAAATTTAATCTTGACATCATTTTTATCATCATTAAGCCAAATTTAATCTTGACATCATTTTATCACCAAATTTAAATTCTGATATCATTTTTCTCTCTAAATTTGCATTCTTACATCATTTTCTCTCTCCTTATTTGCACCATTAAGCCAAATTTAATCTTGACATCATTTTTATCATCATTAAGCCAAATTTAATCTTGACATCATTTTATCACCAAATTTAAATTCTGATATCATTTTTCTCTCTAAATTTGCATTCTTACATCATTTTCTCTCTCCTTATTTGCACCATTAAGCCAAATTTAATCTTGACATCATTTTTATCACCATTAAGTCAAATTTAATCATAACATCATTTTATCACCAAATTTGAATTCTGATATCATTTTTCTCTCTAAATTTGCATTCTGATATCATTTTTCCTCTTCATATTTGCACCATTAAGCCAAATTTAATCTTGACATCATTTTTATCACCATTAAGCCAAATTTAATCATAACATCATTTTATCACCAAATTTGAATTCTGATATCATTTTTCTCTCTAAATTTGCATTCTGATATCATTTTTCATTCTAAATTTGCATTCTTACATCATTTTCTCTCTACTTATTTGCACCATTAAGCCAAATTTAATCTTGACATCATTTTTATCATCATTAAGCCAAATTTAATCTTGACATCATTTTATCACCAAATTTGAATTCTGATATCATTTTTCTCTCTAAATTTGCATTCTGATATCATTTTCTCTCTCTCCATATTTACACTATTAAGCCACTTACCGATCACTCATCGCTGATAAGTAAATCAAAAAAATCAATAGATACGCCCAACGCGGTTACATACCGTACTCGGCGAGCCGTGCACGTGCACGTCCATATAGCGTACACTCAACTCGTAGCGACCGACCACCAGCGGTGTGTACGTGCATTTGAATACGTTGGCGCGCGGCGTCGTCGCGATTCGTATCGGCACGTCGGCGCGCTCGCCCGCCAACAGCGCGTAGAATTGCGCAACGTCGACGAGCGACGACTCGCCGGACGCGTCGATTAGAAACTCGGTGGACTCTTTGAGCAGCGCGCGCACGACGCCGTCGCCATCGAGTTGAACACGTGACGCGACCGCGGCGGCCGTCGCTAGCGTCTCTGCAGGCGCGTCAGAACGATGTCCATTCTAAACTCGGTAAAAAATAAAATATAGTCCGTCCTCCCTAGGCCAATGCTAAAGATAAGAGAGATGCAGTGCATCCCGCATAAGCGTCAGCCAGCTTAACCCCAGCCCTCAATTTCCTTACCGTGTAGTCCTCTCGCTCAACGATCGTCGTCTTATAGGTTCTCGTCGACTTGGGCGTTGCGGGCAAATTTGACTGCGGCGAGTTGGGCAATCGCGACGGCGGCGACGGCAAATGCTCCGCGTCAACAATGGCCACTAGCGGATAGGCGCTAGGCACGACCAGTTCTGCCCAATAGAAATACAATTTAAAAAGTTGTGGCTCATCGGCGACCGAATTGGACGTCTGCGTTGGTCGCACTTCCACGCGCCACTTGCCGAAACCCACGTTGTGTACGCGTACGTCGAGCGCATCCGTAAACACGTCAGCGGTGCTGACGCGCGCGATGCCCGACACGCCGCGTGCCTCCACGCGTAAGCTTCCTACAAGATAAACTCATAGAGTCAAGCCGAAATTCAAGAGAGCTTCAAAAGACCTTCTTTGACAATCAAATACATTTAGAAAAGAGGTAAATTTCGTACCTGGTCCCGCCTTGGTGGCGTCGACGTCAATGGCCGTAGTGACACCCGCCCTTAAGCGAAGCATTCCATCGCCGGCGTCCGGCGCGTAAAGCGCGTCGCTGCGAACGGCTACGCACTCCGGATCCACCACGGCCACGCGATAGGGACTACCTGAATGAGAAAGAGAGATATTTCTTCCGATTTCTAAAGAGAGATCACTTTCCTCTTTAAAATCCGAGAAACTCACCGCTCACAGGCGCGTTATTAAACTCGACCGAGACGCGATAAAAGCCGACGCGCGTGGGCCGAAACGCGATCTCCGTCGTGCCATTGGCGCGCTTATCGATGGTGTGACGCAATTTTGCGCCGCCGGCGCCTGTCGGCGTCGCGTCGGGCTCTTCGAAGCGTACTTCAACCTTGAGACCGCCGTTGGCACGCTTCGCGTCGAAAATCAACGATGCCTGTTGGCCGACCACGCACGCGTAGTCGAGTGCCGCACCGTAGATGCACGGCCGTGAGGGCTCCTCGACGATAAGCGTTCGGGGTGTACCTAAAAACCATGTTCATTTAATAGCTTTTTGGCCCAATCCAATCCGACGAAAGAACGAAATTTTTCGACTAAATTCGATCTTCACCTGGCAATGAAAATCCGCCGAGTGTGGCGTTAAGCGTGTGCAGTCCCAACTTGCTCGGCACGAATGTAAACATATCCTCGCCGCTGGGCGCCCGCAAATGATTCAGCCGAAGCGGCGTGCCCTGCGGGTCCAACAATTCCAGCGCCAACTCACCGGCGCCAGCATTCACGCGATTCACTTAAAAATTAAGAAATTAGAGAAGCATTTCAATTGAAATTCGGACGAAAATTGTGTCAATTTAACCATCATCAAAATTAAAGTTTGGCATCATTTTGATTTTTAAATTTTAATCTTGACATCATTTTAGTCACCAAATTTGCATTCTGATATCATTTTAAGTTTAAGCGGCCGCTTACCGATAAGCGTCGCGACGGCGCGTTTAGCGAGCGCGTCGTCGACGCCGCGCAACGTAACGCGCGTCGGATCGACGACTTCGCAGCAGAACGGCGAGCCGCTTAGTGGCACATCCGCAAAAGTGACGTCAATTTTATGAGAGCCTAAAATTTTTTTTTTAATTTGAATAAAATTTGAACCAAAAAAAAAATTCAAAACTCAAACGAATTATCCCCAAATCCCATATCCCATTACTATAAGTCGTTCTCCATACCGATTTGTTCCGGCGTGAATTCCACCGTATAGCTGCCATCATGCTGCCGGAAGCATCGTACCGGCAGAGGGCCTCGCCGAGAATCTGTACAAGACGAAGAATCAAAATTGAATTTCAATCAATTTTCATCGTATAATATTACAAAATTGCTATTAATTTTTATACAGAAATAATAAAACAATAAAATAAAAACAATACAACAATACAAAAACAAAGCCTGAATAAGCTTGAATAAGTGCGGTGGCTTAAGCGTGGCAAAAAAAAAAAAAGTTTATAAAATATACTAAAAAATAATAATTAAATTAAAATAAAAATTAAAAAAATTTTAGTGAAATTTTGTGTTGGCAAATCCACGGCACGATTTATAATGTCGACACAAAATGGAAATCCATCCCGGATTCCCCATTAATCCCAAATTGAATGAATTAATAATAACTAAGATGGGCCTCGAGGCCGGTTTTTTGCGACCAGGCCCCTTTGGAATAAAAAAAGCCCGTAAAATTGAGGTCCGGCCCGAAAAATTGAGGCCCGACTCGCAAAATTAAGGCCCGGCCCGCAAAATTGAGACCCGGTCATTCTTAATAATAAGAGATAAATTAATAATAATTAAGATGAGCCTCGAGACCGGTTTTTTGCGACCAGGCCCCTTTGGAATAAAAAAAGCCCGTAAAATTGAGGTCCGGCCCGAAAAATTGAGGCCCGACTCGTAAAATTGAGATCCGACTCATAAAATTGAAGTCCGATTCGTAAAATTAAGGCCCGACCCGCAAAATTGAGGCCCGACCCGCAAAATTAAGGCCCGGCCCACAAAATTGAGACCCGGTCATTCTTAATAATAAGAGATAAATTAATAATAATTAAGATGAGCCTCGAGACCGGTTTTTTGCGACCAGGCCCCTTTGGAATAAAAAAAGCCCGTAAAATTGGGGTCCGGCCCGAAAAATTGATGCCCTACTCGTAAAATTGAGGTCCGACTCGTAAAATTAAAGTCCGATTCGTAAAATTAAGACCCGATTCGCAAAATTGAGGCCCGGCCCGCAAAATTGAGACCCGGTCATTCTTAATAATAAGAGAATTTTAAGCAGCTTCATTTTACTCAATCCATGCTCCAACAAATCGAGAATTCACTAATACCCGAAATGACGACGTCCAAATCGCCGGAAAGCGATGCGCGGCCGCCGGCAACGCGCACCACGTCAAAGGACGCGACGCGACCGCGCCACGCGACATTAAGCGCGCCGCCGCGCGCGTAAAATGGAGCGGCTACCGGCGGTGGCGCGGCCGTGCGACTTTCCGCACGGCCCATTATCGTACACTCGTAGGGACACTCTGAAAAATTTAAAATTTATGCACTGAATTATTCTCTTTATATTCAAAAAATTTTCGCGGCCCACCCGGAAGTTTGATTTCGTCCAAGAAAATATCGATGAAATAAAGTCCCGGCAACGTGGGCCTAAATCGACAGGCGCTAACGCCGCGCCGTACAACGCGACTCTCGCTGGCGATTCGCCGCTGTTGTGCGTGTTTTTGTCGCGAGTCGTCCTCGTGCCGAATCTCAACACGAATTTGAGTTCCGCCCGATCTGAGCCAATCCACTGAAAAATTGAAATTATGTATTGGGTATTATAAGCCTGTTTAAATAAAGTAGATATAAGCCCTTTAAATAAGATATAAGAGCTATTCCCCAGTTCTGTTGGGTATAATCAAAGCCTAAAAGCTATTCTTCAATTCTGCTAAGACATAATCAAAACCTAAAAGCTATTCCCCAAGTCAGCTGGGACATAATTAAAGCCTAAAAGCCATTCCCCAAGTCAGCTGGGACATAATCAAAGCATAAAAGCTATTCCTCAAGTAGGCTAGATCATATTCAAAGCCTAAGAGCTATTTCCCAAGTCTGCTAAGACATAATTAAAGCCTAAGAGCCATTCTCAAACCATTTTGATACAATATAGAACCCTTTAAATACAATACATGACCTTTTTCGTATACAATATAAACCCGTAAAATCCTTTATATTCACATTTCATTATAAATGATCGTTTAAAAAGAAATTAAATTTTCCATTTTTTTCCAATTCCAAATTCAATTTTTATGGGAAATCCTCTTTAGAAAGACTTAATTTTCTCCTCACTTTTTTCCCCTCTTTCCGTTTTTCACAATTCAATTCAATCCCATTCACAAAAATCGCGAGAAAAGTCAGAAAAAAAAATGAATTGAAAAATATTTTTAAGAGAATTTTTTTTTATTATTTTTAATAATTTCACTTTTTTTTTCTTTCGTTTTTGTATTTATTTTTTCTCTATGAATCATTTTTCCAACACATTTTTTCGATAAGAAAATATTTTTTTTTGTGTCCAAAATTCTTCCGAATTTATTTTCATCTCATTCGATGAGAAATGATCAATTTTCTAATTGATTCAGTTAGAATTTTAATGAGGAATCGATTATGCATTCCCGACTAACTGTTTATATTCATTCTGGAGTATTTTTAGCCTTATTGAAGTGTGCTAATCCCATTCGGGTCTCGAACTATTCTTATACGATAAATTCGAATGTGAATATGCTTCCATCAGTCTTAATATACTCCTATCAGCCTTGGTATGCTCATATCAGTCTCGATATGCTTCTATCAGTCTTGATATGCTTTTATCAGTCATGATATGCTTCCATCAATCTTAATATAATCCTATCAGCCTTGGTATGCTCATATCAGACTTAGCATGCTCGTATCAGTCTTTGTAGTCGTTTAAAATCCAAAAAAAAACTCACATTGAAATTCAAGTTCTTCATCACAATGTCCATTGTCGCGAAGTCCAATAACGTGAACCGCGGAAGGGTCGAGCACGCGCACCTGAAGCCGGTCCTCCTTGTGTTTGCCGGCCGTTATTTCCCGGCCCTCCTCTTCGAAAGTCCTGCCATTTGAGCGGATGTCTTTCGCATCGTCCGGATCCTCCGCCTCATTCTCGTCAACATTCTCCTCATCCACGGCATTTGGGAAAAGCTGTGCGGCGCTTAAACGCTCGCCGTCCAAATGGACCTGCACCAAATGAACGCCCTCGCGTCGAGGTTCCCATTCCGCCGTAAAGCGCTGCCGCCAAAGCGACGCGTCATCGCGGCGCGAATGCTCGCCCGTGGAGTCGGCGACGCGACGCAAATCCACCGGCAACGAATTGCCTTGCGGATCTGAAATTGAATTCTCTCTATTAGTCACAAATTTTTATCCATCAAATTCAAAAATTTCCGAAAATTCCTACCCAATATATCGATGCGTAGTCCCTTTTCCGCGCCGCGAACCACCTCGACGTCAAATTGTGCGCGTCGCTCGACGAGTGCGCGGTTCGGAAACGCGACAATTCGCACATCGCAGGGCGACGTTGACGACGCATACGGCGGCGCGTCGTCCACGTTAGTCGCGTGATTCGCGTCAAATGCGTCTAAAAATTACGAATTTTATCAATGAAAAATTTTTTTTTACTTCTAGTAGTACAAATTTCCTGCTCGTCCATAAATTCCGCCTCGACCTCACAAATGATCGGACGCGAATTAAGTGAGATTCCATTCTTGGACTATAGTAAAATGCAATTAACAAACCACTTTGACGAGGTGTAAATTCGACTTGAAAGAAGCGATCATTTCCTTCGTGCAAGACCACCTCGACCGGCAGGCGATCACGCGCGTGACGAGGTCCTAAAAATTCGCTCGGGCCACGGTCCAACTCAAACGTCCAAAATTTTCGTTGAGTTTCAATACAAAAGCAAAAGCCAAAAAAAAAAAGGGACAAAAATTATAAATAAAGCCAATTGAAAGCATAAAAAATATAGAAAAAAAAAATTATAAAAAGCCTAGAATCAAATTTAAGCTAAAAGCTTAACTTAAAGAAAAAGCCGAAAAGAAAATAAATAAAATTGTCGAGAACTTGTACTTATAAAATTTAAAGTCAAGTCTTAAAGTAACATAAAAAATATAGGCTTCAAATTGAGCTTAATCTTAATCTTAATAAAGTAATAAATTAGCTTAAGAACAAGACTAAAAAGCTAGTAGTAAAAAAGTCTAGAATCGAGTTTAATCTAGCAGTAAAAACATCTCAAACTTATAGTAAGCAAGATTAGAATCAAGCTTAAAATATAGCCTACTTACTCGTATCTTTTAAAGTCAAAGAATAGATCTTTTTTTTTAAAGTTAAGCAAGTTCAAGTGCAAGCTTAAGCATAAAAACGCTATTAAACTATTTGTTTATGACCGTACAAATACAAGCGATTAAACATATAAATATAAACATAAACAAAACTAATTGATGCCAAAAAATTAAAACCAACCGGTTACGATAACGTTACAGTCGGCAGCTCGCGACGCGTCCGCCGGCGCGGCTACGCTGAAGCGTTTGACGCGTCCGACTGCGGCGGTCGCCAACTCGGCGGTGAGTCGCGCGACTTCGTCACGTTGTGATGGCGGCGGCTGCGGCGGCGCGCTTTCATCGCCACTCGCGGCGCGACGCGACGGCGGCGTGGGCGACTCGTTGTGACGACGCGCGGCTGGCGAAAGCAGCGCGGCGGACGCAGCAACCGGACAACGCATTGGGCTGCCTGAAAAACGAGAGAGATTGGCCTTTTGAGTCGACAATATCAAAGTGGCATAACAATCGCTAACAAATGATTTCCAATTCCCACCAGGAATTGGAATCCCGTTGAATTTCACGCTGATAATGTGATCCGTGGCCTCTTGCGGCGTGAATGAGACCTTGAATTTGGCCTGACCTTCCGCCGTAACAAAGTTGGGCACGTTCCGCTTGCCGACGCTCACAATAATTTCCATATTGCCGGCGCCGGCTTTTGCTGCATCAATTAAAAAGGTGCACGGGCGGCCGACTAGCGCGCCGCCGCCGCCGCCCACATCGTCGAGAATGAGCCGCGCGGCGGACGCGTCAAACGCCTTGGACGTAAACGGCGAGCCCATTAGAGGCTCACCGCCACAACGGACCTCTATCTGAAGAATTGAAATAAAAATAAAGCTCAATTGAAACTAATCAATTCGATCTTAACTTAAGTCTGATAAATCAAATTTTAACGATTCAATTCTAATGTTCTATTTGTTGGATTTGAATTCAGCACTCTCAAAAATTCCCGAGTAAAAAATTTCAGCAGCTTTGATTGCAAATTAGGAACAGTGATGATGCTTCACAGAATCAAGAAGGACGACTCGGATCAAGAAAATATTGCCAGATTTGAATTCAGCGCCATTGAAAACCCCACGAGTATAAAACATTCCAGCAGCTTTGATGCATTTTGAAAAAAAGAATCGCCCGAAGCAGCGAAGCCATATGGGCTCGGGACTCCAAATGACTCGGAGCCATTTATAGAGCCAAGTGACCAACACTGGTCCATTGCTAGACAAACAGCGTCGGAGATATTCTCGTCAATCTTCATACCTGATGATTGCCGACGAAGCGCGGCGTATAAGTGACGACGAATCGCGTGGAATCGCGTGCGTCACGCGCGACGTTCGCGACCAGTTGCTCGCCGCGCGAGTCGAGAATTTCCACCTCGGGCACTTCCACTGTTTCCAGCTCCTCGTCTTCCGGTATTGTAACTAAAAATATATGCATAGTCAAAAGAGGGATTATGGCTTTAAGCAATGGCTCAATCAGTTGGCTAAAATATCTTAGCGCTCGTAAAAAAAAAAACTCACCCCAAAATTCAACGGGTTGCCCGACAGGTACGCGCTCGAGCGCCGGTCCGGCAATCGTATAGTTGGTGGCCGCGCCATTCGCTGGCGCCGTCAGTCGGCACACAAACGGAGAGCCGGGCACGCGTTCATTGTTAAAGTGCACCGAAATGTAATGATCGATGGGCTCGCGCGGCACAAACGAAATATCATAGCGATGCTGGCCCAACGCGTGCGCCATAGACGGTATTTTGCCGTTGTTTACGGCAACCTCCAAATTGCCCACGCCCACCGCCGCGGCGTCCACTAAAAGCGAGAAAAAATGAGAGCGAAACTCGAGGGAATCCTTATCTTTAGGGTTAAATAGCTGAGATCCTCGCTAAAGATCCGACAAAAAATTCCAAACCCGTAAAGTGAACGGGTCGACCGACGCGTCCGTCCGGAATCGCGCCGACAACGATTCCCGTCGGATCATAGGCGCGACAAGTGAACGGCGATCCGGCTAGCGGCACGCCGTCAACGAGCAACGTGACTTGATGATCGCCAACACGCGTCGGCACAAAGCGTAGACAACGCGCAACGCCGCCCGCTGTCGCGTCCGCAGCGTCAGTCGGCGACGCGTCCACAATCTCCGACGCGACCGGCTCTTTTTCGCAATCTAAATTTCCATGTAAGTTTAAAGATATTGTTTCGCATTTAATGCCTCTTTTTGCAATGATTCCTGATTCAGGCCATTTTCAAAGATTCAATAAGGCTCATTCATTAAAAGTAGTACTGTGACTTGGCTACGGGTTGACTGCGAAGCCATGACAAGTCGGCCAACGACTATTTTAGCTCTTTTCAAAAAAAGCCGAAGCCACGACAAGCCGGATTCATAAATTGCAAGCCTTAAGGAATAAATGACTCCAAACGGCTTCGGCTCCGATAGATGACTCCGACCATTTGATTTTGAGCTATACAGCGGAGCAATATGTCTTCAAATAACTCGCAGCCATTTATAGAGCGCTAAGTCCCAAATCTAATAGAAAATATAATTCCAAAATGCGTCTAGCCCCTTTACAAGACCAGTTTCGAAGTCTCAAATCAGCTCAATCAAGTTATTAGGTCCGACAAAAGTCCAAAGATCCAACCTAGAACGTGTCCGTCGAGTCGAGCGTCTCGAGTGGGCAGCAGAACCACGACCTCGGCTGGCCGTCCTACACGACTAAGCGACGATAGCCTAGAGACGGTGGGCGCGCGTTCGGCCGCATCCACGTTGCCGTTACTCGTTGAGATTCGCGGCTCCTCGTACAAGCCCTGTTGTTGTTGTTGTTGTTGGCCGTGTTGTCGTTCCTCGAGCTGTTGAATTTGCTGCGTTTGTTGTGAGAGTTTTGCGGAACTCGACGAGGACCGATGACTTTTCTTGTCCCGTTTCTCCTTTGATTTCTCGCGTTTTTTTACCTCAAATCTGAAAATAACATTTTGTTTCTTTGAATTTAGGTAAAAATTGTCTCCAAAAATTTGACTTTTTGAGCCAACCCTCAATAATCCATACACAGAAAGTAAAACTCAAAGTTTGTACGAAATTAAAATCTATAAAAAAAAACTGATCATTTAGACCAGAGATAGGAAGAAAACGATGCTAAGACTTAACTTTTTCACCTTTTTTAAATCATTCCGGGATCAGTGAGTCCTTTAAAAGTCATGAGAACTCTTATTCCCACGTAATAACTCCGAAAAAAAGTCGTTTACTCGTTGAAAGAGAGTCGATTAACCAATTTACGATATAAATCAGGGTTGCCAGATGTCCTTTTTAAAAAGATTTGTTCTTTTTTTGAGGGGGTCTGTTCTTTTTTATTTTTTGTTCTTTTTTTCCATTTTTTGTTCTTTTTTTTGCATGAAGAATGGCTCTCTTAGACACAGGATCAGGAGTTCCGAGAAGTATTAATTGTTGAGAGAATAAAGAATCTGACCCGAAAAGTTAACGAAATAGACCAATTTAGATATTTTTAGAAAAATCTTTTTTGTTGTTGGAAACCAGACGATGGGGTACTGTATACAGAGGCTACCCGCTACATCCATTCGTATTGATCTGAAATAAGGAATTTTTTTTGAAAAAAAAAAACGCAAACACACTGCCCCGCTAACCCCCAGCCTAGAGCGTGTAAAAAGTGTAAAATAAAAATTTTGGGACCCTATTTAGGACCATTGACACAGGATCAGGAGTTCCGAGAAGTATTAATTGTTGAGAGAATAAAGAATCTGACCCGAAAAGTTAACGAAATAGACCAAATCAGATATTTTTAGAAAAATCTTTTTTTGTTGTTGAAAATTATCAATAAAATATTTTTTTCATGCCCAGCATTCTTTTTTTATTTCATTTTCATCTGGCAACCCGGATATAGATGCCTTCAGAATGAAAAAAGAATCAAGCTGAGGGTACTTCAAGAATTGCCCTAGGCCAAAAAATCATTATTATTATTACTCACGGAGCGGAATCGCCGCTAGTCGGCGTATACGGCGTACCGGGCAGATATTCCACCACATTCACCTCGAATGGACTACCTGAAATAATATGAAAATATACAGAGAGTAACATTGTGGAATTAGAGGTTGGATCAATATTGGGCTGTCCCATAATTATCCGCGATTTTATTCCACGATAATTATGAAACAACTCCAATGGATTTTGTTACATTCGCATCAAAGATGCGACAAGTGGCTCCGGCTCCATAAATGGCTCCGAACTCATTTGGAGTCAGATGATTCGCTGCGAAGCGAAAAGCTTCAAGTCATCTGTCAGAGCCGGAACCATTTGGAGCCATCTGAAGTCATTTGGAGCCATCTGGAGCCATTTGGAACCAATTTATAGAGTCATCTGGCTTTTTCGTGACTCCAGCTGTTTTTGAAAAAAGCTAACGGAGCCGATGCCGACTCGATGGGCTCCGGAGTCAACCCGGAGCTGGGTCACAACACTGGATGCGACAGACATTTAGCCGTATGCCCAATGGTGCGTATAATATAATAAAAATAAATCAAACCTTTAATAACCTCCTTGTTAAAGGTGATGTTAACGGTGTGAACGCCGACGGAAGTTGGATTGAATGTGACGAGAAATTTCGCCGTTCCGACCTCGAGCTGACTCACGTGCGATGGGATTATGCACTAAACCAGAGAAACGGTTATCCTAACATATTAAGGCAATTCGTATACAGAAAAAAATCTTACCTGATCACTATCTTTTATGGCCATTTCCAAATTGCCGAATCCGGCTCGACCGGCATCCACTAAAATTAGGAAAAAATAAGCCTCTCTCAAATATTTTTTCCCCCACGCCCTAAAAAAGAACTATCAAACCCGTGAATTCAACGGTATCGTTGACTGCGCTTTCCGCGCGAATATCGCCGACGAGAATTTCGCTCGCGTCGTAGACGCGTATCGGAAACGGCGTTTGCGGATGCGGGAATTGATTGTTGACAAAGACGAGGACCTTGTGCGTGCCGACCTCCGTTGGGCGAAATGTGATTTCGTAGGTGTTGCGCGACTTTTTCACGCGATGCGGCACCTCCGGCGGAACGAGCGCCTCGCCGCTCGGCGACGCGGCCATTTGTCCTTTGCGCGCTGGCGCTAAATTCAAATATAATCGTTAATAATCGTTACAATTCATTAAATCCGTAATCCGTAAAATACTCACCCATTACAACCACTTTAAGCTGGTCATCCTTGGAGAGCTTTAGCGACTCCACCTTCACTTCGACCTCTTTGCCGCGTCGAACCACCTCGTTTTTGGAGGTGATTTTCGACTTGCCAAAGTCAAAGCCGCGCGGGCCGCCGCCGGCGCCGCCCGAGACGGAATCCTTTGCCGTTGCGTTTTTGTTGTTATCAATCCGGCCGAATTTGAGACTCAACCTCGGCGTGGTGGGCTTGGAGGAGTGGCGTGACGACGGCGCCGAGGACCGCGACTCGTCCGCGTGCGCGCCGCCAGCGCTCTGGCGCATCATCGACTCAGGAGTTGGCACATCGGACGATTGTTCGGACTCCTAAATGTGCTTTCCAATAAGCAAGATTCTCGGATAAGATCAAAACAAGACCCTTTTATGTTACTTCAGACTTTAGGAAGCAAGACTTTTTAGATTTTTAGAAATAATTGCCAACTCTCCGTTAATAATACATATTCGCAAAAAAAAGAATAAAAATGATTTTTAAAGAGGAAAGTCAAAACTCTCTTTAAACCTCCAGCCAAAAATGCCATAAGATTCTGTCCAACAAAAAAAATTCAAAACGAATCATCTGGCAACTAAAAATAAGGTCAAAACATTTTTACTCACCTTCAAATCGGCTGCTTTAAAAACGCTGTGTTCCATTAATTTCCGGCGTGTCGACGGAGTAAGGGCCTCAATTTGTGAGCTATGCGGGTCCACGACGTGGGTGCTAGAAAAAAAAACAACCTTGCCAAAATCTTTTTTGAATATACAGTCGACTCCCCCATTAACATAAATTCCCATTAACATAATCGTTTTGGCAGCTTAATTGGTTTTCACCCATTAGCCCCCTTAACATAACGCTTCCCCATTAACATAACGCTCCCATTAACATAGTTAACGCGCAGTCCGTTGGCGTTATGTTAATGGGGGCGTCGACTGTAATTCATTGCAAAAAATCGTCAAAAAACTCACTATTCAACTGTGTCGGCCATTTTGCGAGACTCGTCGATTTTCAACGGCGTTTGCACCAAATCAGGGGTACTAAATTTAGAAAATGATTTAAAAAGCGATTTAAAACGAGACCGAGACAAAAGAATAAAAATAAAATAAATAAATGAATAATTAGAATTAAAACGAAATTAATGAAATAATTTTTTTTGCAATATTCTGTTTAAAAGGAAAAGGGGAGAATCACCGATCGAAAATTGTGGGAAAATGATGGGAATGGAATTTCTCAAGTTACAAATTTTCATTCCATTCAATCGAATCATTTCATTTCTTCTCCCCCTTTTCTCTCACTAAAGTCCTTTCTCTCGTCATCTTTCTATAATCGATAATCTATTATTTCATTCTATTTCTTCTCTCTCCCTTTTCTTGTTCTCTCCATTTCTTTCAAGATTTCTTTCATTCCTCTATTTTTAAGATTCCTTTCTTTCCTTTGATATTCCTTCTATCCCAAAGTCTTATCAGTTAATAATTTATCTTTATTCCTATCCCTCCTAATTTATCCCTATCATTCTTCTCTTTTCCATTCTTTGCTGGCCAAAAATATCTTCGTTATAGCTTTCATTTATTATTTATGGTCCATTATATTTTCCCATTTCTTTCTCTCCATTTCAAAGATTTCAAATAATTTACAATAAAAACAAAATTTTCAATTCTCACTTATTATGCCCAAACTCTAAAACTCTAAAGAATTCATCTTTTCAGTTCATTGTTCTTTCTCAAAAAAAAGAGCTATTTTTCTAATAAACCATTAAATTCTCTTCCTATTTTCTTCTTTTTTTTCAATGTCCCCTAATTCCACGTATTTTCCATCCCATTTTTCCCATTACCGTCTAATGCTTCGCACGCCGGCAGATCCATCCGTAGTGGCGGGAATCTCGTCGTAAATGTTGCGAGACATCTTGGTTTGCCGATCATTATCGCCGATTTCCTTCTCATTCTCATTCCTTTTCTGCGACTGATAATAATAACGAGACATTGAAGAATGGTCTTGAAGCGTGGCGTCAGCGCCAAACACGGCGGCGGCGGCCACCGCGTCAGCGGCCGCGCACGCTGCCGCGTATTCGTCCGCTTCGAATTGCTGATGCGTAACGCCGCCATTCGCCGACGACGCGGCGGACGCCAGTGGTGGCTCTGAGCTCACCGACTCGAAGCGTTTGTATGTTTTGCCAGTATCGAAAATGTTTCGAACATCTTCCAATGGAGACTGATTCTAAAACAGAAATACTTAGAAAACTAACTAAACAACTTATAAACCTTTTCTTCCCCATTTTTCATCAATTCGATCTCCTCACCTGCTCGACAATTTGCTGCTGCAGCGACGAGCGGGACAATGACAATTCGGCGCTGCGCGTCATCTCCATTTGAGCGCTTTCCGTCGGACGACCTCTTCCATACGCTGCGTCACGTTCGTATCCAGCAGGCTCACCGGCGCCGTATTTCGCCACTGTGTAGCCAACTAGATCCGAGGCCTCCGTTACAGATGCTCCTGTTCCACCTTCTGCGACTACACTTTGTACCAAGCGTGGACTCCGCAAACGTTCCGTATCGATGCCGGCAGAAGGTGAGGACTCTCTTAGAATTGCGCCGCCAGCACTACGCTGTGTCACATGACGCACCATCGGAGGACTGCGTGGCGGCGACGCACCGCCGTACGCCGAAGTCGGTGACGTGTACGCGGTCGTGTCAAAGTCGCCGCGCGGCGATGACGCGGAAAAATAAGCAGATGAAGAAGGTCCACGCTCCATAGCCGATGAGCCACGTCCGGGCAACGGCGACGTGCTGCCCACAACGGTACCGCCTAAATTAGAAATTTAGCTATTCAAACTATGGCAAATTAACACAACTAAAACAGTAGATTAAAAATAAAAGCACAACAAAATCATTAATAGCTCAATAATCATGATGCACCAACCGGTAACTTGTGAATAAACTGGAGCAGAAACGGGTTTGCCGACTTGTCTCGTTTGAACATCGACTTTAATGGGACAACCTTAAATGAATTCATCAAGCAGTGCTTACAAGAATAAAATAAATTTGGAGTCGTTAATTGAATTTAGATCATATTCTACCAACCCATCGCTTCCTCTTTCTCCAATTCGAAAAGGGAGAAAAATTGCAAAATCAGAAAAATCCATTTCAAAAAAAATTAAAAAACATAACGCCAAAAGTTTTTTTACATATTTAAAATTGAAATCAAAGGATTAATGAGAAGAATCTGTTATTGAACTCATAAAAATAAATGACAAATAAAATTTTTCCAACCATGGACTTGCTGTCCGTTGAATGTGACGTCGATTACGTATGTGCCGGAATGCTGCGGAATGAACGTTACCAAACAACGGCCGGCATCCTGCATTTGAACGTTGTTGGGCACACGGCCCTGATTGACGGAAATTTCGAGTTGGCCCTTGCCGGCCTCGACTGCGTCCACTGCAGGAATCACATACAGTTGCGAGATGTAGCGTTCGCGCGATGACGTCGCCGCGGCGAGCAAACGCGCCGAGCGCGGCGTGCCCGCCGGCGGCGACGCGTCAGCGCCGCGCGGCGTTAGGTACGCTCTTTCCTCGACCATTTTTCTTCGTTTTCTTTTTCTCTTTTTTAAGCTTTTACTTAAAAGCAATTAAGCTTAAAATTAAGGTCGGATTATACTAGTTAAGATTATCAAACCAATTCGAGGAGGGATAATTGAATTGGATATAATTTTTGTGAATATTTGCTATTTGCGCATTTTATTAGTCGGTATTAATCATATAATGTGTGTAATATTGATTAAATTTAAATGAGATTTCTAAATTCTATTACGTATATTTGAATTAAACAAAATTGAAAATTACATTTAAAATTACATAAATTAAGTTATTAAATTGCTCATTTAATATAGAATTTTGAAAAAAGTCCACACTCATAAATACACAAAATATATAAGAAGCACATATTTACATATAGATACACATATTCAGAAACAGACACATACACGTGTGTATTCAAAATTTAAAAAAACCCGTGAAATTTCCAACTTATTTACGATAAAATGAAATTTATAATAAGTAACTAACTTTTGTGGTTAAAAAAATTCACTATTTATCTTATAACTCTTTTTTCTACTTGTAGAATTTTCCTTAAAATTTACCAAAAAATAGCCGGTATTCAACCATTTAACATTTAAAATACCCTAAGTTCCCATATATAAGCCGTGGCCGTTCGATGAATCTTTAAATTTTAACTTGTCCTTTATCCTATTCTAAACGAAGCTGAGCTCATAATTTATAACCTGCAGATTGGGCCTGCTTCAATGAAAATGCTCATTAAATTTTATGCCTAGCAGACACGAAATAACAAAATGAAGACCAAGTTAAAATTCAAAAATTCGTAACCTAGGGTACATAAAAAAAATCCGTGGAATCCGCAGTTTTTTATAGTACAAAATCTCTTTAGACCTCTCCCCCCTCCTTCCCTTAAAAAATATTATACAAATTTCATTATTCACTCTATAACTTTTTTTCTACTTGTAGGATTAACAAAGCTATACATTAATGTAATAGTATCGTTCAGAAAAAGATAAAAAAAAGTGATTTGGTTTTGGTTTTACTTTTTTTGAATGAATCGTAATAATAATAAAGCCAACATAAAAAGAGGATTAAAAAGCATTTGGGCCAATAAGAATTTTCCCAAAAAGGAAACCTTCTTTTTATCAAATTTATGCAAATTCCACACACCATTTCCCAATTTCCATTGTATCATAAGAAAAATTTTTTTCATTTTTCCAACGGTTTTTTTAAAACTTTTTCGTAATTGTGAAAAATGAAAAAAAAATGTTATAAATTTGCTCCCTTCAACGTACCGTAAAAATGAGATTTTTTACAGAAATTTTAAGGTAGCACATTGCGAAGTATAGGTGACACACGGCGGCGGTAATCAGACTGTAAGCCGCTTCAGCTTCAGTCAGCATAGTTGGGCAGCAAACCAGCCGACATTTCGGGACAAAGATTTTGAGACGGACATTTCGAGACATACAATTAGGGGCGAACAATTCGGGATCGGACATTTCGAGACGAATATTTCGAGCCGGACATTTTAAAACGACATTTTAGGACAAAGATTTCGAGACGAACATTTCGGAACAAGCACAGATTTTAGGCTGAACTTAAACTTAGACTAAGAATGTTAAGTTGTTTTCACTATCGTTATGAGTTATTATAGTATTTTTTCAACGTCCGATTTCGAAATGTCCCGTCTTAAACGATCCCGAAATGTTATATCACCGAGATTTACGGTAACTGGATGGCCTACATTCAAAATCCGCAAAATTGGTTAGTTTCAAAATCATTTTCGACAAAGAATTGATTTGGAGCGTTCCCATATCACGTATCACGTTGGAAACACCAATAAATATATTATTTTCATACAATTTTGTCACTTTTTTTCTACGAGAATTTTGGATTTAAAATCACAAGTGACTGAAAAAAATTTTCGAGCGAATTTGAAAGAAATCGAAAAACGCATTAAACGAGAAAAATGCGAATGGATTAAAATGCAGAAAAAAAGAAAAATTTTGCCTCAAATTAGACAAAAAAGAATAAAAAATTTTCAAATAAAAATGCTAAAAAAACAGTAACGATTTCGATTTTTCTATCGTAAAATATCGATAGACCATAACTTGAATCAAAGTCCCACATTCAAATGTTTTATTACGGTAAACTGGAGTGTAATTACCCAGATTTCGCATAAATAAACCGCGGTATGATCTAAAGATCCGGGGATTCGATTTCCTTTATTTGAATATATTAAAATTACAGTTAATTTTAATATATACAAATAAAATTTTATGCATAAATTTTTAAAAGATAAGCTTATCCCAATTGAAAAATGGAGAAAAAAATTAAAAAATAAATTTTCCAAATAAAAAAACAAAAGAAAAAAAATTTACGCAAAAATAAGAAAAAAATCAATCGGAAACGTTCTTCCATTTTTTTCACATTCCTTTCTTTCTCTCTTATTTTTTCAACTTTTAAAAGAATTTTTTTTCTTTCTCCCACTTTCTTAATATCTTGCTTACTCTCCCTCACTCCACTCTTTCTCGTTCTCTCTTACACTTCTCCCTCTTTCTCCCACATTCTCTCAATCCTTACTCTCTTGTTTTATCTCAATCCTTTTTTTCATTCTCTTTCTCTCTCTTCTTCTTACATGTGTACATACATAAAATTACAAAATGTACAAGTAAAAAAACTTTGGTTAAAAAAATTAGGGAAAATTCACGTAAGTAAAAGTTTCTTATGCGCAAAACCCGGAAAGCACAAAAAAATAATTTTTCTTTTTTTTATTTTAAGAAAAAAAAATCGTAACGGAAATCATCACGCAAAAGTGCAAAACAACAAAGTAAAAAAACGACAACAAAACAAAACAACTGTGAAATTTGAAGAAAAATAACGAGCGTATCGATATATAAAAGAAAGAGAGAAAAAGGGTGCGCAACATAATAAAAATGCATGGGAAACAAAAAAAACAATGACAACAACAATAACAACGTCAACCGTATTTTGCATGCGCATTTCTTTTCTTTTCTTTATTGAAGATGTGTATGCAAAAATTATTGTACAGTTTCATATGTATATATGAAATGAAATGCACAGTAAAAAACGCAAATCATAAAATAAGTAATACTTATACTTAAGATTTCAAGCTTTTTAAGCTCGAATAATCTCATGGGGTAATTTTAAATGAGCACATGAATATAAGTGAGTGTAAGTAAGTGTAAGCTATTTTATTATTTTTACTTTGAAAAAATCTCAAAATAAATTAAAAATTAACATCATTACTTTCCATCGCTAAATGAGAATTAATGATCACGAAAAAATAGAAAAAAAACTCAATGTTAATCATTTCTGCAAAATGATTATGATTATCATTTGGGCGTCGACGCAAAAAATTATCATTTTTCCCATTTTACATTTTAAAATGTGGAAAAATATGAAACAATAATCATTATTTTTTAGTCATTTTTATTACTGTGTGCGATTTGCGTTTAATCACCTATATCATTGGCCTTATAATCTGAAAGAGAAAATACATCTACGGTGCATACCATCATAAATACACATTATAAATGCAATCAAAATACAACACACATTTCGAAATTTTGTATTTGTATGTATTTATATTTGCTTTATTTTATATTTCCCTTAAATGTGCATACGTTTGTATATTTTGACGTTTACACATAAATATATTTATTTACCATATAAATACAAAATCACAAAATACGAACACAAAACACACATACACACAAAACAAACAACGAAAAGGCAGTCAATGAAAAACAAAGGTCGAGATACCCAAATTCGAGCAAAAACGGAAAATGGAAAATTTTAAAGTTGATGATTGAAAGCAATTGCTCGATTAATTTTTACAATTAATTAACTTTGTGTACACATACGGTATTTGTATTTGGTTTTCTCTTTACGATATATGCAGACTTTAGACGATCAAATAGATCGTAATCGTAAAACATCTTATTTGAGTCTTATAATAAAGAACTAATGTAATAAAGAACGTAATGATAATGATAATGATAAGTAGTATAAAAGATCAACATAAAAAATTTATTGCCATTATGATAACTGTTTAGTTTAACCCAAAATTTCAAAAAAAATTTTTACCGTATCCGGAAGTTATTTCGGGTTCTAAGAACGAATACAGTAGTCATTTTTAAAGAAAATGCCTTTTAAGGACCTTACTGAGGACTACTCCTAACTACACGAAAAACTATACTATAAAGTAATTGCAAGTAAATCTGATAACGGTAGCTAAAAAATACAAAAGTGGTTATTTATTTTTTCAATTTAATGAATTTATCGAATAATTTTATTAAAAATACAAAAACAAATTCTTGTTTTTTTACTGTCCAACATTTTTGCTCGCATTTTCCTGACATTTAAAAAATAATTGTGCACAGTAACCAAATGCTCCAATACACATTTGGGTTGTATAAATTTGAATAAAATATTTAAAAATGAATATAAAATAAGAAATCAACGGTATTTCTTAGAACAAACTTAAAAATTCCTTTTTAAGAAAAAATAAAAATTCTTTCATTTGAGACTTAAAAAATAAAAAAATATGATAAAAAAATTTTTTCATTCTATCCAAAGTTGGAAAAAAAACTAGAACTTGAAATCAACCATAACTTACTCAAAAAAATGTAAATAATGTAAAGAAGTAAATTACAGTAAAACATTTAAAAAATAACGTAAAAAAATTTTATTATCAAAAACTTAGTTAAAAATTTTTCGACAATGAAAAATTTGCGCACTTTCGACTTTGAATCGGTTTTTCTATACGATAAAATTACTTTTGCAAAAATGAACTTTGGCCATTCGGTTCAGAATTCAATTCTCTATCAGATGCTTTTAATCAAATTTCTTGTTAACTTGAAAAATTTAAAATTATTTCACAAATTTTCAAAAATCAAAATTGACAGTATTTTTTCAAGCAAAACTTTTTTCCAAGTTAGCTAAAAATTTGATTCAAAAAGTATTAAATAGAGAAGAAAATTCTGAATCCAATAGTCTAAATTGATTTTTTCAACAAAAATTTTATCACTACGAAAAACTTGTTCAAAATCAAAGGTGGGCAGATTTCGTTTCCTGCAACCGAGACAAAAAAAGGATAGAAAAAGAGAATACAATAGCAATACAATGTTTTTTTGTATTACAATACAATGTTTTTTTGTATTAAATTGTATTAGTTAGTCATCATAAAATATTAGCTTGGCAAAAAAGTACTTCGACAAAATTTAACTTTTTTTTCAATTATTTATAACTTTATTCAGAACAAATAATTTTAAACAATATATTCACCGTTGACATCAATAACTTTTACCCATTTATCAGGTAAAGCACCTATGCCTTTTTCCCAGAATTCAGAGGACTGAGATAAAAAAAAGTTGTCGACTGCCATTTTGAGGTCGTCATACTTGTCGAACTTTTTTCCGTGCAAATAATGCTTGAGCGGTCGGAACAGGTGGTAGTCAGAAGGCGCAATGTCCGGTGAGTACGGCGGATGGGCAACCGTGTGCCAGCCAAGTTCGGTTAATTTTTGGCGGGTGAAGGAAGCAACGTGTGGTCGAGCATTGTCATGGAGCAAGTGAACTGTTGAACGTCTTGGACGTTTTTCTTGCATTGCATCAGCCAATTTCTGGAGCTGATCGATGTACACAGAAGCTGTGACAGTCATGCCTACGGGCAGCAACTCGTAGTAGATCGGTCCCTTCGCATCTCACCAAACACACAGATGATCTTCAAGGCTTGTATCTCCGTTCGCAAAGCGGTTGAACCAATTGTTGACCGTCGCACGATGAACAGTCCCTTCACCAATTATGCTGTTGATATTTGCAGCAGCCGCGCTTGCACTCTTACTTTGGAGCCACTCGTAGTAGATGATAGCTCGAATATGGTCTTTACTAATCATTAGTAAAAATTAACAAAACTCTGCGCGCGTGTCCTTATATACTCATATAATAATAGTTTCGAGAATGTTCTACAAGGCTATCAAACTTATAAAATTATTTGAATTATTTCCAGAAAATTTTAGAATTTTGAAATTTTTGTCGAAGTACTTTTTTGCCAAGCTAATATATACATATTAAAATGCTTTTGGGACTTTTGGTGACAATAATATATAGTAAAGTAATAATATAGGCCGATTATTTGTAGTATATTTATGAAAAAAATGAGTTTAAATTTGTTTTTTTTTATTATTTCATCGAAAATTTAATCCCCAAATTGAACTTTTATATTTTTAACATTTATTTTTTTTTGACCCCTCCTTCTCCCCCGCCACTTTTTCCAATATACATATTTACTTTTTCTAACAATAATCAGCCTATCTTTTTTTCTAGCGTGTATTCAATAACTTTTAATTCAAACAATAGGGCCATGAGGTTTCAAAAAAATTAATTGAATTGCCAATAGGATCTTTACGGCCTCAATTCAATTAACAGCTATTAACAGGACCATTAGAATCTCAGCCATCATTCAATTTAACATAGCCCAGCAATTCGATCAGTGCTAAAACTTGACTTTCACTTGACTCCGATTCATTTAGAAAATCTTTTCTTTCCTTTAAATCACCTTTTTTAAATTTGGTAGTCTTTGGAATCATTTTGTAGTCACGATGACTCTAGAAGTCGCGGTGACTTCTTAATGACCGGAGTCATTTAGAAAGTCAGAGTCGTTTAAAAATTCAAGTCTCAGCATTGAATTAAATAGCCGAAAAAATATTTCAAACATTGATGAGTAAGTGCTCGCGAACCATCGCAAGCCATTTTCTTAAAAAAATTTGGCTCAATTTTATAATTTGACTTAAAATTGAGCCATTTGGCTCATTTTGACTAGCAAACCAAAATGCGAGCCCACTATTGAGCCAGTTACCCATCACTGACTTCAATATATCCCAGTCCCAACGCCGCGCTGCGCCAAACATTTTCAACTTCCTCCGCCATTTTATATTTTCTAAATTTTCTTCCAAATTTCCCCTACCTGTAAATTTAACCGGTTCACCGACAAAAAATCCGCTAACAGGTCGGACTCGTATGGCGGCGGGATCGTAGCCGGCTACAAACAATGCGCCGGCGTCGATTAGGCGGCCGTTGATGTAAATCTCGAGGCGATATTCGCCCACCTTAAACAGGAAGGAAAATAAAGTAATTAATATAAGGATTGGATCTTAAAAATTAAATCTCAGGGTTCTACAAGCTTTCCAGTTACGTTCTCTTTCATATCCCTCTTATCACTTATAGCCAGTGATGTTAATTGGCTCATTTTTTGGCTCGTAGCTCACGATTTGACTTTGAGCCATATTCGAGCCGATAAGCAGAATGGCTCAAAACCATATAGCGGTGCCTATTTGCAGCTCATGAGCCATATGAATCATATGACTCGTCTGTGTTAGGTGCCTCGTGGGCCATACGAGCTAAATGACTCCAAAGTTGTTAAATAGCTCGTTGATTTTTTGAAATTTCCAAGTAATTTAAAAAAAAGTTACAGCTAAAAAAGTAAAGTCACCCAAAAAATTTTTCAGAAAATAAAAATTGACCTTACCTTTTCAACTGTAACTTTTTTTCCAAATTAGTAAGAAATTTGATTTAAAAAGTAATGGATAGAGAATTAAATTCTGAATCGAAACAGTAAAATTAATTTTCTTGAAAATAACATTATGCTCTTTAAAAAGTTGGCCATCGCTCATCCACTCTTTAAAATTTCAAAATTCACCACGTTCCCAATTCTTCTCCTCCTCCGTCCTTATAAGTTATAAGGGTGAAAGAGATAACATTTCTTTAAGCGTTGGAATCCCTTTGGAGAGAGCTTATCCCTAGCCTTACACCCGTTTACAAACCTTTCTAATTGTGTATTCGCATCGTAGTGAATGAGATTTTTCAATTATTTTAACGTCCAATTCGCGTCCATCAAAGTCTAAAAAAATAATAATTTTTTAATCTGCCTAAAAAATTTCAGGTTCTCAAAATAGTGCATGATGATAATAACTACATTTATAATATTATATTATTTTACCAAACAATCGTATAATCATGTTTCCGATTTTAAGAGTATCACTTTTGATTTCAAAGCTAGAGATTTGCCCAACCGCCGCGCACCTCAGACCCTGTCCGATTAGCTCACTGTAGCTAAAAGAATTTTGCCGATTACGATATGAATGAGATAAAAATTTAAAGGAGATTATCCACAAAAAATGAATAAGCCATAATAAACCTTTCATTCGGACCCAACGTTGTAAATAGCGGTGAAACGGCACGCGGTGAAATGGCACGCGGCGAAATCGTCCGTGGCGATACGGCGCGTGGCGAAAAAGCGCCGCGTCCGTTGGCGTCCTGAAACGGTATTTGCCACGGGCTGTTAAGCACATGTTCGCCGTTGAATTTCATCTCGACGGTGTGTCGTATCGGTTGAATGGGCGTGAATTGCGCCTGAAAGCGACGTGGCGACGTCTCCCAGACGCGGCATGCGATCCGTCCGCCATTAATAATAATTTCAAGATTGCCCGAGCCGGCCGCAGTGGCGTCGACTAAAAATATTTTATTAGAAAAAATGTTAGCTTTAAAAATTTGTCAGAATCAAATCAGAAATGAGAATGATATCATAGGTGAATGATTGAGGAGTAGCATTGATATTTTTGCCTATATAATCCGAATTGCATTCGTGAAAAAACGGCGATGAGTTCCGTACAAAGACTAGAGAAGTCAGACACACCAATGCTATTTTTTCGTTCATTTATTTTTTTTTTGACTACAAAGACTAGAGAAGTCAGACACACCAATGCTATTTTTTCGTTCATTTATTTTTTTTTTTGACTACAAAGACTAGAGAAGTCAGACACACCAATGCTATTTTTTCGTTCATTTATTTTTTTTTTTGACTACAAAGACTAGAGAAGTCAGACACACCAATGCTATTTTTTCGCTCATTTATTTTTTCAGTGTGAATGAATGAGTGAAAATTCGAGGACAGACAAATATTAAATGAAGATATATATTAAATATTTTATTATAAATATTAAACAAAGCTATATGAATAGTAGATTACTTTCAAAAAAGTGTGGCGTATTAAGATTTGTGGCTTTGATTATTTCCGGAATTCGCTTCACCGTCACCAAATCCGGATCGCCGACGTTGCAAGTGAATGGAGACTCGGCGATGTGTACGTCGTTTACGAGTACAGCGATACGGTGCTCGCCTAGAGCGAAATACGATAGTGACAAAAAGCATGGTAAAACATTGAAATTAAAAATTAATTAATATAATGTATATATATTTACCTGTTTCAATCGGCTTAAATTCCGCTTTAAAGGTAGACATGTCCAATGGAATTATTCGCGCGTATTTCTCCTTTTTCGAAGGTCCTTTAAGCCATTTTTTTAAAGTAAAGAATCTATTTGAGAGGATGCCGATGAGATGATTGAGGTGTACCATCGATGTTTGGCCTGGCCTATTAAATATACCCACCCCCTCTAACGGCCGGACCAATAAATGTGCCGCAGGCCGATCATTTTTCACAAATTTTCCGAGATTTTTGATAACAAAAATCATTTTAGTTGGGCCACAAATTAATAATATAAAATATAGTACCAGTTACAATCACGGTAATGTCGCGACTATCCTCCACATTGGCGTTAATAAAAAAGGACGCGACGCGTCCGACAGCAGCCATACGCAATTGCTCGCCGCTGACGCTAACCGTCAATGCGTCCGCAATGTCCAAGATAAAAGGGGAGCCTAAAAAAAAATCAATGAATTTTTGGAATGAGCTAAAAAAAATTGAAATCGATAGGAAAATTGCCAAAATAATTACGTTCAAAGTTGGAGTACTTTAGAATTGCTTTTGGGAAAAAATAAAAAAAAAATTTTTTAAATTTTAGTCCTTTAAATAACATGCACAGACCAAATTTTTACTTTACTAAAATTCATCTCATAATTACATAATTTAAGGGCTTCCAAATAGGCCAGAAATCGAAAACCGACAAGCAAATCGTCGAGATATAAGCCTTCAAAGTTGAAATACCTCTAGAATTGAGGGCAGACAGGAAAAGTAAAAATTTTAAAATTTATGCAGTGAATAGTTCTTCAAATTAGCAATTTCCATAGTTCATTCCAAAGCCATTCGAAGGGGTAGCATTAATTCACTCCATAAATGAGCTATAGAAATCGAAAATTCAAAACCTTTAACATCACATCCATTAAAAGTGACGTGAATTTTGTAATGCGCGGCGCCGTCGGGCGTAAAGCGCACGTCGTAGACGTTTGTGTCGCGCGACGTGACGCGACACGGCAGCGCATCGTTTTGTCGAAGAATATTAACCTGTTTTAATTTTTGTTAATTTAATAAAACGGAACATTAAAAAAGACATTATAAGACTCACGTCAATAACACCAGGTCCAGCACGCCGCGTATCGACAGTAAACGCTAGTTCCTTTCCGACGAGTCCCACGTCGAGGCCGTTAACCGCCACGGAATTCGCGTCAAACACATGACATTTGAATGGTGAGCCGTGTACTTGTTGTCCCGATTGTTCCACGAATATTTGCCATTCCCCTACAAATCAATTAACAGAATAAATGGGTTAATGAAAAGTTCAAAAATTGTTCATTTCTCCTCACTCTCCCCCCCCTCCTCCCCTTCAACACACCTATGACTTATGCTTATACACAAAAACTTAGCGTAATGTTTACCGATTTCTGTTGGCGTAAAGCTGATTTGATTAATGTTTTGAACGCATGTCACGGCACATTTTTTTCTCTTGCCACTTGGCCCACTAACGTAAATGTCCAAAGCGGAAATCGAATTACCATCGGATTGATCATCAAGCTTAAGTGTAAAAATAATTTATATACAAAACAAACGAAAGGGGGGGTGCGCTAGAAATACAATCAAATTAGTATAATTCGGAAATCGGAGATAAAAATATTATTATTATTTCATCGAGTTCCCCTTACTCTTTTACTTTTTTTTCTCCTAGAGATGTCAGAGACTATTTTATTTCTAAATTGATCCCATTTCCGACACAATCCTGATACGAAATGCTCCAGTGTTCCAATTTCGAAGTCAAATTTCGTTTTAATTAAAAATAAATTTTTAAAAATAATAAAAAAATAATTTAAAAAATTCAAAAATTATTCGAACGGCCCAAATTTAAAAATAAATAAACGTACAGTAAATTCGACGTCATCATCGATGGAATACAGTTTCTTCAGGCCGTCTATCCGAAACATTTTTTCTGTTTGATATGCCATCGCGTGAATATTAATGAATTTTAATGCGTACGGGAAAAATTATAGTCGCACACAAAATGGATGAAAATAAAATTAATACAACGGTTACGATATTATGCGTTGATAAACGTGAAAACTAATTTTGGGAATTACAGTCACGTTCCACGTTTGGAATTTACAATTGTTTTTTCACTTGTTTTTTTCGCTTTTTTTCTGTTACGATATGCGCTGAGATCGAGCGAGGGCTGGGCCCTCACGCAATGATATTTTTGTTTTGCAACTGAAACTGTATTAATGAGTGAGATTATTATTCACCGACCGTAATCCCGTAAATATCTTTGCTTATCGTTTCCATGTGCAAATAATAAGTAAAAGAAAAAATATTTTTGATTACGATCGATTTTTATGTGAAATTTTTCAGTATTACTGTATTTCATTGCTGTTTTTCTCACGTTTACAATTTAAATTTATTACATAATAAATTAATGAAATTTTTTATACTTGCGTATATACATATACAGTATGTATGTGTGCACATACATGAATGTCCACACACAGTACACACGCATATCTACAAATGATTTTATTTAAAAAAACACAGTAAATAACAATTTTTAAAATTTATTTTTGACTTTTACTTTTTACAAAAGACAAAAAAAAGTTTTTAAAAAAATAATTTTTTTCTTTCTCGTTATTTAAAATTTAAAAAATCTGTCATACTATTATTTTCATACTATCATTCTCAATATCCTATTGATTATCATTCTCGGTATCATATTGGCTATCATCCTCAGTATCGTACTGGCTATCATATCATTCTTAATATTCTTTCTCAATATCATATTGATTATCATTCTCAGTATCCTATTGATTATCACTCCAGTGGTTCTCGAAGATTTCTAGCGCTTTTCTCCATTCGCCGATTGATTTTCTCAATCATTTCACGAGATTTTTCATTTCTTTTTCTCTTCGCATTTTAAAGGAGAAAAAAAATTTCATATTTTTTTAATAATAATTTCTCACTTAAAAATTATTCCGATTTGAAACGCAAAAATATGTAAAATACCCAAAAAAAATTGGGGAAAAAATTTATAAATAAAATAATTCAAATAAAAATGGAAAAATTTCAACAAAAAAACGGAAAAAATAAAGTAAAAAATTTCGCGGAAAAAAAAATTCTTTCTTCGCCAGTTCTTAAAAAAAATTTTCCTCATTTTTTAACACAAATTGCGAATCTAAATGCCAATTTAAGGAATTATAACTTAAGTTTCGGCGTATAAGCCGCGGCATTTGAAGGATTTTTGAATTTTGACTACGAATTTGAGCTCAAATATTATTAGACTACAAATTTGGGCCTGCTTTAATGAAGGTGTCCCAGTGAATTTTATGCTTACGCCAACACATGGATCTGAGGCAGTGTTGTGAGTTGGCTCCGGCAAACGCATGACAGACGAGCAGAGCACCATTATATTTCGCCATTTTTAGAGAAAAATATAATGGATTTGTCTGCTCATCTGCTAAAAATGTCGGAGCCAGCTCAGAGCCAAGTTACAGCACTGATCTGGAGTCCTTACATGGAGCTGGGATCTTTTCGTATGCGTTAGGGGTGCAACGGAATTCCGATTTCCCGCTTTTTTGCCCTTTCCTTTTTTGCGAAATTTTAATTTATTTCCAAATTCCGATTTTTAAAATTTAAAATTCATTCCCGGCGCACCCACCACTGGTATGTAAAAATAAAAAGTAAAAAAAATTTTTTCTTTTAAAGTGAAATGAAAGAGAAAGAAAAATCTGTCCAAAATACACCGTTAAAACGGAAACGGTACAATAAAACCAAGACTAACCGTTTCATCCTCTGTATTCATCGCATCGTCGGCTGAACATAAAATGAAAAGAAAAGAGAAAGAGAGAAAAAATTTTGCGCTCTAATCTTGACCTTCACTTTTGGCGATTTTATTCTTTTTTTTCTTTTTTACACATTTTTTTGAAACCGTAACTGTATCGTATTGAATCGATTCTATCAGCCTTAGAAACTGTATTTCATTGAGCTAATCGAATTATAGTAATTGTGTTGTACCTGAATCCTCGCCCTAAAATACCCTACTATATGAAGTTTCATCCAAATCCCAGAGAGACAGATCTTTCCTTGTTAATATTATTTGTAATTTTTATATTTTTGGGTTTTAGAATAAAAAAATTTTTTATTTTTTTAGTTACTTTTTTGGGATTTTTTTCCAATTTTTAGGGTCTTTTTTTATTTTTGGGGTTTTTTTTATTTATATATGGGGTTTTCTTAATTTTTGGGTTTTTTTTATATTTAGGGATATCGTTGGAATATTTTTAAAAATCTATTCCTCAAAAAGATTTTGAGAATTTACAAAGGCCACGGCGAATAATATTGCAAAAAAAGGACAATTTAGCTACAATCAAACCTCGATTTAATGACACCTCTAGGGACCGAGCCTAGGTATCATTAGATTGAGGGTGTCATTAGATCAAGGTTTTCGAAATTAGCTAGCACCACTGAGGAATTTCTGTCGATTAATGCACTTTATTCGCCAAAAGACTAAAAGAAGCAAAAAAAACTGTAAAACAATAAAATCGGTAATGTTTCCAATAACCTTACGCAACTCCCAAGAGCAAAAGATGAAGAAAAATCTTTTTTTTAATACTCACACGAAGACAATAACCGATCAAGCGAAAAACAATGAATATAAAGAAAAAACATTTTTGGTGGCAAAATTTGAACATAATGCCAAGAAAAGAAGAGCGAAAAGAAAATTTGAATTTAAAAAAGAAATTTCGTAAACCCAAGTTTACGACACCAAGGTAAAAAAATGGCTAGCTGAGCGCAATGGGTGTCATTGGATCGAGGTTTGAATTCCTTACAACTGTCATTAAAAGAAGATTTTTACGTTAGTTTTCGTCAGGACCGAGCCTAGGTGTCATTAGATCGAGGCTTGACTGTATATAATTATACAGTTAAAAATTTTTGGCATTTCGCCTATATTTAAAAAATGTAATATTACATTAAATAGGACTTGAAATTTGACAAAATTTGAATTCTTAACGCCTTAAGGCGGGCGTTAAGAATTCATTCACTCAGTTTCACTCATTCCCATTCTCACCCTCACATTCACAAGTTGAAGTTGATGACAGAAGAAGATGGAAGTAGGATAGAATCGATGTCGATTTTTTTAATTCAAAAATATATTTGTGCATATTTTTTTGCTTACATTCAATTAGCTAGTTGTTATTAATTTTATTTAAAACTTGTGAAGAAGTTAACTAGAGTCATTAAAGAATTGAAATTTTTTGTTTAAATTATTAATGTCAAAATTTTTTCCCTCATTTAAAAGTCTTTTATAAAGCAAACGCATTTTTAAGAGGACAATCGCACATCCGGGTAGGCGCATTTTTAAATGTCAAAAAAGAAAATTTGGAAACAAATAGGTGGGCAATGCAACGGAAAATAGTTCTCGTCTCTAATTGATCACAAAAGGCTCCTCGTCATCGTAGCACTCGCGTTTGATTCGTCCAATGCAGAAGAGCTCCTCGTTGGCGGCGTTATTCGCGGCTGCGACGTCCTCGTAAAAGTTGTTTGCCTTATGCTCGACATCATCATCATTATTGTTGTTGTTATTATTATCGACGATCGCGCCAATCGAGTCCGACGCTTTTGTCAGCGTCGGAGCCGGCGCAACGGCCACAGCGATGCGCTCCGGTTTGACGTCCTCCGCGTGCTTTATGGGCGACGTGGCCACGTGATGCTTTGACACGGCGTTGCTGACGCTCTTCTTCTTCGTCATGAGTCCGGCCGGTGTGATGGCTGAAGGTCCATTATGCGATGATGGCGAACTGACTACGATGACCAGCGGCGGCGACTCATCCGGCGCAATCGGGAAGCCGGCGAGCGCGGTCGCCGAATTCGCGCCGCTATCGCTACTATCCAATCCATTATTGTTGCGCGATAACAAGGCCGCGGACGCATTCGAAATTGGCGTGGACGTATCCGGCGGCGTCGTAGTGTTCGCGGAGCCATTCACCTGCGTAAAATGCGGGGGCGGCGGCAGCAGAGCCGATGGCACGTCCGAAAACGAATAGCCAAACGACGCATTGGGCGCCGACGTCGGCGCGCTCGTCGGCAAAATCGCGCCGAAGCTCATGCCGCGTATCACCGAAACCGGAACCTAGAATAAGAATAAAAAATAGTTGGCTTTGTACTCATTAAGTTCGAGAATTTCTGGCATTGACCGAGTTACGCTCAAAAATGACTGACTTGAACCGGAGCGGGCATGGGCGTCGGAAGTAGAGATCCCGTCATTATCGGCGACGCGGCAAAACTTTTTGTCGCAACAATTTGCGTTGAGTCGGTCGATAGAAGCGATGAGCTGAAAAAGCTAACTGCTTCAATCAAATCTTAAATATAAAAATATTAATAAGGCTAATGCTAATAAACAAAAAAAAAATTCACGGAAAAAAAGTCTAATTCGAATCTTCTGATTTATTTGGGGAGAGATATGAGTCTAAATTCCTTTTTAAATTCAAAAAAAATTTACAATTTTTCCATATGATTGTCGATGGTGGACGGCGTCGGCAGAAGCGAGGGACGAACGCGTGGCGGTGGTGCGACCGTTCGCGGAGTTGTCGAAAACGATGTGTCTGCGGATCGTACGCGTCGTTCGCTGGGAGAGGCCGCGCTAGCGCGTGGCGTCGCCGAGCGTTCGCGCTTCACTTGCCGATGCTTCGACGCGCTATTGTCCGCGCCGCTGCGATAATTCTTGGCGCGCTTCGACTTGTCGCCGGCGTGGTATTGCTTTTTTCGTTTAGCGCCACCGCCGCGCGAAGAATCGTAGTAGGTCTCAACGGAGTCGTCGGAACGTGCAGCTGTCGCGTCGTCGTCGTACTCGCAGTCGCTAGTGCTATCGTCGCATCGTGAGCGACGATGGCGTTTCACGGAACGATGATTGCCGCGCTCACGTTCCACGCCACCCGCGTAATCGTCATCACTGCAATTTGAAGAGTAATTAGCAAAAGAGTATTCCGTTAGTCTATACTTAATAGAAGTTTTCACCTGCGGTTGCTTTGACGATGACGTCCTTCGCCGCCGCCGCTGCGACGATTGGTACGATTGTCGGAGGCGCTTTCGCGTCGCGTTTTCGGCGATGAGTGACGATGCCCGATGGCCTTTCTGTTTCTGGCCACTTGCTTTTGAAGCTCAAACAATTGCTCTTCCAATTTTTTCACTCTACTTTCCATCTGAATTTTTATTAATTAGAGAGGAAACAATAAAGAAAAATTATACTTAAGCGATAAATAGGAATAAAACAAAGCCGAGAAATGTACTTATTCAATTCTAAAGTATAGTCAAAAAAAGATTTAGATACTTATGCAATCTTCTCATATAATGTCATTTGAACTTTAAAGCTAAGTAAATCCCAACTTAGGCTTTTGGCTCAAATTTTAGGCCTTTTAAGTCTAAGGTTAAGCTAAGTCTAAGGCTTGAACCAACCAAAGCCCTAAACCTATGAGCTATAATCTTAAAAATATCATATGGGAAAGGGGGGAGTCGCATAAGCACTATTAAAAAATTGAGCTTCATAGGAAAGTCGCGAAAAATTATTACGAGACGGAAAATATCTTGAGAATTTCTGAACCCATAAATGCGTTTTAGATTTTTTTTGCGTGGAAAGAGGAGAAAATATCTTTTAGCAGTAAACTAAGTAGTAAAGTAAGGTTTAACAACAATTTCAAAATACAAGCTGTCGAAATGAAAAAGAATGATAATAAAAATAAAAAATTTTGAAGTTTGAACCAGATTTACTCTGGCACTTCTTGACAGAAGGGCAGTGAACCCGGAACCAAGCTACAAAAAAATGATTAAAAATTCGAAAAAAAATTTCGTTAGCAATTTTTATAATCGTAACCCAAATTGGCGATTTGTATATTTGCCCAAATTTAAAAATATTTCGAATATTTTTTTTTTTTGAGAAAGCATACAAATATATATTATACGGACATTTGTTTGTTATTAGGCGTGTTCCTGAACGGAATAATTATAATACGAAAATTACAAAATAATGAAAAAAAATCTGGGCGAAATAGCATGTGTCTGACTTGTCTAGCCAATATGCGAAACCCATCGCCGTTTACCTCGGGAAATGCGATCCCGGTCATATAAGCAAAAAAATCAATCCCCCATCTCAGTCACTCACCCATTATGATATCATTATCATTCTGCCTCGTTCTCTGAAGTTAAACCTATCGCGCATCGCGATTGGTCCCGTGTTTTTGGTTCACGTGGGCCCTTCCGGTTTAGTTCCGGTTGGCTCTTCGGAGTGAGCTCCTTCTAGTGGGGAGCTCGGTACGTCCCACAGCATCCAGAGTCGTTTCCGAATGAGAGGATGTGATTTGTATCATCGCAAGTGACTCGTTCATTCTTCCAAGCCACTCGCCCGCATTCACGTTATGCGTTAACGTGCACTGTTGGCTTGCCCGGCCGATCCAGCTCGCATAAAGGTTCAATTTGCCCAGTTTGAGTGGCATTGGATCTCGGGCGCAATGATCTGGCTGCACCAACTTTTTACGCAACTTCTAAAATCTATTTTTTGACCACATACATATGAAATTACAGTAGTTTAAAAATTTTAAACAAATAAAAATTAATTTTATTACCCGAACTTTTGCAAATTTGTTTCTTTTGCCTGGTGGTCTAATCGCTCGTCCCACACGTGAGTTCAAAGCCCGCTCGGCGGCTTAAACATTTTTCACTATAAAATAAATTAATTTTTCTTCCATTTTTTATTTAAAAAAAAAGTGGAAAATAGCATTGGGATCATTTATCGTAATTATCGTTAAATTTTTTATTAGAAAATTTGCACTTTTTTTATAAAATTTTTTTTTAGAATTTTTTTTTTTGAGATTTTTTTTGTTTTTTTTAATTTCGAAATTTCTCAAATTTTTTTGAAAATATTCCACAATATATAAATAATTGCGATATTCTATTCGGAATAAGAAAATATTATTTTCGTACTTTTTGACTACAGTATTTTGTACCATCGACTAAAATGCTTACGGTTTATTTCTGGCTTACGATAATATCCTTGGCTTGGCTGTTATTCGGTAACTTTATTCCTTTCACTTTAAAATGGACCTTTTAAACCAAATAGTATTTCCTATTCCAAAAAGTATTTTATGTCCAAAAGTGTCTTTTGTCCGAACTCGTTTTAGAGAGTATGGCGGAAATGGATGATGATGATCGCAATTTGGTTCTCGATGAGCACAACAGATACCGAAGTTCGGTGGCGCGACGACACGGCGGCGCCAAAAATATGTACAAGCTGGTAAGGCACACACCACAAAATTCATTTCATCTCCCCTAGCCTTTCTTATACGCTCATGAGAGTGGCTCGTATCACCGGGCTGAGCTCCTATCATCGGGCTGGACTCATATCACAAACCTAGGCTCATATCTCAAGTCTTTAGGTTAAAATCCAGATGCTAACAATTAACTTTTTTAACTAGCCGAAAAATCTTTCGTTAAAATTCGACAAATTTTTAGGTATTTTTGTCGAAAAACTTTTTAACAATTTTATATCACAATTTTATATCACAAGCCTGGCCTTATATCATAGAGCTGAGCTTCTATCACAAGCCTGGGCTCATTTCACAAGTCTTTGGGTTCAAATCTCAATACCTCAAACATTTATAACAATAAACTTGGCATTCTCCCAGACCAGAGGACCATTAGAACTCTGGCAGATAATTTTCGCTGCGTTTAGAGCTATTCCAAAGAATTGGAAATATCGGCCTCGGAGTGGGCAAAAGAGTGCACCATTGAGCCATCGGATAAGTACCGTAATGGCACTGTTGGTGAAAGTATTTTCAAGTTTTATTTCCACTCTATAGATGAATTTTCTAACAGTGAGTTGAAAAATTACAGTATTTTAAATACAGTACTTCGCATATTGTAACCCGTTTGAAAGATTACAGAGCTAATTTTGGCCGTTGCGATGTGGAACTTTTATGTGTCGAGCATGCGTCACCGTTACGATGCAAAGTTAGACTTGTCCGTCAAACGTTTCATACAGGTCCCATCGGATTTTTTAGAAAGCGTGTTTTGGAGTTATGCTTGAGAAGCATAATAAATGAGCTTGATTATTAGTGATGGGCCGAGCCGGCAATATTATTGAATCCCCCAGGCGAGTCGGGTCCGAGCTCGTTGTCCTGCAGAGGCGAGCTGAGCCTGGCCAGACCGAGTCGAGTTGAGCTGAGTCGGGCGAAGTCGAGTTGGATCGGGCCGGGTCAGACCGAGTCGAGCTTAGTCGAGCGAAGTCGAGCAGAGGCGGGCCGAGCCGGGCCGGGTCGGGCCGGGTCAGACCGAGTCGAGCTGAGTTGGGCGAAGTCGAACTGCTGAAACTGGCTGGACCAGCCGAGTCGAGTCGAGTTGGGATGAGTTGGGCGAGTAGAGTTAGATCAGGCCGGAACCAGTCGAGCCGAGCAGAGCCAAATCCGAGCCGGCAAAAAATGGCCCAAGCCGAGTCCATCACTATTAATTATATAATTTAGTGACTATTTTAATCCCGATTAACGTATGTAAAAATCTGGCCGAGCACTCAGGACCCAAATGAACTACCGGTCTTTATTTTTTGATCTTTCAAATTTTTCGCGTAATATTTTCTCATAAATTTTTTCATTTTTTTTTGCAGATAATTTTGGCGAACACGCTCGAGGTGGGCTGTGCCATACAGAATTGTTCTTATAATAATAATAAAAGATTTGTCGTATGCCATTACATGCCGTATGCATTTAATGAATGAAATTTTTCAAAAAAAAAAAAATTCAGCTCATCTCCGCAATTTTTAGTGGGAACACCGTCAACGGGTTAATTTACGAGCCGGGAGAGGTCTGCAAACAGAACAATGACTGCACCACGTACCCCAACTCCGTTTGCGAGTCGTCCAGCGGACTCTGCGTTCTACTGGACAAATGTAAACAGCCGTTTCTGGTCATTAATATTTTTTGATTATTCAGATTTTTTAGATTTTGACTCTAAAATGGAAAATCTTTCAATTTACTTTAAATTCGCGGGTGCTTTAAGCCAAATTTGAATTGGCGCCAATAAGTTCATTCTAAATTTAAATTGGCGCCACTGAGTTAATTCCGTTGTGCCGGATCTTTCGTTGGGGTCCCAAATTTTGTGCCCACTTTTATGAAACTAAAACGAAGGCGGGCACAAAATTTCTGATCTCAACTGAGGATCCGCATAAACACATTGACGCCAGTATAAACTTGGCCGCACGGCTTATGCACACACGAAATTAAAGTATTTTTTAAATTTCTTCGTAATTTATGAACTCAAGTTTTGTCGCATTTTTTAAGTGAATATGAATCTTTCGATAAAAGAAAGGGATCTGATACTTGAGGAGCACAACCGATGCCGCAGCCAACTCGCGCTCGGCCTGGCGCAGCACAAGGGCGGCGGGCGTATGCCCCCGGGCGTCAATATTTATGAATTGGTACGGGGTTGGCGAAATGGGACTCCAAATTTTTCTTAGAGAGCTCGTAAACCAATTGCGAATGGATAAGGGGCCTTTTATAATACAAGTTGGCAAAAAAGGATTAAAGGCCAGATAAGAATCTTGAAAATTTCCTAGAGTAATCCTCCCTCCTCCCCCCATCGTAAATCACTTGTAAATGGGGATTCCAGAGCCCAGAAAAACATACGCGGGCTTGAACCTGAAATGCTTGAAGATCCCACACTCTGGAGCTCATGGATCTTATGGAATATGGGTAAAGATCTTTGAAACCCTCTCAGCCCACTGTGAGAGATTCCAATTTTGGCCGACTCGAGCTACGTTCAAAAAAAATCTCTCTTATTTCTATTCAATGTTTCGCCGGTTCAACGGGTTCCAATTTTATTTTTTACAGGTCGAGAATTTAGGATTGATGTATAAAGCTGCGTCATGGGCCCGTAAGTGCCAAGATGAGCCCTTGTCAAATCAAGTATCCATTGGCAAGAACATTTTCGTCTCGTCACAATACTTAAGCAAGTGTAAGTGAAGTGGAAACGATAAAAAAAGCCGTACGGTATTATATTGATTACCGTGGAATAACAGGACGTAGTTTGAGCTAATCGATATTACTGTGGGAATACGGGCAACCCACTCTAGAATATACAGTAAAACATCTTAAGCTTATTGTTTGTACAAAATACGGCAATACGATTACTGTAATCCATCAAAAACTACGATGCTTTCAGCGGCGGCGATTCTCGAAGCGACAAAAGAGTTTTGGCAAGAGCTTAGGAATAATAAAGTTCCGCGTAAGGCCATATACACCAACCAACTCGCGAAACGCCGAAACGTAAACCGTTTCACGCAGGTATTTGCTACAGTCCCCATTTGTACTTAATTTCATGTATTTAAACCGCGGGTGTTTTAATCAAAATTTGAATTGAGTTCATTCTAAATTTAAATTGGGGGCATTCAAAATTTAAATTGGGTCCAATTAAATCAAATTTGATTTGACTCTGTTCATTTGTTGTATTCTCCGTTGGAATCAAAGTTTTGTGCCCACTTTTATGAAACTGAAACGAAGGCAAGCACAAAATTTGGACCCCAACGGATACGATACAACAAAATGAATTTTTTAGCGCCAATTTAAATTTGGCTCAAAACCCGCGCGGTTTATACACACACGAAATTAGGATAATAAATTAAAAGCGCTAAACACTTTGAATACTGTTATGTTTTTTGTATATTATACAGTAAACAAAATACGGTAGAGCAATATCTATCGTATTATATAAGGGAATTTGTTAATATACTGTATAATGCGTTACGGCATATGGCGTACGCTGTTTTCGTGAATAAATCGTATCCCGGTCGGTTTCAGATGGCTTGGGGTAAAACCAAAGAGGTCGGATGTGCAATACAATACTGTAAGGAAAACCCGATTATGAAAACCAAATTTCGAACTGTTGTCGCGTGTTTCTACATGCCCAGGTACAGTCGCGTTGAGTTAATTACTGTAGAAAGCGGCAAAAAGTGATTACTGTAATAATGCATTTTTAGGAAAAATGACAGCCAATTACTGTATTCTAAATTTAAAATAAATTTTTAAAAAATTTCATTTATGCATAATATACTGTGACAATGTGAACACTGTAATTAATAAGCCAATCCTTACTAGGTTTCATAATCAAGATTTTTTATACTGTAGTCTAAAGAATACTGTCGCTAGGAAGATACTGTAGCCTAGAGGATACGGTAACCTATAGAATACTAAAATCTATAGAATACTGTAATTCAGTGAATACTGTATAAATTCTCTTTATAAGTCAATTGAAAGCTTTTTCAACTCACAAGAGAATATCTCAAGCTGTAAATTTGCCTTGAAGGCACTTTTCCAATGCAAATGAGCTAATTTTTTTTACAGCGTGTAGAGAATGATGGCCATTGTATATTCAGATTCCAGTTTTTCGGCTTGGCTGCCCAGAAGAGAGAGATGATTCTGAACCATCAATAGGAATCCCTTGCCTTTTAAAAGCGAATATAATCTGCATGCTTTCATTACGCTTTTCGTGCGCCATCAATGGTTTATCAATACGCTTTCGATTGGCTTATCTACCGTTGAATTTCTCGAGGAATTCCTATTGGCGGCTCAGGATCATCTCGCAGCCTTTCTTCTGAGCAGCCAAGCCGACAAACTGGAATCTGAATATACAATGACCATCAGAAGGGTCTTCTCTACACGCCATAAAAAAATTAGCTCATTTGCATTGAAAAAGTGCTCTCAGGCAAATTCACAGCTTGAAACAGGCGGGATACTGGATACTGTAGAAATTCTATTTCTGAGTGAAATTGAGATCAAATTTAGATACTGTACTATATTGTAAGATACTGAGAATTTAGTGGAAATGTGATCGACGAGCCCATTTACGAAGTGAACGAGACCTGTGCCACGAGGGTCCCATGCAGGGACGCAACTTACGATTGCATCCCCGACCACGGACTCTGCCAACCCAACTAAATAAAAAAAATGATCTCTCAAACTATCCTAATACGTGCGCCAATTATCGGGACCAACCAGTTTAGTAAATTTTTCTTTTTTTTATACTATTTAATCCAAAATTCCCAAGTCGAATAGCCAACAAATTAATCAATCAATAAACATTTGATACAGTAACATTTGATACAGTGACTTTTTTTTCAAATTTAAAGAGCAATTTTTATAATCGTAACTTAAATTGGCGATTTGTATATTTGCCCAAATTTAAAAATATTTCGAATATTTTTTTTAAGAAAGTATGCATACAAATTGAAATATATATTATACGGTCGTTATTCATATTATAATTATTCCTGAATTTCAAGAGCAAAAGCGATACGTTAGTCCGCTTTTGGATACGGTACTTTATCGCTCATTTCGCAGCGTTTTCTTCCGCAAGCTCAGCCCATTTCTCGGAATTTGAGCTGAAAATGGTCAATTTCTCTTATTACTATAAAGCGGTGATTTTCAACCCGGCTGAATCAAGAGAAGGAAGGGGGGAGAGGAAGGGATGGGACTAAGCGTGAGTCATTTCGGGCCGGGGTGCGGCTAACCTTGATCATTTCGAATGGGAGGGAGAGGAAAAGAGGGGCGAGGTTTGGGGCTTTGCCGATCCGGCAAAAATGCCGGAGTCGAACGCTGAGCCCGAGTCACAATACTGGTCCTGTATATACAACTCGTTTTGCAGCGTCCATTCAATTAAACGTACCGTGTCCTATCGCGAAGAATCCGCGCATCCGGCAAAACCGCCGAGAGCGCCTCGTAGCACGGAATGCAAATGTTTTGCATAAAGCCGACTTGCATCTGTGAAAAAAAAGTGAAATACGATATTAGTAGATTTAAATCCAAGTAACGTTTAGATTAGGATCTTAGGATCCTATAGGTTTATGAATTTTATAAAGTATCTTAATTTCGTGTGTGTATAAGCCGCGCGGGTTTTGAGCCAAATTTATATTCGCGCCAATAAGTTCATTCCGTTCGTATCGGATCCGTCGGAGTCCCAAATTTTGTGCCCGCTTTCGTTTCAGTTTCATAAAAGTGGGCACAAAATTCTGATCCCAACGGAGAATACAACAAAATGAACTCATTGGAACCAAATCAAATTTAGCTCAATTCGCGCCAATTTAAATTTAGCTCAATTGACGCCGATTTAAATTTGGCTCAAAACTCACGCGGCTTGTACACACACGAAATTAGAATATGTTAGATTGCACCTGCGGGAGCTCGCCGGCCCGCGTGCGGTCCATCATTGGCAGCGGCTCGCGGCCGTTCAATTTTTCCGCGTCGCCCTAAATACGTTGGCAATTTTTTCTATGATAAATGGATTACGAATATTGTACAGTTTCCAATCATCCTATCAACAAAATGAAATTTGTTGATCCTATATTAAAGACTCTAAAAAATGAATACACAAAAATGAGTTCTCGAATAAATTATGTGTGGACCTGTTCGTAGAACTCCTCGAATATCACTTTCACTGTTTCGATTTGAATTTTCCACGGCTTTGCAGTCGCAATTAAATCGCATGCCGTCATTAAAATGGCCTGTGTGACGCTCCTGAAACAGTCTCCTCAATGGTCTATTGGATAACGATTGGCAAAAAGGCCGGTGGGTTCAATTTCACGGCGCGTCTGCATTTATTTTTTATTTGCTTCAAATCCATCCAAAACAATTAATTTTTGGGCCTATTCACGTCGGATCTGTTCACGTCGGACCCGCCCGTATTGAGGCCCATTCAAAGCACGAATGTATTGTATCAATACGAGCCCTTTTCGTATTGAGCATACCTGTGCTTATCGTTATTCCAGTCGAACGTGCCATCGGCGACAATTTTGCTGAGCTGAGCTCGGTTCGGGAAGAAAAGCGCCAAGTCGGTGGCCAAAATGGAACGGCGAATAATCGAAAAGGCCTCTTTGTACTCGTCCGAGCGAAGCGACTTGAAAATGTTGTGGCCTTCCTGGAAAAAGAGGTAGTACTCAATCATCCCGCCTTCCCTTAGCTCTTTACTCTATCCTTCATCCTTCCTTTCCTCTTTCTCTCCCCTCCTTCCTCCTCTCTCCTCACCCTCCCTCCTTTCCTCATCTCCCCCGCTCATCTCCCTCAGCCCATCTACCCTATGCCTGCCTGTTGTAAAATGGTGACGGTCTGATTGAAATGATGATGTTCCATCACCGAAGTTGAATAAATCGACGCCAACGGAGTTGACATTGACTTCATATAGGCGTTGTTCTTGCCGCGGTGGTCCAAATCGTGGCACAGCGCCGCGACAAATAGCGCCAAACTCTACAGCAATCAAATCTATTTTTTTGGGACGGAAACGCGTGTTACCGTTCCTAATTGTCCCCGGAATCTCGCTAATACTTAAAATCTTATATCTATCTGGGATTGTTGTTTTGAGGTCTGAAATTCCCAAACCGTCCTCCAGCTCAAAGCTTCCCCCAGTCCAAACCGCACCTCAAGTGGCGTGAAAATTTCGGCGGCTTGTCGACGCAGGAACACAAACATGGCCTGCGCCACCGTCCAGCCGTGCGTCCAGTTATGGTACGGTACCTGACGATAGTTTTTTCGTACCGTCAACACAAACCGTATTAAATCGTCGTTTTCGTAGTCACTGCAAAAAAAAACAATAACCACAAAATTTTTATCATTAAATGGGAATGATAATGAATTTGGCGGACTTTTTGGCTGCGTTTTAAAATGACTCTCAATCAGTGATTTGGCTCGAGAAATGGCTCCGGCTCCATAAATGGCTCCGGAGTCATTTGGAGCCAGATGGCTCACTGCGAAACGAAAAGTTCCGAGTCATCTGCCGGAGTTGGAACCATTTGGAGCCACATGAAGCCATCTGAAGTCATTTGGAGCCATCTGGAGCGATTTGGAGCCAATTTATGGAGTCATTTGGCTTTTTCGTGACTCCGGAAAGAGCAAACCGAGCCGCTGGGGACTCGATGGGCTCCGGAGTCAACCTGGAGCCAAGTCACGACACTGCTCTAAATCTAAAGCTTTGTCTAGGTCTGGTATAAGCTTAAGGCGCTCACTAGACGTTGCGGAACAGAGTGTTGAACATGTGTACGGCGAACAGCGGCTTCTCCAATTCCGTCAGCGTGTTTGTGTTGAATTCGAAGCTGGAAAAATACGGTTCAAAACTTATATATGATACCCATTTTTTAAAAAAATTTTTATTCCGGAGCCGAAACAATTACTGGGTCGACCGGACCCTGAATTCCAAACCCCGACAATTTGGACTCGGAGCCAGACCCATCGAGCCCGGAAAACACATCCAGATTCGGACTTGGACCAGTACCATATCCAGACGCAAACTCTGAGAAGTTACCTGTTTTTAGTATATTTCCTGTCTTTCCAAAAAAAAATTCCGAGGATCTAACCACAACAAAAAAATCTCTCACATATCGAGTCGGGGTACATCGGGTTGTTCCCCAGTGTCTTTGAGCCCAAGCCGTTGTTGGGCCTTTTTAAGGCGATCCACTTCGTCGCGAGTACACACGCTATGGTAGGCCAACACCTCGAGCGCAACGCGGTATTTCTGTAAGAGTATTGAGTCGTACGTGATACGTAAAGTCCTTGAAGTCCGAAAAAATTAATATTTTGTTGGCCGGGGGATGGCCCTCATCCAAATCCCTCGGCGAAATAATTTCTTCCAACGGGGGGGGGAGGGAAGGCAATCATTGATCCCAGAGCCTTCACGTATATCATGCACCTGTTCGGAGCGTCGAATTTTATCGTAGAGACGGGCGTGATGCAATGCCAGACCACAGTAAATGGCGAAAGTCTCGAACGCGTCCTCGTCGTCGCGCGTGAACGTGCCGAGATGCTTGTTCACCATTTGCACGACGCCAATCACACTAAAGAATTCGTCCCATCCGATTCCATGTAAATCGAGAACAGTATATTCAGAAAGATTTACGATATACATACAAAAGTGAGTTTGAAAAATTTACGATACTTGTTTCGCAAAAATATCGGCATGCAAAGTATGGTCTTGGTACGGTAGCCGGTCTTCGTGTCAATTTCACGGTTAAAGCGTGCGTCCTCGTATGCGTCCGCAATGTTGAGACTCCTTCCCGTTTGCGCCACATAACCCGCAATGCCCTTGCCAATTTTGAACCTGTATGAAAATGAAGCCGGCCATTTATACAACTTGTAATTTTGTTTTTACTGTATTCTCCCGCCAATCGCCTACCGTATCTCTTTGTGGCCCTCGTTGTTGATTTGAATATTCTTTTCGGGATCGCCGGCGGACTCCGTCTCCTGGCTGATGTCGAAAATACGCGCGTACAATTCGCGCGACGTCGCGTCGACGAGAAAAAGCGACGCGCGGTCCGCGTCCACCAACTTTTGCGCGAAATTCTTTAAAGTCAAAAACCATTTGGACTCATTAATAAGAGCCCTATGGGACTCATTCATAAAACATTTGGCACCCCTGACATTCATTCACAAAACCTTTGAAACCTATGGGACTCATTATTTTGCATATTTTAGACTCATTCATAAAACCTTTTGTACCTATGGAACTCATTCATAGAATCTCTGCGATTCCTGTGACTCATTTATAGGGCTTTTGAAACGCATTAATAGAACCACTGGAACTCATTAATAGAATCCTCTGAGGCTTTTTAATTAAAGATCTTGGATCCGCATCGGTAGGGTTTAAAACGCGTCAAAAAATTCTACATACCATAACCTTTAAAATCACCGTATCCATGGTAATCATATCCTGGAAAATAGATCTAAAAAATATGGAGTCCATTAGAAAGCTCTAAAAGTCCCAAAAAAATTCACTTGACAACGTCCAATAGAAATGCGTTGAGTTTGCGCTGTCGGCGCAGGACCATCCCGTCTTCTTCGAGCGGCGACAGCGCGCCGAAACGCGCCGCGCCGGAGCCGCTATGGCCGTCGTGCGCGCTGATTGCAAGCGCATCGCCACCGCCGCCGTCTTCGCGCGGCTCGCGTGCCACCAACTAAATCGCTTTAATTACACAAAATTCTAGACTTCCGCACAGAATGAATTCATTGGCGCCAATTTAAATTTGGCACAAAACACGTACAAGAAATTAGGGTATTAATACACCAAGCGATGAATACCATACCTTTGCATAGTATAGCGCGCTGCAAGCCCACGCCGCGAGAATGTTGAAAATTTGCGAGTCCTTTTCGCCGACAGAGCTCAAAAAATGGATTTCGCCTAAAATGATTTTTTTTACTGAAATTAACAAATTTTTAAACGAATTCAACGATAACCAAGTGAGTTGTGCGTTTCAAGACAAGCCTGGTTCAGTTCTCGGCTGGGTAAGTTTTTTTTTAATTAATTGTAAAATGACGTCATTTTTTAAAATAGAAATTTTTTGTAATGATGTTGATAATCTTTTTGAGTGATTGTATTGCTAATGATAATTCCTGGAATGACACTGATAATCTCAGATTTTCCGGAGTATTTCAAAGCTTCTGGAAAGCCTAAGCCTAAGCCTAAGACTAATGATAATTCCGAAATTTCTGGATTAATTCTAATAGCACTAGAGCTTCTGGAATGACATTGATAATCTCTATATTGATAATTGAAGAATTTCCGAATCAATATTGATAATCTAAAAAATCTCGTTTACCAATTAACGCGTCGGTACAGTCGACGAGCTTAAGCACGTGCGCGGGCAATTTTTTTCCGTAGCGTCGAGCGGTTTTCACGCTCAAAACGCCGTCCACGCGCGTAACGCTTAACCAGCGCGTGGCCGAGGGCGACGACGCGTCGCTTGAGGCCGCCGCCGGCAGCGACGAAGCCGCCGTCGAGTGCGCGTCGTCGACAACGCGTAACTCGAATTTGTTGCCAATGTGCGCGAGTTGTGCGCACGCCGTCGCAAGCTCGTAGAGCGCCTCGCAAGCATTAAACGTGTGCTGCGGCGCAAATGCGCGCCGCACGCCCGCGCAATCGTCCGCCGACTAAAATTTTTGTTCTAATTTTCATATTTGAAATTCGCGTCCGAGCTTACCGTATACGATGTGTTGGATAATTGTCGGCGCGCCTTACTTTTGAGTCGCGTCGCAACCGCGCCGCCGCCCGCACCCACGTCATTGCCGTTAGCGATACGTCGCAGCGTCCAACGCTGAAACGTGTCGCGCAACACATGCGCGCTGGTAGCGTAACGCTCGAGGAATGCGGGATGCGCGCGCAAATATTCTGCGACCACGTTGGCGGCGACCGCGTCCGACGACGCGGCGGGCGTAATGCCGCGCGCGGCAGCGGCGGCAGCGTCAATTTGCGGCAGAAGCACGCTCGCCTCGGCGTCTGACAACGACGAGGACCGTTTTAAAGACGGGGGACTCCTCTTTGGCATTTTTGCTGGATTCTTTCTGAAAATATATTTGAATTTTTGAGAATTACAGTAGCGAAAAAAATTCATTTTTTAATGAAAATTTAGCGAAAAAAATTTTAAAATAATTTCTTGAAAAATTTGTTTAATTAAATTTTTTATTAAAATTTATTTTTAAATGAAAACGCATTACGATAATTATAGTTAAAGGATAAGCCGGAAAATAAATAATAAAAAGATAAGCCGAAAAAGGTGGAGAGAAAGAGAAAAGGGAAGAGAGAAAAGAGAAGCGAGAGAAAAGAGGGGAGAGAGAGGGAGCTTATACAAGGTCTGGTCAGCATCGCCGGCCTCACACTGTGCAATGTACCTATTTTCCTCTCCAAACATGAAGGACACCTAGCTGAACCCGACTTCGTCCCCATTGCAAAGTGAAATCCAACGCACAACCACTAAACCACAGCTCTCCTCATCATTGAATCGAAAAAAATTTTCAAATGTGTAAAAAAAACAAAATTTTCAAAATGCTTAAAAATTGTGTGTTTACGGTATTTTTTTGTGTGTATTATTTTTTTGTATGTTTTGCTTACGCACAAATACAAAAATAAATAAGAAAATACAAAGCGCAGAGAAAGAAAGAGCCATAAATTATGTTTGAAAGAAAAAAATCGGTTGAATATAATGGTGAAATAAATTTAAAATGTAAACGAGACGATAGCCGAGTGATTGCCAGTTCGTCTTACGTCCCGATTCAATCTCAGTATCAGTCTTTAATAGTGTTTTTTTCAAACCTCTTCGAATTTGTGGCATAACCTTCTTTAAGTTTATATGCTTTTTTCTTTCTGTCTGCCTGTCTTTCTTTCTCTCTCTCTATGTTTCTCTGTTTTGTCTGTCTATCTCTCTCTTTTTGTCTCACTGTCTGTCTCTTCCTGTCTCTCTGTTTGTCTTTTTTCTGTCTCTCTGTTTTGTTTGTCTGAGTGTCTTTTTCTGTCTCTCTGTTTGTCTGTTTCTGTCTGTCTGTGTCTGTCTGTCTATTTGTCTGTGAATTTGAAAAGTACAAGTTATACAAATTTTTGTGATGCTTTTTTGGTTTACAATTTTTTTTTTAAATCGGCTTAAGCATGTGCTTTAAAGAATTTTGATAGCGCTTGTCATTTCGCATTCTTAAGCGCTTAATTTAAGCAAAAAGAAAAAAGAGAAAAAAATGAGGCGAAAAATTGGGATAATTATTCAAATTGCCAGGTAACACTTTTTTAAATTTAAAACAAAAGCGGAGAAAATTAAGAGAAAGAAAAGAAGAGAAAGAGAGAGAGAAAAAGGGAAGAGAGAATGAGAGAAAAGAGAAAGAGAAGGAGATGAGAGAAAGAAATAAGATAAGGAGAGAGAGAAGAAAAGAGAGAGAGAAGGAGAAGAGAAAGAGAGAAAAAAGAGAGAAGGAGAAAATAGAAAAAAAAAGGAAAGAGAGGTAAAATAAAGAGAAAAAAAGAGAGAGAAAGTAGTTGAAAGCGAGAGAGAGAGAAAATGAGCGAGAAAGAAAAACATTTTCAAAAGGGGAAGAGAATTTTTTTCGTCTTGCCTATTCATTGGCCATTAGCCGCATTTATAAAACGCTTTTTACGTCATATCGTAACGCAAAAAGCGCGCGCGCGGCGCGGCGCGCTGCGTGAAAAAAAAAACGTTTGTGCGCGCAAAACAAAAGCATAAATAATTTTTTTTTTGTTTTTGAATTTCCATTTAATGCTTAAAAGACTTCACTTAATGCTGAAGTAAAGTGTTCCAATTAATATTTTTCAAAAATTTTATATAAATTAATTTTATATAACCTAATTTCATGCGTGTATAAGTCGCAAGTGTTTTGAGCCAAATTTAAACAGGCACCAATAAATTCATTTTGTTTTATTGGATCCGTTGGGGTTCAAAATTTTGTGCCTACTTTTATGAGACGGAAACGAAGGCGAGCACAAAATTTGGAGCCTAACGGATTCGATACGAACAGAATGAACTCATTGGCGCCAATTTAAATTTGGCTTAAAATCCGCGCGGTTATACGCACACGAAATTTAGGGTAATTATAATTTTTAACAAATTTATTTGTAATTGTTTTTAATAAATTGGAAAAATTTAAATTGAATTTAATTAAAGAAAAATTTGAATAAATTTTTTTATTATCCCACCACGATTAATGGGAATTTTTTGCTTTCAAAATTTTATTACATTTTCAATTTTATGAGCTCCGAGAAAATGAAAGAGAGAAAAAGATTTCTTTCCACATTTTTTTTGGAAGAGAAAAAAGAAGAGAGAAGAAAATGGAAAGTGAAATGAACGAATAAATCTAGTAAAAATGCGTATTGTAATGTATAATGTGGAATGTATACAGAAAAATGCATTCAAAAATACGGAGAGTTCCTAAGGAATTTGGAGCCTAACGCCTGACCGGGAAAAAACTGAACGCGTATTTCGCTCGGCCATCGCTTCTCTTCAAGCCCAGTAAACGTTTTCATTTGCCGCGAGTTCGATTCCTGGCCGAGGGGTCCGATTTTTTTTACATTCCATAAAAAAGCAGGCTGCAGCTGGAAATTGAACCCCACTCCTAATAACTGAACGCGCAACTCGGCCATCGCTTCTCTTCAAGTCTATTAAGCGTTTTCATTCGCCGCGAGTTCGATTTCTGGCCAGGGGTTTTTTACATCTCATTTACCTTTTAATTTTTTTCTATCAAAAAAAATATATTTTTGTTGCCTTTTTAAGCGGTGAATTTTCCCATTAAAAAATAATTGCAAAAATTAAAATTAATTGAAAAATTTTTTCAACGGAAATCAAAAGAGAAATAAAAAAGAAAAAAGAGAAAAAAAAAGAGAAAAAAAGAGAAAAAAGAGAGAAAATGTGGAAAAATTCAATTCAAAACGGCACAAGAAACGGGGAAAAAAGTTAATTCATTTTAATTGAAGCAAGTCAAATCAAAAAAGAAAGAATGGATGCGGCTTATGCAATAAGAAAAAAAAAGTTTTTGAATTGAAATAATTACAAATTCCAATTTTAAAAGGCACAAATTTTTCTAATTGAAAAAAAATTCTTTCGGACTGAAACAAAAGAGAAAAAAATTGAGTGTATAAACCGCGGCATATACGATGTAAAATTTAAAGAGATAAGGTAAAGGAATATATGACTTCAAAAAAAAAATTTTACATCGTATAAGACTCGGTTTATAAAGGATCAAATAACTCTATCAGGCTCCATAAGTCCCTATAAAATAAGCACTCTTAAGTCTCCATAATCTCTTAAGTCTCCATATATTTAACAGAAGTTCGAAGTCAAATTGAAAAAAAAACAAAAAAAATATGGGCGAAATAGCATGCGAGTGTCTGACTTGTCTGACCGCTCGACAAAAGCCATCGCCGCTTTTTCGCGAATGCAATCCCGGTTATATAAGTCCAGTTTGAGTGGCATTGTATCTCGGGCGCAATGATCCCGGCCTCATCAACTTTTTGCCAATTTTTTCTCAGCCTTTGAGACTTAATTTTATAAGCTCATAATCAGATTTATTAGATCCCATTCCGGAGTTTGTTTATCCATAAAAGGGCTCATTCCTCCCCCCCCCTCCCGCGGCTTGTACACACGCAATGAGGGTAATTCTTTCATCATCTACATTTTTCCTTCCTCCACCCACAAAAAATTTTTCTAATCATTTTTTCATCATATCCCTAAAAAAAAATTCGCCAAATTTTTGTTTGCCCCCGCGGTGGTCAAACTGCGTCTTGTGGTCACTTTGATTTATGGCAATTTCGAAGAGAAAGAGAGAGATTTCTCTCATTTTGTGTGTGAAAAATAGAAAAAATGTCCCCAAAAAAGTCCCCGGCGAAATAATTTTTTTTTATTTTTAAGAAAAATTTTTTATTGCTTTTTCACGAAAATTTTATCATTCATTTTTTTTCATAGCGACAAAAATATCACTCAACCAAAAAATATCACTCAAAATTCTCATAATAATAATTCACTCAAAAATTGGTTTTGTATTCAAAAAAAAAAATGAAAAAATTTTCCCTCCATAAAAAATGCCAATAAAAATTAATAAAGGCAAAATATGGACACATTTTTTATCGATTTTTTATTATCAATCAATCAATGAATTTTTCGTATCATAATATCAATCAACATTTTTTTTCATCAGTCGATAAATTGACTCTCGTTTCTTCTCAAAATTGTTGAGCGTATAGCTGATTGGAAGAGCGGTCGCTTTTATACGTGGTTCAGTTTTTCTCATGGTTTTACAAATTTTTCTTCTTTTTTCAATTTCCGAAATTTTTGCGGCTTATCCCAAAAAATTTTAGCTGATCAAGATTCTTCGAATTTCAAGTGCCATTTTCTTAAATTTAAGATTTTATTTTAATTTCTCTTTCTTTTTTTTCTCTCTCTTTTCCCTCTCTCTCCCTTTTTCTTTCTTTCTTTCTCTTTCTTTTTCCGTTTTTCTCCCTCTCACTTTTTTTCTTTCTCTTTTACTATTCCTCCTCCTTTCTCTCTATTTCTTTCATTCTTTTCTTTCTCGATTATTTTCAAAATGGAGAGAGAAAAAAGCAAAGCAATTTCTCCCGCCATTTTCGCAAATAAAAAACTTTTCTCTCTTTCTTTTTTTTTCTTTATTTTCGCCGCATTTCTCCTTATTTTCACAAAATAATCAAAGGAATTTGTTTCTTTTCTTCAAAAGTCACGCCCATTTTTGTGCCCATCCCAAATAGAAAAATATGTCAAAAATTTGTTTTATGCTAATTTCTCTCTCTCTCTCTCTTTCACTCTTTCTATCTTTCTCTCTCTCTCCTCAAAATCCCTTTCCCAAATCTCACCTTTAACCTCATTCAATTCAATTCCTTATTCAATTTTGATATTTCTCCATATTTTATGCCTTTTCATTCCCAAAGAAAAATGTGAAAAGAATTTTTTGCTATTTCAAAATTCCATACCGTTCCTCAAACAATTATTTTTCCGAATTTGGGAATCCAATTTTTGAATTTTTTAATTGTTTTTTTTAATTTACCATTTTGCATGAAATTCGCCTCGGGACAAAATCGTTTTTGAATGCAAAAAATTTGATTTTTTTTTTGATAAAAATTTTTTTTATTTAACTTTCAATTTTTCCAAAAAAATATTTTTTATTATTTACACTACAAGTTCAGACTTAAGTCATATATCCTAAACTTAGATAGAGCTTAAGTTTGAAAAATTCAAAAAATTGGCTTTCAATTGTCAGATAGGAATATTAGGTTACGATAATGACAACATCGATTCGGGCCACTATATTTCTCGTCGAATGAATGAAATTTGGCGTGAGCAACAGTACAAATATTCTCGCCGGATCATTATTTCTCGTTTGCTGTAAATGCGCCCGCAGTTACCATCGCCGTCATCGTCATTGACTACCGTACAAAGGCGGGTGCACAATTTTCTCGTCACATTCCACTTGACAAGCGTCTTCGCTACGATTATAGTTACTGTATTAATGGCGGAAATTGGCGGCAACGGTAGCGGATGCGTTACGATGGCCGCGGCACAGTCCACGAGTTGCGCGTTCCTTAGGCAATTACCGTATCTCCAAAACGTCAGTGTACCCGACGAACCGACGTTACAGTACGCCGAATCGGGCTACTGTAATATGCGTTATGCAACTTGCTGCACGCCGGCCATCGAGGCGCGCATGACCGATGCGGCGCGTGTTGATCTGGAGCGCGCAATCGGCGCTCAAATTCGCGCCTTGGAGGTGTTTTTTCGCGCTCAAGTTACCGTATTTCAGAGTAAGTTTTCTTCGCATTTTTGTATTTAAAAAAAGTATTGTTCTTTTTTAAATTAAAAACACTGTATTTTATCGCAGTTTAAACGGTTTTAAAATTTTGTAAAAAATAAAAAAGTGGCAATGAAGGATTGAACTTTTTACTTCATTAGCGAAGCGCTTAACGCATTATCAATGGTTTATGAGAATTAATTAAAAAAATTTTTTTAATTTTTTGAAAAGTTTTTACCATAATTATATCGTAATTATTGCTTAATGCGACGGTATATTTGTATTTAACTATCGTACTTTTATAGAACATCTGAACGTGGCTATCGATTTAACGAGACGCCAATTGGCTACGGCGTTTCGTCAAACTTACGGTCTCTATTATGCGGATCATGAACAGGTACTGCAAAAAAATGAGATTGAATTGAACTATTTTTAATTCTTAGTTTAAAGATGGTCACTTAAGAGATTTTAGGAAACGATTAAAGTCAACGATAAAGTTGACGGTATAAAAAAGGATAAGGGTAAAAAAGCGATTTTCTCACTCTTTTAAAATGCCGCCAAATTTAGTGACATTTAATTATGAGTTAATTTGTTTTTTTTTCTTAAATGACAAAATTTGTTGGACACATTTAAAATGTAAAATACCTTCCAAAAATGCATGCGCATAAGCCGCGGGAATTTGAATAATTTGAATTTTTGCCTAGCATTTTGTCAATTTATCTATCGATTTTTTTAAGGTTTTCATTAGGCTTTTTGAACAATTCCATGAGCTGATTGCTACCGTAACCGCGGATAAGAACTCGACGCGACAGGATTCAGTAACCGATACTAATGTAGCTGATACTTTGGCTTCCAATTTTTGGAATGTAACCGTGATACTTCACCAATTTTTCGACAATTTATACATTGCCGAATTCGACATTCTCAATCCTACTGTAACTACGCTAGTCTTTGTAAAAGAATTACAGTAATTTTTTTATAAAAAATTTTTTTACAGTTAAAAATGAGCGCGAAACAGCGCGCTTGCGTTTTGCGCGCACGCGTCGATTTTCAACCGTTTGGCGCGTTGCCCGACAAAGTGACGCTACTCGTGGCACGTGCGCTCAACGCGTGGCGAGTTGTTTTGAATGGAATGCGAGGCGTTGCCATCGAATTGGCGCAAATTCGGAAGGTATTTTGGCGTTTTTTTTCTACCGTATAGTTTCATTTCGACACGAAAATATTGCATGATATTTTCAGCGAGTCGCGCTCACACCGTCGTGTGCGCGCGTCGCCGCACGCGGACGCCACTGCGCGGCGTGCGCCGGCGAGGCGCCAACACTTCGTCCCTGTCTCGGCTATTGTATCAACGCGTTGCGCGGCTGTTTTGCCGCGTTTGCCGAAATTGAGCAACAATTTGTCAATTTTGTCGGTGGGTAAATTTTAGCGTACATTTTACTGTAGGCTTTTAATTTGTGTCTGGTTACCAGACACAAATTACTGTTACCTTTTTTGCTATCAAATAATTTTTATTCTGCATTTTCTTAAAATAAAAAAATGCATTTTTAATTCGATTTAAATTTCGGTCCATTTTTCACCTGCATTTTTTTCATTTTTATTTTCTTTAAAAAATACAAGCTAATCAATAGAAAAGCATTATTTTCCTATGTAAATGTGCATTTTTTCAAAAAAATGCACGGACATTGAGTCCAAAAATGCAAAAAATAGGCAAAAAAAATTTGCAACAAAATTTTTTTTGCCTTTTTCCAAAATGCCGACAAAAAAATGTATGTAAAAAAAATCAAAAAGAAAGCATTTTTCAATTTGTCATATTTTTATGCATTTTTCTCTGCATTTTTATAATTTCTTATTGTTACTGTATTACGCATAATTTACCTAATTTTTTTTTATCTTTATCTATTAAATTTATTTTTCACACATATCATTTCAATTCACATTATTAATACTCACATCATTTTCAATCATTTTAATCATTTGTTTATGGTATTATTTTATTTTTTTACGGTACGAATTTGTTGTTTTTTGAGATATATTTAATTCAATTTTTACCGTTTCTTTCTTTTTTTTATTTTTTCATTTTTCTCAACACTTACTTTTTCTTTAAAATTTTCTTTTTTTTCTCTGCATTTTTTCATTTTTGCACTTTTTTTTCTTTTTTCTTTCGGCATTTTTCTTTTCGTTGCGTAATTTTGAACGAATAATTCTTTGTATTTTTCAATTTTTTTTCAAAATCAAGGCATTTTTTTTCACCGTAAAAAATCAATCAAAAATATTAAAGCAAAAAAGTGCATATCCATTTATCAATGTTACATAATATCATTATCCGAATCATAATCAATCATTTCTCTTATTCGTTCTCGTTCAAAAAATCAATAATTTAGAATCGAAATTCAAATGATTAAAAACATTTTTTAAAAATCTTTATAATGCACTTTTTGTTAAAAATCTTATTACAAAAAAATAACAAAACTTATGCGTTTACGATATTATGGTACTATTTTATTTATTTACTATGCACATATCAGAAATTTTCCCGACAAAACTTGCAGGTATCAGTAAATAAATACAATAATACGATAAACGCAAAATTTTGACAGTAATAAAAAAATTTTTTAACTCGTAATTAATCCCTCAAAAAGTTTTTCGCCGCATTTTTTTCACAATGTTTTTTGTTGTTTCTCATTGCAATGAGCTCATTGTTTTTTTATTGTTACTATTGTTACTGTTTTTGTCAATTTTCAACTTTTTGTTTACGATTCAATGGCAAACAATCTTTCGTTTGCGTTTTTTTCAGTTGGTTTTTTTGGCATTTTGTGACCCAGTAATTAACTCAAATTCGTCAAAAAAATTATCGTTCCCATGTTTTGAATAAAATAATAATTATTGTATTTTGACTCAATTCTATCGTAATTCACTTGACCAAAATGAAAAAGAAAGGAAAATGCTAAAAATAATAAATCTTTGAAAATGAAAATTTGAATTTGCTCTCTTTTTCAGACACGCTTTTTCGGCTGACCGCCCGTCTGAAAGGCGTTCACAATCCGTACAGTTTTCTTGCGCCAGTGCCCGCGCAAATCTCGGAGGCGATTATGAACTTTCAGGAAAACGGCGTTCTTATTTCCAAGCGAGTAAGTGCTCAATTTTCTGGCGATTTGTTTCTTTTGAAAAATTTTAAAAAATGCTTTAAAAAATGCTTTTTGAATACTGCAAAAAAAATTCTCGAAAAATGTTTTAAGAAAAAAACAAACAAATATTTTGCGCACTTTTCAAAAAAATGCTTGAAAAAATGTCCTGAAAAATGGCTTAAAAATTTTCAAAAATATACCCAAAAATACCCTAAAAAATGCCCAAAAAATGCCCGAATAATGTCTTAAAAATGCTTTATTAACATTTTTCGAAATTTGCAAAAAAAATATTTTAAAAATCTTTAGAAAAATGTCCAAAAATGCTTCAAAAAGGTGCCTATACTAAGCATTTAATTTGTATAGCATTTTTCAGATTCAATTTCGCTGTTTGCCGCCCCAACTTTCCGAAATTCGCTTTCGATTTAGGCGCCGAAAAAAACGCCAAACTAACGCGGAAAATGCCAAAAAAAATTGCAGCACTCTCTCGGAATCCACCGTAGTATTATCGCGTGCGGAAAACGACGCTACAGTAATTGCATTTCCAGGCGTTATTGACTCGTGGACGTTGTGGGACGAGGAAGAAGATGAATTGGATTCGAGCTCGCACGAGGACGAGTCTGAATATGACGAGAATGATGGCGGCGGCGGCGACTTCTATAGAAAACATATGGTGGATGACGGGGCCGGCTCAATCAAGGACGTCCATGCGGAGGCCGACGACGCGGAGAACGTGCAGTCGTCGCCGCCGTCGTTGGCCGCACACGAATGGCTGGAATTGCAGGCGGCAAGCGCGCGATACGCTCAGCAATTTAGCGGCGATTTGTTCGAGTTTGTGGACAAGGTTTAAAAAAATGCTTCCAAGTTTACATTAAAAAATGCTCAAATGTCTCAATTAGAAGCAACTTATGCTCCATTTTACTCTTTTGTGATGATTTGACTTGGGGTGAAAATCTCATTTGAATCATATTCAACTTTTTAGCTGAGGCGCACGCGTCACTTTTGGACCTCAATCGCAGTGTCGCTGTGCGAGGACGGCGAAATGGCGGCCGCGCGTCCGCGCCGCCGACGCGCACGCGACGGCAGTTTCTTCGCGGAGGCAGAACGCTGCTGGAACGGCAGCGCGACGGCAGCCTACCACAGACGCATCACCTCCGGCGCGTTCGTTCGCCACCGTAAATTCAATCCCGAATTTCGCGATTTGAACGAAAATCGCGCAAACGAAAGCGAAGGTTTAAATAAATTTTCCCAATCAATCCGAATAAATTCTCATTCGAGATTGATTTAAGAAAAATTGATTGATAATTTTGAAAATTCGTTTCATCCATTTTTCCCTTTTCAGACCTATTTTTGAAGGAGCGCAAAAAGTTCCTCGAAATCGCGGCCGAGCTCAACGCCTGCTACGAGGATCGACCCATTGCGAATAACATATTTGTCGATAAGATAACCGAATTCCTGCCGATCTCAATAGATGACGAAGATGGCGAGGTTGATACTTTGATCTCACGCACATATTACATAAATATTTACCCTAATTTCATATGTATACGTATTTTAAGCTAAATTTAAATTAACGTCAACGAGTTCGTTCTGTTGTATTGGATCCGAGCAAGCCCAAATTTTGTGCCCATTTTTATTAGCGGGACTGAAACGAAAGAGGGGATAGAACTTTGATTCCAACGGATCAGATACAACAGAATGAACTCATTGGCGCCAATTTAAATTTGGTTCAAAACACTCGGCCACTTATACACACGAAATTATGGTAAAATAGTAAAATAGAACCCATTTTAAGACTCTCAACTCAAGTTTTATAAAATTTTTATTTTTAAAAATTGTAACTTGGGTCAGCATATTTATTGTAATCCAATGCAACAATGCAACAAACTCGAACAATTTTTGCACTAAATAAAAAATTCTCATTTAAGACGAATGGAAGCGGTTCCTCAAATGCCGCCAGCGATTACGATAGCGCAGTGGACTATGGTGACGACGAGAGCGCCGCGACGTCGCATGCCGGCGCCGCCGCCGCGTATGCGGACGGCTACAGCGGCAAGCGTTTTGCGGTTTTCCGCCATCCGTCCAGTAATTTGCCCGTCATCGTAACGCGCAATCTACCGGCCTCCACGTCGGCGAGAATCAAAAGCGAACCCTGCCGAATTCTACTTCTCCTGGCGCCAATTGTTTTGTACCCGCTGCTCAGGCTCCAGAATATATATGCATTATTTTTCACATTGCAGAGAAATTTTAATTTTTCCAATTTGTAAAATTTTATTTTCTTTTTTCGTTGTCTGTACAAATTTTGTATTGAGAAATTTAATTTTAAATAAAAAGAAAATTTATTCATTAATGACAACATAAAAAACATTTTAAAAAATGCGGTGTAAAGCTGATGCGGCTTGCTCGAGCCTGATCAACACTCCCGCCGTGCCATCCACACATCAAATATGGTGACACCTAAATGAGCTTGGGGGGGGGATTATACCTGGCAAAGTAAAACCTATAAACCAGTGCTCACCCTCAAATTCCATTTAAATATTAGAAAAAAAATTCAATTCACTATTGCATAAAAGTCAATTGGCAACAAAATTTTATTCGTATATATTAAAAGAACAACAATTAAGAGAAAAGAAAACAAATTCCGATTACATTCCAGAGCGCACATTGGAGATGAGAGTTTAAACGGTCGTTTGGGCGGCCTTCTTCAGCTTGGGTGCCTGGCCGCCGGAGCGGAAACCATTGCGAAAACGTTGATGAACTTTGCGAAGATGGCGCATACGGCCGGTGCCGGTGGTGCGACGGCGGATTGACTTAACAGACCATTGATAAACACGCTTACGCGCTGCTGGATACCCGCAAGATGCGCACGTGTGCTTCTAGAAAAATAGCGTTTTTGAAATTCGAATAAAATGAAAAATTGTTCAGGATTCCATAACTTAATTAGAAATTACTCATTGAGGATAATCTTTGGAACGATCAGTCAATTAAAAAATGTGGGAAATACAAAAGCAATATCGAATTCGAATTATCCATGTATGTGTCAAAAAAAAACTGAAAATTTTTCCAAACAATTTCTATGCTAAAAAACAAACTTAATACACACCTGAATATGATAAGACGATCGTCCACAACGGCGGCAAAGCGTATGAGTTTTGTTGTGACGTTTACCAAACGAGGTTGTTCCCTTCGTCATTTTTTCGCTGTACGATTAAAGTTCAATTGTAAAAGCAACCTCAAATGAATAAAAAATTTAATATGAATAGTAAGTAATAAATAAGTTATAAGTTTTATATATATTATCTACAAAATTATAACAAAGGTAAAAACTGTGTAATAAACATATAAATGAGCCAAAATCACTAAAAATTGTTGTTATTTATTGCATTTTTTAATCAAAAAATTCATTCTACAATAATGCTATAAGTTAAAGCACTAATTCAATTAAAAAAAAGTACAGCAAATGCACTAAAAACGGATAAAACTAGTGGAAGATACAAAATGGCATCAAGAAATTTTTTTGTTAAATTAGGATTTGTTATGACGCAACGTCAAAACATAGCCCGCGAATTTAAAAGCGAAATAAAATGCCTTTTCTTTTTCTCCGGTTTCTTCTAGGCATTCAAGAAAAATGAAAACCTCTATGATAATCAAAGAAAAATGATATCTAAAAAAAATTGTAATAATTTTTTTCATTTAATTTCCACATAAAAAATTAATTAACAAAAAAAATTGTAAATCATATTTTTGAATACACATAGAGACGAAAATTAATTATTCACATTTTAAAGAAGAAATAAATTTAAGTTTTGACACATTAAAAAATGAGGAGGAAAATTTCGTCAATTTTATTTTTGATGTCAATCTGTTGCGAAAAATCTCAATGTAATTATAAAATCAATCCGTTCGGATTGGCACATCAGATTCGAATAATTCCTATGGGTTTGAAATTTTCTAAGCCAAAGGCATACGATTGGGATGAACAAAATTCAAATTAAACTACGTTCAGGCTCGTAGCTAGAGAAATCGTTGAGCTTGTGCTTCTCTCGAGACGATATGGGATTTAATATTCATTCCTAATTCGAATTTTTCAAATCTTTAGCCCTTCAACTCCTTTTGAAAATTATTATATTCCCCATAGCTTAAAGAGTCTGTGCGTGGAAGCCGAGGCTATTGGATTCCGGCTGACAGCCGGCAAATATAATATGTATTATGACAAATATAATATGTATTAGAACACAAGCAATACAAATAAATCCCTAGGTTTTTATGCCGAAATCTATTAATTAATTCTGTAATAATAATAAGGCAAAATATACGACAAATAATATAATTGAGGAGTAAAAGAAAAGGGAGGGGAAAGGAGAAGAGAAAAATCTGATCAATTACATCAATATAAATTAATGGCCAGTTTTGTATGGGAAAAAAAGGATCAATTCATTACATATAGAATCAAACTCTCCATCGCATATTATACAAGCCGGTTTTCCGCGCGCTTGAGGTGTGCTCAGATATATTGTATATACGCGTGCGGTATATGTATAGGATATTTGCGTGCGTATATCAACGTCGTCGAAATATAATCATGAGTACGCCGATAATCGTTGAGCCCAGCAGTGCCCACAAGCTTAGCTCGCGGGTTTTCCGACGTGCGGCCTCTTCTTCCAGATCTATTATACGCGAGTTTATTTGGCCTATTCGACGTCTCATCAGCTTAAGTTCGCTGATGGGATTCTCCTCAACGGATGTACTCGCACCGCCCAATGCATTGTCCTGAAAAGAAAATGACAGGATTAAATTTAATAATTTCGAAATAATTTCTTAAATTAAAATTGTAAAATATTCTAACACTCTAGGACTTATACACAACAAAATTGGGATTCAAACAAAAATGACAAAAAGCAAAGAGTGAAAAAATTTAAAAAAATTTTTTTTTGAATTGGGATCGGTACACTTCGGAACAATCGCAGATTATCAGTCACCACGCCCACAACAAAGGCGGCGCCAAATTTTCGTCCGGCCGCGGAACGCCACTAATCAGCGAATGGATATTTGTCCTCATGTCCCAATTCACAATCACATACTGGCTAAACGAGTGCACAAATTGAATAAACTATATTCAAAAGGGACAAGGGGGAAATTGAACCAGGGTTATATGAAAACGCTTATCCAATAGACCATTCAACAATTAAAGTTAAATTGTTGAAAAATTATTTTTATATTTTTCGCAGCGAAATTTTTTGTGAAAAATCAAGTCGGAAAAAATGACTTTAAACTTTTTTTCCATAAATTATAAATTTATTTATAATAAATAAAAAGTCGAAATAATTATTGAAATAATTATCCGCTATGTTTTTATGTATATGTATAAGATGCGAGAATTTTTAATATTGCATTGTTACTTTGTGTCTGCATAAGCATAAAACTTAATGAGACACCTTCATTGAAACAGGCTCAATGCTGTGGTGCAAAATTTTGAGCCTCAACATTTTTTATAACTGAATGAAAGGCAAGTTAAAATTCAAAAATTTTTCGAATGGCCTTATTTTATACGCTCAAGTAATTAACGAGTAATTAGGCGAAAAAAATGAGAAAAAAATGGTGAAAGTATATAAAAATTACCAACCAAGCTTGTAATGGATGGCGTTTCGTGTTGTGAAATCAAAGAGGCCGTAATTACCGATGGGACCGTACAAGGCTCCTGAAATAAAAATATAGGTTCTTTTCGATTATTGAAAGCCAAAAAAAAATGAATGAACTCAGTATTGCGCCGACTTTCGGCCTTCTTAAAGCCTTCTCAACTTTGAAAAGGTAACGCAATATAAATATAACAATAAAGATAAATAAAGTCAATTCAATGTAATTTACCGAGACAGTGATGGAGTCGAGTTGTTGGTGAATCAAATCCTTGACTGGACCGCGTCTCGTCTCGATAAATTTGCCGTTTCCAGCCAACGTTATCCGATCTGGCATGGAAAGCATTTCAGGCGTGGATGTCGACGAACGACTGCGACGTTTCACGCCGTTTGAACCGCTGACGTAAATGTGGTCCGGTACATACATTCTCTGGAAAATAGTTGGAAAAAATAGTAGATATTAAAAATAATTTAAAAAATTCTATGATTTGATGTTAGTGAACTAAACGAAATTTACTTAAATTCAAATTAAATTAAGATGAAAAGCGATCGAAAAAATGAAAGCTAATCTCCTTGTCAGCAAATAATAATTTAAATTAATAAAGTAAAATCACTTTAAATAATTCTTTATAGGAACAAAAAGTAACAAAAAGTAACTTCAGTATGTCTATAAATCAAAAACCAAGTCAAAATCCCAAAATTTCACATAATTTGATTGAAAATATTCGTCCGCAGTTAATCCGATATATTAAAATAGAAAAAAGAGTTTAAAATTAAACTAAAAAAGCACCGAAAGTGTGTTAAAATATGAAAAAATGCTTAAAAAATAAAAAAGTAGAAAAAAGACCGCCTGGGAGAAATTTTTTCCAAAATTGGGATGCAGTAGCAGAATGCTAAATAATAGGCGCAAATTTAAATGTGAAATAAAATAATATTTTTGAAAGGGTGATTGAATTAAATTGTAAAATTTTGCCTGTAGCCGATATAAATTGTATTTTTTTCTGCATTTTAGATATACAAAAAACCGAAAAAAAGTTCCTTATCCACAATTTTGAAAACTTCTAGTGTTTTTGGCTAACGATATAAAGTAATTTAGAATATTCAAAGCCCAAGAAACGTTAAAAAAATTTTCCCAATTGTAATTGTGTGGCGAAATTCGCAATTTTTTTTATTAAAATTTTAAATCAACAAAAAATGACAACACAAGGCATATTCAATCCTTTTATTTACAGGTTAGAGAAAAAAACATCGAGATTACAATACCAAAACATCAGTTTTTCTTTTCTTTTCCTCGCATGCGATTCGCACGACACGGAAAAGAAATTCTCGCCGCACCGCCCTAACACGCGCATGTCATATTCACCAGGACCATCCATCATACCACCATTCACGCACCCACGCCGTTGTCAGCTCACTGCGGCGGATGATCTATCTTCTGCTTGGCCTGATCGATGTACGGGTCGAAGTAGCCGAAATGATAAGCCACACCGGCGAGGATCGCCAACAACACGATGAGTATGAGAAGAGCGCCCATTTTTCTCTTTTGTTTCCTTCTTTTCCGTTGTCAGCAGCAAGCAAATGTGAAGAAAGAGGCGAAAACACCGCGCTTTTATAGCCTCATCAGCGGAGAGAACGCCCCGGAAACGGTTGAGTCAAAAATTGAAAAGGATAGTTGACATAATTTTTCTGGCGAAATGCATTTAATTTTTGCGCAAAATTAAATTTTACTTTAAAACATTATTTTCTTGCGAAGCTCATAAAAAAATATCGGACATGTTCGTCTAAGTCAACTATTATTGCCTTTCGGATTAGAGTCATGTTATCTCAAGTTTATGTGAATCCTAAATGTTGGTGCTGATCCAAGCTTGGTTTTTTTTTCTAGCTAACTATCAATACAATGTTTTGCATAAAAATCATTTTATTCGATAAGATATAGAAGATAACTAACAAAAATAATTTTTTACAATTTAATGCGACATTTATTTCATTGTTTTCACAAGCCTACGCCTTCTCGCTCACCTTATTAGCGCCACTTTGCTGGTACTGAGAACGAAGTGCGGCCTCGCGCACGTCCGTATAGGCCAACTCCGCCTCCAAAAGTTTAGTGTTTTCGCCAGCGGCGCGTCGCTGCTTGATTTGATGCCGGAGCGTGGCGCGCTGCATGTTCGCGGCCAACAGCGCCGGCGGCGCATCCAGAATCTCGTCGATGTCGTTGCGCTCTCGGAACACCGTCACATAGACGATCACCGCTGCGACGCTGCCCAGCACCGAGAATAGCCGAATCAGCTGAAAGCGCGCAGAATCGTAGTAGTCGGCCACGTAGATAGGCGTTGACGAGCTGTACTCGCTGCCATAGCCGCCCGATTTGCGTTGGCTGAACGCCGGCGTTTGGCTAAACGGCACGTTCGCCTTGGACGAGACAAAATCGCGTCGAGAAGGTGTTAGCGCGCTGTTGGGCGCCAACCTATTTAGTGACGACGACGCGCCATGAGTTCGGGAATCTGTAAAGTTCTCTTTATTTGGTCTAATAAAATAAAGTCACATTTGAACCTTATTAATGAGAATGAAATTCTTTAATTTTTCCCCCTCCTTTCGCTGAAAAATATATAACTACTTAGGATTTTTTTGAACCAGATAGATATGAGTCAAATCACAGCACTTGATATAACTAATACAAAGCGAAATAAGAGTTTACATTTGGTGGATGAACAGGTCGAATGGCCGTGCTTTACGATTACGCAAATGCGACAGATGGGTCGCGAAAAATTCATATACATCTGTGGCTTAATAATTCTGAGAGTATTAAAATGTATTGTTCGACTCGCAAGGGCATTAATACCCAAAGGGCATTGATATTATTGGAAAATTTGCCAAGAAAAAAAAAGAAATTTTTCGCTTTGAAATTTACGACAAATTTGTGAGAAAATTACTGGAAAAATTGTCAAAAATGTTTATTTATAAAGACTTTAACAAAATCAACAAATAACAAGAGAAAGAAAGAATTCAAAGCCCAAAGTGATTGCGGCTTATGCACATGAAACGCCCAATTTTCCCAGGCGTTTTCCTCGCATTTTTCACAGCTTCTTGAAGCCCTTCTCTTTGCTCCATTGCGCGCGGAGTTCCACGTGGAACGTCGCCGTTTTGATATCGAATAGCTTGAGGATTTTGGATTGCTCGGGTGTGAGTACATCGCCAGCTGTACACACTGTAAAATCGTCAGCCAGCTCCACCGCACCTGAACTCCAAAATAAATTGAGTGGAAAAAATATGAAAATTAGATCCAACCGTCGACGAGCCGCGTGGGCAGGCCAAGTTTCCGCAAATGAGGCTCAATTGAGCCGGCGAACTGAGCGAGATGACCTGCCGGCAAAACGACGTCCTCGTTCACGCTCGAGCCGGCCCGTGAAAAATCGGGTGCTTGAAAGGTAGTGAGAAATCTGGAAAAAAAGCGGTGATAATGATTGGCCGAGTTCAAAGAGCGATTTTATTTTAATGAAATTTAAATGTATGAAGATTACTAAAAAAAAACCAACTTTTTAATGTTTTTCGGGGATTCGTTAGTGAATAAAAGTCCGCATTCGCCCTTAATCGATTCGCTGATCTTGTGCAGGTCTTTGGCCAACTCCTGCTCGGCTGTCTTGCCCAAAGCGTGCGCCATTAGATTGTTCTTGCCAAAGAACATACGTGAGGTGGCTTTGAGCTTTTGGCGAAGCTAAAATTAAATTTTTATAGAGCTTAAAAGACATACAAATCATATTCTAATAATGATCCCAATTCCAAAAACCAACCTCCACCAACACGTTGGACCTCAAATTTGTCGTTGTAAACATAAAGATATTCGCGTATTCATCCACACATTTTCGCAGCTCGTCGATCAAATTCGACTTTTTCTCTTTTGTGATTTTTTTCGTTTTCGTCAAAGAGACTGAAAATCAAGTATTCAATGAATATAAATTACTTTTATTTGTGTATATCCACCTTCCTTGTCACGTTTTGAAATGGGCATTCTGATGCGCTAATCTCTAAAAGAAAATTTAAAAATATATAAGAATTTTATGTATCAGTTAAAAAGTTTTTATTCGATTTTTATTTACATAAAATCGAAATAAAATAAAACAATTGGATTGATAGAGAGAAAAAGTGAAAAAAGTGAACCAAAATTATTAGTTAAGATAATTCATACTTTTTCTTGAACTCTATTTATCATAATAGAGCCGGTTTACCATTAAATAATGGGAAACCGGGCCCAATTTGTTAGCGCAGACTAACAGATTTTTACGCCATAGCATAAAAACCTTCAATCAAATCCATCTCAAATTCTCAACAAAATCAAAATTTTCTTAAATAAAATAGTTTTGTTTAAAAATGCGCGCAAACTTTTTGTGGCATTTTATGGCGTAACGTTAAATTTTTTTCAGTTTCTTTTTTTGCTTTTTGTTTATTTTCTTTTGTTTGGTCTAGGGTTCCCATCTCTTGATCCGCGCTAAGTGCGCAATCACTCGCTTAAGTTTAGTCTCAAAGTTTGTGGATGAGATTTGAGAATTTACTTATGTTAAGATTGCTAAAAATTTTACTCGTTTTTGAGAAGGAAAAATTGTGTCAAATTTTGGAATAATTTCGAAAATGGAGGACGATTTTGAGCGCCGAAATCGCGAGAAACGCGACTTTAACAACGACCGCAATCGCGGCCGTGATCTCTTTGATCGGTAGTCTTTTTTAATTGATCTATTAGCTATGTTGGCTTTTGATAATGCATTTTTACATGGATATAAATCTATGAAAAACTAGAGCTAACTTAAGTTTAAATCATTTTATTTTTGCAGCGGTCGTCGCGACTATTCCAATGGCATGGGTATTAAGCGTATGGCGTCGAATCGACGCGAGGATGACTTTACAGGGAGCGGAGCCGCGCCGACGGCGAAGCGCAACCGCTTTGACAGTGCTTGCGACTCGTTCGAGCCACAGTTTATTCATCGCGACTTGGATGGACAGAATGTATGTTTTGGAGTACTTTGAGTCATATTTTTTTTTCCAAATTTGCTGTTTTTAAAGATATTGTTAACGTTTCGTCGTTTTCTTGCCACTTTGGACGACTCGGCGGTCGGCAGCGAGGAGGAGGCCATTTCCAAGTATCTTGACTACAAAATCGATTTTAAGAAACGCGAATGCAATAAGTATTTTCAGGAACACAAAGAAGAGGAATGGTAAGTGCTGGCATAGGGTAGATTTGGCCTATTTGTTGGCACGATTTATTTTTCGGTAAATGATTGAATCGGTTTACATTTACTTAAATGTTTTAAGGTTTCGTCTCAAATATCATCCGGAAGAATCTCAATTGCACAAAGAGGCCCACCGGGCGCAGGTACGCAAACGACTTGACGCATTCAACGAGTTTTGTGAGAATGGTCGAATTGAAAAAGTCTCTTTGGATTTCATCAACGCTGTCGAACTCATTCGATTATTGGACGCAGGTTGGTGATGTGTCCGGGGGAGACTGAGCTAGTTCTTTTGATTTGGGGTTTTCTTTAATAGTCTATTTTCCAATTTCTTTTATCCGATGTAAAAAATATTGTTTTAGTGGTGATAAAGTTGGAAGGTGGCTCGGACGAGGCAATCGCCAATTTGGAGCTAGAGGAACTTGAGGACGAGTCGGTGGCAGAGGCCGCTAAGCTCAAGACGTAAGCGCGTTCTAATTTTTTTATTTGTCATATTTGCACTAATTGTTTTCGGTTTTTTAGGGCGTTAAATGACGCGTTGAAAAAAAAAGATGATACAACGTCGGCGGAACCGACCAACGGCACAACGACAACCGCCACAACGACGACGAACGCTGGGGATGCCAGCGGAGAGCCCGCCGACTCCACGAACACGTCAGCGACCAACGCGGACGCGACAATGGCGGCGGCTGGTGAAAATGGCGATGCGGCGGCGAAAAAAGAGCCCGCCACGTCGTCACAGAACGCCGCCGATGAAAACGCTAACGTCAATAATATCATCATCAACAATAATGGAAATACCAAGCGAAAAACGCTGCACAAAACATGCAGCATTCACTTTAAAAGCATTCCGGCTAACGCGAAACTCGACGAAGTCGAAAATGTAAGTGAGTGAATGGGGCTGGAAAGTTTTTTGAGCAAATGACGTTATTATATGAGCGTTGAGTGAGAGAGACAGAAAGAGAGCTGATTGAGTTTTGTTGAGTCATTTTCCAGATCTGCAAACAACATCCGGGCTTTTTGCGCGTCGGTCTAACGGATCCGCTGCCGGAAGCGAAGCTGAGTCGCCACGGCTGGGTCACCTATCGGCGCGACGTTAACATTAAAGAGATTTTTTGGAGTCTTCGCAACGCAAAGGTTTGTGTCATTTGCGAGAGTATACCGGGGGGGGGAGGGGGGGGAGGGAGACACAAATATACATGAAATATTTTACAGCTAGCCGGCAAAGATCTCGGCGCGGTGGTCAACCGCGATTTGAAGCGTCGCGTGCGCCCCGTTAGCGGCGTCACTTTACAGCGAAGCGTTACGCAAAACGATATTCGCCACGCGGCAAAGCTCATCGCGCTCTACGACCACAGGGCTGGCCTATTCGTCGAGAACGACGACGTGCCACAAGGTTGCCAGACTTTTTGGAGCTTAGGCTTTGGTATAAAGAGGCGCTGAGATGTTTAGAACAGTTTAAGACTGATGCTGACTATCTTTTACTTTTTAAGTCTAGGCTTGATGTGAGTAACGATTATTGAATCAATTTTTATTCCAGCTCCATTGGAAAACCTCGAGCAGGCTATTCTCGTTAGCAAGAACCCGTTGTTGAGCGGCGCGGTTGACTATTTGGTTGAAGAGGCCAGCGCCGAAGAGGAATCCTATTTGTATGGAACTGGAGGCGGTGGCGGCGATAGAACTTTGGCGGGCGTTTCGACCACGTCGACGGCGACGCCAACGGCCAACGCGGCGGAAGGCGGCGGCGGCGACGCGAAAGTGCCGCTTGAAGTGGACGCGTCGCTTTTGGCCATACTCGACAAGTATTTACTCTATTTGAGGATCGTCCACTCGGTGGATTATTACAATTGCGCTGAGTACGCCAACGAGGACAATATGCCGAATCGGTGAGTTGTGTCAATTGACTTTCCAAACTTATAAACCAGAGAGAGCCGTTGACTTTTTAAACTCTTTAATTAGGACTTAATTTAGCACATATAATCTAGGCTCATATATTCCTATTTTTCGTTGGGCGCTTCGCCGGCGCCTGGCACCGGCGCCAATTCCATTCCGTTGGGTGGCGCGTCGGCGAGGGTGAATTTTATCTAAAAATATTCAGATTGGGTCTAATCCACACGCGTGGACCATCGCCCACTAAGAACGACGCGTACGCGAAGAGCTCGCCGGATGGCGCCTCGGTTTTATTGTCGAAAAAGTACGTTGATGACTACGTGGATATGGTGAACCAACGCATCGCGTCGACCCTCTTAAACGTCGAGACAATCGCCGAGGACGAGCTCGTCAAATTGGGCAAACGTGACGCGGAAAAGTGGGCAATTTTCTTTTTGACTCACACGCACACAAATTTCATCATGCTTAGCCATATTAAATTTAAAGCTTATAAAAGTTTCATTTTGCTCAATTTTCTAGAGCCGTCGAGGAATTCATCCAGCAAAATTGCGTGGAGTTGGCCAAAGACAAGTGGTTGTGTCCATTGTCAGGCAAAAAATTCAAAGGTCCCGAATTTATTCAAAAGCATTTGCAATCGAAGCACGCGGAGAAGTTGGCCGAGGTACGTAACGAGGTGCTCTTCTTCAATAATTTCCTCGAGGATCCGATGCGACCTCGCAATCCGCAGCCGCCGAAGCCGGCGCCAAGCGCGGCCGACGCGCCCGCCGAAGGCGATATGGAGCGATTGACGCAACAGCCACTATTTGACCGCGTCGCAATGGCCGGCAATGTAGGAGGAGGAGGAGGAGGTAAGCGAGATTTTTCCTATGTTTAAGCACGTTGAGGACTCATTCAAACCCACATTCCCACACTGCGGCGGAGAATTGTTTATGATTCCTTTACCTCTTCGCCATTGAATATATAGCATGTATTGAATCCAAGATTTTTCTAAACTCCTAAAACTTTTTATTCCCCTTTTCTCATAGGTCCGTTCCGATCGTGGGCTCCGCGCTACGGCGCCGGCGGAAACGTCGGCGGACGCGGCGTTTATTCCACCGCAGGCGCGGTTGGCGTCAGTGGCGGGGGATTCAATCGTTCGTCACGCTATCTAGACCCAATGGGCGGCGCGACCGGCGGGCCTCCGCAACCCGTCGGCATCGACGCGGGCGGTATGCGTCGTGACCCGCGCCAACAGATTGCTTATCGCGATTTGGACGCGCCCGAAGAGATCTTCTAAAAAGTTGTTTCGATTTTTCTCGTCTCCGTTTAATATTCTTTCTTTATTCTTTCGTCGTTTTCGTTTATTATAAAGCGGTGAATAAGTTAATTTTAGTGATGTTACAGTAAAGCCCAATCGCATTATTTTCTCCCGCATCCTCTCCTAGTCCCCTTCTCCACCCCTCTCATTACTCATTTATGATGTTACCTTTCAGCTGTAATAGTAATAGTTATACCAAATATCAAATAAAATGATACATATATAACTTTAATATGATGCTGAAAAATAATTGTTATTTAATGCGGAAAAAAAGAGTTATTGTTAAAATAAAATTTTGTTTCATTTTTTCCAGTTGTTTCGAAATTCTTCTCAAGTTTTACTTTTCGTCGTAATGTTCACGTGTGTTTTGTCAATTTTCCATTTGAAAAATCATCTCAAATACAAAACGAGAAAAAGAAAAGATTTGATTTGCCGCAAATTTCGTGTGGATGGATCACGGATCATACATTTTTAAGTTGTGGCCGGTGTTATGACTCCGGCTGCGCGTTGACTCCCGCATTTTTCGGCCGACGAGCAGACAAACCCGTTATATTTTTCTATAAAAATGACGAAATATAATGACGAAATCTGCTCGTCTGTCATGGGTTTACCGGAGTCAAGTCACAACACCGATTGCGTCCAATAAATTCGTTCCGAGTCAATGAGAAGATAGAACTGAGTCCGATACACTACAAACTCATTGGCGAGAATTCAAAAATTTGACTCAAACAATACCCACAACTTAAAATATAACATCCATATTACCAATTCGACTATATACTTGACCTCTCTCTTATTTCCTCCATTTCCACGCATTATTACTATTATTTTATTGGATTTTAATTTTTTATTTGTTTGTTGTATTGGAAAATAAATAAATTTAATTTGTTGTTTTGCATTTTCGTGATCTAAATGAATTGGCATGCAATATTGCTATAAGTTGATAGGACTTGACACCGATTCTTTAAAGATATCTCGATATTAAATGACTCATTGGTGTTCGGCAGCGACAGAAGGGAAGGGGAGGACGCCAATGAGTTATTCAAGAAATCGGAATCGTTTTGAGGAGAGGAAGGGGGTGCGAGAAGATTAGTGTCCCCAAAAGCCCCGATGTGTGGAAATGAAGAAATATTCATTTCCAAATGGCCCCAAAAAAAATCGTAAGTATTGTAAGAATCTCAGGGAGTCACGTGGGAGTGGAATTCCAGCATCCAATTGAATGAACTGGCTGGGAATCGCGGAAAATCAAGTCAAAAAATTTTCTTTATTCAAAACACAATTTTTCCTTATAATATATAAATTCTTAACACGAGAAAATAAAATTTTAATATGAGAAATGTGAGAGATGCAATAATGAAAAACAAAAATTGCAAAGTGGCAGAGAAGGAATGAATGAATCTTAATAATGATGATAGGGCGGTCGGATATGGAACGAGCCGCCGCCGCGCGGCAATGGACGCGCGCCGCCGCGTCCGCCTCGAAAAGAACTACCGCCTGTAGGGGAAAAAAAAACAACTCATTCATTATAGAAATTCTTATTTGCTTATAGTGGCTAAACTCAAGTTAAATTTATTTGATCTAAGGTTCTTTTGTCAAGCTGAAAGCTAAATGACAAGGACAAAATGTGTGTCTCAATTTTCGTTCAAATTTCCAATTTTACCATTATCGGACAATGGCGTGGAACGTCCGAAATCGGTGGCGAGTCCCGCGGGCAGTGACGTTAACGCATCGGACAAAAAATCTTCGGCAAAGTTCTGACTCGTACTATTATTATTGGTAGTGTTGAAGAATTGGGGATGCTAAAAAAAAACCAATTACAATCCTAAAAGCTCAATTTCTGTTCCGTTTTTTAATACTTTTTAAATTTGCGCCAAAAGATTAATAGCCAAATTGTTTAGGCAGTGAAATTTTTCAATAATCACTTTTGAGTTTAAGGCCCGATGTGAGCGTTTTTTTTTTTTTTGGAATAATATTAGAATGTGAGGGCAATCGAATATCGGTGGTCATTAGCTGGTGAATATTTTTAGATAAAATTCACCCTCGCCGACGCGCCACCCAACGGAATGGAATTGGCGCCGGTGCCAGGCGCCGGCGAAGCGCCCAACGACTCGGTGTTAATGCCGGTAGCGTGCGCGGCGCCGCCGCCGCGTCCTCCGCCACGACTCGAGCCCCCGTCGGCAGGCCCAGCACCGCCTCCTCGTCGGCTGGCACCTCCGCGATTTGTACCGCCGCGTCTCTTCTGCGGCAAATTCCTGTTGAGTGGCTTTTGCGCCACAACAGCGCCGCCAACGGCGGAATTGAAGCCATCTTGAATATAAACATTTTTTTTTTTTGGCTTTAAGCTTAATATTCTAAAGATAGTTATTATAAATAATTATCTCTATAAAATATTATATGCTCTGCCCTGTGTTCGATCACAATCCCGTCCTATGCGCTATAAAATGTGCCCATTGTCTCATCGCTTTAGCCTTAATCACTCAGAATTAAAGGAAAACCGTACCGCGAAACGTCCTCGATAATACCGCAGCTGGCATAGTCGTCGAGGGCTTAATCGCCGACGACGAGGACGGCGGGTTGCCGAAGAATTGAATGGAAGATGATGAGGCGGAATGTTGAGAGAAGAATGGTGGACCACCACCCATCGCCGGTCCACCCACGACCGCCGCGCGAACGCCCGCGCCATTTTTCGCCACCGCCGCCGTCGCTGGCATCGCCGGTGCACTCGCCAAAATTGGACGACGCACAGGCTTTTGCGGTACGATGGTTGACGAGAAAAAACTCACCTCCGTGCCCAAGCCGACCGCGGCAAAGTTCTTGTTAAGACTCGGCGGCGGTGGTGGCGGCGGCAAGAGACAAGGCGCGCCAATCGCGGACGCCGCCGTCACAGTCGGCATCACATCTGAAGCGCCGTTGGACAGCTCGCCCTCTTCCATATCCACCAGATCCATGGCATTGTTGTCGCTGCGTAGATTGCGATTTTGAATGGCGTTTTGACTCGGCGCGCCGAGAGCCGTCGGAATCATTCCCGGCGCCGCGCCGGCGGCTGCCATTGTAATTAGTGGCGGAGGCGGCAGCGTCATCGCGCCCGTCTGAAGCGGAATCGGCGGCGGCGGAGGCGCGAATACGTAGACGAAATGCGGCTAAAATATGAGACAATTCAATCAGCTTTAAGCCATTGGCCATTTCAGTTTAAAAGCCGCGGCGCAAAAAAAAATCGAAAAGCGACCAACTTGAATGGGAGGCGGTACCGGCACCGGAACCGGCACGCTAACTGGCGTCATTCGCTTCGCCGACGCGTCACCACAACCGTTTAGCGGCGGCGGAGGTGGCGGCGGCGAAGGCGGCGGTGGCGGCGGCGAGCCCGGCGGCAGAGGCGGCGGAGTGGTCGCAGACACGGACGAGAGCGGCGGCGGCGGAGGCGACGAACACTCTAAAAAGTCGAGAGTAAAATAAATAAAATTTTGAAACTATTAGCCTAATATTCACGTGTATAAGCCGCGTGAGTTTTGAGTCAAATTTAAATCGGCGCCAATTGAGCCAAATTTAAATCGGCGCCAATTGAGCCAAATTTAAATCGGCGCCAATTGAGCCGAATTTAAATCGGCGCCAATTGAGTCAAATTTAAATCGGCGCCAATTGAGTCAAATTTAAATCGGCGCCAATTGAGCCAAATTTAAATCGGCGCCAATTGAGCCGAATTTAAATCGGCGCCAATTGAGCCAAATTTAAATCGGCGCCAATTGAGTCAAATTTAAATCGGCGCCAATTGAGTCAAATTTAAATCGGCGCCAATTGAGCCAAATTTAAATCGGCGCCAATTGAGCCGAATTTAAATCGGCGCCAATGCGTTCATTCTGTTTGTATGCGGATCCGAGCGAGTCCAAAAAATTTATGCCCACTTTTATGAAACTGAAACGAAGGCGGGCACAAAATTTGCAGCTTAACGGAGAATCCGATACGAACGGAATGAATTTTTTAATTTGGCTCAAAATACCTATGGGTTATACGCGCGAATTTAAAGTACATATAGCTCACCACCATCCGCCTCGACCGCGCAATTCGCCACCGGGTTCGCGGTCGTGTCGCCAGCATCGTTGTTATTGCTAAAAACGAAACCAGTTGAGGCGCTCTCGTCGGTGTTGAACGAGATCTGCTGGGCCTTGGTGCTGTCGGCGTTCGACGACGAGCTGGCATTCGAATTTGGCCGGACTAGATCGCAATCCGCATCGTCCGCCGCCGCCGTCGTTGTCGGCGTTGACAATAGCGCGCGGCGCGACGACGCCGTGCTAACGACTAACGGCCGGCCGCCGGCCGCTTTTTGACTCATTTCCGCGGCGATTTCGCGCGCCGGTCGACGAAGTTTTACAATGTCGCTGTAATTTGTGCAACAATAATAATTAGAAGAATTTTTATTATCGAAAAACTCACAAATGATTGGGCTGTGGCACCTCGACCGGATTGTTGTTGATTCTATTCGCGCGTGTACGCCTCTCCATCGTATCGGCAGTTTCTGCCGACTTCACCGGACTATTATTATTGTTGGTGGCGGCAACTAGTGCGGCGACGGCAACGTCTTTTTGATGCGTTTGCTTTATGACGCGCAGATCCTCTCGTTCCGAGCCAGTGTCCAGCGAGCTAATGTTTTGCTGCTCGCCGGCGGGCATCGCGCCGGCTTGCGTCTGCGCGTTTCGCAAACGTTCCGTTTCGCATTTTAATCGAATGGCGCGCGATATTATCTCGCTTTCGGCCTCACTCACGTCGTGTGTACTAATGTATTGACCGACCATAATGACGATTTGTGCTAGAAGAGGATGCTAGAGAGCGTTTACGTATACATTGGCCACAAAATATTCCATTATACATTACTTTATTTACTGTTAAATTGGCGATCTTAAAAGTGGCGATCCGAAGAACTTTCTACGCACTACTGTTTACCTTACGCTAGCCATAGGTGCTAGAGAAAGATAACAATCATTTCTGTGTACGCTTCGATAACACGCCGACGAATTTTCGATAAGACTTTTGCATAAATTCCTCCCCACCCGTCCCTTCCTTCATCATTCCATAGAGATACACTTTCTCGCTATCACCAGCGCTGACTGAATACTCCACTCACATCGCTAGCTCGCTAGATTCCCTTATTCTCAAAAATGAATCAAGTTGTATTGGTTGCGAGTCTCTGTTAAACGAGATCCGCTGGGCCTTGGTAGGCTAGGTTGATTCACAAAGTCCCCATCCTCATTAAAGGATTCTCATCACATTTGTATGATTCTTTATTACTTTCCAAATTTCTGCCCCCTCTTTGAATCCTCTTTAAGTTTCTCTTTATTAAAGGATTCTCATCACATTTGTATGGTTCTTTATTACTTTCCAAATTTCTGCCCCCTCTTTGAATCCTCTTTAAGTTTCTCTTTATTAAAGGATTCTCATCACATTTGTATGGTTCTTTATTACTTTCCAAATTTATGCCCCCTCTTTGAATCCTCTTTAAGTTTCTCTTTATTAAAGGATTCTCATCACATTTGTATGATTCTTTATTACTCTCCAAATTTCTTCATCTTCCATCCTCCTCTTCTCTCTTCTCTTTGAATCCTCTTTAAATTTCTCTCTGTTACCTGGTTTGCTGAGACGTTCGATGGCGGCCAATACGTCAGCCAGCGTGTGAATCGAAGAAAGATTTTCGTTTTCGTTAACCATTAATCGTGCCGACGACGACGCGGTGGACGAAGCGGCGCTAGCCGACGGCGCCGGCGACGCGCTATCGCGCGCGCCAGACCGAAGTTGTTGTGACGAAGGTGTATAGGATTGACGTCTATTTTCAACGTCTCTAAACGAGTCGCGATGAGACGCAAGGGTCGGCGGCCGAAGTTCACGACGTGACTTCTGCTGCTGCTGAAGCTGTTGTTGATGTTGATGATGCTGTTGCAATTGCGGCGTTGTCGACGAAGTGGACGGTGAGTCGTCCGCCGGTCCGTGTCTTGTCTCAAACTCGTGAGCCGCTTCCAAATACCTAGAAGAAAAGTGTCAAAAAATTAATGCGAAAAATGAAAAAGTGACAAAAATTCGAAATAAACTTTGAAAAATTGTCCGGCGACGCGCAGCCGCCGCCGCCGCAGGCGTTACCGACGTCGTCGTAGTCGTCGTCATCGTCGTCGGCGAGGCTCGTCGACGAGCGTCGCGTTACGTTTGTGTCGATGGGTACGGCCGGCGGCGGCGGAATAAGCGCCTTGTTCAACGGCGGCGGAACGCCCTTGCCAATATTGATGCGCGCGTTGTTCCTTTTATTCGTCGCCGACGTTGCGAAAAGCGACGCGTCCGGGTCGTCGAGTTGCTGCGCGTCGCGGCGCCGCCAACTCTCTTCGCGTCGCCAACTTTCGTAGCCGCGACGGCGCGTAGCCGCGGTGCCGAGCGCCGACGCGCTCGGCACTCGGCACGTCGGCGCGACGTCATCGCCGCCGATGGAGGAAGTCACGTCGGTGCGGCGCGACGCCGCCATTGGCGTGTTGAGATTCGGAAACTTCGGCACACGAACCGCCACGTTTTCGTCGTTATTTTCGAAACGTTTCTAAAAATCAGTCGATTGAAAATATGCCTCATAAATGTTCAATTCCATTAATTAGTTGAGTTTATTTCCCTGTCCTATATTATATTATGTGTGATGTGATACATAAAGGCCCCGTGGTGATATACATATTTATGATAGGCAATAAATACCCGCGTGGTCCTTACCACGACTACATAATACATACAGTCAAACCTCGGTATAACGTCACCTCGCTTTAACGTCACCCTCGGTATAACGTCACCTAGGCCCGGTCCCGAAGGGTAACGTTATATCGAGGTCTGACTGTACATACAAAAATCGGATCAAGAAAAGCAAGCATACAATGCGGCCACTGGCCTATATTCGTTGGAAATAACCTTGGAATTAATCATTCATTCTGAATGATGGCCATCCAGGTCATCGTATGGACACAGGCTCCATTGTGACTTGGCTCTATACATCGCTCTGGCTTCATAAATGACTCCGGAGTCATTTATGAAGCCAGATGGCTCGCTTTAAAGGCTCCGAGTCATCTGTCGGAGTCATTTGAATTTTTATAAAGTCATTTTTGGCGTCTCGCGACTCTGGAGTCAATCTGAAGCCAGGTCACAACACTGGACACAGGCTCCACTCTTCTGGAGCTTATAAAATGAAGCCAAAAGTCACCTTTGTCTCGAATTTCGCCTCCATTCGCTCCGCGCGCTCTTTGGCGGCAAAATCGAGTTTCGTCTTCTTCTGACAAATCGCGCAATTTGCGTCGTAGAGATGACTGTTGTGCTGGCCCGTTGTGTCGCGCTCGTTGCCGAGAATATCGTCCACGGCACTCTGTTGAAGGCATTATTCAATTAATATTAATCGAATGCATAAATTTTCATCGACAGAGAATAGAAAGAAAGCGCCCGCCTACCTTGGCCTCAACCTTAATCATCGGCTTCTTTTTCACCATCGTATACTTGTTGACCAGCGATGAGTAACGCACCGTGGGCAATTTGACCGGCGCCGAGTCCGGCGTGTGGCTCAATGACGGTGGCGGGGAACTGTCTTCCACTTAAAAGAAAATTTTCCTTATCATATATCATAAATTATGAACGAAATGCTCCACGTATACATACCAATACATACATACATACATACATACATACGTATTTTGCGTGTTGACCAATGCAAAAAGTAAAAACATACAAATGAGTTCTTCGTGTTCCTCGTAGAGTTGCGCTTTGCTGTTTGAGGCGGTCGACGCGCCAGTGGCGTTGGCCGACGCGATCGCCGCCGCCGACGGCGGCTCGCGGTTTTCGCTATCGGCCGCCGCCGTGTTGCCGTCCTTTCGTACAAACATCTCCTCCGGATTCATTGTCACCAGCTTTTTCGTCGAAATTTTGTCCGTCACAATACGCCAAAAAAACGCCTAAAGCCATTAAAAATTGGATTGATCTCGTCCTCGATTCATTATTCATTTAATTAGCTCGCTAGATTTCCTTATTCTCAAAAATGAATCAAGTTGTATTGGTTGTGTCTCTCTGTTAAACGAGATCCGCTGGGCCTTGGTAGGCTAGGTTGATTCACAAAGTCCCCATCCTCATTAAAGGATTCTCATCACATTTGTATGATTCTTTATTACTTTCCAAATTTCTGCCCCCTCTTTGAATCCTCTTTAAGTTTCTCTTTATTAAAGGATTCTCATCACATTTGTATGATTCTTTATTACTTTCCAAATTTATGCCCCCTCTTTGAATCCTCTTTAAGTTTCTCTCTGTTATCAGAATAAAACAAACATTGGATTCGTCCTTGATCTTGTAAATGAATCCCTTGCACCACATTCGATATTTGAGATTGAGACTTTTGTGTATGCGAAACAACTCTTCCTCAATTTCCACGCTGATGGCCTTAATGCGCTTCGTCGAATAAATAATTTGAGCCGACTTACTTCTATAGAAAAAATCAATTAAATTAATCAATAATTTTTCAAAAAATAAATGAATTGAAAATTTGCCCGACAGACGAACGGACGGACCTCTGTTGAAGCTGTTGCTCAATGGCTTTGCGGACGTCGACGCGTTTGCTTTCCACCTTTTTGCTGGCCAGCTCGTCCAACTCCTTTTTGTGATTCTTTTCTAAATTTCGGCCGAAATTTTTAAATTTTTAAGTAAAAATAAAAAAATTTAATGAATCAAATCGACTCAATTATTAGCTTCAGAAATTATGTAGTAGCTTTTTCATTCAATGTTCTTCATTGAACATTTCAAGACCAAATTTTGGCGAGCTAGACTTAAAAATCCCGACCATTTTCAGATTTACATTTAAGTTGAATCTCAAATTTTATTAGGATTTCCGGAAAAAAAAGTTCGAACAAATCCGAAATTTCATTTCGGACATTATAATGCCTAGATGTTTTTGGCTTCTTTATAAATTATTATATGGCAAATAGTCGCATAAAAAAAAAACGTACCCAATTTGTTAGTGTTAAGAACGGGTCGAAAATTGGGATACTGTAGAAGAAACATTTGTAGCGAGTTTACGATAGGAGTACGCGATTCGTTGAGAATCATACCGTGAATATCCATTAGCATTACGCGTTCATCGTTACGCAAGCACTAAAACACAAATTTTTCGTATAACGGATCAACAATTTTCAACTTGCATCGAACCGGGCCAAAACAAAACGCGTCGAATTCGGCCATACCGATGAAACATCTTTTAATTCATATTATTTCAAAGTAAAATCAATCATCGAACCTGTCCAGCGATGTGGACCTGCTTTTCGATGCATGCTCTGGAGCAGTAGATGGCGCCCGCCGGCAAGCCGGAATGCACACCATTTACGGGCTGATCGCACACAATGCAAATAGTATGCGAAAGAAATGACTTTTTCTTTTTCGTCATCAACACCATAGCCGAGGAGGAGGCGTCCGCCGTCGTCGAGTCCGTAAAACCCTTTTGATGTGCTTCTTTGGTCTTCTTCTTTTTCGCTAAAATCAAATGCTTTGAATAAGTCACAAATATTTATCCCTAGGCCTAAAACTACAATTAAAGGGTTCAGAATCTTGTTATTCCAATTCCAATGTCCATCATCTTAATGTCATCGATAACATTAAAATCATTATTTAAGTTAGAAATGAGACTAAAAATGAGCTCAATCATAGCAAATTCTAACAAAATCTCTGCTTTCATAAGTTTTTGTCTCTCAAGTTCTAGTCGCAATAAATTCCTACGTTGCGGTTCGTCAACTTCACTGTCGTCGTGCTTACGTCGACGTCGCGCGACCTCGCGTTCGTTCCTCAACTTTTGCTGCTCATACTTTTGTCGTTCCTTGTTCAATCGCCTCAACTCAATCTGGTACACATTCTTCATGCCCTTAATTTTCACATAACACCGTCGAAAATGATACGCCTTCAAAAGGTCTTTTTCTGAGGCAGATAACTTTTTCTCCTCGTTTTCAGTGGATTCCATTTTTTCCTAAAAAATACAAATTTGAAAAAGGATGAAGTACGAATCCATTAGTATGAATTTGAACCAAAAATGCGATTTTGAATCAATCTGAATGGAATAGTGAGATAGGGAATGGGCAAAATTCAAGGAAAAGCTATCGAATTTGCTATGGCCAAATCCTTTGGCAAAATTTTTGCTAACCAGAAAATGGCAAAACGCCACAAACTAGTTTAATTTGACTAAAAGCGCAAAATTTTAAATGGCCAACCAATTTTATTTTTGGCAATACGGTAATTGTTCCGAGAGCCAATTTTTTGAGTTATGTTTATTTGACCGTGAAATATCATTGGACTGTCTGCTCGTCCCGATCGCGAAATACCATTAACTGTCTGCTCGTCTGGCTCTTTGGCGAAGGCTATCACAACTTTTTCGCGTTGCATTCGTCTTCTATATAAGCGATGATTTTTCTCCCATTCCCAACATTATCATCGTCGGTATGTTCTCAATTTATGATTCATTCATTCGAGCTGTAGTTAAGGTCCTACCTTTCTATAGGTTCGCACCCCGAGGGGTGTGTTCCTGGTTCGGCGATGGGCACGGAGTGTTTGTGGTTCACTCTCTCGGCAAGCCAGATCGGGTGTCGTGACGTCCCACAGCTCGGGAGTTCTGGATCAAGGGTTTACATTCGATATCGTCACCTCTCGGGTTTATCCGATTCTTCTCAATCAGCATCTCTATCGGTTAGATGCTTATGGGCTAATAATATTCCGTTTCTACGGCTTGAGCTAGTCCGTTTCCAAGTTGGATTCTTATCTTTGAATCGTTGAGTTCAATAAACGTTGACTTTGGCTCTGCTTGCGGCCCAAAATTTTTTTTTTATATATTTCAACTTTGAAGGATCATTTCGTTATTATTTTGAACGAATTTCTGCTCCGACCATTTTATTCTTCATTTAATTTTTCATAAAATTAGGATACATTTAACATTTATTTGTTTAATTTTTCCAGTTTTTTTTCGAATTATTTTTAATTTTTAGTTATATAAAAGTTATATAAAAAATATTATTTTGGAATTTTTTTAAAAACAAAAATTTTTTATCAGAAGATTTTTCATAAAAATGTCAATGCCCGACTAGAATCCTAGTTATAACCCATTTTTAATGGATCAAAAGATCAAAAGCTAAAAGGGTATTACCGTACCATTAGCGCATTTCCAAGGGATTTGCATGTATTTGTTCTCCCACAATCTGCTGGGGTCAACACAGCTAATTCGAGGTTCACCAGGCTCATGTCCTATAATGACGAATCCATTCATTAAATTAAGACATGTATAATATATACACACATGTATGTGTGAATGTATATGTATCTAATCAAACAGATTTGCTTTTTCTTTCCTCTTTTTTGTTCACATCACTTTTCATCATCATCAAGCTCAACGAAAATTAAAAAAAAAAGTTGACATAATACAAAACACAAATGTTTTTATTTTCTTACACAAATGCACATGTGTCTATGTGCATGCACAGGTCTGTGTGTGTTTTTTTCCATTTTGTTTTGTGTTCCAAAAAAAATTTCTTAAAATATTTTCGTCGGATTAATCATTTTTCATTTATTCAATGGCAATGCACAAATTATTTAGATCCCTAAAAATATTTTTAAACACCAATTTAAGGGTCTATTTCTATTAATAGGAATTCATTGGGACCCCAAATAAATTTTCAGACACCCAATTTAAAGGCTAAAATTTTTTGTATATTTTTTTCTTGTGTTGATATGATTAATTTTGATTAGCCAATTATCATAATTCCCAATGATATTAATCTTTATGTTGCCTTTATGTGTTTTTTGAATATCTAGATTTTTTATAGCTTTAATTGCTTTCATTTTTAACTTTGTTTTATCTTTATCATAAAAAAATCCTGCATTTTCTCCACAATGTACAATTTTAACTGAAAAATGTTCCAAAGAATTTTAAATAAATTTTAAAAAATTCTGGCCTTATGTCATTTATTATTTTAAATAAAAAAATTTTTGGAATTTTTTTGGATTTTGGATAGAAATTTGATCATGCCTTAACAACTTCCGATTTTTTCGCGACGAGCTAGGTTGGTAAGATATCGCGATTGATGCCTCTTTTATACTCTATTACTTCACTTTCAATTTTGATGATACACTATTTTGAGGGCTGAAAGCGCTCAAAAATTTTCCAGCTTTTTTTTTGGAGATTTTTTGCTTTGGTGTGCTAATTTTTTTATTTTTTAAATAGACAAATTGATTCTTAATCTATTTGGCTTTGCGAAATAAACGAAATGAACGAGGCATTGGTGCAGCGTTTGGAAGTGGCAGTGGCCCGGCTGGAAGCGATTAGCGCTTATCGGCCTAGCCTCGCACCAAAGCCCGCCGGGATAGCCAACAACAACGCACTACAAGGTACATAATTGAAGGATTTTACTAGCTGATTGAAATTTTTTTTTTGGGAGGCTAGGGAAAGTATCAATTAAAGCATTTTTTACTCTAGCATTTTCACCTTTGCCTTTTTAACTTTTTTCCGGAAAATTTTTTTTAATGATTTTTGTTTAAAATTTTGGAATTTTTTATTCAATCATGGGAATTCATTAGTCACTAAAATAAATTTCACGTTTTATCGTCAGTTTAAAATTTTTTCGTTTTATATTTGTATTTTCATATCAATAATTTCATTTTATCTATTTGTTATTAGTTCAATTTTTTCATTTTTACATGTTTTTTGATATTTTTAGCTCAAAATTCAATGGATACGCCAGCGTGCATAAAGGCCTACGACGAGCTCGTCGAAGAGCCCCTTAAGGTGTTCTTGGCATTGTGCTCAAAAATCGGCGGCGATGTCGCGGACGCTGTGAGCACAAAATTATTTAATAGCTATCATTTTAGCCTTTTAATAACATAATTTAACCTTACAAATATTTACGATTTTTTTCGTATCATATATTCTATTTTATTTTTTTGGTGTTTTAGGGCAGTAAATTGCATATTCTCTTCGATTTGCATCGAAACACGATATGGGCGGCCGCTGGCCAGCCCGAGCCCGTCGACGCGGCCGCTTTGGCGGATCGCCTCAAGCCCATTCAACAGCAAATGGAGTCGATTATTTCGTTTCAGGAGTCGAAACGCAACACCGACATATTCAATCATTTGGCGTCCATCGGCTCGGCGATTCCCGCATTGGGCTGGATCAGTGTGGTGAGAATTTTCAATTTTATATTAAAAAATTTGAAACTTATGATTTTCGTTTAGAAGCCCACGCCGGCGCCGCACGTGAAAGAGATGCTCGACGCGGCGATGTTCTATGTGAACCGGGTTCGTACTGCGAATCGCGACAACGTGCTGCACGCGGATTGGGCGCGCGCTTTTTGCGAGCTCTTTAATTCGCTTCACAAATACGTTCGTCAATATCACACCACCGGATTTGTGTGGAATTCCGCGCCGGTGAGTTTTATTCGAAGAACACTCAGATAGGATCAATAGAGATGGGAATGGCTAGATTTGAAGTGCGCAAGAAAAGATATTGATTTATTTAGAAGATGTGCTAATTATTATAACCTTAATCTTTTCCTTTTCCAGGGCTCCACGCCCGTCAACCAGACGGCGTCGAACATAGGCGCGGTACACGCAAAGCCGAGCGTCGCCGATGGCGGCGGTGGGCCACCCGCGCCGCCGCCTCCGCCGTCGTCAAGTAAGTTCATATCTTAATGTATCTACGAGGGAGGGAGCGGGGTTTAGGCACACCAGGCATATAATGAATAAGAAATATGAACAATTGTATAATAGCTTTTTATTCAATTAATACTATGTATATGTGTTAAGGGAAAATATGTTGCACGGCCAAATACGTATTTTCCCGCCCGACGGCCAAATACGTATTTTCCCGGCCAAATACGTATTTTCCCGGCCAAATACGTATTTTCCCGGCCAAATACGTATTTTCCCGGCCAAATACGTATTTTCCCGGCCATATAAAAAAAATTTTTCACATTCATTTAAATTATCGTAAACTTTTATCGATAAAAGTTTACGATAATACGATAAAATTTACGATAAAAGTGTACGATAATTTAAATGAATGTGAAAAAAATTTTTTATATGGCCGGGAAAATACGTATTTGGCCGTGCAACATATTTTCCCGCAACATATGTATATGACTTAGAATTAGCTAACGGGGAGAGGAAGGGGGTTGATGAAGTAATATGGCTTGGAATTTTGAAGTTGATATAACTTCTTATCTGCTATTAGAGTTTTAAATAAGCCAACTAAACCGAATCGTAAATTGGATTGACATGAGCCAAGTCTTGAAATGAATTACGTGAATTTTTCTCACAATTTCTTTAATTTTTCTCACAAATTCTTTCTTAAGCTTTTTTGGCATCGGCCGCTGGCGGCTCGTCCAAAAACGGCAACGCGGCGGATCGTCAGGCGCTCTTCGCAGAGCTTAACAAAGGCGAGGCGATTACGTCTAGCTTGCGCAAAGTCACCGACGATATGAAAACCCACAAGAATCCCGGTCTTCGCGCTCAAGTTAGTACGAAATAAGTCGAATATAATTTTGTTAACTATTTTTGTAATCGATAACATTTTTAGAGCACTGTAGCTGCGGAAGTCGGCTCGTCGAAAAAGAGTCCCGCTAAGAGTTCGTCGGCTTCTGCCGCCGACGCGACTAAGCCGACGCCCGCGGAACGTCCGCCGCGCACCGAGCTCAAGGATCATAAAGTGTGGAACGTGGTGAGTGAACATTTTAGGGAGATTTTTTTTTGTATTTTTTAGAGAGAGAGAGAGAAGTGAATAAAAGAGAAAGAAGGGAAAGAGAAAATGAGGGAGAGAGAGAAAGTAAGAGAAACTGAGAGATAGAAAGTTAGAGGAGAGAGAAAGTGAGAGGAGATAGAGAGACAGGAAAGAGAGAGAGAAATTGATAGGAGAGAGGAGAGAGAGAAAATGAGAAGAGAGAGAGAAACTGATAGGAGAGAGAAAGTGTGATGAAAGATTTCTCGATATTTTTTTGCATTTCATAAAGATAAAAAAGAAGTCTTTGCGGCTTTTACATACAAAAAATGAGACTGGCAAAGTTTCTATTCGCTTTTTGTTTCTTCTCTAGGAATACCACAAAGGCAATTCGAATATTGTGCTCGAGACGGACGTGAAACAGGCGGTTTATATATTCCGCTGTGAGAACTCGGTGATCCAAATCAAGGGCAAGGTCAACTCGGTGACCATGGACGGCTGTAAAAAGACCGCCGTCGTGTTCGACAATCTACTCGCTCAAGTGGAGGTGATCAATTGCCAGAGCGTCAAAGTTCAAGTACGATTTTAGATGGAAATCAATTCAGAATCTCATCTTATTATTTTTTTTTTCAATTAAAGACCCTCGGCACAATGCCGACCATTTCCATCCAGAAAACGGACGGCTGTCAGGTGTACTTAAGCAAGGAGTCGATGGGCGTCGAAATCATCACCAGCAAGTCCTCCGAGATGAACATTTTGGCGCCGTGCGGCGACGACGGCGATTTTGTAAGTGGAAATTTTTTTCATAATTTTCATCGGCTCAAAATCTCACGCAATCATTAGATTTAATATTGAATAATATGTCAGATTGATATATTAGATTGATAGTGATTGATTGATAATATCATATATCACATTATAGGCGGATTGAGTGTTTATTTAATTGATTTATTTGAGGTGGAATATCCGGTTCCGGAACAGTTTAAAACCACGTTTTCCGTGAACCAAAAGCGCCTCGAAACCACCGTATCGGATATTGTCTAGCGAGTGAATTACTGTCGAAAGTCCAGATCATCCTGAAATAATAATAATTCGTTTTCTGGATTAATTCTTAAAAAATCGAAAAAATACGCTTTACAATTTTTTTCACGCTATCATTATAATATTTATTATTTATCATTTGTCATTATCATTGTCTTATCATTATTATATGTATTATTAAGTTTAAATTTTATAGTATTGCTTGGATGGTATATTCGTTTTGGAAAGTATTATAGAAAGTATTTGAAAAGGTTTGGCAGCATTTGAAAATTTGGATTCGTGGGGAAAATTTGGAATGGATTATCTAGAATAGATTATTCTCAACCCGCAATCCCACAGCCAAGTCACATAACACTAATTAGCAGTAATGAATAAGTGGCTAGCGAGCTATGAGGAAATTTTTTGAAAAATTTTGCTTAATTTTGTCCGAATTGGCTCAAAATCAAGGCATTTGGCTCATTTTTTTTTATCTGGCGAACCAAACCGCGAGCCCATTATTGAGCCACGCAAATCCATCGCTGTTGATTATACAAAATATGGAGTTGTCTGGCTTGGCGCGTGGCTTCAGCTTTTTTTTGAAAAAAGTTAAAGGACTCGCAGCTCAACCCGGAGCCAAGTCACAACACTGACTCCGACACATTTAGTAGGTAAAATGTGCAAAAGACTCTTTCTTATGAATTCGCGAGTCATTTGAAGTCTTCAAGAGGCATCGTGACCCCCTTTAAATGATTCATTCACTTTTCGTATTTCATTTAGCATTTGCATTAATAACTATTTTTTAGGTGATGACGATTTTAGTTGCATTTTTGTCGTTTAAAATAAAGCAGATTTTTGAAGCCAAATTAGTCGAATAAATCGCAAATTATCTTAATATCCTATGTGTATAAGCCGTCGGTACTTTGAGCCAAATTTAAATTGGCGTCAAATGTGTCTCCCATATATATTTAGAATCAGAGACCCATATACATATATTTGGAATCAGCTCTTCAAAAGCTATCGAATGAGTATATCTACGTCATTGTAGCTCACAAAATCCAGCTTGAAAAAAACCATGGACTATATATAGTAAGGCAAAATTTTCAAATTCGAAAAAATTTTAAAAATTTATTTTCGAACGATAGTAGTGTCAATGGATAGCTAGTAAAGAGATAATCAAAAGTTACTCTTACACTAGGCCCTTTTGACGCATGGGCAAAAAGTTACAGCCACTTGAAAATTCCCAATTTGGCCTAATTTTCATAGTCAAAAATGTTCAACGGGCCAAAAGTGCCCGAAAATCAAAAAATTGATTAAGAGACCCATATATATTTGGAATCAGCTTTTCAAGGGCTATCGAATGAATATATCAATGTGGCTGTAGCTCACAAATTCCATTTTGAAAAAAACCATGGATTATGGTAAGGCAAAATTTTCAAAATCGAAAAAATTTCAAAAATTTATTTTCAAACGAAAGTTATGTCATTGGATAGCTGTTAAAAAGTTAAGAAAAAACTACTCTTACACTAAGTTCTTTTGACGCATGGGAAAAAAGTTACAGCCATATTAAAATTCCAAATTTAACCTAATTTTGATAGCCAAAAATTTTCATCGGGCCAAAACATTCCTAAAATCAAAAAATTGATTAAGAGACCCATATGTATTTGGAATCAGCTCTTCAAGCGCTATCGAATGAATATATCAATGTGGCTGTAGCTCACAAATTCCATTTTGAAAAAAACCATGTAAGATCATTTTTTTAAAATGGAAACTTTATTTAAAACTACTATTTAAAACATCTTAAGGCTTACACTGTTTGTTATTTTTTTTCGGTGATTTTGCTGAAGTTTTTTTAAATGTAAATTTTTTTGAAATATTTTTTTGTAAAAATGGCAAAAGGTTGGTGCGGCCGGGATCATTGCTCAATCTTCCGAGACTACAATGTGCACTTTCTTCCGTGCACATCTGGACCTCAATCGAAAGAGAGCAGATCTGGCCAAGCAAGCCAACTATTCGCGTTCCGCACACCGGCGTAATTGCGGGTTCGTTGTGTCATATGGAATCTAGTTGTGCACCATCACAATACTTTCTCATCCGGCTGACTCAGTTAGCTGTGGGACGTACCAACACTGGGAATGGTGCCCAGAGGGTCCAGTGAACCACAAACACTGGTATTGACTTAACTCTAGCTTGGCCGAGTCAAACCGGAATCGAAATCATGCAATCCGTGAATACAACAAGATTGATTCATTCTTGTGGATGGAATTCAATTTTTCGCTTATATAACCCGATGTACATTCGCCGAAAAGCGGCGATGGGCTTCGCCAATCTGTCAGAGAAGTCAGACACTTCAATGATATTTTTTGGTGATTCATAAAAGATCAAATTTCTAATATTTTTTCCAATATTTTTCAATATTCCAATATTTTTTGGAAATTTTTTAAACTCAATTTTTGTCCATTTTTTACCTTTAAAAATAGTGTGAAAAAAGTTCAAATGAATATAAAATTTATATATCTTTGGAATCAGCTCTTCAAATCGAATAAATATATCCATATGGCTGTAGCTCATAAATTCCATTTTGAAAAATTTTCAAATTCGAAAAAATTTTAAAAATTTATTTTCGAACGATAGTAGTGTCAATGGATAGCTAGTAAAGAGATAATCAAAAGTTACTCTTACACTAGGCCCTTTTGACGCATGGGCAAAAAGTTACAGCCACTTGAAAATTCCCAATTTTGTCTAATTTTCATAGTCAAAAATGTTCAACGGGCCAAAAGTGCCCGAAAGTCAAAACGGCACAATGCCGACCATTTCCATCCAGAAAACGGACGGCTGTCAGGTGTACTTAAGCAAGGAGTCGATGGGCGTCGAAATCATCACCAGCAAGTCCTCCGAGATGAACATTTTGGCGCCGTGCGGCGACGACGGCGATTTTGTAAGTGGAAATTTTTTTCATAATTTTCATCGGCTCAAAATCTCACGCAATCATTAGATTTAATATTGAATAATATGTCAGATTGATATATTAGATTGATAGTGATTGATTGATAATATCATATATCACATTATAGGCGGATTGAGTGTTTATTTAATTGATTTATTTGAGGTGGAATATCCGGTTCCGGAACAGTTTAAAACCACGTTTTCCGTGAACCAAAAGCGCCTCGAAACCACCGTATCGGATATTGTCTAGCGAGTGAATTACTGTCGAAAGTCCAGATCATCCTGAAATAATAATAATTCGTTTTCTGGATTAATTCTTAAAAAATCGAAAAAATACGCTTTACAATTTTTTTCACGCTATCATTATAATATTTATTATTTATCATTTGTCATTATCATTGTCTTATCATTATTATATGTATTATTAAGTTTAAATTTTATAGTATTGCTTGGATGGTATATTCGTTTTGGAAAGTATTATAGAAAGTATTTGAAAAGGTTTGGCAGCATTTGAAAATTTGGATTCGTGGGGAAAATTTGGAATGGATTATCTAGAATAGATTATTCTCAACCCGCAATCCCACAGCCAAGTCACATAACACTAATTAGCAGTAATGAATAAGTGGCTAGCGAGCTATGAGGAAATTTTTTGAAAAATTTTGCTTAATTTTGTCCGAATTGGCTCAAAATCAAGGCATTTGGCTCATTTTTTTTATCTGGCGAACCAAACCGCGAGCCCATTATTGAGCCACGCAAATCCATCGCTGTTGATTATACAAAATATGGAGTTGTCTGGCTTGGCGCGTGGCTTCAGCTTTTTTTTGAAAAAAGTTAAAGGACTCGCAGCTCAACCCGGAGCCAAGTCACAACACTGACTCCGACACATTTAGTAGGTAAAATGTGCAAAAGACTCTTTCTTATGAATTCGCGAGTCATTTGAAGTCTTCAAGAGGCATCGTGACCCCCTTTAAATGATTCATTCACTTTTCGTATTTCATTTAGCATTTGCATTAATAACTATTTTTTAGGTGATGACGATTTTAGTTGCATTTTTGTCGTTTAAAATAAAGCAGATTTTTGAAGCCAAATTAGTCGAATAAATCGCAAATTATCTTAATATCCTATGTGTATAAGCCGTCGGTACTTTGAGCCAAATTTAAATTAACGTCAACTGTGAGTCAATTCATTTGTATCGGATCCAAGCGGGGGTTCAAATTTTGTGCCCGTCTTGGTTTCATTTTCATAAAAGTGGGCAAAAATTTGCACTTGCTTGGATCCGAATTGATTGGCCCTTAATTTAAATTTGGCTCAAAACACCCGGTCACTTATACACGCGAAATTAGGGTAAATTTAAAAAAAAAACAACATTGGGCCGGGTCAGGCTATACCGATCCCGGCAAAAGCACAAAATTCCTCATTTGCTATTCATTTAATTTAGTACGGGCTGTACGTTTTTTTTAATGTTTGTTTTCATTGCGAAATTTTTTCTAAATCGTCCAGAATATTTGGTAGGAATGATGATTCAGCCGAATGTTTTTACGTGGCCGGGAAAACATTGATTCAGCTGGATGTTTTCAATGTTTTCAAAGGGGCATGAAAAACAATTTGGAAATTGGCGTATAAAAGCGTTGAATGAACTGGGAAATTTTCAAATTCGAATTTTTTATATTATTCAATTCCATTTCAAACACTCATCATTCAATACGGTAGTTTTACGGTAATTTTTAAGTAGAGTTTTTTTTTTGCAACCCATAGCCTATTGGTTGTACATTAGAGACAAGAAACGAAGTTCGATTCCCCATTTTGACTTTCATTTAACTGCTAGCGTTTGATTTCAAGTCAGAATCAATTTTGCAAAGCTAGCCAAGCTAGCGCTTAAATATAAGAACTAATGATGGGTAAGTGGCTCAATTATGTGCTCGCGAGGTTCGGTTTGCGAGTCAAAATTGAGCTATTTGACTCATTTTTAAGATTTTTGCTAAGAGTCAAAATGAGCCAATTTAGTTCAATTTTGAGCCAAATTCGACAAAATTGAGCCAAATTTTTCATGAAAATGACTTATGGCCACTCACCTATCACTGATAAGAGACAATTGATACCACTCGCTTGCAAGCGAGTCAGGCCTTAAACACTAGCGATATCGTATCTATTTTCTTATGTTGATAAACAAATCAAACAAGTCAATCAAAGTATGGCTATAAAGAAATCCGCTGAAATTCAACTAATGAGAACGAAAAAAATTTCCCGATCGAAAAAAATCCATTAGGAGTCCGATTTAAGAGCTAAAATTGACTCAATTGTTTCGTGGTTCAATTGTTTGAAATCTCAAAAAAAAAACGATTTTGTTCTAAATTTAGAAAAGCAAAATGACTCGTCTCATTATCGCGAATTTTTTCGTAGCTTTTCTCGTTAGTCATTTAGCCATTATTGACGGACAAATTGTGGATTTGAAAACGCCAATCGATCAAATAGTCGCCAAAGCGGAGCCGCCAATGGTCGCACTCGACCAAATTGTCGAACCGATCCCAGCGCCGGTAGAGAATCAAATCGGCGAGTTCCAAAAAAAGCCCTATGCTGGCCAGCCGCCAATGATTGCTCGCGACCAAATTGTCGAATCGGTCCCAGCGCCGGTAGAGAACTAACTCGGCGAGTTCCAGGAAAAGCTCTATGCTGGCCAGACCGCTAATGCATAATCAACTCAGCGATTTCTCGGGAAAGTTCTTTCCTCGCGAGACGATCATTTTTTTCCTTTTTGAATAAATGTTTTTCCTTTTAGAATAAATTTTTTTTGGCATTTTTTGTTTTGAAAAGTTGTCGAAAGTTGCAAAAATTTTTATTTTACATTTTTCACACTTTCACGGAATATCTAAGCGAAATTCCCAAAGGAAGGAATTTTGAGAGAAAAGGAAAGAGAAAAAAAGAGAAAAAGGAAAGATAGAAGAGAGAAAAAAAAGAGAGAAAAGAAAAGAGAGAAAAGGATAGAGAGAAAAGGCCGGGTAGGAAGGAGGAGTGAATTGGTGGGAGGGGAAATACCTAAGTTAGTTAGGGAGAGAAGAGGATGGAGGAACTGGTGAGGATGTGAGGATGAGTTGGGCGCGGAGGAAGAGGCTTTTGTTGAGAAAAGGCCAAAAGATATAAGGAGAGGAGAGCAAGAGAGAGAGAGAGAGGAAAACTGATAGTTATAAAGTAAGAAATATGATAAGTACAAACTCAAACTCAAGCTCACCTTTTTATTTACTCTTAAAAATCCTTAAAAAATATAAAGTTGAAAAAATATTATCATTCGATTGATATTATCAATCAATTTGCAAGTTAATCAATCAATTTTGAGCAAAAAATATTCGAACAGAAAAAATTGTATAAAAATTATGAAAAAGAAATTTGAAACCCGTTTTACGATGCAAAATTATACGATTATTGATGTCTGGGTGCTGTAAACAAAAACGAAGATATAGTGGAAGAAAAATTACAGTGATTTAGAGGCTGACTGGCGCGTCGCCGGCGGAACTGTGCGCGATCAATTTGTACGCGACGGGTGAAAGACGGTGCCGTGCGGCGGCGCTACGCACCATTCGACGCGCCACCAGCGCAAACGCGCACAACGCCGCGCCGATCAACGCGACGCCAAGCAGGAAGCGTGCGGTCCGCGCCGCCGATGCCAACATTATCGCGCCGACGTTGCGATAGACGACGACGTCGGCGGTGGCGCTGGCGGACGCGCACGCGTCCTCGTTCGCGTCGATAAATGCGCTCAGCGGATGTTGCCAGCCGTCTAACGAAAAGCAATAATATTCGGTGCGGTCCTGAACGAAATAAGAAAATTATAAAACAATGAAAAAAAATCTGGATGAAATAGTATGCAAGTGTCTGACTTGTCTAATCAATGTGCGAAACCCATCGCCTTTTTTCGCGAATGCAATCCCGATTATATAAGCGAAAAAATCAATCCCCCCACCTCAATCATTCACCCATGATGATATCATTATCATTCCGTCTCATTCGGCATTGACTCTGGCCAGCTGAAGTTAAACCTTTCGCGCATCGCGATTGGTCCCGTGTTTGTGGTTCACGTGGGCCCTTCCGGTTTAGTTCCGGTTGGCTCTTCGGAGTGGGCTCCTCCTAGTGGGGAGCTCGGTACGTCCCACAGCGTCCAGAGTCGTTTCCGAATGAGAGGATGTGATTTGTATCATCGCAAGTGACTCGTTCATTCTTCCAAGCCACTCGCCCGCATTCACGTTATGCGTTAACGTGCACTGTTGGCTTGCCCGGCCGATCCAGCTCGCATAAAGGTTCAATTTGCCCAGTTTGAGTGGCATTGGATCTCGGGCGCAATGATCTGGCTGCACCAACTTTTTGCACAAATTTTCTTAGTCTTTGAGATTTAATTTTACCAGGCTCATACTTATTTAGGACTCATAGGATTCCATAAATTCCCATTTGATCCATAAAGAGATTTATTAATCTTATTGGGTCCCATTTGGTCCATAAAAAGACTTATAGAATCTTGTTAGATTCCACTTGGTTTCTAAAAAGAACTCATGGGATCTTATTGGGTCCTATTTGGTTCATAAAAGAACTCATAGGATCTTGTTATATTTCATTCGGTCCATAAAAGAGTTCTATTCGGTCATAAAGAAACTAAGCATTTACTTTTTGCTAATTTTGACAAAATTTAAAAAATTTTCAAACGGTTCTTAATAATATTCTACGAAAAAATTATTAATTGGACCTGTGGCTTATATAAGAAAGTTTGTTGGTAAATTTACACTATGCTTAGACGCTTAATCTAGAGTCCCGGGTCTAGAGTCTTACATAAAATTCGTCCTGTTGTTGGAGAACCGGCGCGTACGGTATGGTCGAGCATACGCACCGTAACGAGTTGCGCGACAGGTCAAAATGTCGCAGGCAAGCCAATTGCACGTCCGTGAAATTCTCGACTGACTCGACGCGATTTTCGCTGACGTCGAGCGCGAAAACGCAGGCGGGCAGGCAGCGCGCGTCCACCTTGCGCAGAGCGTTACGCGCCACGCTAATCGAGCTGAGATGCGGCAACGTGCTGAAGTCGGGCAGCTCGCGCAGTGTGCAATTTGATAGATTGATGTCGACCAAATGGGCGGCGACGCGCTCGCGGACAAATTTACGCGCGCAATTAAAATCCACCGGCCAGTTGCCGACGCGCACGTTATTGGCTAAACGCAAGTGCTGCAGCGTGGGTAAGCGCACCAACAGCGCGCAGAAATCAATTTCGCTTAATTGATTATTGGACGCGTCAAGAACAGCGAGCGCGTCGAGGCGCGGCACCGACGCCAGGCCCTGGAGCAAATTGCCCGAGAGATTAAGGGATTCGAGCTTGGCGGCAAAAATCGTTTCGGTGGCTACCGTATCTTTTAATGTATTCAACGCGTTGATGTTGAAACCAAAGTCAGCGTTGTAATCGTAAAAATTCAATTCAAATGCGGCGACGCGGTCAGCGCAAATGGAACGAATCCGATTGTTGGACAGGTCCAGATGAATCAGTGCAGGCAGCGACTCGAGCACCGAGCACGGCAGGTCGCCCTCCAATAAATTTCCGGCCAACGAGAAAATTTCCAACGCATCGAAGCCGCGCGACAGGATTTGTGCCGGCTTAAATCCCGCGTCACGCTTTCGTCGGAAGCGATATAGATGACGCAAAGCTAATGCGTCGGCCAGTGCCGCCGAGTCGGAAGAAGAGGCAGTTGCGCCATTCAGTCTTTCGTTGGTCGATAACTTGCCTCTTTTGTCAGTGAGGCGCTCGATTGTTAACAAGTTCTTCCTGTTCACAGGAAGTTCTCTATTAGCTGACAACTTGTTTTCATCGGCTTCTGTGGCCCTGTTGACTCGATGATAATCATTAATGTCTTCATTGACGTTACTAATCATGCTGGTCTTGCCATTCCGGGCAAAATTCGCCTCCTCGTCAGTGGCGACCAGCGGCCAGCTGCGCAGTCGGTTGTTCCTCAAACGAAGTGTTCGCAGCGGCGTTACGCCGCCGGCACGCCGCTGTAGACTGACACGCTCGATTTGATTGTCGTCCGCAAACAGCCATTGCACGCCGCAGTCCGCGTCCAAATACACCTCTTTCAGCGCCATTTCCGACAAGTCCAACCACGCCAATTTCGGGCCACAGTAGTTACGCCAAATTTGCAACCGTCCCGTCGACTCGCCACTGCTGCCGCTGCCGTTGGAAAAATGGGCGCCGCGCAAGTCCAAATGGCGAATGCGAGTGTCGCGTACGCGCAACAGGTCGAGCAATTCTCGCGGAAGCGCGCGTACGTACCGTAGCGAAAGCGTGCTAACATTTTCGAAATTTGCGAGCGCGCTCGCGTCAACGCACAGGCGTGCATTTTCCGAAAGATCCAGCACTTCCAACGCGTCGATGACGCTGCGCGGAATGCGCAGCGAATTTATGCCGATTACTGTGGCGTTTTGGGCATTCTGTAAAAAAAATTTATTAAATTTTTGGGGCGAAATTTTTATAATAATTTTGATCATTTTTACATCAAAAGTGATATGCGTGGCGTTGAGTTGACTCAAATTCGCGGCGTCGAGTTGCAGACGTTTCGCGGCCGGCCAGGGAAAGCGACGCGGTCGCGACGCGCCGCGTAACGGATTACCGCTTAGCGTCAATTCATCCAGCCAACGAAAGCGTTTACCGGCCTCTTCGTAGGGCAGGCGCAAATCCAAATTTGCCAAATCTTCAAAGCGATTGCGCGCCAAATTCAACGTCTTTATATGCGTCGAGCGCGCCAACAGCTCGACGGGAAGCGCGTGCAACGCATTGTCCGCAAGGTCAAGCGTCTCAAGCGCAGGCAACGGCACAAGCGCGTGCTCGCCGACGATAGTAAGCGCGCAAAAATTTATTCGTATCGTACGCAGTCGCGCGCTATACGTGAAGCGCGGCATTTCCGACATGCTCAAATTATGCGCGTAAAACGTCTCCACCCAACTCGGAAGACTTACAACCTAATAAAAAGGATATGGTAATCAAAAAATGTTTATTGTATTTGTTCCAATTTTTTTTGAAATTTGCCAATGTTACTGTATTATTTTGTAAAAACAAATCCATTTTTATACAGTCCAGAATTGTTCAACATTTTCTAATGTAGCAGTAATTTATTTTTGTAACATAACGGTATTTTCCAGTTATTTTCCAGTCTTTTTACATTAAAATATCGTTTCCTTTTTTGTATAAATTTTTGGCAAATGGTCGAATTTAATTGTAACAATTTAAAAATCTTTAAATTTTTTACAGTTTCCACTTATTTACCTTTAATCGCATTCGTCGTTCCGAATTACAGGTTACTGTGGCGGAGTGCATATCACAAACACAGTAGCGACAAATCGACGCGCTCAACGCGACGTTCAACTCGCCTGCAGAGTTGCGCGAAATCGGCGCCACAGCGTCATTTTCGAGAAGCGCCAAATTCAGAGAACGCGTTCTGCTTACGAGGCCGGAGGCGACGATTACGAGTAAAAGCGCGACAAACATTTATTCGAATTTATTTCTTTTAAAATATTTGCGTTACTGTAAAGGATTAGCGATTAGTGCAAAAAGCATTTCACACAAGTAAAAGTTTGCATTAAAGCAACAAATAAATTGATAAACATTTATTGGCATATCATTAAAAACGCACATAAACGTATCATCTTCGAATGTGTGCATAAAAATATTTTAAAAAATGTGTTTTTTTATCAGAAACATTTCAAAAACAGACATAAAAAAATTATAATAGAAGAAAAAAAATGCCAAAAATTGGCATTTTTTTGTTGGCGATGAGATTGTGGCATCCGTTTACGCGTTTCGTATCATTTTGCATTTTTACGCCACTGTATATTTTGTCTCGTTAGCACTTCCCTTCTCTCAGCAAAAAAAAAGCAAAATTAAGGGAACGATATATGAACAAAAAAAAATGCAAGAAATGGTGGGCCGAGAAAGACGAAAAAAAAGGATAAATACAGTTAATTTAAAAAAGAAATAATTTTTCAAATTAGGAGAAAAGTCTTATCGTTTTCATACGCTTTTCTCCATTCTATTTTCTTGTTTATATTTAAAAAGAGAGAAAAAGTGTTAAAATAGCGTGTAGCTACAAACATTTTCTCACTTTTCAATAGTAACAGAGTTTATAAAGGAAAAGAAAAAAAGCATAAAAATCTTCGAAAATGAAAATGCATATGGTATTAAAAATGTTAGAAAATTTAAGCCAAAAAAAGGGAAAAATAGAAATACTTTAAGATACTTAAAAGAAATACTCTTAGAAAAATGATAAATAACGTGAAAACGATGTCGGCATTTTTTTGTTGTTGTTTTTGATATTATTTGTTGTTGCTTTTCTAATTTCAAAATGATAGTGAAAACGGTATTTTGAGAGGCGAAAAAAATTAAATATAAATATGTATAAGAAATGCTTCATGTAACCGGTAATCGCATTTCATTTACTGTATCAATTGTTTACGCATTTTTGGCTATAAATATCGTAATTTTTTTGTTTTTATCTTTTAATAATAAAATAAAATTAAGAAAAAATATTTAAAATAATTTTTAAGAATAAACAAAAGACGTTTAAAGCTAAATTTAAAAAAATATTTGAATGGAAACGGTATTTCAATACAAAAAAATGTTTCATTAATTAAAATTACCGTCACATTTTTAATATAAAGATTAGAATTTTGAAGAAAAAATGCGTTGAAATTTAAAAAAATATTAGTTATTTTGTTGAGATTTGCCTGCAACATATATAAAAATATATGAATCTAAGTTGTTGTTACTGTCTTTTTTAAAAGTTAAATTAACAAAAAAAAGATTAAATTAAAACAAATTTACAAGCATTTTTATACTCATTGATAAGTGAATTTGTGCCTGTGGCTTTTTTCGTAAAAATAAGTATAAAACTTGAAAAAATAAGAGTAGAAATATCGTAAACATTGTCTAGTTAAACAGGAAGCTCACTTGTTGTATACTGTCTTTTTCGTCTTCAATATAAGCGGCTAATAACTACAGTGACTAAGGCGTTTTTTTTCCGCTCTTAATTTGAGCCGTTTTTCGAGGCAAAAAAAAAGAGAGAAAAAGATTTTTTCGGGAGGAAAATTTTCGCTTTTCTCTCTCCCAAATTTTTTCCGCGACTGAAAAAAAAACAAATAGAGAAAAAAACACATGATGAATAATTTAATTTTTTTGACAATTTATATTCATTCGATGCTTCGCTTTTTTCGAATTCTCCCGTCCTTTTCATTCCTTCTATTTTTCTCGCCATTTCCATTCTAATTCTTTCCATTCATGGTCTCATCCTTTCCACCCTAATTCTTAGACTTAGTTTTCTCATTCTCGCCCCTTTTCATTTTTAGTTTATTCTCTCCATATTTGGTCCCATCTTTTATATCATTAGTCTGTGCATCTTTAATTTTATCCTTTCCATCCTAATCCTTTCTATCCTTAGTCCTATCTATTTCATTCTCGTGCTTTCCATCTTTATTTCAATTCTTTCCATTGCAATTCTCTCTATCTTTGATCTCATCCCCCTTACATCCCCTTAGCCTGTTCATATTCAATTCCATTTTTTCCATGCTGAGGCCCATTCTATTTTTAATTGCATGCATTCATTCCCAACCCTTTCCATTCCTGGTCACATGCTTCTCCTTCTTGATTCATTTTTCTCCATCCTCGGTCTCCTGCTCTGGCCCATTCTATTCATCCTCAGCCTTCCTTTATTTCTTTTTTATATGGCATTTCTCTCTCTCTACTTTCTCTCTCTCTATTTCTCTTACCCCTTCCCGCATCTTCCAGTTTCTTTTCTCTTTTCGTTTTATGCAAAATGTTACTTAGCTGAACGAATTTTTCACAAGTCTGCAAAAGTCTTTTAAAAATTTACTTCCTTTTTTATTATTTGAAAAATGTAATATTTTAGGGGGGTTAAATTTTTAAAAATTTTAAATATTTTTTTATGTTATTAAATCCTAAATGGTGACAAAAAATGGGAAAGAGTTTGGCCGAAGAGTAGTCTGAATTGTGTTCCATTCACACTCAATTATCGCACTCAAATAAGCTGGCACCGGCTCTGTGGTTAAAATGTCCAAACGTGCTCATAGAGATCAGCCTTCGAAGAAAGACCTCTTGTCCCGCGAGAGCACGAGTGGACAGACCCATACGACAATAGTGTTTCTGGTACAGCTCCTCGATGGTCTACATCGCGCGCCTGCTAGACGCTGCGTGCCCACGAAGGGGACGGGCCTTCTCTCAGACCTTCCCAGGAATTGGCTGCGCTCAGTGCTATGCCGGAGATGACTAAATGCATCTTTATGTAATTCCTTAAATTCGCTTTCGGCCAAACTTTCAAAAGGGCTACGGGAAAATTTCCGCTTATATAACCCAAAGTTCATTCGCGAAAAATCGACGATGGCTTGCACACTTCGGCTAGACAACGAGAGTGGCGTGTACTATTTTCCCTTGTCTCTCTCTTTTTTTTCGCATTTTTTTTGCAGCATTTTTTATTTCAAAAAGAAAAAAGAGAAAAAAGAAATATTTGTGTGAAAATTAAAAAAGAATTTTTTTTGGAAAAATTAAAGAAATTATTTTTGAAAATATTTGCAAAATTTTATTTTATTTTTTTCATTAAAATCAAATATAGATGTAATGCATATTATGTATGTAACTTTTTGTATCAGCGAAAGAGTAATACGACATTTCGCCGCTGGCATTTCGAAATTCGACATTTTGGGACGGGCACAGATTTTAGGCTGAATTTACGCTTAGCCTTAACCATTAGGCCTCGTTATCTTTAAGCTTAGGCTAAGACTCACATTAAGTTGTTTTCACCATTGTTATGAGTTATTAAAGTATCTTTTCGACCAAATGTTCCAAAATATCGCATCAACGAAGCAAAGATACTTGAATTATTACTAGCTTTGTCTTAACCATTAGCTGTCCCAACATTCGATTGTAACTTTTTTTACATACGAGGAGATGCAGAATGGAATAAATTTAAAATTCCGAAATTCAAAAATCGAAATTTAGAAATTAGCTTGGAAAATAGTTTAGGAATAAATTTTTTTAATAAAAAAGAAAAGTCAAAAATTTAATTTAAAATTTAAACTAATTCGAATCGAGTCGCCCCGTTTTATCTAACATTAAATTGTGGAGCTCAAGACGATTAATAAAACGGAGAAAAAATTTATTTTCTCATTTTTTGAGGAACACTTTTCGATATTTTCAATATATCTATAAAAGAAATTTTTGAAGAATTTTGAAGAAAAATAATCGCAAACATTTCTCGCCTTTTTTTCGCTTTTGCTCTTGTTTTCTTTTCAGATCAATCCTAAAGATTTCCCCCTCCTTCGTCTCCCCGTTGAAATTGAAATTTGAAGATGGGAATTATTTTAATAGCAAAAAATTTGTTTTCTTTTCAAATCAGAAAAAGCGGAAAGCAAAAAGGAGAAAGAGATAGAGAAGAGAGAGATAGAAAAAGAGAGAGATAGATAGAGAGAAAAAAAGAGAGAGCGAAAGAGAGAGAGTGAGGGAGAGAGAGAGGAGCGAGAAAGAGAGCGAGAGAGAGAGAGGAAAAGATAGAGGGAAAAAAGAAAAAAAAATCGGAGAGAAAGGGAACAAGAAGGAGAGAGAGATAAGAACAATTGGAGACAATAAAAAAGAAAAAATGAGAGAAGTAGAAAGAAAGAAAGAAGGAGGGAGAGAAATAAGAAAAATCAAAAAGACAGATTGAAACATCAACACAAACTTTTCTTTCAGTAACATTTTTTAATTATATTCTACATAATATATGTACATACGTACATGTATTATGACGGCTCAGTGACCCCTTTCTTAATTTCTCAGCAATTGCAATTATTATTACTGTTTCGATAATCGCAATCAAACATGCGTGTATTATTGAATTCGTGAAAGCCGTTTATTGATATTAAATGAATGCAAAAAATTAAATAAAAAAGTGTATAAAAGTGTATTTGTGGGTATTGGGACATAACTGAATGGAGCAAAAACACCGGCTTAAATTAAACAATAATTTAGGCGCACCTTTTGTTAGGCCAATTTGATTTTTTAGATTTTATTTTAGGCTCAGGCTTAGGCCTAATCCTAGGCTTGGAATTCAGGCTTTTATGGGCTTATAGTTTGGCCTAGACATAATCATGCCGTTTTTGTCCTGTCATGTGTGAATTTTGTATTGAATTTGCTTTCAGTTTTATACTGTTTTAGCTATTCAAATTTGAAATTATGCCGCTGAATTTACGGTCGTCAAATGGGATTAATTCGCAAGCCCACGAAACGTGTGCTCCATTGGCATCCTCGGAAAGTGACGAGGACGAATCGAGTTACGACATTGACGCGGTGAAACAAAATACGATACTAGCGCAAGAAAATAACGACGCGATTTCATCGGATTCTCATAAAATTGGAGAGAATTTTTCGGACGCTTACCAAAATGACAATTTCTCGAGTAAAGATAAATTGTTGAAAAATTTCGAAACAGCAGGAAATTTGCAGGAAATTAAGTTTAAAAATAATAATATGAAGAATAATGAGCAGATATTAATGAGACGGGTTAAATACGGAATAAAATGCTGGAATGAGATAAACAACTTTGATGACATCATTAAGTCTGCCTTCTCACTGCTTATGGTTTGTTGAGGATTTTTACAGAAAAATAAAACATTTTTTTCGAAGAATTTCATAATACCGAATTCGAGCTATTAAAGAAGGCCAGGTGACCTAATCCGACTCCTCTGAGCCTAATACGGTTGTTCAAAAATATAATGATTTTTGGGGTTTTGAGCCGAAAGAATCTCATATCGGCAACCAATCGTCTATGCAACTCCAGATTTGCATTCTCCACATCAAGATATGTTGATCCTATTTTGGATCAAATTTGGATCGAATTATGCCTAATTATAAATATAATTATAAAATTGTGCTATATTTCAACAATCTAATACGGAATGAGATTATAGGCTGGTTTAGGCTTTGCCCCCCTTTTCCCAAATATCCTCTTTTTTGGCTTACAGCTTGAGAGCTCAGAGTTGATATCCCTTTTTGTATCTATTTTGTGTCTATTAGAAAAAGCCAATAATTTTATTCACATTTCAAATTAATATGGCAATATAATAGAAAAAAAAGAGGAAAAACGCTACAACACAAATACAAAATACTTGGACAGATACATACAAAAAAATATACAAACATACAAAACGAGTATAAAACTGTAAGCTGAATGAAAGTGGATAAGATAGAAACATAAAATAAGAGAGAGAGAGAGAGAAACTAATAGAGAAAGTAAAGAGAAACATCAAAGCAAAAAAAAGTGAAAATTTTAAGTAAAAAAGGAAAGAATTTTTTTTCGAAAATTTTCTTGGGCTTATGAGTTTTTACGTACATTTTTATTCTTTTTGCCCAGCCAGGTATTTACATACTTAAATGCAAAAATTTTTATGGATTACAGAATGCGTATGTGTATAACGCCGATATACATTTACATAGATACACACACACTTACAATCGCATTTCGCCTTTTTTTCGATTGTGTGCATGTATGTACATATGTACATTTCGGTATGCGTGTATAAAATGTGTGTTTTTGTGTGTTCTCGGCCTTTTTGGTTTTAGGTACAATGAGAATTGAAATGAAATGAAATAAATTGAATGGAGTGTGTGTGTGTGTGTATGTGTGTGTAAGGTGTGTGTATGTGTGTGTATATAGTATATGTGTGTAAGGTGTGTGTTGCGTGTGTAAAATGTGTATTGTATTTTTGCGTTTTTTGACGTGTGCTTTAAAAAAAAAATTTTTTTTAATGTCAGAAATTTTTAATAAATTTTTATCAATTAATTTTATGCAAATTTCTTTTACTTAATTATAACCGTAAATTTAGTGTTTAGGCTTAAGTGTGAATGTTAATGTTTAAAATTTAAATTTTTAATTTGATTAAATTAAATGAGAATTTTTTCAAAATGAAATTTAAACATTTTTCATTTGTGTTTTTGTTTGTTATTATTATTTTTTAATTTGAAATGGATTAGGCATTATTTATTAATTTTCTAAAAAGTTAACTATTAGAATGTTATTTTCTGATTAACGTAAAATTGTATACTTTTCTCGAATTTGGAAAAGAGAGAGAGAGAGGAAAATAATGAAAAGAAAAGAAAGAAAAAGAAAATTTGTTGACTAAGAAAAATTCTTTCCTTTTGCAAAAGCATCGCCGTTTTGTGAAGTTATGAAAAATGCAAATGCATAAAATGCTAAGCGATTGAAGAAAGAAAAAAAATACAGAGCGCTAAAAAAATGCTAACAAGAAATTTCTATTTTCGAACGCACTTACATTAACATATCGTAACGCATTTTGTAAATGTACCCTAATTTCGCGTGTATAAGACCGGATGTTTTGAACCAAATTTAAATTGTCGCCAATGAGTTCATTCTGTTGTATTGGATCCAAGCGAGTCCAAATTTTGTGTCCACTTTTATAAAACCGAGACAAAGGCGAGCATAAAATTTGGACCCCAACGGATCCGATACAACAGAATGAACTCATTGGCGCGAATTTAAATTTGGCTCAAAACACCCGGCTTTATACACGCGAAATTAGGATAATTATTGTAGTTTGTATATCGTAACGCATATTATCCAGCCATTTAGTAAGTATGTATGCTTTTTGTGAATATACCTGGAAACTGTAGATTTTGGCGTATATGCATTTTTTTGTAAGCGTAAAGGAAAAAAAATTTTTCTTTTGCTTTTTTGATAGCATTTTTTAAGAAATGAAAAAAAAGGCAAAAGAAACAGTGTACTTTGCGTTTTTCTCGGAAACGCAAAAAAAATGCAAATGCTCTCTGCTTTGATCTAAAATTGTAAGAAGAAAGAAAAGAAAAGAAAAATAAAGAAAAGCACTTTTCTCGTATTGTACAAAAAAAATTAACAATGGTTTTTTTTTATTTTTGCTTTGTTAGATTGTTGTTTTTGAAATATTTTTTCACATGCATAGTTACAGTTTCATCGCTTTTTTAACGCATAATAACGAGAGATACCGTAAAATGTTTTTGAGATAATTTTTTATAAGCGTAGTTATAGTTTTATCGTAAAATTTTAACTAATATGAAAAAGTACCGTATTTAATATTTAATTACCAGTTTGTATGTGCGGGGAAATATCGTAAAATTATATATCAGGGATGCATCGGAAACAGTCATAACGGTATGTCGGAAATCGTGCATTCTGTCAAAGAAAAAGAAGTCAAAAACAATTGTATTTTTATTTCTGATTTCCGACATATAATAATACAGTAATGACTGTATTGCCGACGCATTCCTGGTTTGGTATCATTTGGAAAAGTACCGTATTTAACTGCTGGAATGTAAGACGAAAATACTGTCATTACTGTACTTTGAAAATCGAAAATAAAAATACATTTATTATCTCTGAGTTATTTTGCGCAAAAAAAAATTTGACGCAATAAATTTTTATCAAGTCAGAGACAGTACTATTTTCATTTTCGATTTTCTAAATACAGTAATGACTCCATTTTCGCCTTGCGTCCGAAGCTTGTATGTGCGAAAAAATACCGTAAACTTTAATCGGATATAATCAATGTAAAAATTTTGGTAGAAAAAAATAGTTGGAATTTTTACGGTATTCAGATATTCAAAATAGTAATACTTCATTTTACTATATTTTTTAAATAAAAAGTAAATTCTTTTCCGTTTTTTTCGTACTTTTATTTTGTATTTTTTGGTGGCGAAGAAAATTAACTAACCGTAAAAATAAATTTTGTATTTTTTTAAACCTTTTTTTAGTCCTAAAAATTTATCGAAATTAATTTTACTCTTTTTTTCGCATTCATTTTTCTCGATTAATTTTTTCGTAAAATTTGTTTAACTTTTTATTAACTACTATTAACCCAACGGGACTGATTCTTATTGTATAATGTATAATGATTAGATATATTTATTTAAAAATAATTTATTAAATTGATTGATAAATTGAATCAGTTACTGTACTTTGCATTTATGTAAATTCATTTCTGAAGACTGATTTGTGCTTCGATTTTCAACTTTTTTGAAGAAATAATAAAAATATTTTTGAGAAAATTAATTTATGTTATTGAATTCGGAATTTCTTTCTCTATCGATTACTTTTTAAACCAAATTTCTAACTAACTTGGAAAAAAAGTTATAGCTAAGATTGTAAAGTCACTCAAAAAATTTTCATAAAATAAAAATTGACTTTACTTTATCAACTGTAACTTTTTTTCCAAAATAGTTACAAATTTCATTTAAAAAGTGATGCATAGATAATTAAATTCTGAATGGAATTGGAAAAATTAATTTTCTTAAAAAGTAACTTTTGATTCCTAAAAAGTTAATCAAAGTGGAATTGTCGATGTGCCTTTATTAAAACGATGTACAAAAAAATATAATTTACGGTACTCGAGATTGCTAATTTGTAAAAATTCAAAATAAAATTCAAATTTATCTATCCGCTTAACGCGTCATCGTATTTATCGTTTTTGTTATATATAACCCGGAAAAAATTTCTTCGCATTTAATCGAAAAATTTGGCGCAATAAATTTTTAGCAAATAAAAATAAATTTGTAAAGAAATTTTATTTACATTTTTTCGAAAAATTTGCAAAAAATTATTTTTCTCTAATTTCAAACTTTTTTCAAAAAATTTTATTGTCATTTTTGGAGACGTTGTCAGATTCGAATTCGGACAGTAACCGCAAAAACATTGAAAAAACTGTAGCTATTAAGAAAACTGTAAAATAGTTGAAATTTGGCAAGAAAACATAATTGACCGTATATACACTAATTTTGTGTGCATAAGCCGCGGGTGTTTAAATTGGCGCCAATATGAGTTTATTCGTTTGAATCGGATCCAAGCGAGAGTCCAAATTTTGTGCCCGCCTTCGTTTTAGTTTCATAAAAGTGGGACAAAATTTAGAGTCGCTTGGATTCCATACAAACAGAATGAACGCATCGACGCAAATTTAAATTTGGCTTAAAATATTTGCGGATTATACGCACGAAAATGGGGCTACAAGATTAATAATAAATTAATAAATTTTGAATTACTTTAATGGTCAATATTTTTTCCAGATCGTAACCTTCACTTGGCAAGTGATCGTAACCGGCGAGTTTTGTAAAAATCAAGATCAAGCACTAGAGCAGAGAGATCAAGAAAGAAAAGAGCAAAAAAAACGAAGTGAAAGCCCAGCGAACAGTGACTGTACTACTAGCATATACCATTCCGCAGCCGACGAGAATTACGGTAGCTCTGGCGATAGTTTCTATTATTCCGCCGGCGGTTGGGAAAGTGAGAACGAAAATTTAAGAAATTTCGAAAATTCAAGCGACTCCTCGACTAGCTCATCAACGAATACGATAACTAGCGACGACTATGAAGATACGGTTGTTTATGAGGAAATTCTAGACAGTACAACCGACGCTGAATTTTACTATAGAAATTCAAATTTTTCGGAAAAAAATTGCGAAATTTTTTTTAAAATGTCTAAAATGAAAGGCGAAGAAAATTTGAAAAGTAAGCCGAAACGATCTCGACTTAACGAAATGAGCGAGAAAGAAGTAGCAAGAGATCGCAACGAGGGTACTGTATTAGGAGAATCTGATAAAGAGCTTACTGCAACAGAAAAACCCACAAAGGTGGTTACTGTAGAGAAAGAACCTACTAAAGCAGGTACTATAGATAACGAACTTTCGAAAAAAGATACTGGCGATGGAGAATTTACAGAAGTGGTTACTGTGGTAGAAGAACTTATAGAAACTGTTATAGTAATAGAGGAGCCCATTAAAAGAGTAACTGTAATTGAAGAACCTACGGAGACTCCGATAGAAAAGGCTAGCGAAGAAGTTACTGTAATAGGAGAGCCTATTAAACAAGTTACTGTAATTGAAAAGCCTACGGAAGTCGTTACGGCAACGCAGGAACCTTCCGAATCGGAGGACGCAAAATCGACAATTTCGCCGACGTTGTCGGCACAAAGCGAAGAGAACTGGAGCGACGAGGTCAGTAGCGAAGATGCCGGAAACGGTACGAAGCGTCTAGCACAATTATGGCCCACCAACATCAGCCATTTGTTAGAGACGGACGCGGTGCCGATGGCGGCTGGCACGAGTGCGGCCGGCGCAAAACAGCCCAATGGTAGGCCGTCTCCGCCTCCGCCGCCGCCCCCGCCGCCTCGGTCCTCGCCGCCTCGGTCCCCGCTGCCGCGGCATATACAAACTAAAGGTATGGTATTAGTATAATTCCAAACCAGTTTTTGTTTCTCGAGAGCCCCTAATTTCGTGTGTAATTAGCCGGATGTTTTAAGCCAAATTTGAATTGGCGCCAATAAGTTCATTCTGTTCGTATCGAATCCATTGGGGTCCGAATTTCGAGCCCGTTTTCGTTTCAGTTTCATAAAAGTAGACACAAAATTTGGACTCCCGCTTAAATCCGATACAAACAAAATTAATGCATTGGCGCCAATTTAAATTTGGCTCAAAACACCCGCGGCTTATAAACACACGAAATTAGGTTTTATCCTCCACGCCGGATTGTTTGAGCCAACAGATTAAATTGACGCCAATAAGTTTATTTTGTTAGATATAGATTTAGAAGAAACAAACGCGGAAACGGAAGAATCTCCACCGATTATTGTGGAGACTATTGGCGTACAACGCGACGCGATGCGCGCCGCCAGAGATCAACGCGAATCGCACGCTGTCTATGAGTCGCGTGAGGAACAGGAACAACGCGGCTACACATCCGCGACGGAGGAGAGCGAAAAACTCGACGACAACAATGACACACAACCGAGCTCGGCATATCTGTATTTCGGCCAGCGCGTTCACGACGATGCGGACGGCTATTTTGGCGCGGAAGTACTCGGTATCGGTCGACGCGCCCACGACTCCACCGGCGGTGCCGCCAATCCTCTTCAGCACTATGAAAGTGTTCCGCTAATGAGATTTCTTGACGCCATCATAGAGGTCGGTCTGTTTGATATCAAATTGGCCAGTTTTTGGATACTTGATGGAATTGGAGCAGGCGGGGAGAGAAGGAAAATGGAATTATAAGCCTAATCATACTCAGTTTATGACTATACATAGACATTACATACATTTGTGTTTGTGTGTGTGCGTAATGAAGCATACTGCCATATAGAAAAAATACAAACCAAATAGACAAAACAAATTTTGTACACACACATACACACACACAAAAAATTCAAATCGAATATTATTAAAAAAGTAAAGATTTTTGTGTTTGGTCGATGTTTTTGTTTTTATTCTTTTTTTTACTCGCTCAAAATGGTAACCATAATCAATAAAAAAAGTGAGAAAGAAAAAAGCGAGAGAGAAAAAAAGCGACAGAGAGAGAGAGAAAGCAGAGAAAAAGCAGAGAGAAAGCAAAGAGAGAAGAGAGAGAAGGAAGCGAAACGAGAAGAGAAGGAATATGGAGAAAGGAGAGAAAAAGGAGGAAAGAAAACTGGTAGAGAAAGGAATGAAAAGAGAGAACGAAAATGGAGGAAAAAAAGGAAGAAGAGAGAGAGAAGGACGAAGAGAAAAAGTGAAAAGAGAGAGAAAAGAGATAGAGAGAGAGAAAAGGTGAGAAAATGAACGGTCGCCACGGAAATCGAAAAAAAGAAACAAAACGGAAAGATAAAAGTGGGAAAAATGAAAGGAAATACGGCCCGAGAATGGGAAACCCTCCCCTCTCCCCTCCCCGAAAAAAACAGTGGGAAAAGTGGGACAAAAATGAATGAATGAATGCCTTTTTTATGTTAATTTGATGACTGTCCACTGTGGAATTGCAGTTACAACAATATATACACACATACACACACGGCCAGACGGTGCATATACATTTTGTTCATATTTTTGTGTAAATTTATTCATTTTTTTACATTATTTTATTTCCTGGGTGCAAAACAGCATCCCGTCCCCACCCTTCAAATGCTTGTTCATTTGCCCCGTCCGGTCGGCAGAGAATCCATGAATTTGGATTATAATCCATCAATAGGGAGCCATTCACACAAATCTTGCCATTTTGCAACATTTTTTATTACATTTTCTTTGGATCGATTTTTTCTTCGGTAGTAAATTCACTTTTGAAATTTGGAAAATTAGGTGGGCGGCAAGAAATCTAATTATCTCGTCTGAGTTCAATCAAATTTTTTCTTTTCCTTTTTTTATTGAAAAATTTCCTCTCTTTTACTCTCTGCCTTCTCTCTTTCTCTTTGCTTTCTCTCTCTCTTCCTCTCTCCTTTTCTCTCCCCCTTTCTCTCCTTTTCTCTCTCTTTTTCTTCTTTTTTTTTCTCTCTCTCGCTTTATCTCTCTCTTTTTCTCTCTCTGGCATTAATGCATTAATCGGACTAATCTGATCTCACATCACATCATATTACATCACTTTAGTTCATTTCGATCTAGGCCAACATCATTCACACATCATTTTCATGGATCATTGAATTGAATTGATCTTTTTCTTTTTAACTCATTTCATTTTTTGCTGTTTTTTTGGATTACGTTTTTGGCATAATGAAAAACAACTGAATATTTTTAAATGTATGAGCCGCATGATTTTTTTTCAGGAGGAGAGTGACGAGTTACGGAGCGCACAAAGCAGTCGCGCATCGTCCTTTCAACAAGCCGACAGTCCGCTGGCACAACACCATCATCAACCACAACAGCAACAACAGCACATAACTTGCCATCAGGATCGAGCCCGTCAATCGCCGATATTTAGTTGGAAAAGTGAGGCTATTAGCGAAGCAAAAGAGTCCGTTGAACAGCGTCTAAAGGACCCGGAACAGGACTTAGAGAGGCTAATTGAAAGGAAAAGTAAGAGCAAGGACAAGAACACGGATCCATTCAGCGAAGCAAGCCTCCGAATCTACGATATCGCCGAGGTCGCCGCCGCCGCGCAGTCTGCCGGCCCAAGCGAACACAGCGACAACAGGCCCGTGCCGAGACTCGACTTCAGCTGCGGCTTTTTACTTGACGAGGACGAGCCGCAACCAGATAGTAATTTACAGGAACACATTCTAAATCGCGCCGAGGAGCTTGCCACTTATTCGTCTAACTTTTTCCGTGAGTTAGACGTGATCACACGAGGAACCGTAGGATCACGTGGACTCGGATTAGAACCCACACCGGTATTGAAGTCGGGATCTTGGTCTCATACGCCATCGCCCGACTCGGCCAGCGAGGCTGACACAATTTTGGAGCGATCCATTTACGAAAAGTCCGAGCAGAAATCGTTACAGCATCCCGGCGAAAGTTCGGACATACTGGGATTAGGACCGGGACCAGAACCGGAACAAGGACCGTTATTGAAGCAGGGAGAGTTTACGGAACCGTATGCCAAAGAGGCATTAAAGGATTCAACAGCGAGGAACGCATCTACCGTAGCCAAGGACAGGAGCTCGACTTCGTCTACAGTAATCCGCGCAAAGGATTTGTTAAAGCCAGAAAAAGAGGTGAGAAAAGGAATGAATTTAAAGCAAATTTATTTTTTCTTACAGTAATTTATGATTTATGGTCTACAGTAATTTTGGGCAAAATTTAAAAAAAAATTTTTTATTTTTTCATTTATTTTCGGATTAAAAATTTGAGCATTGAACATTTTGCATTTTTGGAAAAATTGCCAAATTAAAAAATCTTTTTTTTTTGATTGACTAAATTTGCTGCCGATTACAGCAATTTGCTTCTGATTCATTAATGGTCTTATAGCAAATGTACGATACGGATCGGGATCAGTCGGAAATGTTCGTTTCGATCTCGGAACAATACGCCTGTCCGACGCCACCGTGGGTTTTTACTTATTTGTAAATAGTAGATATGTATTAACTGCAATACTGTAGTCATATAACGCCATTATTGTTATTTGGTTTGGCCTCTGTAAACGACTTAATAATTATGGTTTAGTTCAAAATATTAAACGGTATTTCAAAAACTTTTAAATACAATATTTGCTTTTTACAGTTACAGTTAGTCAATGTGAGTACGGTATTTTTTAACAATTCAAAATTATTTTATATACCTCTAAAACATTTTTCGATTACGGTAGGAAAAATATTATGATTAAAGCAAAACGATCAAAAAAATGCAAAAATTAATTTATTCAAATTTTATGATTTTCCCAAAAAAATTGATTTTTGCAACGGTATTTACAAAAATGCGAAAGGAATTTTTTTTGGTTAGTAAATAAAATATTTTTCTGCTTTAAATTTAAAAACATTTCGCAAATAAACTAAGAGAAAAGCACCGTAAAAACAAGCAAGTGCAAGTGCACGCTTGCTTAAGCTTAAATTCCGTCCACTTCACTTGCATGACGAAATACACAACGAAACACACAAAAATGTGCGTGTTTTGTGTGTAACGATAAAAGATGGGAAATATACAAAAACGTATGCCAGTATGTATTTATGTGTAAACATGATAACACATAACACATACAAAAATGCATACAAATGTGTGTATTTTGTGTGTAAATACAAAACATAGAAATAGAAAACACAAAAATACATTTGCTGAATAAATGGCGATTTACAATGCATTTTTAATGCATTCGATTTCAAATCGTTTGAAATATCGTAAATAGCATAAAATGCGTTATTAATTTTTAATATACATTTACCGCATTTCTAAACGAGCATTTTTAAAATTTAACTGAATTTTTCTAAAAAAAAAATTTTTTTTTGCATTTTTTTATTAAAATTATAATTTAAATTAATTGAGTAAATTGTTAACTTTAATAAATTTCTTAATATAAATCGGCAATTTTTCATAATTTAACTAATTAAAATTAAAATTTAAATTTAAATTAAATTTGCAGTGATAAGAAAATTTCAAAATTCTTTTAATTTATGCAAAAATGCAAAAAAAATTTATTTATTAATTATTTTTTTTTATCAATTTACGAAATCATACAGTCACTAAAGAAAGGTAACTGTGTGTTTATAGATTTTTTTCGATAAAATCTTTATTATTTTTCGAAAATTTCTTTCATTATTTTTTCTCGGTTTTTCCATTATTTTATGATGTGAATTCATATTATTCTAATTTCGTATGGATAAGCCGCGGGGGTTTTGAGCCAAATTTAAATTCTGGTCATATTTGGATTCAAGATTTTGTGCCCCGGCCTTTATGAGACTTAAATAAAGGCGGGTACAAAATGTGGACTCGTTTGAAGAAATGAACTCTAATTTATCTAATTTAAATCTTGCTCAAACAACCCGCGGCTTATAAATTAGGCCCTAATTAATAAATTTTTTATGGTTTAATTCCATTGCTAATGTCCAATTTAAGAATTTTATGAATTGGATACATATTTTTACCGTGATTTTGGATTGTATAAGGTTTTGAATTTTTTCTTTTGAATTTTGAAATATGAAATTTATTTATAATTTAGTGAGGACGGGCAAATTTCATCCACGTCCATATCACTCAATATGGACCGTAGTCGTGACGATCTCGACGAGTCGTTGTGCTCGCATCCACGCGGCGACGCCACGATATCACATCAGCAATTCGATGCCGCGTCGCTCATTGAGACGCCTTCCATTTTGCCCATACTTCAACGCGACCGCGAAATTGAGTAATAGCAAATTTTGAAATGTGTCTCGGACTTAATAGCCGAAAATTCCATTGGTTTAGATCGAAAAAGTCGGAGAAGAAATTCACACGCATATACGATAACGAGGACGAGGATGCGTTACCGGCACCGCCGAGTATTGCGCGGCCAATCGAGTACGAAATTGAGCGACGTCGTGCGGTGGACGACGTTAGCGCGGCAGCGGTAGCCGGCCAGTTGGCGGAAAGCGTCGTGCAGGCCGCTATTCGCGAACTTCACGAGAAAAGCGCGACGGAAACGAATCAAACGCCGCGTCAAATCGAAGAGAGAACGCCGCCAACCCGCAATGAATTGGACATAACTTCTCGCTACGATCCGGTTCGACCGTTGAGCGGACGTACCGAGCGAATAGTCAGCTATATTTATGGCGGTAGTGACGTTGGGCTGACAAATGGACATGGCCCAGGCCCAACAAAAATGACGGAAGTGCCGATTCTGGTTAAGCAACAGCCCATTTGGCGTACTCGACAGGCTCAGGCACAAGCCCATATGTCAATCGCGCCATTAGGCGCCGAGTCCAACAAGGAGAATTGGCGTCAATCCAAAACCTACGTGTCATCGCTGACTCCCAATGTTACATTTGCAACGGATAACGGCAAAGATCAACATCAGCATCAACATCAGCATCATGTGGCTTATGACAGTGCGCCGCTGGGTGATGGCCGTCAAGCTGCGGGCGTCGAACGCGACGTGCCTATTCGTCGCTATTCACCGCTGAACATCGATTCTACGATGAACCAGGCGTCGTCACCTTACCCGGCGAGATTATTCGACGTCTCACCGCAACAAACCTATCAGATGTACGAGCTACGACGTCGTCATCATACCGTATCAACGACGCATCGTAATTTACCCAATTACCGTATGTTTCGTGCTTTTCAAGTCATTTTTTATGTATGTAAGGCCTCAATGGGAAAAGCATCGAAAAACATTGAAAAAATGGCAAATGAGAAAAAAAAGGTGGGGGAGGAGAGCTTAGTCAAGCTAGTTCACGGCTGTCCTGTCACCAACACGGCCTGTTTTGTATAACTAAGAAAGCAAATGTGACGATGAGTCAAACGGAAAGAATTTTTTTTTTAAAGTAAAATTTTCGTCCTAAAAAGTAAATTCAATATAATAAATACTTTTTGTTTCACATAAATAGATTAAAGCATTTTTGATATCAGCATATTTGATAGCACAAATACACACAAATCATCCATCGTAAGTTTGCGTGAGTATGTATAAGCAGCAGAAAGATTCGAACCAAAGCTTGGCGTTCAAATTGATTTTTAAACATTTCTGAAAAATTTTCTTTGAAAAAATTTTGAAAAAATTCTTTTTTTTGTGTTTTCTCCAAAATTTCTATTATAATTACGTATTTGGAATGGAAAGGAATGTCAGAATAGAAAGAATGAAATGATTAAATGAGAGAATTGCAAGTAAAAGATTGATTTCTCTACTCATAAAATTTAACGCCAAGCTTTCTTTTTTATGAGTTTCAATTTTTCGGTTGAAAATGGAATGAAATGAAAGTTTTGTGTTTAACTGGGGAGGGGAGATAAGGCAAGATAGGGGTAAAGGAAAGGGATGAAGCGTAGGAGAAAGATAGTTGATGGAAGCAAGGAAGTGAGAGAGGACAAAACGAGATAGGAGTAAAGGAAAGTGGGACGGGGGGGGAGGAGGAGGAGGAATAGGAGAAAAATGGATGGTGGAAAAGAACATTTGTAATTGGAAATGGAATGAAATTTTAGTGCTTAGGGAGGTGAGAAGATAGAAATGGGGGAAAGGAGCGAAGAGGTGAATGGCGGGAGGTTAGAGCACATAAATGGAAGAAATGGCGGGGGGGGAGGTGAGGGGAGGGGGGCGAGGAGGGGATGAAGGGAGAGGAAATGAAGAGCGAGGAGGGGACAATTTTTAGGCGAAAAACGCTTGTAATTGAAAATCTTCCTCATAAATTTTTCTCCCATTTCTAAAGGATATGTTTGTGATGGTTGAATTCAGAATTACAAGCAAAATCCTCCACATAAATATTTAATTACTTAAGCGAGTTTAAGATTTGTCTTTGATAACAATTTTATTACTTTTTTTTATTTTTTATTTTTGAAACTTCTCCCTCAAATTTTATTTTGTATTTGCATTTATGTTTAAAGACATTTTTGTCCAAAAATGCTTTCTTTTTTAAATATACAGTTTCAAAAATGCATTGCGTATCTTGCATACAGTTTTACTTTTCTCTTCTTATTGTACTTTTCTCTTCTTTTTATTCCCTTTAGAATTCATTTTTTTTTCATTGCGTTTTCGCTTTTCGCATTTTCATCTTTCTCTTTTTCTTTCTCTTTTTCTCCCATTTCTCTTTCTCTTTTTTTTTTTTCATCCCTCTCTTTCTCTCTATTCTTTTTTGCACGTTCTCGGAAACGATAAAAATAAAATCAAGGACAAACAGTTTGATTTCAAAAAAGGAAAATAAAAATTCTTTTTCTTTCTTTTTTTTCCTACATTTTTCTTTAGCATTTTTTTCAAAGCATTTTTGTCGTCCACTTCGAATTTTCCTTATCAAAATTTGTTTACTTTTTTCTCGTAACGTTACGATTTTTTATTCGTTTTGAATTTGCATTTTAATCAACACATGTGTATCAATGTATATTGTTGGACCACAGTTCCCGCTTACCTTGCGTAGGTAAAATTTGTCTGTTTGTCTATCTGTATGCAAATGCAAATATAACAAAAAAAAATGCAAAAAATTTTATTTTTCCAAAATGCGTGAAAATTTTTCAAGAAAATATGAAAAAAAAAATTTTTTTAAGAGTACGAAAATAATGATGGCTCAAGAATTTTTTTTTCCTGAGCAGTTTTAAAAATAGTTTGACTCCACTACTGTACTTTAAAAAGTGGAACTTTTAAATTTTTTTTTATTTTAGGAATGGCGGACTCTATTCGAAGTGAAAATCTTTCGCAGCCGGTAATTTAAAAAAAATAATTTTACTGACTGAATAGAGAATTTTTTTATAAAACTGTATTAGAGACATTGGGACAAAACTAGACAAAACTAAGATGAGACTAAACGGGACGAGACCCGTGTTGAAGCTTGCTATGGCTCGCGATTAAACAAGCCAAATGCAAAAAAAATCCGATTTTGGCTGGTTTTCTCGCAAGCCATGAGCCATTTTTATGAAAAATTTGGCTTAATTTTGTCGAATTTCGCTCAAAATTGAAACATTTGGCTTATTTTGGCTTGCAAACCAAACCACGAGCCACGAGCCACTTACCTATCACTGGACGGAACTAAACGTTCATCTTATGCTTCACAGAAAGCATAAGTAAACTCTTTAAGCTTAAATCTAAGTTTGTTGTTAATTAGATTTTGGTTGCTGCTCGGCCAATTTGATTTTAGTATTATACATAGTTACGGACCTTATCTTAGACTTAAAATTTAATTCTCTAAGCTTATGCTTGGGCAATTGTTACGTTCCGTTTTGTGCCGTCCCAGTTTTACTCCATTCGTTTGAATTTAGTAAGTTTAAATTGTGTTCTAGCTTTGAAGTTAGCTTGCAAATCAAATTGACATTATTTTCAGCAAAAGTTGTTTTAATTTAATTGTAATCATATTCCATTAATTATTTTATTTTCCCATTTAATGAACAAACTGTGTTAAATGATGAATGCAATTATTTGTTCGTCAGATAATAGGATTTAAAATTAGAAAAAAATACATTTAATTTAAATTACCAATCGCATTTGAAACAAAACCCCCGAGGTGAATAAAAACTACTTTCAATTAATAGTCAAGTGTGAAAAATTTAATGAAATGGAAATTGCGTGTTTGATTATGAGGATTACGATTCATTTGTACATTTTTTTCAATATACAAATACACAAAACAAATACATGTATTTATCTAAAAATACACGTATTTATGTACTCAACAAATACATATTTTTATAGAGAATATATAATGTAAATTTTTTAAATGAGAAAAGTAATAAGACAATTGAACCTGTATGAATTAATCACACAAAATATGTATGAGAATGAAAATGTAGCATTTGAAATTTTTGTGGAGAACATTTTTTCTTTTTATTCAAATTATTCTTTTGATTTTATTGCAAAAACTCTTCGCTAAAAGTAAGAAAAAAATTTCCGATTGCTCTTGACACGAATCAGTTTGATTTTTTCTCATTTCTTATCCTTCTTTCAATGTCATTATACTTTTTTTTACTTTACAGTTTTCTTCTCACTCTTACAGTTTCTTATTCATTTCTCATTATTTTTCAATATCATTTTTTGTTTTTTTTTTTGTTTTTTTTTCAGTTTTCTTTTCTTTCTCATTTCTCATTCCGTTTTTAATATCATTTTTCTTTTACATTTTCCTTTAGTTTTCTTTTTTCTCGCATTTTTCATTCCTTTCACGAACTCATTTTTCGTTCTTTTACTTTTCTTTTACAGTTTCCATTCATTTCTACACAATTTCTATTTGATGCCGGTTACGATATTTTATCCGTTTTTTCTTCAACTTCAACTTATATTTCAAATTTTTTTCAATATCTTTTGAGTCCATCATCTTGACATGAATTTTCTTTAAATTTAATGAAAATGAAAATACTTTTACATTACACATGTTTTTACACATTCATTAAAAATTTACACGTGTAAAAATGCGAAAAAAAATTTATTTATAAAAAACATTTTTTTTAAATTTATGTTACTGTACTTTTATTTGTTATTTACCTTTATTGATTTTTATTGATAAAAATGTCACTTTTTTACTTTTTTACTTTTTAACATTTCTAATTTCGAATACTGTAAATTTAAAAGAAAAAATTTACGTGTAAAAATGCGAAAGAAATTTATTTATAAAAAGCATTTTTTTCAAAATTTGTATTTTTATTGTTGTTTTTGATTTTTATTGATAACAAATTTCCCTTTTTACTCTTTAACATTTTCAATTTCGGGAACTGTAAATTTGTTTAAAAAATGCATTGTTTTAATGCATTTTTTTTCTTGAATTTGTCATTTTAATCGTATTTTTTATCATTTTTTTCTTCTTTTTTTATATAAAATCGTAAAAAAATTTTCCAATTTCTCAATTAAAATGTCATTTTTGTAATTTTTCTTTTAACTTTTTTTTTATTTTGTTCTCTCTCTCTCTCTAAAAAAACAATTATATAAAAGAATTTTCCTAATATTCTGACAAAACGATTCCAAAATTTTTCCACATCTCTTTCATTTTTATTTCAAAATTTATTTGAATAAAATAAAAACAAATCGTAAAAATGTTAATTTTTTCTTGACAAAAACGTGTTTTGTGTATTTTGTGTATCGATGGGAATGTAACGTTTAAAACGAATCTATTTTTGTCTATTTTTCAAAGCTCAAAATTCATTTCCACTAAATCTCTCATCTTCGGCGCTCAATACACAACAACAACAATAACAACAACAAAAAGTGCGCAATTTGTGTAAAATGTGTGTTAAGTAGGCCTACACAAGTATGTGAGTGGAGTTTTTTAATCACAACGGAATGTGCAAAATACATACATACAATACGGTCAGTCAAATTTCAATATCGTCGAATATACATTTATTAGTACGTTGTGTATATTTACACAAAATACATTCATACACATATATTTCGTCAAACAGTTAAAATTGCATAAGAGTTACGATATATTTATTTTTTAAAATTTTATTTGTATGTGTCTCGTTACGGTCAGCACAACTCATTTTTAATTCTCTTTCTTCTCTTCCGGCCGATTGTTCTATTTTACCGTTATCGTCGTTGGTGTTTTTGTTTTTACGTATATATAGCTCATGTGTACAATGCGATATATACATAGTTAAGATTTCAGGTGGGTAACAATTGTATGCAAATGTGTGTACAAATCGCACGGCCATTTTTCAGGTAGATAATAATTGTGATGTATGCAAATGTATGAATGTGTATTTGTAGCAGCCAGCCAGCTAACTGGACAAAACACCTTTCCTCTTTTCCATTGTATTTGCCCCATTTTTCCAATTTTTTTCTTCATTTTCTTTTCATTTTTACCTTCGCTTTTTCAATTTTGTTTGAAAATAAAATAAATTTCTCTCTTTTTTTCAGACTCATATTGATTCATTTTTCTCATTTTTCTCATTTCTCTCTTTCTTTTTCTTTATTTCTCTTTCTATTTCTCATTTTTTCTTCATTTTTTTCTCTTTTTTCTTGTTTATTTTTAATTTAGAAAAAGCCAAAAAGATTTTGGCTCAAAAAAATTTTTCTCTTTTTTTCTCTTTGTTTTGCTTCTGATTTTTGTTTACTTTTGAATTTTCTCGACTTTACATTTTATCGAATTGAATGAATCATTTCATTTCATTCCGTTTTGTTTGTTTGTTTGTTTGCGGAATGTTTTGAGCTGCACAATGTTTTAAATTTGATTAAGTAAAAGAAAAAAAAATTAAATTAAGTATGTAAAAGTCAATTCATAATCATTTAGCATATAAATCGATGTCAATTACTAATGGATTAATTGTTTAATTGTTCGGTTGATTATGTGTGATGAATGAATTCTATTTATACAAAATTTTGGTTAATATATTCTTGTTTAGAGAAGCGAATTCTACCGTAACGCACAACGCGATGAATTTATGAACGCGCAAGACTTCGCGGAATTGAGCTCAATTGGCGCCAACGTTGAAAGTCAATTTCAGGTGGGAAAAATTGAAAATAATATGAAGAGTAGCAAAAATTACGGCACAGTCAAAGTAGTATAGTTAAAAATATCGTAGCAGTAAATAATTTTATAACAATCAATAATATAGCACCAAGTTTGGCAATAGTATTTTAAAATTTTTTAGCGCTCCTCACGTTCCACCGTACGCGATATTCCCATACAACGATCCACGAGCGCGTTTGCGCCCACGTCCACTACCTACGAAAAACCGTATCATCAGCATTCGCGCGAAATGTCCGGATTCTCGAGTGGCGCGCCGGTTACCGTAGCCGGCGGCGCGTTGCCCGGCCAAAGCTCCACGACGCTGTACACGACGAGTCGCACGCCTGGCGGCCCTGGTGCCGAGGAGTATTACCGACGCGAAGTGTTGACGCGCACACTTGTGACGCGTTCGACGGAGGGCCTCAGCGGCGGCGCGCCACTGCCGCCTCCGCCATTGGGACGCTCGTCGCCGATTGCGGACCATTTTCGACAGCTGCCGGAACTTCCGCGCGATGAGGTCTCCGAAGAGTATTGGTACAAGTATTCCAGAAACATTGAAGAAGAGGAACGCCGTATACGAGAAAATCAGGTAAAATGGAAACTTGGAAGAATGTGTCAATTCATACTTCGGCATTAGAGGCATGTCGGGTCGGCAATTTTCAATTCGGGTTGAAGAATTTTAGGGCCCGCTAAAAAAGGGATGGGCCGGGCCAAAACGAGCTAGGCCAGCCCGGAACATCTCTAATATGGTCTGATTTTCCATCAGGCAACCTCAAAAATTTCCGGGCCAAAACAGGCAAAAACGGCCAAAACCGACAAAGTCGGAACATGTCTAATAAATGTACATATATGTATTCAGGAGAAACGACAAAAGGAGGAAGAGGAACGACGAGCTCGCGAGGACGAACTCCGCAGACGTTGGGAACTCCAGCAGCAGGAACATTTGGAGCGTTTTCGAATCGAAAGCCAGAAGAAGGTGATCTGATTCAGAAAAATGCTTAAAATTATCCATAATTTATATGAAATTCTTTCAGGAGAAGGATCTTGAGAACATGAGTCGGGAACGGGAACGACTGGAACGCGATCGCGTGGAGCGCGACCGCATCGAGCGCGAGAACGCCGAAATGCTACGGAGACAAGTGAGCGATTAGAGCACGCATAATCAAGTTTTAACTAGGTGAAAATGTAAGGCATAATTGAGCCATATATTGAGAAGATTTTTTGGAGAAATAAAATTATTATTTTGGAATATAGTAAATTTTCGGAAATTTTTCAACTTAAAAAAGAAAAGCTTGTAATATTATATTATTGAGGAATGGGAACGCATCGAAAACGAACGCCGCAAAGCGGAAGAACTCGAACTGCAAAGACGCCGCGAACTGGAACGATTGGAGAAGGAACGTCTGGAACGAGAGCGAATCGAACGCGAACGCATCGAAATGGAGGTACAAATTTGGGGACTTGCAAAAGATGTACTCGTATTAAGACAAAAATTATCAATTGGCTTGAGAAAAAAAAATTGAGATTAGGTGTCGAAATTAGTGATGAGATCAGTGATCAGATAGATCTTGAGATTAGCGTGAGATCAGTGTTGAGATCAGTTGGAGCAGTATTGAAATCAGTGGAACAGTGTTCAAGGTTGAGATCAGTCGAAACAGTGTTTGAGATTAGTCAGATCAATATTGAGATCAGTTAAATAAAGTTGAGAACAATGATCAGATCATTATTGAGTGATGAAATCAGTGTTGAGTGAAAATTTGAATAAGTTAAAAATACTTTTTTTACTTTTAAAGCGTCTGGAGCGCGAACGACTTGCGCAGGAGAAATTGGAAAAAGAGCGCCTGGAACGCGAGCGAATCGAACGCGAACGCATCGAAATCGAACGGCTCGAGGTGATTTCAAAATGAAACAAAATAAATTTTTTGTCTAATACATATGATAAATCTTAATATGCAGATTATACGCTTGAAAAATCGGAAAAAGATAAAAGTATTCGAGCAAAAATGAATGATTAAAATGAATTTCATTTAAAGATTGAGCGAATCGAACGAATTAAACGAGAGCGACGCGAAAAAGAGGAACGCGAACGGGAACGTCAACGCAAAGAGGCGGAACGCTTGGAGCAGGAGCGTCTCGAGGCGGAACGACTTGAACGCGAACGCCTCGAGCTTGAGCGACGCGAACGAGAACTCATCGAAATGCAACGACGCGAGGCAGAGCAACGCGAACGCGAACGACGCGAAGATGAGTTGCGCGAACAGCAGCGACGCGCGCAAGAGCAACGCGAACGCGAGCTGCTTATGCAGGCGGAACGCGAGGCGGCCGAACGCGAGGCGCAGCGAAAATATCGCGAGAAAATGGAACAGGAAAGACTGGAGAATTTGCGACGCGAACAGGAGCGACTCGACTTTGAAAAGGCGGAGGCGGAACGTCGCGAGCGGCAACGCCTAGAGGATGAGCGACGCGAAAAGGAACTGTTGGAGGCGCAATTGTGCGCACGCGAACGCCGCGAACAGGAGCGGCTGGAGGAATTGCGCCGCGAGGCGCAACGTCAAGAAGAAGAGCGCCGTGAACAAGATCGACGCGCTCGCGAGCGTGCGCTGGCGCAGGAACGCGAACGCCAACGTGCTATCGAAGAGCAGGCGGAACGCGAACGACTCGCCGCACTCGAGACGGCGGCCGCCGAACGACGCGCGCAACGAATGGAGGAGGAACGACTGGAGCGCAATCGCAACGAGCTCGAGCGACGCGCGGAGGAGTTGCGAGATTTGGAGCGACGCGAAGCGGAGAAACGCGAAAGGGAACGGTAGAAAAGTTGTTATATTTTGTTGGATATATTCCGGGCTTAAAGCTGTAAAAGCATATTCAGGATGGAAGAGGAGAGACGCCTCGCGGAGTTGCGCGAGCTGGAGCGACGCAACGCTGAGAAACGCGACGCCGAGCGACGTGAAGCCGCGGAGCGCGAGGCCGGACGTCGAAAAGACGATCGACGCAGTCGCGATCGGTTGGATCAAATCGTGCGCGAACGCGAAGAGTGCGAGCGATGGGAGGTGGAACGCAAGCGAGTGCTCGCCGAGGTCCAGAAATTTTCGTATTTACATATGTGATAAAATATTGAAAACTCAAAATTTGGCCAGCCTACTGTCTAAGAAAGGTTTAACCTCAGCTGGCCAGAGTCAATGCCGAATGAGGCAGAATGATAATGATATCATCATGGGTGATTGATCGAAATGGGGGATTGATTTTTTTGCTTATATAACAATATTTGCGATAAAGCGGCGATGACTTTCGTCGAGTAGTCAGACAAGTCAGACACTCACATGCTATTTTGTCGCTTGTTAAACATTTCGTTTTAAGCTGAGAATTTGCCCGAGCCAAGTTTAATTCCAAGTCCAAGTACAAGCTCAAGTTCAAGTTGAATCTTTACAATTTTGAGATCGGGCCGAATCGGCCTTACGGCCCCAAGCCGGACCGGGCTAGAAATTTAGAAAATAAATTGAAAAATTGATTTTAAGCGCGAGGCGCAGGAACGCCGTCGGCAAGCGTTAACTTCTAAAGAGACACTCGAGCGATTGACACGCAAGCCATACTTTTCACGCGAGAATTTGTCGGGCATTGGACAGCCGGAAGTGACCACCAAAGTGAGTTATAATTTCGCATATGTATGAAGATACGCGAAAAGCCTTAGACATCACATATAATGAGTTTACGCGTAAAATTATGTCCGTTCAGGTGGAGCGTCAAGTGATCGAACGCGTCGATCGCACGCTATGGACCAGCGATGAATTACGTGGCGGCGGCGGCGTGTTAAGCGATCGCCGGCCGTTGCCGCTCGGATCGGCGAGCGCGCTAGACCAGCGCGTCTCGCCCACTTCCGACTTTGGCTACGCCGGCGCAGGCGCCGGCGATTACGGCGGCGGCGCGGCGGCTCGCGAGCGCATTTATAATCCGCGCGACGACGAATTTCGTCGCGGCGGCTCGACGCGTACTTCCAAATACAAGGCGCGCATGGAGCGAGCGCGCAAAGAGTTCCTCTTGCACGCCACGGAACCGCTTAGCGGTGGGATATAAAATATTTTTAACACGATTTTAGATTACTCTATTTTTGGTCTCTATTTGGATCTTTTTGGCATTTAGATTCTATTTGGATCTTTTGCTCTTTAGACCCTATTTTGATCATATTAATTTTTAAACTCTATTTGGATTTTAGGATTCAATTTGATCTTATTAAGCTTATTGAGCATTTGGATTCTATTTGGTTCCTGTTAAGCCTTTAGATTCCATTTAGACCCTATTGAGGATCGCTTTCGCAAGTCCAACGAGGACATTCGCCGCCGAGTGGAGTATCGCGGCCCACTCTTACAGAAATTCCATGACAGCGACATTTCACGTACCGATTACGGCAGCGCGCCGCCACCGTATTCGCGTGGCGTCGTCGGCGGCAGTTCGCCATACGATCACGTAAGTCATTTTGTGCTGCCTTATTATTGTGCCAAATCTGTACCTTCTGTGCCTATTTAGAAGTATTTTTTATCTCAAAAATGTATCTTTTTGTTCTCTTCCCCAATTTACTCGATTCAATTAAAATAATATCCATACAATAACAAAAAAAAATAAATAAAAAAAGCAATAAAAAGCTTTTCTCCACTGTTTTTTCTCCATTTTTTCCCGTTCTTTACTGTACTATTACTCACCATATTTCATACAATTCTACTATCTACCGTATGCCGTACGAGAGTTTTTGATTCACATTTTTCATTATCGTATCGCGCAGGGTTACAGTATATGGGGAATGTGTAGGAATTTCGGCGGCTTTTTACCAAAGCGGAAATGCTATTTGGCCGTTACCGTAACCGCTTTCCGGCCAACGATACCGCACTACGACCCGTAGCAACATCAAAATTTTCCACCGTAAACCCACGCAGAGCCGCAGAAACGACACGTCGGCCATTGTTATCGCCACCGTATTCGGTAGGCACTATGTGTTCTTGTCGAGTCGAGTGAATGTATGAATGTATAATTGTGCTCGTGTGTAAGTGTGAGTGTGAGTGTGCTCTAAGCTTGGGCTCTTCATTATTTATTGACCCGTTATGTGTGGGAATGTGCTCCGAGTTTGGTTGAACTTTGGGCTCTCCAATTTTTACTAACTCTTCACTTACTAACTAGCTCAACTTTAAATGTCGAGTGCCAAGTGTTAAGTGTTTGGTCTCATTTCAATCTATCGCTTTCTTTTCGCTTATTTTTCATCAATTTTCGTCATTTTTTCCCATATGGCATGCATTTTTTTCCGCTACTTTGCATTTTTTCTATTTTGACATTTTTTTGATATTTTTTCCAAAAAAAATTTATAATTTTTTATCGATTTTTTTTGCTTATTTTTTTTTTTTTGAAGTTTAAAAAACATTTGATCAATGAACCGTTTTAACTTCAGACCTCCGTTGACGATCCGTATCGTTCCAAGTCCGTGTTTGACTACGAGTCCACGCACTACCGTCACAGCCGACGCGATCTGACCACCGATGGCGACGCCAACGCCGCTGGCGGCATCGGCTGCGCGCTCGACGGCGGCGCGTTTGACGCGTCTCAACATTCGCGCTCCAAATCGGCCGACTATATGATGGACCGAAGGTAATTGAGATGGGCGAGAAGTTAACTGAAGGAAAAGTTAAACGGGGAGGAGTTGACCAAAAGGAGTTAAACGCGAAGATGTTAACTGATGGCAATTGAGAGGGGAGGAATTGTCTCATGTGCTTAAGTTACCTTTAAATACTAGAAAATTGGCTTATCGCATTATGGTAAATTTTTTTTCAGAATCCGCGAGGATCTTGCCGCGCCGGAAAACGAACTCCAAAAGTCGGAGTACAACCGCACGACGGAAACGGCGTCGCCCGACGGACGCGCTTATCATCAGCGCGAGGCGTCCGAGCACGAAATGCGCTTTCGCAAGTCGACGGAACGCCTGCCAATGCCGGATTGGTACCGCGAGCACGTGCCGGCATCGGCCACATCGAGCGGCGCTCTCGCCGATCCGTACGGTCGGCCGGCGACTGCGACAACGTCGGGCGTCTTCTCGACGTCGACGCATCGCGGCACGTCTTATCAGACGTCAACGAACACGTCGCCAGCGGCCGCGACTGTGGCGGCGACCGGCGGCGCGCCACCTGTGTCGTTGCCACTTCAAAAGTACACGTTCATGTCGTCAACGACGCCGACGCCGTTGCAGGTGCGGCACTATTCGGCATCGGCATTGGCGGCGCAACAGCCCTGGTCTTACACCGCCGGTGACGCACCGCTTTCGCCGTCCGGCGCGATTTCGCCGCCCGTCGGCGGCATCGCTTTTCCGCCAGGTATATTCTCGCTAACGCCAAAAATTTCCTATATTTTCAGGATTATGGGGAATTCCCAAGTGTTTTTAAAATTTAAATAAAATGAAAAATCGAGCCTATAACTCGGCTAGGATCCCACATTTTCGGGCTCGAATTGATCTAGAACTCTAAACGTATTACGTATCATATTTTTCCAGGCATGTTCGATCGCTACAAGGACGAGATCGAGGACATGCGCCGTAGTCGAACCTCGTTGCATCAATTGGGCGGTGCATCTGCTGCCGCTCAATTGACCGTCGGCGCAACGCCACAGGAGCACGCCAAGGTCTGTGCACTGTAGCGCGACTCATTAAAAAATTAGCGAATTTTCTAATTTCAATTTGGGCTGAATAGTACACACTTTGTCTTGCTACAGTTTACTACAGTACTAGTAGTATAATACAGTTAGTAGTTATTGTATAAATCGAATTATCGTAGAAAAAAGAACTGAAGAAACATCAAGAAACGCCATTTATACTGTATGCTTTTTTAGTGAGAGTAATTATTCTGAGCCGAGGGTTTTTTGAATCAAATTTAAATTGGCGCTTAGTTCGAATCGATACGAGTCCAAATTTTGTCAAAAAAAAACGAATTGGCGCCAATTTAAATTTATTTTAAACACCCCGCGGCTTATCCACGCAAAATTATTGTATTCGCTTTTGGACTTTCCCTAACTTTCACTGCCTTTTTAAATTTTGTTTTTTCTCCCTTTTGTCCTTTCCTTTTGTATTGTGTTTTTTTTTCAAATTTTATCTTTTTCTACTTTTTTATAATATTTTTTCTGTTTTGCTTTGAATTTTTTTCCGCTTTTTTGTGAAAATATGATTTTTATGGTAAACTCAAACTTCAAAAAAAAGTATGTTTAAAAAAACTTTTGGTAGCGGGAGAATATGAAAAAACGGCGTGCTACAAAATAGAAGCTGGAGGGGGCGGGTGACTCTGTCTAGCTTGTAACTTATAAGCTTAAAACGTAACATGTTCCTAAGCTTAAACGACTAGATCTAAAGTTTAAGATTGGTCCTATCGTATACTCTTTTGGTTTTATGATTTTCGCTTTTTTCCATTTTACCGTAATGCTATAAATATATTACGATAAGTCGCTTGATTGCCAAATACATAAATTTATAATGTAAATCATTCTTTAATCAAACTGATATTAGAATATCTTATCAATAGGCACTCAAACCATATACATTCATATCAATCAATATAAATTTTAAAAAATTTTATTTTACATATTATTTGTTTGAAAAAGAAAATGATACTGTAAAATTCAAAATTATCTCCCGCCAAATATATCGTAACAAAAATTCATTTTTGATAAAATTTTCAAATTTTCTTTCATATCGTAACAAAACTATTTTCGACCAAATTTTCAAAATTTCTTTTTAAAATATTGTTAATACAGTAAAATACATACAAATTACATTTCTATATCGTTTCTCACCAATACAATTTTTAATCAAAATAGCCTGTCAATTTCACTTAATTAAATTTCTTTTTTTTTGCACTTTTTTTGTAAATATAAATTTTATTTTATTTTGGCAATAAAATTTTGCTTATTTTTTGCGGTTTTTTTCGCAATTTTGCACAAAATTTTTCGTGTTTGTTTTTACGGTAATAAGAGCAAGCTTTTTTCCATTTCGCCATTTATTTTTCTTTCTTTTGCACTTTCGACTTAAGTTTATTTAAATACGATAAAATGAAGTAAAATGAAAGAGAAATGAAGTGAAAATTGAGCGGACCTGGCCGTTTTACGGTAAATAATTTTAACAATTTTGAAAGAAAGCAAAATAAACAAGTTGAGTAAAAATTGAAAGTATCGTAATTGAAATTACCTATAAGATTCACTTTTTAAAATATCGTAACGATATTTTTACAAAAAAGGCATTTAAAAAAAAATTACGGTAAATTATTCTAAAAAATTAAAAAATTTTAAGCTAAAAATTGAAAGTATCGTAACCAGAATTATTATACCTTTGAGATTCCCAAGTCGAAAGATCGTAACGGTATTTTTACGAGAAACGCATAAAAAGTTATTATATAGTAAATTATTTTAAGAAATTAACAAAAAGTTAAGCCAAAAATGGAAAATATCGTAATCAGGATTATTTTTTGTTAAAATACCGTAACGGTGTTTTTAACAAAAAATGCATTAAAAATTACAAATACAAATACATTTTAAGGGAAAAAATGCAAGAGAAAAAATGCAATCTGTATTAAGAAAATGAATCACTACTGTATTTTAGCGCTTTTTTTATTTTTTCAAAAATGCTCTCACTACAAATTTTTCGTTCACATTCACACACAGTTTCTTTAAAAAAATTATAAAAATACATTATATTGAACACAGTGTTATACGAATAAGAAACGGTATAAAAATTAAGAAATTTATGGTATGCAAAAATATGTATAAAAATGTTCTGATTGGATTGGCATTTTTCAGGACGATCATGTGGAATATGTTCAGTCCATGACGCGTGAATATAAACGTGAGGTAAATCCGCATTAGGAAATGCATTAACTTTTAATACTATAGTATTAAAAAAGAATAGAAAGAATTTCAGCGTGGCCGAGTAGACAAAAATAACCCAAATATGGATCGAAATGGGCATTAGATAGAGAAAATGGGCTGAAATGAGCGTTAAATGGATAATATGATCCAAATATTGGTTGAAATGAGCATTAAATAAAGAAAATAGACCAAAATGTGTTGTCTATTCAATGTGTTGTCTATCAATCTGGAGTTTTTTTTCTCTCTCTGTCTTTTAGGCTCACTCGACAACGGACGTGCGTTTTGTTGAGAACGGCGCGACGCATCAACCTGGCTATACAGTGTACAGCGTGCCCAGCGATTGGAACGTATCGCCAGACAGGTGCGCTAGAAAGTAAAACACTCAGAAAAAATTTCAATAATACCGTAATTTTATGTAGCGGTGTGAATTTCAGCCCCATATGTACTGTATTTTTTCAGAAATTCCCGAGTTATCGAAGTAGCCGACACTTTTGTTGGAAAGCCCGAAATGATCCCAGCCTCAAATCGAGGTACGGTATTCGACAAATGGATATTTTATACAATATCGATTCTCATTTTTCAGCCAGCCGCTTTGGCGGACGCGTTACGGTGGAAGAGGTGTTGGATTCGATATTCCAAGATATGACGCCAAATTTGAATCCCATCAATCCGAGGTAACTGTGAAATCATTTTCAAAAATTGTATGATTACGGTAAAATAAATCATAATGAGTTTTGAATATAGTAGCGCGCATAACGAACAGCCGGCAGTGTACGATCCCGAGGGACCGTGTATTTTCGCGCCGGATTCCGAGAAAATGCGCCTCATCATCGAACAGCCTCATCTTATCGACTCGATTATTGACGTAAGAATACATTTGGGAAAACGGGGTTCATGAAGACCAGCAGATTTCGTATTACCGTCAAAATAATCGGCTAATATTTTTGCAGACATCCACCCTGCAAATTCGATGCACGCGTTGCGCGCTTACGCAAAGCCTGTGCGAGGCCGGATTCGTATCCTGCAAACACTGTTACAAGTACTACTGTAGCCGAGCTTGTCGCGTCGCCGATTGGGACCGGCATCGGGATCGATGCTCGTTTGCGCGCATTAACACCCTCTGCAAGGAGGTCATCATGAAGGTAAGTTGTCCCATTGGCTTTAAATACCGTTTTTTGAAAAAGAAAATACGAGAGATTTGATTTCAGGTTCGACGCGATCACGAGACTCAATTTCAAATGTCGAAGGTGGCTCGCGAGGGTTTCGTTCGTGAGGGACGCGGTTCCGTTAATATTCGACTTATGTAAGTGCTTTAAACTAGAGATGTTCCGGCTCGGTCCGGTTTGGCCCGTTTTCGGGCCGTTGGCCCGGACCGACCCGAACCGGCACATTTCAACTCTCAAATACATTTCCATTCCGTGTTTCCCGTATCAGGTCCGCTCATTTCGCGCAACGTTATTTGGCGGATGGCTGGCGGGCGTTTGCCAATGAAGACCCCAATCATCTCCTATTTTACTATTCCATTCCGCGTTTGATCGAACAGCGCAAGGAGCCGAGTATCGTGCAGCTATGCAAGCGATACAATCCCAAGTAACAGATTTTTTTTTGTCTATCTTTTCCGACTATATAAAAGAACTCTTAGTGTGTGTGTGTGTGTGTGTATGTGTGTATGTGTGTGTATATGTATGTGTGTGTATGTGTGTATGTGTGTGCGTGTGCGTCTGTAAGCCACGGGCGATTTCAAAATGTTGCGTCGAACCTTTTCAACACAAAATCTAATCCCCGCTAAAATTTCAGCGAGAAATTCATTCTCAGCGTTAGCATCATCGCCGACATTGAGTGTTGCCCGGAGACGCCACCACCGGAGCCGTCGCGTGACGCCTTCGAGTCGTCGTCGGCGGCCGCCGCCGAAAGCGACGATAACGGCGCACAGCCGCCGCGTCCGCCTCGCACCTTGTCGCGCTTCAGCAATACCAGCGCGAGTACAGTAGCGCGTCAGCCGGCGTACGCGTCGCGCGCGCGCCATGCCGGCGGAATGGCGTACGGCGGCGCCGTGGTGCCCACCAACGTTTAAATTAAGCACTTATAAGCCTAAATTTTCAGATATAAAAAATTTCTAGTCTTTCTTTATTTTCAGCTAAAATAAATTTAATTTATTTTAATTTAATTTAATTAATAATTAAATTTATATTTTTTCCATTAATTTATAATTAATTAATATTAAATTATAATTAATTAAATTATAATTAATTAATATTGAGCTTTTTTAAATTAATTTTAATTAGTTGTGAAAAATATACAGTATATATAGTTTTCTGTATATACATATTCTACGCTGTATATGGTATACTATATGCTATCAGACTATGCGGTATACTGCGTATTGTACCGTGTACCGTATAATGTATTTATATTATATATTATACCGTATATTGTAATTTCTCTTTTTCTACCGTATACCATTTTTCTTTTTCAAGTTACTGTTACTGTGCTTTTTTTGCAAACTGCCAAAAAGAAATTTTATTTCATTTAAAAAATTTATTTTTTTGCTCATTTCACTTTAAAAAATATTTCATTTTTGCTTTTTATTTTTTAATTTTATAACATATATTCTAGAAAAATTACGATAATTTAACACGCATTTTTAGAAATTTTACGGTAATTGTATTCATAACGTATCCAAATACAATTTAACTGATTTTTATGTATTAGCGTATTACAGTAATATTAGAGTAAATGCGACAATTAGGCAAATAATTGGTCATACTGTAATTACAGTAGCGATAGCCAATTACAGTATTTAGTCAAAATCGTTTAAAAACATTTTTTACGCATTTTGCCTTAATTTAATTAATTAATTAATTTTGAATTTCATTTAAATTATATTGTAAATTTCTTTGATAAAATTAATAAAAACATTTGTAATTTATTTAAATTTTTTACTTTTAAACTAGAAAAAATTTAATAGGACTTAAAAAAGGAATCAAACTTGGTACTTTGGCTAACACATAGTCAATAGGCGATCGCTCAGCGATAAATTTTAACATTTTTTGAAAATAAAAATAATAAAAAATTCAAAAAGAAAAAATAATTTTTTTTGCTTTAAAAAGTTTTTTTGGTTTCCAAAGAGATTTAGAACGCCACCGAAAAATACGTCAAAAAAGAAAAAAAGCGGAAAGCAAAATTTTCGAAAAGATATCAAAAATCAGAAAAAATTGGTTGGCATTTTGTTTTTAGGACCCAATTTGCTCAGGACCTAAAAGCCAATTTGAGTAGCTTACAAGCCTGTTCGTTCGACTAGGTCTTAATTTGCATATTTACCCTAATTTCGTGTGTATAAGCAGCGCGTGTTTTGAGTCAAATTTAAATTGACGCTAATGAGTTCATTTTGTTCGTATCGGATCCTTTGTTGGGGTTTAAATTTTGTGTCCATCTTCGTTTTAGTTTCATAAAAGTGAACACAAAATTTAAACTGACAGAATGAATTCATTGGCGCCAATTTAAATTTGACTCAAAACATCCGACCACTTATGTGCACGAAATTAGGGTAATTATTTTTTCAATGCTTAATACCTTAAGTTTTCATTGAGTTTTGGGCTTGAGAAGTTTCACAAATTCATGTTGGCGCCAAATACGCTGACCTCGGATATTTTCTTCAGCGTGCCGGCCGATTTCGGAAATATTTTTGAAAATTCGTCACTATCAACGGAACTTTATGGACAATGGGAGCCGCGATCCCCGTCCATCCACGAGCTTGAGAACTCGTTGGGTTCATTACGAGGTTATATTTTTAGATTGCATATAATCGATTGGAAATTTTTTTTTAAAAATTGGACTGTATATTTGATAAGTAAAGAGTCGAGATCAATCTTCATCCTACTCTTTGTGAATTTAAGTACCAAGAGTCTTCTGAATAATCAAATGAAGGAAAATCAGCCAGTTGGATTAAGGACGGAATTGAGTTAATTAATTGCAAAATGAACCCTAACACATAACCAAGAGATCTTAACATACAATAAGAAGGCTTTAAAATACGGCCAATATGTCTTAACACATAACCAAGAGTCAGAAGGCCCTAAAACACGGCTAATAGACCTTAACACATAATCAAGAGGTCATACAGTCAAAAGGCCCTTTTAAAATTGAAAAATTTTCAAATTCTTCAATCATGTCTCAAATCCGCAAACCCAAGTGTGAAATTACTCATTAAATTCCTGAACGAATATCATTTTGTTTAGAGACTCTGTTTTCGTCTTCATCCGTGCCGCATTTACCGCCAATTTCGTACACGTCCGACGCGGACTGGTACTCATCGGCGAGTCTGCTTCAACGCCGAAAAAGGCCCGAGTTCAACTGTGATTCGATTTTGCCTAACTTGGCTCATCAACAAGAAATTGGCACCAGTTACACGTGGCATCTATTCGACAGGTAACCAGATTATAATTGGAAAAAATGCTTTAAAAAAAAGCGGCAATGGCTTTGAAAGAATGGCCAGACAAGTCAGACACTCGCATGCTATTTCGCCCATTTTATTTTATTTTTATATTTTTAATTTTTGTAGTGAAAATTATAGTGGTAAAACGCCGCGAATTTTCGCCATTCACAATAACAAATTCAATCTGAATAGGCGGAATGTCTTCGAGACCACCTACACGGCTTCATACATACCACATCAAGTACATTTTCAACACAAGTAAAGCCTTTTTATTTTGCACGGCCCGGGCGAAATCGTTTCAAAATTTGTCGAGTTAAGTGGGCCGATTACGCAATCGCAGGACCATCTGAGCCGGCCGACTGCGCCGTTCATCGGCACGACCACGTACGGCGAGTCGTATACGCCTCTCAAGTCGCTGATACTCGCGACGGACTACACGAATTTATGCTACGATCGAACAGCGTCGCACAATTCCTGGACGACGGTGTGTGAATTTTAAAATCACGGGATCACTTTGTTCAGAGAAGCAATTTCTAGGTGGGCGCCGCCGTAAGTGGATACGACGCGAAAACGAAGGCTTCGTACGCGCCGAGCTCTGCGCGTTGTCGAGCCGCGCGCGTCGTCGCGGACGGCAAACGGCCATTTGCCGTACGTAATGGTCATACTTACTACTTGATTTAGGCACAGGGATGTTCACCCTCTTACTTGACTCGGGCACAGAGATGGGATATTCGGCGTCTTACCTGAGCCAAAGTTGAAAAAACCAGCATCTCCCGATTCCATCAAAATTTCCTCAAACAATTCCAGTGACAATTTTTTTGATTCAAAATGTTAGATAAACAGCCTTGAAAGTCCCCTCATTGTTTCAGCTTCTCACAAAGTTTTTATTTTCTGTAGTTTCACATTTTGTTTTTTTTTCTTAATAATAATAACTTATTTACGATAAATCGCGACTGATAACATAAACAATAAATTAAATTAAAATAAGGTGAAACAATGAATAATGAAGTAACGGCGTTTGGGAATAAATTATAGTTGAGAAATAAGAGTGGACTGGGATTAGGGGTGGGATATTATATACCTATATAATTATCTAAAGAAAACATTAATTTATTTAACGGTATTTAATAGAGATTTAAATTGTTCGATAGAAGGAGAGAATTGCGTCAATGGATTAAGCTTGATATATTTCTTAAATGCACGGACAGTTTTCTGAAGCCCTATTAAAAGTTATGCGACAAATACAACGAACACATATTCCTCAGTTTTATATTAAAAAAGAAGATTCCCAATCTTTCTCCCTTTCTCTCTTGTAAATTATTTCTGGTGTTGTATTTTTCATCAGATTTTTTAAAATATGTAAATAAAATAATTGTTTCTTTTCAATTTTTTTTTCGAAATCTTCCAAATTACAACAAGCAAATATGCAAATCTGTGAAAAAAAAGAGATACAAGTCCAAAACAATAAAATGTTGATGAAATTGATTAATTGAGATTAGTAGCTTCGATAACGCGCTGATGAATGAATGTTTTCGCTTTTAGTTGAGGAAGATTTGGTGATCGATAATCATTCCACGCCATTTCTTCTTACCTTTCTTTTTCTCTTCTCATTCCTTCTTTTTCTCTCTCCCTTCTCTCTCTCTCTCTCTTCTTCTTATTCCTTCTCTTCTCTCTCCCTCCTCTTTCTCTCTTCTCTCTTTTTCCTTTTTCTCTCTCTCTTCTCCCTTCACTCTCTTCCTTCTCATTCCTTCCCCTTCTCTCCCATCATTCCATTCTTCTCGTCTTTTGCTATTTATCTCATCCCACTCTTCCTCCTCTTCCTCGCTTTTCCCTTATCTCCTCCGCCTCTCGCTTATCTCCTCCGCTTACCCCCCACTTTTAAACGAAAGGTAACAGTAAAAAAGGGTAACAGTCCCAAAGGTAACAGTAAAAAAGAAGAAGAGGTCCTTTTAATATCCACAAATATAATGAGCGTTTTATTGGACGGACGCTTGGCTGAGTCAGGGCTCGAGGTGGACGATTCGCCATCGCATATCGTCTATCTGTACGCGACCAACTTACTATGGAATCTGTTCCTCACGTCTACGGCACTTCACGCTATTGTGCTCATCACCAGCCCAATGTTGGTGTCCTGAAGGGGGCTTTTTGTGACTTTTTCGGCTCTTAAAGATCCTATTCCTAATTGATCGCAAGCGTTTGAGCAAAAATGCGATTTAACTGATAGTGTATAGAAAAAAAGCTAGTAATAATGCTTCAATTATGCCGTCGGTGGCGACTTATACAGCCCACTTGTATAACTAAAAAATTGGACTCTCTTTCACCGGATTGCAGTATCTTTAATGGATTAGGCTTCGTCCCATTGACTTATTTACTGTCCCCACAAAATTCTAATTATCGTATTCTTTAAGACAGGCCGTTTGGAAATGGTACAGTACGAAAAGCAGTGACAGCGACACGGCGCTACCGTATTTGTGCGGCTTCGTTAAGTAAGGCGCGTTTTAGCCATTAAACCATCGTAGTAAACAAACAATTTTCATTTAGCTCCATTTTCTGGCTAAGGTATTCCATTTTTATCGATGACATAAAATTGATCCTACTCCAGTCTTACGCGGTCGGAATGCAGCTCTTATTTATTTTTGTAATGCTTTTCTACCGTAGCAAAAAGGTCGGTTCGTTATTATGGTATATTTTTTTAAATTTAAATTTTAAATTTGGAAAATTTTATTATAAGAACTCTATAAATACTCCATTTTTATGTCTATTTTGGTTTCTATTTTGGTCCTTTTTTGTTTTTCATTTTGGTCTCCATTTTGGTTCGCATTTTGCCGCCCATTTTGCCCTTCATTTTGTCGCCCATTATTTTTCAGAGGCGCCTTTTGCGCACCACATTTTGCCTGTTCGCCGCGGTTTTCGCGCTTTTCTCATGCATCGACCAGTTGTCGCACGACTCGGCGGTGCGCGTCACGGGCATTTGCGCGTCCGCCACACAAATTACCGGCTCACTCATTTGTCCCTATCTCATCGTAATTTCCATTCGTTTTATTCTCACGTTGCTGTATGTATTGAATTTTTTCTCGCTTTTTCTTTTTACAGTATCGCGCGGTGTGCGCAAAAGTCATCGATTTCGTGCCGTTCATGCCCGTGGCTTTCACGTGGGTTATGGAATTTCACGCAATCATTTACAGTATCGGCATACACGACTTTTATTTGCTAGTAAATCACAAGCCCGTTATTAAAACTTTGAGAGATTTTTACAAAACTGTATATACCTTGCGCCCTGTCCCTGGCTATGGTATATATGCGAAATTTTCAGACCGCAAATACGGTATTCTTCTTCATGGACGGTTGTCTTTTGGCAATGTTCTTCATTTATCCTACCCAGCAACAGGGCGCACCCGCTTCCAAGCACTTGTAAGTTTAATTGATTAAATTAAAGTTTAAATCCGAAACTAGTGCGCGTTGGGTTTCACCTTGTTAGAAGGACGAAGTTCGGTTCCGCCCCCAATTTACTCCAATTCATTAAGTTATTTTAAATTAAATTGGCGCAATTTTAAAGTAAAGGCGAGGAGTGAGAGAATTCTTTTAAATTAAATTAATTCTTTTAAAAAAATTTTTAAGGAAAAAAATCAAAAAAACTTTGACGTTATGAGGGGGGAGACCTTTGAAAAGACATAAATAAATAATCAAAAAGTAATAATTTGCATTTGTAATTTATTAAATTGTTTAATTTAACAATTTGTTTATTTACGCCGGCTTTGAGGAAATAAAAGAGAATTAAATCGAAAAATTAATTGAAAATCGGCTGAAAAATTGTTAATTTTTTTGAATTCATTTGGCCAGATGCTTATTCTTCTATTTTTCTCTCTCTCTCTCCATTTTCGTAATTATATAATAACTCAAATTGAAGAAAATTGAGAAACATTATTCCTTATAATAATACCTTTAAATGAAAAAAGAAATCAAAAAACCGAACGAGAGAAAGAAAAAAAGGAACGAAATGCTTATGCGCTTAATTATATGCCCAAATTCAAGCTCAAGTTGAAGCTTTTTTCAGTAAATTATTTTTTTTCAAAATTAATTCTCAACTTTTTTTTTTGCTTTTTTTTGTTTTTTTGAACATTTTAACATAAAATTTTTAAGTTAAGCCTAAGTTTAATAAGTCTGTCATATTCAAGCTAATATCTTTTTTTAAAAAAATTTTCTATTTTTGCATTTTTTTAGCGCGCTTTTTAAAGGTGGCGTTTTTGACTTATTTTTATTTTAAATGACAAATTTCTTTAAATTTAAATTTATTTTTTTAATTTTTTTTTTTATTTAATTTTGGTATTTTAAAAATAGAAATAAATGAATTTGTTTTTTTTTTAAATTTTTTGCTTGCGTGAAAATTGGCTCCTTTTTTTCATTTCCTTATTTTTGACGCATTTTTCCATCTTTTTTCACGTCGCTTTTACCACGTCGTTTTTACATATGCGTCTTGTTTACAACGATTTATACAATATTTTATGCATACGTAATTGTGTTGTGTATATGTTACGGGAAAATATGTTGCACGGCCATATAAGTATTTTCCCGGCCATATAAGATTTTTTTCACATACATCTAAATTTGAGAAAAAAGTTACTTAAAAACAATTAAAAGAATGATAACGTCATAAAAATTGAAAAAAAAGTAAAAATATGTCGTTTAAAAGAGAATAGAAAACAAAATATAATCAAATGTGAAAAAAAATTTTATGTGAAGATACGTATATGGTCGTGCAACATATTTTCCCGTAACATATATACATACTATATTTGTGCTTAAAAAAATATAAATGCATACTATATGACTAATATACAATGCTGACCCAAAAACCTCTTTCAATTTATTTTGTCTTTATAAGCAAAAAAAACAAAAAAATGCTTATTTGAAACGTTGTTCGATGCTTTTGCCATTGCATTTTATCTAATCATTTTTGGAGTCATTTTTTTTAACTGATTTTTTTGGTGTATTTTTTCAGACGCGCTGCATTTTCGGAACTTTATGCGAACACATCGCTTAAAATCTCTTCCGTAAAAACGTACCGTCCAATACAACATTGTCTCTAAAAGGTCAAAGGGCATTCTTACTTTTTTTCTTTTTGTACGATACAAGATTTATTGAACTAAATTGGAAGAAAATTTTAGAAATAATTCATTAAATAAATAAAAGAAATACCTAAATTGTAGAAAAAAATTAAATAAATAAATTTGCATTTCATAAATGCTAATTTTTGGTTTAAAGCTGAACATTTGTCAACGGTAAACAAAGTAATGATGTTATTTTATAAAGCAAATTTCTTTACAAAAATGCTTTCATTAAAATTGTCTAATTTTAAAATTGAAAACGTATCTGTTATTTTTGATAAATTTTTTAAAATTAAAATACCGTTTTTATTTGAATTTGACAAATGATTCGATTTGCTGTAAACACATAATTAATAATATTATTAATAACAAACTCAACAAATACAGTAAATATTTAATTATATTTTAGCATCAAAATTCAACAGATAAACTTTCAAATTGACAATCAAATACAGTAGTCGAAATGATAATAACAAGTATAAAATCAACAACAACAACGTGGATGAATGAAAGCGTAAAAAACACGATTCTGAATGTAAATGCAACAACATCAAACGATCATTTAGTTAATGATGAGACTACAGTTGCGCCCAACGCAACGACGCTAATTGAAGATACATATTACACGCGTGAAGGCACACTCATGGGAATGGCCGTACTGTACCTTTGCGTGGTTGTGTTCGCGTTACTGTTCTTTGGATATGCAATTATACACGCGATTCGTAAGCACAACAAAGCTAAACAACTGCGAAAAAGGAAACAACAATTAAAACTGAAACAAGAACGACAAAACAATTTGACAGTACCGTCCCGAAAATCAAAATTATCGGCTGCGTAACAGGTCGTATACTATTAAGTGTTAATCATACAACTTTTAAATTTATTTAATTTAAATTCATCGTTTAAAAAGTATTCCAAAATAAATCTCATTTCATTTTCTGTAAATACATGTATGCCGAAAAATATTGTTATTCACTCTTTTTTCAAATTATGTTTGAATAAATTTAAGAAAAAATGAGAATTGACAATTAATTAATGATTCTTAATTTTGTGTATCTACTCTAGTCATATTAGATTTAATTTCTACAGTTTCCTCGATGTTTTACTTGGAATTTGAAAAAAAAAATTTACAAAAAAAACTAGTTTAAAATAAATAAAAAATAATGGGAAATAATATTAAATTTGCAATAATTTTTACTTAGAATTAAATCTTTGACAATTTAAATTTTAAGCTTATTGTTTACCTACTTTTCTTAAAATATAACTACACCATATCCATCGATTAATCATGTTTTATCGATAAATACAGTTTTCATAAAGTATAATACAGTCATCTGACAAAAAGAAACTTGAAAAAACTGCGAATCTTTTTTTTAAATGCCAATCTTTCATTTTATTCAAATTTTTAAGACTGTATTTTTGCATGTGTTTTTCTTTTTCATTTTTAGGATGGGTCTTACTTAAAATATTCAAAATTATTAGAGTCCAATTTTTTTAAAATAAATTTTCCATTTTTTTCATCTATTTTTATTAATTTTTAACACAAAAATTTACCACTTAAAATTTCAAATTTATTTAAAGACGATTTACATATTTGGAAATTTTATTTTTGCGAAAACATTTTGTTTTTACAGTAGCATTATCGCACATTTGATTAGATTAACGACATATTTTTAAGCCCATCATAATACTACAGTATCCTTTTTTATTGTTTTTATAATAAAAAATTGTTAAAAATAAAAATTTATTTAAAATACTTTTTAAATTTAAATTTTATTCGATTTAAATTAAAATATTAGTACATATTAGCTAGTTATTGTATTCCTTTTTAGTTGTTAGATTAGTTTTTTTGTAGTAATCATTAATTAGGTAATAAAAAATTTAAAAAAAATTAACTTTACAATATTTGTATAAATGATTACAGGCATAAATAAAAATGTAAAAATATTTGAATTTCAAAAAAATTAAATAAAATTGGCTTTCAACTTAATTTATTTTGTGAACCTAATTCAAAGTAACTGTAGAAATAATAACTGAATTAAAAGAGATGTAAAAAAATGCAAAGGGGTAATGACCGTAACACTCGCTTTTTTGTTGAATTTACTCAAAAAAGAAATCATTTATTATCATTTTGAAAAAAAAAAATTCTTTTTAAAAATTTATTGATAAATAATAATGATGGTGATGAATAATAATGATGCGGTATGTATTTTTATGCATCAATAATGATATCACGTTTTTTTATGTGTGTGCATCATTTGGCCCGATTGTGAAACGGTGGAAATAATAGAAAATGAGCGGAAAAGAAAAAGAGAAAATTCGTTATGATTTTTGGCCTTTTAATCTCGCTCTTTTACCATCTCACCACCCGTGTCCTTTTGCCGTCCTTTCGCTCTTTCGTTTTCGCTTTTTTCGCCACAAAATTTTTTGGCATTTTCTTTTTCGTTTTTTTTATTTATTTGAATTACTCACACACAAATAAAACGCACACACACATACATACATATATACGTGTACAAAGAAACAGATGCATACATGCATACAAATACATTTTTGCATTATACGCACAAAGTACACAAAATTGTATGTATTTGGTGTGTTTGATAATTATGCAGCAAAAAAATATGTATAAAATACACACACACAGACATACAAAGACACACAAAAAATGCACTTTTTTGCGTTTTTTTGCCTATAAGAAAAAAATGCGGTTTTGCCGCATTTTCTTCAGCATTTTTTCGAATTTTTTAAAAATAAATTTACTAATTTTACTACCATATGCATTTGTGTAACTGTAGTTAAAATATGACACTACTTTCTGTGAATACTCTACCAAAAAATTGCAGTATGCCACAGTCGTTGAAACTGTATTATTTTGGAAGTCGGGGTCGCGCGGAACACTTGCGCCAATTGCTCGTGCTGGCCGGCGTGCCCTGGGAAAACGTTGTCGTGGACTCGGAGACCTGGCCGACGCTAAAAGAAGGTACGTATAAAGTCCTGGAAGAGAGGCTCAGGAGGATCGGAATGTGGGAGAAGGAGAGGAGGGGATGGTGCTGGAAAATTACTTGGATATAAGCTTGCTTATTGAGCCAAAGTCACACACATCAGTGTTGTGACTTGGCTCCAAGTTAACTCCGGCATTTTTGTATGCTTACAGTCATTTGGGAGTCATTCGGAGGCATTTTGGAGTCATTTGGGAGTCATTTGGAGTTATTATGACTCCTAATTGACTTACTCGCGAGTAGTAAATGGAGTCAGAGTCATTTAAAAGGAGTCAAGTCCCAGCATTGGATACGATTTAAAATATAAATTTTTCAGAAATGCCATTGGGTCAGGTTCCGGTACTCGAGGTTGACGGCGTGAAAATCGGCCAATCGATAGCGATTGCTCGCTACATCGGACACGAATACGGTAAGCGAAACGAGTATGATTCTATTTGAAACATTAACTCAATTAATGTTGTGGATTTTTATGAGAATTCTATCTCTCCCTCTCTCAAAAAAAAATGCATAAACCCCACGAAAATATGGCATTTTTTAGGCTTTAAAGCGAATTCAAATTTGGAAAATGCCAAGTTGGACATGATCGCGGATGTGATCGGGGAGGCTTGGAACAGTCCCGGTATTCGTGATTGGTCCATGGTACTCGTCGGCCTCAAAGAAGTCCCGGATAAGGTACTTTTATGGTTTCATTGGAATTACGGAGGCTTCATTTTTTGGTGGCTCATCTTTGAGTTCCTGTTCCAACTATTCGTCTTGAATTTCTAAGAGTTACCGGTTATTATATTCGAAAAAATAATAAATACTAGAGATGTTCTAAGCCAGGCCGGCACGATCTGTTTTTGAATGGCCCGGTTCGACCAGATGGGCTCGACACGACTCAAAATTTTTAAGCCTGCCTGGTAAAAATCAGACCATATTGGCGATGTTCTGAGCCGGACCGGTCCGGTTGTCGCGGACCGAGCCGTTTTTGGCTGGCCAGAAAATTTTTTATGCCCGACTCCGCCGGGGATCGAATTGAAAATTGTCGGCACATTTTTAATTTGAGAACATGAGCGCCAATTTTACTTGACGGTACATTAAATTTTAAGGTATTTAGGCGGAATTTTTCAAAATCTCGGTCCGTTCGCAGCTCGAGCAATACGCGAGCCTTTTCGAAAAATTCTTGGTGGAAAACGGCGCGAACGCATTGCTGTGCGGTGACAAGGTAGGTGACGCGACAAAACGGGGTTATCCGACAAAACGGGGCAATCGTCCTTTTGGCCTAGACCTAAGCCAAAAGCATAAGCCCAATGACAAATTTTCCAGGTGACCTGGGTGGACGTCTACGCGGCCGAGTTCTTCTCACGCTTCGAGGACTTTGGCGAGCCCGACTGCCTGGAGGCCTACCCGCACATACAGAGCCTCATTGCGCGCATCCACAACATTCCAGAGATCTTTCAACACATCCAGAAACGTCCAAAAACCAATGCTTAATAAAACAAAAATTTCTCAGCCCAAAATTAAAAGTCCCAAAAAAAGTTTTAGGCCCGTTGGAACTTTTAAAATGGGCTCTCTTAGCTTGAGATTCAAAACATAAAGTTCCATTTAGCAATTTGGGATCCAATGACCGAGTTTCGAAGGCTTCGGTCCCCTTCCCCCAAGAAATTGGCTTTCCAAAAAATTTTATGCATAATTTTATGAATATTTTACTATTGTTTTTTCACTGTAATTTTACAATTAATACAAAAAACTTATAACAAAAAAGTGGTAAAAAATAAATTTGTAAACAAAATGAAAAGAAAAAGAAAAAGAAATAATTTGGGCCAATTTTTTCTCTTTCTTTTCTCTCTCTCTATCTCTCTTTCTTTTTTTCTCTCTCTCTCTCTCTCATTGAGTGCTGATCAAACAAAAAATGAGAAAGAAAATAAAAATATTAAAAGCAAAACACAGCAAAAAGAAAAAATCGATAAACCGAAAAACGAAAAAATTTTATAAACGCATTTTATAAAAGCATTCTTTTAAAAAGCATTTTTACAATTAATCCCGAAATTTTCTGGAAAAACGAGCCAATTAATAACTAACATAATTGGGACAAAGGCACATCGACAATTACACCTGGGTTTTTTTTCAACTTTAGCCAACTTTTTTTTTATCAAGTTTAGCTTTTTAACTTAAGTTTGGAATTATTTAAGCACGTACGCGAAAATGCGCAGCGAAGCGTATGAAAGAGCGCAATTTGCCGAACGCCGCACAATTTGGTCGGACGCGAACGGACGCCTGCACATCCACGTCCAGCCAATTCCCATTCGCGTAGGCCCTTTTTTTATTAGCAGCAGTGTTGTGATCTGGCTCCATAAATGGCTCCTGCTCTATAATATGGCTCCGCTTCGGATCAAACTGGCTCGAGTCATCTATCAGAGCCGGAATCATCTGCATCCATTTATGTCTTAATGGCTTGCAATTTATGGAGTCATTTAGCCTTTTATCGCTCCGGCTTTTTTTGAAAAGAGTTAAAAGAGTCGCTAGCGAGTCAACCCGGAGCCAAGTCACACTGAGCAGTAATGAGTAAGTGGCTAGCTAGCTATAAACCATTTTTTGAAAAACTTGGCTTAATTTTGTCCAAATTGGCTCAAAATCGAGCCATTTGGCTCATTTTTTTATCTAGCTAACCAAACCGCGAATTGAGAATTGAGCCATACAAATCCATCGTTGTTGATTAGTGTGTGAGTTAGAATTAAGACATAATTTAAGCCGAGCGAAAGATTTACTCAAAAGCGCACAATTCCGATAAATTCAAACGAGAAAAACGACTTTTTCGAAAGAAATGGATTCCAATTTTCGAGCATCGAAGAGCTGCGTGGAGAGGACTCTAGGGATGCCAAAAAAAGCCCGAAAGGCTTCTTTTTAAATAAGCCTAGAAATAATGAGGAGCAACACTATAACTCTGTGGAATGCCTTAGAGAGAGCCCACCGACGGATCAACGCGAATACGACGCGAATGATGGCCGACATCATAACTGGGTTGGTGTTTCAATTTTCGAGGCACTATTTTTGCTAGCGCGGATTTGGGGAATTTTCTGCCGAATCGAGCAGCGTTTGAATTTTTGGGATACTTTTGAGCCAAATTTAAAATTGCGCCAAATTTAAATTGGCGCCAGTTATTCTGTTCGAATCCGTTAGAGTTCAAATTTTTTAACCCGCTTTCGTTTCAGTTTCTTTTTTTTTAATTTTATAGGAACAACAACTGCAATGCCGTCGCCAGTACGAGAAGCGCTCGCCGGCGACGATGCGTCGCCATCGGAAGGCTCGCACCATCTCGCCGGGTGCGTATCGTAGTCGCATTGCGGCGCAACAATTCGGAGGAAACGCACCGTCGAACGGTAGTGAGTCGGCGCACGATGCCGGTGGCAGCGACGTCACGTGCGCGTGGTCGCCGGCCTCCTGCTCATCGTCATCATCATCGACGCACTCGCGGCTCACAGCCAAAACGGCCTCATCCTCCTCCTCCTTCTCATCCGTTTCATCGGGATCACCGCTGAAGAGAATCACGCGAAAAAGTCGATTCGTTAGCATTTACGACGGCCGACCGGTGGGGCTAATAAATTTCTATTAACCTAATTTTGCGTGGATAAGTATTTTGAGTCAAATTTATTTCCAATTGGATTCTCATTTGATTTCACTCAGGTGGGACCAAATAAGGACCAGAATCAAATAAGTGAGCTTAAAACGGAGCTAAATATTCGATTGGAATTACGAAAATGCTTATTTTTTTCCAGGTCTCACCATTCATAACGCAAGTGTATTATCAGCCGATTGGCACATATTCTCAGACGGCGGAACGCGTCAGCGGCGCGTCGCCTCGTGCGCACGACAATTCGCGGCACAGTCACGACGAGACGATCACGATCAACCCGTTATATACTACATAATACATCCGGCTAAAAAATCCACAATTTAATTTTTTTCTAAGCATTTTTTTATCATAACTATTGCTGCATATCCCGCGTGCACTTTTTAATGCATTTTTATGTGTACATAATTAATAAAGAATAATTATAATGAAAGATACAATATTGTGAATATTCAACTTGAACTTGAGCTTGTACTTGGGCTTGAAATTAGTTCGAGCAAATTCTCAGCTAAAAACGAAATGTTTAGCAAGCAACGAAATAGCGTGAGAGTGTCTGACTTGTCTGACCACTCGACGAAAGTCATCACCGCTTTTTCGCGAATGCAATCCCTGTTATATAAGCAAAAATATCGCTCGTCACCCACAATCATTCACCCGTGATGATATCATTAATAAAAAAAATTTTGGAAAAAAAATATTTATTCGAAAATTTTTTTTTATTTTCGTTGACTCTGCTCGGCCCGGCTGGAGGTAGTTAGGCCGGCTCGGCCCAGCTCGGCTTGAGGCCGTAAAGCGTGCTGGACTCGGGTTCAAAATTATCGGCTCGGTCCATCGGCACTTTAATTAATTATTAAAACGTATGTGGAAAAAAGATTCCCTGCCAGAAATCGAACCTCAAACCTATAACGAAAACATAAAAGATGCTTTAGCAAGTAAGCCAGCCAGGTTTTGAGTTTAACTTTCAATATTTTATCACATATGTAAGTAAGGAAATTTCCGGACCTCGACGAGCACTTATATCTCATATTCTTCTGGACCTCGACGAGCATTTATATCTCTTATTCTTTCTCTGTCTCTCTCTCTCTCATTATTCCTCATTCATGCTTATTTTATTTGTATATTAATCCGATAAAAATGCCAAGCTACGTTTTTTTTAAATCAATGTATATAATAAAGTTGTTATTAAATTTCAATTAATCATTTACCTTTTTTATTTCAAAATGTCTGGTTTGCGATTTTGTTGTTGTTGTTGTTGTTGTTTTGTTTGTTGTCCTTTTTTAATACAAATCTTTTCTCATTTTAAATTTATGTTTTTTTTTCCTTGTTATTGTTTTTTTTATGTATAAAAAAACTGTTAATTCGTCTTTATGCTTTCATAAAAGTAATAATTTGCTCCAGTCCCCTTCCCGGTCCCTTTAGGCTTTTTGTTTCAGTCCCCCTCCCTCGTCCTTCCAGTCCCCCCAGTCCCTCCAGTCCCCCCAGTTGCTATGGTTAAATGTTAAATAATCACGCAAAATTATTAAAATAGCATTAGAAAAAAGGGGAAGGAAAAGATTAAAATATTGTCGTAAAAGGCCATTGTAAAAGCCAAAAAAAAATGAAATTTGCAGTGTGGGAAATGTATTCATTTTAATTAAATTTCATTTTTTTTTTGAAATTTATACATTAAAAATAAATATGAAATTTCAAAGATATACAAATGCAAAAAAATTTCACAATTAACACAGTGTCAAAAAAGTTATTAAAGATCTTAAAAATGCCTACCTACAATTAAGCATTTCACACAATACAAAAAAAAATGCAGCCACATTTACACATTTTTCAACTTTGACTAAGATTTTGTTATCTTTAAAAGACTTATTGATAACATCCAATATTTAAAAAATTTCAAAAAAATAAAAAGTGACTTTACTTTTTTGCCCGTAACTTTTTTTCCAAATTACTTAGAGAGTTGATTTAAAAACTATTTGATAGAGAATTAAATTCCGAACCCGATAGCTTAAATTAATTTTTGAAAAAATACTATTTTGGTCGTCAAAAAGTCGGCCAAAGTTGAAAAATACGCAAATTTTGAGGGCCGCAAGTGTCTGTGAGGCGTATTTTTCTCTCTTCAAAATTTTTCGCCCATTTTTTCTTTATTTCGAAAGAAATTTTTTTGCAAAATAAAAATAGCAAAAAAAAAAAAGAAAAAATTTCTTTCTTTCAGTCCAAAAAAAAAGAGAAAAAATTTTCTTGGTGAATTCATTAAAACGTTTCCAATTTTTCCTGATAAGATTGTCGATCGTAAACTAAACATAAGAAAAAATGCATTAAAATGCATTCAAATTTAACATTGATAAAAAAAAACTAAATAATGATGCGAATTGATAAAATGATAATCGTTTAAAAACGAATAATCAAATCAATGCGGCACTCACATGCAACTATTATTAATTTTTCAAAGTTAAATTTAAATGAGAATGATATTGTCTGAATTATCATATCAGGTATGTGATGCGCCGCCGCATCACAATAACTCAATTGTCGTAATGTATTGTGATGTGATGTATTGATTCTTGAAGTATGCAATGTCGGGACTTCTCCGGGCTAGTGAGTCATTTGGGAGTCGTAATGACTCCCGAATGACTCTTGAATGATTCCAAATGACTCCAAATGACTTCAAATGACTCCAAATGACTTCAAATGACTCTAAATGATTTTAAATGCCTCCAAATGTCGTCAAATGATTCTCAAATTTGAAAGAAAAAGTCGTTTAACCATTTTAGCCTCTAATGACTCACAGCACTGAGCGCATAATAATGCTATAGTTTATGTGATATGATGTTTTTGGCTTACTTTTTTGCTTTTTGATCCTTCCGGGGGCCGAATCCACTTAATTATTTTTGTTTGACGCCCGCGAAATTTACGTGTCGACTTAATTTTTTAATTCATTAATTGTCTAAATTTTTAATTTTTGAATTTTTGAATCAAATTTTTTCTTATAAATTTTGTGAAATGTTTTAATTTTTTGTCTACCGTATAAAAAATTTTTTTTTTAATTTTATGTACTTTTCAAATTGTTGTTGACGTAAAATTTATATTTTTTCAAAGAACTTTATTTATATATTTTTATTTTGCCCTGTTTCGTCCTGTTTTGACTTGTTTCGTCTTGTTTGTTTAGTTTTCTTTCTATAAATAATTGTGTTATTTTCCCAAAAAGAAAAAGAAAAAAAAACATTTCGCACCAACTCGAAAAACTTTTCCAAAATTTTTTGAATTTTAAAAGCTTTTTTTTTCAAAAATTCGAAAATTTTCTCTTTCTTTTCTCTTTCTTTTTCTCTTTCGTTAGATTAGGAAAAAGAAATGTTTTTCTTTTATTAATTTTTTAAAGAAAACAAAAATGTTTTTATTTGAAATTGAAAACCCTTGAAAAATCAAAATCAGAAGGCTTGAAAAATTTTTCGCCGACGTTTTTTTTTCTCTCATCTTTTCTTTCTCTCTCTCTCTCTCTCTATTCTCAACTATTCTTTCCTTCTTTCTTTTTCTCTCTTCTCAACTATTCTCTCTCTCACTCACTCTCTTTCTTCCTCTCTTCTTTCTCTCGTCATTTCTCTCTCTCACTACGTTTATTTTTAAAGAAAAAATATAATTTTTTTTTCAAAAAAAACGAAAAATGGTGAAAAATGTTTGTTTGGTTTTTCTAATAAAAGTTCAAATTCTCTCACTTTTTTCTTACCTGATATGTTTTTTTCTCACTAAACGAAGAAACGAACTGGCCGAACGTTTGGAAATAAATGTTTTATTATTCGACTTTTTTTCTTTTGGCTGATATGTGGATTATTAGAGATATTTTGCTCTGGTTTTTAAATACACTTATACATTTAGGAGCCTTTTTTCACATTTAATTGTCTCCAAAAGTATCAATTTATTGTGATTTATTGTGTATATATATATATATATATATATATATATATATATATATATATATATATATATATATATATATATATATATATATATATATATATATATATATATATATATATATATATATTTTTAAAATTATTATGAGATAAAAATGAGATAAAAATTTTAAAAAAAAAGAAAAAATTGCTTTTAATTTCACGCCCAATTCAAAAACATTTCATGTGGGTGCGCGCGCCCACACGCGACGTTCGACTTTTAACGCGTGTTTTACGTGGCGCTAAATAATGTTGCTTTTGCATTACTTCGCTTCGCTTTTTTTCCACCAATAAATATAAATGACTCGAGCACCTCTCGGAATTTAGCGCAAATATTCCATCTTTTTCGCTGTTATATTTAAATTTTTTACTTTTAAACATGTGCTCCGGCATTTTTTAAACAAAAAATGCGCAGAAAAATGTGTACAGAAAAATTTTTTTTCGATATTTAGAAAAATGCGCAGAAAAATTGCTAATTTAAAAATTCAAATAAAAAAAGTTTCTTCTTTTTAAGCGGACATCAAAAGAGGAAAGAAAGAAAAAGTTATTTTTTTAAATAAAATATAATTTTTTTTAATAAATATGTTATTATTGGTGTGTTGTGTATGTCGAATGTAACATACATTAGTTTTGTGTTTATTTTTGTTTTTTCTCTTAACTGTTTTTTGAACACTTGAACACTTGAAGATCCGTGTCACACATCGTTGTTTCATGGTGGATCATACAATCGCCGTTTATATTGTTTTCTATCTTCTGCTAATTGTCTCCAATTAGGTCCTTTCATCAATTTCCGTCATCTTTCTGCTGGTCTCTCGGGTGGTCGTATGGCCACCAAAATGTCGCTCGTGTCGTTCATCCTTCCGGCTACGTGTCTTGTCCAAAGAATTTTTTGTATTATGGTTGTTTCTGCGAATTTCGTCTTCTTTCTGATGTCTTCGCTTCTGATTTTGTCCATAATTCACATTCTGATTACTTTTTTTCATTGCTTTTAGCGTTGTTTGCTTTTTTTTGTATTTTTTTACTTTTATTTTCATTTCCCCTTTTTTTCTCTCTCTCCGCTTTTATCTTTCCTCTTTGACTTTTCTCGGCGTTCGAAATGCGCTAAAAGTGCAAGGATAATAAAACAAATAAGACGGAAATGCGTTAGGATAAATGGAAAAAATGGCAAAATTAAAAAATATGAAAGAGAGAAAAGGGTAAAGAAAAATAATTTTTTAAAAAAAAAATATTATTTTTTCTTACAATTATAAGAAAAATGAGGAAGTAGAGGAATGTGAATGAAGGAAAATGCAACAACGAAACAATGAAGAAGAAAAAAAAGCTTTTGCTATTAAATAAATAATGATAACGGTATTAAGCGTTGGTATTTGACGTAAAACAACAATGATACGGTACAATGACATTTAAAACTATTAATTATTTTTGTTGATTTTAATTTAAAGTAGATTTACTTTGAAATTTTTCAAAAAATTAATAAAACTTTTAAAAAATTTTAATAACACTTTTTCTCATTTTATTTTTACTTTTGATATTTTTTTTTTGATTGTCGGCAAAATAAAAATAGAAAAAAAATGAAAAAAAAGAAAAGTATTACAGATGAGTTACGATAATTATACATTTTTAATGCCTTTTATTCAAAAGAATAAAAAAATTTCGAAACGAGAAACTGTAAAACTGTATGCACATTATAGGTGGCAATTATTTTTCACGTGTATGTAGGTTCTTCATGTACTTTGGTGTGTGTGTCTACACGTAAGAACGTTAAAAGTGCCGAACACAAAATACATCAATGAAAGAGCGAAGGTTTAACGTTCGAAAACGAACGCTAAAAAAAGAAAATGCAGTAAAAACAACAAAATTATGCGAAAAAATAACAACAACAACAACGAAAAAACGCAATAAGATAGACGGCAATAAAGTGTTGGGCTAGGGCGGGTTCGAAATTACAGTTTGAAGAGTAACGACGAAAACGAGAGCGCCAACTGAAAATGAAAAGAGAAAAATGAGAACGAAAAGAAAAGAGAAAGAAAAATGAAAGATCGGACGCCGAGTGCTTTGTTGTTGTTTTTTTTGTTGTTGTACATTAACACGTAACTCACGCAAAAAATAAGTAGCGATGTATTTGCATGCAAATAGCACAATGTCTTTGTATATGTGTGTGTGTTTTTTTTTGTTAGTTGTGCAAACGTTATTGAAACGGAACGAATTTTAATTTTAATTTTCCTTTTGTTGTTAGATCCGGGGTGGCATCAATTCACCCCACATCAATTCACCCCACCATCAATTCATCCCAGAATTAATTCACCCTAGCTTCAATTTATCCCAGCATCAATTCATCCCACAGCACTTCACCCCGTTATTAATTCACCCCAACCTCAATTCAACACCATTTCATCCCATCAGAACTGTATCATTTCACCCCAATTTTTGTTTAAGCATAATTTTTTAATTTTTTTCGCGTTGTGGCTTTGGTACGTGATTCAACCACTAGGCCACTGCTTTTCTTCGGCTTTGGTATACTGCAGATTTCAATTCCTGGTTGACAATAACCGTAACCAATAAAGTAAACAAACGCCTTCAATATTAAGCGTTTGAAAGCGACGAAGATGCAGAAATGCCTTACGGTATGACAATCGCAAAAGATAGGCCAAGTCCCAAGCGCGATGAAACTACAAGCTAAACCAAAGTTGTAACGCGAGAAAAATTAAAAAATTATGCTCGAACAATAGTTAACGTGGAATAATACAGTTCTGATGGAATGAAATGGTGTTGAATTGAGGTTGGGGTGAATTAATAATGAGGTGAAGTGATGTAGGGTGAATTTAAGTTGGGGTAAATTGAAGCTGGGGTAAAATGATTCTGGGATGACTTGTTGGTGGAGTGAATTGATGTGGGTTGAGTTGGTGTGGGATAAGTGATGTGAGGTGAATTGAGGGCTTCCCTTCAAATCCATTTGCACTTTTTCTACAATTTTCTGTTTTCCTTGCCGCGTGTTGTGTGTTATTGTTTATGCATTAATGTTAATTACTGTTTCAATCTTTTAACCATTGTGTTTGTTTTCGTTGTCTTATTTTGTTAGCGTGTTATTGTCTGTTTACAAAGAATATTAAAAAGAAAGAAAAAGCGAACACTGGGCTGTTTGCCGGTTATATGTGTCTGTGTTATCTGTGTATTCGCGTGTTTTTCCTTTACGCAAGTTTCTTCGTGTGTGTTTTTTTGGTGTTTTGTGTATTTTATATGTTTTATCAGAGCGTATTTATTTTTGTGTATGCGCTTCGAGACGTGTTTATTTTGTCCTTTTCGCGTTTTTGACGGCAGCAAAAACGTTTATTTTTCGCTTTTATTTATTTTAATTTTTTTCCGAATTTTAAATTTTTATTTTGTTTTCAAAATTCTTCGAGAGCTCGTTTTAGTCTTCGTTTTTTTATCGATTAGCAAATTTTTTAGTATAAAACCTTAAAATAAATTCAAATTTGAATAGTCAAAGGATAAGTAACTCATTACTTACTAAGTGATACTAGAGCGATATATCCATTGATATCATATTTTTTTAAATAAATTGTCTCATTTTTTGAAGAGAGACTTTATAAAAATTAGCAACATTTTGGACTTCCCTTCTCATCCTCAACTTTAAAAGAAGTAATAAATAAATTACAAAAATATTAAATAAGCAATCTTCAAATTCGATGTGATTATTTTATTTTCAATTTACAATATTCTGAATTTTAGCTTTTCTTTTTTCTTATTTCTACATATTTAAAAAAAATTTTAACACACAATTTTTTATGTAATATTTAATTTGTTAATCGTTTTATCCAAAATAATAATAATTTTTCATTTAAACTAATAGTTTTGTTATGTTTTTGTTTTATGTATATTTTCATCCTTTTTACTATTCCCATTTTCTCTTTTTCTTTCTCTCTCTCTTGATCATTTTATTATATGTATAATTTTTTTGCCCGACAGCCGTCGGCGAGCGTCATTCCTTTCCCCCACTCGTGTAATTCAAAGCATAAACATGTACACATCATCACATATAAACATTAACCAAGGTTTTTGTTGAACATTTTTTCTTAAAAAAAATTTTTTGTTTTCGCTTATTTATTTTCAAGATTGATTATTCGCTTTGTTTTTGTTGTTTTTCTTCCCCTTTTTTTGGTTTTTCGCAATTTATTCTTTCCTTTCTTTAAAGAAATAAGCCCTTCTTGTCAGTCAAGCCGAACGTCAAAAAACATCAACAACCAACATTGAAGAAATATATTACAAGAAAACAACAATAAAATGAGCAAAAAAAAAAGAAGACGAAAGAGGAGACGGGAAAAACACGGCCACTACTTCGCTCGTTGATGTGTTGTTTTGTTTGTTGGCCTTGTTTTCCGTGGACTTTTTCATATTTTTCGGCACATTTTCTGTTGCATTAATTTTTTTTCGTCGAACAATCGTATTTCTCTAATTTTTATTGTTAAGCAACAAAAATGCTTCAGTCACTTTTCATAATCTAATTTTAAATGTGCACTTTTTATAATTTAATTTTAAATGTTTGAAGGTAAAAAAATTCGTTTTTAAAGTAAAAATAGCCGAACCGAATAATAGCCAACACCAATATTATTGGCTCTCATTTTTTTAAGCCCTTATTTTTCGAATTAAAGATTATTTTTGCCGTAAAAAAATGGCATCTTATAAACTAAAAACCTTAACCAAATAAAACATTTTTAAATATAGTAATGAAAAGATTCGTCAGAGTATTAATTAATTACTGTTCCCCGCCATCCACTTCCATTTAGCCGATACTGTAAGTGTAGCTAGACCGCCCAATTAGTTTTTTTCTCTACTTAAGCGAAAAAATGAAGAAAAAAATGTTAATTACACAAGTACATTTAGCAAAATTTTTATTAAGTCATGTACAAAGAAATGTTTGAATGGTATTTGTATGTTGTTTATGTCGATATATACAAATTGTATGTGTAAAAAATTTATTTTTGCATACGACACACTACACAAACATACAAATTTTTCGCTTTGCGTTCTATGCTTTTTTTGAAAAAAAAATCGCAAAAATGAATTAAACGATCCGATAAAACGATGAAAAACGATAAAAAATGAAAAAAAGATGAAAAAAAGGTTCAAAAATCAAACATTTTTCACATTTTAATTTTCGTTTTTTACAACAACAAACAAAAAAATTGTTCGCCTTTTTATATTGAAGTGAAGAGAAGACTGGAAAAAAAAATAGAAAGAAAAAAAAATGCAATGAGAGGCAATAAAATATATAAGCAAAACGCAATGGAACGAGAAAAAAATGCTTTTCTCTTTACATGAGATGAGAAAAGCATTTTGTTTTTTTTTCTTTATTTTTCTTTTGCATTTTTGTGTTTTGATTAGTTTCCATTATTTTTTCTTTTTCTTTTCTCTTTCTTTCCAAGTTACATAGTATTTATAAAATCTTTTACATCTTTTAATTATATCTGCATTATATACATAAATTATTTTTAAAATTCATATTTAACTTCTTCATTAATGTATTTTGCAAAATGGTAGTTTTGTCTCGAGGCACAAAAAAGTGCAACAAAAATAATAAAAATTTGTTTGTTGCCCAAAAAACACAAAAACACAAAAACAAAGCTAGTTATTTTTTTGTAAAAAATTTAATTTTTTTGCAAACAAAAATTTAAAAAGAACAAACAAAACAATATTAAGTCCTCAAATTTCATAAAAACAATTTTTCTATCGGCCAATTTTTATTTTGGCCCAAAAAGATAGAATTGAATTGAATCGAATGAACTGAAAAAAATGAGAAAATAATGTTAGAAAAAAAAACATTAGAAACGGTAAATCAAGACGAGACGTATATTATTTATCGTAAACGTTTTCTAAAAAAGCAAAAAAAACTTATATGTACATAAATACATACATTTCATACATTTCAATTGTAAAGCTATAATATTTTGTGTAAATTTTTACCAGCATTCGCATTTTTTTTGCCACACCGTGGCGTAATGATAGCTAAAATCGCACATATTTTCAAATTTTAATTAAATATTAATAAATAAATTAAATAATGTGCACACTTAATTATATTAAACGTGCATGAAAACGCATAAACCGCCTTCGTTTCAATTTTATAAAAGTGGACACAAAATTTGGACCTCAACGGATCCAATATAACAAAATGAACTCATTGGCACTAGTTTAAACTTAGCTCAAAACACCCTGCCTTATTACACGCGAAATTAAGATAAATAAATAACAACATAAAGAAAAATAATTTGTTAGTGTTGTTCCCATTTGTGTACGTGAAATGCTTTCACGCCTATGCCTTCATGTGATCCTCATCAATCATCGGTTATGGTTATCGCATATTCAGATTTTGAGAATAATTTCGAAGACGAAACAAAAAGCGTTTGACTTGTTTCTATCTTACAAATTTAGTCACGTATTTTCTGTTTTGCTTTCACTAATTGCTCGCTAATTTCTTATTTATTTTAATTGCCATTTATTTTTGTTTTACGTAATTTATCCACACTTATTTCACTCACCTGTTCTCTTTCCATTTAACATATTCTAAATTCTTTTAGCAGTGTTTTCTTTTTACGGTCGGTGTCTACGAATTATCGAAAAGTGCAGAAAATATTTCTAAATTCAAATTTTTCTTCTTTATTTTTAGGATTCTCATTTTTATTTTCTCTTTTTTAATATAAATTGTAAAAAATTGTCTTTTTTAAAAATAATATATTCGATTTTAAAGAAATTTAAATTTGGTTTCCATTTGCTATTTTACAGTCACAATAAACTTTGATTAATTTTTTGGTTAACGGCAAATTTTATAAAATGGGCGATAAATTTTGTAATTAATTATAATTAAGTTGTGCTATCGATAACGTTATTTATTTTATGCTTTTTCTCATAACAATAATTCTGAAAAACTTAAGCAACAATCTAAAACGCATTTTTCCCACACTCCACGCATAAATTTTGTTTATTTATAAAAATGCCAATTTAAAAAAAAATGCTTTCATTTTTCATTAAATAACTTTAACAATGTGCATTTTTCAGAAACTTTTTTTGTGTTTTGTATCAAAAAAAGCGTAATCACATTTTATTTGAAATTTTCAAATATGTATGCCGTATAAATACATACATTTTATTTTCAAAAATACATAATGGATCGTTTACAGAAAATTAAGATTATTTCAATTTAATTCATTTTCTTTGTTTCTTTCTCGTTTGCTTGATTAAATAAATTCAATTAATTGTGTTTTTATGTTTTATGTAAAAATATTTTTTTGTCAAAATTAAATCGTTTCCAAACAAAACAAAATCATCATTTTGCGTTTTTGTGGACGATTTTTGAAAAGAGAAAACATGTTATGAGAAGTTTGTTTTTTTCTCTTTCTCTGCTTATTTATTTATTCTTTGCATTAATCTCTCTTCATTCTCTTTTTTAGCTCGTAGCTCAACTTAGTCGTGAGTTATCATCGAGACAATTGTGTATCACTGGATACGTGGAATCGGAAACTGTAACTAAAATTAACAATAAAAACGGATAAATAATATTTCGTCTTGCTTGTTAATATTTTGAAATGATATATTGCATGTACATATGTTAACAAATGTTATGTAATACAGGGTGTCCCACTAAGAAGTTCTTTTTTTAAACTTGAATAACTTTTTTATTTATGAACCGATTTTTCTGAAATTTTCAGGATCGACTATAAACTTTTTGAGAAATTTTTTCGCATAAAAATTTTTTTTTGCGCGCGCAAATTTTTTTTTTGCGCGCGCAAATTTTTTTGCGCGCGCAACATATTATAGTGCAATCGACGCGGAATTTCGCGCTATTTTCAATGCCGTTAAAATCAGGTAAATTGCTTCACTCTATCAAAAGTTATGACCAAAAAACTGAAACCAAATATGCAAAAATTTGCAAAAATTATTTAATAAAATTTCTTATTTTTTTGCATATTTGGTTTCAGTTTTTTGGTCATAACTTTTGATAGAGTGAAGCAATTTACCTGATTTTAACGGCATTGAAAATAGCGCGAAATTCCGCGTCGATTGCACTATAATATGTTGCGCGCGCAAAAAAATTTGCGCGCGCAAAAAAAAAATTTGCGCGCGCAAAAAAAAATTTTTATGCGAAAAAATTTCTCAAAGAGTTTATAGTCGATCCTGAAAATTTCAGAAAAATCGGTTCATAAATAAAAAAGTTATTCAAGTTTAAAAAAAGAACTTCTTAGTGGGACACCCTGTACAATGGAAACAGTAATCATAACAAGATTTAATTGTGTAATTTGTAAATAGTTTACTTTTTGGGTAATGTGCATAAATGGTAGCTTGTTAGCCTTTGTTTGTGAAGTTAGTTTCGCGCTGAATATGAGCTTTAAAACAACAAACAAGAAATTGACTAATGGCTATGAAAAGGGGAGAATGAGAAGAAATAAATAATCAACTTAAAGATGAATAAAATAGCAATCAGCGAACAACACAAATCAAATAGATTAATCGCTGAATGGCTGGCACACACCATAAAAAACTGCTGACCCCTTTCTCCCTGTCTCCTCTCCCGTTCCTTTCTCCCTCTGTCCCACTCTTTAATTTCTCCCTGTTCTTTCTTTTTGCTCTCTCTTTGTCCTTTTCTCTCTTGTTTTCTCTTTCTGTCTTTTTTTCTCTCTCTCCCCTCCAGTCTCTCTCTCCCGCTCTCTCCCTTTGGTCTCTTTCTCTTCTCTCCCGTCTATCTCCCCCTCACAAATCTTATTTATAAAAAGCGCTTATAAAAAATAAAATACAAAAAATGCATGGAAAAAAAGGAGTCAAAACATTTTAAACCTATCGCGCACTGTTGATTCCGCGCTTATTCGTATTTTCATCCACCAGCATCATTTTTTTGTGATTCTTCTTTTAATCTGTTGTCTAAATCACAGTACAAAAACATGGAAAACATCAAAGATCTTCGATCATAAAAAACATTCATAAACAAAAATATTCAAACGTTCTATTTTTTTTGCGAAATTCTATTCGGAGAGCTAACACAAATATGAGAACGGGGGGGAGATTAAAATAGTGGATCGAGCATCGTCGGGCGATTTAAAAGGGCAGCAAAAAATGGGCGGATAAGCGGGATAAGGAAATAACGACGTAAAAAAACAAAAAAAAAAGATGAAAAGAACTCTTTTTTTAAAAAAATTCTATCCATTCACCGTAAAAAAGCAATAAAAGCAAGCCAGCGAGCCAGCGTTGAAAGATCAAGAGATCAAGAGTGATTGAGCCATAACAACACAACGCTAAACAACAACATACAACATTTCATCGGGTTGGGGGAGAGGGAATAAAATGCGATACGATGGAAAATACAATACGCAATAATGACAGAACAGGGAGAGAGGGAGAAAGGAGTTCAAAGCGAGAGAAAAAGAGAAAGAGAAAGTGAAAAAGAGAGAAAAAAGGGAGGAGAGAGAGAATCACACACAATTTCCTCGACGAAAAAGCGATATCCGTAAAGAATGAGAGAAAATAGCGTAAAAGAATAAAATTCTCTCTTTGATTCTTTGAAAATGAAAAAAGATAAAAAGTATAATTTATCAGATTGATCAAAAGAAATTTCCATTTATTTATTTATGTTTTCATCAAAGTGCGGCTGACTTGTTATTATTTGTGTTGCACTCTCTTTTTTTCTATTAGTGCGTTCCTCGGAAAAAAAACTAAAATAAATAAAAAATATATTTTTTGGAATTTATTTATTTTTAATTTAATCTTTAATCATCATTTTCCGATACTCTGATTCGTTTTTCATCGATGATTTTCTACATCAAACACAAAATTCGTTTTCTCTGCGTTTGTATGTATCTGAGTATTATCGCTCAAAATTGAGCGCATGTTCGCTTTCAGGAAGTATACAACTCACCATCTCTCTGCTAAATCTTTTTTATCAATATAAATCAACTAATTAAGAGACGAGAGGGAGGGGGAAGTGGGGAGAGGGGGAGGGGAGGGGGAAGGGGGGAAAGAACTGAAGAACTGATGCTTGATATGCGTGTTGTCTTCTGTATATATACGTGTGTGTATGTATGTGTGTGTATGTGTGCGTGTGTGTGTATGTGTGTGTGTTGTGTTGTATGCGTGGCAGCGCGAGAATAAATAAAAGTCCGTCAAAAGTTGCAACGACGTAAAAAAAATGGGGAAAAACACTCCAAAAAAATTGAAAAGAATTAAAAATCGTCATTTTTAAACGGGATAAAAAATGAAAAATGAAATAAAAAAATACTGAGAGAACCGTTCCCACCAAAAATAAATCTTTTTTTTCCGTGTTCATTTCGATTATTTTTTTTCTACGGAGATTTGTGTTTCAATTTTTTTTACCGTCATCATTAATTCTTAAAATTATTAAACTTTGAACATATTAACGTATTTGATTTGATATTGTGGCGATTCGGGACAGAAAGCCGGAACTTAGGCCCAGCCTTAGCCATTAGCCAGGCCTCTTTAGGCTATTAGGCTGAGTCCCACATTTGGTTATTTTTTATCATCGTTATGGATGTTAAGAGATTTGGAGAGAAGCGGCAATTCGCGTCAGGACAATTTGGAATCGAACATTTCGAGACGGACACAGATTTTGGGCTGAATTTGGGCTTAACATTAATTCCGCTCTAGGCTTAGAGTTGTTTAGTTAATCATTAATGGTGATGTGCGATAAAACAGGACGGAACAAAACGCGATGCCTATCTAAAACCTAAGTTTGTGAGTCTTAATTCCGAGATTAAGTCAAAGCCTACGCTCAAAATTTAGTATACTTAAATTTAAGCTTAAAACCATTATCATATGCTCCATCCCATTTCGTCCCGTTTAGTCCCATCTCTTTCTGTTTTATCCCATTTAGTCCCGTCCAGTTTTGTCCCGTCCCCTTATGCCTCATCCCATTTTGTTCCGTCCTGTTTCGTCCCCTTTTTGTCTAATCCCGTTTAGTCCCATCCCCTTCTGCCTCATCCCGTTTAACCCCGTCCTATCTCATCCCGTTTCGTTTAGTTTCATACCTTTCTATCTCATCCTGTTTAATCCTGTCCTATCTCATCCCGTTTCGTCCCAATACAATCATTGAATACAACTCGTACTCTGTATAGACTGTATGCAAATACAGAATCAACTAGTTAAATATATATATAAAATTCCTTCAATTTTCAATTCCTCTAATTTCGCGCTAGCATGCAAATTTCGCAATTTTACGTAGCAATATTTTTGAAGCTTTTGAAGCGCATGATTATTTTTACTAGATTCCTAGACGTGATAGACGCGGTACCTTCTGTCTGATGTGATAATGTTTATTTATTTTTTATATTTTTTTTTCAACACTACACAAAAACAAATCAAATTGCTCCCTTTTTCTCTCACTCTTTCACAATCAATTTTTGTTGCGAATTGTAGCGTTGTAATGAAATGATGAATTATTTTAAATTAACAATGAAAACCTTCAACTTTGTTTTTATAACAATATTTTTTCAAAAAATATTTTACGTATGCGGAAAATTTTCACGGGCCGGTGAATTGAGAGGATACACTGAGCCATTTGAGTCATGTATATGGCTCATTTTGGTTCAAAAATATTTGGCCTGTCACAAGTAGCATTGAGCCATCCATCACCCATTTAATGAAACATGTCAGATTTTGAGCCTCTTAAGTAAGCATCGGATTTCTTAACCTTATGCATGTTATTTGATTCAGCGGAAAATTCTGAATCGATTCCATTGAAAACAGGATTAATAAATAAGATCCCCATTGAGTTATGCACCTTAGACAGAATATGAATGTTGTCAAAAGCAGTTCGTTGTACGTCGAGAATTATTTCAGTTGCTAAGGATGAAGTTCGGGTTCCGTCTCCTCCCGACCCCCAGACTTCATCTAAAAGGTGTCACACCATAGTTCATTTGATTTAACGGAAAATTTTGAATTGATTCCATTAAAAAATGAGTTTGCAAATACCTCCTCAGACTCTTGGACTCTATGTAGAAGGCGTCACACCATATTTGCAAGGCAATTGGTACCACATTACATATCTGGGGTCCATTCACGTATCACATGTATATCACACACACATCGTACACATCGTGTCTCTACTTTCACAATACCCCATACATGAACGAGTTTAATAATTACATTCCATTTTTAAATTTAAATTTAATTTTTACTTAAAAATTTCAATCATTTACTTTTTTTCATGTCATTTTTAAACGTGTAAAGAACAAATTTCCTTTTAATTACTAATTTTTGATTAAAAAAGCTCAAAAATGTAATAATTTACGGTTATTCAAATCGAGAAATTGTAAATTTAGTCTATTTTAAAATATAGTAATTTTCTTTATAATAAAAGCGTTCCAATTTTTTTCTTCCAATTTTTTTTGTCTCTCTATATGCAAACCATATGCAAACATACATAAATAAATACATGTACTTATATAGTGTATATACATTTATATACCTAAACGAGATGGACCATAATAACCATAATAAGTCAATAAATTTTTTTTTTATTTTTTTATTTTTTTATGCATATACTTGTTTGTATTATAAATTTTAGACTTGAGATTTGACTTAATCGACTCTGAATTAAGGCTCTTCAACTTCGGCTTTTTATACCTAGCCATAATGATCCCGTTTAGTCCCATCCCCTTCTGTATCATCCCGTTTATTCCCATCCTCTTTTGTCTCATCCGGTTGCGTTTCGTCCTCTTTGCATTTCATCTCATCCAGTTTCGTCCCATCTTTTTCTATCTCATCACATTTAGTTCCGTCCCGCTTTATCGTATCGCCCTTACAAATACATATTAGAATAAATGATTAAATTCCAATTATGTGAATGCTTCAAAAACCGAGAAGATTTTCAATAATTCAACTCGCTGATAGAAAATTTAGTGGAAAAAGGAAAATAAAATTTAAAAATTATTTTTTCACGAGACAAAAACGAAAAATTTGAATGAGAAAATTCCGTTGGAATTGAAAATCGAAAATCCGAAAAAATGTTTCTTTCTCTTCATTCAATTACTTTAAATTTTAATTTACCGATTTTTTAATTTTGGTAATTTAATACAATCGTTTTGTAATAATTTATCGTATAAAGATATACGTTTTGTTTATTTAGCTTGAACTCCGTGAATATTGTAGCCAGAATTAAGAGACCAAATCATTGCAGAAGAAAAAGAGAAGTAATTTTTTACCTTCATGTATGTATAAAACTAGAGTTGATTAAAGTGAACGAAAATATCGAAGATATCGTAACGAAACACAAAAAGTGATACTGTACAATTCTGTTTTTAAAAATCACGTAATAATTTTTTATAAACTTTTGAAGAAATTTGTTTATTTTGTTTATCATTTTAGCACGTAAATGTATTTCTCTTTAAAAGCCTCACTTTGCATGTATATATGTGTATGTATTGTGTTTGTGTGTGTAATACATAAATACGTAATGAAAAGAAAACAATAGTCATGTATTATTCCTATTTTTCCCAATGTTTTTTTTGCTCAGCCAGCGAATTTTTCGTGTGTTAAATGTTTTTTTTTTCGCGTACTTTGTTTATATCGTCTCGCCCTTAGAGCCAGGAAGAAAAAAATGCATCAAAATGCATCATCATCTATACTCTTATACTCTTATGCACTTTTTTCCACGTCGCTTATTGTTTATATACGAGGACGCGTGTGCAATTTTCGCTATCGCTACTATTCCACTCAAAAAAAAAATATCCAAAACAATAAACAATTACAAAAAAAAGAGAAAAGTTTTTTTTTGTGTAGACAGTAAAGTAAAGTAAAGAAAAAAATGGTGAGAAACACAAAAAAACATAAAAAAATTGTGAAATTTCTCATTCACCGGAATGTTTTGTTATTATTTACGTTTTTGTTTACGTCGTTTACAATTTTTCCTATATCATTTTTCTTGTTATTATTGTTTTTGTTATTTGTTATCGTGTCACTTATTATTATTTTTTGTTATTTTCCCTTATGTGTCCCCCCCTCCCCCCCCCCCCCTCCCCTCCCCCATTCCCCTTTTACTCGTTTCACGTCCTTTTATCAGCTCGCATTTTTTTTGGTCGCCATTATTTTTCTTTGCATTTTTTCATTCGTTTTTGCATTATTTATTTATTTGTGTTTTTTCTACTTTTTCCTCTTTTCATTTTTGCTTATCTCTTTCCATTTCATTTCTCTCATTCTTTTCTTCTTTTTCTTTCTTTCTCCACTTGTTTTATATAATGTGTTTTTGTCTGTTATTTTTTTTGTTCGTAGCCGCCGTTCTTGTTTTCAAATTTTTTTGTTGTTTTTTTTTTGTTTTTTTTATTGTGTGTTGTCTGTATTCAAAATTCATTCAAAATTCATAGACTACGTGCGTATAAACATACAAAATGCACTTTTTCAAATATCAAACACATTATCTAAATACACCAAATACGCAGTATGCACAATGTTTGTGTGCGTGTATGCATTTTTTACTGTAATGCGTTTTTTTTCATTTTGTTGTTGTTTACTTTTTTTCCACCGTTTCTTATCGCTTCTTCTCGCTTAACGCGTTTGAATTTTTTCTTTCTTTTCTTTCTTATTGCATTTTTCCCCATTTCTTTTCATTTCTCCTCGCTTGACGCGTTTGCACCTTTTCTTTCGTTCATTTTTCATTTTATTGACAGCCGTTTTGCAAGCATTTTCCATTTCGCTTTGCACTTTTTTCTCGAGCGATGCGTCAGAAAACATTTTTTCTTTTCTTCTTTTCTTTTCGTTTCTATACTTTTTTTTCTTTTAAATTTTCATCTTTTATCTTTTGTTTCATTATTTCATTATTTCATTTCGTTCAAAAATTACAATGTCCGTCTGCGAAATACGACGCGATATAACCGATTATATATTATGAAATGTTGTGTACTAATATACATACAAACACAATAAATTTGTGTTTTTGTTATGTATATTGCCCATTTGTGTTTTGCGTGTAAAATGTGCCCCGCGCACTTTTTTTCTCCATTTCATTTTTGTTTTTATTTATTTTTACTGCATTTTTGGCTTTGAATTTTCATTTCGCGAAAGAAAAGGAAAATATTTTGTATGCACTTTTCTCGTTATACCAATGAAATAAAACAAAAAAAAATTTTCCCTCCGTTTTTCGTTGTTTGACTGTCGTCAATGTTATTGCTGATGTTGATGTTGATGTTGTTATTGTTATTTTATTGTTAGTTGTTTTATTTTAGTTTCAAATTTTTTTTTATTTTCTTTTTTTTTCATTTTTTTGATTTTATTAATTATTTTTATTTCACCGTAATTTTTACATTTATAAACAACTAAAAAAAATTTCTTCATTATTTTTTACCGTTACTACAATACCCAATTTTAAAGTTTCATTTATTTTTTTTTTAATTTAATTAAAACTCACTTTAATTTATTAAATTTTTATAATAGTTAAATTTATATAAGTTAAATGAGTTAAATGAGGATATAAGCTTAAATTCAAAATGTACTTGTGCTTATGCTTATGCTAATGTTTGGCTGTATTTAAGATTGTTTGGCGAAAATTTTCGCCGTGCGTAAGCACCCAGAAAAATTCTTTTTTTATTTCAAGCAATTATTCATTCTATCATATTCTATATATAATTCTAATTAAGTGGAAAAAAATGGATAGTCTGGCGGAAGCGGCAATCGCCCATCAGCGTCAACAAAAACAATTACAACAAATGCAACAACAACAACATCATTTAAACGCTGCCAGTATGATGTCATTTGGCGCGTCGAATGACGCGTCATTAGTGGGCGAAAAAAATTCTGGCTCGAGATTCTCGCCGCCTACGAGCACGACGCTTAGTCCAGAACAATCGGCTAGTGCGACGGCGCTGAACGAGAATGGCGTACGCTTAAGCGGTGCGTCACAGGACAATAAGGGCATTTGTGATTATTTATTGAAAATGAAAAAAATTAAAGAAATTAGTTTAAGTTTGAACTTAAACTTATAAAATTTTAGTGAGTTTATGAACAATATATTTTATATAAGGCATGTAAGTCTAAAATAGCGTAATTGCCACAATAATAATTTCCGCGCTTTACAGACGCCCTAACACGACTAGACGAACTCAATCGTAAACAGTCACGAGTGGAGTTCTCGCCGATGGACGGGGTCGAAATGTCCGCGTCCACGTCCTCTTCGTTAATGCTCTCCGAACTTTCGGCGGCGGCCGCCGCCGCCGCAGCCGCCGCTACGTCAGCGAACGGCACCAACGACGGCGCGGCGTACAATTCCGCCGACGCGTCGGCCAACGATAAGGACAAGGAGGAACGGCCTTCGTTGAGCTACAAGGATCTGATCATTGAAGCCATTCAGAGCAGTCCCGAGAAGCGGCTCAAGCTCAGTGAAATTTATCAGGTAATTTTTCAAAGTAGCTAGCAATTGAATAGTGAATAAGTAAATTCGAGTTTCTAGGTGATTCGATGTCTTCATCCATATTATTCACGTCGCGCCGACCAATGGGGCTGGCAAAATTCAATTCGCCACAATCTCAGCCTCCACGATTGCTTCATTAAGCTTCCGCTCAAACAGACCACAACCACGGGCGTCGTCGGTAATAGTAAATTTTTTCGAATTTTTAAAATAATAACTACTCAGACATGGACTATATTATCCTAAATGGCCAATAATTAGTGAATTATAGCCAACTATTATTACGGCCAACTATTATTATTAAGTTTATTGATCACACATAGAATGAAATTGAAATCCGAAAACTGTATTTTAATCGAAGTTTTCCAGTTTCAGGCCATTTCTGGACAGTGGTAAAGGAGTCCGAGGAGAAGCAGGGCTCCGCCACCCGACGACGCAGTCGGGCAGGAGCGGGAGGCGCCGGCGGCGACGGCGGCGGAAAGCACGCCGGCAAACACGGCGGTAAAATGCGCGCATCACATCACCATCAGAATGGCGGATCTCGAGACAACGACGCGGACGCCATTAACAATAATGGTAACGGCGCGTTAAACGGCCTGTCATGCGCCAGCTACGCTGGTGGCCTGCTCACGTCACCGATAGTGGCATCGTGCAGCACCGCGGCACTATTCAACGATATGCATTCGTCCGCGATTGCGACAACAAACGCGTCGGCGCTGGCCGCAGTTGCGGCGGCTGCAGCCGCGGCCGGCATACCGGCGAGCGCGGTTATCGCGCCGACAAACGGTGCAAAAACCAAAGACAATCACAGCGTCAGCTCGGACTCGGGCGTAATCAGCGACGAGTCACAGTCCTCTAGTCCCACGACATCCTCGTCGACAACGACGGCCGCCACCGCCAACGCGCCCACGAATCCGTTCATATCGAACGGACTACTGAACGGACTATTGGCCGGCTCTGGACTCGATTTGCATCAACAACACCAGGCGCTATTATACTCGCTTAACAACGCGTCCGCTGGCAGCACAATTCGCAAAGCGTCATCGTCAATCTTCGCGAATTCGATCGCAAGCGTGAATACGTTACGCGGCGTCACCACCAGTACACATAGCGCCGCCACTTCGCCAAACATCAAAAGCTCCCAGCAGCCAGCGCTGACCAATTTTTCGCCGAACGCCCTGCAGTTATTGAGTTCGGTCATTTCACCGGCCTTCTCGCAGCACCAAGCTCAGACCCTCGTAGCGTCCACTTCGTCGGCTGCGGCGTCGCCGCCCACCGATCCGGCAGTCGCCATCGCCGCGCTACTTCAACAAAATGCCACACTCAACAACACCACCAATAGTGGCACACAGTTGCTGGAGAGCACATGCAAGAATAGGCTATTTATACAACAACAACAACAGAACCACTCCCAACAGACCCAACAAAGCACGACAAATAACGAGCAACAATTAAATTCATTGCTTCTACCTCTAATTAGTGCGATTAATAGCGGCGCGGCGCCTTCTGTGTCCGCAGCCGCCAGCGGCTCGCCGCTTTTGAATCGTGTTGCCGCGCTGAATACCGTACTCGCGCCTAGCGCCGCGTCGCCGCTTTTGAGCGCAGCGGCGGGCAATTTGGACAGCTCATTGGTGGACCTTCTTGCCGGTGCGTCAACACCTCCGTTGAACGGCGCGTCGACGGGCGCGGGCGCGACAAATTTGGCTGGCGAATTGCAACGACTTCAATTTTTGCAGTTTTGTTTCTATCAACAGTCGGTTATACAACAACTTTTGGCGGGAAACGGCGGCGGCGGCACAACACCAACAAGTCTGTTGGCCGAACTCGGCAATATTATCGCGCAAAATAACAATAACACCAGCAGCACGAGCTCCACACTTCTTGTTGAACAATTGGCCACGTTACTCGCACAAGTCCAACAACAGCAAAATCATGTATTCCAGGTCCCACATTCCGAACCACAACAACAAAATCAGTCAAATCAGTCCCACCAACAACAATCGGCGACGAATGTGTTGTCTCAGCTGCTATTGTCAAAATTGGTTTCGCCACAAATTGGTCAACAGAAAGTTCATTCAAGCCATCAGACAACGGCACAGCCGCAGCCGCCGGCATCCGCGCCGCCGGCGCCCATTAGCAACGGTGAGGCCGATTTCGGCACTGCACTCGCCGCCGCCGCGTTCGCCGATGCGATGCCACGTCTCAGCGCCGACGCTCTGTTCGTTGGCGTCTCGAAAACGAGCACGCATCAGCAAAAACAACTCTTGGACCTGTTCCTGACCAGTCAACAACACAACCAGAACACGAAGGCGTCCTGTAGGGAGGCGGCCGCTAATAGCACTGCTGGCGACTCCATGGAACTTGACTCTATGCCGTTGGACATGAAGCTCAGCACCCGAAAAACGAGTACACACTCAGCGGGTGTGTTTTCACATTTTGATATATTAAATTGCAAAAAAAATTATGCCGTTTTGTTATGTTGTCCCATTTTTTTTTGTCTCCTCCTGTTTTATTGCATTGCCTTGGACGGAGCTCATTTTTAGCCGAATAAGTATAAAAAAGATCCATCAACTCATTAAAAAAAATTATATTGGGTTGATGCATAATTATCCGCAGTTTTTGTTAACGCGTTTTTCTTCAGTGAAAATTGGAGTTTTATTTATTAAGCAAATGAGAAGCAATCCTTGAAGTGGATGGTGAATAGGCTTTAGAATAATCATTTAAACATCTTTTTATCCAATATTTTTTGTTTTTGTTGAAAAAAATTTGTTGAAAAAAACTGCGGATTATTCATCAACCCAATATTTTCTCGAATTTTTAAAAGTAATTATTCATCAACCCAATATTTTCTCGAATTTTTAAAGGTAATCTTCATATTGACACAAATCACCATCATCACGACAACACCGCCTTTCAACACCACAAACAACAACAACAACAGGAACAACAACAAAAGTTGATTAACTCATTGTTAGAGCAGTTTATGGTACAAAATGGGTCGCGTTTTGCCGCGTTAAATGCCGAAGGAAGCGGCGCGACTGAAGAGGGCGTGGTCTCGACGACCACAGCGCCAAATGCGCCCGCGGGCGGCGAAATGCCGGGATACGCGGTTAGCGCCGTGTCGCCCAGCTCCACGACAACGCCAACCGCGATCGCAAGTCCACCCGCACAGTGAAATGTCGGATTCATCTTAAGAAGGGACCCCCCTACGAGGGACAGGTATATATATCTAGTCACACAGTCACAAAAATGGGAGGAAGGTGGGGTTCTTTGACGATGTTTCACGATTTGCCGATTTGCCCGGAACCCAAAAATTATTCCCTAACAGATCCAAGACCCAGCGTTCAGGACCCAGAAATTGTTTCCCAATTGATTTGTAATTTTGCCTACAATATTCCCAAGATTCCAAAAGTCCAAAAAATTGTTTCCCCCCCCCTTGATCAAATCCTGGAAAATGTTACTCTCTCTCTCTCAAAATAATCTTTCAGCAAAAATCAAATCCTCAAAAAAAAATTTCCTCATAAAATTTTTTTTCGGCAATTGCTTAATATACAGTATAACATGCCTCGAAACTGTCAAAATTAAAAAAGACAATTTCCTCACAAAAAATTACTGTAAGTATTTCTATTTTTTCCTCAACCACTAATAAATTTCATCTATAGTAAGGTGGTGACGGTATCCAAAAAAGTCGCAATCTTATTCCATTTATTAGAAACTACCGTACTCATTTCTCTTAAAAAATTAATTCTAATACCGTATCCATACGTATCCATATCCTTACAGCGTTTTTTTTTAATAATTATTTTTTTCATATTTTTTTGTATAAATATTATAAAAAATTAGGTCAAATTTCGGGTTTCCACTTCTTTTTTTTTCCGCATATTTTCATATAATTTATACAGTAATTCTTACTGCAATGCATTTTTTCCCAATTTTTTTTATTGTTATACGGTAACGGTATTTGATTCAAATATACACATTTTTTGTATCATGCCGATAAAAATTTTACGCATACGATACGGTAGATGATACAGTGGCAAATAGCAATGTTCTTCTACGGTAGGCAAAAATCAAAATAAACGGTATAAAATAATATACAGTAAAGCATTTAAAAAATTTTTAAATAGCCAATTTTGCTACAATTTGAAATTTACCGCATTTACCGTATCCCAATTTCTTCAATTTTTACCGTTTCCTCCTACCATTTTCTTACGGTATAATTTCAGAAATTTTGCTGAATTATAATAATGGGATCAAACAAATTTGTTCTCAGTAACAAATTTGTTCTCTCGTATTTGTATTATAAAATAGCCGTTGTGGATTACTGTATTTCGCGCTTTTTCTCTTCTCTCTCTCTCTCTCCCAACATTTCTCCACGCAAAAATCGATAGTAATATACGAGTAAAAAGTGGAAAAAAAATGTAATCACGTAAAATCCACATACAATATTTATTCTCTCTGTTCGCATTAGCAAAGAAGAGAAAAAACACCCCGCCAAAAGTGGAAAAATTCAAAATTAAATCATTTTTCTCGCCATTTTTACAGTTCAAAAAAAAATTTTTTATGGCATTATGTATTTTTCTTGTAGGGGCTTTTCAATTTTCAATTGTTTTTGTTATTTTTTTCTCCATTTTATTACTTTGTTTTTATCCCATTTTTGCGTTGTATAAGCCGCAGCGCTTCGAATTTTTTAAATTCGAAAAATATTCGAATTTTGAAAATCCCCGGATTTAAAAATTGTTCTCTCTCATGTGATCCAAGATTCCGGGATCAGGCGCCGAATAAAAAATTCGGATTTTGAGTTCAATTTTCTTCAAATTTTACGATCCAGAAGAAAAACAAATGTAGGATCCCGAAGAAAAGTAACTGTAGGGTCCCAAAGAAAAGTAACTGTAGGGTCACGGAGAAAAATATAAATCTCTCAGCCCAATCCCAAATTGTATTCGAAATTTTCTCAACTATTTTTTCGCGAAAATATTCCCTAAGATTGAATTCGAGAAAGGGCTCATTTTTCGTGTCCATTTTTTGTCCCTCATTTTTTACTTTTTCTGTTGTAAATTTTTATCGCGACTTAAACGAGTAAAATTTTTGAAATTACAAAAAATTTCTTCGAATAAAAATTGACAAAATTTATGAAGAAAAAAAATTTAAGATTGCAAAAAAAATTGAAAAATTAAAATTATTTTTGGACCTGATTTAATAGAAAAGAATCTTACTAGAGGCCTATACCCTCATACCAATAAAAACGAATCTTACTGAAGCCCTATATATCTATACCAATAGAAAAGAACCATATTAGTGCCCTAAACCCCCATACCAATAAAAATGAATTTTACTGGAAACCTGTATTCCTATACTAATAGAAAAAAACCTTACTAGAGGCCTATACCCCCATACCAATAAAAATGTATCTTACCTGTATTCCTATACCAACAGAAAAGAACCATATTAGAGTTCTATACTCCCATATCAATGGAAAAAAGATTCATTAGAGCTCTATAAAAGATTCATTAGAGCTCTATTCATTAGAGCTCTATATACGTATTAGATAAAAACAAAAACTTATGTTTTAGATTTTCGTTTTTCGAGCCGAGTCGGGACGGGGCCGAGTCAGATTGAGTTCATTTCGAGCTGCGTCAAACTGGGGTCATTTCGAGCCGAGTCAGGTCGGGGTCGAGCCAAATTGAGTTCATTTCGAGCTGCGCCAAAAATTTTCGATCTTGACGAGATATTTCAGCCCAACGCCGGTTTAATCTTCTCGTAGTGAAATTGCGGCTGTGCCGCGCGGTTGGGCGCGTTGAAAATCCGCCGAAATAACGCGTCGAATTCGCGCACCGCAAAATCGTATAATTCGCGTTCCATACGATAGATGACGTTATTGCGCACCCGCTTTACCGTAGCCGACGTAGGCGGAAATTTCTTTTGCGTATGGCGCAAATGAGCGCGACGTTCTGTAAAAAAAAAATGTGGAGTGCTGTATTATGCCAGCCTAGATGCCCTAAAGTCCCCCAGCGCAAATCTCGAATATGCCAGCCCTAAAATCCCACCGCTTCGGGCCAAATCTGCTCTGAAGTCTCCCAGACCTGACCCAAAAATCAATCCTAACTAATAAAATTCGAAAAGTAATATGGACCATTGAGTTCGCGAAAATGCGCGTCGGCGTTGCGAAAAAACGCGGGCGCAACGCGCTCGAGCACCGCCACCGCATCGGCTATTCGTTCCGTGACGCCGACGAGCAAATAGCGCTCGGTGAGATGTCGTTTTGCCGTCTCGAGAGCCCGCTCATTGCCCACTTCGCTGCAAAAGAATAAATAATAATAGGATTATGATTATGAGAATCTGATTCTAAGCGAAATTAGCCTATCGCCTTTGAATTTGAGCGGACAGAAAGAGAGTTAATAAATCATTTTTAAGCCCTACGAGCAATAATTGGCAGTGCCGCAAAAATAGGGAATTTGAAGCCAAAATTGCTTAAGGTCACAGTCGTGACCGCCACGTTCCAGGCACTCGTCAAAGGTCTATAAAAACGAGAAGATTAAAAGGACTAAAAAAGTATCAGGATGGATAACATATCCTGGAGCTTCGTAAATGACCAAGTCAAGATATATCCAAATGAGTAAGGCCGCAAAGTTTGCTAAATGTCGTGACAAATTAAGACTAGTCAACTGGCCTCATTGTTGCCGGCCTTTCGACGCTTCAGACCCACGCGATAATTGTCACCATAGCGGAGAAAGTAGTAATAGGAAAGAAATCGCTCGAAAGGTTCACGAACGAGATTAATGTAAATGGGATTGGGATAGCCAAATCTAAAAGAAAATAGATAGTAATGCTTGATAGCTTGATAGACACGCGTCTAATGATCCACATTAATGTAATAATCCAGTATTTCCCAACAAACTCTAACTTTCTACATAAAAACATTTCATAAATCTCATACATATAATAAGACTAGACTATAAATCTTAAAATCGAGTACCTTGTAAAGTCCACATAAGCAAAATGTCCGTGATAAAAGGCTGGTGCCACATTCCGCCACGCGGAAACATTGCGTACGAACTCGCCCTGATCCGCGACACTCATCACGTAGCGATTGCGCGTTAAATTTACGTGCACAACGTGAAATGCGTTCATTTCGCAAAGATCATAGGCGACGGCATTAGTTAACGTTGTCGAGCCGGTTTTCGGTATCTGAATATTTGTGAAATTATTTGAATATTTGAAATTCAAAAGTCTAAGTTTGAGTAAGTAAAAGATTAGAAATCTCACCCGATTATAAACGATAATAGAGCCAGGATCGAGAAGAACATTGCTTTGAGCCCCACATTTGATAGAATTATTTCGATAATATAAGAGAGGTATAACGAGAATGAAAATTAGCGTACCGATTAAAAGGTTCAAACGCCGGTACAAAAGCATCAGAATTACCTACTGAAATCGAAAAGATTATTACGAAAAATGTTGCAAAAAATTATTCCAATTTGGTTAAGCATTATTAGAGATGTTCCTGGCCGGACTAAGATACAAAAATAGTGCAATAAAGTGAAGAGACCGCAAGGAAATAAAGTAAAATTTTCATGGATTTTTTCACACTATTTGTCTGCCAAAGGCGAGCAGTAGCCTAGTGGTTGGTCGTGAGAGAAGCATCAGCGATAGCGCATGCTTATGCAGCAAACCAGCCGATATTTCGGTGACTGGATGGCCCTCATCCAAACCCACAAAATGATTAGTACAAGGTCATTTCCAATGGGGGAGGATTGATCTGATGTCTTCACGTATCACGTATTTGTCTGCCGTCTTGTCACATTATTGCACTATTTTTGTGTCGCTGGCCCCCCGACCCGGACATCTCTAGTACGCATTAGGTGATGAGCAATAAGGTATGTTTAAAGACCATGCTTATTACAACCTGTCCAACACTCTACCCCTCCCCTCCCCTCACCATAAGTGATTTGGTGGAAGGGAGGGATGAGGGGGGGGGAGCGCAATATTTTGCATGATTATAGAGGGGGGGTGGACAACTATCTGATCCTAACATTTTTGAAAATTTAAATTTTTTAAATTAAGTTTTGATAAAATGCCAAAAAATTTAATGCAATTTCAAACCTTTTACAGATTTCCTATGGGCAGGGCACGTAGCCAGAAGGAACGACAACAGATGGACGACACGAGTGACATTTTGGTGGCCATAGACCATCCGGAAGACCAGCGGAAAGATGGCGAAAGTTGATGGAAGAGCGCATAGGACCTAATTGGAGACAATTAGCAGAAGACAGAAAACAATATAAGCGGCGATTGTATGATCCACCACGGGACAACAACACGGATCTTTAAGTGTTCAAGTGTTACAGATTTCCAAAAAATGCCAAAAAATTTTAATTTTTTTAGTGCGTTAAAATAAACAAAATTGCGACTATTCTCGCCAGTGTTTTTGTGTTTTTGGCGGATTTAATCGAATCCAAACAAACTATTTCCAAAACGTTGCGAAAAAATATAAAAAATATTCAAATATTTTCAACAAAAAAAAAATTGTGTGAAATTTTTAATGAATACGAAAAACAAAAAACAAAAATGTTTATTTGATGAACTGGAAAAAGGCGGGAAAACATCGGGCTTTAAAAGGTGGAAGCCGAACTCGATTCTCCAACATATTTCGAGTCCTTCGAAGTCATCTAAAGTCTTTCAAGGTCGTCGAATAATTAAAAGTTATTCAATTCAATCAGTTAATCGGCAAGTTTCACATCAGAATTCGGGACGGGTTTCGTCCATTGTAATTGGGCTACGGGCTTGTAAGCGAATAAAACGAGTTTATTGCCCTTCAGATTTTGATGAATAAATGAAGAATTTTTATTCTTTTTTTGTCTTTTTAAATTTCTCCAAAGAGAAATTTTGGACATACTTTTCAAAGCGTTGGGGTACTATTTTGAATGATAGGACCAACTAAATCTTTTTCTAGACTCTTCCCTTTGGTTCTCTCTCTATAAACCCTAACCTTAGACTAGATCTTTTGACTTGAGTTAAAAACCTAAGGGGCTAATGAGAGTCTATTGTACGATTTAAAAGAATTTAAAAAATTTTTTTTAGAAAAATTTCTTAAAAAATTAGTCAAAAAATGATGAATTACGGTAAATTTGGTGTTATCTTCGCCGCTACAGTATTTTTGGTGTTTTGTCTTCAAATAACAGGTGAAAAAATGTTGAAAAACATAGAAATAAGAGGCTAAATTTTCGAAAAAAAGTGCCCTAATTTCGCATGTATAAGCCAGGTGTTTTGAACCAAATTTAAATTGGCGCCAATGAGTTCATTTTGTTGTATCGGATCCGTTGGGGTCCAAATTTTGTGCCCGCCTTCGTTTCAGTTTCATAAATTGGGTACAAAATTTGGACTCCAACGGATCCGATACAACAAAATGAACTCATTGGCGCCAATTTCGATTTGGCTCAAAACACCGGCCTTATACACGTGAAATTAGGGTAACGAAAAAATTTAGTGCGAGCCCAAGTTTGCCCAAGATTTGAGAGATTAACTCTCGCTTTAAAAGCGTGTGAGCCCACATGTATCAGGAAACAGCGTCCAGGAAATATTTTGGGCGAGAATTGCAATACCGATACGCCCATTTGCATGTGTGTTAGTGGCTACGTGCGCGAGAACAACAGATGCATCCCCTACGCAAATTGCAGAAAAGGCAAGTTAATTTCATGTATGAAGAGATGAGCCGGGTCGTTGGTTATTTTTCAACAGTTGCAAAAATGGCCGGGCTACGTTCAGTTCCGGCCGAGCCGGATCGGTGCTCAAAAATTAACAACAATTTTTAAATAGAATTTTAATGTCTCCAGTTTTGTCTTGTGTTTCAAACTCAACCTATCTATCTATATTCATTTCAAGATTAAACTTGAATTCCCTTTGCTTAAGCTTAAGAAGAGAAGCAAGTTTGAATTGATTGATATTAACTTTGGAAACTTATAGGTATTAGATGTGGCCCTAATGAACGAGCGGAAAGATATTTTACCAGATGTGAACCGACATGTCAAAATAAAACCGTACCCGAAATTCGATACACCGATAATTGCATTAGCGATAATTGGAATTGCATCTGCAATTTCGGCTACGTTCGCATAAACCAAAGATGCGTACCGGTCGCAAGATGCCCTCCAACGCCACCAGCTCCGGCACCAGCTCCAGCTCCAGCTCCGGCACCAGCTCCGGCACCAGCTCCGGCTCCAGCTCCGGCTCCAGCTCCAGCTCCGGCTCCAGCTTAAAAGGCTCAAAATTCGACGAAATGAGCCGAGTAACTTCAAAAAATCCTATAAAACCTTTGCTTAATTTTAGTTAAGCTTTGTCTTTAAAATACACTAGTAGTTTAGTCATACGCCAGCCCTATTCATACTCAGTAGTCCGAGTTAAATCATATTTATTTTGCTTTTTTGTCGCCTTTAATAATTTTGTTGGAATAAAAATTGAATTGGGAAGAGATTTAAATTACATGCAAAAATAGAGACTCTTGGATTAATTTGAGTCGCGATGCGCCAGAGGTTTAACTTCAGCTGGCCAGAGTCAATGCCGGATGAGGCGGAATGATCATCATAGGTAAATGATTGAGGTGGATATTTTCGCTTATATAACCGGGATTGTATTAGCGAAAAAGCGGCGATGGGTTTGGGGAAATGGCCAGACAAGTCAGACACTCCAATGCTATTTCACCTATTTTTTTAATAAAAATATTTTGTTTATTTTTTTTCTTTTATTTTTTCTTTGCCAACAAATTGAATTGAGAAAATCTGATTAAATTGATTGATTCTCTGTTCAATTTTCGCCTCATTGCCCACATTTTCAAAGTAAATAATCACAAAAAAATGATTTTATCCAAAACTTGAGAAGAAATTAATCTTTTCCTTCATTTGAAAGCCTTTTATTGATAAACAAAGCAAACGCATTTTTAAGAGGACAATCGCACATCCGGGTAGGCGCATTTTTAAATGTCAAAAAAGAAAATTTGGAAACAAATAGGTGGGCAATGCAACGGGAAGGAGTTCTCGTCTCTAATTGATCACAAAAGGCTCCTCGTCATCGTAGCATTCGCGTTTGATTCGTCCAATGCAGAAGAGCTCCTCGTTGGCGGCGTTATTCGCGGCTGCGACGTCCTCGTAAAAGTTGTTTGCCTTATGCTCGACATCATCATCATTATTGTTGTTATTATTATTATCGACGATTGCGCCGATCGAGTCCGACGCTTTTGTCAACGTCGGAGCCGGCGCAACTGCCACAGCGATGCGCTTCGGTTTGACGTCCTCCGCGTGCTTTATGGGCGACGTGGCCACGTGATGCTTTGACACGGCGTTGCTGACGCTTTTCTTCTTCGTCATGAGTCCGGCCGATGTGATGGCTGAAGGTCCATTATGCGATGATGGCGAACTGACTACGATGACCAGCGGCGGCGACTCATCCGGCGCAGTCGGGAAGCCGGCGAGCGCGGTCGCCGAATTCGCGCCGCTATCGCTACTATCCAATCCATTATTGTTGCGCGATAACAAGGCCGCGGACGCATTCGAAATTGGCGTGGACGTATCCGGCGGCGTCGTCGTGTTCGCGGAGCCATTCACCTGCGTAAAATGCGGGGGCGGCGGCAGCAGAGCCGATGGCACGTCCGAAAACGAATAGCCAAACGACGCATTGGGCGCCGACGTCGGCGCGCTCGTCGGCAAAATCGCGCCGAAGCTCATGCCGCGTATCACCGAAACCGGAACCTAGAATAAGAATAAAAAATAGTTGGCTTTGTACTCATTAAGTTCGAGAATTTCTGGCATTGACCGAGTTACGCTCAAAAATGACTGACTTGAACCGGAGCGGGCATGGGCGTCGGAAGTAGAGATCCCGTCATTATCGGCGACGCGGCAAAACTTTTTGTCGCAACAATTTGCGTTGAGTCGGTCGATAGAAGCGATGAGCTGAAAAAGCTAACTGCTTCAATCAAATCTTAAATATAAAAATATTAATAAGGCTAATGCTAATAAACAAAAAAAAAATTCACGGAAAAAAAGTCTAATTCGAATCTTCTGATTTATTTGGGGAGAGATATGAGTCTAAATTCCTTTTTAAATTCAAAAAAAATTTACAATTTTTCCATATGATTGTCGATGGTGGACGGCGTCGGCAGAAGCGAGGGACGAACGCGTGGCGGTGGTGCGACCGTTCGCGGAGTTGTCGAAAACGATGTGTCTGCGGATCGTACGCGTCGTTCGCTGGGAGAGGCCGCGCTAGCGCGTGGCGTCGCCGAGCGTTCGCGCTTCACTTGCCGATGCTTCGACGCGCTATTGTCCGCGCCGCTGCGATAATTCTTGGCGCGCTTCGACTTGTCGCCGGCGTGGTATTGCTTTTTTCGTTTAGCGCCACCGCCGCGCGAAGAATCGTAGTAGGTCTCAACGGAGTCGTCGGAACGTGCAGCTGTCGCGTCGTCGTCGTACTCGCAGTCGCTAGTGCTATCGTCGCAGCGTGAGCGACGATGGCGTTTCACGGAACGATGATTGCCGCGCTCACGTTCCACGCCACCCGCGTAATCGTCATCACTGCAATTTGAAGAGTAATTAGCAAAAGAGTATTATACTTAATAGAAGTTTTCACCTGCGGTTGCTTTGACGATGACGTCCTCCGCCGCCGCCGCTGCGACGATTCGTACGATTGTCGGAGACGCTTTCGCGTCGCGTTTTCGGCGATGAGTGACGATGCCCGATGGCCTTTGTGTTTCTGGCCACTTGCTTTTGAAGCTCAAACAATTGCTCTTCCAACTTTTTCACTCTACTTTCCATCTGAATTTTTATTAATTAGAAAGGAAACAATAAAGAAAAATTATACTTAAGCGATAAAAATAGGAATAAAACAAAGCCGAGAAATGTACTTATTCAATTCTAAAGTATAGTCAAAAAAAGATTTAGATACTTATGCAATCTTCTCATATAATGTCATTTGAACTTTAAAGCTAAGTAAATCCCAACTTAGGCTTTTGGCTCAAATTTTAGGCCTTTTAAGTCTAAGGTTAAGCTAAGTCTAAGGCTTGAACCAACCAAAGCCCTAAACCTATGAGCTATAATCTTAAAATATCATATGGGAAAGGGGGGAGTCGCATAAGCACCAAAAGTAGAAAAATATTAAAAAATTGAGCTGCATAGGAAAGTCGTTGTTGAAGTTTGAACCAGATTTACTCCGGCACTTTTTGACAGAAGGGCAGTGAACCCGGAGCCAAGTCAAATAAAAATTATTAAAAATTCGAAAAAAAATTTCGAGGGAAATTTTTATAATCGTAACCTAAATTGACTATTTATATATTTGCCCAAATTTAAAAATATTTCGAATATTTTTTTTTTTTGCGAAAGTATGAAATATGATATTTGCGCATTATACCGACACTTGGCCGTTATTCGGCTTATTTTTTGAATATTAAAAAATTCATAAAAGTTTTATTTTAATTTACAATGGAAATTGAAAGAAATTTAAAAGAAAACCATTCAAGAGAACCCATTTATGTGCCCATTTTAAACAAGAAAATTAATCAGTGAGGAAAATAAATTATTTTTAATTACCTAAAAGGAAAAGAAAAAAATGGAGAAATATTATTAAAGTGTTTGACTTGCCTGGCCATTTCCTTAAAGCCATCGCCTAGATGCAATCCGGGTTATATAAGCGAAAAAATCAATCCCCCATCTCAATGATTCACCCATGGTGATTCATTATCATTCCGCCTCATTTGGATTTGATTCTGGCCAGCTGAAGTTAAGTCTTTTGCAATTAGTCCCGTGTTTGTGGCCCCTCCGATTCGATTCCGGTTGGCTCTTCGGAGTGGGCTCCCCCTAGTTGGGGGCTCGGTACGTCCCACAGCGTCCAAACTTGTTTCAGAATGAAATGGTATGATTTGTATCATCGCAAGTGACTCGTTCATTCTTTCAAGCCACTCGCCCGCTGCGTTAACGTGCATTGTTGGCTTGCCCGGCCGATCCAGCTCGCATAAAGATTCAAATTGCCCAGTTTAAGTGGCATTGGATCTCGGGCGCAATGATTCGGCCGCACCAACTTTTGCCATTTTTTTAATTTGGGACTAAATTTTTCGCTATATTGGAATAGAATTAATTTGTAAAAATGGTTAGTGAAGTATTCAAAAGGTCACAAAAAACACTATGCCAATTCGAAAAAATAAAAACAATAATTTTTATTTATTTTTAAGCTGAGAATATTTTAGTTCTTTTCGAGCCGATTCATCACAAAAATGACTTCGATAAAATCACATATCACATATTACATATACATATACACAACTGCAGCATACAAAAGAAAATACAAAAATACATAAATACAATTTACATGCACTTATCTGTATATATGTAATTTCCCTTCCCCTATATCAATCAATTTTTCTTACATTAGTTTCTCATTTTTCAAATTTAAATAAAATCTATTTTCTATTTCTAACAAACGATTTTGCAATCGAGAATATGTAGAAAAGAGTTTAAGATAGAATTCATATGAATTGAAAGAAGTTTAATTTTCAAGTTATTAATTTTATTAATTTAATATTTTTTTATCAATAATTCCATTATTTGATTTAAAAATGATACGATTTGATCTTATTAAATATATATTTAAAAAGATTCTCATTCTCCTCAAAGCCATATTAGTCTAATACTATTAGATCAAAAATTTAATGTGATATTATTTTACGAATTAATGATTTTTATTTTGACTGGAAAATATTGAAAGAAAATTATACAGGAAAAAGGCTCTTTTTGATAAAAAGAAGTTGCTTTTTTCTGTATTTGCATTGCTTTTTCAATATCAAAACGCTATTTGTGACATATATTTGTGAGAAATATTATGTGCAAAAAAAAAAAATTTTTTTCAGTTTCATTTGACACATTTTCGGCATAATGCAAAAAAATGACAAAGGCAAAAAAATATTAAAAGTAAAATTTACATTAAAAATCGAGTCAAAAAGAGGAATTTTATTTTAAACGGCGAAAATCTATCAATACAAGATGCGTAAAAAGTTTGGAGACTACTATATTTGTAAAACTGCTAATTTTTAACATTTTTAGGATTTTTATTTTCGAAATTATTTTTTACATATATATTTTTTTCTTATACTAAAAATTACAATAATATTAAAGATGTCACTATATATAAAAAATATTTTTTTTGCTTGCCCCCTTTTTAAATTTGACAGCCTATTATAATTTTATTTTTAAAAAAATTGTTAAAATCAGCTTATTAAATTCTCCATATTTTTTTACATATGACAATAAATTTTTGTTAAAATTGATCAAGCCAAAAAATTTTTAAGGTAAATTTTTTTCTTGAAAATAAAAATCTCCAAACTTTTTATCTCCCCCCTGTATATAGGAAAAATTACCTATTTAAAAAAGTCATTCTTTAATATAAATAATATAAAAATATAACCTGGGGACTCTTAAAATGAATTCCATTTTTCTCAAAATTACTAGTTATATAAATTTTGATAATATTTTGGCGACTTTTTGGAGATATTTTTGAAAATTTTTCGAGTTATTTAACACATTTTTCCATGAAAAAGTCATTGAAAAGGCAAATGTGAAGTTAAGGCTCCTCCATTGCTATGACTTTTTCATTAGTTTAAGACTTTTCAAACATTGGGATCGAAGCAGAAAGAAATAATTAAAATTAAAAAAAAATATTTTTAAATTCGCTCCTGGCATTTTGTTGTTCGTGATACTGTACGAGTCAAATAAATTTTTCATTCAATCTCGTTTTTTTCATTTTCATTCTTCGCTGTGCTTCACCCGATTCATTTGTAGTTTTAACTCCCAGAGAACATTTTTATAACTTTTTCCGCTTTAAATCACTTCGAATTTTTCAAAATGCGCGATTTAAAAATTTTTATTCATCCATTGTTTTTTTTTTGGCATTTTTACTTTAACTGAGTGTGATTTTTATTCATGATTTTAATGAACCTTTTTCTTTTTAATTTTTATAAGTATATAAGAATTCTGATATTTTGTTTCAAATTAAATTTAATGCATCGCATACGACGTGTCCAACCGGTTGGATACGTGTTCAAATTTGCGCGCAAACTGGCAGACCCCTTCATTCTGTTCTTTTTAAGTAAGCCGTTCTCAGATTAATTGAGGTAAATCGTCTACATATTTAAATTACAGTTTAAGAAATTTATCTACATAGAGAACGGAATGATTGCCAATTTGTGAGCAATTTTAAATTCGAAATATGAATTGTCCGACAATGTGTTAAATATATTATGCATACGATTTATATTTCCAAACTTCATTATAGCATAAAACGTCATTTTGGCTCCAACGGTATGTATAAAAACTTTGGAAACAATAACAGCGTTGGTGCCTTTAAGAGGGTCGACTACAACTGTGGTGACGGTGGTTATGGTGGCTATATGGCGGCTAGGCCGAGCTTTGACGCCAATTCTTTTGCGAATATTCGCGCGGTTGACTACAGGCGCATGAATCTCCCTCCAGTGCAAAAGAACTTCTACCACGAACATCACGATGTGACGAACCGCCCGCAGGCCGAGGTGGAACAGTGGCTCGCCAATAACCAAGTGATTCTTGACGGAAGTAACATTCCGCGTCCGGTGTTCGAATTTCACGAAGCTCAGTTTCCCGGTTGATTGATTTAAAAGCTTTAATTTGAGTATATATTTATTCCAATTTTAGAGCAAATCACAAATTTGTTGTATAAGAATTACCAGAAACCAACAACGATTCAGTCGGTTTCGTGGCCGGTGGGTTTGTCCGGTCGTGACATTATTTCTATCGCGAAGACCGGCTCGGGCAAGACATTGGGCTTCATTTTGCCGGCTATTGTGCACATTTTGGCGCAGCGAGAGAATGCCGTCTCGTCTAAGGGTCCGATCGCTTTGGTACTTTTGCCGACACGTGAGCTTGCCCAACAGGTTGAAGAGGTGGACTATCACATTTTTATCTTCTTATTTGAGCCAAATTTTTTGCACATTTTTACTTTTGGATTATAGGTGACCAAGGAGTACTGCATGCCGATGGGCCTGCGCTATGCGTGCTGTTTTGGCGGCGCCTCGAAGCTGCCGCAGGTGAGCGCGCTTCGCGCCGGCGTGGACATCTGTATCGCGACGCCGGGCCGCCTGCTCGACTTCCTCGAGAGCGGCCAGACCGACCTGATGCGCTGCTCGTATTTGGTGCTTGACGAAGCCGATCGCATGCTCGACATGGGTTTTGAGCCGCAAATTCGTAAAATTGTCTCCAATATTCGCGTACGTTAAAAATCGAATTGAAATTGAATAATTTTTTTCGTGACAATGTTGGCTGAAATGATACTTGTTTATGAATTTTTAGGAAGATCGTCAGACATTGATGTTTTCGGCGACCTGGCCCAAGGAGGTTAGAGAAATGGCACGCTCATTCCAGAAGGAGCCCGTCTTCCTCAATGTGGGCTCCATGGAGTTGTCCGCCAATCACAACATTGAGCAAAACGTGATTGTAGTCGACGAATACGACAAGCCGAATCGGCTCATCCAACTGCTCACCCACATTGGGCAACAGGTTTGCTAAGCTTGTATTTTTTGCATTAGCGAATTCGATTCATAATTCAATTATTCTTTGTTTAAAGGCCGAATGCAAGACGATCATTTTCGTGGAGACGAAGCGCAAGGCCGACGAGCTCACGTCAGGAATGCGTCGCGGCGGCTGGCCGGCCATGTGTATTCACGGCGATAAGAGTCAGGCGGAACGCGACTACGTTATGGCCGGTGGGTAAAAATCTGCCTATTTATACTCGTGAGCTATTTTTGTTAACTATGCGTTCAAGAGATTTAGAATAGCATGATTTTTTTTTTTTGATAATAAATAATTTCGTTCTGGTTTAAAGATAAAATTCCGAAATTTTTCTAGAGTTTCGTTCCGGCAAAATTCCTATTCTTCTTGCCACAGACGTCGCCGCTCGTGGACTTGGTATGTGGATTATTGTTATGACGGAGTTATAAGAAGAAAATTCAAAGTATGTGATCAAGGTCCGTGTAGCTCAGTCGGTAGAGCAGCGCTCCGGTTAAGCGTTGGTCGCAGGTTGCCACGGAAGTTACCCTTTTTTCACATACACAACAATTATTTTTTAAATTTGTATAATTTTATATAAAATTTTCCGAAATTTTTAGACGTGACCGACATTAAGTACGTGATCAATTACGACTATCCGAAGAATTCAGAAGACTACGTTCATCGAATCGGACGTACGGGACGCCGAGATCAGAAGGTAATGAAGCGAAATTGGATTCTTATATTTTTTATTATCTTTTAAGGGGTTCGTAATTCATTTTTAAAAATTGTTCTTTAGGGCACTTCCTTCACGTTCTTCACAATGACGAATGCGTCAAAAGCGCGCGATTTGATCAAGGTGCTTGAGGAAGCCGGCCAGCAGATTCCCGAAAAGTTAACTGCAATGGCCAACGGCGGCGCCTTCTTTGGCGGATCCAACTTTTCGGCTCATTCCTATGGTGGGGGCGGTGGCTATAAGCAGGGCGGCGGTGGCTACAACAGCTACAATCGGGGCGGCGGTCAAGGTGGCTATGGCGGCTACTAGAGGAGAAAAGAAAAGAAATGAAGAAGCTTTTCCCACTATTAAAAAGACTATTTTTTTCAAAATTTAGGATCGTATGTCGGGGGGCGGGTTTGTTTCTTTCCTTTCTATCTTCTCCTCTCTTATATGACACGGGTCCATTCGTTGTTTTTCTTTGTTTTTTTTGTTTCTTTAAAAAAATTGGGAAACATTTCCATTTTTTGTCGATATAAAACGAAATAAATATTATTATTATTATTAAATTATTTGGACGCGATATAAACAGCAGCTACAAAAAAAATCTAGAAGAAATTTGATTTTTGGAAAGACCTAAACCCGATATAAAGAAAGAAGCTTTTTATTTTAAAGGGCCAAAACAGCATTTTTGAAATTTTTTTTTTGATAAATGCGTTTTGCAGTTGCTGAAGTCATGGAAAAAATGGTTAAGACAAAACCAAACGGAAGAAAATGTCAACGAAACAAATGCATACGAAAAAAAAGCACTTTCTTGGAGATGCTTCAAGATTTATATCAAAAAAAAAGTAAGGCCGAGAAAAGAGGAAAAAAAGGACAGGGATGAATGGAGGGGGGGGAAGAGCGAAAAGGATCTCGAAGAAGAGCTGAGTTGGCTTAACTTTTCCTTTTTCTCATTTTTTTTTTGTTTTTATCATTTTTTCTTTAATTTTCATCTTTGTTATTATTTTTGAAGACCTGAACAAACATTACTTTTTGAGTGCTGGGCCTCATTTTAGATTGTCAAGTGATTTTACATTTTTTATTGTAATTTTATTTCCAAGTAAGTTAGAAACGTATTAATTGTTACAGAATAAAATTCTAAATCGAATTGAAGATTTTCAATAAATTCTTTTAAGGTCCTCAAAAACTTGAACAAAGTTGAAAATGTTGTTCCCCCTCTTTAGAGTTTCGCCTCGTCTTCTTTTAATTGCACTGCCACTTTTTTTTTCATTCTTTCACTTTTTTTTCGATAATTTTTTCCTTTTTTCCGGTTTAAAATAAATTTTCTCCGACTTTTTGCTATAAAAACTTTCACATTCCCATTTGGCTCTTCATTTACCTAATTTTCGGCTTTTATTTGCCATGAGGTTTTTCATTTTCTGCCTCTATTTTACCATTAGATCTTATTTTTGGTGTTCTATTCACTAGCTAAACCATTTCATTTATAATCTTTATTTTTAGCCCCATTTTCCAGGGAAAGGTTCTTCATTTTCGGCCTTATTTTTTCGATTTTTTGCCCTTTTTCTCTAAATATATATGCAACATTGATGTAATATTTTTCGAAAAAAATTTTTGAACTCTTCTCGCGGGCTCAATGAATTTAGGATTTGTCTTTAATTTTTAGCTTTTTTTTTCGATATCAATAGAGAAAAAAAAGTGAAAAAGCCTTAAAAAAGGTGTCAGTTTCAATATTTTTTTTTGCTTTTCCACATATTTTTAAAAAATGCGAAAAAAAATTTGACGAAAAAATTAAATTTTTGACTTAATTTTTCGTTTTTTCCCATTGGTTTGGCGTAAAATTCATTCTTCTTAATGTCAAATTTAGGATTCTAGACAACTTTATAGAACAATATTTTGCGATATTTTCATCAATTTGTCGACATTTAGTGAAAAAAAAGGCCCACGTCGGTCTCGTACAATCGCTAGAATTTCGTCCTAAGCATGTCCCTATTCGTACCGTCGAATTCGCAATCTTCCGCGGCGCCGATCCTAATTCCATTTTCGCAGGCACTTACACGACGCGACAATATGATGAGTCGCATAAGAGCCTCTAATCTGGTAAGCGGCGTTAAATTTATTTAAAATTATGTTATCCAAATTTTTGGAAAATTTAATATTGTGTCTATAACAAATAAATGGAATATATCAGAAATTCGGAAAATTTCAATTTTTGAAAAAAATTTGTTTATTTTTTTATTTTACTAAAAGTGTGGGAAAAATAATAATTTTTGGAAATTTAAGCCAAAATTATTATTGGAAAAATTATTATAAAAACGAAATTTTGAGCAAAATTTAAAGTATAAGTTTAAATTAAAACTCGAGCTAATAATCTTATAGTTTATAAAAAGCAAAGCAAGTTGGTTGGCTTATTAAATAGTGAGTAAGTGGAAGAGAAATGTAAACCAAAACTTTAAGCTTAAGCGATGTATTTATTCAAGTAAGGTTGTCTTGTGGGTTCATCTCAAGAAAGAAACTTGTCCATTCAAAGTTAATATTTTAAAAATAATTTTTAGAAAAGAGTTAATAAGTAGTTATTAAAAAAAAATCTGCAGCAATTTTCGAGATGGCTGAAAAAATAAGGCAAAATTATTATTTTGAGATTTTTTAAAAGAATTATTAAAACATTTTGAAAGTGAGAAGAAAGAATGAAAGCAATTAAATTTAGTAATTTAATTTAGTTAATAGTTTATTTAGTTAAGAGTACAAAGTTTGTTAATATGAGTAAGAGAATGAGAGCAAATAAGAGCAAAATTAGTTAGTAAACTAATTAAGCAAGTAACTGGATAAATATGTACATAAGTTGGTAATTAAATTGTAAGCTGATAGAAAGAAAGAAAAAATATTTATGAATTTAAATTATATATAAAATATTTATGAATTAAAATTATTATTGAACGAGGTTTTCAGGCCTGCCCACGGTCGTCCTTCAAGTCTCTGTGCATTTTAGTTAAATTGCTGCAGCAGTCTAATTTTTTGCTAGGACCCCTTCCTGCTTTTTTATATAGGAAGGAAAATTTTAATTTTTTAACAATTAAAAATAATAAATCATTATTCAAAATTCAATTAATTAATGCTTATTTTTTAATAAAAATTTGGAAAATTTTTCTTTTTTTAGAGTTTGTTTTCTGGAATGACATGAATAAAAAATATATTTTTTCCTTTTTTTCTAAAATTTTGTTATTCAAAATAAATTTTAATAATTTTGTCATTTTTTTTGAATGCTAAAATCCCCCTCATTCCTCATTCGGTTTCTTGGTCGGATTTTCTCGCTTTTCCTCCGTTTTAAAGAAAAAAGAATTGTTTTTTCTTTTGTTTTTGAGAGCCGAAAAACTTTTCCGGTCTACCTTAATCGCACTATGAATTTGAAAGAGGGAATATATGGAAAGGAAAAAATGAGAGAAAGAAGAGCGAAAGAAAGAAGAAAAAATAAGTGAAAAAGAGAGAAAGAAATGCGGAGAATGCGACGGAAGGAGATAAAACTTATAGAAGGAAATATATAAAGAATGAATAATTGAAAAGAAATAAATAGAAAGAAAAGGAACATCGTAAAAGAAAAAAGTGTGCTTTCTAAAAAAAGCTAAAAGGTTTCAAACCGGCCAGGGAAAATCAATATTCCTCTTTTTTTAAATGGCATTTTTACTTTTTTTTTAAATAGAAAATTTTTCTGCTTTTGACATGTAGACATCATTAAAAAAAACACGAAATTCGCAAATTTTAAATACATCTTGTACGGATTTACTTGCTTGATTTTTAGCACATTAACGGTAGCATGGTACACCAGTGTAGCATGCGCTTAAAATTGCGCGCTCATTGGCGAACGCCTTCATTCTGTTCTGTATGGGTTGATAAAGTTTTAAAAAGTTTAATCGAAGAAATCTGCTAGATATGTATCTAGAATCCGTAGGTTTCAAAGTCTTATCTAAATAAAGAACAGGATGAAGGAGTTCGCCAATTGAAGCAGGATTTTGAATGCATGGTTGTCAATATGCTAAATTAAATTTTTCATTAATTTTTATTAAAAGTAATCGTAATTTTTTAAATTAACTGCATATTTTGTCCTATTTTTTAAACAATTATGGCAGGGAAGTCCGTTCAATTTCTATTTAAAATAAATTAAAAAATGTAGTGTTTTACTGCTTCTGACCTAAAAATTTGGCCATAATTTCGCTTGGAATATTTTTATTGAATTTGTTGATATTTCTTTAATTTCGTATTCGTTAATTTTGCCAATTCATTTTGAATTTTATGAGCGCTCGAAAGGCCAAATTCGATGAGGAGTTCATTAAGGTACGGTTTGAATTTCGGCTTTTGAATGACCGGTCCTCATTGGCACTCTTTTCTGATTTATTTCTGATTTATTAAAAAAGTGGACAAACGACTTTTTTGAATGGATATACAACCAAAAAATTGCTTTTGAAAATATTTTTTTCATTCGTAAATATCTTAAAAATAATAATAAATTGTTTGGGTTCATTGGTTTTGGCCGTGTGTGGACAAGTGTTGTGTGTTTTTCAATTCTTAACAAATGTTTTTGCCCAACGTCAAATCTTACTTGTTTTTCGTGTTGTTAACGAAAAAATTTGTTGTGTTTTTGAAAATGTTTGGACCACAATTTTTCCCGTTTTATCATTCTAATTTTTTGATATTAAAAAAAGCTAATGACCAATTTTTATGTTTTTTTGAATAGATTTACCCTCAGTATAAAAGTTATATTCTCAACAGAGATTGACTAAAAAATGTTACTTTTTGGGATTATTTAAGGATCCCAGAGACAAATTTAAGCTCTATTGAGTGTTCCTATAAGTTCCTATTAGAGAGTTCCTATAAGAAAGTGAAAATTTAATTCCGCGTATCAATACTAAGCTACGTGAATGGACACGTCACGAGACGTACGCCGACGCTCGTCCGTCTCCACATCGGCGCCGTATTTGCGAGCAACGCGCGGCGAGCAACTGCACGCCAGTGCTCTACGACGTGCCGGACTCATCTCAGCCGTTGCGAGCATCGACCACACGTCCAACGAGAACGTGCGCGACGCGTGCGAAGTGCGCGCGGACACACCGCGCAGGCGCGTACGCGTGCCTGCAATCGCACGTGCCACGTATAGCGTCGACATTTTTCCGCAGCCGGCAATGGGACCACGCAACACGCAGCAAAATTGCACGCCGCCAACCACGCCCACGCAGGCGAGTGCGCTGCCTATTTGGGCGCGACGCGAACGCACCATGCGCCGACAACACACCATTTGGGGCTTGACGCACGCGGACAGTCGCGAGAGTCTCACGGAGCTGACCACTCCGACTGCATCGACTCGTCAGCATCATTGGCGACCGATGGAGAATGTGGTTGGTTTTATGTCTACCTCATTTTATTTAATAATGAGTCATTGAATTTGGATCAATTTTTTATTTTGAGCTCTAGTCAAATAAACATTTTTTTTTAATTTTTAGGACCATCAGCACTTTTTTGGTGCTCCATTGGGAACTCCGCCGCCTCCGGTCATCTTTCAGCCGAGTCAGTATTTCTCGCCCGATGACGGCGATGAGTCAGTTTCGTCGCTGTATTTCTCGTCACAATTTCAATCCCAAATGACATCAGGCGGCTCCGCGCAACGCCAAGCCATTGTTTATCCCTGGCAGACGCCAACAAGCCTGTCAAGCGCCGGAGGCCCTCACATGGCGCTGAGTCGCGCCACCTCAACAGAAACCTTGCTGGTGGATGCACAGGTCATTCGACGTATGCAAGTTTCCTCGCCGCATCTCCTACATCCACCAACACAACTCGAAGCCGGCCTCATGCACGGCGAGCTGCCGCCGCATCGAAAGGCATTTATGATTCATATTTTATGTGTGAAATTGGTTATAATTGGATCAAAATTGCTCAAAAGGGACAGAAATAAGCCTGATTTTTGCCGAAATTGGCTCAAATTTTTGTCTTAAAAAGTTAATTTTTTTTCATTTTTTCAATTTTTTGCCTTTTAAAAAACACTTTTAGCAAATCTTTTAACGGCGACCATAAGCCCTTTATTTTTATTAACAAATTTGTTTATAAGTCAAACAAAAGAAAAACAATTAAAAAAGTACATTTTTATTTTATACTTGTTCACTTACTTATTCATTCTCGCATTTATTTTCCACTTCCTCGCTTAATCACTCATTCACTCATTTGTCCCTCATCTATTACTTCGTTTCCTTTCTTCATTCATTCACTCATTCTCTCGCTCAGTCTTTCATTCATTCACTCAATTGCTTTTTCAATCACTCACTTATTTTCTCTATTTATTCCTCTCTTTGCTTCTATTTTTTCTATTTCTTCCCGTTTTTTTATATTTTTCATTTTTTAATTTTCGAAAAAAGGCGAAAACTTTCGTCAAAAATTTTTTCTAGAGAAATGTTTAATTTTGTGTCAAAAAAGTAAAAAAAACGTCAAAAAGTAAAAAAGTTAAAAAAAAAACTAATTTTATCTTCAAAATTTTCTCGTAGATTTGTCCTTTTACCAGTCGAAAAATCCAGATATTTTCACGTAAAATTTTAAATATTTGCCAGAATAAAATGTGTTTTTGTATGTGTATTGAATAAAATGTATTTTTGTATGTTTTTTGTGTATTAACATGTATTTTATTTTCAAGAATTTATAGCAATTTGATTTTTTGCCTACAATCAATTAAACATAAATATTATACCAGTATCGTGCGCGATGAAAACCTCATTGATAAGCCAGTCTACGTAGAAAGCTACGACAATTGATTAATACGGTGATAGACAAAAATTCAAAAAATTGGTGTTTTGTCTCAGACTTACAACTTGATTACGATTCCAATCAGTGACTCTATCTTCGATGGGGTCAATTCAGAATTTTACCCATAAGTGACAATGAATGTTTTGAGTTCAAATTTGCGCGCAAATTGGCGTTTGCCTTCATTCTGTTCTTTAATTGGGTAAAGCTTTGAAACCACTTGGGTAGAGCTTTGAAACCACACTCAAAATATGTGCCTAGGAGGTGTCTTATACGACAAATTCTTTTTATGTTTATAAATCCATACAGAACAGAATGAACACATTTGCCAATAATTGCACAAATTTAAATTCGTGTACACAAAAGTGTACACGTCGTCACTTATGGGGACTCAAATATGTAATTTGATTTTCAATTTTTTTTTTTTTAAATTCTGCGGCAAAATGCCAAAATTTGCGTGCATTTTTTAAAAAGTGAAATTTTTTCCATTTTGCGTGAGAATTTTTTTCGTAAAACAAAAAGCAGATAAAAGCTTGTACTTATTACTTCTTGGGGAGAAGCTTAACTCAAGCATAATCTTAACGGTAAAAGCGGGCATTTTAAAAAATACTTGTTGTATTGTTTATTGCGCGTATTTTGTGTGTTAAGAGTACAGTAAAAATTTGAATTTTTTAAAATCCGGTAAAATTAAATCAAATAAATTTCTAAGCCGATTAATCAATCACCGTGAGCATATTCAAATTGAGTAAAAATGTGATATTATGGTAGCACTGAAAAGCTTTTTCATCATTTTCTTTTGGCGTACCGTTTCATAACAAGTGTATTTTTACGCAATGACGTGAAAATAAAAGGCATTTGGGGTGATGGTAAGATTACGATAAAGACATTAATGAAATCTGATATTTCGACTCTGAAAAATAATACCATGATTTTTAGGATACTGTGGAAAAGATTCCGATACGAGCTCGTTCCCAGAGCTGGCTGATTCGGACTCGACATCTTTTGGACGATGAAAAGGTATAATTAAATAATCATTAAGAGCTAATAAAAAATTTAAGGATTTTAAAGAGCTATATTTCTATCATAAAGATCATATATAATCATATATCTTAGACTCGCCGGACACCGATCATTTCGAACTGTCTCTTAGCGCTGTCAATTTTACTCTTTTTTCTCACTTTTCCATTCTCGTTGTGTGCCTGCATTCGAATCGCAAAGTATAGTAACCACACAGTATTTTAAAATACCGTATAGCTTAAAATAGGAACTTTTTCAGGGAATACGAGCGAGCCGTGGTCTTTAGGTTAGGTCGATTGATTAAACGAGGCACTAAGGGTCCCGGAATATTCTTCGTTCTGCCTTGTATCGATACGTATAAAGTCGTATGTGAAATTCTATTTGTAAAATTATGAATTTATTCACAATTTTAAGACTAAAATTGAAACGAATTTAAGACTTTTAGGTTGATCTACGTGTGCTTTCATTTGACGTGCCTCCACAGGTGAAATTAAAATATGCTAACGCTTTGAGTATAAAATCTTGACTATTCAGCTTTCATGAGAGTGAATACTTTTTAGGAGATCTTGTCGAGGGACTCGGTGACTGTCTCGGTCGAGGCAGTCATCTATTTTCGAATATCGAATCCCGTGATTTCGGTCACGAATGTGAACGATGCGCAGTTCAGCACAAAGCTGCTCGCGCAGACCACGTTACGCAACGTTTTGGGCACAAAAACGCTTAGTGAAATTCTCATGGAGCGCGACAATATTTCAAGTGTAAGGAGCAAGAGACATGGATGGAGAATGGGATGGGTATTTCGAAAACGATCCTAGCTAGATAATTTATAGATTACGGAAAAAGTCCTTGACGATGGAACGGATCCGTGGGGAGTGAAGGTGCAACGAGTGGAAATTAAGGACATCCGTCTGCCACATCAGCTTATGCGATCGATGGCCGCTGAAGCGGAGGCGGCACGTGTGGCGAGAGCGCGTGTTGTCGCCGCGGACGGCGAACGCAACGCATCGCGGTAGATAAATTCCACCAAAGTCCTTTTCCCTCTCTCTAAATAAAGCTCAAAAACCCACCTCCAAACTCTTTCAACTTTCAGCTCGCTGGTTCAGGCGGCGGACGCGATGAATAAGGTGGCGCTCAACCTGCGCTATCTTCAGACACTTTCGCATGTCGCCGCGGAACGCAACCGCACGATTGTCATTCCGTTTCCCGTCGAAATCGCGCAGACAATTATTCGACGCATACAACTCTGGCGAAAAACATTTGACTAATTCCAACTCGAAATTGGTCGAAATTTTTCCCACATTCGTCCAAAATTTTCTCCATTGAAAAAGCAATAAAAAATTATTTTGAAATTGACGAAGCTCTGAACATTTGGTGACTATTACTTTTACCATTTTTCTTAAATACTTTTTTCCTCTACTACGGCCCTCAAACGAAATTCAAGGATCATTTCTAGTGGGTCTGGGGGCTTTTGCCCCAAAATTTTAAATGAATAAACAAAATCCCAATCAAAAATCATTTTATTTCAATCAATAGAAAAACATTGAGAATATTTAGAATATGAACGAAAGAAAAAAGCTTTATACATTTTTGGAAAAATCATTCTATTCATCCAAATCCCATTTCACTTGTCTATTTGCGGCGATTTCCACCGCCACTGAGAATGAACACAAGTCGAATGAAAATGTTCAAAATGTCGGCATACAGAGACATTTGCCTAAAATAGAAAGTCGAGTTGATTGTATTTATACGTAGGTATTCATATATCTGGAGATACAACGGGAGGCAAACAAGACGGGGACGCAATAAAAAAATGCATACGCATTAATCGGGTCGTAGATGCCAGTTCGCACTTGAATGGGTTGGCCGTATTGATTGTAGTAGGTGCGGTAGTCGCTGTTCGGCAACGCTTCGGCCAGATGCATAATGCGCTGAGTGTGGTACAACAACATCGCCGAGAAGAGAATCAGACCGCCATAGATGGCCACCGAAATAAGTCCTAAAAATCGGAATCACTACAATGAAGATTGAGCTCCAAAATTATGATCAAAAATTGTTGTCAGGAAAGAGTGAATTTATCCATCCACAAAAAAAGTGCAAAAATCGAACCGGCTCCGAGCGCCGAATGCGGCGGGAAGAAGAAGGTGCCGATGTTGGCCGCGAACACAACCGCCAGACCCATCGACAACGGACCGGCCATAAACAAAAACTTTTCCGAAGGCGCGCAAATTGCTGTGGCCGAAAGGCCTGAAAAAAACACTTTTGAATTCAATTGTTTCAAATGGAGACTTTTGGCATATGGGGGGTTGTTTAAATAAGATTTGTTTCCCAAATTTCAACAGTAAATATAAACGAACCGGCGGTGATACCGGCCGTATACCACGCTGCACGGATCATTACCGGACCGCCGAGCGCGCAAAGCGGCGCCAACATTGCGCCCATAACACCGCAGTGGAGCATCCACGACACGTGCTTCGCGAAGGTATTCTCGTAGGGAATGGAGTGCGCGAGCGCCGATGTGCCAATCACCGCTGCGATCCAGCCGAACATGGCCTGGAATAAAGGGGAATTTCTTCTATAAATTTTCGATTGAAGAATAAGAAACTAAAATTATTAAGTGTAAAACAGATAAGAAATTTTTAAAATACACATACGAGAATACTGCCGCGACTGGCAATCGACATTACGAGAGGCGATTGGAAGCCGGCGTAACCGGCGGCTGCCGTCAGCGCCACACCACCCGCCAAATAGCCGTAGGTTTGGCGAAGACGACTCTTCACATAATCCGGCCAAACACTGAACAAATCAAAGTTGAATTACATTTTTAGCCGGTTATTATTTATAGCTTACGTGCTTCTATCGAGAGCGCTAATCTCCTTGGACATGCCAAGACCATAGTAGCAAAGAAGACCAATGCCAGCGACGGACGCACCAGCCACCGCATACGTGCCATAAATGAACGCTGCAATTCTTTAAATATTAATTTACTCAGTCATTACAAATTAATTTTCAAAACCAACGCTTTCCAGTTGTGGGTCCTAGAAGACGTTCGCGAATCGTGGGTCCAGTATGAGTCCGTGTTTTAAAGGACTAAAAAAGTGTAAATTATTGATCAATTTACATTAATTAATGAAAATATTAATTCGATTTAAAAAATTGGAAATTAGACTCATGAAGTTATGGAGTTAAATTAAAAAAAAAAATTGACTTACAAATTGTTCGGTAAAAGTGTTGTTGCGGAATCCGCTGGTACGTGCGCGAAACGCTGACAAGGTTAGTTGACGAAGATTGCCTGCGGCGAAACCGGACTGTGCACGACACAACGAAGAATTAACGTAAAGACGAAAAAGCATGCTTCCAAAAAATCAATAAGAAATATTTAATTGTCTAAAAACGCTTTTGGTATTAGAATTTAAGTCAAAAATATTTTTTTAGCTATTGTTTGTAAATCACGGACAAATGTGATTGAATTGAATGAATGAATTCAGGTAGGTTCGTTCTCGAATAAGGCAAAACGAATAAATGTAAATTGTGAAATAATGTGTAGAAAAGAGGTTTTTCCAGCAAAATCTACGGAGAAATTGACTTTTCAAAAGATTGATGTAATGCCAAAATTTAAGGCTCTAAATTGAAAATTTCGAATGCTCTTTGCCTGCAATTTTTCGGTCAAAATTTGAGCAAATTAATATGCAGAAATGATCAGAAGTTGAACATCAATAATCTATAATGATAAAAAAAAATCACATATCAATTGTAAATATCAATTATGATTACTGACAACTCCATGATTTGGAAGGAAAATTTTCTTGAGCACAAAAATTGAAAGGAAAAAAGAAAATATGAAAAGTGGGCGTGGTCTAAAACTCCGCTTCAAAAGGGTATAAAAGGACGAATTTGGGCGCCGGGAAATCAGTTGCCTGTCAACAAACAACTTCAGCTCTCTTTCTCTCTCTCACATCAACCGAATAATCTGCGACTATGTCCGGACGCGGAAAAGGCAAAGGCGGCAAGGGACTCGGCAAAGGAGGCGCCAAGCGCCATCGCAAGGTGTTACGCGACAACATCCAAGGCATCACCAAGCCCGCGATTCGTCGTCTCGCGCGTCGTGGCGGTGTGAAGCGCATCTCCGGACTTATCTATGAGGAGACTCGCAGCGTTCTTAAGGTCTTCCTTGAGAATGTGATTCGCGATGCGGTCACCTACTGTGAGCACGCTAAGCGCAAGACGGTTACAGCCATGGACGTAGTCTACGCACTCAAGCGTCAGGGCAAGACCCTCTATGGTTTCGGCGGCTAAATAACATCACCGTTTATCGGATCTCGTGTCGTCTCCCGGGCGAGAGATTTCAGCCCAATCAATTATCCCAAACGGCCCTCTTTAGGGCCACAGTTTGGGTCGGAAATGCGTTTTTCTTTTATTAACTTGTTTTTGTTTTGCTTTGATAATAAATCACTTATATTAAGCTTTAACTTTTCTGTTTGCAAATAAAAAATAATTGTTTAACCTCTTTTAAATTTTGGATTCATGAAGCCGATCGTGTTAGTATTTTTTTGTGTGATCTTGACAACTTCCAATTTCCCAAATGTAGGTAAAAGTATTGAAATATTGAAAATTAGTTTGCATTGTCGCAATCTCTTTTGGTTTAAAATTACAAGTCTTTTGTGATTATCTAAACTAGCGTAGCAATTTGATAGAATTTAGCAATGAATCTACTCGATTTCTTAATGAAATATGTTGCACGTCTTAAGAAATTGGATTAAAAGTGTTATAATAGTGATGTTCTTTTTCTTTGTAACTAAGCCTAATTCCCTAAAACCTATAATATTTAAATTAAAGCCTACATCCTTTCCTTTGTCTTATGCTCCATTCCGTTTGGTCTCAACCTGTCACATTTTATCTATTCCATTTTGCCCCTCTTATAATAAATAACGAAATTTACGTTTTCCGTTACATTTTGAATAAATTATAACATCACCGGTGTGAGTGAGAACGTTTTGGAAAAGTTAATTGTCAACTCATGAAAATTTAAACATAACCTACCAATTTTTCAACTACCCTAATTTGGACTCCAACGGATTTGATACAACAGAATGAAGCCAATTTAAATTTGGCTTGAAACATCCGGCCTTGTACACGCGAAATTAGGGTAATTTCGTTATCCTACACGGAATAAAAAAGCAATCGTTCGAATAATTTTCATATTTGCGCGTAAAACTTAGCGAAATGTAAATAATCGTAGGAAAAATAGGTAGAATTGAGTTACGCCCATTCCATCATATAGGCCGCGCCCACTCCACTTCGATATATAAAAGCTTCGAAACAAGCTGCCATTTTGCAGTTCATTTGTAAGCAACGGCACTCCACGTTAAAAGTGATGATAGTAGCGTTATGCATAAAATTATTTTTTATAATTTATCTGTTATACTTTTTTAGTAAAATCAGCTATATTAATTTTGCTTTAATATAAAGAATGTATGCACAAAAGAAAGCCAATAAAATTCTGAATCGAATGACTATGACTATAAACTTGCAACATCACATGCAAAAATTTTACTCCAATTTTTGCCTTTTCTATTATGCCTACTTTTCTCACTTAATGTACAAACTATTTTTGCATTCAAATTAGAATCCAAAATGAAAAATCGGCTTCATAGATGCTGCTGTTGTTGCTGTGGCAACAACGATTATTTAAGTTTTCAACAGCGAGAATGTCGTCGCGCGGTAAATCAAAGTCAAAGATGAGCGACAATCGTAAGTCCAGGTCTGTTCTCGCCGGTCTTCAATTTCCGGTCGAACTCGTTCATCGCTTGTTGCGCACTCTTGCCAAAGAAGTCTGCCGAGTCGTAACTTTTCTGCATGTATATTAAAAGAATTATTTTAGGGCCACTTTCTCGGTCGAAAATGCATTTTTCTTGTATTGTCTATGCTTGATATAATAAATTTTTACAACGAGCTATGGCTTGTTGATCTATGTGAATTAAGTTATCTTTCTACCGAACAAGTTTTTATGCTTTTTTTACCATTAAGTCGTACTTGATAGTGGACAAAGAGAGCTTCTGAATGTTTTAAGTAAACTGTTCTCTCGACACGAATTGCTTTCGCGTTAAATTCACTGACGTTTTTCTTGTGAAAATTTTGTAGAAAACTTTTTTACCACCCGCACTTAAAATAATACACGTGTAAAATTATTAAATTCTGTCTTATCATACATATACCCATTTGTGTTGAACTTTTTAATGCGTGTCGCGTATGACGCGAGAATTTAAAGATAATTTAAATTAGCACTCAAAGTTGATAAGTTTTTCGGTTGTCGCGTCAAGTGGAGTTGTCTGAAAATAATAATTGGAGGAATGGGAAGAGGCTGTTTTTTATTATTATTATTATCATTCTGGATAAAAATATTATTTTTCTGAGACATTTAATTATTTTTATTCCGTATTGTTTATTGTTTTCTTTTTGCAAATAAATTAATTCTTTATTGAATATCCGGTTGTGTGTGGCAAAAAGAAAGGAAACAAAAAAGAAAAGCGCACTAGGTCTTGGTGAGAACGATCAGGGGGAACGAGCAGACCGATTGAAAACTCCCCACGTACTCAACAATGCGTTTAATAAATTTTTTTAAAAATTTCTCTAAAGGATTCTTTTTTCTGAATTAATAATCTTTTATGAAAAACTTGTAACGGATTCCCTTTTTGAAGGTTACTATTCTCGAAGTTGACTTTAAAGAGTATGGTGCTATTTAACACGAGGAGCTGGCCGCTCTTTTTAGTGTCGTGGGCGGCTATTTTTACATTTACCAGTAAGTTTTTCGACTCCTTTTCTATGCTCAATAAAGCTATCAATCTTCTTTTTTATTGCATAACATTTGAGATGCCGCACCGGCCGCAATGTCAATTGACTTGGGAAGTCAGTCGCTGAAAATTGGTCTGGTTAAACCTGGTGTTCCATTGGAAATTGTCTTAAATAAGGATTCGAGAAGAAAGACCCCGTTTTGCGTCGGCATTAAAAATGGCGAACGCTTTTTCGGTGACGCCGCGTTGCAATTCGTAAGTAACTCGAGAGAAATGCTAGCAAGTTGAAATTTTTTCAATTTATAGAGTCTGAAAAATCCTGCCAATACGTTCAGCTCGTTTTTGGATTTGTTGGGCAAAAAAATCGACAATCCAATTGTGCAAAAGTACAAGGACGAATACCCGTTCGCCGATCTTGTGGCGGATGAACGACGTGGGACTGTGGTCTTCAAAAGCAGGTTCAATTTTTTTTTGTGAATATAAAAACTTATTTTGCGATAATATAGGCAAATTTATTCACTTTTTTTTTTTTTTTTGTTTAGCGAGGGCAATTTTGCCGTGGAAACGTTGATGGCGATGATTTTGTGGAATGCACGCGAACAATGCGGGGCGTTTGCAGGCCAATCTATTAAGGACGTTGTCATCACAATACCGGCGTATTTCGGACAGGCGGAGCGCAAGGCACTTCAGGACGCGGCCGCCATCGCTGGGCTCAATCTTTTGCAGGCAATCAAAACTTATTTAAAAGGTTTATTTCTTTTTCAACCTATTTTTTTTCTTTCAGCTGATGACGGATGGCAGCGCGGCCGCGTTGAGCTACGGCGTTTTTCGTCGAAAGGCCATTACGGAACAGGAACAGACTCTACTCATCTACGACGTCGGTCACGTTAAAACGACGGCCACACTCGTCGGCTATCGACTGGTTAAGGAGAAGGGCGCCGGCGAGGCTCATCCCGTTCTCTCGATTCTCGGCGTCGGCTACGACCGCGTGCTGGGCGGTAGCACGCTCACGCGTCGTCTTCGCGACCATTTACTCGAGCAATTTATTCGGAACGGCAAGCCGAAGGGCGACATTCGCCAGAGCGCCCGCGCTATGGCTAAACTCAACAAGGAGGCCGAACGCGTTAAGCAGGTTAGACTTTTTTTTTCACAAGCCCACTTTCTATCCATCTTTTCGAAAGTCTAGGCTGTTTTCACAACTTTTTTCTACAGGTTCTTTCCGCCAATGCGGATCACTACGCACAGGTCGAAGGCCTCTTCGAGGAGAAGGACTTTCGCTTAAAAGTCACGCGTGACGAGTTTCTTCAGCTTTTCGCCGACCTCGAGCCGCGTTTCGTTCGACCGGCGCTGGACGCGCTAAAAATGGCGGAAATGACACCGGACAAGGTTGAGCAAGTGGTATTGATGGGCGCCGGTACGCGTGTTCCTCGTCTCCAGCAACTTCTCAAGGACGCTTTTAACGGGTGGGATTTTCGGTGACTCATAACGCTGTTTTCCATTAACCAACTTTTCATTTCCAGAAGAGAGTTGGGCCGTTTCCTCAACACCGACGAGGCGGCGGCGATGGGCTCTCTCTATCAGGCGGCGCATCTCAGCCAAGGCTTCAAGGTCCTTCGCTTCGACATCCAAGAATTGCAGCTCTTTCCCGTCCAGGTGCAGTTCACGTCCGGCAACGCGGCCGCCGGCGTCGAGCCGAATGTCATCAATCGGATTCTATACGGCTACAAGTCCGCGTATCCGGCGCCGAGGAAAGTCATTTCGTTCACGTCGCACACCGACGACTTTGACTTTCGTCTCAACTACGCCACTCTCACGCATTTCACCGACGAGCAATTGCAGTAAGTGGAGGAAGGTGGTGGATTGGGCGGGGTGGGGTGGGGGGGGGGGGAAGGAAATATCTAAAATTTGTCTTCACAAATTCGTTTTTCCGATACGTGGGCGCGCACAACATCACCGCGGTGAATGTGCGCGGCGTCGGCGCGGCGCTCAAAACGGAATTGAGCGACGAGAACGCGACGTTCAAAGGCGTCAAAGTCCACTTTCGTCTGGACAACGTCGGCGTCGTGAAAGCGGAACGGGCCGAGCTGATCGTCGAGCGAGTCGAGCCCGCGTCCAATTCGACTTTATCCCGTAAAATAATAATCATATGCGCTTTCTTTGGATTGTGCTATCATATTTTATTCATTGATGGTTTGATGAGTTGATCTTTTGTTCCAGGAATTGTCGACAAAATCGGCGAGTATTTCAAGGAGGAACAGGATCCGGGCAAAATCGAAGAGGAGCAAAACGTCGGCGAAAAGAAGTCGGACGAGCGAGCGGGCGATAGCGACAACGCGGACGAGTTTGGCGACTCGCCAAAGGCGGACGATGAGACCGATGGGCAGAAGACGACGTCGGATGCGGCCAATACCTCGAGGAACGCGAACGAAAAGAAGGCCGCCGACGACGACGCGAACGCCTCGTGGAAAGCCGCCGACGAAGCGCCAAAGGCTAGGGATGATGAGCAGACGACGACGACGGAGAAGAGGGATAACGCCAATGCGGCGCAACATAAGCCAAAGGTGGTTAAGGTGGCGTTGACGATGGAGAGCACCGGCGTCTTCTACGAGATGAACGCCGACGAGGTGGAAGCGGCTGCGGCCATGTAAGAGGGATTTCGAATTCGCAATTGGTTTTCGCGAAAAAATTCGCCTCCTTTTTCAGTCTAGTCGGCTTTGAGACGAAAGAGCGCGAGAAGGCGGAACGCGACGCGGCGCACAACGCGCTCGAGGCGGCCGTCTACGACGTGGCGGACAAGCTGGACGAGGACGAATTCCGGCGTTTCGCCACCGACGACGAGCTGAGCGCAATGAGGACGAGCGTGAGCGAACTGAAGACCTGGCTCGAGGACGACGTGTCGCCGCTCACCGCCAAACACGAGTTCGACGCGCGCAAAAAGGAGCTCGACGCGCTGGTGAAAAAGGCGCGCTTTCGACGGCGTCAAAACGAGGTTCGCATAAATTTTGCGCTCTCCTTTCAAAATTGCAATTTGTGTTTTAGGAAAGAGACAAGTACGTGTCCAATCTGGAGAAGGCGCTCAGCAACGAGTCGATCGCGTCGTTCAGGTCGCTGACGGCCGTCTTCACGGAAGTTGAGTTGGGCACGCTGGAAAAGCTCGTCGCCGAAACCGGCGAATGGCTGACGACGAAAAAGGCGGAACAAAGCAAGCTGGCCGACAATCAGGATCCGGCATTCACGATCGCGGAACTCAAAGAGAAGGTTCGTCTAGTGGCTTTGAATTTTTTTATTGGCAAGCGTTTTTCTCCGTAAAACATGCGCGTGCTTTTATTATAATATGTTTAGGCGTCCGCTTTGGAACGCGAAGTGAAATATCTCGCCAACAAGATGTATGCGGCAAAGTTGAAGGCCGAGCAGGAGAAGCTGGAGAAGATTCGCCAGGAGGCGGCCGCAAAGGCCAACGAGGCCTTTGCCGACAAGGCCAATAATAATAGGGACGCCGGCGAGTCGGCCGAAACCGCCGCCGATACCTCCGAGTCCACCGCGAACGCGACGACGCCGACGCCGGCGCCGGACCTCGACGCCGACGCACAACAACAACAAGAACAGAAAGCGGACGAGAAAAAGAAGCCGACCGACGAACTCTAGATACCTGAAATTTTGCCCTCGCGATTTATATATGAGAGCTTTTCTCCGTTTTGATTTCCGACTTATTCTCCCCTCCATTTTTGATTTTGCTTGTTTTTCCCATTCTCTTCCATATTATATAATTTATTCGTTTGTCCTGTGTTTGTTTGTTTTCTTTTTTTTTTGGGCTGACATGTGTTTATATGAATAAAGAATTACCTAAATGGAGAAACATTTTCTCGCAAGGTTGACGCTTTTTTCCCATGGAATATTTTTTTTATTTTTCTGGCTGATATACTTTTTTTGCGTTTGCCATTTTTGTGTTCTGGATCGAGCCGAATGGAGTAAAGGTCTCACTTTCTTCGGTTATCCTAACTTCGTGTGTGCGAATGTCTTGAGGCAGATTTAAATTTGCGCCAATCGGAGTTCATTCGGTTTGTGTCGGGATCCGTTGGAGTCCAAATTTTGTGCCCCGCTTTTATGAGACAAAGGCGGGCACAAAATTTTGGACTCGCTTGAATCCGCATACGAACAGAATGAACTCAAATTGGCGCCAATTTGAATTTGACTCAAAACACCCGGCCACTTATACACGCGAAATTGCACATGAAATTAGGTTAGTTGGTCTATTAGTATAAAATGCATTGATATCATCTTTAAAGAAAGTTATTTCAAATGTGATATTTTTGGTCTCCTTTTTTTTTCCAAAATCCACTTTCGAAAATTTTCATTTCATTTCTCTCATTTGTGTAATGATAAAATTAATACAATTTTGGCCCTTTTGTGATATCAACGCCCCGCCCCCCCCCCCAAAAAATGGTAGTTGTTTCATGCTTTTTTAGGGATTCAATTGCCTAGAAGGATCAAAACTACCGCCCAACTGTGTCGTTCGTTTCGCCCACCGTTGAGCCCACAAGATGAAAAATTTCTTTTGGGGGCCCGACGTCACAAAAGAACCGCAATTTTCCCTCGAATTAATTCAAAATTTTTGGTATTTTCAATTTGATTTTAATCGTTTTCTCTCTCAGAGAATCACATTTCCTTTTAAAAAACGAATTCCACAAAATGATTTTTTCCCTTTCTATTGTTTAGTTGTTATCGAACCCTAGGTATAGGCGCCGTCCCTTATATTCCAGAACTTAGGGCATTATTGTCTTGTTTTTTTTAATTGCGTAATATTTTTTAAATAAAATTTGGTAAGGAAAATTGTGGCTTGAAAATCGAGACAATTTTTTTTTTTTTTTGAAGGATGTGTGATTTGGATCTTCTTGGTATTTGTGATATTGAAACATCTTCCATTGAAATTTCTTTTTTCGAATTTATTAACGACTTAACAAAACACGGCATTGAAAGCAACAATTTTTGAAAAAGGAAAACTTAAATGTTGACAATATCGCGAAAAAAAAGTGGGAATGAGAAAATATTAATGTGTTGAATGGAGAAGCGAGGAAAAGTGGAAAACTTCAACATCCGTAGAGCGACTTGAGGACGTTGCGTTTAAAGTCGAGGCGAGCGGGCGCGTCGAGGCGCGTGAACTCGCTCATCGCAAGACGAAAGAAGAGCGCGTCGACCACGTCCATTGTCGCCGTCGCAATCACCTTATCGTCGTCGAGCGCCGCAGCGGCCAACGCCTCGTTGTTGGACGACTCGAATTTGAGAGCCGCCATTGTGGTAGGTGCGAATTTAGAAGACGTAATAGGCAACCCAATTTTGTTCTATCAAAAAAAAAAACAACAACAACTTAGATGGATCTCAAATTAAGAAAATAAACAAAGAAAGTGTTCCAATATACTTTAAGTATGAGAATTTTATGCGTTAATACACTAAATATCGCTCAGAATTTTAGATGACTCGAAAATAGATTAACAACAGTTAAATGACTAAAGCCAGGTCTGAAAATGAGTTCAGCCTAAAATTTGACCCCGTAAATGTTCGTCCACTTTTAATATGAAATATTTTTATCTTCTTTTTCCTAATAGGTACACTAAAAATATCCAAAAAAGCATCACCCACCATGGTTTCGTGCCCGAAATTAGACCTCGGAAATTCCTCGTTAATTGGCGGCTCCACACGATGACTCGAATCCGGCTGTATAAATAAAAAGGGAATAATGTTACAAAAAGTTATAAAAAAAAGCATTGCCGACTTTAACGGTGGTTTCGAGGCGTTGTTCGAAATCGGATTTCGGAAATTCCTCGTTAATTGGCGGCTCCACACGATGACTCAAATCCGGCTGTAAAAATAAAAGGTTTAATTATTCTATTATTTGGAACCGGTGAAAAGAAATTCGAATCACGAAGAGAAAGGAAATTTTTTTCATTTATTCAAAATGCTCAGAAAATAATACCTCGCAATTCTGCTGAAACTGAACAGCAGGTTTGTGGTCGACGAACGGAGTTTCGCCGAATCCACGCAAAATTCCCGGCACGAATTTCGCGTCGGTGAAGCCGTGACGAATCGCATACTGCTCCCACTCATCGGGCGTACGCGCCTCGTCCACTTTGACGAACACGCGACGATCGTAGCGGCGTGTCGGCTCGCACTTCTAGAAAAACGTTCGGCTAATCGATTTATCTAAAAATTGGTTATCAACAATAAAAAAGATCACCAACTTCAACAGTGGTGTCGTGGCGCTGCCTAAAATTAGATCTCGGAAATTTCGCGTTAATTGGCGATTCCACACGCTGATTCAAATCTGGCTGAAAATTGAAAATTGAAAAAAAAAATTTTAAACGCAAAGAAAAGTGATAATTCATTTATCACCTTATTTTGCGGGAGTCGATTGAGAAAGAACTTGGGCTTTTCGTTAAAGAAAGCTTCTTCGTTCGATTCACTGGCCATCCTCGGTGATGATATTATATTCGGGGCTATCGGGAAACTAGAAATTTTTAGAAAGAAAATTTAAAAAATTGCCTTATAATAGCACGCAAATTTTTGAAAAAGCTCAAAGATAAGTGAAAAAAAGAGAAAGATTTGATAAATGATTCAAATCCGACTGGAAATTGAAAAAATGAAGAAAAGCTTGGGCAAAAAATTTGGCAAAAGTAAGACAAATTGCAAAAAAAAAAGAACATGGAAACGGTAGAGTTGATGAAAGAAGCGGGGGAAAAGAAGATAGGGCCACGCCCACTCCACTTCAGGCCAGTGATTGGCAAGTGGCTCACCCGACTCTCTTCTCTTTGCCGCTATTTCTCAATAAAAAAATTTTTCTTTTCAACGAGACAGCACTTTTTAGATAGGGCCACGCCCACTCCAATTCAGGCCAGTGATGGGCAAGTGGCTTACCCGACAAGCGTCTGGACTCTCTTCTTTTTGCACGCTATTTCTCAATAAAAAAATTTTTTCTTTTCCACGTTTTTTTTAGTTTCTTTTCGATTTGTGAAGTCTGTAGCTCAATCATTTTTTCAATAAAATTACGATACGAAACAGATTTATTCAAATAAAATAAGGAACACATTTATTCACGACAATCCGAGTTGGGCAAGTGGCTCACCCGACTCTCTTCTCTTTGCCGCTATTTCTCAATAAAAAAATTTTTCTTTTCAACGAGACAGCACTTTTTAGATAGGGCCACGCCCACTCCAATTCAGGCCAGTGATGGGCAAGTGGCTTACCCGACAAGCGTCTGGACTCTCTTCTTTTTGCACGCTATTTCTCAATAAAAAAATTTTTTCTTTTCCACGTTTTTTTTAGTTTCTTTTCGATTTGTGAAGTCTGTAGCTCAATCATTTTTTTCAATAAAATTACGATATGAAACAGCTTTATTCAGATAAAATAAGGAACACATTTATTCACGACAATCCGAGTTCTCTTTCACGCTCTTCTTGCGACTCGACTTGATTTTGTCGGATTTGGTCGTGTTTTTGGCGCTTTTATTGTTCTTTTCGCGGATGCGCGCGGTTTTTTCGGTCCGCTTTCGCTCCTTTGGCTTGGATTTTTCGCGCACCTTTTTCGATTGCTTGTTCGATTTTGAGTATAATGAGTTCTCCGAGTTTGACTCTACTCTATCTTTCAACGGCTCCTTTCCGGCACTCGACGACGATATGCGAAAAATGTTTTGGATCAGACGCAGTGGCGTTTCCTGAACGACTTTGAGCATGCTTCTTAGTCTGAAAGAAATGTGAAGACTTTGAATAGGATAAATTTTTCAAAATGGACAAACTTCTGTGATCCGTCCGCCGATTGCGAACGGCTCGTTAGCTCCGCAGAGGCGGTTGTGACCGGTGTGGAAACGCTGCCAACGTTCTCTCCACCCGCTTCGTGACGACGATGTTCCTCGTCCACTTTGGCGGCTGTGAATTCCGCCCATCGATTCGTGATATAATCCGACAGCTGCAGCGACACGGCGTGAGCCGCATCCGACGGCGACGTGCAATTTGTCGGCACCTGTAGAGTGGGATCGCAGTGGCGATGCGCCCGATCATTGCACAACACGTGCAGCGGCTCATTCGGCGGTTGGGGCATTCGTGTGCCCGGCTGAAAATGAGGGAAGAGACATAAAAACATAGTTGATTGAAAAAGAAACATTTATTACAGAGTGAAGATTTTAAACATTTGATTTCATTTTACACACCTTAACGAACACATAATCCTTCCATTTGTTGTTCTTGTCCGGTTTTTCAGCCTTATTGCCGTTCGCGTTGTGGTCGTTAATCCAGCCGCCAACCAAATGGATGTAATGGAGGGGACCGTAGCGACGCCAGCCACTTGGCGTGCTGCGTTGTGCCTGCTTTGGATAGGCGGCGGCACGCGATCGGCTGGCTATCTGTAAAACACATAGAAAAAACTTCTTAGAACTTCTCGGAATAAACCCAAAATATACCTCTCGGACCAAGTCGTGTTTAGCGAAAATCAATCGGCCCACGGCAACCGAATGTTGACGTCCACCCATGCGAATTTCTTCCGTGTAACGATTCACGATAGCATGTCTAAACGAGCCCGTCGATGAAGCGGAACTGAAGGATCGCTGTAAATGAGTTTAAAATTATTTGGATGGGAAATAATTAATCCAGCAAATATGTGAAAAATACACTAGTATTATTGTTCCTTTCATTATTGCCATTATTATTGTTCTTATCGCTTTTGTCAATGGCTTTTTTGTCTTTGCTTTCGGATATTGACGAGGAATCGCTGCTTTCGTGACTACTCAAAATCTTAAATGTAAATTTTAGAGCTATTTGTAGCTATTATATCAATTGGAAGAGCACATAATTAGAGCAATTAAATCCGAAATTTATCAATATGAAAGTAACCGATTGCGGCGAACAATCGCTGTGAACCTGCGGCCAGGACGAATTCGCCGCCCCGATGCCATTAGCTTTTGCGTTCAGAGACGTCCCGTCCGATGAAAAGCAAGTGGGCGGATTGCCGGATGAGTTCTCTTTTTTCTTCGCCGTCGCTTTCAGCATTTTGCTCGACAAAATAAAATTATGTGGGCAATCTTCAAGGACACAGGCATCCACCCAAATTAACTAATGCACTTATTCAAAATTTTTTTACATTTTACTCTTCTCTTCTTCTCATTCCCTCTTTTCATTTCTCACTCTTTTATTTTCTTATTCTTCGTTGTGAGCATACAAAAAATAAAACGACGCTTCGCTTTGCGCTAAATTCAGCCAATAAATTGCCAAAAAAGTTTTTTTGGCGAGATTAATTTCGTCGAATTTGAATTTGAGATTTTTTAAAAATACATTCAGTACCCATTTGCATATGGTCAAATTAAGATGTACGAAAAGGATGGCTGAAAAATTTTATTCTTCGTTAATTTGTCTATCAATTGGTACAAATTTCATTAGAATTAAAAAAAATTATCGTTAAAATAGGAGAGCCAATTTAAAAAAAATATTTTTATACCCGCGAAATATCATTGGACTGTCTGCTCATCTCGGCTATTGGCGAAAATCATCACAACTTTTTCGCGTTGCATTCGTCGTCTATATAAGCGATAATTTTCCCCATATCCCCATCATTATCATCGCCGGTGTTCTTAAGCCGCGATTCATTCTTTCGAGCTGTAGTTAAGGTCCTACCGTTCTATAGGTTCGCATCCCGAGGGTTGTGTTCCTGGTTCGGCGATGGGCACGGAGTGTTTGTGGTTCACTTCCTCGGAAAGCCAAATCGGGTGTCGTGACGTCCCACAGCTCGGGAGTTCTGGATCAAGGCAAGAGTTCACACATGTCTCCTCCTCGGGCTTACCCGATCCTTCTCAATCAGCATCTTTTATTGGTAGATCCTCATGGGCTGATCAGCTTCCGTTCCGTGTTCACGGCCTGAGCTAGTCCGTTTCCAAGTTGGACTCACATCGAGTTCAATTAACGTTGATTTGCTCTCGGTTAACGGCCCAAAAAAATATATTTTTATATTCCAACTTATTTCATTTTGAATTCTGTTTCGACCATTTTGTTCTTCATTTAATTCTTTATTAAATGATATAACATTATTGGCTGAAAAATTTTGCGACTTTTTTTCCAATTTTGCTAGTCCGTAAACAACTAAGAATTTCTAATGTTTGAAATTATAAGTCTAAAGACTCGTTTGACTTTCTAAAGACTCGTTTGACTTTTTTTTTTATTTTTCTTTTTTTAAAAATATTTTTCTTCTTTTTTTTCTATTGCCCATGAACGATATTGAAACTGACTTGTGTCGTCCCCGACGCTGCCTAACTTGCCAGATAGGAAGGCATAAATAGCAGAAAAATGTTGTGAAAAAAAATGAGAAAAAATTTTATTCAAATTTGCGCCCTCAAAAAATTAAAATAAAATTTTTTTTTAAGAAAAAAATGCTCAAAGTGAAAAATGGAATAAGATTGCTGTGAAATGCCCAGTCCCCGTTTCTGCGTCCCGAAATAATATAGCGTCATCTACTAATTCGTAAAATTTTATTATCATTTTTTTAAAATTGTATTTTAGAATGGCTCCCGATATATGTACTCAATGCGGTCATAATAATTTTAATATGCACGACGGGTTTTATTTTTGCGGGGCGTGCGGCAATCAATCGCAGGTTTCTTTTTAAATTCTACATTATCGAAGTTAGAAAGCGATTTTTTGATTGTAGTTACACATTTCACTTATTTCCTGCTTTATTTTTAGGCAATGCGCCATTACGAACAAGATATGGGTGGCGTGTCTACGAGAGGCTGTAAAGTGAAACCTTCTCGAAAGCCTACCAGGACGCCAACGGATCAACCAGTAATATCGGTGTGTTATTTTTAAAGCCAATAAGTTTATTAATAATTTTTTAGACTTCCTTTATTCTAGACGAAAAAGCCTGAGGTCGGAGTGGGCGATTTGACCGATCGGGCCATTCGTTCCAGAGATTTTCCATCGTATATGTTCGCTGTCGGCTATCGGCTGTGCACGTTTACAAAGTTGGTCGTCAAAGTTTCGCATTTGCTGGTTTTCGAATACGGCGTTCCGGAGATTTGCAAGGTTTGCCGACCTTTCATTAATAATAATAGGGATTTTGGAATAGGAAAAATTTATTTGAATGCTTTAGCCAAGGATATTTTTTCACATGAAATGATTATCTTTAAGATTATTTTTAACGAATGAGAATCGATTTTTGTGGGCATTTACGTTAAATTCCTCTTCCTCTCTTCGAATTTCGTGCGTATAAGCCGCGAAATATTTAAACAGTTATTGAATTTTTTTTTTTAGAAATATTCAATTCTCTTATTGCAATCGTATTTTCGCAAGTTTCGCGTCGCGTTTTGCGACTCGGAAGTCGGCAAAGAAGGCGAACAAAATTATACGCCCGTACTTTTGCGTACCGTTAAGTGAGTTTCCTTCATTTATTTTAACTAGATTTAATTATATTTGAATTAGGGAGATGAAAAAGCTAAAAGCCGAGGCCAAAAAGAAACTCGCCGAAGCGAAAGTAGAACGAAAAAAGAAACGATTATCACAGCTTACTATGTTTGAGGCGCTAACACAGGTTTGAGGGAATTTTAAAACTTGAAAGGAAATTATGGGACCATAGGACTCAGGTTTTAAGAGCCTTATTACAAAATAAAGCGGAGCAATGATCTAGTGGTTGTGCCTTGGGTTTTGCTTTGCAATGGGGGAACGAAGTTCGATTTCGCCTTCCATTCCCTCCCCGAGCCAAGTATCCTCAATATATTGAAATTCTATTAAAGCAGACAGAATGGGCCGGGAGATAATAACATTCCGAATATAATACGCTTCATGGAATCGTTAATTGGTTTATAGGACGAGCCAACAACGCAAGAGGACGAATTCCCTGAAGAAGTCGACGTTATGAAGTCTATTTCGACGAAAATTTCTGTTAAAACTTTGAAAGCGGTTTGTTCGATTCAATTCAATTCATTCCAATCCAGTGCGTGTGGCTTGGCTCTATAAATGGCTCCGAGTCATTTGAAGCCATTGAAGCCATCCGCCGCAAAACCAATTGAACATCTATCGGGGCCGGAGCCATTTATGTCTTAATGGCTCGCAATTTATGCATTCATCTGGCTTTTCGTGGCTCCGGCTCTTTTCGAAAAGAGTCGCTAGCGACTCACCTGGCTTCGGAGCCAAGTCACACAACACTGCTCCAATCTGATATCTAATTTACATCCTAGGCCTCTGTAATTTACCTCGAAGTCGACATGGTTCTATTAATTGTTTACGTGGCCGCACTTTACGCCGGCTGTCAGTGGATTCAGATTTCGGATTTGTTTCGGTAAGGTGACTTTAAAAAGTGCCTTTTCTATTAAATTTATGACATTTTCGACATTTTTTCTTTTGAGTATCAACTCTAAAAAGGCCAAATTGAATTCAGTATTTGTAATTTGGTGTGACGTTCGCGAATTCCTTATCAATTTGCCAACATTTTTTTTTTATGTTCAGTTGGTATCGCGAAGGTCGCTTCGAAATTTCGCGCTCGCAAATTTGCGCCCTATATCCGGCCGCCGACTGGAAAATTGGCGTCGAAAACAATAAGCCCGTGCGGCGCTCATTTTTTCACGTTTTTGACGGGGTACGTTGGTTTTTGGGCAATTTTTCTTTATATCTATTGTACATTGTACTTCTCTTAGATTCTACCTCTATCGCAAAATATTCGCACGCTCGCGTTTATAGCGCAATTTATTCAAATTCCCAAATCTATTGTTCTAATGGATTTTTCTATGGTAATTTATACGTTTTATTATGCACGGGCTTATCCACCGAAAATATATAAGTTAATAAAGATTCGACAAGGTTTTGGCGCTTTTAAAATACCCTAATTTCGTGTAATTTTTGAGCCAAATTTAAATCGGCGCCAATTGAGCCAAATTTAAATCGGCGCCAATTGAGTCAAATTTAAATCGGCGCCAATTGAGTCAAATTTAAATCGGCGCCAATTGAGTCAAATTTAAATCGGCGCCAATTGAGTCAAATTTAAATCGGCGCCAATTGAGTCAAATTTAAATCGGCGCCAATTGAGCCGAATTTAAATCGGCGCCAATTGAGCCGAATTTAAATCGGCGCCAATTGAGTCAAATTTAAATCGGCGCCAATTGAGTCAAATTTAAATCGGCACCAATTGAGTCAAATTTAAATCGGCGCCAATTGAGTCAAATTTAAATCGGCGCCAATTGAGCCAAATTTAAATCGGCGTCAATTGAGTCAAATTTAAATCGGCGCCAGTTGAATCAACACAATTTTTCTGAATTTTTTTTTTTTGGGTTCTTGCCCGTACCATTTACAATTTGGGCCTGCCGCGTGAATTTTCGCGTCAAGTCGACGCGCTACGCGCGCATTTGCCGCCGGTGGACGCGTCGTGCGATGCGTCGGCTTTCCGTCGACTTTTGCCGTTAGTGGCAAATTTCGAGGAGAATTACACGACGAAAGCGTCAAAATTCGGGCCGATGACATTTTTCGCGTTCGCATTCGACGAATATCCCGGCCCGACGCAATCGCCGAGTAACCAATGGTAACAATGATTAGAAATTTTATTTTCCCAATTTTAAGCCGCGAATACTTTGAGCCAAATTTAAATTGACGCCAATTGGAGTTCATTCTGTTCGTATCGGAATCCGTTGAGGTCCAAATTTTGTGCCCGCCTTCGTTTCAGTTTCATAAACATGGACACAAAATTTGAGCCCGCCTGGATCCAATATAACAGAATGAACGCATAGGCGCCAATTCAAATTTGCCTCAAAGTACTCGCGGCTTATCCACACAAAATTAGAATACAAAAACCTTAATTTCGTGGCAGGGTGTCTTGAGCCAAATTTAAATGAGCTCATTCTGTTCGTATGCGAGTCCAGGCGAGTTCGAAATTTTGTGAAACTGAAACGAAGGTGGGCACAAAATTTTGAGCCTAACGGAGGATCCGATACGAACAGAATGAATTCACATTGGCGCCAATTTAAATTCGACTCAAAATACCCGCGGCTTATACACATGAAATTAGGGTAATTTAATAGTCAAAATGGCCGTAGGTATATAATGGAATATTTTGTTCATTGTAACGGCCTAGCTAAGCCTAACGCCTTAGCCTCGGACGGCCTAGCTAAACCTAACGCCCTAGCCCCCCCCCCCTCCCCCTCCTCCCAGGCTCTCCCCGGATCCCAAAAATTCATACGCTACTCGATTTGGCGGAAATTAGGGTATATTTTTTCTTGTTTATTTATGAGAAAATCGAACATTTTTATGGAGGGAGTTCAAATCATATATTTGTCACACATTAAGGTTGTTAATTCCGCCGGAAGTGAAGGCCATGGCGTTGGTGCTGCTCGCGTTGAAGATGTTCTTCGGTTTGGACGATCGACGCGAGTCACTTCTCGAGGTTGCAGACTTTGGCCAAAATTAACGGGCTCAATTGAAGGGCTATTATTCAAAGAATTATTCTTAATTTCAGGGTTGCCAGATGAAAATAAAATAAAAAAGAACGCTGGGCACGAAAAAAAAGATTTTATTAATAATTTCCAACAAAAAAAAGATTTTTCTAAAAATCTCTGAATTGGTCTATTTCGTTAACTTTTCGGGTCAGATTCTTTATTCTCTCAACAATTAATACTTCTCGGAACTCCTGATCCTGTGTCTAAGAGAGCCATTCTTCATCAGATAGTCAAACATTTCAGTGCAGTTGAAATCGAAGTTGGTCTTCGTCGCCAAAATCGCCTTGATGGTCTCCACGCGCAGTAGATTTCGCTCCTTCGTCCATTGGACGCCAGACTGATGTCCTCATTGCAATCGGTGCAGGTCGCGTATTCCTCGCCCTTCTTGCTTCGCTTGATACCTTGAAACTCGTTGGAGTACTTCTCTTTGAAAAAGTTCGTGCGCTTGCGGAACATTTTCTAAATATTCTTTGTTTTTTTGCTTCGATAGCGATTCTCAATAGCGATAAGCGATAGCGACATCTGGCAACTGTGCTTAATTTAGAATAATTTCTCAGTCGATACCGTTTCAAATCGTTTCAAGAAAAAATCGTTTCAAAAAAATTAAAAAAAAAGAACAAAAAATGGAAAAAAAGAACAAAAAAAAAAAAAAGAACAGACCCCTCAAAAAAAGAACAAATCTTTTTAAAAAGAACATCTGGCAACCGTGCTTAATTTAGAATAATTTCTCTTTATATTTTTGCAGCCAATCGACGCGGACGAAGCGGATCCGTTCGATTATAAGCAATGGTTTCTTCAGTTGAAGCTTCGCTTGAACGTCTGGCAGGGCAAGCGTATCGATTATGTTCTCAGTCAAAAGTCAGTACATATTCATTTTTTTCGTGATGCTAGTATAACTAAATGAGGCTAGACTATTTTGAGTCGATATATGAAAGTCATTAGCTTAGCTATTAGCATAGCTCAAGTCGATCATTTCACATTTTGAAGCTCTCGAAAATATGAATTCTTATCGTTTTTTTTTGGTTATTTTGGACTATCGGATCCTTCTTTATCTCAAAAAAAAAAAATTCCTAAGCTTGAGGTATAGGCTTAAGGCTAAAGTCAAAGCATAGGCTTAATTGCCCAAGCCCAAGGCTTGCTTTGAGCCCAAGGCTTGGTCTTTGTGAGCGATGATGTGAGTAGGCTCAATAGCGGCTCGCGGTTTGATTTACAAGTCAAAATGAACCAATTGGCGCAATTTTGAGCCATATTCGACAAAATTGAGCCGAATTTTTCAAGAAAAAATGGCTTATGGCTCGCGAGAAAATCAGCCAAAAATCGAATATTTTTTTTTTTGACTCGGTATTTGGCTTGTTTGGTGCATCGCGAGCCTCTTCACTTTTTCCACGCGTTCGCCGATATTCTACGTCATTTGACGAGCCATCAACCCATCACTGTTTGTGAGCTTAATTGGCTGACAAAATCCAGGACAGATAATCAATAAATACCAAAAAAGAAAACAATTTTGATAAACCTTGATAAACCTGCTTTGATAGACCGCAAGAAGCTCATTTTTTTTCCTCCCCTTAGTTTTGAATGCGTATTCGACGAGCGTACAACGAAATGGGCGAGTTTATACGAGCAACGGAGCACGTTTCGCTTTACGAACTTTCAGAAATGCGTGCCAAATTTTGTCCGCTATCCGCGCGCGCCCAAATTTGAGTGCATTTTCGGCGACGAATCGTCGAAGAAGAATCCCAACGACGCGTTGTCCAACGACGCTTTATATGGTAGACGAATGAATTTGGATTTTCTCATAGCCCTCTCATTCCTCCCCCCTCAAAACATCCGCGGCTTATACACACACGAAATTATATAAGCCGCGAATTATATAAGCCGCGAAAACATCCGCGGCTTATATAATTTCGTGTGTGTATAAGCCGCGGATGTTTTGAGACGAATTTAAATTGGCGCCAATGCGTTCATTCTGTTCGTATGCGAATCGGAGCAAGTTCGGAATTATAAAACTGAAACGAAGGAGGGCACAAAATTTGGATTCTAACGGAGAATCAGGCACAAAATTTGCACCCCCGACGGATTCGATACGAACCGACTGAACGCGTTGGCGTTGGCGCTAATTTGGCTTAAAACATCCGCGGCTTATACACACACGAAATTAGTCAATTTCATTTGCTATTTTTAGCGCCGTTACGCTTTCAAGCCGTGAAGCATAAAAAGTACTGGGATTTGCAGCGTTGTGGCGTCTCGCCGCTGACCAGTCCAGTCGTCTCGTCGGTCTTTGCGCAGTCCAACGACAATAAAGTGGACCCGGCGAGCGTGGAGCTGTTTTTTAAGTCGTTTACGGACTCGCATTTAAATTTGAGATTGGCCAGCACGGAGGAATTAACGACTGAAGACGATGCGCCGTACGCGGCGGGCCATCGATGCAAAACAACAATGCGCAAGCGGAAACGCGTCACAGCGGTTGAATTTATTGTTATTTTCTAGGAGTAATTGGGTCGAGCCGGGCCTAACGAGGCCGGCCGGTTAGCTTGGCTCGGCCAGAGGCTGGGCTGGGCCTAAGTTCTTACAGGCCTGGTCTCAATTTTATGGGCCTGGCCTGGCCGGCCGGTCAGCCTGGCTCGGCCCGGAGCTGGGCTGGGCCTAAGTTCTTACAGGCCTGGTCTCAATTTTATGGGCCTGGCCTGGCCGGCCGGTCAGCCTGGCTCGGCCCGGAGCTGGGCTGGGCCTAAGTTCTTACAGGCCTGGTCTCAATTTTATGGGCCTGGCCTGGCCGGCCGGTCAGCCTGGCTCGGCCCGGAGCTGGGCTGGGCCTAAGTTCTTACGGGCCGGGTCTCAATTTTGCGGACCGGCTTCGAGCCTCTCTTATTATTTTCTATCGAATGCTTCATTATTTATAGGCTTAGTAAATGGCTTTGTTTTATTCATATTCGTTAAGAAAGATTTTATTCGTGTCTAATTTCTAGGAATTATCCACAAATGAGGCGTTGTTTCCCTGCGCGGATCACTATATGGTTGGCTAATTTAATGGGCATTAATTTTTGTTGCCGCATTAGAATTCTTAGTAAAATAAAATATTATTATCGTGCAGAAAATTGTGCCGTTGACATGGCTCAACTGTATGACGTCGCTGGCATCATCGGACGAGCGCATTTCGAAGCGGCAGCTCGCCAACCGACGAATATTCGAGCCGCTCATCGAATGGCACGGCGTGGCGGAGCTGCATCGCGCCGCGCGTTTTCATTTTTCCCACGCGTTCGCCGATATTCTACGCCATTTGGCGGTTATTGTCGGCGAGACGGAAGAATTACTTTTCTTCACGTTTGCCATTATCGAGAACATGTTCACGGAGAGGTTTGTTGGGGGGGGGGGAGGAGAGGGCGGAGGAAAGAGTGGGCTTACACACTTGAGCTGATGGGCTAACTGACGCCCAATAGTGTATGGCTTGTGGCTTTCGTTCGCGCAGCCGCGGCCAAAATCCGCCGAATGAATTGCCCCAAATTTTGAGCCAAGAATCGAAAAAATATCGAGTCGAATTTTTCGAATGAAAATTGCGAGAAAATCGGTGAAAAATCGGATTTTTTTTTTTTGGCATTTAGCTCGTTCGCGAGTCATCGCGAGCCACCAATCCATCACTGATGATGACCATTGATGAATAATTGGCTCAATAGCGGCTCGTGGTTTGATTTGGGGGCCAAAATATGAGCCAATAGCGGCTCGTGGTTTGATTTACGGGCCAAAATATGAGCAAAAATGGCTCAATTTTAAGCCAAATTCGACAAAATTGAGTCAAATTTTTGCAAGAAAAAATGGTTAATGGCTCGCGAAAAAATGTCGCTTATATTATACGACGAATGGAACGCGAAAAAGTTGTTATGGCTTTCGCCAATAGCCGAGACGAGCCGACAGTTCGATGATATTTCGCGGGTATAAAAATAGCCAAAAATTGGATCTTTTTTTTTTGGCATTTGACTCGTTTGGCTCGAATGCCATCGTGAGCCATTCACCCATTACTGATGACGGCTTTTATTTTCGTGTATTATCACTTTTAAGCAGGGTTGCCAGATGAAAACAAAATAAAAAAGAACGCTGGGCACGAAAAAAAAATATTTTATTGATAATTTCCAACAACAAAAAAGATTTTTCTAAAAATATCTGAATTGGTCTATTTCGTTAACTTTTCGGGTCAGATTCTTTATTCTCTCAACAATTAATACTTCTCGGAACTCCTGATCCTGTGTCTAAGAGAGCCATTCTTCTTCATGGAAAAAAAGGACAAAAAAGAACAAAAAATGGAAAAAAAGAACAAAAAATAAAAAAAACAGACCCCCTCAAAAAAAAAAGAACAAAAAATGGAAAAAAAGAACAAAAAATAAAAAAAAAACAGACCCCTCAAAAAAAAGAACAAAAAATGGAAAAAAAGAACAAAAAATAAAAAAAAAACAGACCCCCTCAAAAAAAGAACAAATCTTTTTAAAAAGGACATTTGGCAAATTTTTAGCGTCGCTTTATTTGAAAAGGATCTTCGAGCCGGTAAATCGAAACAAATTTGTGAGGCCCCTCAGCTTCAGGCTTTGGACGTGGAAGCGCCGTCTCGGGAATTTCTTTATCGTATATTTTATTTTTCTTGGATATTTTAAAGGAGAAGGAGTTTGATCTAGAAGCCAAATTCGACAAGTATCGTATCGTAAATAATTTAGTACTGAATGAACAAATTGATGTGTCGGACGAGCGGAATGAAATTGTTATGGACGAGAACGCGTCTGATGTTGGCGAGGAGGAGCAGCTCGGGGATGAGTCCACTTTAGAATTGTCGGAAATCAGCGCGGACGACGATGATGATAATATTGTTAATGATGATGATGATGATGATGAAATGGAAGCTGAAGAAGAGGAGGAGCAGGAGGAAGAGCAAAAGGAGAAGCAGGAGATGAGCCGAAATAATAAGACCGAAATGAAACGCCAAAAAAGCAAGCGAAAGAAAATCGACGAGAAAATGAAAGGAAGAGGGCGGCACGGCCGAAGAAAACTTCCGAGTAAGAATATAATTATTAAATAGAATGTGAGGAGTAGGCGATCTAAGATATTCCAGCTCTCCTATTCACTTGAGGCTGCTCGATTAAAGAGCCGACCTCTTTTCCTTTGTCTCACCAATTTCGCGTGTATAAGGCCGGGTGTTTTGAACCAGATTTAAATTGGCGCCAATGAGTTCATTCTGTTGTATTGGAGCCAAGCGAGTCGAAAATTTTGTGCCCACTTTTATGAAACCGAGACAAAGACGGGCACAAAATTTCAACCTCCTCAACGGATCCGATACAACAGAATGAACACATTGGCGCGAATTTAAACTTGACTCCCGGCCTTATACACGCGAAATTAGGGTAATTACTTAAGTTTGAAAAAAAGTTGATTTTGTTACACATTGATTTCTCGTTAATTGATTAATTGATTTTATTTTTTTTAAAGGAATCCTTCGGAAAAGCATAAAGGTATGGAAAAATTATATTATTACGAATAGCGCGCCGCAATTTGAGGCTTTACAATTTAATTTAGCTCAAAACATCCGCGGCTTATGTGCATACAAAATTAGAGCAAAATAACATAACAAATATCCTAATTTCGTGTGTATAAGCCGCGGCTGTGTTGTCAAAAAGGAGCAAAAATAGATTTTAATTTTTAACATTTTTTTTTTTTTCAGATGCCATATTCGTTGGCGCTGAACCTAATCGGCCTCAAATATTGGTGAGCACAACCGCGTCCAAATTCTCTCATCGGATAATCACCCGTTTTATACATATCTATACTCTAATTTCGCGTGTAGAAGCCGCGCGTGTTTTGAGCCAAATTTAAATTGGCCCCAATGAGTTCATTCTGTTGTATAGGATCCGATGAGGTCCAAATTTTGTGCCCACTTTTACGAAACTGAAACGGAGGCAGGCACAAAAATTTCGACCACCGCATGGATCCGATACAACGGAATGAACTCAATGGCACCAATTTAAATTTGACTCGAAACATCCGCGGCTTATACTCGAGAAATTATGGTATTTGAAATATCCATTTTTCTTCTATCAATTTTTTGTACGTTTTTGTTGAATTTTTTCTTGTTTTGCCCAAAATTAAAATAAAATGTTGTTATTATTATTATTATTTATTTTTGGAAATGTTTTATTTTGTAAAAAACCTGGACGTGGATATACTCATTCGATAGCGCTTGAAGAGCTGATTCCAAATACATATGGTTCTCTTAATCAATTTTTTGATTTTAAGAATGTTTTGGCCCGATGAAAATTTTTGACTATCAAAATTAGGCCAAATTCGGAATTTTAATGTGGCTGTAACTTTTTGCCCATGCGTCAAAAGGGGCCTAGTTTTTTCTTAACTTTTTAACAGCCATCCAATGACATAACTTTCGTTTGAAAATAAATTTTTGAAATTTTTTCGATTTTGAAAAAATGACCTTTATAGTCCATGGTTTTTTTCAAAATAGACTTTGTGAGCTACAGCAACGTGGATATACTCATTCGATAGCCCATGAAAAGCTGATTCCAAATATATATGTGTCTCTTAATCAATTTTTTGATTTTCGGGCACTTTTGGCCCGTTGAAAATTTTTGACTATCAAAATTAGGCCAAATTCGGAATTTTAATGTGGCTGTAACTTTTTGCCCATGCGTCAAAAGGGCCTAGTGTAAGAGTAGTTTTTTCTTAACTTTTTAACAGCTATACAATGACATAACTTTCGTTTGAAAATAAATTTTGAAATTTTTTCGATTTTGAAAAAATGACCTTTATAGTCCATGGTTTTTTCAAACTGAATTTGGAGCTACAGCCACGTGGATAAACTCATTCGACAGCTTTTGAAGAGCTGATTCCAAATAAATATGGGTCTCTTAATCAATTTTTTGATTTTCGGGCACTTTTGGCCCGTTGAAAATTTTTGACTATCAAAATTAGGCCAAATTCGGAATTTTAATGTGGCTGTAACTTTTTGCCCATGCGTCAAAAGGGCCTAGTGTAAGAGTAGTTTTTTCTTAACTTTTTAACAGCTATACAATGACATAACTTTCGTTTGAAAATAAATTTTTGAAATTTTTTCGATTTTGAAAAAATGACCTTTATAGTCCATGGTTTTTTTCAAACTGAATTTTGTGAGCTACAGCCACGTGGATAAACTCATTCGACAGCTTTTGAAGAGCTGATTCCAAATAAATATGGGTCTCTTAATCAATTTTTTGATTTTCGGGCACTTTTGGCCCGTTGAAAATTTTTGACTATCAAAATTAGGCCAAATTCGGAATTTTAATGTGGCTGTAACTTTTTGCCCATGCGTCAAAAGGGCCTAGTGTAAGAGTAGTTTTTTCTTAACTTTTTAACAGCTATACAATGACATAACTTTCGTTTGAAAATAAATTTTTGAAATTTTTTCGATTTTGAAAAAATGACCTTTATAGTCCATGGTTTTTTTCAAACTGGATTTTGTGAGCTACAGCCATATGGATATATTCATTCGATAGCCCTTGAAGAGCTGATTCCAAATACATATGGCTCTCTTAATCAATTTTTTGATTTTAGGAATGTTTTGGCCCGATGAAAATTTTTGGCTATCAAAATTAGGTTAAATTTGGAATTTTAATATGGCTGTAACTTTTCGCCCGTGAGTCAAAAGGGCCTAGTGTAAGAGTAGTTTTTTCTTAACTTTTTAACAGCTATCCAATGACATAACTTTCGTTTGAAAATAAATTTTTGAAATTTTTTCGATTTTCAAAATTTTGCCTTACCATAATCCATGGTTTTTTTCAAACTGAATTTTGTGAGCTACAGCCACGTGGATAAACTCATTCGACAGCTTTTGAAGAGCTGATTCCAAATAAATATGGGTCTCTTAATCAATTTTTTGATTTTCGGGCACTTTTGGCCCGTTGAAAATTTTTGACTATGAAAAATTTTCCAATATTTTTTAATAATATATCAAATTAGTCAAAATGCGTCGGTTGAAAAATATTCTTAAATGTATTTTCGATTTATAATTCTTTTATATTTTGCTTTAAACTTTCCCACTAATAAAAATTGGAAATATAATTGGATTGTCTGACTTCTCTGACCGGTTGGCGAAGCCCATCGCCGCTTTTCGGCGAATGTACATCGGGTTATATAAGCGAAAAATTGAATCCCATTTCCAAGAATGAATCAATCTTGTTGTATTCACCAATTGCATGATTTCGATTCCGGTTTGACTCGGCCAAGCTAGAGTTAAGTCAATACCAGTGTTTGTGGTTCACTGGACCCTCTGGGCACCATTCCCAGTGTTGGTACGTCCCACAGCTAACTGAGTCAGCCGGATGAGAAAGTATTGTGATGGTGCACAACTAGATTCCATATGACACAACGAACCCGCAATTACGCCGGTGTGCGGAACGCGAATAGTTGGCTTGCTTGGCCAGATCTGCTCTCTTTCGATTGAGGTCCAGATGTGCACGGAAGAAAGTGCACATTGTAGTCTCGGAAGATTGAGCAATGATCCCGGCCGCACCAACCTTTTGCCATTTTTACAAAAAAATATTTCAAAAAAATTTACATTTAAAAAAACTTCAGCAAAATCACCGAAAAAAAATAACAAACAGTGTAAGCCTTAAGATGTTTTAAATAGTAGTTTTAAATAAAGTTTCCATTTTAAAAAAATGATCTTACATGGTTTTTTTTAAAATGGACTTTGTGAGCTACAGCTATGTGGATATACTCATTCGATAGCCCTTGAAGAGCTGATTCCAAATATATATACATAGTATATATACATATATACATACTTAATCAATTTTTTGATTTTCGGGCACTTTTAACCCGTTGAAAATTTTTGACTATGAAAATTAAGCCAAATTCGGAATTTTCATGTGGCTGTAATTTTTTGCCCATGCGTCAAAAGGGCCTAGTATAAGAATAACTTTTAATTATATCTTTATTAGCTATCCAATGACACTACATTCGTTCGAAAATAAATTTTTAAAATTTTTTCGATTTTGAAAATTTTGCCTTACTATAGTCCATGGTTTTTTTCAAAATGGAATTTGTGAGCTACAGCCACGTGGATAACCTCATTCGACAGCTTTTGAAGAGCTGATTCCAAATATATATGGGTCTCTTAATCAATTTTTTGATTTTCGGGCACTTTTGGCCCGTTGAAAATTTTTGACTATCAAAATTAGGCCAAATTCGGAATTTTAATGTGGCTGTAACTTTTTGCCCATGCGTCAAAAGGGCCTAGTGTAAGAGTAGTTTTTTCTTAACTTTTTAACAGCTATACAATGACATAACTTTCGTTTGAAAATAAATTTTTGAAATTTTTTCGATTTTGAAAAAATGACCTTTATAGTCCATGGTTTTTTTCAAACTGAATTTTGTGAGCTACAGCCACGTGGATAAACTCATTCGACAGCTTTTGAAGAGCTGATTCCAAATAAATATGGTCTCTTAATCAATTTTTTGATTTTCGGCACTTTGGCCCGTTGAAAATTTTTGACTATCAAAATTAGGCCAAATTCGGAATTTTAATGTGGCTGTAACTTTTTGCCCATGCGTCAAAAGGGCCTAGTGTAAGAGTAGTTTTTTCTTAACTTTTTAACAGCTATACAATGACATAACTTTCGTTTGAAAATAAATTTTTGAAATTTTTTCGATTTTGAAAAAATGACCTTTATAGTCCATGGTTTTTTCAAACTGATTTTGTGAGCTACAGCCATATGGATATATTCATTCGATAGCCTTGAAGAGCTGATTCCAAATACATATGGCTCTCTTAATCAATTTTTTGATTTTAGGAATTTTTGGCCCGATGAAAATTTTTGCTATCAAAATTAGGTTAAATTTGGAATTTTAATATGGCTGTAACTTTTCGCCCGTGAGTCAAAAGGGCCTAGTGTAAGAGTAGTTTTTCTTAACTTTTTAACAGCTATCCAATGACATAACTTTCGTTTGAAAATAAATTTTTGAAATTTTTTCGATTTTCAAAATTTTGCCTTACCATAATCCATGGTTTTTTTCAAACTGAATTTTGTGAGCTACAGCCACGTGGATAAACTCATTCGACAGCTTTTGAAGAGCTGATTCCAAATAAATATGGGTCTCTTAATCAATTTTTTGATTTTCGGGCACTTTTGGCCCGTTGAAAATTTTTGACTATGAAAAATTTTCCAATATTTTTTAATAATATATCAAATTAGTCAAAATGCGTCGGTTGAAAAATATTCTTAAATGTATTTTCGATTTATAATTCTTTTATATTTTTGCTTTAAACTTTCCCACTAATAAAAAATTGGAGAAATATAATTGGATTGTCTGACTTCTCTGACCGGTTGGCGAAGCCCATCGCCGCTTTTCGGCGAATGTACATCGGGTTATATAAGCGAAAAATTGAATCCCATTTCCAAGAATGAATCAATCTTGTTGTATTCACCAATTGCATGATTTCGATTCCGGTTTGACTCGGCCAAGCTAGAGTTAAGTCAATACCAGTGTTTGTGGTTCACTGGACCCTCTGGGCACCATTCCCAGTGTTGGTACGTCCCACAGCTAACTGAGTCAGCCGGATGAGAAAGTATTGTGATGGTGCACAACTAGATTCCATATGACACAACGAACCCGCAATTACGCCGGTGTGCGGAACGCGAATAGTTGGCTTGCTTGGCCAGATCTGCTCTCTTTCGATTGAGGTCCAGATGTGCACGGAAGAAAGTGCACATTGTAGTCTCGGAAGATTGAGCAATGATCCCGGCGCACCAACCTTTTGCCATTTTTACAAAAAAATATTTCAAAAAAATTTATATTTAAAAAAACTTCAGCAAAATCACCGAAAAAAAATAACAAACAGTGTAAGCCTTAAGATGTTTTAAATAGTAGTTTTAAATAAAGTTTCCATTTTAAAAAAATGATCTTACATGGTTTTTTTTAAAATGGACTTTGTGAGCTACAGCTATGTGGATATACTCATTCGATAGCCCTTGAAGAGCTGATTCCAAATATATATACATAGTATATATACATATATACATACTTAATCAATTTTTTGATTTTCGGGCACTTTTAACCCGTTGAAAATTTTTGACTATGAAAATTAAGCCAAATTCGGAATTTTCATGTGGCTGTAATTTTTTGCCCATGCGTCAAAAGGGCCTAGTATAAGAATAACTTTTAATTATCTCTTTATTAGCTATCCAATGACACTACATTCGTTCGAAAATAAATTTTTAAAATTTTTTCGATTTTGAAAATTTTGCCTTACTATAGTCCATGGTTTTTTTCAAAATGGAATTTGTGAGCTACAGCCACGTGGATAACCTCATTCGACAGCTTTTGAAGAGCTGATTCCAAATATATATGGGTCTCTTAATCAATTTTTTGATTTTCGGCACTTTTGGCCCGTTGAAAATTTTTGCTATCAAAATTAGGCCAAATTCTGGAATTTTAATGTGGCTGTAACTTTTTGCCCATGCGTCAAAAGGGCCTAGTGTAAGAGTAGTTTTTTCTTAACTTTTTAACAGCTATCAATGACATAACTTTCGTTTGAAAATAAATTTTTGAAATTTTTCGATTTTAAAAAAATGACCTTTATAGTCCATGGTTTTTTTCAAACTGGATTTTGTGAGCTACAGCCATATGGATATATTCATTCGATAGCCCTTGAAGAGCTGATTCCAAATACATATGGCTCTCTTAATCAATTTTTGATTTTAGGAATGTTTTGGCCGATGAAAATTTTTGGCTATCAAAATTAGGTTAAATTTGGAATTTTAATATGGCTGTAACTTTTCGCCCGTGAGTCAAAAGGGCCTAGTGTAAGAGTAGTTTTTTCTTAACTTTTTAACAGCTATCCAATGACATAACTTTCGTTTGAAAATAAATTTTTGAAATTTTTTCGATTTTCAAAATTTTGCCTTACCATAATCCATGGTTTTTTTCAAACTGAATTTTGTGAGCTACAGCCACGTGGATAAACTCATTCGACAGCTTTTGAAGAGCTGATTCCAAATAAATATGGGTCTCTTAATCAATTTTTTGATTTTCGGGCACTTTTGGCCCGATGAAAATTTTTGGCTATCAAAATTAGGTTAAATTTGGAATTTTAATATGGCTGTAACTTTTCGCCCGTGAGTCAAAAGGGCCTAGTGTAAGAGTAGTTTTTTCTTAACTTTTTAACAGCTATCCAATGACATAACTTTCGTTTGAAAATAAATTTTTGAAATTTTTTCGATTTTCAAAATTTTGCCTTACCATAATCCATGGTTTTTTTCAAACTGAATTTTGTGAGCTACAGCCACGTGGATAAACTCATTCGACAGCTTTTGAAGAGCTGATTCCAAATAAATATGGGTCTCTTAATCAATTTTTTGATTTTCGGGCACTTTTGGGCCGTTGAAAATTTTTGACTATCAAAATTAGGCCAAATTCGGAATTTTAATGTGGCTGTAACTTTTTGCCCATGCGTCAAAAGGGCCTAGTGTAAGAGTAGTTTTTTCTTAACTTTTTAACAGCTATACAATGACATAACTTTCGTTTGAAAATAAATTTTTGAAATTTTTTCGATTTTGAAAAAATGACCTTTATAGTCCATGGTTTTTTTCAAACTGGATTTTGTGAGCTACAGCCATATGGATATATTCATTCGATAGCCCTTGAAGAGCTGATTCCAAATACATATGGCTCTCTTAATCAATTTTTTGATTTTAGGAATGTTTTGGCCCGATGAAAATTTTTGGCTATCAAAATTAGGTTAAATTTGGAATTTTAATATGGCTGTAACTTTTCGCCCGTGAGTCAAAAGGGCCTAGTGTAAGAGTAGTTTTTTCTTAACTTTTTAACAGCTATCCAATGACATAACTTTCGTTTGAAAATAAATTTTTGAAATTTTTTCGATTTTTAAAATTTTGCCTTACCATAATCCATGGTTTTTTTCAAACTGAATTTTGTGAGCTACAGCCACGTGGATAAACTCATTCGACAGCTTTTGAAGAGCTGATTCCAAATAAATATGGGTCTCTTAATCAATTTTTTGATTTTCGGGCACTTTTGGGCCGTTGAAAATTTTTGACTATCAAAATTAGGCCAAATTCGGAATTTTAATGTGGCTGTAACTTTTTGCCCATGCGTCAAAAGGGCCTAGTGTAAGAGTAGTTTTTTCTTATCTTTTTAACAGCTATCCAATGACATAACTTTCGTTTGAAAATAAATTTTTTAAATTTTTTCGATTTTGAAAATTTTGCCTTACTATAGTCCATGGTTTTTTTCAAAATAGACTTTGTGAGCTACAGCAACGTGGATATACTCATTCGATAGCCCATGAAAAGCTGATTCCAAATATATATGTGTCTCTTAATCAATTTTTTGATTTTCGGGCACTTTTGGCCCGTTGAAAATTTTTGACTATGAAAAATTTTCCAATATTTTTTAATAATATATCAAATTAGTCAAAATGCGTCGGTTGAAAAATATTCTTAAATGTATTTTCGATTTATAATTCTTTTATATTTTTGCTTTAAACTTTCCCACTAATAAAAAATTGGAGAAATATAATTGGATTGTCTGACTTCTCTGACCGGTTGGCGAAGCCCATCGCCGCTTTTCGGCGAATGTACATCGGGTTATATAAGCGAAAAATTGAATCCCATTTCCAAGAATGAATCAATCTTGTTGTGTTCACCAATTGCATGATTTCGATTCCGGTTTGACTCGGCCAAGCTAGAGTTAAGTCAATACCAGTGTTTGTGGTTCACTGGACCCTCTGGGCACCATTCCCAGTGTTGGTACGTCCCACAGCTAACTGAGTCAGCCGGATGAGAAAGTATTGTGATGGTGCACAACTAGATTCCATATGACACAACGAACCCGCAATTACGCCGGTGTGCGGAACGCGAATAGTTGGCTTGCTTGGCCAGATCTGCTCTCTTTCGATTGAGGTCCAGATGTGCACGGAAGAAAGTGCACATTGTAGTCTCGGAAGATTGAGCAATGATCCCGGCCGCACCAACCTTTTGCCATTTTTTTCAACTTTTTTTTTTAATTTTTGAATTTTGGTACTTCTTTATTAAAATCTATAGATCTTTTAGGATTCTATGCAATCTATATAGAATCCTGTGGGATCTGCTAGTCAACAAAATGAACTCTTTTGGCGCCAATTTGGCTCAAAATACCCACGACTTATACACACGAAATTAAGGTACTTATAATAATAATTATTGTTTTTATGAATCGTTTATTTCTGCCATTCTCAATATGAACAAAAATTTCAAGAAAATGGATTGAATTTTGTGTGTGAAATCCAAAAAAAATTGGTGTAATGTAACGGATTTAATGAGAGGCGGAAGTATTATTGAAGTTGCGTAAACTCGCATGTCTCGTAGACGTCAAAGAAGCCGCCGTAATCATGACGCTGAATAGCGCGCAAAAGTTGCGCGTCGCCGACGAACGCGTCGAAGCCCATCTCGACGGCCAGCGTGCAGTGCGCCGGCGAGGACCTAAAAATGGACTAGCCTATTAGTGATATCGTATTTTGGCAGAAATATTAAATGCGTTTCCATCAGTGATGGGTAAGTCAATGATGGACGACCAAACGAGTCAAATGTCAAAAAAATCCAATTTTTGACTGATTTTTCCCGCAAGTTATGAGCCATTTCTTGAAAAATTTAGCTCAATTTGCTGAATTTGACTCAAAATTTGAGCCATTTGACTCATTTTGGCTCGCGAAAAGCCGCGAGCGACACTATTGACTCATTTATCCATCACTATTTCCGAGGATTTTTTTCGAAAAAATTTGAGGCCATTGTTTAGAGGATGGCTGAAAAATTCTGCGACTTTTTTTCCAATTTTAGTGGTCCGTGAAAAGTGTTGTGACTTAGCTCCGAGTTGATTCCGGAGCCATGAAAAGCCAGATGAATCCATAAATTACCAGCCATTAAGACATCAATGGCTGCAGATGGCTTCGGCTTCGATAGTTGGCTCCGCAGCGCGGTCATATGACTCCAAATGACTTGGAACAATTTGTAGAGCCAAGTCACAACACTGGTTTTTATGTTATTACCTGTCCAATTCGACGCCGTCAATAAAGTTGAGAAAGCGAAACATTCCCACCAAAAATTCCTCCTCCAATTCGGCCACGTAACAAATCAACGCCGCGCCCATATCGTCCTAAAAATAGAACGATATTTTTGGATTTTTTTAATTGGGATTTCGAGCACTATCCTAGTTCCATGGGATCCCATCCATTCCCTATATTCACTTACAAAGCACGCGGTACTGTTGTTGACAATTCGCGTCGTGTAGAGTCCCACTTTTGCGTTGATTTCCTCGTCGCGAAGGCGCTCCAACGACAGGCGCGTTAAGTCCGCTTTGCTAGCGAAATTCTCGCCTAAAAAAATGAGTACTCAATTGATCTGTGCGCACAAACACTTTGTGATTGATCATCGTCTGTGTTATTTTCGTACAATGGATAATAACGATCCACATAGTAACTGCTATATAGATTAGTATTAAACTAGCAAAATTCTAAGCAAATTTGAAGATTTTTTATTATTTTTACTTAATTATTGACGGAATGCCAACAAATTTGTCACAAATTCGAACGATTTTTCAAAAATTACATACACCGGCCAAAAATTTCAATTTCCAAGTTTTCGTGCAATATTGAACATAATGATTAGAAACTACTTCAAATTACACCAGAAAACAGAAAATTTAATGGAGAATTGGAGGAATGGTCCCAAATTACAATTTGGGGGCCCTATTTTAAGTAAAATTCAAAAAATTGATCTGGCGATCAGTTTCATCATCATTTTGAGAAAGATGTGCATACAAGTACACTAACGTAATGACAATCTATATATTAAATAGAATATAGCCGTAAAGTGATACGTATATTGGTAGATACATATATTGGTAGATCGTGGCGAGATAAAATGATATTTAACTAATTAACCAGTTCACTAATTCAACCTCACCCAGCTCAAGCGTCTCGAAGGAGAGCAAATAGCATTTGTCGTCGCTCAACGAGCCGATATCGATTCGTACGTTGGCGCGCGAGTCGTCCAGATTCGGATTTAATGGAAGACGCGCGACGCGTTTCGGCACCGGCGTCGGTGGGCATAAATTTTTGACGTCTAGCGGCTTGATTTTGAGCAGCGCAAAACGCGCTTCCGCCTCGATGAGATGCGCCTGGTAGGCATCGGAAGGTAGCGCGACGAGCGAGGACTCGTTGCGGCTGGCAAGCGGCAGCGATTCCAGCCGGCTGATTAGCACGAGGAATTCTTGGAGTCTATTGTTTTTAAAAGAAAATGAAAGTGCTCTAGGATGGGAATTACAAATACCAGAATTTCGTGTGTAAAGTGGCCGGATGTTTTGATTCAAATTTAAATTGGCGCCAATGCGTTCATTCTGTTGTATCGGATTCAAGCGGGTCCAAATTCGTTTTAGTTTTATAAAAGTGGGCACAAAATTTGGACTAGCTTGGCTCCGATATAACAAAATGAAATCATTGGCGCCAATTTAATGAACTTATTTGCACCAATTTAAATTTGGCTCAAAACATCGGGCCTTATATAAATGAAATTAGAGTAATTGAGATTGAATCACATATAATTCAAAAATCTCGTAAAAATGGCGCGCACAAAAATTTTTTTATTCTAAAATAAATTCACATAGCGAAATTAGTCGATTCCTAAAATTTCATCCAAATTCATCGATCCTATCAAAAGTCATAATGAAAACAAATCGTTGAAAATTACGGAACCTTCGATGATTTCGTTGAAATTTCAAATTAGCGCGTAATCTAAGGAAAATTTCTTAAAATATTTTTTTTGAGCAATTTCTTCTTTCCTTAATTTTAATTTTTCTTCCCCTAATTTGAGGACGTATTTTCCTTCATTTTTCCTCGTTAAAGACCAAATAAGCATTCCTGCTTGTCACATTTGATTTTAAAAAATCAATCAACGTTAAAAATGATTGAACTCCAAATTTGAGCATCAATCCTTTTGGAATACGTAGTAATGAATTCTCTACTTCCCGTGAGTTGTCTCGTTTTTGATGCACTCCGGCGCCGTGACCACCAACGATGGCGTGATGAGAGTGCCGACGCAATTTTTCACCGCCTCGCCGCGACTTAGAATCTGAATGGAATGGAATGGAATGGGTTAATTGAGATACCAAAAAAAAGAGGGTTTAATAAGGCAATGCGACAAAACGTGACGCGACAAAAATCGGATGAAGCAGAAGAGAAAGGCTTAAATTTAAGGGTTAGATTTAGTGTTGTGATTTGGCTCCGAGTTGACTCTGGCAAACCCATAATAAACGAGTAATTATATTTCGCTATTTTTAGAGAAAAATTTAATGATTTTGTCTGCTCGTCTGCCAAAAATGCCGGAGTCAAATCGGAGCCAAGTCACAACACTGGCTAGAATTAAGGTTATGCCTGAGCCCAGGCATAACCCTAGACTTGGGATTTTACCTAAGCCTAAACCTAAACGCCTAAACCTAAATCTTATATACATATGAGATAGGTCTAAGCCTAGGCTTAAAATCTAAACTTATATTTGAGCCTAAAGCATTTGTTTTTTTTTGTCCGGTCCCATTTTGTGATCCCATTTTGTTCACATCGTTAATAACACAGCGATTCTAAGCATAAAACAAGAACCGATTCAATCCACCTTAACGATGAATGCGTAGCGATTCCAGAGCAGAGACTCGCCGTTGAGGATCCCGCTGGCGTGGCCGAATAGCAACCCGGCGGACAGCGAGAAACACACGATTAATATATTAAAAAGCGATTTCATTTTGGCTCCTATCAAATAATTTCGCTATAATCTTATTCGAGGTAATATTCTAATTTCGTGTGTATAAGCCGCCGGTGTTTTGAGCCAGATATCGTCAATGAGTTCATTCTGTTGTGCCGGATTCGTTGGGGTCCAAATTTTGTGCCCAATTTTATGAAATTGAAACGAAAAAGGCAGGCACAAAACTTGGACTTCAACGGATCCAATACAACAGAATGAATTTATTGGCTCAAAACATCCACGGCTTTACACACGAAATTAGGATAATAGGGATTAAATACGACTATAATTACAACCTTTGCAAAGGCATTTAATAGAATCTTTTAAAAAAGCTTAACGCCAAAAAATTTATACAAATTCGAATCGATTTTAATTGAGACAAAAAATTTTTTCGACTTTCCCAAAACAAATTTTTTCACAAAAAACTTTTTTCAAGAAAATTTTTTCATTTTCAATAAAATTTTCGCTTTATTTATTTTTTTTTGTAGAATTATTTAAATTGCGATTTAAATTTCTTAAAAAATGCTATTTTATTTATTCATTTTATAGTATAAAATTTAAGCCAATAAAAAAAGGACGAGAAAATGAATAAATTGAAAAATTTTGAATTTAATCTAAATTAATTAAATTGAATTACTAATTTCGCGTGTATAGGGCCGGGTGTTTTGAACCAAATTTAAATTGGCGCCAATGAGTTCATCCTGTTGAATTGAATCCAAGCGAGTCCAAATTTTGTGCCCAACTTTTATTAAAACTGAAACAAAGGCGGGCACAAAATTTGAAGCCCAACGGATCCGATACAACAGGATGAACTCATTGGCGCCAATTTAAATTTGGCTCAAAACACCCGCACTTATATACGCGAAATTAGGGTAAATTAATTTATATTAAATTCTAAACTAAAAAATTAAAGAAAAACCGGCACCATTTATTTCAGATTTTTTGTATTCGAGATGAATTTTTCCATCACTTTAATGGGGAAATTAGAACGAATAAATACAGAATTTACCCGAATTTCGTGTGGGTGTGTGTGGGTGTTTCGAACCAAATTTAAATTAGCGCCAATGAGTTTATTCTGTTGTATCGAATCCATTGGGGTCCAAACTTTGTGCCCACTTTTATGAAACTGAAACGAAAGCGGCCATAAAATTTGGACCCCAACGAATCCGATACAACAGAATGAACTCATTGGCGCCAATTTGAATTTGGCTCAAAATATGCGCTTATACAGACGAAATTCGGGTAATTATAATTTATAATACTTATTTTATAATAAATATATCTTTTTATTTTAAATCTGAAAATTTGAATATATGAGAAAAAATGAGTGAAAAAAAATGAGAATGAATGAATGATTGATTGATAATATTAGTCTAATAATTCGACAAAAATATTAAAAAATTACATTTTTTTTCGTCGAAAAATATTTTTCTTTTTTTTAAAAAACAACTTTTTTGTTAATAAATAGAATAGAAAAATGGCCAAAAAAATGAATATGAATATAATATTATATATATATATGGCATTCAATTCTCGAAAATTTGAAGCGAATTTGAGAATAAATTTTCAATACCGTAAGTTCGCGTAAATAAGAAGCGACCGTTCGAAAAAGTTTTAAATTTTGACTTGAGGCCATCATTCTGTTATAAACGAGGTTTAGCTCATAATTTTTGATCTGCTTTAATGGAGACGTTCACTAGGTTTTATGCTTTACCAATACAAAATAACCGAATGAAGGCCAAGTCTAGAACGGCCACGTCTTATTTATTTGAACTTCGGATAATTTCAGTCAGAGCCCTGTGACTTGACTCTCGTGGCATTTTTGAGTCGTAATGCCTCTTTTTATGACTTTTAAAACAGTGATGTGACTATGTGACTTGGCTCCGAGTCATTTACAAAATCAAAGCCATTTTTTTTGATACGTAAATTTCCATCTACAGGATAGCTAACATGCATCCAGCTAAAACAGTTAATTTGCTATAAAATTTTTTTGAATTGGAACATTAAACGGGCTAATTAATGAGAAGGAAAATATTATACCCAAATTTCGCGTGTATAAGCCGCGGATGTTTTGAGCCAAATTTAAATTGACGTCAATGAGCTCATTCTGTTCGTATTGGATTTAAGCGAGTTCAAATTTTGTGCTCAACTTTTATAAAACTGAAACAAAAATGGGGCACAAAATTTGAAGCCCAACGGATCCGATACAACAGAATGAACTCATTGGCGTCAATTTAAATTTGGCTCAAAAAATCCGGCCTTATACACGCGAAATTAGGGCAATTATTTTCTAAATGTGATAATAAACTCTTTTAAAATCTAGAAAACCAAATTTATAAATTCAAAAATTAGCAAAAACTATTTTAAAAAATTTAAAAAAAATTCCTTAAACAAAAAAACAAATCCGTAAATTCACAAATTTCCAAAAGCGAAAGCCGAAAAATGAAAAGCGAAAAGCAAAAAAAAAAGAAAAAGTCACTTTTTCATTAAAAATTTTTAAAAAATAATATAAAATGAATCAATTTTTATATGGCTAAAAAGGGTGATACGACATTTCGGGACGGGACATTTCGGGATCTGACGTCGAAAAGATATTAAAATTACTCATAACGATGATGAAAACAACTTAACGTCAGGCTTAGTCTAAGCCTAAGTCACCCAGCGAGGCTTAATGGCTAAGCTTAAGCCTAAAGCTAAACCAAAGGAGCCTAATGGCTAAGCTTAAGCCTAAAGCCATACCAACAAAGTCTAATGGCTAAGCTTAAGCCTAAAGCAAAACCAACAAAGCCTAATGGCTAAGCTTAAGCCTAAAGCTAAACCAAAGGAGCCTAATGGCTAAGCTTAAGCCATACCAACAAAGTCTAATGGCTAAGCTTAAGCCTAAAGCAAAACCAACAAAGCCTAATGGCTAAGCTTAAGCCTAAAGCCATACCAACAAAGCCTAATGGCTAAGCCTAGGCCTAACTTCAGCCTAAAATCTGCGTTTGTTCCGAATTGTCCCGTCCCAAAATGCCCCAACACCTTAAAAAGTCACAAATTTCAAGAAAATCCAAAATTAGAATTTTTCCACCGTTATCATTATAAATATTTTAAATATTCTGAGGCCTGGTCCTAATTCCAATTCCAAATACATTTGGGCCCTCTAAATAACTCTGGTATAAAAGAAGAAAAAATATTTCCTTATAAATTTGCTATAAAAAACAAATTAAAAAAATAAATTGTCATATTACAGAATTTCTAGGCGTCATATGTATATCCAGTTTCAAGTTACAATCATGAATGAGAAATAATATATCCGATTAAAGAATAAATGAAAACATTTCGAAAAAAATTTTAAAAAAAAACCAACGAAAAATTTTGAGCCTTTAAAACCAAATTTAAATAGGAAAAGAAAAGCAATTTTACTAAAAAAAATAAATAAATTTGAGCCCTAAAATTTGATACTTTTATAAAATTATGAACGAATACGATCCTAAAATAAGATATTTACAAAAATAAAAGTGCCTAATGGAAAATGATGGAGCCGAGTGACTCATATAGCCGAAGTCATCTCTCGTTGTGGGATAAGTGGCTCGCGATGAACTAAACGAGCCAAATACCAAATCAAAAAAATGCGATTTTTGACTGGCTTTCTCATGAGCCATGAGCCATTTTTTCTTAAAAAAAAATTCGGCTCAATTTTGTTGAATTTGACTCAAAACTGAGACATTCGACTCATTTTGGCTAGCAAACCAAATCGCGCTAGCCACTAGCCACTATTAAGTCACTTATTCATCACTGCCTCCGAGTCATATTAGAAAAACTCCGAATATGTCTTCGAATAAGTTCAAGTCAAATTTTTTAAAAGCTTTGTCGTAAACACGGTTTACGAATTCTTTTTTTATATTCAAATTACTTTTTCTTCTCGCTTATTTCTTGGCATTGTGAAAAACTTTTGCCGCTAACAATTTTTTCTTTTTCTTTTTTTTTATCATGCTTTTTTGCTACTCGTCTTTGCTTCAAAAAATTTTATCTGCGATATTATCCATTCTCTCCGGTTTTTTACCTATTCTCGTGAACCGCGTATTAATTGTTTATCGGATTTGAGTTAGGTTTTTTGCGTAAAGTTTATCGGAATTTCATCTCAGTCAGTTTTTAGAACCCAAGTAGCTTTCTTTCCAGTCGGTCCCTTTTCCTTTTCGTCACGCGTTATCTTGTTTTTTTTTGAATTAAATTATTCCAATTGTTGTTACGAAACTGTTATTTATTGAATTCGTTGTTATAATTCTAAGGTTTTCGACTTAATAAAATTTTAATTTTATTCCCTCGATTTCTTTGATCTCACGTCTTTGATAAATTCGTGACAAGCTTCAAACGCGTCTTATATTTCTTTAAAAAAAAATTGCCTTGATGGCACATGGAAACCGGAGCGATGATAAGTAAATGGCTCAATTGTGGCTCGCGGCTCTTGGTTTGGTTGGCGAGCCAAAAATGAACCAAATGGTTCAATTCTGAGCGAAATTCGACAATTTTTCAAAAAAAAATGATTCATAGCTTGATGGCGAAAAAACGAGCCAAAAATCCAGATTCTTTTTTGGCATTTGGCCCGTTCGTTTGGTCGCGAGCCACCAACCACCAACCGGAGCAAAGCTTTTAAAATTTGCCTCAGAGACAAAATCAGCTTTTAAAATTTGCCTCAGAGACAAATCGAAGCATATTCGAAGCTTTTAAAATATGACTTAGGCACTAACAACTCCGCGCCTGCGGCTCCGGAGTTGCTCCAAATGAGCTTCAGCATGAGTTAAGTATCGGAGTCACAATGCAGCACTTATAAATTACAAGCCAATATATATTTGCGAATGATTGATGATTCAACGTATTAAGTAGATAGGATTTAAAAAAAAACACTATGTCAATGCAATAAAAAAATATAAGGCTATACTGTATAAAATGTCAAAAAAAAATACAGTTTAAAAATGTCAGAAAAAATTGACTATACAAAATGCGAACAAATACATACCATGTATTTGATGAGACATATAATGGCTTAATGATATGAGGACCACTTGAAACTCTATAGGTAGACTGAATAAGGATAGGTACCGTAATAGAGTCCCTCCACTTCAATCAACTATGCGGAATTCGGGTCTTTTGCCAAAACTGCTCGTCGATAGTAAAGCCGTCAATGGTGGCCGATAAATGTCGGGTGGGGATCTGGTTGAAGAGCTTTGCGCCCGAGTCATACCTATAAAGAAACCGATAGATGCTATAGAGTCTCTATTAGTCTCTATTCCCATTAGATCCATCATAAAAGACCTTATAAGCCTTTTTCCAACGTTGGAATGACTTGACTCTCCAAATGGCTCGGTTTCGAATTGACTCCGGAGCCACAAACCTCGTGACTCCGGAACCACGAGGTTTGTGACTCTAATATGTCTCCGATGACTTTCGTTATTCATAGAGAAATGTTATTCATAGGGAAAACTTTATTCACAGAGAAAAATAAGTCTAACTATAAGAATAATAATGCGTGCCTGAAACAGTTTTATCCACAAATTTCATCTAAATTAAATATTAAAGAGTTATACCAGTTTTATTGCGAAGCCAATTTATTTTAAATGCCTTCGGACGCATTTTGGCTCCCCCGGCTCCGGAGGAGCCAAGTCACCGCTCTATTTCTCAACAGCTCACCCGCGCCCGCTCTCACATCCATTAATCCATAAAAAAAAACCTACTTGAACATGAGAACCATCGCGTCCTCGCGGCAAATCTTCGGCCCGGAGCCATCTATTTTGTAGACGGTGTCCGAAATTTGATCCCACGTATACATGCCTCTGTACTGGCATTTATGATCCCGAAACAGGACCAAAAAGTGCTTCGAGTCGCTTTGCGCCAATGCACATTGAACCTGAATACCAATGATAAAATTGTTTTGTCATTTTTTTTTCACTCAAAAAGCCATCAAATTTAGGCTTAACACGTTTATCAATCCGCATAATCTCTAGCCATCATATTAGCCTCCATATATAAAGCTATCGCACGTACCCGATTCTTTTGCTCCACGGAAACAGCGCCCGGAAATATGCGATATTGTAGAGCGTTCATCATCAGGCCGCGATTCGATTTGGGCTGATGTTTAGCGTATAATTTGAGCGCTATAAATAAAAAAAAAAGAAATTATTAATGTCTTAGCTATGTCTAGGCCACAAATCGAAGCTGAAGCGTAAGAAGTATAACCCAGTTAATATGATACGTGAACGTGAACGCCCAAAGTCAATACTCCCCCGCTGGAAATTATTTTGGAACTAATCATTTCGTGGGGTTTGAATGAGAGCCATCCTTATGGCCGAGATATCTGTGGTTTTAAAGCCATTAATATCTCGGCTGGCAGTTTGCTGTATTACACTCGGATCTGAACTCTTTTGGATTCCGGACCCGAGCCATGCGACAGTTGCATAAGCATATCGTACGAAGCTCATGCGGCTTGCTTGAAGCCTGGTCAGCATCACCCATACGCTCTTCAATGTGATATCTATTGTCCAATCAAATATGGAGAACACAGGGTCGGAGAGAACTTCGTCTCTGGCAAAACTAAAGCCTAACATACAATTACTAGCTTCTCTAAGCCTTAGCTATGCCCTAGCCATCTTCTCATACAAGTCAAGCTGAAAGTGAGAAGCCTAAGAAGTATAACACCAGTTAAAATCCAAAAAAAAAAAAAAAAATTCACCTGGCTCAGCGATTGACGGCACGAGAACCCGCGGCGTGGAGTTCTCGTCCATGTTGCTGTGCGTTCGGCCGGATCTTTGTAGAGTCCGTGATACGGCCAAACTCATCTAAAAATTCAAGAGATCAACCTTGTAATAGAAAAAAAGCTCTATAAATAAATTACATTGCTCTGACTCTTCGGTCGTCCTATGGGCGGTTGGCTGTGGCCGCGGTTCAACGAAGTCGTCGACGAGGCGGACATTCGCGCCGAAACACTACCGCCGATGGAGCCCGCCGTTGGATCGCCCAAATCTGCCTCCATTTTCTTGCGTTTGTAGTCCTCCAATAGGCGTTGACTGAAAAGGAAATGAAGGAGAAAATCAACTCTTAATTTAGGTAATTTTCTTCTTCATCAATTCAATGTCAACACATTTTTTAAGAGGAGAAAATACCGCTTCAATTCGCGTTCCAGCTTTCGTTGTTCCGCCTGTTCGAGCTTTTGTTGCTCCGCGTGACGTTTCTCCGTCAGCTCCAACTCTTTTTCCTCGTTTTGCACGGCCATTTTCTCTTTGCGGCGCATTTGACTAAGCAAAAGAGCGCGGCGTTTCGCCTGCATTTCGGCCGTCTAAAATTATAAATGCTATAAATTGGATCGAATCGAACAATGTTGAGAGACTTGACTCCGAAGTTGACGCCGAATCGCCAGCGACTATTTTTTAGCTCTTTTCAAAAAAAATCCTGAGCCATGATAAGCCAGATGACTCCAGAAATTGCCAGCCAGTCATCGCGTTCCGGCTTTCGTTGCATAAATGGCTTCGAATGGCTCCGGCTCCGATACTCGGACCAGTTGGCTTCGCACCAAAGCCATACGACTCCAAATGACTCGGTAGTTTGCTGTTTTACACTCGGATGACTCCAAATGACTCGGAGTCACTTATAGAGTCGAAGTCATTTATAAAGCCAAGTCACAACACTGGAACCGAATCAACGTTAGTGGATCAAGTCACTAACTTAGTGGATCACACGAAAGTCGCCTTTAGTGTCTAAAAGCCGGGCCGGCCGCCGAGCTGGAACAAGCTATTCTTTTTTTTATTTAAACCAGCCAGATAAAACCGCAAAAACCAGCCGAGATATCGATGACTGGATGGCTCTCATCCGAACTCCACGAACTTTGATTATTTCCAACGAGGAAGTACTTTATAATAACTACCATTTCTGGATCGACGCCGTCCTCGGCAGTTGCGCCGCTGCCGCCTTCAGTGATAAACGCGCTCACGGGTCGTCGATCCGCAGACGCGTGAGGCGCTCGTGATGCCCTCATTCGTGGCTCACCACTCCCATAATCCACGGAATGATTGCGTGATGGGGTTTCTATTAAAAATATATATACTTTTTTAAAAAGCCAACAAATACATTATCGGCCCATTCAATTGTCGGTTCATTCATTCCGCCTTAATATTGTAAGCAAATGCCCGAATCAATTCCATATGAAAAATATATATAAATACCAGAGGGGCCTTGCAGCTGTGGCCGGGATGCCTCGTCGACGAGACCGTTGCCGTAGCCGCCCATCGACGACGAGTTGGACATTCCGCGAGGCGTTTCACCGCCACCACCGCCACTGCCGTGCTGTTGGCCGTTATTCGCCGAAGACGTGCCTGTCCATTCGCCATCGCCTCGGCCGCTGCCAGCATTTCCGTTCCCAGCCACTGACGACGCCAACTGTGCGGCCTGCGAGACGTCGTGTTCGCTGCGAAATGCTGACTTGGACCAACTCTTGCGTGGAACACGCTCGCCGACTCGATACGTAAGGCCCCAATTCGTTAAGTTACGATTCAACTCTAAAGGCGGGTCCAGCCGACTCGTTGAGGCCTGTGAAACAAGAAAAAAAATAGAATCTTAAAGAAAGCGTCTTCACAAATAAGATTCATTATAATAATTATCTTCAGAGAGGGAGAGGATTGATCTGAGAATCTTAAAGAAAGCGTCTTCACAAATAAGATTCATTATAATAATCGTCTTCAGAGAGGAAGGGGATTGATCTGAGAATCTTAAAGAAAGCGTCTTCACAAATAAGATTCATTATAATAATCATCTTCAGAGAGGAAGAGGATTGATCTGAGGCCTTTACGTATCACGTAATAATAAATTCAAGCCCAAGCCAATAGTATTTTAAATAAAAATTCTTACATTTGGTTGATGAAGCCGAAACGTGACAATGCCTTTAGCAGATTCATTATTATTGTTGGGCTCATATAATGAAGATTGAACGAGCGGCATTTGTCCGCCAACGTATGGGCCCCCCACACCTGAATTGCCGTACGGCAACATTCCCGGCATCGTCGGATCGCCGGAATACATTGTCGGCTGCTGGTGTTGCGTAGGCGAAGTGATTTCCGAGTAACCAATCGACTGTTGTTGTTGTTGTTGCTGAAGCGAAGTATAGGACTGCGAATGAATTTGACCTCCGCCAGCGTCGAGCATCGGCGAAATATAATGCGGCGTTGAATGTCCGCCAACAAATTGCGAGCAGCCCATATTCATCATCATCATCGGCTGATGCTGTTGTTGAATTGGCGGTTGAGACGACGGCTGAGCGTTATTATAGCCGCTTGATGCGTTCATAAAATATGATGATTGCGCGGCCAGCTGTTGTTGTTGTTGAGGTTGATGCGGTTGAGCCGATTGTGAAAGATAGCACAGCGTTTGCGTGGGAGCAGCATTCCCGTAATATTGTTGAGCCTGTGGCGGATTCATAAACCCTGGCTGCTGCTGCTGATGATGATGTTGTTGTTGCTGTTGTTGAGCGTATTGCATCGAGATATTATGCTGCGATGATGCGTGCTGAATATGCGCATATTGATTAGGCGGCATTCCCGCGAAATAGCCGCTAATATTTTGATAGGAATTCGCGGCGAAATTCGGCGCATTTCCCATTAGAAATTGGCCCGGCGGATTGGACTGCGGCGTGGCGTATGGCGACTACAATATACAGATCGTTGATGGGTAAATGGCTTAATAGTGGCTTCCAGCTTGTAGTTTGGTTCGTGAGCCAAAATATGAGCCAAATGGCTCAAAATTCTAGGCCAAATTCGACAAAATTGAGCCAAATTTTTGCAAGAAATGCCGATTTTTTTCTTTTGCTTTTTTCAGTTTGCGGAGATGCGAATACCAACAAATACAAAGAACGTAACGGTCACCGATGAAAAGGTATTTTAACTATTCGACTTTGTTTTTATTATCCCTACCGACTCGAGTCAGGTTCCGGTATTTTTTAGGGTCCGGCGATACCGGGCCCCCCACCGATTAATTATAGAATTTGAAATTTTCAATGAAATGCTAGAATTAATTTTCTTAAAAGTAGCGTTATGGTCAGTGATGAATAAGTGACTCAATAGTGGCTCGCGGCTCGCGGTTCGGTTTGCGAGCCAAAATGAGTCGAATTTGAGCCAAATGGCTCAAATTCGACAAAATTGAGCCAAATTTCTGCAAGAAAATGGCTCATGGCTCGATGACGAGAAGACGAGCCAAAAATTGAATTTTTTTTTGGAATTTGGCTCGTTTAATCGCAAGCCACCTATCCCATCAAGAGGGATTGAACGAGCGGCATTTATCCGCCTGATACAACGCACATTTTCATACTCTATGCGTCAAATTTAGCAAATATTTCCGTCCTATTTCTAATATTTCATTTCATCAAAGTCAATATACATTACAAAAAGAAACGACTTCTCACCACCTGATGATCCATCGAGCCGGACGAATGCAATTGTGCCGAATTAATGGCGTGAAATTGTTGCGGTGAGCGAACCGATGTGGAAAAAGCGGATGGCGACGAGCCGAATTGCGCGGTTATCGGCTGCGATTGACCGCCAGCGCCAATGGAATTTGGCGAATTCAATTTTATATTGTTGATTTGCTCCTAAACAAAAAAAAATCAATTAGAAAACGAAACAAAAGTATAATTTACTTTATAGAATGCCTCAATTTCAAACCTGAAGACTATGTAGCTGAGCGTTTAGCGTGTTCTCGCGCGACAATCCGCCCAACGTGGCGTTGTCACGAGCGCTTTCGCCGCCTGTAGCTGATGGATTATCTTCCTGTAAACAATGTGAAAGTAATTTTCAGCTCTATAATTTGATGTTGCGACATTTCGGGGCGAATATTTCGGAATCAAACATTTTTTTTTGAAGCCAAATTTTAGGCTAAATTTTGGCCTTAAGCTTTTAAAACGCCTTGGTCTTAGTGAGCCTACAAGTGACGACTCCGACTCTATAAATGGCCTCGAGTCATTTGGAGCCATATGGCCGCGCTGCAGAGCCAACTGGTCGGAGTCATCTATCGGAATCGAAGCAATCTGGAGCCATTTATGTCTTAATGGCTGGTAATTTGTGAAGTCATCTGGCTTTTTAGTGGCTCCAGCTTTTTTTAAAAAAAGCGGGGAAAAGCCATTTGGAACCATTTGGAGCCAATTTATGGAGTCATCTAGAGTCATCCGGAGCCATTTGGAGCCATCTAGAGTCATCTGGAGCCAATTTATAGAGTCATCTGGCTTTTTCGTGGCTCCAGCTTTTTTTAAAAAAAGCGGGAAAAAGCCATTTGGAACCATTTGGAGCCAATTTATGGAGTCATCTAGAGTCATCCGGAGCCATTTGAAACCATTTGGAGCCATTTAAAGCCAATTTATGAAGTCATCTGGCTTTTTCGTGGCTCCGGCTTTTCTTGAAAAGAGCTGAAAGAAGCCACTTGGAGCCATTTGGAGTCATCTAGAGTCATCAGAAGCCATTTGGAGCCATCTAGAGTCATCTGGAGCCAATTTATGGAGTCATCTGGCTTTTTCGTGGCTCCAGCTTTTTTTTTAAAAAGCGAGAAAAAGCCATTTGGAACCATTTGGAGCCAATTTATGGAGTCATCTAGAGTCATCCGGAGCCATTTGGAGCCATCTGGAGCCATCTAGAGTCATCTGGAGCCAATTTATGGAGTCATCTGGCTTTTTCGTAACTCCAGCTTTTTTTTAAAAAAGCGAGAAAAAGCCATTTGAAACCATTTGGAGCCATTTAAAGCCAATTTATGAAGTCATCTGGCTTTTTCGTGGCTTCGGCTTTTCTTGAAAAGAGCTGAAAGAAGCCATTTGGAACCATCTGGAGCCAATTTATGAAGTCATCTAGAGTCATCCGGAGTCATTTAGAGCCATCTAGGATCATCCGGAGTCATTTGGAGCCAATTTATGAAGTCATCTGGCTTTTTCGTGGCTCCAGCTTTTTTTAAAAAAAAGCTAAAAGAGTCGCCAGCGACTTTTTTTAGCTCCAGAGTCAATTCGGAGCCAAGTCCCTACAGCCCAGGAGCCAAGCCCCTGGGCTGATTCTTAGTCCCAGCTTGAGCTGTTTTCACTTCTTTTCCGAATTGTTATAACACTTTTTCAATGTCCCGTATCGAAAATGTTCGTCTCCCGAAATCACGCCGATTCTCTCCCCCCTCCCCCCATAAATCAAGCCCATAAATTTAATAATAATTATTCTTGAATTAACCCACATTTGTCGATTTGGACATTACGCGAAAGAACACGTCCTTACTGGCCTTATTTCGCTTCTCTTCGTTTGTGGCGCTAAAAATATATTTCATTTCGCATTTACTTTCGATAATTTACAAATAGACGAAATTATGCGCCAATTTTGCTTAGGCGATAAAATTTAGTCCATAAAATTTAACCGACTTTTGCATGAGTTTAGTGGTTTCGTATTGTCGCCGCAATTCGCCCATTTGAAGTTTCGCTTCAACGGCGGAAAATTTCGCCGCCGACGCGCTGCCGCCACTCGTGTTTATGCCGGCCGTTGGCGTTGTCGCCGTTGGCGCATCGCCGCTATCGGCATTTTTCTAGACATAACCAAATTTACACGCTCAACCAGTGATGTACGAATAAGTGGCTCGCGATGGCTTGCGAGCCAAACGAGCCAAAATTTCAAAGCGAGCCATTAGCCATTTTTTGCGAGCCATTAGCCATTTTTTCTTCGAAAAATTCGGCTCAAAATTTTGTCGAATTCGGCTCAGAATTTGCGTCATTTGGCTCATTTTGGCCGGCGCGAAAAGCCACCTCTTCGGCTCGGTGATGGATGACTCGCCACCAAACGAGCCATTTATAGAGCCCCAAGTCACAACATCGCCTAAGACCAAAATGTCCTAAAGGCTAAGGCTAATTCAGTCCAGGCTAAAATCGTGTTCTAAAATGTGTTCTATGGGTATTCATAAATGATAGGTAAATGGGGCTAGCGATGGCTCGCAATCAAAGGAGTCAAATGCCAAAAAAAAATCTCGATTTTTGACTCGTTTTCTCGCCATTGAGCCATTTTCTTCTTGAAAAGGTTCAATTTTCCCGAATTTGACTCAAAATTGGCTCATTTTGGCTCGCGAACCAAACCGCAAGCCGCGAGCCCGCCATTGAGCCACTCATTCATCACTCCTCTTGACTATATACACATAAATATAGCAAACCTGAAGTTCGCCGAAATTCGTAACATTTGAACCAAAATTGTGGGTCGGTGGAGGTTTTGCGGCTGGAAACATTAACGAATCCCGACTTCTATAAAAAAAGAACCATAAATGAACCATAAAATGAAATCAAATTGGCCCAGCAAAGCCGCGCCTATTTATAAGAGATTTTAGCCTTTTACCTATTGGTCATTAATGAATCCACAGAAGCCATTGAATTCACTAAAAATTGTTTCTTTTTTTACGAATTTTTCTTGTTTATATTCCCTTATTTCGCGTGGATAAGCCGCGCGAGTTTTAAGCCAAATTTAAATTGGCGTTCATTCGGTTCGTATGCGGATTCGTTGGAGTCGAAATTTTGAGCCCCGGCTTTTATGAAACTGAAACGAAGGCGGGCACAAAATTTGGAGTCCAACGAATCCGCATACGAACAGAATGAACGCCAATTGGCGCCAATTTAAACTTGACTTAAAACGCCTCGGGAAATTACGGTATTCGTTTCAGTTTAATAAAAGCGGGGCACAAAATTTGGAGTCCAACGAATCCGCATACGAACCGAATGAACTCCAATTGGCGCCAATTCAAATTTGTCTCAAAATACCCGCGCGGCTTATCCACGCGAAATTTGGATAATACAATTAGCGCATTTAGTATTTCAGATAAAAATTTGTATAAAACACGGACAGACTTCGATCCTGTTGGTAATAGCTTTTTGGCGCCGTGAGTCGATTGACTAATTTTGCTGCTAGCGCCGGCGCAGCGCCGACGCCGCCGCCGCCGCGCAAATCGGGTATAACCGGCGCGGAATCGGTGGCGAAACGCCGCTGCGGCGGCATCGAAGACGATTGAGTTGTCGCGAAATTTTGAGCGTTCTGCTCTAGCAAGCCGCCAATTTGATTGTTGTTGGCGCCAATTTCGAAGAAATTGAACAAATCGGCTAGGAATACGTTTACGTTCGCTTGAAGACTTTCGTGCAAATAGAGAATGTCCTCAACCTCAAAGTGAAACGGACTATAGGGTAGAACGCTTTCGCAGAACTCCTTCAACAAACCCAAGTTAAAACGACAATCGTTGATATGCATAGGATCATTGAAATATATCCCTAAAAATATAGTGAAAAATAAACATACTATAAAGATAGACCTTTTACATATAGAAATATACGTGATACGTGAAGGCCCCAGGCCAATCCTCGCCCGTTGAAAACGACCTTGGACTAATCATTTCGCGGGTTTGGACCAGAGCCATCCAGCCTAGCGAAATATTGGCTGGTTTGCTCGGCATAAGCATACGGTATCGCTGATGTGGCTTATACAAGGCCTGGTCATTGTCCGTATCATCCACACTGTGCAATGTGGTACCTATTGTCTTCCAAATATGGAGGACGCCTAGGTGGGTCCGGAGGTGGAACTGAACTTCATCCCAAGCCAAGTGAAACCTATCGCACAACCACTAGGCCACTGCTCCCCTTATCCAGAGATATATGTAATAGAAATACTACAAATGTCAACCCACTTTGCAATGGCATCTCATGCGGATGATAGAAGGAGACGAGCGCACAAACGCAGGTCCCATCGCATAGGTCCTCATAGAGATCCTCCATTTCGGGTACGGTCGCGTCGCCGGCGCCCAACACAATTTCGCTGCGTTCCACGTCGTCGCGTACCAGCAAGCAAATCTTGTTAATCCAGAATAGCAGCGCGTCCACGCAATCCAACGGCTCCTCGCGTTTCTCCACCGGCGTGTAGGCTCTAAGATATTGATTTAATTCAACCCAGAATCAAAATCGGCCGCCCATCAAAGAAGCGCTTAACAATATTGTATATTATATAAAAAACTTACGAAACAGCTTGTATCACGCGTTCAATGGAAATTACGGAACGCAAATGCGCGACCATTAGCGCGTCGATTAACGCCAAATGCGATATCTAAAATAAATCGCAATAAAATGAGTCGAAACTTTTCATTTTACAAATAAAAATAATCCCCTTAATATTATAAAGTAATTACTCTACAATAAAGTAATTACTCACAATATTAAGGGGATTGTCCGTGAGTAGAGCGGCCTCGGTAACGTGCGCTCCGCCGGGTTCGCGCGCGTCCACGCCCACTGCCGAGAGCGCGCGCAAAATCGCGCCAACGCTTTGCTAAAGAAAAATATTAAACTGGGCGAATTATAAAACTCCATAAATCTCAAGGATCCTTTTTAAAGTCGATAAATATTTCTTCATTTTTACTGCAATTTCTCTCTTCATACATATAATGCCTTCCACACTTTTCATTTTGTGTTTCTCTCCTCTTTTTTTTCTCTCCATTTTGTCTCAAATCAAAGGAAAGACCAACCGTCACCAACGCGTTATTTCGGAGAATCTTCGCGGCCGCCTGCGTGTAAAACGTTCCGCTGGTAAGGCACTTTGCGACGGCGCATCGCAATTGTAAACTTCCCTAAAAATATACGCCATAAAATAGCAAAAAAAATCAAAATCCTTAAATAAAACCTGATCGTCTCGATAGAATAAATCGCGTAAATTATCGGGAAGATCATTGCTTTCGTAAATACGCATAATAATCCACTTTATTGAGGCACATAATTTCCCCTAAAAATCGCATAAATCAAATACAAGTAAAGAAATATCATATTGAAATCGCTTACTTCCGAAAAATTATAATTATTTATATTAATGGGACGATTATTGTCGCTTTCCATTGCAAGAAATAATAAAAAACAAATCTAAAAAAATTGTGATTTTAAAAATTAAAGGTTAACTTGTCAAATTTGTGTGTCCTCATGGCAAATCACACTTCGTAAAATATGATTTACACTTTGTAAGAAAAGAAAAAACTGTGTGAAAGTAGCCTAGTTACAATAAGTTACTAAAAAAATTCTAGATGAGGAAATCCTATAAAAGAAATCAAAATGTGTTTATTTATTTGTTTGTTTGTCCACGGCTTTTCACCTAACAAACTTCCAATTTTTTAGACTCGGCGGTTTTCTAGGCCAACAATTTAGACATTACTCTGGGATTTTCGAGGCCACTAATCGAATGCTGACAATATAGGACAGATTTAATTTTGTACAGAGGATGGATTCTAACAAAAAATTGGACCGACTGCAGCAATTTAACTAAAATGCAAAGAGGCTTAAAGAACTGGCCTGAAAGCTTCGTTATTTAATGAAGGCTATAATTTCACAAGACAGCGGCTTACAGCCCGCAATACTTTCGAGCTCTCACTCCCGTCAACACGATAGTAAACTTTTTCTTAAGGGGGCCGGGTCATTCACTTCTTTAAGTCGTGGATTTTGCAAAATAGAGTTTTGACATTTTGCCGAGTCGTCAAAAACGCAAATTCAAAATTAAATTAAATTTCAAAAAAATAATTTTTTTGTAAAAATTTCCGAAAAGCTATACTTTTTCGTAGCTTTTACTTTACTTTATGTTTACTTTTTATTTTATTAATTTTTTCAATTTTTTTAAGCCATTTTTTTAAATTTAAAATTTTCACTGCTTTAAAAACAATTTTTATTTTTGCTTTAATTTTTCTCTCCGACAAATTGACAGTTACTGTAGAAATAAATAAAAATAACTATTTGATCATTATTGAATAGCAATAATGAAAAAAACCCAATAATGAAAAAAAAAATCAATTGCTATAAACATAAATTTCTATTTCTATTCGCAATGGCTATTGCAATAATATTAGTCGATAAAAATCATCATTTTTTAACAATGATTTTATTTCTGGAATTTAAAAAATTTCGTTTTTTCTCATTGTTTTCGCAAATTTCTTTCTAAAATTTAATAATTTTTTTGCTTTTAAATAATTAATTAAGTTTTTATACTGATAAAATTCTCTTTTTTTTTGTCGTTTTTCGGTTTAAAAAATTAATGGAAAAAAAATCGAAAAATTGATTGAATTTTTGAAAGCTCAAATATATCAATTGGAATAGAAAAATTAGTATCTCAAAAGCATGTTTCGAACGGCGATTACGGTAGCGTTTGTCACGTTATTGTACTCATCAAATAATGCGCTCGCAGATCCTCTAGTACAAGAGAATCGAGGTGAGTCTTTGTGGAGAAAAAAATAGTGGTAAAATTACCATTTTTCTCTTACCAATACATATTGTTAACTTTGTTTCTACTATTTTTAAGCAAAAGAGGACTCTAAGATTGAGCGGAGACTAAGTAAACTCACGCTCCTAGACAAGGACTCTCTATGGTTTGACTCGAGCTTTCAAGAATACCTCCGCGAAAACAACTTAAACGGGTTTTGATTTATATAATTTTTTAATACTGGTGCCTACTGTACGACAATATCCAATTTTAGTAGTTTTATCCCGGACATTCGGGATCCCAAATTGGCTGGGGTCGTGGAGCGTTTCATCGGCTCGAAACCCGAGTTTGCAGCGCTTCGCCGATATTGCGTTAGATTTTTCGGTCTCCAATCCCAATATTCTTCTACAGGAGCATGCTAAATTATTAAATCCTTATTGCAGATATTATGCGGCTTTAATAAATAAAAGACATCATTTAGGAGTCGACACCACGACAAAATATCACAGGGCTCGTGCCCATTTTCAGCTCTGCACTTTTCAATCATGCCAGAGATGCGCTCATAATCGGTCAGTTTGTAATACGATAGTTTTTTTCGACTGATTTGCGATCATTTTTAGACCTGGAAATTCACGATTTCGAAGTTGCGAAACTTTTAAATGACGTCACTCGTTACATTGATTCCGGTGAATGAAATATAATTTTCATTTAGTTTAAACTCAATTATCGTAGTCCTTTCAAGACCTTAAGTACTTACACGTTAGCTTGATAATTGAGCCAATTATTTTAGCACTGTTGGACGAATTATGCGTTGAAAATTGGGTCGAGCAATTCGCCAAACGTGCGGAATACAATAAGCCGACTCCAATTAAGGTCTGTGTCTTTGTTAGACCCAAAATTGTTAAAGGAGAAACTTTTCGATAGAATCAACTTTTGGCTCTCGATGAGACCTCGAGTCGGGTAATACCATTCGGTCCTAGTGTTCCACTACAATTCGCCATTGGTGCCTACTGTACGACAATAGCCGTTTGGCGACGACGAAAAGATAACACGCCGATTACCGTATGCTTTTTTCCATTCAATTTTGAAACAAACAATTGAATCATTGAACTCTTTTTCCGTGAATTAGATCGCGCCTTTTACAAATTCATAATCAATATAGTATCCTAATTTTGCGTGTTTTGAGCCAAATTTAAATCGGCCCCAATGAGTTCATTCTGTTCGTATTGGATCCGTTAGGATTCAAATTTTGTGCTCTTCTTCGTTTCAGTTTCATAAAAGAGGGCACAAAATTTGGACCCCAACGGACACAATACGAATTGGCGCCAATTTAAATTTGGCTCAAAACCCGCGCGGCTTATACACGCGAAATTAGGGTAATAATTTAGAAATGCGCCTTCAAATATGCGCCAGCCAATGTGAATTTAGTTTTGAACATAGAGATGTCAAGTTCCAGCAAGGTTTGAATCCATTTTTTAAAATCCATTTTACCGCCAAATATTTTCTCGCTTTTAGATCTCCAAATTGTGGCTGGAGTCTTGTGGGGCATCGACCGCGTCCATAGCTGGAAATCCATCCGTCATTAAGAATCATAAAAAGAAAAAGCATCCGCCAGACGCCCAACTCATCGAGCTGGTCAACAACATGTGGCGGGCAGATTCCGTGGATAGGCTGCCCGAAACGGGAATCACTTTTAATTTCGGACAAAAGATCAACCCGCACAACCCCAGCGACGTCCCACAACCCGAGTGGGATCTTGTTTTTTCAATCATTTTTTGATGAAGCCAAAAACATTAAAGTTCATTTCAGTTTGATTTCATCCCTGGACGAAAGCATTTTCGATCGTCCCGTTTATCGTACGCTAATCGACATTTGGCAAGCCGACGTGTTCCATCCCCCAGTAAGAGTTAAACACTCTTTTTAATAATCCTTTTCTAGCCCATTTCTATACGAAACCGATTCCCTCTTGTTATGACGGAGTCATAAGAAGAAATTCTAAGTATGTGGTCAGGGTCCGTGTAGCTCAGTCGGTAGAGCAGCGCTCCGGTTAAGCGTTGGTCGCAGGTTCAAGTCCCGCCACGGAAGTCACCTTTTTCACATACGCAATACACCTCTCATTTTCCGGTTTGTCGCGAAGAGAATCCTCTGGTCGGGCAGCGTTTGGCCATAATTAGCGAATTCGTTTATACTGTAACGAATACGTCCACCTTTCATCTTGCCTACGATTATCTCGTCTCCAAGGGTGGGTTCAATCATTTCAATAGTAATCAAATGAAACTGAAACGAAGACGAGCACAAAATAATTATCGGAAACCCCACGCAGCGACCACATTTTTTAGGTCGTGCCGAATCGGACATTAATGTGTTCCGCGATAAACTCATTCAGTATTGGTTCGGCAATTATTCGCGATGCGAGGGTCCACTCGGCAGTTCGGGTAGCGGATTAGGACTCAATTTTTGTGTGACTCCGCTTTCAAGTTAGCATATTATTGCTTCTTCTCTTTCTTTGCAGGCTTCGAGCACGTATTTTGCGGCGAGGAGCGCGACAAAGTTGTGGACGGCCACCATAGTTGGATTAACTATTGGATGGCGCAAAAGAACGGCACCATTGAGTACTATGGTTATTATACATATCGTCGAAAGAATATCGTCACAATACGCTATAAGAAGAACGGCTATTTGAAGGCCATCGGCGGATTTCTCACACGCTCATCGCCGGGTAAAAATACGGCTCTCCTGGGTTATCGAGCTATCAGAAATGTTTTTTTGGTTTTTATTAGTTATCTGCCCTCCATTTCAGTCAATTGGGCGCACAAAGGCTAAGCCTTGGACTTAGGCAATTAGGCCTAAACTTAGCCTATGTTCCACTTTGGCTTTAAAGGCTTAAGCCTAAAGCCAAGCCTTGGACTTAAACAATTAGGCTTAGCCCATGTTCCACTTTGGCTTTAGAGGCTTAAGCCTAAAGCCAAGCCTTAAGCTTAGGATATTTGGGGGGGGGGGAAGGGGGGTCTTTTATCGGTTATCCATTTCACTCAATCAGGCATACAAAGGCTAAGCCTTGGGTTCAAAGCAAGCCTTGGACTCAGGCAATCAGGCCTAAGCTTAGCCTATGCTCCACTTTGGCTTTAGACTATGCCTTAAGATCTCGTGGGAGGGGGGAGGGCAAGGGGGGGGGGGGGAGTCCGATAACTCACAAAAAACCAAAATGATTATTTATATTCATTATGAAAAAGTACTAATGCTTTTCAAGCCAATTCCTAAGTTTTGGGCCTAATTTCAGTCCCTAAAAAAGCGTTCTTCTCGTTATAGCTTTCGACTTCTCGCTTTTCACAATTTGCTATTTGGCACATCGCGGCAATGAGGCTTGCCAATATAAAATCGAAAACGACGACTTTTGGGTGACGTCGTACACTGAGCAGTGCACTAGCGGCTACTGCATTGTCACTACGTACCCGGGCACAAACATGTACACGTAACGAATAATATGATCGGAACATACTAAAAAATAAAGCCATTTTCTTTTTAGGAAACCATATGCCGAACCGGAAACGCGAATCACATCCACTTCCACAATAATAAAATCCGTTTCCACTATTAGCACACTCGTATCCAACCCAACAACGCTCGTTTCCCCACTTAGCACGCCCACAATAACACCGAAAACAGTCACTCCAGTAACCGAAGAAAACATTACACTGGCACTCCACGTTAAAAGTGATGATAGTGGCGCTATGTATAAAATTATTTTCTATAATTTACCTATTATACTTTTTTAGTAAAATCAACTATATTAATTTTGCTTTAATATAAAGAGTGTATGCGCAAAAGAAAGCCAATAAAATTCTGAATCGAATGACTATAAACTTGCAACATCACATGCAAAAATTTTACTCCAATTTTTGCCTTTTCTATTATGCCTACTTTTCTCACTTAATGTAAAAACTATTTTTGCATTCAAATTAGAATCCAAAATGAAAAATCGGCTTCATAGATCTTGTTCCCCGTCCTTTGTTCTATAAGTTGGTAAAATTTCAGACCAATTGAATGCCTAGTGTTATTGTAAAATACGTTTTACTGAAATTTCAGTGTTTTGTAAATTTTCAGTTTTTCAGATAAAAAGTAAATTAAGGGAAAAAAGGGGAAAGTTAGAATGGAAAAGCCCGAGCAAATGATAGCTGAAAATGAAGCAAAAAATCGCAAATCGGATGAAGCCGCTCCGACATCATGTGTCGACTCTGTGCCCCCGATTTCGTCGTCCAACCAAGCATCCACTTCGGGAGTCATTTCCACGAAGGTGAGTATTTCTAATAAATTGAATTTGGAAAGTCAAAAATAGAATTTGCTATGTTGTTTGCCATATATTTCTCTGTATGTGGGTAAAGTTTGAGATCGATTGCTCTGTTAGAAAAAAAGTTGCTCTGACGGAAGTGGACCTAGGTCGAATTTTTCAATTTTTGATTTTTCAGATAATCAGAAGCGATCTTTAATTTAGAGCGATGGGCTGTGGCCGCCAGCTTAAAAGACGCAAATCTAGACAACTTTTACAGCGACATCGAAAAACTGTCTAATGAATGGCGTTTTGCTCAACTACCTGTAATTAACAAGTTACACCTGATTGAGGCGCACCTCGCCGATTTCGTCAAAAATTATCGGTCGTGGGGATTATACAGCGAGCAAGGTTGTGAAGCGCTGCATCACAGCGCTAACACTGCGATATTGAAGTGCTTCGGCGCTAACGCAGAAAAGCGCCTTTCATTCTTCATGCAACAACAGCTCATCACGGCCTTCACAAATGCAGCTGAGTTTGCGCCAAAACGACGTTATTGCAGTGTGACGTCCGAAGAAGAAGAGCCTATGTTCTTTGACGGCGAGATAAATTTAGAGCACGACGAAATTGTCGAATGGTACGCTGATGACGAGTAAACGATTTGTTAAACATGTTTTGATATCAATTTTTTGTTATTGCCATTTTGTTTAAATAAAATTTCGAAAAATGGCGTATATCTAAATTTATTTATCTGTTAAGTTTTTCGTCTTTTTATAAATAGGACCGGTCCTGAACCTAAAATAGGGTCTTGAAAAGGTTCTATAAAAATCGTTATAGAAAGAGCGTCTTCGAAAACCATCCAAGGCAAAAATTTTAACTCGCTCAGAAAAGTTTCTAATTTAAAACGTTTTGGACCCTAAATAGGATTCCGGAGACCCTGAAACAAAAAATAAACTACAAAAAAGTAATTGTCATAAAATTCTGAGCCGAATATACTATCTTATCAATAAAAAAACCAGGACCGGTCCTGATCCTAAAATAGGGTCTTAGAGGGGTGCTATAAAAAATCTGTCCGATAGAATCGAAAGAGCGTCCTTGAAAACCACTAATGCAAAATTTTCAGCTCGCTAGGGGCAGTAACGTGAGCTCTAGAATCTATCAACACTTTTCCTATAGAGTGAACGTGGAGTTCACTGGCCACAACCACAATTCCATCCAATGAGACCATCACATCTGGGAATGGTGCCACCACTGTGTCCGGCCTATTCTCAATTAATCGTAGCATTCTCGCCGCCATTTTCATTCTCCTGGCGAGGTGACTGCGATTAAAAAGATCTTGAGAATTTTCCGATCCTTTTTGGGAGCTATTTTATCTTTGAATTTATGAATTTTCGGCTTTAAGACCGATTAAATGGGCAGAAAATTGATGGCTTAGTCGATATAATTTTTTTTTTTTGGGAGTAACACAAATGAAGCTTATTTTTTACGGATTCTTTAATGGTCCTATTATTGTAAATAATAGGACCATTAAAGTATAATAATAGGATTATTTGTAAATAATAGGACCATTATTGTAAATAATAGGACCACAAAAACAATTCAATCGGGTTCATTTCCACGTCTTTTTTCTCCAATTTTCTTTCCACATTTTTGCTCATTTCGCCTAACCGTGCCTATATATCCTAATTTCGCGTGTATAAGCCTTAATTTTGGCCCCAATGCGTTCATTCTGTTCGTATGCGGATCCAAACGAGTCGAAAATTTTGCGCCTGCCTTCGTTTCAGTTTCATAAAAGTGGGCACAAAATTTCGGACTCGCTTAAATCCAATACGAACAGAATGAACTCATTGGCGTCAATTTAAATTTGACTTAAAACACCCGCGGATTATACACGCGAAACTAGAGTATAAATTATTTTTTTAATTTGTAATTTGTTCATTCCTAATTTTGTAAACTTCTTTCACTTTGTTAAGTTTTCATAAAAATAACTTAAAAACCGAAAATTACACAAAAATTTTTTTTGAAAATGAAATTTCTATTATAATACCCGTTTTTAGCATTTTGTTTAATTCAATACAAATACATAGAAAAAGAAGAATACGAATGACTTTTTATAGACCAAGGGAGAATAGGTTGCGACCACGGGGAATATGGGTGGGGGAGAGAAACCACAGAAAATATGAATGGGAGAGAAGAAACCACGGGAAATATGGATGGGAGGGGGGAGAGAAACCAGGGAAAATATGAATGGGGAGGGGAAGAAACCACGGGGAATATAGATGATTAATAAAAAATAGTACATTTCACATTTTCGAACAATTCACATTAACATAACATAATAGAATAAATAAAATATGGTCAAGGAATGGTCCACACATTTCGAGAAGATTCTCCTCTTCAATTTTTTCTTTCAAGCCACTCGATTATTGCGAAAAAGAGTCTTTTTTGTCTCACGCTATAAGAAATGAATTTTTTGAATAAAAATTCTCTCAAGAAATTTGGCATCAATTCAACAGACCTCCTGAAGCTGATCCTGAACACGAATGGAGCGGAGGATTTCCTGTTTGCTGGACTCGCACATATCACCGGCCAGTATGTATTCGTCGAAGAGGTAGTTAGCTTTCTCGAAGTTGAAAACCACGTCCAGCTCGCAGACCTAGAAGAAAAATAATTATTAATTGGAAGTGAGAGAATGAGGAACAAAGCAGAAATGGGAGAGATAGGATCAGCCAAAAAAAAAAGATAACAGAAATATATGTGGTCTATTAGCAGTAGAATGGAAGGAAATAGGATCACGCAAAAATAAAAGAAATATGACCAACCGTGCCAAAATAGGCGTCGAGAATCTCGACGAAGCGATGCATAATCTCGAGATAAATCAGCTCGTTGTCATTGTTGTCGATGCCGCAAACGAAGAAAAGTGACGCGTACCTTCAAAATTTGGGAATTTATAAAATAATGTTATGGGAAAATTATCTAAAAGTTCTTAAAAGATGCTCGGACACCGCAAACTCACCACAAACCTTCCCCCCCTCCCTCCCATCTTCTCACCTTCTGTATACAACTCGCTGACCGCGAAGGTCGAGAAAATTGCAACTCTGTGGATTTCGCATCAACACCTCCGTCATGAGTGCGTCCATAAAACGCTTTTTGTCCTAAGAGAAATTGCAATTTGGGAAGGAAATTTTAGCTGAATAAAAATTTAGAAATTTTTTTGAAAAACAATGCATAAAAATTGAGAGAATTTAATACAAACACAGGTTTTCGGCGATTCGAACCAGCGCTCGAAGCGCACCTTCCGCTGGCGATTAAACATAACGAGAAAATGAAGCATATCCTAGCTGAATTGAATTGAATTGAAGACCACAATCCTGGCCGGTCACAATAAAGATAAATCCGCCGATAAAAATCGGTGTCAATAAAGATAAACTTTATTAAAGAGACGAATTCAATCTATATAGCAACGACTATAAATGGGACTTGTAATTTTTGATAGTCATACTCAATAGTTAATGAAAATGAAAAAAGATAAAAGTATAGAAGATATAAATCCTACAGAAAATAATGATAATAATATTCAAGCTAAAATTAAGAGACTTATAAAAAAAATAAATTAACAAAAGAGAACCAAGAATTTTTAAATGCAGGATGTCCCGAAAAGAAAACCCGGTGAAACATTTTTAGTCGTAACTTTATTAAACAAAAAAATGAATAATTTAACAATGCACAACAATATGGACCCGCAGTGATAATATACTCAGCCGGATTCGAAGTGGCCTCCTCCGGCGGTGATACATAAGTCCAAACGTGACTTGGGATTTTCGGCGATGGGCCGCAGCTATTTTTGACAGTTTTTCGATGATAACTTTTTATTGGGACGAGATATTTTTATGATTTTAGTTTTATTTTTTTGTTTTAAAAAATCTATTCTTTTTCCTTATAAAAGTTGATGCCATTTTCATAACAAACTAAATAGTAAAAATTTGAGATACTAACAAAAAAAAGGAGAATTGAAATAGGCCACAAAAATAAAGCAAAACAAAATATAAAAAAATTAAATAATTTTAAAGGCAAAAAACCAAACGGCGAAAATACACAAAAAATTCGGCAAATTCGATTCATTTTATAAACTGAATCATTTTATAATTGAAAGTGAAATAATAAATTAAGAAAATTAAATTAATACACATTTGTAAATTTATTTATATAACGACAAAAAATGATAAATATATGCCTCTATTCCCATAAAAAAGCCCCTTTAAACTTTCTAATCGGGTCAAAAAAATCGCCTAATTACCCTAATTTCGTGTGTATAAGCCACGGATGTTTTGAGCTAAAATTAAATTGGCGCCAATGAGTTCATTCGGTTCGTATGCGCATCCAAGCGAGTCCAAATTTTGTGCTCGCCTTCGTTTCAGCTTAATAAAAGCGGGGCACAAAATTTGGAGTCCAACGAATCCGCATACGAACAGAATGAACTCCAATTGGCGCAAATTTAAATTTGCTTTCGTCTCAAAATCAAATCCCACTTTTTCGATTAGATAATCGAACTTATATTAATTGATTCTCTAGCCAAATCGATTTTTCATTCTCTCCTTAATCCAAGCAACTTTCTATAGAGAACCCGTTGAGCCTAATAATTGAAATTGATTTCATATTTATTCGGTCTTCTTTTAAAATGCATCGTTTGTTAAATTTATTCGCACGTCAAAATTTAGCCATTTATTGGGCGTCTCGTCGGGACAATTGTACGACAATTTCAGCAGCGCGTACGGCGCTTGCGCATCCTCCACGAGCATCCAATCGGTCGCGAAATCGCGCGTCTCGTTGGGCGAAAAACTCGCTAGCGGCTTGCAATCCATTCGAATACCATAACGATGACGTTTAACCATAACGACTTGTCTGAAAGAGAAGAGAAAGAACTCAATTTGACTTAATAACATTGAAATCTGATTAAACGCCAAAAAGCCGCTAACTCGCTTTCGATAGCGTCCGGATCGCGCGGTGTGCTTTGCAGCTCGTCGTCGATATCCGCGATATTGTCGCGGTTCGGAATCGTCACGTCAACGTTAAAGTCCGAGCACTAAAAAAATTTTCTTTTCAAAAATCGATTATCCTAATTTCGTGTGTGTATAAGCCGCGCGGGTTTTGAGCCAAATTTAAATCGGCGCCACTTTTTTCATTCTCCTGGCGAGCTGACTGCGATTAAAAAGATCTTGAGAATTTTCCGATCCTTTTTGGGAGCTATTTTATCTTTGAATTTATGAATTTTCGGCTTTAAGACCGATTAAATGGGCAGAAAATTGATGGCTTAGTCGATATAATTTTTTTTGGGAGTAACACAAATGAAGCTTATTTTTTACGGGTTCTTTAATGGTCCTATTATTGTAACAAAAACAATTCAATGGGGTTCATTTCCACGTCTTTTTTCTCCAATTTTCTTTCCACATTTTTGCCCATTTCGCCTAACCGTGTCTATATACCCAAATTTTGTGTGTATAAGCCGCCCGGGTTTTGAGCCAAATTTAAATTGGCGCCAATTGGCGTTCATTCTGTTCGTATGCGGAATCCGTTGGAGTCCAAATTTTTGTGCCCCGCCTTTGTCTCGGTTTCATAAAAGCCGGGGCTCAAAATTTGGATCCATACGAACCGAATGAACGCCAATTGGCGCCGATTTAAATTTGGCTCAAAACCCGCGCGGCTTATACACACGCGAAATTGGGATAGATTTAAAAACTGACGTCGATGCGACCCGGTATTCTCGAATCCTCGACGGTGGTGCCGCTTATTTTTACGCGCGCCGTCGTTTGAGCATTATTGGAGACGATTAGAAAAATGGAAAACGCCTGGCCGGCAGCGAAATTGACGCGTTGTGATAAGCGCACCTCGGGAATCGCCTCAAAGGCAAAAAACTAAAATAAAATTTATTTTTTAAGCAATTTTCAAGAATAAAAAAATGCACTCAAAAATTTACGCTCATTTTGGCCTTAACAGAGTTGGTGTCCAATTCGCCGCGATACATAAGCCCGCGCTCGGGCTCCGTGCAGCGCAAACTACGACGCGCGATCAGGCGCACTTTGCCGGGCAAAAAACGACCGCGCGTGCCGCAAAGCGGCTGACGAAGAACTTGCGCCAATGTGGGAACGGCGCCCGGATCCAACGGCTCGGTGAAAACGGACGGGTCAAGTTCTAAATAAAAAGAAAATTCCTTTAAGTTTAGCTAACAAAACCCGACCTGGAATATTAGAGGTGGGCGCGATTTCGGGCTCAACGCGCTGAATCGTCTTCTGCGCATTTAGCGCCTTTTTGCGCATGTTGTACGCATTACTAAGACCGAAACGATCATTCGCCAACACGCCCAAGTTAGAGAGGCTAAAAAATTTCAATTCCAAACATTTTCATCTAGAACTTATACGAAAAAAAACTACCGCTTGGTCATCTTCTTTTGCTCAATTTTTTCGCGCTCTGACATTTCTTTCATCCACGCTAAAATATCGGTGAGCTGCGATTCGACGGGATTGACGTGCTCCGGCCAGTTAGTCTCCGAGATCTGGTCGGGAATACCGGCGTCACGGCTCGTCCAATGACACGCCGAGCATTGCACATAGCACAAACCATTGCCCTGACCGCGTGCCACGAGAAAATTCTCTAAATAATCATCAAAAAATAATTTTAGAAAAATTTTTATTGGTAAAACGTTGGAATATAATTAAAATATGGAAAAAGTCTTCTACCACAAATCGGACAATAATTGCACGTATTGCAGGTGAATTTGCGCGCGTGGGATGGCAAAGATTCGTTGCTGCTTCGATCCATACGTTCCATACAATTCGGACAAAAAATCACTTCCAAGTCTTCGAGAAGACATAAATTACACTTGAGCTTATCGCATTTGCGGCAAAAATACAACTGCGATAATGGAAGCCATGAATCACAGGCGCATCGATAATGTACGAGATCGACCTTCAGTAGTGAGACCATTCCAAAATGAGTAAAATTAAAATGGATGAGAATTAAATATTCTCTAAACATAAAGGTATAAGTATTCTCTCTGTCAAAAAGATTCGAAATGTAAAAGAAATTGTGCAGGATACTCAAAGGAAGGATAATAAACGTCACAATAGTTCCGATCAAAATTGCAAGGAAGCAAAAAAAAAATGCAAAACTATGAATTAAAAAGAAATTCAAATGAGCGCATAACGCCATAAAAATTTGAATTCAAATAAGCGGGCCAATTCCCTATTACAGAGCTCCCCCACAAGTTAAATTGATTGATGAAAAATATCATAGAGAAATGTTGATGAAACCCATTACCGATTTTTCGCGTTGAATTTGTGGGGGATATAAGCGGCTTCGAAATTCTCTGTAATGTAAGAGCCCACGCCCACCGGCTCTTCAATGTGTCCGATAATCTGTTGAATTATCTGAGCTCTTATGGCGAACCATATTCCGGAAAGTTAAGGTCCTACCATCGCCTTATAGGCACAACTTCCCGGGGGTTGTGTACTAGGGGGTTGGCTGAGGGCACGCCACAGGCCGGGGTTTGCGGCTTCCAAATCGGGACTTGTTACGTCCCCCACCTGGACTATGGTTCAAAGTGGAGTTCGACAGGTTACTTCAACTTGTAAAAATGAGATTGAGAATGAGAATGAGTAAAAGGGAGTATAAGTGAGTGAATGGATTCTTAACGCCTTTGTAAATTCTTAATACCTTCGTAATTCTAAAAAAATCCTTTTTTTATTCTAAAAATCCCAAAATATTTTTAGAAATACTCCAAGAATACATAAAAAATTTTTCAAAATAAAAAATTCATTCTTTAATCAAAAAACTTAATCACAAGTTTTGGGGCAATGGAAAGGAAGAGCCAAAATCAAATTGATCCAGCAAAACTGTGTCTAAGCCCCCCTGAATTTCCGTTTCTTCTTTATTCTATGAAAATACACACAATACAAAAAGTGCGATTGAGACACGCTTCTATGTCAGTCAGTTTTCATTCGTTTTGTCAAATATATACACACGCATTCAATATTTACATACACAAATATTATCCGTTAACTTTTTCAATTATCATATATACAATGGAATATTTTAGTCGGAATGATCGGAAAATATGCTCAATGATTGGACGCCTCGTTGGCGGCACGCCATTTCTGATAGGCGGCCAGTCGACGATGACATTCTTCGCGGCAGGCATTTGTCAATTCAGCATCTAAAAAAAAAATTTATTAGGATAAAATATGGTATACCCAAATTTCGCGTGGATAAGCCGCGCGGGTATTTTGAGCCAAATTTAAATTTGCGCCAATTGGAGTTCATTCGGTTCGTATGCGGAATCCGTTGGGGTCCAAATTTTTGTGCTCGCCTTCTTTTCGGTTTTATAAAAGCAGGGCACAAAATTTGGACCCCAACGGATCCGCATACGAACAGAATGAACGCCAATTGGCGCCAATTTAAATTTGGCTTAAAACTCGCGCGGCTTATCCACGCGAAATTGAGGTAATTCAAGAAAAAGAATCAAATCAAATCGTGCTACCATCGCTTGTGTTGTAAACAGTTCGCAATTCGGCGTACGTCCAGTCGGCCAGTTTCAATTCCGCCGAAAGATTTCTCGCGATTTTTGCCGTCGACAATGCCAGAGGCACTTCAAGGATCTCCAGCTCTCCGCTTTCGGTCCTGTCCGAGTCGTTGTTCGCGTGCTCAAACGCCTCGTGAGTAACGTCGCATTCGCGTTCTTCTACGACCTGCTCGGCGGCGATTGGCGCTTCGCGTAACGCACATTCCATGGCGTTCTCGTAGGCGGCAACGGCGGCCTCTCTCTCCGCCTTCTCTCTTTCCGCCGCCTCGCGTTCCGCGGCTTCACGCATCTCGCGTTCTTTCTCAAGCATCGCTTTGCGATGCTTGAGAATGTTTATCACTAAAATAAGTTGTGAAAAATCGCTTAATTACCCTAACTTCGTGGCCGAGTGTTTTGAACCAAATTTAAATTGGCGCCAACGCGTTCATTCCGTTGTATCGTACCCGTTGGGCTCTAAATTTTGTGCCCGCCTTTGTCTCGGTTTTATAAAAGTTGGCACAAAATTTCGGAATCGCTTGGATCCGGTATGAACAGAATGAACTCCAATTGGCGCAAATTTGACTCAAAACCCGCGCGGCTTATACGAAATTAGGGGTGATTTAAGAGGGAACTCGTCGATTTTCTAAAATGTTTCCAATTTCAATAAATTCCCGATTCTCACATTTAATGCAGGACCAAACGCCGTATTGAACCTTGCGCCATCGGAAGCGACAAATCCACGCGTCGACGCGCTCGACCAGCGCGCGCATTCCCGCCGCATCGCCACGCATTAGCTGGAAAAAATAATTCCATTCGACTGGAAGCTATATACATGTACAAGGACTCTATGCATTCTAGCATCACCGAAAATTTTTCCCGACTTTTCCACGCCCCCGCCTGCCCCCCCCGCCCACCCCCACCCTATGCGTAAATTTAAAGAGCAAACCTCATCAAATTCCGCGAATTTTCCGGCACGAAAAAAGGCTTTTGTCATGCCGAATTTGAAATCGGAATTGTTGAGTCCCAACGCGTGAAAGAGGCACTAAAATGTCGAAATTTCAAACATGATCCATACCAAACGCGTCGGCGGTCGTGGTCGCCGCCTTTCAACCTTCTTGGCTATCTTGGCTCATGGATTTTTATTATATTGGTTCATGGATTTTTATTATATTGGCTCATGGATTTTTTTTTTTTAAAGAAAAATGTTTTTACCTTACAAAAAAGTCGCGGATCGAGTCGAGCCAAACGTGGCGGCAAAAGTCCCTCGTACATTTTGTAGAGCTCCGAAAACGAGGTCCTCGACGGAAAGCCCTTATGCATGAGCCTTAGAACGCTGGGCATACCGGCGCACTTCAGCTGCTCCAAAATTTGCGCGCCGTCAAAATTTTGCGCCGCCATTTGAGAATTCGGCTTAAGGCAACGTACGAAATGAGTGCCCTAGAGAATGACGAAAATTTCGGACTGACCAATCGCCTGGGAAATCCATTTTCAATTTTGAATACCGTATTCGTTAGTTTGTCGAGAAGAAGCGAAAGTTGTGCGCGAAACTTACAGCCCACCGACGCGACGTTCAATCGGCCGCTTTTACGCGACACCACATCGCGTGCCATCGGCTTCACGTCGATTTGAGCCGCCGCCGCGCGTTGTGCACAAAACGCTTTTATTAGCGAATTTCTGAATTGAAAATTCGATTCCTGTGGATTATCGGACCTCCCAAAAAAAAAAAAAAAATCTTAAGCTTAAGGCATAGGCTTAAGCCTCTAAAGCCAAAGTGAAACGTAGGCTAAGCGTAGACCCCCCAAATATCCTAAGCTTAAGGCTTGGCCTTAGGCCTAAGCCTCTAAAGCCAAAGTGGAACGTAGGCTGAGCCTAGGCCAATTGTCTGATCCCAAGGCTTAATCTTTGTAGACCTAATTGAGTGAAATGGATAACCGATAAAAGACCCCCAAATATCCTAAGCTTAAGACTTGGCCTTAGACTTAAGCCTCTAAAGCCAAAGTGGAACATGGGCTAAGCGTAGGCCTGGTTGTCCGAGTTCAAGGCTTGCCTAAGCCAAAGTGGAGCATAGGCTAAGTGCAGGCCTAATTACCTAAGTCCAAGGCTTAGCCTTTATAGGCCTAATTGACTGAAATGGAGGACAAATAACCAAAAAAACATTTCCGAGAGCCGAAAATTCCAACGCATTGACTTCAATTTAAATCTATAAAAGAGCATCACACACTAACGTGCTCTCGTGCAAAAGCATCTCCAACGAATCATGCAGCGCGTCGTTGTTCTTCTCCAGGAACGCCGAAGTCTCGTAGCACACCGTGGCGGCGTAGTGACGAACCAGAAACGCCTCGTCGTCGCGCAGCTCGCGATGGCGTCGCTCGATGGCTCGACGTGGCACCTAAACATCCATCATATCGATAAATCACAGCAAAAAAGATTGAGAATTCAAATTTGTACATCGATTCGCGGATGTTTACGATGAACGTTGTGTACGGTCAAAGTGAAATGCTGAGCGGATGGTTTCGGAAGACGAGCCTCCTCGTCCAAAAGATCCAAAAATCCTGTGGACTTTTGTTCGAAGAGTTCTAAAGGTGGGAAAAATATTAAAAAAAGTCTCTTAAAGCTTTCAAAGTCCCCATTCGATTCCAGAGTCCCTCATTCGAGTTTCAGGATTTCCCATTCTATTTTCAGGGTGATTCGTTCGTGTTTTAGAATCCCCTATTCGATTCCAGAGTTCTCCAATCGTGATTTAGAGTTATTTACTTGATTCCAGGATCTCCCATTCCAGAACCCCTTATTCGAGTTTTAGGGTTTCCCATTCTATTTTCAGGGTCCTCCGTTCGATTCCAGAGTCCCTCATTCGAGTTTTAGGGTTTCCCATTTGATTCCAGGGTCCTCCATTCGATTCCAGAGTCCCTCATTCGAGTTTTAGGGTTTCCCATTTGATTCCAGGGTCATTCGTTCGTGTTTTAGAATCCCCTATTCGATTCCAGGGTCCTCCATTCGTGTTTTAGGGTTATTTATTTGATTCCAGGGTCTCCCTTTCCAGGACCCTTCATTCGAGTTTCAGGGTTTCCCATTCAATTCCAGGGTTCTCCATTCGAGTTCCAGAATTCCCCATTCGATTCCAGAGTTCTCCAATCGTGTTTTAGGGTTACCTATTTGATTCCAGGGTCTCCCATTCCAGGACCCCTCATTCGAGTTCCATCCACAGGCGGTGCATTTATTGGAACTAAAATATTCGAAAAAAATTCGACCCACCGATACAATCGAGATTGTCGGCGAAATTTATTGGCGCCACGTCAAGACCCTCCTGAGCGTAGAGCTCCTGTTCCTGGCGAAGAATACGATCATTGAAGAATTGCTGAAGCTTCTCGTTACAGTAGTTGATACAGAACTGCTCAAAGGAATTCATTTCGAAAAATTCTGAAAAATTCGATTCCAAAAAATTTTGACTAGACAACTTTCAAATTAAACTTTCTCACCGAATCCGGCAATGTCGAGAATGCCAATAAACGAGGTCGGACCCAAACTCTGGAACGGTATCGAGGAATTGATTCGTCCGACTATGGTATCAAAAAGCCTACTATAGAGCGATTTCGCTAGCGCGTCACGAGCCGCGACACAATCACGCGCACGTAATGGGACCCTGGCGAGATATAAATGTATTATGATAAGAGGCTAAGAAAATAAGAGGCTAAGAAAAGGCACAAACATTGATGGAATTCAATATTCACATAATAATCCCCTCCCCCCCCTCCCCCTCCTCCCATCCATACATGATAAGTGTGCCCTTCACGCCGCCCTTGGTCGGCTGCATCATTCGCGAGGTGAGACCCAACCGCAGCTGCGACACGTCCAAACCCAACGCGTCGGCCGCATAGACAAGTTCGGCGTCGGCCAGTGGCAAAACGCGAGTTCCGCCTAAATATATGTATATGTCATATTGAATTCAATTCTGACAGATAGTTTAAAAGAATGAACGTAAAAAATCTCGTCTCGTTTCTTCCTAGCAGTGTTGTGAATCGGCTCGATGAGTGACTTCGGCTCCATAAATGGCTTAGGAGTCATTTGGAGCCAGATGGCTTGCTGCGAAGCGAAAAGCTCCGAGTCATTTGCCGGAGCCTTTTGAAGCTATTTGGAGTCAATTTATGAAGTGATCTGGCTTTTTTGTGGCTTTGAAAAGAGCTGAAAGGAGCCATTTGAAGCCATCTGGAATTAATTTATGGAGTCCTCTAGAGTCATCCGGAGCCATTTGGAGCCATCTAGAGTCATCCGGAGCCAATTTATGGAGTCATCTGGCTTTTTCGTAACTCCAGCTTTTTTTTAAAAAAGCGAGAAAAAGCCATTTGAAACCATTTGGAGCCATTTAAAGCCAATTTATGAAGTCATCTGGCTTTTTCGTGGCTTCGGCTTTTCTTGAAAAGAGCTGAAAGAAGCCATTTGGAACCATCTGGAACCAATTTATGAAGTCATCTAGAGTCATCCGGAGCCATTTGGAGTCATCTGGAGCCATCTAGAGTCATCCGGAGCCATTTGGAGCCATCTAGAGCCATTTGATGTCATCTGGAGCCATTTAGAGCCATCTGGAACCATTTGGAGCCATCTGGAACCATTTGGAGCCATCTAGAGTCATCCGGAGCCATTTGGAGTCATCTGGAGCCATTTGAAGCCATTTAGAGCCATCTAAAGTCATCCGGAACCATTTAGAGCCATCTGGAGCCATTTGGAGCCAATTTATGGAGTCATCTTATTTTTTGAATTTATGGAATGCTTTCTCGTTAAAATGAAAATACAATTACGCGGACGAAAAACAGATAAAAGACAACGAAAAACGAAGAGACGAAAAAAAAGACAGCGCCAGAGCCAAGTCACAACATTGCTTCCAAGTCTCCAATTCCCCTAGCAAAAAAAAACCACTTCTAGAATCGTCCGATTTTTCGTCAAATTCCACGTTGCCCAAATGAAGAATGCCGGCCAACAAAGCCAAAAGCTCTTCGCGTTCCGCTTCGCTGAAACCCACCTGCAAAAGAGAGGCGCACAATCGACGATAGTCCAACGCGTCGTCAACCATTGCGTCGAGCGTCCAATTCTCGGACTACAAATGACTCGCTTAGATTAGATCAGAAAGAAATTTTTGCCAATCAGACAGCTCCCCCCCTCCTCCAAAAAAAAAAGATTCGTTGAGAATTCACCATTGAAGAAGTTCGTGAGAAAAATTGAGTACATCCGCCTCGCAAATACTAAAAATTGACTCGGAAATTATCCTAATTTCGCGCGGGTTTTGAGCCAAATTTAAATTCGCGCCAATGGGTTCATTCTGTTCGTATGCGGAATCCGTTGAGATCCAAATTTTGTGCCCCGCTTTTATTAAACTGAAACGAAGGCGGGCACAAAATTTGGAGCCCAACGGATCCGATACGAACAAAATGAACGCATTGGCGCCAATTTAAATTTGATTCAAAACGCCTCGAAAAATTACGGTAGTCGAAATATCCATTTTAAATATTTTCCAACAATCAAAAATTATTACTTTTTTGGTATATTTATCCTATCCTAGGTTCGGGTAAATAAGACGCGTCCGTTCGACGGAATTTTGGCTTGGCCTTCATTCCGTTATAATCGAAGTTAAGCTCATAATTTTTAAACTACAGCTCGGGTTTCCTTCAATGTTCATTAAATTTTATGCCTAACCGATAAAAAAATAACAGAATAAAGGCCAAATAAGGCCAATATTCAAAAATTTCCCTCATTCGAGTTTCAGGGTTTCCCATTTGATTCCAGGGTGATTCGTTCGTGTTTTAGAATCCCCTATTTGATTACAAAGTTCTCCAATCGTGTTTTAGGGTTATTTATTTGATTCCAGGATCTCCCATTCCAGAACCCCTTATTCGAGCTTCAGGGTTTCCCATTTTATTTTCAGGGTCCTCCATTCGATTCCAGAGTCCCTCATTCGAGTTTTAGGGTTTCCCATTTGATTCCAGGGTCCTCCGTTCGATTCCAGAGTCCCTCATTCGAGTTTTAGGGTTTCCCATTTGATTCCAGGGTTATCCATTCGATTCCAGAGTCCCTCATTCGAGTTTTAGGGTTTCCCATTTGATTCCAGGGTCATTCGTTCGTGTTTTAGAATCCCCTATTCGATTCCAGGATCCCCCATTCGTGTTTTAGGGTTATTTATTTTGTTCCAGGGTCTCCCATTCCGGGACTCCTCATTCGAATTTCAGGGTTTCCCATTTTATTTTCAGGGTCCTCCATTCGATTCCAGAGTCCCCCATTCGAGTCGAGTTTCAGGGTTTCCCATTTGATTCCAGAGTCCTCCATTCGATTCCAGAGTCCCCCATTCGAGTCGAGTTTCAGGGTTTCCCATTTGATTCCAGAGTCCCCCATTCGAGTCGAGTTTCAGGGTTTCCCCATTTGATTTCGTCGAATGTCAAAAATTTCGTCAAATGATCCGCGGCTTATACGCCCGAAAAAAAATTTTTTTTAGAGTAATTTCACTCAGTGCTCTGTGACTTGACTCTCTTGGCCATTTTTGAGTCGTAATGCCTCTTTTGAATGACTTCTAAAACAGTGATACGACTTGGCTTCGAGTCACTTACAAACTTCAAATAGGTCCTACGTTGTAATGCTTCGGATTGGTGCTAAGATGATATTTGAGCGCCGCGAACTCGTCCGTTAGCAGCTGATAGAAAACGTGAAAATTACGCTCGCCGCATTGCTGCGTGCAAACGCGCGTCTTCTCCAGCAAATAATGTGAGACGAAACCGCCGGCCATTTCATACTGAAAAAGGTTGTACATATATGTGATGAGTTAAAATTAAGCTCGTACTCCCCCCTACATCTCCCCCCTACATCTCCCCCCTCCCCCCATCTAACATGAATTCACAATTTTCCAAATTCCTATTCCTTCTCAAAATTTTTCAATATTCTATCTTTAATAATGTAGTTGAAAAAATTACATTTTCATTGAAGTGAATCTCGACGAACTTTCCGAAGCGGCTCGAATTGTTGTTGCGGAGTGTTTTTGCATTGCCAAAAGCCTCCAGAATCGAATTGGCTAAAATAAAAATATTCGTAGAAAATTTCATTTTTAAATATTATGTAAAAATTTTCGCATTTACTTTCGAGAAGACGTTGCTCGACGAGTTTGGAGGCGGAGCCCCAGCAATGACAAAGGTAGCGAAGAACAAATTTCTGGGACTCGGTCTTACCGGCTCCCGACTCACCGCTAACCACAATCGATTGGCTGACGCGCGCGCGACGCATTTCGCGATAGGCGCGGTCGGCTGAATGCAAAAATTAAGTTCATAGCCGGTTAATTAAGAATGAATTCAGGCCAGTTCTTTCAACTCAATTCGTCCAGGGTAGTCATGAAAACTTTGTAAAATAATCGTACCTATTGCAAAAATGTGCGGCGGCATTGTGCCCAACGACTTGCCCTCATAGGCGCGAATCGTCTCGTCATTATAGAGGTCGGGAATAGTTTCGTACGGATTAATAGAAATCAAAATGTTCGCCACGTACGTGTAAATTTTTCCGTTCTCATATCTCAGCCGGCAATTGTGCAGAAGAGTTGCCTCATTCAGATACATTAAAGCACCTAAAAAAGTTTAAAATGCTAAATTTTCAATTTTTATTCCGGTTAGAAACTTACAATTATCGTCAACATCTTTAGTGAGGTCGTCCACAGCAAAAAATACCGCATCATACGCAACGTTGACCTTAAATTTTAAAAGTTTGACCAAGTGCGAATCAATTATCAAATAGAAAAAGTTCGACACAAGTCAATTTGTATAACATATTCAAATCTATCTCACGAGCTTCTTCGTATCACGCATCTCAACGAGCATTGTCTCGGCGCCAAAATCGCGCACGCGTGCCAACGCGTAGCCGTGCTCGACGTCTGGCACGTAAACGTGTCGTTCCGGCTCTTCGCTTATCGCCCACAACACGCCGTTACTCATCATTCGTTTCCGTACCTTTTTCCAGACAACAAAACTCGACAAGTCACAAGTTGAATAAGTCAGTTGAATACAAGACCGATCGAATGAAGGATCGCAAACAAAATGGGGGAAAAAATGCAATCAATTGCAATTGAGAAAAAACAAAAAAGCGCCAAACATATGGCATAATGCCAGAATGGACCGATAATTTAAATTGCTAGCAAAAAACCGTCGGCAAAGAGACTGTTAAAAGAAATTACCTTTTATCAAATAGGTAATCGAAGAAAAATTTAATGATATTTTTTTTATTTAATGATATTTTTTTTTATTTAATGATATTTTCGGTTCTTTGTGGGTTATTGAACCCTCAAAATTTTTTTTTATAATAATTCAAAGAAAAATTTAATGATATTTTTTTTTATTTAATGATATTTTCGGTTCTTTGTGGGTTATTAAATCCTCAAAATTTTTTTTAGTTTTTATTGGTTATCTGTCCTGCATTTCAGCCAATTCGGCCTACAAAGGCTAAGCCTTGGGCTCAGGCAATTTATGCTCCACTTTGGCTTTGGACTATGCCTCAAAGGACGCGTCCAAATACAATGAAATTTCGCTCATCCTTTTGCTCATGTTTTGAATTGGCGCCGATAAGTTCATTCGGTTGTATTGGATCCGAGCGAGTCCGAAATTTTGTGCTCGCCCTCGTTTCAGTTTTATAAAAGTGGGCACAAAATTTGGACTCGCTTGGATCTGATGCGAACAGAATGAACTCCAATTGGCGCCAATTCAAAACATGAGCAAAAGGGTGAACAAAATTTCTTTGCATTTGAATGCGTCCTTTAAGCTTAGGAATTTTTTTTGGGGGGTCCTATAACCCACAAGAGCCATATTTTTTGTATATTTAGGTGTACTTAATGTTATTTCCAAAAAATTGAGAGTTCTTGTGGGCTATCGGAACCAATAAAAAAAAATTTTTTTTGATTTTTTTAGATTTTCTGGCACAAGAAATTCGAATTTAATAATGTTTTGTACTTTTTTTTGTGTTTTTTTTTGGATTTTTTTCGCAATTTTTATAAAAATCCAAACCTAAAAAATTCATCTGTCCGAACCAATGTTTTTTGCTGATTTTTTGATTATTAAATTCGAATTTCTATGGTCAGAAAACCTTTAAAAAATCATTTAAAAAATTTTTTGGACGATCCGATAACCCACAAAAAGAATAAATCTTTTTCTGTATGCAAATTTTAATATTAGGTTGTAACACAATTGTAGTCGCTTTTTTTCAAGTGTTTGTAATTCTGTTTGTTTTAAACGGAATACTTTTAATCATATATCGTTGGAAAGGGGGATGGCCTGGGCTTTCTGATGACATATGATTTGTTTTGTAAAATGTTTGTTAACGTTAAATATTTTGTTTAGAATGACAGACGATCGTGAGTGTGTGAGAGTGCTTTTTACGCGAACGATTTAAAAATGGTGATAAAGCGGCTCCAGCTGCTCGAAAAATTAACGAGATGTTTGGTCGTGATGTGATTACAAAGAGGCAAGCACAAAGATGGTTCAAAATGTTTCGCGAAGGACGTACCAGCATCGAACACAAGGAGGGCGCCGAGGAAACCCATCAGCGCCATATCCGAGGAGGAGCTTGGCTGGGAGCTACTACCTCACTCGTCTTATTCGCCCGACATTGCGCCATCTGATCACCATGCGTTCAGGTCGTTAAAAAATTTTTTGCGCGAACGGCAATTCAAAAACGACCTCGAAAATGGGGTTCGCGAATGGATCGAGCAGAAATCGGGTACGGACTTCTTCAAGCGAGGAATCCGCAAATTACCGAAGAGATGGATGACTGTGTGGTTGACTAATGGCCGATTATTTGATCTCATGGCTTTGTTTTACTGTAGCTTTAATTGTTGAAAGTTTAATAAAAAAAAAGCGACCATAATTATGTTACAACCCAATATATCCCGAACCTATTATGTATGAAAAATTAGTGATAAAAAAATTTTTTTTATTAAAATCAAAAAAAAAAAAAAAATAAATATTGAAAACAACAAAAAAGCGAGTTAAAAAAATTTCAAAAATTTAATTCTCCCAAATAGAGTAATTTGTCGCTGCCGCCGGTTAGCACTGAAAAAAAGTGGAATTTAGTAAATTTAAGAAATTACAGTCGACTCCCTCATTAACATAAACCTCCCATTAACATAATCGTTTTGGCAGCTTGGTTGGTTTTCACCCATTAGCCCCCTTAACATAACGCTCCCCCATTAACATAACGCTCCCATTAACATAGTTAACGCGCAGTCCCTTGGCGTTATGTTAATGGGAGCGTCGACTGTATCGATATTTATAAAGCAAAAATCCAGTTTACGTATTGGCTCATTGGGATGAAAGTCAACGGCATTCACGGAGCCCATATGCCCTGGCAGTTTGTAGAGAATCCGCGCCGAGGTTGTGTTCCACACATAGCTGAAGCGGTCGCTGGAGCCACAGGACACGTGCCGGCCGTCCGGCGACCAGGCGCATTTGAGTAAATTCTGAACAATAGATTAGAATGGATTTCCATTTTCTTTTTCAAGTTGAAATTCAATTGAATATTATTTGCATTGAAAATTACCGGCTATTGATTGACCAGTCTGCAAAGATTTATCACCTTTTCAAAATTGTGCTGATGCCCGACGAGGATTTTCAGGCAGCGTTGTGCGTCCGCATACGGTCGCACGTCCCAAATTCGTGCCGTGCAGTCCATCGAGTTGGAAAGAACCTGACCCCCATCAGCGCTCAGAGCCAGTCCCGTAATCGTATCCGTGTGGCCGGGCAAATGGTGGACCACTTCGCTTCGACGAACGTCCCACATCTGGAACACCGTGTAAAAAGGTTTTTAATGAGCCAAATTTTAAGATGGCACAATAAAAAAAAAGACTTAAGTGGCAGAATGGACCCAACCTTAACAATATTGTCGATGCCGCCACTAATGACATAGTCCGTCATATCGCCAAAAGTCACGGCGGTCACTTGATACTTTTTGTTAGTGTTTTCGACGCGAAATATGGCCTCCTTCTTGCGAGCGTCGTGAATCTGTAAAAGAAAAAATTTGCATGAATTTTCCGCACAAAAACATTGTCCGTTATCACTTACCGCAATTGTGCCATCATCGGATCCGGAACAAATCAACTCGGGTCCGCGTCGTGCGGGATGACAACTATTGACAAAGTCGTTGTGAGTGCGAAATTTTCGAATACAAACGCCCGTTTCCATGTCCCAAATGCGGATGGTCTTGTCCGTGGCACAAGAATACAATCGGCTAGAGAGAAAAGATTGATTGAATTATTTAAATATACTAAAAAGTTTCGCACCTTGAATCAGTACTAAAATGTATGTCCATAATGGAGCCCGTATGACCGGCTAATGTTGAAAAATTCTCACAATCGCCGTAAACGTTCCATAGCACTAAAAACAACAAAATCGTGTCATTGATTAGATTTAAACCCCCAAAAAGAAAGACTCACATATTTTATGATCGTAGCCGCCGGAGGCAAGACAAGTCCCATCGGGGCTAAATCGGGCCGCAAAAATCTCGCCCAAATGGCCGGTAAGAAGCATGTTGGGCGCGGCCAGCGAAGAGCTACGCGCTACAAGATCTTTGGGTTGTGTTGGATTCGCCACCACAATAGCGGTTTTTTCCTCTTCTGTGCGGGCCTTTTTCGCGTCTGAAAGTAAAAAATTGAAAAAACACTAAAAAAATCACATAAATCAATTTATGAAAAAACCTCGTAAGGTGAGCGGAAGAGCCGGACGTTTGAAAACTTCTGCCATTTTTTATTCCTTTATTTTATAAAGACCTAAAAGTATAAATCTAGAATGAAAAATGTAAAAAATTTAAATTTATGCATATGCATACAAAATAGGGCGATCTTCAAGGACAGGCACACACCCAATTTGACTAATGCATTTATTCAAAAATTTTTTTTTTGTTTTTTACTTTCTACTCTTCTCTTCATTCCTTTTTCTCATTTCTTACTCTTTTACTTTCTTATCCTTCGTTGTGGGCGTTTCAAAAAGGAGGATAAAACGGTGCTTTGCCTCCTGAAGATCGCCCAAAATAGAAGACTTTATCCAGAAAGAAAGAAAAAAGCTGAGATCCAAAAAAAAACAGAAAATTTTTAAAATTTATTTAAAAATTCACAAAACGCCAAAAATTAAAATTTAAATTCTCTTAAAAAGGAAAATTTTTATAAAAAAACAATCAGGCTTAGGCCTATATACCGTATTTCCTCTAATTGAAGCCCCGGGGCTTATATATTTCGATCACCCTCTAGGGGGGGCTTATATTAGAGGGGGGGCTTATATTGGAGGAGTGGCTTGTATATTTTAATGTCGTCGCGCCGAAGGCGCGACGAAAAATTTGGAAAAAAGGCAATATTTTTCACAAAATTTCATCAAAATATAAAACTCATAACCATTTTATTCAACAAATTTAACAATATGACGGAAATAACTAACAATATTACGGAAATAAAGTAAAAATATCACGGAAATATTTATAAATCTTCAGATCCTCTTCTTTCTTTACCCATTCTCGGACATTCTTGCGATCTACTTTGAATTTCTCGCTTGCTGAATGAATAGAAATCTGCTTTGCATAGTTGACAACGTCCAATTTCCAATCCACTGAGTAGGCCTTGCATTTCCTTGCCTTATCGAATTGTTCCTCTTCGTTGTAATCATCGCTGTCATACGCTTGAACAAGATCCATTTTTTGACACAATTCAAAAAATAACAAAAAATAATTCATGGCGGGACAATAAATTTCATGGCGGGACAAAAAATTTTATAAATTTTTTGAATATTGACACTATGTAGAGTTTTTTTATAAGGTTGGGTCCAAATCGTGATGACCAACCAAATCAAAAAAAGTGACACTATATAGAGTTTTCCACTATTGGGAGTTGCCACTATTGGGAGCTTCGACTGTAGTGATATTACAAAAACAAAAAACGGTGTAGAGAAAATGGTCCTCTAGGGGGCTTATAATAGAGGGGGGCTTATATATTTTACTCAACCTCCAAGGGGGCTTATATTAGAGGGGGGCTTATATTGGAGGGGGCTTCAATTAGAGGAAATACGGTATATATATATTTTATATGTATATATATATGTTACGGGTAAATCGTCAAATCGGTTATATCATGATATAACCGGTTATATCATGATATAACCGTTCGGTCGGTTATATCATGATATAACCGGTTATAAAACGGTTATATCATGATATAACCGGGTAAATCATGATATAACCGGGTAAATCATGATATAACCGTTTTACAATCGGTTATATCATGATATAACCGGTTATATCGTGATATAACCGTTTTACAATCGGTTATATCATGAAGAACATTTTATTATTTCAATTTTCATCGACAATTCAAGCTAACTCAGTAAACATTACGATTCTTGTACATTATATAATAAATTTAAATATTTTATTGCAGTTGGTGTGTTGGTTTTGATTATAAAAGTTTATTTAAAGAACAAACAATAACAATAACAGCCGCTAGAGGGGGGTTATATTAGAGAAAATACGGTATTGAAAAATAAAAAAAATATTATAATATAAAATACTTACTGTGACAGACCATAAAAATTCTGTAGATCATTGTTCATGATATTACGACCCGCGTGGCCCAGCCGACAATGGGATTCGTGAAGAATGCCGAATACTTCCGACTTTATAATCACGCGTTGATTTGACCGCATCAGATATGATGTTGTTTCCTGTTCAAGTACTGAGTAATTTCGCGACCAGTGTCTTTCTTGATGTGTCATAAGCTTTTCACCAGAATTTATTCGACGAATCAGCTCGATACGCATGTTTCTAGCATTCTCATCCTCAAGCACATAATGCAGCTTTTGATGATTCCACACTTCGAAATATTTTTCTTCAAATTTTGCCTGCATCAACTATAAAAAATTTTAATATTAATATCATTGTTGTGCAATAAGATAATTTCCCCACCCCCCTCAAGATATACGCAACACGATTAATAATGCACAATTATAACATAAGTTACATAATACTAAATAGCATAATCGCGAATAATACTAAACGCAGGATAGTCGTATAGTCGTATTATAGTCGTACTAATTATAATTGACATAAATGCAAATTCACTCTGCCACAACAAAAACCAACATACCAACTGCAATAAAATATTTAAATTTATTATATAATGTACAAGAATCGTAATGTTTACTGAATTAGCTTGAATTGTCGATGAAAATTGAAATAATAAAATGTTCTTCATGATATAACCGATTGTAAAACGGTTATATCACGATATAACCGGTTATATCATGATATAACCGATTGTAAACGGTTATATCATGATTTACCGGTTATATCATGATTTACCCGGTTATATCATGATATAACCGTTTTATAACCGGTTATATCATGATATAACCCCCGAACGGTTATATCATGATATAACCGGTTATATCATGATATAACCGATTTGACGATTTACCCGTAACATATATATATATATATATATATATATATATATATATATATATATATATATTATATATATATATATATATATATATATATATATATATATATATATATATATATATATATATATATATATATATATATATATATATATATATATATATATATATATATATATATATATATATATATATATATATATATATATATATATATATATATATATATATATATATATATATTTTATAAAAAACAATCAGGCTTAGGCTTATATATATATTTTTTTATATATATTTTATAAAAAACAATCAGGCTTAGGCCTATATATATATTTTTTTAATATATATTTTATATATATAAGGGCTCAATCAAAGATACAAAAAAAGAGATATTACATTGTCTCACTGGGTAAAGGCTTCGACCTAATCAACCAGTTCAAAAAGATACAAAAATTGAGCCAATTACAATTTGAAACGATTTGAAAGAAAATAGAAACAATTTATTGGCACAATAAAATTTTTTACAAGATGAAAAATGAAAATTTTTTTCGAGCATTTAATAAATGCCTCTTTCCCACTTTTTTCCGCTCTTTTTCACGCCACCGCAATGCCACGTTTGTCCGTCCATTTGTCCGTCCTCGTAGTCTTCCAGGGAAAATGGCGCGATGACGGCGTTGTTGTAGCGGCTGCGCGAGACTCGTTTCCGCTTCAAATGCCTGCGATAGACGAGTGTGATGATGAGAAGCGCCAACGCCACGATTAGCGAAACGCGCACGCACGTGCTGCGCCACAGCACGAAATGCACGCCGTATGGCATGTTCCGATGGCACATCTTATAATCTGTGAGAAATTTGGAGTTAATTTGAATGCTTTTTTTTAAAGAGATTTGATGCCTCAAAACCTTTGTTTGTCACCGAAAATTACGGATCTCAATATCTTTTCCAAAAGGTAAAATTTTTCCTAACTAAAGCTCTATTTGAATCCCAAACTCAAGATCCATTTCCGCCTTCTTTCTTCTTTCCATATCCACTTCGCATGCCTGTCAAAACAAAAAACCAACCATCTGGTGAATCCGGTAACACGACTGCGTCCGTCGCGTCGTCGTGCTCATCGTTTCTGCCGAGGATAGCCGCCGCGCGGACGTCCTTAAAGCGGATGTACTGACTTCGCGAACGCGCGTCGAAGTCGAGTGAGATGTCCGCGCATTGGAAGGCGCTCTTCAAAGCGCCGGTGTTCCACGTATTATTCGACGCAATTGTGCCCACGTCGGTCAGCGACCAAGTGTGATTGATTCGCTCGGCTTAATTCCCAAAATTATTAGTGAAAATAGGCCAATTATTCCTGGAAAATTCTTACAAAATTCTCCATCCTTAAAGTCGAATTCGGCGTGAATCGAATAGCTTTTTACGTGGAAATTCGGCTTGCAACTCTCGAGGCCTGCAACGCTCGACTTCGAGTCGCAGTACAGGGACGGCACGAATACGAGCTTCATTATCCACGAGTCCTTGGCGATGTGCTGCGAGATTGTATCGATGGGGCCTGAAGCCGGCGCCGTTTCCCCCTTTCTATCGGCTCCATTCAATGCGTCCTGTTTTCGTGGAAGATGGTCCTGCGAATGGATACGATCCAATGGAACAAACGCATTGATATGTTTTCGTTCTTTTGAAGAGACTTCGTGCGAATGATCCGTCGCATTCCCTATATCCAAATGCTCCCCCTGGTTCTTATGATCGCCCTCTTGGTGATCATCTGTACGTTCGTGACTCGTTGACATGTCTTCTTGACGCGTATAGTATCCGCTTTTCGCCTTCTGTTCGTCCACCTTGACGCTTTGATCATTCCGTTTGTGTTCGTCCGATTTTAAGCCCACAACGAGCTCCTTGTCGGCTGGCTCGGCCTCTTTTGCCGTAAGCGCTTCCACGGTTTTAATACGATACGGTATTGCAAACTTTGGCGTTATGTAAACGTTGTCCCGAAGCGATTTCCATTTAAATGATAGCGGTTTTATTTGTTGAATGGAAACTTTTGAGGGCTTAAACGAAAATCGCACAACAAAATCGTCCAATGGAATTATTGACGAATTCAGGTCGGACTCGGCAGACCCTTTCGATGAACTCAATTTGGCAAGGATTTTATTCTAAATTTGAAAAAAATTAGCGTAAACTTGAAGACAGGTTGTCCACTTAATAGTAAGTGCATACCATAAAGACTATAAGCTAATCCTTTCTCACGGATTCTTATATGTATATTTATCAAATTCCATGTAAATTATTTTTTTTTTTTTAATTAATTAATTTATTTACGATAAATCGCGACTGATAATAAAAACAATAAATTAAATTAAAATAAGGTGAAACAATAAATAATGAATAATGAGGTAACGACATTTGGGAATAAATTATATTTGGGAATAAATTATAGAGCGGACTAGGATTAGGGGTGGGATATTTCGGGCTTAAAATAATTTTTATAAGCTCTATTACAAAAATTATTATCTAAAGAATACATTAGTTTATTTAACGGTATTTAATAGAGATTTAAATTGTTCGATGGAAGGAGAGAATTGCGTCAATGGATTAAGCTTGATATATTTCTTAATTGCACGGACAGTGAAAAAGTTGTTTCTCACACGATTCTTAGAGCTTGGGACATAAAGTGACGTTCTGCCTCTCTTCATTGTCATATCAGAAAAATCTAAGAGTTTAGGCAAAAGTCCTAGTCTGTATTTATGAATTAAAGTCAGGTCAAGCTTTAAGTACCTTGTGGCCAATTTTTCCATGTCAAGAATAGCAAGTCTTTCTTCATAATTTGGTATAACTCGGAGTGATTTAAAACATCTTCTTATAATAGACTTGGTTATTCTTCTTTGTACAGACTCTAGCAAATTAACATTTACAACAATATCAGTATTAAATATAGGTGAAGCGAATTTTAGGATTGGCCGTACATAACATAAATATAATTTGACTAGCATTTTGGAATCATTAGTTTTAAATGCTTTTAAAATGTTAAAGAACTTGTGATTGGCTGACTGACATATTTTTCTGATATGTTGATTCCATTTTAGATTTGGAGAAACATAAATTCCTAAATCTCTGATACAGTCTTTGACCTTAGAAATTTTTTTACCATTTAATGAATAGTTATTTTCTGGGTTTTTTAAGCCAATGTGCAAGATTTGACATTTTAATGTAGCAATAGTAAGGCCGTTATCTTTGCACCAGACATAAAAATAATCAATAAATTCTTGCAAATGATTGTGATAATTATTATCAGACCGTTCAAATTCTATATAGGCTTTTGTATCGTCTGCAAACGATTTTATCTTAATATTTGGAAAGCATTTATTTTTCATTATATCGTGCATATAAAAGGAAAATAATATAGGTCCGAGAACTGAACCTTGAGGTACACCACTTTTAATGATCTTTTTAGAAGAATAATTTTCTTTTATTTTGACTACGAAAGTACGGTTAGTTAAGAAGTCTTTAATCCACTTTGCTAGAACACCTTTGACCCCTACTTGCAGTAACTTGTCTAAAAGCCTTTCATGATTTATAGCGTCAAAAGCACTCTTAATATCAAAGTATACAACATCAACACATCGTTTATTTTCTAATGCTAGTGTCCAGTCATTTAAAGTTTCTAACATTAGCGTTGTTACACTTCTTTCATTACGAAAGCCATGCTGGTATTCTGGTATTATATTATTTTCATCAAAAAACTCAGTGAGCTTATTTTTAACAAATGTTTCAATAGTCTTAGAAACAGAAGAAGTAAGTGATATCGGTCGATAATTTGAAGCTAAGTGCGGATCATTTTTTTTGTATAAGGGTCTAATTATAGCTTCTTTCCAATGGTTCGGTACTGTGCCTTTACTTAATGAAAGGCGACAGATGCAGGCTAATGGATATGACAAAGTCAAAGCGCATTTCTTTAACATTATTTCCGGTATGTTATCAGGACTAGAGTTTATTTTATTGCTTCTCTTTTTGAGTGCTTCATACATTTCAAAATCACTGATATAGACTGACTGAAGAATCTTAGACGAGTTATTTATGCTAGAAAATGTATTAGCTGCAGAAATTTTGCATAAAACGCTGCCAAATTGTTCTGCAAAAATATCGCATTTGACTTGTAAATATTTTTTAAATGACCTTTGCCAACGATTTCAGAGTTTGTGCCCGTTGAAATCCGCCTTCAAGATTGAATATTTGATCGACAACAAGCAAAAGTTCGAACACCTAAAAAAAGTCATTCCAAGTTAAATTAATAGCAAATAAATCAGTTTATGGATAGTATAATGTACACATTGAATAGTAATAAAAAATGATCCTTTAAAATAGTCCCAAATTTTCTTTAGGAAAACCAGGGTTGCCAGATGTCCTTTTTAAAAAGATTTGTTCTTTTTTTGAGGGGGTCTGTTCTTTTTTATTTTTTGTTCTTTTTTTCCATTGTTCTTTTTTGTTCTTTTTTTTCCGTGAAGAATGGCTCTCTTAGAGACAGGATCAGGAGTTCCGAGAAGTATTAATTGTTGAGAGAATAAAGAATCTGACCCGAAAAGTTAACGAAATAAACCAATTCAGATATTTTTAGAAAAATCTTTTTTGTTGTTGGAAATTATCAATAAAATATTTTTTTCGAGCCCGGCGTTCTTTTTTATTTTATTTTCATCTGGCAACCCTGAGAAAAACTAACCCAGCCATTATTCAATGTAAACTGAAGGTTCGCCGAAATTTCGGCTTCCGCAACTATCTGCAAGGTGCTGTTATTGGCGCCGTAGTGCGGTATAATATCTGAGAGGGTATCTCGTTGCGTGACTCGCACGAGTTTACAACATGCCACAGATATAATGAGTAATGCGACGAAAGCTATAAAGATGATAATTGCAATAATCATCCAAATTCTATATTTAAGTTAATAAGCTTTTCAAAACTAAAAAAATGCTATTACCGTTTAGGTACAAATTGTGAGATTGCATATAAAGTATCATATCGAAAGATAATCGCTTTACCACAAGAGTCCTAAAAATTTCTGATCATTTCAATCCCAGCCAGCCAAAATCGATCAATTTCATTTTTTTGTAAATCAAAAATCTTTGACATGACTGATTCTAACAATTTAATTACCCTAATTTCTAATTACCCTAACAATTTAATTACCCTAATTGTATAAGGCCGGGTGTTTTGAACCAAATTTAAATTTTGGCATCAATGAGTTCATTCTGTTCGTATCGCATCCGTTGGGGTCCAAATTTTTTGCACGCCTTCATTTCAGTTTCATAAAAGTGGGCACAAAATTTGGAGCCCAACGAATGCGATACGACGAGAATAAACTCCAATTGGCGCCAATTTAAACTTGGCTCAAAACACCCGGCCTTATAGAAATTAGGGCAAGCCCAATCTTGGCCAACCAATTTCACCCCCGTTCCTGGACGACCACATATTTCACAACGAAAAAATTTGTTTGAATATGTGTAAATTTATGTAAATTTCGAGAAAAAAATTAGTAAAAAGAAATTTTATTTTCGGATAAAATTCTAATTTCAATTCCGAGGCAAATCGATACGTTTTCTCACATTACTCACATGAGAAAGTTGTTATAATTCTTCAATAAATTCAATAATCATATAATTTCAAAATTAAGAAAATTTTTGAACTTTTTCCCGAATTTTTACGTTTTTTTTTGCAAAACGGAACACTATTTGTATTTTTACCTTCATATACATACACAAATACAACACAAATTTCTGTATTAGGGTTAAGCATTTAAAAAAATATTTACATTTATGAAAGGAAGAAGTATACACAAATATATTTGTGTACAGATACACAAATGTATATGTATGTGTATATTTTTCTGTGTGTGTGTGTGCTTTCCCCGGGTGTGTCCTTTTTTTGTGTTTGTCCAATTTCCAAAAATTGCGTACACCTTTTTGGGTCTTTAATTGGAAAATTAAGTCAAGAAATTGCTTTGCCACAAAAAAAAATTTGCGCAATGTTGTGTATGTGAAAAAGGTGACTTCCGTGGCAGGACTTGAACCTGCGACTAACGCTTAACCGGAGCGCTGCCCTACCGACTGAGCTACACGGAGCTTGATCAAATACTTTGAATTTCTTCTTATGACTCCGTCATAACATCTCCCCGTTTAAGATGTTGTACATGCAACCACGAAAGATGTGGGACAATTTTACGCATTGAAACTGCGCGACCATCTGCCGGAGTGGTTTTTGGAATTCAAGATCCGGACTTATGCTTGGTTCAACATTACGCGCGGCCTAAGGGAAGCTGACCACTAACTTCCCGGCCAAATACCGGCTTACGTCGCTACCCAGCGGCACGGAGTTCGAGATGATGACGCTTGACGCGCCATCTCATCCTGATCGCCAAATTGTTGCGTGTGTGAAAAAGGTGACTTTCGTGGCAGGACTTGAACCTGCGGCCAACGCTTAGCCGGAGCGCTGCCCTACCGACTGAGCTACACGGACCTTGATCACATACTTTGAATTTCTTCTCATGACTCCGTCATAACATGCAATAACCCCAACGGTTCATAGCGTCCTTGTATAGGACCTATGACAGAATTTAGCAGATTTGGCTAGGAAAGATCTTTATTTTGTAGTCTAATTTTGGTATCAAAATTTGATAAATAAAACTTTTAATTCAGAAATAATTCTTTAAATTTTCAAAATAATTTGAAGTTTCTTTTAAATTATTTAGATTTGATTAAATTGACCAAATTCAAAAACGACGCTTTTCCAGGAAGAAGAAGACTCTGGTTTAAAAAAGTATTTTTTTAGAAAGTAAAGATCCTAAACTAAGTCCTATGAACAATTTTTAGGCACGTTTCTCGTCAGCGGGTGTGTCCGGCTGGTGGAAACAATCGGCGGCGACAAATTCAGGAATTTTTGCGAGAGTTTCGTCGAGACGGACAATTGTCGGAAATTCGCTCAAATCGACGCCAAATCTGCAAATTTCTTCAATAAACTTCGCAGCTTTGAAATAAGAGAAGAAACGATTCAACGCATTCGTATATACCGTCTTGCGTTGTAGACCTGTGGCGGTAGACACGCGTCAACAAGACTCAATTCATCGCCCACAGAATAACGTCCCGCAGTGCCAGCTAAAACCTTCTCCAGCCGGCGGAAACTGTCGATAATCCAGTGTTGAGCCCACGCCTTTCGTTGTGTCTGATCATCGGAGTGATGAATTAAGACACGAAGATTCTGTAGCGGCTGAAGATTGGCGATAATCTAAAAAAAGAATTTAGATTAGTAATAAAAATGGGAACAAAGAGTTAATAAAGAAAAAATTTTGCACCTGCAGTGCAATGGCGCGAATTTTCGCGCGATTCTCCACACTTCCGGGCAAAAGAGTTTTTCGGTCTGGATATTTCTCTTCGAGATATTCTATAATCGCCAGACTATCGTAAATAGCGACGTCGTCGCCTACAGTAAGTACTGGTATCATGCCAAACGTCGACTTGTCCAAGAGCCTTGATTTTCTCTAAATGATAATTGGCTAAACCGCAGTGCGTTACTATAAAACAACAATAAATGTACTTGTTCGCCTTTGAGCAAATCCACGATTTCCGTTTTGTATTCGATTCCTTTTAGGTTCAAGGCTAAAATTAATTAAATAATTTCTCAGATTATATTAAATTTGGTTCATTTTTACCTATATCATTTTTTATCAACAATAAAAGTTTGAAAAAACCAACCGATTCGTACTCGCCAGGTGCAGGAGCTACGCCAATACGAGTAAAGAACTGGCAGCTTTAAATTTATAGACATTTTTTGTTAAATATATTGTGAAGCAATATGTTCAAAATTCTTAAATTTACGAAAATCCGAATTGTAATAAGAGTGCCTAAATTAAAAAACATTATATTACGAGCTTGAATTTGACGCAGGGCTCGCGTCTCCGGCACCCCCTTAAGCCCCAGCTCTTGGCTCTTGACGAAAAAAAAATGAAAATAAAAAAAATTTAGCCAAATATATATGAAAAATGAATTTGAAGGAAAATCGCTGTAAGACAAAAATCGATTTGAACAGGGCGGTTGACACGATTTGTCACGAGGTCATGACAAAAAAAAAACTGAAAATTTACAAAACACTGAAATTTCAGTGAAACGTTTATTACAATAGCACTAGGCATTCAATTGGTCTGAAATTTTACCAACTTATAGAACAAAGGACGGGGAACAAGATCTATGAAGCCGATTCTTCATTTTGGATTCTAATTTGAATGCAAAAATAGTTTGTACATTAAGTGAGAAAAGTAGGCATAATAGAAAAGGCAAAAATTGGAGTAAAATTTTTGCATGTGATGTTGCAAGTTTATAGCCATTCGATTCAGAATTTTATTGGCTTTCTTTTGTGCATACACTCTATATTAAAGCAAAATTAATATAGTTGATTTTACTAAAAAAGTATAATAGGTAAATTATAGAAAATAATTTTATACATAGCGCCACTATCATCACTTTTAACGTGGAGTGCGCGAGAAGTATAAAATAAATAACAAATTATTTCAATCATTAAATTATTCAACACAATTAGAATGCATTTATTTCATATATCATTTAATAAAAAATGTATATTAATAAAAAAATTTTTGATAAATTAATTTTGTATGATAAATTAGTTAGGCAATAATTTATTTTTACATATATTTTAGAAAAAATAACGTAGATAAATATGAAAAATATTCGCGAAATCACAATTAGTTTATCTCGTGATGAAAGTAAAATTTCCGCTGGCCACCAAATTTCGTTGGAGCTCAATGGGCGAACAGGAATAATGCAGAGCCAAATCCTCCAGGGACAACTCACCGTTGCATAGGGAGGCAATTCTAAAAATTATTTGTGATTGAATTTTCACAATTGTAAAATGATTTTTTTTTTTTAATTGAAAAAAGTCTTTAAAAAACAATTTTTACAAAAAATAAAAATATTTTCAAAGAAAATATCATTTTCAAGGCGGAGTTAATGATAAAAAAAAGTGATATTTGATGAACAAAAATGATAAAGAAGAAGAAAATAATGATAAATTAGGCCCAGTTTTGTGGCAGTTTGCAATTTTCTTTTCAATCAACGAAAATAAGCCAAAAAAAACATAAATACACGTTTGAAAACACTTTAGGACGATACATAATTTTCATGGACAATGGCTCTATGTTTATTACTCTAATTTCATGCGTTTTGCGTCAAATTTAAATTGGCGCCAGTCGGAGTTCATTCTGTTACAACGGATTCATACGAGTCCAAATTTTGTCCCCTGGCCTTAGACTCAAATAAAGGCGGGCACAAAATTTGGGCCCGTTTGAACACAATATAACAGAATGAATTTGTTGGGCCAATTTATCAATCAATTTAAATTTGACTCGGGCACAAAACTAGGATGGATTAATTTAGTATTTTGCCCTAGACAAATAAAGTTATAAATATACTCGGACTTACTTAGTGGTGGAGTCCTGACTGGTCGAAATCGGATAGACGAGTAATTTTCGGACGAATTTGTAGAAGACACCAAATTGAATCAATTTCCTCTCGTCAATGTTGAGAGCTCGAGGACACACTCGAAGACACCACTCCTTTAGCGTCATGCCGTGCTATAAAAGCATTGAAAATAATTCCTCGTTATATGATATCCGGCTTTATTCAATACGAAATAATACGAAACGCTTGAAAAGTTACCCTCAAGCTAAGATATAACCGACGAACGTCCGTATACTTTACGCTGGGCCCATCCGGATTTCTGCTCACAAATGCCAAACATTGCTAAAGAAAAAAGAAATGCTATATAAAGTTTATTTCGGAAAATTTAAAAAAAAATTACTCTAATTTCGCGTGTATAAGTGGCCGGGTGTTTTGAGCCAAATTTGAATTGGCGCCAATGCGTTCATTCTGTTCGTATCGTATCCGTTGTGGTCGAAATTTTGTGCCCGCCTTTGTCTCGGTTTCGTAAAAGTGTGCACAAAATTTTGAACCCGCTTGGATCCGGTACGAACAGAATAAACCCATTGGCGCAAATTTAAATTTGACTCAAAACACCTGCGCGGCTTATACACACGAAATTAGGGTATTCGAGGGTGGTGAATTTTACGGCTTTAGGTTATCCATTTAAAGGATGAATTTACTTGGCACTGGTCCTAGAAAAACGTACCCTAATTTCGCGTGGATAAGCCGCGGATGTTTTGAGCCAAATTTAAATTGGCGCCAACGAGTTCATTCTGTTGTATCGTACCCGTTGGGCTTCAAATTTTGTGCTCACTTTTATAAAACTGAAACAAAGACTGGCATAAAATTTGAAGCCCAACGGATCCGCATGCAACATGATGAGCTCATTGGCGCTAATTTAAATTTGGCTCAAAACATTCGGCCTTATACACGCGAAATTAGCGTAGTATTATTGGTTATGATACAGGCTAGGTTCGAGATGTAAATTAGAGTATTCACCGCATACTTCGACAATTTTCGGACTGGCGAAAAAGTGGCGAATTCGTTCGGTGGCCACATAGCAATTCGAATAGAGGAATAACGGCAGTAGTGCGATACAACCGTAAAAGCATAAATTACGAATGCATCGGCCCACCAAATCGGCGTCAATTTGGACCGCGTATGCGATGTCCTTAATGCAACGGACGCCATCGATTTGGGGACAAATCTATTAAATAAATTGGTCAGCATTAAATACGGTCCAATATTCAAATGCCAACACCTTTTGCGAGAGTACGTCAAGTTTATTGAGCTGGGCGCCTGATGTGGGCGGCGGAATACGCGTAAAAATCGGCACCAAAAACGGATTAACCGGCGGGGGCTCTTTGCCGTGAAATGACGGACACAATTTTAGGTACAATGTGGTTTGGGCCGTCACCGTGTAGATGCATTCGCCTGCGAATGAAATTTCAAATACCCTAATTTTGCGTGTATAAGGCCGCGGGTTAAAATTGGTGAGCCGAATTTAAATTGGTGCCAATGCGTTCATTCTGTTCTTATGCGGATCCAAGCGAGTCGAAAATTTTGTGCCCACTTTTATGGAATTGAAACGAAGGCAAAATTTGGACCTCAACGTATCCGATACGAACAGAACGAACTCCAATTGGCGCCAATTTAAATTTGGCTTAAAAACGTCTACGGCTTATGCACGCAAAATTAGGGTAGTCAAGGAACAGAATATTAATCATTACCTTTATTATTCAATCCGTAAAAAATCTCCTTCATAAGACTCGGCAATTTGTCATTCTCTTCCGAAAGAAATTTTCGCTCCTAAAATTTTTTATTCAAATTAAATGCTCCAAAGAAATACTAAAAATTTTAAACCAAAAAGCTAAATAATGTTATATTGATGTTTAAATAGGGAATTAGTCCTATACAGATTGTTTGTACTTGCCAACTAAACTGTGTAGAATTAATTTTAAGATTTCTTTTTTCTTATCATTTTTGTTATTGAACTGCATGAAGCTATTTATCCTACGTATTTATTTGCATCCACACGAATACAACAAATAAATTTGTAATTTATTCAATTTGTGAAGAGAGAAAATCTGCGCGTGATACATAGATTTTAGATAAGACCAAAAACCTTTTCCAATTCCACCAAATATTCGGCACATTTTTGGACGAGCGGCTCGTAGATGCTATCAAAATGACTGGATTTGGCGACAATAAAACACAAATTGAAAATGTACACCTCGCGAGCGTAATTTTTGTCCTCTAAAATGCATTTGTTGTAAATGGGGAAAACATCTTAAGCCCAAGATGAGTGATTGAAATTCGCGTGCATACTTATGCCGATCGGATGGCCCATAATCTTATAGTCGTACATGTTGATTTTGATCATCCGATCGCGCATCTCCTCCGACGGAATAATCGCCGACGAAATTGTGTCGAAGCGTTGCTTATCAAATATTTCGTGTGGCACCTGGAAGATTAACACACAAGTGAGTGACGATGAATGTTTTGAGTTCAAATTTTGGCCTGCATTCGGTTTTTTGATGTTTTGAGTTCAAATTTGTCTTCATTCGGTTCTTTAATTGGCTAAAGTTTTGGAATCACATTCAAAATATGTGTCTAGCAGGTTTCACGGCGAATAATATTGGAAAAGAGAATTTGAATAGCTGTCTGTATAAGTAATTTTCGAAAATTTCTTGGCATTTCACCTATATTTAAGGAAATGTACCCTAATATATGTGTATAAGTCGCGGCTGTTTTGAGCCAAATTTAAATTTGTGCCAATGAGTTCGTTCTGTTCGTATCGGATCCGTTGGAGTCGAAATCTTGTGCCCGCCTTTGTTTCAGTTTCATAAAAGTGGGCACAAAATTTGGAGCCGAATGGATTCGATACAACAGAATAAACTCATTGGAGCCAATTTAAGCTCGGTTCAAAACTTTCGGCCTTATACAAATTAGAACAATAAAAATTTTGAAAATTTTTAATAAAAATTTTAATTTAAGTGGTATATCTTGAAATTATTTCTTACAATTATTTAACGGGATCATAGGTCCTGTTCCCCATCGAATTCTCTAACTGCTGGTAAAATTTGGCATTAATTGATAGCATTTGAAAAAAGATAATAGCATTTTGGTGATGAGATGTCCCCACAGTGAGGTAGTTAACACAAATGGCTCTTCTTAGGGCCAAATTTATTCGAAAACCGTTCTTTTAGAGTCACAATTAAAAATGAATTTGAATGAAATAATTACACGCGATTCCATTACACGCGAGAATTAGAAGAACATTTTCGAAATCTAATTTTTTAAACATTCGAAATATTTTCAAATTCGCGCTTGATTATGGTGTATTCATTGTGTATTCAGCGAAAAATTTGCAATATTATTCTCCGTGCCGTGCACGTCGGGCCGTGCAAGGTAATGTGTTAAACGGCAGATTAAAATGTTTAATTAATGATTAAAAAATGTCTTGAAATTGAAAAATGTATAGTGAAAAGGGAGGGGGCGGGAGGCGATACGAATCCCGTTCATAAATATACCTGATACTTAACAACACGTCCGATTTTATTGTCAAATTCCGCGTAGATTATGGCCTCGAGTTTCGGCGGCTGGGGTTCGAAGAAGATTTGATCCATTGCGATAGAAATAAACAAGGAAAATTGAAAGAGAAAAGCCTCTCTTAGCAAAATCCAACAATTTTAAATCGAAAAACACGAAACAGCCACTAATATCAGAGAAAAAATGCGCACAAAAATAATTATTTTTATAACAATTTATTTATTTTTATTATTTTTAATTATTTTTATTATATTACAAAAATAATTATATTAACAGGTTTAACAGTTAACAAATAACACACAATCACAATAAACTAGATAACTAAAATCCAAGAGAGATAGAAATCAAAGAATAAGATCCAAAGGCACACGCGATGCCTTAGACGAGCTTCGATTGGCCGTATACAATTTTGGCGTGAGTTGTCGCGACTTCAATTTGTGCCAGGAGAACGCCGACGAGAACTCCGCCAACACTTCCCAGCACACAGGATATAGGCCACTTCTTAAACGACGATTCTCACATCAGTGATATATTAATCGAATCGCGGCTGAAACCGATTAAAATAAAATTAACAAACCTGCCAATAAAAGTCCCAATCAAGTGGAATAAAAACGCTGCCCAAAAACGCGCCGAAAATTGCGCCAATCGCCGCGCGATAAGCCGTGAATTGGCGTTTGTTTACGAATCTGGAAAATTGAAAGCAAAATAGCTTTATTATTTTATAATTAGGTTCTCGTGAATTATCCAAAAATGTTTTTTTGGTTTTTATTGGTTATCTGTCCTCCATTTCACTCAATTAGGCCCATAAAGGCTAAGCCTCGAACTCAGACGATTAGGCCTACGCTTAGCCTATGTTTCACTTTGGCTTTAGAGGCTTAAGCCTAAAGCCAAGCCTTAAGCTTAGAATATTTGGGAGGTCTTTTATTGGTTATCCATTTCACTCAATCAGGCACACAAAGGCTAAGCCTTGGACTTGTGTAATTAGGCCTTCGCTTAGCCACTTTGGCTTTGGGCTCAGACTATGCATTAGGCTTAGGATTTTTTTTTTTTGGGCGTCGAACAACCCACAATAAACTAATATATTTCTAGCCTGGAGCGAAAATTAAGAACGCACCTGCCCTCAAAGAGTAAATTACAAAAGGCGTCGTCGGCGCGGCTGCCCAGGCCACAGCTCCACACCAACGGAGCTACGGTGAACAACGAGAGAACGACGGCGAATACGAAAGTGTCTTCGAAATTGCTTAAATTAATTGGATTTCGGGCTATTTTTCGAGACTTTTGACTCACTAAAATCATAAGCAGCGCTGTATTATGACTCACACTCGCTAGCGGAATCGCTCCGGGCGATTTGCCATTTGACTTCGGATAACTCACTTGATTCCGGAGCCGCTCCGGGCGATTATAATTTGACTCCGGAGCCGGAGCCTAGCGTCATCTAGATGAAGCCACGACTTATAATATATCGTGACTTATATACTGAAGCCATGACTTATATACTCATATATCCGGAGTCACCTCCGGGTCATATTACAAAAGCTCCGAATAAAAAATGTGAAATATTAAGAAGCTTTGGATGTGTTTTTTTGTTCAGAGCTTATAAAATATCTCAGAGATGCTGAGATATTTTTCTAACAGTTTCGCCCCCATTTTGGAGCGGCTCCAAATGACTCAAACGCGAGTCAATTCGAAGAGAGTTACAAGCACTGATCATAAGAATAGTTATTGAAAAGTCTTTGGAACCTAAGTAATGGAGCTCCAAAAAGTACGGCACCGGCGTAGAAAATTGGAATCGCGACAATCGACGAATAGAGCACACGCCTTAGAATCATAACAATATTTGCATAATGCACTCAGAAAATGCCGCTGTAAATTGATCAACGGCTATTTACAAAATTATTAAAAATACGTTTAGAAAAAGTGGTATCTGAGCAGTGTTGTGATTGTGACTTGGCTCCAGGTTGTCTCCGGAGCCGCGGGCTGCCAGCTGCTCCGTTAGAAAAAGCCGGATGATTCCAGATGGCTCCAAATGGCTTCTTTCAGCTCTTTTCAAGAAAAGCCGGAGCCACGAAAAAGCCAGATGATTCCATAAATTGGCTCCAAATGGTTCCAGATGGCTCTAAATGGCTCCAGATGACTCCAAATGGCTCCAAATGGCTCAGGATGACTCCATAAATTGGCTCTAGATGGTTCCAAATGGCTTCTTTCAGCTCTTTTCAAAAAAGAAACCGGAGCCACGAAAAAGCCAGATCACTCCATAAATTGGCTCCAGATGGCTCTAAATGGCTCCGGATGACTCCAAATAGCTTCGGCAGATGACTCGGAGCTTTTCGCTTCGCAGCGAGCCATCTGGCTCCAAATGACTCCGGAGCCATTTATGGACCCGAAGCCACTCATCGAGCCAATTCACAACACTGTACCGAACGAAGTAAAGTATCAAATCAGTTATAAATGTAATAAAGCCGATTATCATAATAATCACAGCTATTCACAAAGGCAAATTTATAGAATAATTTTGTAGAATTCTTCTTTAATACTTGTTTATAAAATGTATTTTTCAAGTTATTAACAATAACAAATAATAAATAATAACAATGAGAAAAGTGGTTTCTTTTTTTTTTGAAAGAACATCGCGTCCAACAATCAAATAATAATCAAATCACAATGTTCAACTCCTCGAAAAGCGCGACACGCTTCGGCACAGAAATGGCGACGCGCGGCCGAGGCGATGATGGAAGCGTCAGCTTCTCCGTGCCGCTCACCAGCGGAAGGTTGTTCGTCGTCGCGGTCGCATCAGCTTCGCCGCCGCCGACGTCTACGTCCATACTTTCCAGCTCAATCTCCTCCTCGGCCTCTTCGATTTCCATTCCGTGAGACGCGCCGGCGCTTTTCTTCGGCTCCGTTTTAACGAACGCCCTCCTTTTGAAGCTCGTAGCCGGCGCTGGCGTTTTTCCCGCCACGGCAGTGGTCGACGAATTTGACGCGCCGCGATCGCCGGCCGCGATCGCGGCCAATTGTCGCGTGTCTTGCAGCAACTTGAACATGCCCGTGCCGATCGACATCGGCGCGCCCATAATAATGCATTCGCTGACGCCGGCGATTTTGTCGCGTTGTCCGAAAAATGCCGCCTCGTAGAGATGATCAATGGTGCGCTCGAAAGAGGCCAACAACAGCACCGACTCCTTCATTTTCACGAGGCCGTTTCGGGTAATGCCCAACACTTCGCCTCTGAATTAAATTGAAAAATAACTATTTTTAAAATAATTATATATCCAAGCATGTCCAAATTTTGTGCCCGCCTTCGTTTCAGTTTCATAAAGACCGGACCACAAAACTCTCTTGAATCCAATATGAATCCAATGCAACCAAATGAACTCGTTGGCGCCAATTTAAATTTGGCTCTTACAATCCGAACTAATCACTCTAATTTCGTATGTATAAGCCGCGGCTGTTTTGAGCCAAATTTGAATTGGCGCCAATGCGTTCATTCTGCTCGTATCGTACCCGTTGGGATCCAAATTTTCTGCCCGCCTTTGTCTCGGTTTCGTAAAAGTGTGCACAAAATTTTGAACTCGCTTGGATCCGGTGCGAACAGAATAAACCCATTGGCGCAAATTTAAATTTGACTCAAAACACCCGCGCGGCTTATACACACGAAATTAGGGTATTCGAGGGTGAATTTTACCGCTTTAGGTTATCCATTTAAAGGATGAATTTATTTGGCACTGGTTCTAGAAAAACGTACCCTAATTTCGCGTGGATAAGCCGCGGATGTTTTGAGCAAAATTTAAATCGGCCCCAATGAGTTCATTTTGTTATAACGGACCCAAGCGAGTCCGAAATTTTTTGCCCGCCTTCAGTCGCATAAAAATGGCCCGAGTTGAAAATTGGGCACAAAATTTTATAGTATCCTAATTTCGCGTGTTTTGAGCAAAATTTAAATCGGCCCCAATGAGTTCATTCTGTTCGTATTGGATCCGTTAGGATTCAAATTTTGTGCCCGCCTTTGTATCGGTTTCATAAAAGAGGGCACAAAATTTGGACCCCAACGGACCCGATACGAACAGAATGAACCCATTGGCGTAAATTTAAATTTGCGGCTTATACACACGAAATTAGAATTAAAAAAATCCGAATACTACGTGTCTGAAACAGTTTTATCTATAAATTTCATTTTAAAAGAGTTATGCCATTTTATTTAGTTATTTAAATAACTCTGCTCCGGACTCATTTAAATGAACTGACTCCGGAATCAAATCGAAGCCAAGTCATCACTCCGCAAATAAGTAAGACAAAAAAAAAAGAGAAAAGTCCACCCAACCGATAAGTCATCAAATCGGCGAGTAGCATGACGTGTCGTTGATCGAGATCGATGCCGTGATGTCCCATCGTATTCAGAATCTCTTTCATTATACTCGTACGGGCGGCCTCAATTCCCAATACCTGAAAAATCGGGGTAAAATAATTTTCGAAAGCCATAACTTTTTTTATTCGATTTTGAGTTTAAAATTTTTTGAATTCTTTCATGCCGCCAATAAAATTCAACTGGCGGCATGAAAGAATTAAGTAAATACCTCAGCTACAATACAAGCATTGTTGAAAACGGTTTTTGTGCCGTCAATTTCCGTTGTCGCGAGTACATCCTTATAATTGGTGCCCTCGACGAGCAGCTTGTACGTGTTGCCCTTTTGCTCATCGGCGTGAATTACGCAACGTGTCACACTTGGAAGGCCTAAAAAAGGCATCTCACATTAAAGAGCCTATATTGCCGATCTCACCAATAGTGTTTAAGTTTAAAATTAGAGAAATTTTTGCTAATTCAATCGACGAAGGCGTCCACCTAGTTTACCTCCGCACCCAGAATTTCGAAAATTTTTGTTAGAAAAAAAGTACTCGGTCCTCCCTTTGGTTCAAAATTTTTTCAAAAATCGAAGCGAAATATCATTGGAGTGTCTGACTTCTCTGACCACTCGGCGAAACCCATCGCCGTTTTTTCGCGAATGCAAATCGAGTTATATAAGCGAAAAATTGAATCTCGTCCCCAAGAATAAATCAATCTTGTTGTATTCACGGATTGCATGATTTCGATTCCGGTTTGACTCGGCCAAGCTAGAGTTAAGTCAATACCAGTGTTTGTGGTTCACTGGACCCTCTGGGCACCATTCCCAGTGTTGGTACGTCCCACAGCTAACTGAGTCAGCCGGATGAGAAAGTATTGTGATGGTGCACAACTAGATTCCATATGACACAACGAACCCGCAATTACGCCGGTGTGCGGAACGCGAATAGTTGGCTTGCTTGGCCAGATCTGCTCTCTTTCGATTAGGATCGAAGATTGAGCAATGATCCTGGCCGCACCAACCTTTTGCCATTTTTTTTCAACTTTTTTTTTAATTTTTGAATTTTGGTACTTCTTTATTAGGACCTATAGATCCTTTAGGATTCTATGCAATCTATATAGAATCCTGTGGGATCTGCTAGTCATGAATTTTTTTTTGGAATGTTATAATTGGTCCCGTGGGCCCCTCCGGTTCGATTCCGGTTGGCTCTTCGAAGTGGGCTCCTCTTATTGAGGGGCTCGGTACGTCCCACAGCGTCCTGAGTCGTTTCCGAATGAGAGGATGTGATTTGTATCATCGCAAGGGACTCGTTCATTCTTCCAAGCCACTCGCTCGCATTCACGTTATGCGTTATCGGCCGGCTTGCCCGGCCGATCCAGCTCGCATAAAGGTTCAAATTGCCCAGTTTGAGTGACATTGGATCTCGAGCGCAATGATCCCGACCGTACCAACTTTTTGCCATTTTTTTCAAAGTTTGGAACTAGATTTTTGCCTCTATTGGTCCTATATATATGATCTTAAAGATCATTAATTCGTACAAATCAGCTTTTTGACTAGCTTCTATACAATTTTTGATCAGCGTGATGAGTGCTTCCGAATAAGGTATCACATTTCTAGCTTTGGTCCAAAAATTATTTTTCCCTATGGTTAGGAGGCATTTCCTGTAAAAACAACTACTGTATTCGTATCATATGTTCAGATTCGGTTCATAAAAATGTTTTCCTTGTGTTTAAGAGTGGTCCTTAAGAGGCATTTTTCGTGGAAATGCCCGCTGTATTCGTTCATAGGACCTAGAATAGCCCTCAGGATACGATAAAAAAATTTCGAATTCCTGAAGAGCGGACGTAAAAACTAGAATTTGCTCCTCAATCAACCGACCTTTAACAACAACACTCGGCAAATAGTGCTTCAAATAATGCATGGCCATCGTTTTGGAGCATTTGTCAACACTAGCCGGCCGAATCAAAATCATCGTTCGGCCAACGGTGCGAATCTGGAAAGCATTTTTTTTTTAAATTGAACTCAACATCGAAAAGCAGCAATTTTTCCAGTTATCAGCTCCAAATACCCCTAAGTTCGGATAAATAAGACACGCGAGAATTTTTAACTAGTTTTGTTCGATTATCTCTCTCCCGCCTTACCTGATTAATTTTTCCCTACAATTTATTTTACTCTAGGTTTGGGTGAATAAGCCGCGGCCGTTCGAAGAATTTTTGAATTTTGACTTGGCCTTGATTCGGTTATCTTGTGTCTGTAAAGAATAACATTTGAGGAGTACCATCATTAAAACAGGCCCAAGCTGTAGTTTAAACATTTCGGACTAAACTTTATTAACAGAACGAAGGCCAAGTCAAAATTCAAAAATTCTTCGAACGGCCGCCGCGCCTTATTTACCTTAACTTGGAGTATTATAAACAAATATAATCGACCTGTGACGGCTTAATAGTGACGGGAAGTTTCGCCATGCAAATCGAATCCAAAATGGTCTCCATTGTGACCTCCAATTGAAGGAGGCGAATACGCTTCGAGTTGAGTTTGATTAGGACGAAAACGTCGTCGGGCATAAAAACTTGCTCGACATAGTCGCTGATTTCGCCTTGAAAAAAAAAACAAGTTTAATTCAATAGATGTACATATCCAAGGGGCATAATCCCGAGTTATATTCGTGAAGTATTTTCGCACCAAAAAAAAGGAAGGAAAAGCTAACCCAGCGTAGTCTTTTCAAGTCGAGCCTTAATTCGCCGACCCAATTTCTCGTTTTTCTCGTCGGCAATATGAACGGTGATTATTGGCGTGGAGATGTTCTTTATCGCGTTGATAATTTCCTTGATTCGCGGAACGCCCTGTGTGATGTTCATCGACGCGACGCCGGCAAAATGAAACGTTTTTAGCGTCATTTGCGTGGACGGCTCACCTAAAAAATAATGCCCGAATATCATTTTTACTATCATGTACTTCCAGAAAAATATTATAAGTAATAGAAGGGCACTATTATTGCGAAATCAAAATACCTCTGCTAAAAATCACAATTTTTTTTGTCAGAACAATTAATACTTGGAATAAAATACAGTCAAACCTCGATATAACGTCACCTCGGTATAACGTCACCCTTAAAATTTCTAAATCGGAACCAATATGGACAAGTTTGATGTCAAACAAATTCTCAGGGAGTTGTAAATCAAATGTAAAAAAAAATTTACAATTTAGTTAAAAAGTAAAAAATTTATAACAAAAACAAATTCCAAAAAAAAGTCCCGAAGGGTGACGTTATATCGAGGTTTGAGTGTATCTGAAAAAATAATTCTCAGTAATAATTCGGAACTATTCTCTAAACGACTTGTTAAAGCGGGAATTCCCAAAACCCGGGCTTATGGCGAGGAAGTGATTTTTGAATAATTGTATTTCCTTTTTTTCTTTCCTTATTGTTATAATTAAACCAAAAGTTTTTATTGACTTTATTATCATTGTAATTTTGCTGTATTATGACAACGTTAGTGTACCTATTGTACCTGTTTGTCCAATAAATTATTATTGGACAAACAGGTTATTATTATTATTATATTATTATTATTATTATTATTATTATTATTCAGGGTTGCCAGATGAAAATAAAATAAAAAAAGAACGCTGGGCACGAAAAAAATATTTTATTGATAATTTCCAACAACAAAAAAGATTTTTCTAAAAATATCTGAATTGGGTCTATTTCGTTAACTTTTCGGGTCAGATTCTTTATTCTCTCAACAATTAATACTTCTCGGAACTCCTGATCCTGTCTCTAAGAGAGCCATTCTTCATGGAAAAAAAAGAACAAAAAATGGAAAAAAGAACAAAAAATAAAAAAGAACAGACCCCCGCAAAAAAAGAACAAATCTTTTTAAAAAGGACATCTGGCAACCCTGTTATTATTATTATTATTAATAATGATTCATTACTATAGACTCGTTTCAATAGTTTTTTGTTTTGTTTTTTTAATAACTCGGAAATGCTTCAAAAATACATTTTATTTACCAATAGACGTCGCGGCAATAGCACCGACGGCCGTGCCGGGCTCCACAATCGCCTTTTTCACTTTTTTCGCGCACAACGCGACGAACGCGTCCAATTGCGCGCGCGTCAGCACGTTCGCGCTGATGAGCGCGCGCTTCGTCATAGCCAATCGCCGGCACGTCTCGCAGCGCGAGGCCGCGGCAGCTGTCGTGCGTCTGCTCGAATATAAGATACATATTTAATTTCTTTACAATTTTTTTTTGGGATTATACTCTTGGGATTATACGTAATAAGTTTTTGGAATTATACGTAATAAGGAATACATGAAGGCCCTAGAATTTATAACCGAATAACTCTAAAGAGATCTGGAGACCCAAAGACCTCCTCTTCCCATCGTTCTCACTATATACGTAAAGGCCTCAGTGATCAATCGTCCCCCGGTCACTGAAAATGATCTTGGTTAAAAATGATACTAATCATCTTACGAGTTTTGGATATAAGCCATCCCAGTCACCAAAATCTCGGCTGGTTTTGTTCGGCATAAGCCCATACGATACGGCGCTGATACGGCTTGCTTTAAGACTAGTCAGCACCGATGCCGTATTCCCCATACACTCTGCAATGCGGTATCTATTGTCATTGGAATGGACACCAAGATGGAGTCGGAACTTCGTCCCAAGCAAAATAAAATCCAAAGCACAACCCCTATGGTCCATTGCTCACCTTTTAAGAACGTCGAGAATTTTGTAAATTCTCCGAGAATTATTAGTAAATAGTAAAGGCCTTTGACTCACCTCGAAGATCCCACGTTCCGATGTTTTACACACTTGGCCGACATTTCAATGTAGCGGCGTTTTGAGGCAAAGTGTTCGCGTAAATAATCGTGCAATTCGTTAACGAACTTTTGCGGAATGAATTTGTCTAATCGATCCACCAAATTTTTCGCGTACTCGGCGAGCATTTCCACATTCACTTCGACCAAATTGAAGTCACTAAAAATGATTATTTTAGCTAAGCCACTTCCAAAAAAATCTTATCACTCAATAATTCGATTCCTGAGGGTTATCGGACGACCGTCAAAAAAAAATCCTAAGCTTAAGGCATAGGTTTAAGCCTTTAAAGCCAAAGTGGAACATAGGCTAAGCCTAGGCCTAATTGTCTGAGTCCAAGGCTTGGCTTTAGGCTTAAGCCTCTAAAGCCAAAGTGGAGCATAGGCTAAGCCTAGACCTAATTGTCTGAGTTCAAGGCTTGCTTTGAGCCCAAGGCTTAGCCTTTGTGTGCCTGATTGAATGAAATGGATAACCAATAAAAGACCTCCCAAATATCCTAAGCTTAAGGCTTGGCTTTAGGCTTAAGCCAAAGTGGAACATAGGCTAAGCCTAATTGTTTAAGTCCAAGGCTTAGCTTTAGGCTTAAATAGAAAAAAGAGGGTTCTTGTGGGTTATCGATAGAAAAAAGAGGGTTCTTATAGGTTATCGGACCTCCCAAATAAAATTCCTAAGCTTAAGGCATAGGTCTAAAGCCAAAGTGGAACATAGGCTAAGCCTAGGCCTAATTGCCTAAGTCCAAGGCTTAGCATTGTGTGCCTGATTGAGTGAAATGGATAAAAGACCTCCTAAATATCCTATGCTTAAGGCTTGGCTTTAGGCTTAAGCCTCTAAAGCCAAAGTGGAACATAGGCCAGTTAACCGCAGGCCTAATTGTCTGAGCCCAAGGCTTGCTTTGAGCCCAAGGCTTAGCCTTTATAGGCCTAATTGACTGAAATAGAGGACAGATAACCAATAAAAGCCAAAAAACATTTCCAAAAGTTCGATAACCCACATTAAAAAAATAATAATTCTAGTAAATCGTATCTAAACCCTTATTTATTTGTGTAAAACACAAACCCGGCCGGAACGGTGTTCTGAATATGCTCGTGAAGATGTGTAAAACTCACGACGGCGCCTTCTTTCGCCTCCATAAACGCCGGATCGAGACCGTCCTCGCCGAACGTGAACTGCACAATCTCGCCGGAAGACGTGCGTACAGTGTTGTCGTAGCTAACCGCTAAATCCTCCAAGCATTTCACCAACCGACGTTGCATATAGCCGGTTTCGGCGGTCTTCACGGCCGTGTCCACGAGACCTTCGCGACCGGCCATCGTATGAAAGAAGAACTCGGTGGGCGTTAGTCCCGAGAAAAACGAGTTTCTCACAAAGCCCTTCGCGTCCGGCGTTCGATCATTGCAGTCGAAATGCGGCAGCGATCGATTCTCAAAGCCGTCCGGCGGCCGCTTACCGGAAATGGCCTGTTGGCCCACGCAGGCGATCATCTGCGAGATGTTGATAAACGAGCCCTTCGAGCCGCATATCGCCATAATCAGCGGCGTGTTTTTTCGCGACAAATTCAATTTGCACGCCTGAAAGGCCAACTCGCGAATATTGGATAGGGTGCCGAGAATGAGCGCCTCGACGGTTTGCTCGGAGCTGGAGCCGGGCTGTGCCTTCAGCTTGCCGCATTTGAGCTCCTCAATGAAGTGATCGCATTCCCTATAGCCTTGCTCGACAAGTTTGTTCTTCGCCTGGAGAAGTTTCTCGCCCGGTTTCACGTCGCCGATGCCGATTGAAAAGCCGCGATTTGAGAGAAACACCGGACTCACTCGCGCCAATCGCCACATAGCCTCGATGGCGTAGTCCTCGCCAAAGTCGCGCATCAACACGTAGAAAATGTTGGTCTTACTGCCGGAGCCGAGTAGCGTCTTATCCAACGCACCGCTAAGAAGTTGATTGTTGCGAATGCACACGAACGTGTCATTCACCGTGAAATGATCCTCCTTTTTGGCGTGATTCTTATTCTTCGTGCAAAGATTCAATCGCACTTTTGAGTTCACCTCCGGCGCTATAATCAGCTCAGTCACCTGAATGGAAAAATTTGCTGTACTCGGTGTGTCTCTCCCTAAATGGCTTCCCACACCCAAGTGACTTCCGAGCCACAAGGCTCTTTGGGAATGGCTTCTTTCAGCTCTTTTCAAGAAAAAATCCGGAGCCACGAAAAAGCCAGATGACTCCATAAATTGGCTCCAGATGACTCTAGATGGCTCCAAATAGCTCCGGATGACTCTAAATGACTCCATAAATTGGCGCCCCATAAATTGGTTCCAAATGGCTTTTTCTCGCTCTTTTGGGAAGCCGGCTCGAATATGACTCCGATGATGACTCCAAACCTCCTCCCCCCAATTCCCTGTTGGAATAACTTTATTCATAAAGAAAAATAAACGTAACTATAATAAATAATAAGATCTAAAATAGTTTTATCTACAAATTTCATATTAAAAGAAAAAAGTTATGCCAGTTTTATTGCCACTTTATTTAAACGACTCTGCTCCTAAGTCATTTAAATGAACTGGCCAGTTTTATTACTTTATTTAAACGACTCTGCTCCTAAGTCATTTAAATGAACTGGCCAGTTTTATTACTTTATTTAAACGACTCTGCTCCTAAGCCATTTAAATGAACTGGCCAGTTTTATTACTTTATTTAAACGACTCTGCTCCTAAGTCATTTAAATGAACTGGCCAGTTTTATTACTTTATTTAAACGACTCTGCTCCTAAGTCATTTAAATAAACTGGTTCCGGAATCAAATCGAAGCCTCTGAATGCATTCGCTTAAAGCCAGTGTTGTGACTTGATTCCGGGTTAAGTCCGGAGCCAAGTGAGTCGCCAGCGATTCTTCTTTTAGTTCTTTTCAAAAAAGCCGGAGCCAGGAAGAGCCAAATGACTCCATAAATTGCGAGCCATTAAGACATGACTCCAGATGGCTCCGACAGATGATGACTCCGACCAGTTGGCTTCGCAGCGCGGCCATATGGCTCCAAATGACTGCGAAGCCATTTATGAAGCCGAGTCACAACACAGCTCAAAGACTAGTTTTCTATATATTACCTGCTTTCCGGTCCACAACTCCATCGGTTTTCGAATGGTCGGCGGCGGAACGCGAATCCGCAGCTGTGTGCTAGCCGTCACGTCGATTATCGCGGCGGCCAGCCGATGAAAATCGCTTCGCGTCAAAAATGTGTCTTTGTGCGTGAGCAAATAGGCGGCCGTAATAAAGTCCTGAATAGCGGCCACCAGCGGCTCGCCGGAACGCGGCGTCACCAAATTCGACTTGAGTCCCATGAGCAGCGAGGCTTCCGCGCGCGCCTCGTAGGTCTGCGGCAAATGCAAATTCATCTCGTCGCCGTCAAAGTCGGCGTTATACGGCGTACAAGCGCATTCGTTAAAGCTGAAAACCCGGAAATATTAGGTTAAGGCAAAATTTTTTACCCATCCGTAAAAAATTTTTTTTCTACGATAGATAGAGACGTGGGTTTTTTTGCATTTTGTAGAGCGTACCCGATTTGTGGGGGACGTGTTTCAGCGATTTTTAAAATTTTCATTTTTAGCATTTTTATAGAGGAAAATGCAACGAAAAAAGTGCACGTGGCTGAGCATTTTTTTCGGAGAGTGATCCGATGGACTTGAAACTTTTGCTATGAGCTCCCCTTACATACACTATTATACTCTATAAATTTGAACCTGATCGATTGGATAGGAGCCGAGTTATGAAACAACGAAAAACGCCAAAAATTTAAAAAACTGCAAAAAATGACAAATTTTGGCATTTTTGGCGTTTTTTGAAGTTTCATAACTCGGCTCCTATCTAATCGATCAGGTTCAAATTTATAGAGTATAATAGTGTATGTAGGAGGAACTCATAGCAAAAGTTTCAACTCCATCGGATCACTCTCCGAAAAAAATGCTCAGCCCCCTGCACTTTTTTCGTTGCATTTTCCTCTATAAAAATGCTAAAAATGAAAATTTTAAAAATCGCTGAAACACGTCCCCCACAAATCGATAACGCTCTACAAAATGCAAAAAAACCCACGTCTCTATCTATCGTAGAGAAAAATTTTTTTACGGATGGGTAAAAAATTTTGCCTCAACCTAATATATAATAAATCATTTCTCATTCTTCAAAAAAATGATTATTATCACACCGAAACGTTCGATACGGCATCACTTTTACGCGATGCGCCATAATACTGATTTTGTGAAGCGACGGCTGGCGATTAAATAGCACAATGTCATTGTCGTTTAAATGCCGTTCGACAATGTCGCCGGGCGCCAAATTTTTCGCAATCATTTCACGATTGCCGTACCTAAAAAATGAATAAGCCAAAATTACAATTACGAATTACAAGTACATTTAAATTCCATGAGAGGAGTGAATTTGAAACCGCCGAAGTCGTTCAAACAATTTTTAAATTCAAACTTAGCCAACAACAAAACGAAATCATTTATCTTATCGGCCTTACGAGCCACAAAATCGTCTTATAAGCAGTGTGGTGACCTAGCTCCGGGTTCGAGTCAGTTCGCCCGTTAACTCTTTTCAAAAAAAAAGCTGGAGCCACGAAAAAGCCAGATGACTCCATAAATTGGCTCCAAATGGTTCCAGATGGCTCTAAATGGCTCCAGATGACTCCAAATGGCTCCAAATGGCTCAGGATGGCTCCATAAATTGGCTCTAGATGGCTTCAAATGGCTCCAGATGACTCCATAAATTGGCTCCTGATGGCTCCAAATGGCTCCAAATGGCTCAGGATGACTCCATAAATTGGCTCTAGATGGCTCCAAGTGGCTTCTTTCAGCTCTTTTCAAAAAAAAGCTGGAGCCACGGAAAAGCCAGATGACTCCATAAATTGGCTCCTGATGGCTCCAAATGGCTCCAGATGACTTCAGATGACTCTAGATGGCTCCAAATGGCTCCAAGTGGCTTCTTTCAGCTCTTTTCAAAAAAGAAACCGGAGCCACGAAAAAGCCAGATGACTCCATAAATTGGCTTCAAATGGTTCCGGATAACCCTAGATGGCTCTAAATGACTCCGGATGACTCTAGATGACTCCATAAATTGGCTCTAAATGACTCCAGATGATTCCAAATGGCTCCGGCAGATGACTCGAAGTCTTTCGCTTCTTTCAGCTCTTTTCAAAAAAGAAACCGAAGCCACAAAAAAGCCAGATGACTCCATAAATTGGCTTCAAATGACTCCAAAAGGCTCCGGCAGATGACTCGAAGCTTTTCGCTTCGCAGCGAGCCGTCTGGCTCCAAATGACTCCGGAGCCATTTATGGAGCCGGAGCCAATTCACAACACGGTTTATAAGCCCAAAAAATTCACCGAAGAAATCGCTTAAAGCCGGTCTTATGATTGATGATGTGATTGGCGCCCGGATGCTTCGAATCGCCGTTAATCACCAAACGTTGCATTTTCGAAAGATTCGTTTTATTGACAACCTCGGGAAAGGTGAGAATTTTTGCCACATGAATGGGAACACCGACCTGGTCCACTTTTAAGTTCGGATCCGGCGAGATCACCTAAACATTCGGGAATAAAGAGAGCTCTCTTAATACATTGTTGAAGAAAATTTTCGTGTGATAAAATAAAATATCCCCCTTCCCTCCCCTTCTCCCAACCCTACCCACCGTTCGTCCACTAAAATCGACGCGTTTGCCCGACAAATTGCCGCGAAATCGACCCTGTTTGCCTTTAAGACGTTGCGCAAAAGCGCGAATGAATTTTTTCGGCTGAAGTTCCGGCGGAATACCACTCAACTCGCTGTTGATGTAGAGTGCGCAATGAATCTAAGGGAATATATGTATAATATCTAAAGTATTATACTCTGCGCTTCCATTTCAATTTTTTTCCATCCTTCTCCCCTCAAACTCAGCAATTAAACCACCGAACCTGTAGCTGATCCCAAACATCGCTCATCGTCTTCATTGGCGCCCCGTCGCGTTTATGGCGTTTTATGCAGTCGTTGATGAGCATAATCTCGGTGAGTTTCATTGTCAAATCGTCCTCGTTGGTGCCGGACTTTAGCTCGGAGACCACCGACGGCCGAATGCAGACCGGCGCGACCGGAATTCGCGTAGTGAGCAAATGAACGGGATGTTTGGCCTCGTCCGCGCCAACCATCAGTAGGCCAATGTCCTGGAAAAAAATTGACGCAATTATTATTGAATTCAAAGCCGTTGGTTTTATAAAAACGTTCATCTTTATACACAAGTATTTCCCTTTAACGACAAATATTTCCCACTTACATTTTCGTTAACCCGACTGAAAATATTGTAGACCTTTAGCGGATCGAGTAAATTGAACTTGGAAAGTGGAATAAGCGTGGAGAGCTCTTTATGTTCTCGTCGCACAAATTCAAAGTCCGTCGAATTTTCGTCGCGAATCGGCTCGCCGTGAACGATTTTAAGCACGGCTCCAATCGCTTTCTTCACCACGCCTAAAAATGAATGTATTGGGCTGGAAAGAAATTTTCTTTACATGGCAAAAGGAAAGCAGCTGTCTGATTACGAGAAAGGTCAAATCAACGAGCTGAAGGCCGCGGAATGGAGCAACCGCCGCATTGCAAGGCACTTGAAGCGCTCGCTCAACGTCATCAATCACTACGTTCTGGATCCTCGTTCCTACGGTACGCGGAAGTCTGCAGGCGCGCCTAAAAAGCTTACCGAGCGTGAGAAGCGTCAAATTGTGGCAGCCGCAACGCGTGAAAACAAAAGCTGTCGTCAAATTAAACGCGAATTGACTTGCAATGTGTCGAAGAGCACCGTGTGGAACGTGTTAAATCTTTCACCGCACGTGCAACGCGAAAAGATGAACGCTGCGCCGCGTTTGAAGTCTCACCATAAAGTCGCGCGCATTGATTTCGCTCAGGAGCACATGTCTTGGACACATGAATGGAATAAGGTTTTGTTCAAAACATGCTTGTTAGAAATTTTAAAGTTTTTCTTTTCATTTTTTATTGAAGATTATTTGGACGGATGAGAAGAAGTGGAATTTGGACGGTCCAGACGGCATGCGCTACTACTGGCGTGATCTGAGGCATGAAGCGCGTGTGTTCTCAAAGCGCAACTTTGGCGGCGGAAACGTTATGATTTGGGCAGGTTTCAGCGCGTATGGAAAAACGTCACTCGCATTTATCTCGTCTAAAATGAACAGCGAAAAGTACCAGGCTGTCTTGCAGGAGCATCTGTTGCCACACATGCGACGTTTTCGAGCGGCAAAGCTGATCCTGCAGCAGGACAATGCGGCGGTGCACGCAAGCCAATCGACTCAGACGTGGCTGGCAAAGACAAAAATTCCGGTGATGCAATGGCCGGCGATTTCCCCGGACTTGAATCCTATAGAGAATCTCTGGGGTATCATGGTTCGAGATGTTTACGCCAATGGCAAGCAGTATGATACGGTAGAGCAGCTCAAAACAGCGATTCGTAACGCTTGGGACCGAATTGACATTACCGTAATGAAAAATCTCATTGGAACCATGCCAAAGCGCATTTTTGAAGTGATTAGCAAAAATGGAGAATGCACCCATTATTAATTTGTTGTTATTTTACTATTTTATTGTTAATAAAGTTGAGTGAACCTATAATTTTTGGACAGCAATTTTTGAGGAAATGGGTGTAAAAACCAAACTTTTTTTTCAAATGTAACCAATTTTTACAGGTTGTGTCTATGACCCTTCAGCAACTTTGCGCTCAATTTTCAGACCATTTGAATCAGAAATACTCGATTTATAGCCAAAAAATGGGGTGAACCTATAATTATTGGACAGACTGTAAAATTGTTTCTTTCTTTCTTTTTTTTTTGATATAAAGGACTTTATAGCCAGCAAAAATTTCCAACCATTTTGATAGCCACAATGCGGACAAATGGTGACCTTCTTGCTGAGCTCCAACAGCTTTTTGTGAATGGATTTTCGCCGCAAATAATCCAAATTCGGATTGTGAATTTGCCGCATGAGATTCGTTTTCGACTCGCCGACGAGAAGCGTGCAACAGCAATTCTAAAGCGGCCAAAAAAAATATTGTTGTCAGAAAATAGATTATGAAAAAAAAATTTAATATACCTTGCAAATGCATTGCAATAGTTGAATTACCAGCCGGAAAAATCCCACATGAAATACGGGTAATTCCAAATCGATGTAGCCGAAATGCCCGACGCAATCCTGCAGATTCAGCCCACAAGTCTGGCAATTAACAGCCTTTTGAAACGTGCCCTTAAAGCAAGAATTAAAGTTTTCATAAAAAAACGTCTAAAAATATAAAATCCTCCTCTTTTAATTTTTAATTCGTCAATACCATTCGTTGGTCAAGCGGTCCAAATGCGGCCGGCTGCCATTTGCCACCGCCATCCTCGTAGAGTTTGTTGTTGAAGACCTGAACCTGAGCCACCTGACGTACCATTTCCGCGCTTCCGGCGCCGAATTTTACGCCAACTCTGGAAAGCATTTCATTTTTAAACAAGATCATTTCTTTTTACTTTCTGGAACTAGAGAACTAATTGTATCGATGTTGAAAGATGTTTTCTAACCCCAAAAATGTACTAATCAGTAATGGATAAGTGGCTCAATAGTGGCTCGCGGCTTTCGCTTTGGTTCGTGAACCAAAACGAGCCAAATGGCTCAATTTTGAGCCAAATACATTTTCCCGATTTTCTTACATCCATTTCACACAAATGTAAAAATACTTACACTTTCCGTGTGTAGTCCGCTTTGCGAAATTGTTCCTTACCCATAATTTTTTAATTTAAATATAATACAAGACTCTAAAAATCAAACGACTTCTGAATGCAAATTCCAAAATCAAACTTTCTCTAAAAATTGAGCCAAATAATGACGGAAAATTGCATAGAAAAAAAAAATTAATTTGAAATTTTATAAGAAAAATTCTGTTTAAGAAAAAATTAAATTTGTGCAAAAAATGAAATGCACTTCATTTGAACAAAGAAAATGAAAAGATTGATTAATTCTTTATTAATAATCAAAACAAATTGGGAAGAATATATTGGGTTGATGTATAATTATCCGCAGTTTTTGTTGACGTGTTTTTCTTAAGTGAAAATTAGAGTTTTGTTTGTTAAGCAAGTGGAAAGCAATCCTTGAAGTGGATGGTGAATACGCTCCTGAATAATCATTCAAACATGCTTTTGTCAAATATTTTTTTTGTTTTTGTTGAAAAAACTGCGAACAATTGTGGATTGACCCAATAAAAAATGTAATTTTTAAAATATTTTCAAATTTCGAATAATTTTTGGCAATATCCTAATTTCGTGTGCATAGGACCGATCTTATTTCTTCTTCGGTCTTATACATAAACTCAAAATTATTATGTATTATATGAATAATGGGATATAATGTAAATAATGTAAATAAACATATCTTTATTTTTTATACACTTTTAAATTTGTTTAATTTTTCTTAAATTTTAAAATTTTGAAAAAAATTTGTCTAAAAGATCTATTTTTTCAATTTTTGAGGGTCAAACAATAAAAAAAATTTACTTAATTAAAAAACAAAAATATTAAAAAATTTACATACAAAAATGTTTATGAAAAAATAAAAAATAGGAAAATAAAAAAAAAGTACATTTGGAATAATGGAGCTGAATTTGGTTGATTAAATTAAACACAAAATTTGTATATATTTTATGCAGTTTTTAATGAAAAAACAAAAAAAGATTATTTCGTATTTTTATGAAATATAAGTTCACAAAAACACTGGAGTTTAAAAGAGCGAGCTTGAAAAAATCGTCCACAAATTTGATAGCATTTGAAATTCTTTTTTAGACAATTTATTTATAGTCTAACAAAAAATTTTAGACATCAATGAAATGAAAATTTTAATATATAATAATTTTAGTTATAAATTTCGAACCAATAAAAATGAAGAATAATCATCTATTTATTGCAATAGCGCTTACGGCAATTTGTTTGAATTCGATATGTGAGAAAATTTATAAAATAAAATATTATTGATAAAAAATGAATTATAGACATGAGAATTAATTAAATGGATTAATAATTTTATAAAAAATATTAAGGTTTTACAAAATATTTAGCACGAGCTCAGCCACCGCCACAGCAATCTCCGCAGCGATCTCTTCCACAGCCTCCGCAGCGACCTCTTCCACAGCCTCCGCAGCGACATCTTCCACAGCCTCCGCAGACACTTCTACTACAGCCTCCACAAAAATCTCCGCAGCGATCTCCAAAAAAATCCAAGCGGCGACCTGCACCACAGCCTCCGCAGACACTTCTACTACAGCCTCCACAAAAATCTCCGCAGCGATCTCCAAAAAAATCTAAGCGGCGACCTGCACCACAGCCTCCGCAGACACTTCCACTACAGCCTCCACAACAATCTACTCAGCGATCTCCACAACAATCTCCGCAGCGATCTCCAAAAAAATCTAAGCGGCGACCTGCACCACAGCCTCCGCAGACACTTCTACTACAGCCTCCACAACAATCTCCGCAGCGATTTCCAAAAAAATCTAAGCGGAGACCTGCACCACAGCCTCCGCAGCGACTTCCACTACAGCCTCCACAACAATCTACGCAGCAACCTCCACCACAGCCTCCGCAGCAACCTCCAAAACAATCTCCGTAGATTCTGGCAAAAAAATTTCAAAAAAAGCCCAATTCTAATATAATTGGATTCTAAGAATGCCTAAATATTTCACAACGTATGTCGCGAATAGCGCGAAGGAAAAGAATAAAATTTAAAGTTTCAAAAAATGTTTCACACTAAAAATGGTCTTGAAGCGATATCCATGATATCGCGTCGCGACTTTTGTATTTAAGAAATTAATTTTGGTTTTTTTTTTGTGCTTTCTTTTATTATTGCTTTGCTACGCTTTTTTGTTGAATTATCCTTCGGTTTAAATAAACTCTTGTTTGTTACTCAGTATCGAAAGATTGAAATTTGTTAGGAATTGAGCTGACTCCAGACCGATTGCAAATTAGTATTAGCCAATTTCCAACAACGTATCTACTATATTAATTTTTTATATAGTAGATACGTCAAACAATACAAAAAATTTAATTAAAAAACAAAAATATTAAAAAATTAATATACAAAAAAGTTTATGCAAAAATAAAAAATAGCAAATTAAAAAAAAGTACATTTGGAATAATGGAGCTGAATTTGGTTGATTAAATTAAACACAAAATTTGTATATATTTTATGCAGTTTTTAATGAAAAAACAAAAAAAGATTATTTCGTATTTTTATGAAATATAAGTTCACAAAAACACTGGAGTTTAAAAGAGCGAGCTTGAAAAAATCGTCCACAAATTTGATAGCATTTGAAATTCTTTTTTAGACTATTTATTTATAGTCTAACAAAAAATTTTAGACATCAATGAAATGAAAATTTTAATATATAATAATTTTAGTTATAAATTTCGAACCAATAAAAATGAAGAATAATCATCTATTTATTGCAATAGCGCTTACGGCAATTTGTTTGAATTCGATATGTGAGAAAATTTATAAAATAAAATATTATTGATAAAAAATGAATTATAGACATGAGAATTAATTAAATGGATTAATAATTTTATAAAAAATATTAAGGTTTTACAAAATATTTAGCACGAGCTCAGCCACCGCCACAGCAACCTCTGCCTTCGCAGCAATCTCCGCAGCAACCTCCACCACAGCCTTCGCAGCAACCTCCGCAGCAATCTCCGCAGCGATCTCTACAACAATCTCCGCAGCAACCTCCATCACAGCCTCCGCAGCAACCTCCACCACAGCCTCCGCGGCGACGTGCACCACAGCCTCCGCAGCAACCTCCACCACAGCCTCCGCAGCAATCTCCTCAGCGATCTTTACCAAAGCTTCCGCCGCGACTTCCACTACAGCGTCCGCAGCAACCTCCACCACAGCCTCCGCAGCAATCTCCGCAGCGATCTTTACCAAAGCTTCCGCCGCGACTTCCACTACAGCGTCCGCAGCAACCTCCACCACAGCCTCCGCAGCAACCTCCGCAGCAATCTCCGCAGCGATCTCCACCAAAGCCTCCGCGGCGACGTGCACCACAGCCTCCGCGGCGACGTGCACCACAGCCTCCGCAGCAACCTCCACCACAGCCTCCGCGGCGACGTGCACCACAGCCTCCGCAGCAACCTCCATCACAGCCTCCGCAGCAATCGCCGCAGCGATCTTTACCAAAGCTTCCGCCGCGACTTCCACTACAGCGTCCGCAGCAACCTCCACCACAGCCTCCGCAGCAACCTCCGCAGCAATCTCCGCAGGGATCTCCACCACAGCCTCCGCGGCGACGTGCACCACAGCCTCCGCAGCAACCTCCACCACAGCCTCCGCAGCAATCTCTGCAGCGACCTCCACAACAATCTCCACAACAATCCGCAGCAACCTCCACCACAGCCTCCGCAGATTCCGGCAAAAAAATTTCAAATCTTTAACAGCCCAATTCTAATATAATTGGATTCTAAGAATGCCCAAATATTTCACAACGTATCTACTATATTAATTTTTTATTTGATCCGTCTCACTAGTTCGAGACAAAGGTTTCCCCTATTTCGACTACATATTTGTGCTTTATTAAAATTATCTATAACAATTTTAATACTAAATATTATTGGAATAATAAATTATTTGGGAAATAATTGCTTAAAAATGACACAAATCAAATTATTTTCCGCTTTTTTTTACAAATTGTCAGCAAAAAATGTGATTTTTAATCGCTTTATTTTCCATGATCAATAAAGTAATTAACCGAGGTATAAAATGAAAAAATCAAATTGGCCCAGCAAAAAAAAAGCCGCGCCTAATTGATCACAAGCATAAGGGGAAAAATGGGGTGGTAAAAGGTGGGAAAAAAACATGTAAGTCGATATTTTCTTTATAAATTATATATATATGAGTATATATGTTACAGGAAAATATGTTGCACGGCCATATACGTATTTTCCCGGCCATATATTGGCGCTTTTTGCTGGCGGGAAGATACGTATATGGCCGGGAAAATACGTATATTGCCGGGAAAATACGTATTTGGCCGGGAAAATACGTATTTGGCCGGGAAAATACGTATTTGGCCGGGAAAATACGTATTTGGCCGGGAAAATACGTATTTGGCAGGGAAAATACGTATATGGCCGGGAAGATACGTATATGGCCGAGAAGATACGTATATGGCCGAGAAGATACGTATATGGCCGGGAAAATACGTATATGGCCGGGAAAATACGTATATGGCCGGGAAAATACGTATATGGCCGGGAAGATACGTATATGGCCGGGAAGATACGTATATGGCCGGGAAGATACGTATATGGCCGGAAAAATACGTATATGACCGTGCAACTTATTTTCCCATAACTATATATATATATATATATATATATATATATATATATATATATATATATATATATATATATATATATATATATATATATATATATATATATATATATATATATATATATATATATATATATATATATATATATATATATATATATATATACCGATTATGAAAATCACATATGCCTTTATCTTTTCTTAACGCGTTTAAAATTGGAAAAATTGGATAAAATGGTGGAAAAAATTTTTTTCTTGATGGATCAAAACGAAACTTTATGGGTTGTTTGCATAATAAACGAGACATGTTGTGCTAAAATTTCAGACCGATCGGTTGATCCAATCGATTTTTAATCAAAAAAATGTATTTGCCTTTATCATTTCTTAACACACTGTATATATATTATATATATATATGTATATATATATATATATATATATATATATATATATATATATATATATATATATATATATATATATATATATATATATATATATATATATATATATATATATATATATATATATATATATATATATCATATATATGTGTATATATATATATATATATATATATATATATATATATATATATATATATATATATATATATATATATATATATATATATATATATATATATATATATATATATATATATATATATATATATATATATGTTGGCCAATACTAGAAATCGGCCATTTCTAGAAATGGCCGGCCAAAACTAGAAATGGCCGGCCAAAATAATTATGATATAAAAAAAAATCTTTTCAAAGACAAAAAACTGTAATAATAACTGTAATAATAAACTGTAACAATGAAAACTGTAATAATAAATGATTTGCTGTCTATTTTTCGCTAATACGCTAATTCACAATCATTTATTATTACAGTCATTTATTATTACAGTTTCAGTTTTGGCCGGCCATAATTATTTTGGCCGGCCATTTCTAGTTTTGGCCGGCCATTTCTAGTTTTGGCCGGCCATTTCTAGTTTTGGCCGGCCATTTCTAGTTTTGGCCGGCCATTTCTAGAAATGGCCGATTTCTAATATTGGCCGTAACATATATATATATATACAGGGTTGGTGAAAAGTTCCCGTACTTTTTCCAGATATTTCAACAGTACATAAATACTCTATACAAAAGTAAATGCAATCAACTTTTTAAATAATAACATTTATTAGATCGATAACAACACGATAAAACAAAAAAATTACAACAAATGCTCAAAATTGCCTCCTTGGGCCTCAACACATTTTTTAATACGCTTTGGAAAATTGTTGACGATGGTCGCACACTCTTCCACCGTAATCTCGTTCCAGGCGCGCGTCAGAGCCGTTTTAAGCGCTTCAACGGTAGCGTAACGTGTAGCCGAGATTTTTTGCTCCAGGATTGACCAGACAGAGAAGTCCATCGGGTTGAGATCCGGCGAGTTTGGCGGCCAAACGTCTTTGCCCCAAAAGCCTGGAAACAGCTCTTCGCAGACGGCGATTGTCGAATTGGCCGAATGCGCCGGCGCCCAGTCCTGTTGAAGCATGAATCCGTCCGGGCCGAAGTGCTGCGACGCCCACGGGTCCAGGACGTCGCGAAGGACTTGCTGCTGGTAGCTGGCGGCGTTGATTTTCACGTTCCGCTCGATGAAGATCAGCGGCGTCTTTCCGGTGGCGCAGATCCCGGCCCAAACCATGACGAGGCCGGAAAGTGACTGCGGCCGATGGTTTTCGCCGCCGCGGTTTTCTGTTGTCCCTTCTTCAGCAGTTGGCGGCGATTCTGGCGGTTGTGGAGCGGCTCCACCGTGAAGATCTTCTCGTCAGTGAAGAGCACTTTGGACAGGCGACCACCGCCGACCAGCCGACGCATTCGGCGGCATCTTTGTAGCCGCTTCGCCTTCATGGCTTCGTTGAGGAAATGAACACGGGCGATCTTGTAGCTGCGAAGTCCCAGCTTCTTTTTGACGATGTGCCGGACGCGTTCGTGGCTGATTCCGAGCTCCTTGGCCATCTTGTTCATCGAGATCTCTGGATTGCGTCGAATCCGGCACCGCACCTTGTTGACGGTCTCCGGGGTGGTGGCCGTGGTTGGACGACCGCTTCGAGGGCGGTCCGCAGTGCCGCCGGTCTCCTCATAACGCTTCACGGCATCGTAGACGGTTTGCTTCTTGTAACCGGTCGTGCGAACAATGTCCGCTCTCTTCATTCCTTGCTTGTGTAATTCGACCACAGTGACACGTTGATTTTCACGAGACATAACTTCAACAAAACTAAAAATAAACAAATAAATAAAACACATTCTGGACCAAAATTAAATGAGGAATTCAATAAAATCATCAGAAATGACAAATGACTTAACTAAGTCAAAAATACAGAAACAAAAAAGTACGGGAACTTTTCACCAACCCTGTATATATATATAGAATATAATATGTGTATTAGTGATGAAACAAAATTTTTTTTCCGTATTCGAATCCGGATTCGAACCGAACCTTGTATTTTTTCGAACCCAAACCTGAGTCTCGTTTCATTATTCTATGTATGTAAGTACACTTTTCTTCTTTCTTTTTTTTTTGCACAGCACGAATTTTAAATGTGCAAGTCGACGAGATCGCCGTCAAGGTTCCGGGCGTCAATGGGATTGTCCATGCATTCCTCTCGATACCATTTGCCCGTTTCGAAATTATTCCAAAATTCTTTTTGGACAAAGGGCTTATACTTAAAAAAGAAAAAGGTTCTTGTGGGTTATTGGACGACCGCCAAAAAAAAATTCCTAAGCTTAAGGCATAGGCTTAAGCCTCTAAAGCCAAAGTGGAACATAGGCTAAGCGTAGGTCTAATCGTCTGAGTCCAAGGCTTAGCCTTTGTGTGCCTGATTGAGTGAAATGGATAACCCCCAAATATCCTAAGCTTAAGGCTTGGCTTTAGGCTTAAGCCTCTAAAGCCCAAGTGGAACATAGGCTAAGCGTAGACTCCCCAAATATCCTAAGCTTAAAGCATAGGCTTAAACCTCTAAAGCCAAAGTGGAACATGGGCTAGGCCTAATCGTCTGAGTTTAAGAGGCCTATAAAGGCTAAGCCTTTATAGGCCTAATTGACTGATATGGAGAACAAATAACCAAAAAAATTTTTTTTTGGATATAATAACCCACGAGAACCGAAAAAATGAATAATGATTAATAAGGACTATAAAAGTATTCCTTCCTAATATCACTAATTCAACATAGCTAAAAAGCAGAAGTTAACTAACCAGTAAGGCTTTAAATTTAGGTCGCTCCTCCATATTCTTATGTAAACAATCGCTAACAAAGTCGCATAACGGCGTGGAAAAGCCCTGATTCATTTCCAGCGAAGGCGGCGGCTCCTCGTGGATTTTTATCATCAACTCGAAGACGCTATTATAGCCGTGGTAGGGAAATCGGCCGGACGCCAATTGCACAATTGTCACGCCTAAGCTCCACACGTCGGCGCGAATGTCGTACATTGGCGGCGACGATGCCAATACCAGGTCCACGGATATTCTTTCCGGCTGAAAATTAGGACAAAATTTGAAGAGAGACAATTTTCCATATAAGACAAAAAATTGAGTAATGGGAAAAATTGGATGAGCGAAATTTCCGGCGAAATATTTTTTCCAGCACTTTTTAAAATGAAATTTTTATACCGCCAAATAGGCCGTCGAACCTTTGCTCATCGTCTGCGCTTGGGAGTCGATAAGCTGGCCAGAAATGCCGAAATCGCATAGCTTCACGTTGCCGTGAATGTCCATGAGAATGTTGGAGGGTTTAATATCGCGATGCATTAGCTTCTGGAAAAGGGAATTAAACCAGATTTTAGATGTTGGGCATATCTATTCGGCGAGTAGAGAAGCATCCGCCAAAAATAAAGACCCATAAACGTACGTGCTTCTCCTTGAGGTAGTCGAGCGCGCTGAGCACGCTAAACGTCATTTTGCTAAGCACTTTTTCGGGCAGACCTTTTCCATATAGGTTGAGTATTTTGTCAAAGCAGGTTATCATCGGCTCCATGCAAATGTCAATATAATCCTAGAAGTTAAAGAAAATTTATTCACAAAATGAATGCATTCTTTTTTTTCTCTTTTGTACACAAATGCGCAAGAAAATCGTCGTACAAAGCTGATAAAGTAGCCGAGACATTTGATAATGTAGGGGGAATGGCATTTGGTCACCACATCCAAATCCATAAATATCCGCTTCGATGAGTGAATATTGTCGACCCGTTTCATTCTCTATAATAAACACATCATTTTATCGAGAGAAATAATAAAATTTTAATTAAAAAAATTGCCTTAATTTCTCGTGTATATGTTACGGGAAAAATATGTTATACGGCCTTATACGTATATTTTCGGCCATATACGTATCCTCATATAAGATTTTTTGCGGGTCTTTTGAGCCAAATTTAAATTGGCGCCAATGAGTTTATTCTGTTCGCATTGGATTTAAGCGAGTCCAAATTTTGTGCCCTGCTTTTATGAAACTGAAACGAAGGCGGGCATAAAATTTGCCCGCCAAAGGATTCCGATACGAACAGAATGAAATCACATTGGCGCCAATTTAAATTTGACTCAATTACCCTAATTATTATGTATGATGAGTACAGTCAAACCTCGATATAACGTCACCCTTCGGGACTGGGCCTAGGTGACGTTATACCGAGGGTGACGTTAAAGCGAGGGTTTAATAAGCAGACCCCAAAGTTTGAGTAAGAAGATGTTATGTCTCTGAATGATGTTTAACAAAGAAAAAGGTTTACAATATACTTTATTTTTTTAACTAACACCGAATATCACTGAGAAAATGAAAGGCGAAAATCCACGGAATTGTCATTTGCAAAGCTCTCGATAATAGTCGGCTGGCGCATCTTCGTCTGACGGAGCTTCAGCATCGCATCGTCAATGAAAAATTTAACAACGTTAACGCAAAAAATATTTTAACGATAACAATTGAGCAAAATGCCAAGAAAAGAAGCGCGAAAAGAGAAAAAATTTGAATTTTAACTTTTCGTAAACCAAAGTTTACAACACAGGGTGACGTTAAAGCGAGGGTTCATATAATTGAAGGTGACGTTATGGCATAGTAAAATCATCGTGACCGGGTCTAAGTGACGTTATACCGAGGTTGACGTTAAAGCGAGGTGATGTTATATCGAGGTTTGAGTGTATATGGTTTGAAAGCCCGTTTTCTTGCAAACATTTTGGTATATAAAAGTTCGGTTTAGTTTAAAGGACGCGTTCAATACAGTTGGCAGGTTGGCCCAAAAGTTTTGATTCACCTGTATTTATACGTCAATAAAATTTTTTTATTATCATTGTGGAGATGACGAGCGATAGTATAATAAACTCATCATTTTATCGAAAGAAATAATAAAATTTTAATTAAAGCCTAAAAATCTCGTGTATATGTTACGGGAAAATATGTTACACGGCCTTATACATATTTTTCCGGCCATATACGTATATTGTCGGTCATATACGTATTTTTTCGGCCATATACGTATCCTCATATAAGATTTTTTGCGTGTCTTTTGAGCCAAATTCAAATTGGCGCCAATGAGTTTATTCTGTTCGTATTAAATTTAAGCGAATTCAAATTTTGTGCCCACTTTTATGAAACTGAAACGAAGGCGGGCACAAAATTTGGATCCCAACGGATGCGATACGAATAGAATGAACTCATTGGCGCCAATTTAAATTTGGCTCAAAACACCCGGCCTTATACATGCAAAATTAGGGTATGTTCATGGGCAAGTAATTAATGTTCGGGTGAATTAAACGCGGAACTTCGAAGAATTTTTGAATATTAATTTGGCCTTGTTCATTTTCTTGGCGCCAATTTAAATTTGACTCAAAATACCAGCGGGTTATTTTGTTTCCTTCAAATTGAAAATTGTCATTCTATATGGCTTTATGTCAATATGATGAATATAAAGTCATTTCACACCTTGACTGCCATAGAACGGCCCTTATATACGCAATGCATGACGCGTCCGCAGGTACCCTCGCCAAAGGAGCAGCCTTCTTCCAGATCCTCGTAGGTGAGCTTGTAGTACTTACAAATGGAAAAGTCTAACGTACCCGAGTTGCCTTCAATTTCTTCAAAGCGGCGATTATACTGAAAAAAAAATGTCTTCATTTATAAAAATACACTTCTGGTCAAAATGTTAGCCCAACTTGAAAATGTAGCACAACTCGAGTTTTAATTAGCCGTTCATTATGAAATTTTGCACAAACAAGTTTAAAATTGTTTTAAGATTATGATTTATAAGAAAAAATGGCATGTTTGTGCAAAATTTCATAAAGAACGGCCAATTAAGACTCGAGTTGTGCTACATTTTCAAGTTGGGCTAACATTTTGACCAGGAGTGTATGATAATTAAATTATATTTAAAAATTCTATTAGCTCATAAATAAACCCGCCTCCGCTTCCAACTTTTTGCTTGTTTCGCCGAGCGTATGATCAGTGGGTCGGCGAATTCTGGGCTTGAAACTGAGTTGCACTAAAAAATGAAGTTAATTTTTTTTTTTAAAAAAGCTTTATATTTTTTTTTACAAAATCAAAAATTAGTCAACTCTCAAATTTGCGCCTGGAGATGGGCTCGGTTAGACAGCCGGTGGAACGTTTCGTGCGCACAAACTCGGTGGCGGCGGATATGGAATTACAATTCGCTACAGCCAAGCTCATATTCGCCGTCGACGGACGGCTATTACTAAACAAGCGCCATTTGCGGACTCGTCGCTCCAAATCTACAACAAAAAAATAAATCTATTAAAAAAAAATTTTTTCAATCACTATAGCAAAGCATAAAGTTAAATTATAAAACAATGCACGCGCACACACACATAATAATCAATCGACTAGAAGACAGTATAATATAATATATAAAATAAAATATTGACAAAGTTCGAAAAGTGATTTTGTATTATACCAAGCAACTTTTCGTGCATTGGGCTAACGATAACGTAGTATGTGTTAAAAATACTTTGCCCATAATCGTGCGGCATTTTTCAATGCTAAACTCAACAATTAAAAGTAAAATGAAAGGAAAACATCATGAAATAAAATAATGAGCAAGTACTACTGACTCTAAAGCCAAACAATTTATACTTCAAAATAATTAAGTAATGAAATCCAAAGAGTTTTGAATAAAAATGTAAAAATCTTAAATAAAAGTGACATTCATTCCTTCGATAATTTTGGAATAATTTAGCACATTACAATCTAAGCTAAATCGAAAAGATAGAAACAAAAGAAGTAAAAGATAATTACGACATAAATATTGATGATATCTGTGTAATCATAAGAAAGTAAAAAATAATTATTTATTTAAAATCGAATCCTTTCAGAGACATGAAATTTCATAATCTATTATGAATAAATTACGAAATTTAAATTGGGTTTCCAATTCACTAATCAAAGATCATTAAGAATGAAAGGAACATTTAATTATAGGGAACTTCGAGCGACTCAGAAAAAATCTTATTCACTTTTTTAATAGAAAAGCAATGAACATTTGTAAATTAGTAGTTTAAAATTGCAATTAATAAGCTTGATGCTCGATGAAATTATTAATTTTCTTGCTTTTTTAGACTTGTTTAGCTCTCTAGCAGGAATGTCGCGGAAATGAATTTGAGATTTCGGAAATCGGTATCTAGACAAAATTTAAAATTTCGGAATCCGGAAATAAATACAAAAAACTAACAATTTCTAATGTTTTGTAAAAAAATTCTCCATTTTTTACATATAGCTAAAAAAATTTTGGTCAATATTTAAAAAATTTTTTAAGATAGCTTTAGCTTTAAAAAAATTGGTGATATTCAGCCATCCTGTAGTTCCAAAATTCCGGTTATTTTTTCGGAAGTTGGAATTTCGCGACATTTTTGCTCTCTACTTCTTTCTCTAATAGTTTCTTTAAAACTCCTTTAACTGCGTATTTTGAACAGAAGAATCAATAGTACTGGTAAATCCAAGTATAATTCAAATACTCCGTGTAGCCCTTTTCACCAGTTTTTGAAAAATTTCCTAAAGAAGTTCCCTCTTTACCTATAAAAGAGAAATTCCTGTGGAAAAGTGTAGAAAATTAGAAAAAATTCACAATTATAAAAATGTAAAATGCCAAAAAAGAAAGCGCAAAATTGAAAAAAAAACAATTTTTTTTGGCGATTGAGGCCCTATTATAACGTCCCAATTATAACCTCGGTCATAGAGGTTATAATTGGGGCAGAGGCACGCTTAGCAATTCACTCCCTTCCACTTTTGTCTTTATTCTCTTTATTCTTGATAGTTTCGCATCAAATCATCGCGAAATCGGCTTCTTTTTTCTTGATATTCGTTATTCGACTTGGTTTTGTGTGAGCTCCCAGCTGAGAGTTATTATAAAATATCAAAAAAAAATTTTTTAATTTTAAAACATAAGCGTGAGAAATGTGCTAACATAAAAAAGCATAAGGAAAAGATAAACAAAAAAGAAAATATTTTATCTTTTATTTTTACTTCTAAGAGTTACTTGACATCAATTATTTTTCAGTTAATATATTTGTATCTTGCTATTGTTGTATCTATGGAATCGTCGGCTTTAAGGGCGGATGCGGAACCGCAATTTTCTTTTAAACGCACCATTGTCAATATCAAAAACGTCTTCGCCAATGATGAGATGGATGGCACAACCAAGTATAATAATCTCACGCAACTCATTCGTCACTACTTTGATTCCGAGGAAGTGCGTGATGTTTTCGAGGGCTTTCTACGTTTGCTTACCATTTGCCACGAATATGCGACGAAATTGGTGGGCAGTAATGACGCATCGTTGGCCGTGCAATGCCTGCAGGTCTACGTCGACTTTATTGCGCAAAAAGACGAATTCGATCGAGACATTATTGCCGAGTCGATGCCCGAACAAAGGGACGTATATGTAGGTCTTTTTAGATTGCTTTTAATGGGAAAAAGATCTCAAGAGTATTATGTAATTTTGTATTTTCAGTTAAAAGCCATTAAAGTGGCTACTACATTTAAGTCGAAACATTTGCCGAAAATTGCGAGCGCTTTTCAATTGAAAAATTCGAAAAATACGCCTATTCTCATCAAATCAGTGAAAGTAAGTTTACTTATTTCAATGGCCGTTTAATGGGTTTGCATGAGGGCTATAAATTTCTTTTTTAGCACATTATGAAAAAGGATTTCCAACGATCCATTGATTGGATTATTTACTTCGATTTGCGCGACGATTTCGAATTTGCCTTCAAAGAGGTTTGTTTTTGTGCCTTGAAGCTGTGTGAAGGTGAACTATTAAATTGCATTTTATTTATTCCACGCAAAGCTCAACTTTCTTAACTCTTCATTCTTTTTCTCAGATTGTCTGTCAACTTTTTCTTCTCAATCTGCCCAGTCTTCTCGAGAGTTTTGTCGGCGATGCGCGCTATCGCAAGTTGAATTTGATCAACTATTTCGACGAGCTCTTTTCGTTGGAAATGCGCAAATTTAAGGGTCGCAACGACTCGGAGGAATATGCGCTGGCGGAAACGAAACGCCTCGAAAAGTTCGCCACCCGGTTGGGATTAATCAAATTGGGGGGGGGGGGGGGGGGAATGTCCCAAAAATTAGATCCGTTTAATTCCTTTCATTTTTTGCAGATACATGAAATTATACGACATTCCCGAGTCGACCGCGCCCAACATTTTGAATTATCGAACGCGAAGCGCTTTGCTCTATCATCACTATCGATGGGTGCACGGCGAGCTGCAACTTATAAATTTCGAGGAAATCGCTTTGGTAGCGGGTTTTCTTCTTCTTCTTCTTAGCCTCCTTTTATTTTCCAAATCCTCTTAACCGGACGGCCTTGGTAATTATTTCCCCATCTCGAATTGTCTTCTTCTTCTTCTTCTTCTTCTTCTCTTCTATAAAATTTTCAATACATATTTTCAATAGCACGCGATGCGCGACAGCATTTTCGTGCGTCGCTTCTATCTCGATTTTTTGTGCGCCAACGAGCGCGCTCTCAACGCGCTCTACTTTGCGTTCCGGCTCGGCATGACGGCGGCCGATTTTCCGCCGCGTCTCGCCGAATTCGCTCGCCAAAACGAGTCGGACGTGGAGAAGACGCGTGCCGAGGCGCTAAAGTAGTCAAATTTTGTCTCGGAAAAAAACTCCATTCGATATAATTCTATTCTTTAAGGGATTCCGAGACCAAAATTCGACTCATGGAAGAGTCGTTCAACGAGGACTGTCAACTCTTCAACGGTTTTCCGGTCTACTACATTGTGGATTGGCGTGGAATGAAGCGGCTAATGAAGATTCTTCTACACGAAGAATTGATCGGCATCGACACGGAATGGAAGCCGCATTACGCGCACTTCAAAGAGCAGTACGCTGCTCACAGCTATTAGAGCCCCTTTAGCATCCAGAGCGCCTTATTTTTTCTCCATCCATCCGCTCCTCTCTAACCGTATTCTCGATTCCAGGGTCGCGCTAATACAAGTGGCGTGCTCTCGGGCGGTTTTTCTCATCGACGTGGTTCTGCTCGAGAGCCGCCTCTCCAATGAGCAATGGCTTCAATTTTTTCGCGCATTATTATGCTCGGAGGATTGTCGAAAAATCGGTGGGGACGAATTTTTCTGCGCCCTCTTTTTTTTTTCCCACCAAATGTCGCGTCAATTTTTAATAAATTGGCGCGACATTTTTTTTGTTGTCGGAAATCCCCCTTTTTTAGGCTTCGACTTTGCCAACGATCTCCGCGTTCTATTGAGTTCCTTTCCGTTTCTGTCTCTGATCGCCGAGGACGTGAAGCATGTCGTTTGTCTATATCGACTACTACAAAACGTTTTCCTCATTCCGGAGGCGGAAAAACTCGTTTTTCCAGGTAGAGTCGTATGTGGTAGACTAGTCGTATGGCGAGAAACGTGTTCCTAACCGAGTATAAGAGTTCAGACGACATTCAACGGCTGAGTCATAATCGACTCTACGAGGTGGCGAAATACTTTCTCCACATTGAGCTCGACAAATCCGAGCAGAACGCGAATTGGGTGGAGCGACCGATGCGAATGGAGAGTGAGTGGTCTGACGGAATCAATTTCCATTCTCCTTCTTCCTCTTTATCTTCTTCATTCAATGAATTCGAATAAAATTGAGTGAAATTTTTAGAAAAGATTTACGCCGCCCTGGACGCGTTCTGTTTGACGGGCAGTTTTCGAATCATTGCCGAGCGACTCGTCCGGTAAGAAATGGAAATGAGAAATTGTGAAAATCGATTAATTGGAATACCTAATATCCAAATTTTTCTTCTAGAATCGACGACCCGAAAATAATCAAGCGGCTGCAGGAAGCGGCGTTGGTGAACTTCGTCGCGCAAAAGCATTCGCTCGGGACGCGACGCGCGTTGAGTCACAAAAGCGGCGATGAAGCCGCGCATCCGACCGCCAAACTCCCGGCGGAAAACGACGACGAATTCTATCGGACTATTTTGGTAATGAAAATAGATTTGAATAGCGCACGAATCGAACGCCGTTAATCGGAAGCGATTTTTTGCAGAATTGCAGCGAAGAGCTGGAGAGAAATGCGGCGGCTCGGCCGCCGCATTTCAGGGCCGATTTCAAGTCCATTGACGATTTTCGCTTCGTCATGGATTCCATGCTTTTCGGATTGGGTCAGAAGCTTCGAAAGTGCGGCTTCGACACGGAGATGATCGGCGACCGCGAGGAGCTCGCGCGATTCTGCGACGCGAATCCCGGCTTTACGGCCGTCAGCACCGGCAAAGCCTTCAAAAAGGTGCCAAGAGATTTTTGAGATTTTTGAGCCCGGAGAATAATGCTTGTTTGCCGCGTGTTCAGTTGGAGCTGTGCCTTCCGCCGGAGCGTCTATTATGCGTGCCGATAAACACCAGCGATCCGACGCTCAACTCCGAGCTAATCGCCTACATTATGCGCAAGTTGAACATCGTTATTCGCGCGGCGGATTTGCGCACGCGCTGCGCCAAATGCAATAGGCGCGCTTTCGTGCGCGTGGCTCGTCACGTGATCCGCGCGCTCTTCTATCTCAACGCCGTGGAACGCCGGCTGGACTTTCTCAACATCGGCATGACGGAATTGCGCCAGGTCTTCGACGAGTTATTGGCGCACGCGACGGTCAGCGCGCTCGACGCGCAACTCGACGAGGCCGGCGACGAGTACACGGTGATGATCGAAGAGAACCAACTCACGTGTCGATGCCAGCGCTGTTCGATCGATGTTATGTGGGCTTTTTTTCCTCCATTCCCACTCCCAACTAAACATAGGCTCAAAGTGGAGAGAGAGAGAGAGAGAGAGAAAAAAAGAGTTATTTAACAAAAGCATACCTCTCTCATTCAGGAATCGCCTATTGCTGACCGATGAACTGATGGGAGCGATCGAGTTGGGCGGCACGATAAACATTCCCATTGGCGCACTCGACGACCCCACGTCCGTCTATTATGCGTGCAAGTTCTGCGGTAAAATCGAATACGTCTGGCCGAATCGCGCCGAGAAGCAGGCGGCCGCCGACCCGACGCCCACGGCAGCCGCCGACGGCGCGGAGACGCCGGCGCAAGAGACGAGCGCTCGGCCGATCGCTGCGACCGCCGGTATTCGCATGCGAGTGGTCGAAACTGCCTAAATAATGCTCTCTAGTCCATTCCCCCCCGCCTCCTTTTTTTCATTCCATTCTCTTCAATGTGCCTGGAAATTGTGATGTAGAAGAATCGGCTTTGACTCTTTTTTTTTCTAAAAGCAATTTTTTATGCTGAAATTTATTGTAATCGATCTTTCTCTCACTTCTCTCTCTCTCTCTTTCTTTCTTTCTCTCTCTCTCTCTTCTCCCTCTCTTCTCTCTCTTACTTTCTCTCTCTCTCTCTTTTACTCTTTCTTTCTTTCTCTCTCTCTCTCTCTTTTTCTCTCTTTCTTTCTTTCTCTCTCTCACCCTCTCTCTTTCTTTTTCTCTCTTTCTTTCTCTCTCTCTCTCACCCTCTCTCTTTCTTTTTCTCTCTCTTTCTTTCTCTCTCTCTTCTCTCTCTCTATAGTAAATGTATAAGTAAATCGAATAATTTATTGAAACAAACAAAGCATTGAAAACGAGAAATTTTAAATTCGATCATCCAACTTCCGAATTCCTTAGCGGCTCGGCGGGCGCGTGCCTTTTCGGCGCCAAATTCCTCCGCGGTAAATTGGTTTTATGCTGCTGCTGCTGTTGTTGTTGTTGTTGTTGCGTGGGCGTCGCGACGCGTGTGCACTCGCCGCTGGCGACGCCGTGGAAAGTGGCGCGACATTTGGCGAGCGCCGCGTCGAGTTGGCTCGCGAGTCGTTCTTCGGGCGAGCGGCGCGCCGCGACGACGCTCGAGTAGAGCGCCAGCCGGGCGTGCGTCACGTCGCGCATGCGCTCCAGCGTGGCGGTTAACGCCGCGGCGTGAAACGCCGACACCTTTACGAGGCGCACAATTGCGGGCGTAATGTGCGTGAAAAGCACGACGTGCTCCTCGTCGATGGAATGGCCCAACAGCGTGTCGAGCACGTCCGAAATGAGACCCACGCCGGCAAACGCTGTCGGAATTTTATACTATAAACCGAACGGGGTAAAAACGGGTCGGAATTTTATACTATAAACCGAACGAGGTGAAAAATCATTGGGAATAGTACGGGGAATGAAGATTAATAACAACAAAATATCGAATATAATATGAATAATGAAAAAGTGAAAACCTTTTCGATGAGCTCGGCCATCAGGCAAATGGCGAAAATACGCTGCTCGAGGTTGGGGCTGGCCAACAGCTCGCCGAGAAAGTCGATGAGCACGTGTGCGGACGGCACGCCGCGTACCATTATCGGAATCAGTCGTCGCGAGTACGTCTTAAAATTATGCCATACGATTAACTTCCTCGGGCTAACGAGAGATATGATATAAAAACTGCTTAAATAACACCCACGTTGAAGTGAACGAGATTGGGCAGCAGCGAGTCGGCGATAAACATCTGATGGATTTGCGCACAGCAAATTTCGCGGACTTCCGCGAGCGCCCTCGACGACGGCGCGCGGCCGTTCGCGTCGTCGTCGTCGGCATTCGGCACTGGCTCGTCGCACAACTCCAATAGAAGCTGCACAACGGTCAAATACTGAGCGCCGATTAGCGATTTAAAGAGCTGAGCCTTTTCTTCCATTTCGCTGTAATTTATGACATATTTTATGCATTATTATATTATGTGCATGCATATATATCGATCGGATTGAAGGAAGAAACAACTAATAATAAATTTCGGTTGTCGTGGATTATCAAACTTTCGGAAATGTTTTTTGGCTTTTATTGGTTATCTGTCCTCCATTTCAGTCAATTAAACCTATAAAGGCTAAGCCTTGGACTTAGGCAATTAAGCCTAGACTTAGCCTATGTTCCACTTTGGCTTTAAAGGCTTAAGCCTAAAGCCAAGCCTTGGACTTAAACAATTAGGCTTAGCCTATGTTACACTTTGGCTTTAGAGGCTTAAGCCTAAAGCCAAGCCTTAAGCTTAGGATATATGGGAGGTCTTTTATCGGTTACCCATTTCACTCAATCACACAAAGGCTAAGCCTTGGGCTCAAAGCAAGCCTTGAACTCAGACGATTAGGCCTATGCTTAGCCTATGTTCCACTTTGGCATTAGAGGTTTAAGCCTAAAGCCAAGCCTTGGACTTAGGCAATTAGACCTAGACTTAGCCTATGTTTCACTTTGGCTTTAGAGGCTTAAGCCTAAAGCCAAGCCTTAAGCTTAGGATATTTGGGGGGTCTTTTATCGGTTATCCATTTCAGTCAATCAAGCACACAAAGGCCAAGCCTTGGGCTCAAAGCAAGCCTTGAACTCAGACGATTAGGCCTATGCTTAGCCTATGTTCCACTTTGGCATTAGAGGCTTAAGCCTAAAGCCAAGCCTTGGACTTAGGCAATTAGGCCTAGGCTTAGCCTATGTTCCACTTTGGCATTAGAGGCTTAAGCCTAAAGCCAAGCCTTGGACTTAGGCAATTAGGCCTAGGCTTAGCCTATGTTCCACTTTGGCTTTAGAGGCTTAAGCTTATGCCTTAAGCTTAGGAATTTTTTTTTCGGGAGGTCCGATAACCCACAGGAATCAAAATTTCCCGAGGTTGGAAACAAAACTCGAATGTAATGAATATGATATGTGACTTACCCCTTCGAATGTGCGACGGTGCTCGCCTTCAATAGACGAACATTGTTGGCGTTCTTGTTCGCTTTCAAATAGAAGGAAAGCATCTGCATGAGACAACGCAAATGCGGTCCGCTGCGAAAAATGCGTTCGTCGACGCGAAAGAGAATTAGCGGCGTCTCGGCGACGAGCATTTCGTTGTCTACGCGAATCTCGGCGCATTTACCTGAAAAGAAGAAGCAAATTGGAGTTAGAGAATGAAAAAAAAAAGCGAAAATTTGAATAATCCAATAAACCGCTTTGGCCGGAGATTGCCGCGCGTTCGCCGCTAAGCCATTTCTGTAAGGTGGCCTCGTAGAGACGGCGCGGAATTAGGTTCTCCAGGCGCTGCCATATGCGCACCACCTTGTCGATGACGTATCGCGGCGTGGCCGGCGCGAGAGTCACCTGAAAGCATTCCAAAATTAGAATTCAATTCAAATATACTAGTGATTAGTGTTAGAGACTGGACTCCTTAAATAACTTTGGGTCCGAGTCATGGTGAGCCATTTAGAAGTCATGGTGACTCCTAAACGACTCCTAAATGGGTCCCAAATTCGCGAGAAAGAGTCGTTTAACCAGAGAAAGAGTTGTTTAACTGGACTCCCTAAATAACTCCGGGTCCGGGTCATGGTGAGCCATTTAGAAGTCATGGTGACTCCTAAACGACTCCTAAATGAGTCCCAAATTCGAGAGAAAGAGTCGTTTAACTGGACTCCCTAAATAACTCCGGGTCCGGGTCATGGTGAGCCATTTAGAAGTCATGGTGACTCCTAAACAACTCCTAAATGAGTCCCAAATTCGAGAGAAAGAATCGTTTAACCGGACTCTAAATGCCCACGAGTCGAGTCACTTGATTAGTAAATGTTGTATTTATATACCTGCATGGCGTCAACAATGGTTTGCCAATGCCGGTACTGCTCGTGAATCGGCGCCACGTCAATGCGACTCAACGCGCTCATAAACGACGCGGCTTGCGCCAGACCGTTGTTGTTCTTCGTCGTTAGCTCGGCGGCAAATTCGCGAAGCGTTTCCGCTAAAGCTCGAGTCGAAACGCAACTTCGTTCGACGATCGAAAAGTTGAAATCACTGCAAAAATAAAGTGAATCATCCAAAAAAGGCGTATAATATAATCGAGAACGAATTTCTTCCCACTTGTAGTTTGCCATTTGAAAATCGATTCCGCGCAGAGTGGAGTGAATGTCGGGAAGCATATGCGGCATCCAGGCCGCGACGAAACGCAATAACACCGGCCGAAACGCGGCGTAGTCCTCGTGGCGAGCGTCGAGCACCAAAAGCAAATAGCGAATCGGAATACGCGCCCATAGCCGCGTGGAATACGGCCGTAGGCGTATGCCATCCGCGGCGGCGCTTCTCGTCGCGTTGAAAAGCGCCGGCGAAGTGGTCTCCAGCTTAAACGTATAGGCGATCAAATAGAAGAGTGCCAAAAGCTGAACCACCGTCGAAGTGCGGCGCCGATCGAAAATATCCGCCGAGAAGATTTCCTAGAGAGAAAAACCAAGAGAGAGAGAATTATGTGCAAAGGCATAGGATAAGGAAACGAATTAAAATGTACCCTAATTTCGCGTCTATAGGGTCGTCCCGTAGATAAGACCGGTCTTATACATGGGTATTTTTGGCATTACGTATTTTTCAAATATTTAATATTTTTTACGTTTTTATTTTTGTTTTTTAATGTGTTTTTTTACTAGATTTTAGTGCTTAAAGTGATTTTTTTATATTTTGTGAGGGCCGCCCCGTAGATAAGACCGGTCTTATACATGGGTATTTTTGGCATTACGTATTTTTCAAATATTTAATATTTTTTTATGTTTTTATTTTTGTTTTTTTTAATGTGTTTTTTTTACTAGATTTTAATGCTTAAAGTGATTTTTTTTATATTTTGTGAGGGCCGCCCCGTAGATAAGACCGGTCTTATACATGGGTATTTTTGGCATTACGTATTTTTCAAATATTTAATATTTTTTTATGTTTTTATTTTTGTTTTTTTTTAATGTGTTTTTTTTACTAGATTTTAATGCTTAAAGTGATTTTTTTATATTTTGTGAGGGCCGTCCCGTAGATAAGACCGGTCTTATACATGGGTATTTTTGGCATTACGTATTTTTCAAATATTTAATATTTTTTTATGTTTTTATTTTTGTTTTTTTTTAATGTGTTTTTTTTACTAGATTTTAATGCTTAAAGTGATTTTTTTATATTTTGTGAGGGCCGTCCCGTAGATAAGACCGGTCTTATACATGGGTATTTTTGGAATTACGTATTTTTCAAATATTTAATATTTTTTTACGTTTTTATTTTTGTTTTTTTTTAATGTGTTTTTTTTACTAGATTTTAATGCTTAAAGTGATTTTTTTATATTTTGTGAGGGCCGTCCCGTAGATAAGACCGGTCTTATACATGGGTATTTTTGGAATTACGTATTTTTCAAATATTTAATATTTTTTTACGTTTTTATTTTTGTTTTTTAATGTGTTTTTTTACTAGATTTTAGTGCTCAAAGTGATTTTTTTATATTTTGTGAAGTTTCCAGGCTAATGTCTCCCCGTCATACATTGAAGTGGAGCAATGCGTGTTGGAAAGCTTCGATGAGGTGAGCGTCACGTGCATCCAAAACGATTTTCGGCGTGCTTTTTAAAAAGAGGATTTTGAAGATATGGGATATGATGACATGATATCCCTAATTACGAGGAGGCAAATGATCTCATCGATATTCCGAAAAAAATTTTTTGAATGCCTTGGAAAATTTTCATATTTATACGGGCGATGAATTTTATGGTTTTGAACAGGGTTACCAGATGAAAATAAAATTTAAAAAAATGTAAAATTAGGGTATTAAAGGCAATTTCAAGCTTAGCTCCCCCCCCCCCTTCGCCCAATTCAATCCAAAACTTAAAACCAACCCAAAAGAATTCCTCGTCAATGGCGGCGTTGAATGTGTCGTGTTCGGCGGACGGGACGCAACTGGCCGAGAAATTCCTCAGCAAATTCGTCATTATCGGATGAACGGGCGCCGTACACTCGAGCATTTGACGCTTAATCCATTCCTGAAGAGAAATTCGCTTTCAAAACCTTTTCAAATAATATAAGGCCCCATAGCCCGCTCGCCCGCCCGTCGGACGAGCGATTATGAAAAGGCGCTGAGCGTCTCTAATGTGGCGATTCGCGTCGAGTTGCCGACTGGTTATTAGTCATAGAATGAGAGAGGAAAAAGGAAATACCTGAATCGGAATCTGATGCTTGGAAAAGGATCGCGATGCCAGCAAATGATTAATACAATGAACGGGTAAATAACCGGCGCTATGCGAGTTCAGCGAACGCGTAACGCCGAGACGCGCCGCCTCGGCGACAATATCGCGTTCGGTGACCGCGTGCCGACCGAACAACGCGCTCACCGTCGGCAGTTTGCTGAGCGTATTTGGCACCTAAAAATGTGGAATAATAAATGAAATAAGAATTCCAATAAAGGCCGAAATTCGACGCGATTTTGTGAAAAGGTATAATATGTGTAAAAAAAAAGTAATAAAAATTGAATAAATCGATAAATTGGCAAGATAGGGCAAATGGGCACTAATGAATCCAAAAAAAGAGTGCCAATCATTTATTTTGAAATGGTTAAGAACCTTAAAGCCCAAAATTGACGAGACCAGATTGGCGAGCTCAACGCCGTCATCCGTCTGCATGTGAATAGCGACGAGGAGCATCATTCGACTCAACGACGAGTTGCCAGCTGACGCCGATGCGGCGGGCTTGAAGGGATCCGGGGGATCCGGTGAAACGCCGGTGGCCAACTCGCGTAGGCGTCGAAAATAGTCGATAAGATAGCCTTCGAGAAGCTCGTCGCGAAACGCCTGATTGTTGCTAAAGAATTGGTGAAATTCTCAAAAATTTTCTCCTTAAAGGACGCATGAACACCGATATTTTTTGAACATAATCGATTGGATAGGAGCCGAGCCATGAAACCTCAAAAAAACGGCAAAAATGATAAATTTCCGCATTTTTTCCGTTTTTTGAAGTTTCATGGCTCGGCTCCTATCCAATCGATCAGGTTCAAATTTATAGAGTATAATAGTGTATGTAGGAGGAACTCATAGCAAAAGTTTCAACTCCATCGGATCACTCTCCGAAAAAAATGCTCAGCCACATGCACTTTTTTTGTTGCATTTTCCTCTATAAAAATGCCAAAAATAAACATTTTAAAAATCGCTGAAACACGTCCCCCACAAATCGATAACGCTCTACAAAATGCAAAAAAACCCACGTCTCTATCTAACGTAGAAAAAAAGTTAGAATAAATTGTGTGGAAATCTATATTTTGGTGTTCATGCGTCCTTTAAACCAAAAATTTAATAAATATATTCGCATTACAAAATACCGACCGCACTTTTTGCGATAAAAACAATCGGATCATCCGGAATTTTTGCCGAGAGACTCCTCTGGACTAGCCATGAATACTCCTTAAGTTTGGAGTGAATCGATTTCGTAGAAGTCGAGTTATAAAAATTCAAAAAATGCCAAAAATGGTTAAAAAAAAATGTCAAAAACGCAAAAAATGTAAATTTTTGGCATTTTTCGGATTTTTATAACTCGACTTGTACGAAATCGATTCACTCCAAACTTTCGGAGTATTCATAGCTAGTCCAGAGGAGCCTCTCTGCAAAAATTCAAAATGATCCGATTGTTTATCGCAAAAAGTGCATTCTACGGCCTGCATTTTGTAATGCGTTTTGTAAAAATGCTAGAAATGAATATTTTTAAAGGACGCATGAACACATTTCCACACAATTTGTTCTAACTTTTTTTCTACGATAGATAGAGATAGATTTTTTTGCATTTTGTAGAGCGTTATCGATTTGTGAGGGACGTGTTTCAGCGATTTTTAAAATGTTTATTTTTGGCATTTTTATAGAGGAAAATGCAACAAAAAAAGTGCATGTGGCTGAGCATTTTTTTCGGAGAGTGATCCGATGGGCTTGAAACTTTTGCTATGAGCTTCCCTTACATACACTATTAAACTCTATAAATTTGAATCTGATCGATTGGATAGGAGCCGAGCCATGAAACCTCAAAAAAAAAAAGGGAAAAAATGCGGAAATTTGTCATTTTTGCCGTTTTTTGAGGTTTCATAACTCGGCTCCTATCCAATCGATCAGGTTCAAAAAATATTGGTGTTCATGCGTCCTTATTGGGGAGATTAAACAAAAAAAGGCTCCACTAACGGCATGAGATTCGGACAGGCGATGAGAACGGCCAGCGTCATCTTGTGAATGCTGGCCGGTGCGTTATGCGGTGGATGCGTAAGATAATGCGCCCACTGACGACATTCCTCGGGCGTTGGACGAAGAGGCGTTTGCGCGGAAAGCAACGCCATTAACACGAGAACGCGCTCGGCAAATGCGGCAGAGGCGGGCGACGCGTCGTTTCTAAAAAAAAGTAAAATATTAATTTAAATCGTCAAAAAGTCGAAAGTCAAAAACAAAAAAAAAATAGAAACTCTAGTTTGGCGACAATCTCCGAAAAACGTTCGCATAATTTACGCGCGCAAATGCGATTGATGCGTGCGCGTAAAAGCTCAATGAACGCGTCGTCGCGTTGAATAAGGCGTGAAATAAGTGTATTGACAAAAAATTCGGCGCGAAAAACCGACGAATTGCAGAGCAGCTGGAGCGCCAAGACGAGTTGCGCATTGTCGGTCATTGACGCGTCAAAAATCGCGCTAATACAACGCTCTGCTTGCGTTGGCTCGAGAGCAAATAGCTAAAAAAAAATTTGTATAAATAAGAAAAAAATTCCTATAAATCTAATAAAATAGTAAATACCTTTAACAATATGTTATATCGATGTTTGAAAAGTGCAGCGTCACTAGCCGACGCATTGTTAAATAAAAAAAGCTCTTCCATTAAAGAATCGAGCATTAGCTAAAAGTAAATTTTCGGGTTATAAAAATTAAAAGTTTAATTCTTATAGACTAGTCATTAAATCCTAAAATAACTACCTGAGCGGCTGCATGATGTAGAGGAGTAGCGCCATAGCGATCGGCAGCATTCACATCAGCGTCATGGTCAATCAGCACTCGAGCAATTGCCGCATGATCCTTTGAGCAGGCGTAGTGTAAAGCGGTCTGACCGTTTTTATTCCTATAAAGAATAGTTAATTAACTGCAATATAAATATGATTGTACTTGCTTTGCATTCACATCACAGTTGACAAAGGATAGAAGATAATTGACGACGGAAAGATGTCCGGCCGACGAAGCGATCATCAACAACGTCCAGCCCATATCGTCTACGCGATTAATTAATTGGTCAATATTTTCGGCGTTCTCACCAGCAAAAATCATCTGCACAAAGGGCAATGTTCCGCAACTGCAAGCCCAATGCAAGGCCAATCGTCCGCAATCGTCCACATAGTCCAAAAGTTCCGGCCGGTCGGTGACGAGACGCTTCGCCTCTTCCACATTTCGATTGCGCAAATGATCGACCAGCGTTTTAAACACTGTTGCAATAATATTGTCACCGGTCATTTATTTAACTAAATAAAACAAAATCCTAAATAATCGGCGAAGAATTTGCCATTCAACAATCGGCAAAAAATGCATTAAATTTTTTTTGCAAATTTTTCGATACTTTGAAAAAAAAATTTTCAAAATAAATTTTAAAAATTATTGACACTTTGCCAAACTTTTTTTTGAAAAAAAAATTTCCAAAAAAAATTTTCGATTAATTTTTCTGCGCATTTTTTTAAAGTAAGCGCACAAAATTTTTGCGAAATCGCATTTGTTATAGGGAAAAAGTCATCGAAAAGTAGTTAAAAAAAATTAGGAAGGTGATAATACGCCGTTTTCACTAATTTATTTTCGATAATTGTTCTCTCTATTTAATAATTTAAAGTTCAATTTCTTAGTAGAAAAAAGATTTTTTTTAGAGCAAAAATGTCTAGCAATGATTCTAAACTTCGCGAACTGTTCGCCACGCTGGTCGATCATTTGCGCAATCGAAATGTGGAAGAGGCGAAGCGTCTCGTCACCGACCGGCCGGAACTTTTGGACTATGTGGACGATTGCGGACGATTGGCCTTGCATTGGGCTTGCAGTTGCGGAACATTGCCCTTTGTGCAGATGATTTTTGCTGGTGAGAACGCCGAAAATATTGACCAATTAATTAATCGCGTAGACGATATGGGCTGGACGTTGTTGATGATCGCTTCGTCGGCCGGACATCTTTCCGTCGTCAATTATCTTCTATCCTTTGTCAACTGTGATGTGAATGCAAAGCAAGTACAATCATATTTATATTGCAGTTAATTAACTATTCTTTATAGGAATAAAAACGGTCAGACCGCTTTACACTACGCCTGCTCAAAGGATCATGCGGCAATTGCTCGAGTGCTGATTGACCATGACGCTGATGTGAATGCTACCGATCGCTATGGCGCTACTCCTCTACATCGTGCAGCCGCTCAGGTACTCACGGGAATAAATAACTATTTGATTATTAATTAAAAGTGAAAGCATTTGAGAAATTTCTAGGGCCGTGACGCTATTGTATCGATGTTGGTTTCGACGCATGGCATCCGTTTGGACATGATGGACAGCGAGGGCAACACACCGCTGCATTGCGCTGTTGAGGATCAAAACGAGACGTCAGCTCTGTTGTTGGTGCGTAACGGCGCCGACATTGATCGCCAGAATCGCGCCCAATTGACTCCCATTGACTTGGCGAAGAACGCAGAACTGAAGCAAAAGTTACGCGTTGCCGCCAACGGCTAAGCGCTCCCAACATTTTGAAATTAATTGACTCGGATATTATGAGACGCAAAAACTTAGCTATTTTAATATTTATTAAGGGAATATAAATTAATTGATTTATGCTGAAATTTTGATGAAAAAATATAGGTTTGGATTCTCTGTTTAAAGTGAAATAAAAAATTTAAAAATTTTATTATACGTTCACATCTGGCTACATTCTTTTGCTATCGCTTCCAAAGCCCATTTTCTCTCTCGACCAAATTTCACAAAAATTCCAGACTTATACATTTATTAATTTTTTAATCTTTATGGATTTGATAAATCGCTTATTATACATACAATTCATTTATATATGTTATGGGAAAATATGTTGCACGGTCATATACGTATTTTCCCGGTCATATACGTATTTTCCCGGTTATATACGTATTTTCCCGGCCATATACGTATCTTCCCGGCCATATAAAATTTTTTTTTCACATTTATTCAAATTATCGTAAACTTTTATCGATAAAAGTTTACGATAATACGATAAAATTTACGATAAAAGTGTACGATAATTTAAATGAATGTGAAAAATTTTTTTTATATGGCCGGGAAAATACGTATTTGGCCGGGAAAATACGTATTTGGCCGGGAAAATACGTATATGGCCGGGAAAATACGTATTTGGCCGGGAAAATACGTATTTGGCCGGGAAAATACGTATATGGCCGGGAAAATACGTATTTGGCCGGGAAAATACGTATTTGGCCGGGAAAATACGTATATGGCCGGGAAAATACGTATTTGGCCGGGAAAATACGTATATGGCCGGGAAGATACGTATTTGGCCGGGAAAATACGTATTTGGCCGGGAAAATACGTATTTGGCCGGGAAAATACGTATTTGGCCGGGAAAATACGTATTTGGCCGGGAAAATACGTATTTGGCCGGGAAAATACGTATTTGGCCGTGCAACATATTTTCCCGTAACATATATATTCAATTCATTTATACATATTTTTTGCCCATTTTATTATACATACATTCAAATTCATTCATATATATTTTTTTGCCCATTTTTCGTTTTTTTTTCTCCTCAATTGCTTGTTTAATAATTTTTGTCCATTGGCTTTGAACATCATAACTAAATGGTTTGATATATTACGAAAATAAATTTCAACATATTATTCAAATGAATAAAAGAATTTCAAAGAAGGAAAAGTTTTTACCAAAATATATTCTTTTCAATTCGTTTTTGCGATTTCAATTTAATCAAATAAATTCATTTGAGAAATTTTTTTGTTAGTGTTTTTATTTTATTTTTTTTTTGTTAGTTGTTTTTTTAATCGGAGCGATTTTTTGCAGAGATAAAAATTATTACCTAGTTTTTAGCGACTTTTAAAAAGTAAATTTTTAAATTTTTTTTCCATTTTTATTCAGAAATTGGAAAGAATAATGGAATAATGGAGGAGAACAGAGAAATAGGGGATGAGGGAGGGGGGGGAGGGAAGAATAAAAAGCGAAAATCAATTCACAATGAAAAATTTGCTTAATTTATTGAGAGCAAAAATTAATTCAGAATCAAATTTGCTAAATTACATGTTATGTATGACATTTTTGTTTTGTACACATTTTGAGTGGACTAATCGGAGAGAAACATTCTATTTATTTTGATTTTTTTTCACATTCTTTTGAAGAATCTCACTCATCGGAAAATATGGAAAGCAAGGAAAAAATTCAAATTTTCGACTTGCTTAAAGTCCTCGACAACCTAAAACATCTGAAACGGACCGGATGGCTCCATTACAATGTTTGTTTCAAATACATTTTCGAATAATTGCCTCGGATTCCATACCTTAACAGTCATCAATCGAGCCTTCCCCTTTCAGGTTCCAGAGCCCGAAACCGTTGCCAGTCACATGTATCGTATGGCCGTTTTGGCGATGGCTTTGGATTCTCCGGTCTCTTCTCCGTGGTCGTCTGGGGAGAAGCTCGACGTACAGCGTTGCGTGAAAATGGCATTGGTGCACGACATTGGCGAGGCTCTCGTCGGCGATATTACGCCGCGCTGTGGAGTCGCTGATGACGAGAAATTTCGACTCGAGGAAGAGGTACAAGAACATGGGTTACTTGGAAAGTTCTTCCACAGATCTTTCTCTAAATTCGGATAATTAGCTAAAATAGTTGATATGGAACAACTTCTAAATACTTTAAAAATTTTACGAAATTATTACACCTGATGATTCATTTTTTTTTCCGAACTTCACAGGCGATAAAAACAATCGGTTCGTACGTGCCGGCATTTGTGCGCGACGAATGGCGCGCTCTCTGGTTGGAATACGAAGGCGCGTCGACGGCAGAAGCTCGAGTCGTCAAGCAGCTGGACAAGTTGGACATGATCGCGCAGGCGTTGCATTATGAGCAACGATACGCAATCAATCTGAGTGAATTTTTCGCGAGCGCACCCATCGAACGGTTCACAACCGCGCCGATAAACGAATGGGCGCAGGACGTACACGCGGCGCATGCCGCCTGGCTGGCGACGACGACGACGCGTAGCGACTCAAACCCGCCGAATAACGCGGCAAATGGCGCGAGTGATGCGCGGAAAACCACCAATTCCGAGAGCTTCTTATAATTGTTTTTCGATAACGCTGTTCAAATCTATTTTTGTCTTACAGCGATTTTCATTTAAATTCATTTTTCCTATCTATTTGGCTAAATTTTCTCATCATTTTTTTTCATCTTTGCCATCTTTGTCAAGAGGTTAAGGGAGGCGCGATTGTCAGGAGGTTAAGGGAGGCGCGACCTTAAACTCGTATGTATTGTCAGTACTAGAAAAACCCGATACCAAACGGCGGAATGAAACTTTTAGAAATTTCTTGCAAATTTAATTAATGTATCAATAAATAATTTATTAATAATAAAGTGCATATATATTGTATGTTATAAAATTATAAATTATTCTTTTTTTTCCCTACATATCGAACTAGAGTAAATATAATAATCCAAATTTCCGAAAAATTTTCTACGTTGTTCGTTGAAATCCCGGGCAGGGCATTATATTCAGAATCTCATTTTATATGCTCTTGGCTTCAATTTTCTAAATAATCCGTACCAATAGTTAATCATCCTTACTATTATACTTTAAATTCAAAAAGTTAACGTCGTAATGCTATTACTATTTTACTAACCAGCATGGCTTGTATTTATACAACTGTTAACAGAGTTATTAATTCCTCTCTCGTGTTTGATCATAGAAAAATGAAAATAAAAATTTTCTCTCAAATTTGTATTCCGCAGAAAACTGCGATCTAATAATAAATTATTTTTGGCGCAAAAATTGATTTTTTGACTCCGCTTCAATTCAGCCCCAAGGGTTAAAAAGTTCCCGAAATCCTCTCAACAATCGTCGGGCATGCACGCCACCGTGCTACCGTCGCCGAGTATACGGTAGCCGATGGTGCACGCCGAGTCGCCGTCGCCGCCGCGCGCCACCACCACGCCGAAACGCGTCACTTTACTGCAGCAGCGCGTGCGAGCGTCGCAGCCGCGCGCATTCGCCGACGTGGCCTCCGTTTCGTCGGCGCGGTTTTGCGCTTCGTTACGACGTTTTCCACGCTCCGTCTCGATCTTGTTGTGTGAAGTAGTGGGCACGTGCCGCGGGCTCTTGACGGCGTGTTGCCTGCTTTCCGTGAAGTTAGCTTAAAATTTGGATTGAAAATTGGAACTTTTCCCAATAAATTAGTTGATTGGCTGAATCTTCAAGTGGTCAATGTTCAAAATTTAACCATCAACACAATCAAAGCTTTTCTTACTTTTGATCGGTGTTGTGCCATATTTCGAGGCTGATTTATCCGCTCTTTTTGCCTCGTCACACGACACCATTTCGATGTCGGGTTCACAAGGCTCTTCATTGCTTTCGCGTTTAAAGGCACTTTCATTTGAGCTTTTTTGAGTTACTATATTATTTTCGGTAGTAGAACATGCACGGTAGCGCGATCGTATTCTCGATTCCGTATCACATTCACTCCATTCTGACCATTGAGGCTTCTCAATAGGAGCCGAATTGGACCCCGTTGAACCCGGCATTGAGCCTGTTCGAAGCGTCGTACCTCTGACCAGTGCTCTATCACTGCCATTGTTTCCGCCCTCTCCATTATGCCAAAGCTCCCGTTCTTCTATTTGGTTGGATCTATAGTCATTTTGGGTCTGTGCCGGAGTGGAGAATCCATTTCGCGCTTCCGTTGCGTCGTGCTGACGCGGCGGAGCGCCACGTCTCACGTTGAAATGCGTTTCGTCCAAGGAATCGTAGTCGGAGGATAGAGTAGAGAAGGGATCCGAGGGTCTCTTCGAGGCCGAGGACGTGGGCAAGGCATTTTTGGCGTTAAAAATTTGATCATTTTGTTGGGCTAAATTGACAAAAGTAATAATAAAAATTGGTTTTTGTGGATTATCGGAAGGCCCCCAAAAAAATTCCCAAGCTTAAGGCATAGACTTAAGCCTCTAAAGCCAAAACATAGGCTAAGCCCAGGTCTAATTGCCAGCGCCAACGGCTTAGTCTTTATAGGCCTAATTGGCTGAAATGGAGGACAGATAACCAATAAAAAAAAATTTTTTTGGGGTCCGATACCCCACGAGAACTGAAAAATTGAGCCCTATCTCTACCTCGTCTCATGCAGGGCGCCAATTCCAAATAATCGACAAGTTGTTTGTGTTCACCCACATATAGGTCGGGCCGATTCACTCGAGTGAACCTGCTCAAATAGCAATTATTCTTCTCCCAATCAAAATAGTATGAAATTGACGAGCATTCAAAGCCCAAACGTTTCTGAAATGGAGTGTCTTGGATCGATTTTATTGAGCCGAATTTGGGGGTTTTTGTAGAACGTACCTGAGCGGTGATGCAGCGACGCACGCAGTCCGTCTGGCTGGAAGCGGTCAACACCGCGCCGGTGCCGGTGGCGCGCGGATCCAGCGTGTGCTGCGGGATTCGCTGCACAACGTCGTCACAGCCCAATGGCAATTCGCTTTCTGAAGGGAAAGAAAAAACTTGTAAATTATTGTAATTTTTAATGCAATGCTTAAAAATATTTGATACTCGCAATATAAACCCGGATACTCTCAATATAAACCCGGATACTCTCAATATAAATCCGGATACTCTCAATATAAACCCGGATACTCTCAATATAAACCCGGATACTCTCAATATAAACCCGGATACTCTCAATATAAACCCGGATACTCTCAATATAAATCCGGATACTCTCAATATAAACCCGGATACTCTCAATATAAACCCGGATACTCTCAATATAAATCCGGATACTCTCAATATAAACCCGGATACTCTCAATATAAACCCGGATACTCTCAATATAAACCCGGATACTCTCAATATAAACCCGGATACTCTCAATATAAATCCGGATACTCTCAATATAAACCCGGATACTCTCAATATAAATCCGGATACTCTCAATATAAATCCGGATACTCTCAATATAAACCCGGATACTCTCAATATAAACCCGGATACTCTCAATATAAACCCGGATACTCTCAATATAAACCCGGATACTCTCAATATAAACCCGGATACTCTCAATATAAACCCGGATACTCTCAATATAAATCCGGATACTCTCAATATAAACCCGGATACTCTCAATATAAACCCGGATACTCTCAATATAAATCCGGATACTCTCAATATAAACCCGGATACTCTCAATATAAACCCGGATACTCTCAATATAAATCCGGATACTCTCAATATAAAACTTTTTTGATACTCTCAATATAAACCCGGAATGCAGAACTTCTCGAAATAGACGCTTTGAGCGTTGGGCGCGTAATTGAGTTCGCCGTTGGGCGTAATAGCGTCGTCCAGAATCGCACAGCGACCCGCAACGCGGTCGAAAACGGCGGCTCGACAAACTCGCGCAAAGCGTGTGCCGTCCAAATGCTATAAGATGGTATATATTATCGGGACAAAAACTTCTTATCAAAATTTTAAACGTACCGCATTCGCTCGACAAAGATGAAGACAGGTTTCGGCGGAGGCGATTTGAATTGTGGCCAGTGGACGCGCCACGCCCACCACCGCCACGCCGTCGATAATTTGAACGCGCGCGCGCGACCCGTCCACGCAGTCCGGCATTTCCGGAATGACAATTGCGCTATCGTCGACAAATTCGTCGGCGAACTCGGCGCGAGCAGCACTTCTGTAGCGATTCGACAGCTTTTCGTTGGGAAGTGAGCCTTCAACGGAGAACAGCGAGGGATTGTTGGAAAGTTGTTGTTCCCGACGAAATCCTCCAAGACTTTCTGAAGATGAGAATTGGGCACGTGATCCCGGTAACGTCTGACCCTGGTGAGCTGAAAATTGAGCTTGTAGCGCTTGGCGTTGTTGTTGGCCTAATGGAGCAAGCTTTTGTGTAAACAGCGTCCCGCCCAGTGGTTGTGATGGCACGACGAATTGATGGGGATTCGGCGCAGATTGTTGAGATCCCATTCCCAGTGAAGATGGCGTCAGAAGTTGGGCCTGTTGGCCATGAGTCTGAAAAGATTGCATAGGGCTCATTGCTACGGGCTGAGCACCTTGTAACTGTTGTTGAGGTTGTGGCGCAAATATATTCGACAATTGTGGTAGCGGCTGGAACAGCGACTGTAGCAAATCGTTGCCGTTGCCGGCGGACGCCAGTGGCGCGGCGAGTGCGTTGCTGTTTTTGAGTTGTGCAACGAGCGGCGCAAAAATGTCCGATGAGCCAGTGGCCAGTGGCTGGCCGGCGTTCTTATAACATTGTACGTCGACTGTGGCGTACACACTACCAAACTCCGACGCCATGGATGGGGTACAGCCGATTGGCGTAAAACCCCTAAAATGACTAGATAATTGTAACAATTTAGATAGCTAAATGGCAAATATATTACGGCAGTTTGAGAATAGAATTCAAATCGTTTGGCTGATTTTTCGGCTGATCCGTCGAGTGCTCAATCCATGGCTGTTCCGTGCGAAATCCTGTCGAAGATTTTTGGCTTCCAATTGCGGACGGAACTCCGTTTTGTAGAGTGAAACGTTTATTACGGTGATTTTTCTTTTTGTACGAGTTTTCATTGATGTCGGCGGAGTCTGTATCAAAAATTATAGTGCAAAAATTTGAACTGAGATCACTGAGAAAAGCTGAATAAAAACCAGTGATGAAACGAAGCCGAACCCGAGGCATTTTTGTTAATAACTTTTTAATGATAGATATATTTTTATATATATATATATATATCAAAGAGACAATTGTTCGAAAGGAACGTTAAAAATTCGATGTTAATTGGTTTATCTCAGCCGAAGTTGTTGTTTGTCGAATGCCGGGCTCGGACGTTCGGCTTCTGCTAAACTTTTTGCTTGATGCGAACAAAAAATATTTATGCTTGAAATTTTCATAAAGCTATAAATAAAAATGTTTCGGACTCGAATTCGGGTTCCTTTCATTGCTAGCAAAAATCCAAAAGCAAAAAAAAAAAAACAAAAAAAAATTTAAAAAAAAATTAAATTAATGTTTTGATTTAATGCCAAAAAATGAACGTAAAAGTTTGAATTGAATTTGAAGAGAGACATTTTTAAAAGGAAAATCTCATCTTTTTCCTTACCATATTCCACATTCTGATTATCGTCGTGAAATGGAAAAATGTCCGAGTCCTCGTGGGAGTTGCCGGTTACCGGCAACGGCGGAATCATATCGTACAATTCGCACGTACTCGCCACGATATCGAAACGATAGCTGGCGCATCGAGACAGTAAATAGTCTACGCAGATGCGCTTACAGTCCGCCTCCGTGGACGGCGTGCGCGTCTCGATAGGCGTCGCGCAGGCCAGTTTACGGTCCACGAAACGATGCGAGCAGCCGCCGTCATTCAGTCCGTCCGACGCGCCCGCGGCACTACTGTAATTGTGCCGCGCGTCTGAAAATTATCGTAGGCAGTCTGGTTTAATACACCTCAAATAAATCCTTAAATTTAATTACATACCATATTCGTAGATGGCGTTATCGAGACTGGCACTGAGACGCGGCGAGTCCGGTGCCAACATTCTCGCTTTTGACGCGTACGGAGCCGCGTAACCGCCGCTACTGTAACTACCACTACTGTAACCACCGCCGCTACTGTATGCGCCGCCACCATTTGACATTGGTGGAATGTAACTAAATGAGGGTCCGGGTAATCCGAAACAAGCTGAAATAAAAAGCGATATATTACGGTAACTATTGTATCTGAAAAATACCGTCTATAGAAACGATGAGTACTGGAACAATGAAAAGGCACAACAGAATACGGTAATTGGAGTCCTTGAAGGTTCGCATTTTTGTTGGTATCTAAAATAAATGACTTGTAAAATTGAAAAACTTGCAAAATTGTAAAAGTAAAAGTAATAACTTTTTGAAATTTAAAAATGAAAGTGAAAATTTTCGTTTGAATTTGCTTAAAAAAATTGGATTTTTTAGCCGTGTGAACCGGTTTCCATTGTTTGCAGCGTATCCGCCCGATTTCTACCGTATCTGCGGCTATTTTACGATTTCTTTGTACTTTTCATTTTAGAATTTTCATAGAATTTTTCCCCTGATAATCCACTTAAATGTTTAAACGGAGAGTAAAGTCAGGTCTGTCTCTCTTCTCTCCCCGAAAATGAGCTCTAGATATCATTGTGAAGAGGTAAATGATAATTTTTGGAATCATGGTATTATTTTAATGATATTCACGAATATCATTTGGAATCGTCAAACGGATCATTTTGAATAAATGATATCATGTCTGTATTCTGAATGATATTCGTGAAAAATGTTTGAGGAAGATATTATTATATTTTGATTATTGTGTTCGGGATTAAAGAAATTTCTCAAAAAGTGGATTTCACTTTTATCCTTTTATTCTCATCAACCGGAAAAAAATATGGAAGAGGTGAAAGAGGGAGGGAATATATTGTAGGATAGGCTTGAATTGGCTTGATGAGAAAATTTTTGGCTCGACGGATTACGCGGCGAAATTTTTGAACACTTATCGCAAAAAAATTGCAAAAATTTGAATATTTTTGCAATCAATTTAACAAGTATTATATGTAGCATATATGTATAATGTGTAGGTATTTCGTGTGTATAAGTGCCGAATTTCGTGTGTACAAGTTTTGAGCCAAATTTAAATTCGCGCCAATGAGTTCATTCTGTTGTTCTCAGGTGACTCCGGATATATGACGCACGGGCTCCACCTATATGAATGACCAGACTGCGCCGGCTCCGAAATCATTTGCCTCAAATGCAGCAGCCCCGAAGGCAGTGAGTAGTGATGTGCCGGACCCTGGATTTCAAACCGGATCCGGACCCAGTGTTTAGTAATGATGTGCTAACCCTGGATTTCAAACCGAATCCGGATCCGGACCTGGCTTTGGGTCCGAAAATCCGGATTTTTAAAAAAACAGACTTACCGGACGGTACTTGACGACGAGGTACACGATACTTGACCGAATTTATACGTAACGCCGAAACATATCGTAACAAAATAGCGCCTCGAATCGAAAGCGTATTTCTCGAATTGATATACAGTAATTGTATACCGTATCAAATAAATTTTTTATTGTTATTATTTACTCTGTATTATTTATTATTTACTCTTTAATATTAATGTGAGTCAATATTGTATAAATAAATAAAAAATTTACTGTAAAAAACACATACCCTAATTTGATGTAAATAAGCCACGGGTCGGATAGGTTGGGGCCCAAATTTTGTGCCAGCCTTCGTTTCAGTTTCATAAAAGTGGACACAAAATTTGGACCCATATCTGATACAACTGAATGAACTCATTGGCGCCAATTTAAATTTGACTCAAAACACCCGGTCTTATATACATAAAATTAGGGTTTTGATTTATCGATTGGTTTTTCACGTATCAAGGATTTGTGGCAAGCGCGAATATGTGGCGCGTGACTCAATCAGCGCGCGACGCCAACGCACAAACGTGCCAAAGACAAACGTGCTAGTCCCGCTAGCGCCGGCGAAAAGAGCGAAATTGCGCGCGGCCGATGGCGTGCGCGCATCGCGTAGCAGGCACGCGGTTCGAAAGACGCGTCGCGAAGTTGCGCACTCGAACGAGTTGTAGAAGCCGGTCGTGCGACAGTAAACTGAAAAATCGTTCTTCACAGTACTTTAGATACCGTATAATATGCACAGTAAGAATATACGGTGAGAATATATCTTTAGTCAAAATATACTGATATTTATACGGTAAATATTTATACGGCAAAAATATACAGTAAAAATATATTTTTAGTAAAAATATACTGTAAAAATATTTCGCACAGTAAAAATGTACAGTAGAAATATTTTATACAGTAAAAATACATTTTTACTAAAAATATACAATAAAAATATATTTTTTAGCAAAAATACACAGTAAAAATATTCTGTACAGTAAAAATATATTTTTAGTAAAAATACATAGCAAAAATATTTGTACAGTAAAATATTTTGTAGAGTAAAAATACATTTTCAAGTCATAAAATTAAAAAAAAACATGCCAGAATTGGCATTACGCGTAGGACACAGAACACACGACTTGACAAGTACGGTATTTTCCGTGGGCTCGCATTTTTCCGCGTTCTCGCTTATCGTAATATTTGACTGTGGAATAGTGGGATTTGAATTTGAGTCATTTTCCTGGAAATTAAAAAAAATTACTCTACCATCTATGAAACCTTTACGTCAATTACTGTACCTTTTTTCCGGTGATTTCCGAAAATTTTCGCAAAATTTTCGTGGTCTCAAATTTGGTATCCTCGATGTACTCCTCGAAGAGCAAAACCAACGATGTACATCTAAGAATGGGGCCCCAATAAACTTAGTTACAGTTAAAAAATACATAAAAATACCGTACATTAGCATTACAATGATTGAGGCAATCATACGCCGCCGAGAACACGACTCAATCATTTTCTATCGTCCCGTATGAGACTAGCTAAAGACCAATGTTTATTGCAATTGTTCTCAAATTAAATGGCATATGGTATTTAAACGAATACAGTATTTTCTTGCACGCACATCTGAAATCGTCACGGTATTCGTAACGATTATTTTATTTATAAATATAAAAAAATATTTTCAAAAATCGAAGCGAAATATCATTGAAGTGTCTGGCTTCTCTGTACACTGGGCGAAACTCATCGCCGCTTTTTCGCGAATGCAATCCCGATTATATAAGCGAAAAATTGAATCCCATCCCCAAGAATGAATCAATCTTGTTGTATTCATGGATTGCATGATTTCGATTCCGGTTTGACTCGGCCAAGCTAAAGTTAAGTCAATACCAGTGTTTGTGGTTCACTGGACCCTCTGGGCACCATTCCCAGTGGCCTCTTTGAAGGTTCGGTACGTCCCACAGCTAACTGAGTCAGCCGGATGAGAAAGTATTGTGATGGTGCACAACTATGATTCCACATGACACAACGAATCCGCAATTACGCCGGTGTGCGAAACGCGAACTGTTGGCTTGCCTGGCCGATCCAGCTCGCATAAAGATTCAAATTGCCCAGTTTGAGTGGTATTGGATCTCGAGCGCAATGATCCCGGCCGCACCAACTTTTTGCCATTTTTTCAAAGTTTGGAACTAGATTTTTGCCTTTATTGGCCCTATATATATGATCTTAAAGATCATTAATTCGTACAAATCAGCTTTTTGACTAGTTTTTAGTTTTTCCAAGTCAATTCTTCAGATAATATTACCCTAATTTCATGTGGGTAATCTTTGGTATTTTGAGCCAAATTTAAATTGGCGCCAATGAGCCATTATGTTATACTGGATTCGTTCGAGTCCAAATTTTCTGCCCTGGCCTTTATAAGACTGAAATAAAAGCGGGCACAAAATTTGGATCTGCTTGGATTCAATATTATAGAAAGAACTCATTGACGCCAATTCAAATTTGCCTCAAAATACCCGCTACGAAATTTAGAATACCATTTCGTTGAACAAGGTTTGAAAAATTGAAAAAAAATTATTTTGTTTGCAAAACCAAATTTAAATTGTAGAAAAAATTTATCCATTTTGTTATATTGAATCTATTCGAGTAAAACCAAAAAGAAATTTTTTATTTATGGAAATCCGTCGGAGAAAAAAAAACGTAAAAATTTGCCGGCTGCTAGGAAAAATAATTATGGAAATTATGGAAATTTGGCTGGAAATATTCGCGAAAAATTATTTTTCCGAGAATCTTGTTTGTTGTTCTCAGATGTCTAGATCGAGTATTTAAAGTTAGAAGTCAAAAACGAGAATTTGTATAACGAGTGAGAAGTCAGAGAACGAGAGGTGTATTCAAGTTTAAGCGTGAGAACGAGCGTGAGCTATAGACTGAGTCAAGATCGAAGTGGAATAGCTTGGGCGTGATGGGATTATTTTCTCTCGGAGTCATCGGACGATGTATTCGTTTATTCGTGTAATGCTCCCGAAAAGAATTATATTATAATCCCGTCGTCTCTATAATCATTATAATCACAAAAAGTGATGGGGACACGCCAAATTTGAAATATGCAAAGTTGCATGTTTTGACACGTTTTCGGAGATGGGGAGGGGGACTTAATCCGCCAGTTTTGGTATAAATAGCTGGTTGAATGGGACAATTCTTCAAATAAACTACTCACTTGCATCGTCCACGAAGCCGAAGCGAGATGAGGACTAGTTTCATCCTAACAATTGCATTCCTTGCCATTCTCGGCTACCAACAAATTTGTGAGTAACTTCGAGTGCTGTAATATTGAATCCAAGCGGATCCATGATATTTGAGACAATCAAGCTAGTTTGGAGCCCAATAAATGATAATGCGACCTCTGAAACATATAATAATGTGTCTCAGAAACATACTGTCATAGCTATTAAAAAGGATTTTATTTGAGACAATTTCAGTCTAGTTTTGAGCCAAATATGAGTTCCGAAACATACAGTAATGTACCTCTGAAACATACTGTTGTAGCTATAAGGGCTCAAAAAAAAACATTATTAGCTCATTTAGTAAAAAAGCCTTACTAGTGGCATCTACAATAATAGTCATATAGACAATACGGTAATAGAGTCTCCAAAACAATACAGTATCAAAACGAAAATTTCAGATGCCTCCTACGATTCGTATTCGGCACGCTCTAAAGGTCAGCGGGGCTCATGCGACGAATTAGTGAAGCCCTATCCGAAAGGCGAGGGCTGTCTTGCCAAAGGGACCTGTGACGGAGGAAGCGGTGAGAGCGGATCAAAAAGCGGCGAGCACTCCGGCTCCTCGGCTAGCGCCTCCCCGGCTAGCGCCTCTCCGGCTAGCGCCTCTCCGGCTAGCGCCTCTCCGGCTAGCGCCTCTCCGGCTAGCGAATCCTCGGACTCAACGTCGTCCGATGCCCCGTACACGGAAGTCTCCGAGGACGTCAGTGAGAGCAGCGAGTTGGTCGAGTGTAAGCTCACCGACTATTTCTTCAACATCAGCGTCCTGTTGACGGGCGAGGACCGCAATCTGTTCCTAGAATGGATCCACGAAATCCAGGTCATCATCCTCGCCGACGTCTCGTTAAGCTACGAGGAAATGGTCGTGAAAATCGGCTACTCGCTGAAGTTGTTCCTCGAGAAGCACGTCGAAATCAACATTCAGTACGAATATCTCGGCGAGTGGGGTTACGTGAATGACTTCATCTACGTCTCGTACAACATCCAAATTGAGCTCACCTCCTCGATTGTGAAGCTCAATGAGAGCGGTGATTGCGAGCTCTTCGACGCGCTGCGCAACGCGACCGCCGACGACTCGGAAAAGGCCGATGCCTGCGAGAATCTCATCGAACAGATTACTGTCGTCTTGGAGACCTCCTCGTGGACGTACACCCAACAACAGGCCCAGATCTACTTGATCTTCCAGGCATTCTTCGAGAAACACGCCTCGTGGCAGTCCTTCTTTGAGAGCATCGAAATCGAGGGCTACGGTCTTCTACAATACTACATCGACGTGTGCTCCTGGGTGGGCTATTAATTGAGATCAATTTTGGGAACTTGGGAAAGTGATGGGAAGAGAAGCTCTTTGTATCTTCAACTCTCTAAAGGCTCATTCGGTCATCAATTCCAGTCCTCGGGTCTCATGATAATTATTCTGTTATCTCAGATTTATCACTTGGGCCTTCACGTATCACACATATAAGACCACAAATTTCCAATTATTACAGTATCTCATTACAGTACAACAAAGTAACGACCGTTAGCGAGGTGCTCGGGGGCAGTGTTTCGGACTGCGTGCTTCTGCAGGTGCTCAAGACCGCGTCCCAGAACACCTCGTACAGTCTCTCGGTTCGCAACCAATTCGACGCGCTCTACGGTAAGTTGTCGAATTATTTCACGAGTGACGTGGAAATCTCGATCCGCCTCCAACACGTCATCAGCGAGTGCTTCAGCATCTTCCAGCTATCTTCCTATATGGAGATCTACTTTAATCAGTTGGAGTGCGGCGAATGGGGCAGCATCTACGACATCATTTTCGTCTCGTCCGTCGTGAGTTTGCTGTGATAATGGTGCCTTTTTTAGCTAACTGTAATTCGAATTTTTCAGTGCCAAAACTACGGCTGTGACGGCGGCTGCGATTCCGGTCCCGGCACCGTTGCGCCATCGACCGCCGAGACGACAGCGACCCCGTCCACCACACCATCCACAACACCGTCCACCACACCATCCACAACACCGTCCACCACACCATCCACAACGCAATCCACCACACCATCAACGAGTACGATAAAGCCAGCCAGCTGCTCGACGCGTTGGTCCATTTTGGCCGTCTACCAGTACAACAGCACCACCAAATCCTCCTACTTCACAGAAGCCATTCAGGCCGCGTATAACAAGTGGGACTCAGCCACGCGACTTGGCTTCAACACGTACAAGAATCAGATTTGGAGCGCCGTGTTTAACCAAACCGCCACTCGTCAGCAAATTTTCAGCCAGGTTTGATACAGATTCGATTTGAAAGGTCCTAGCAGTGTCGTAAATTGGCTCCTGGTCGTAATTTGGCTCCGATAAACGACTCCGGCCACTCGGTTCCGCAGCGGAGCCATATGGCTCAAAATGACTCGGAGCCATTTATAAAGCAAATTCAACAACACGGTTTCTAGCATCCTAACAAATCAATCCAACTTGGCATTTAGGTGATCACCTCGTGCTCGAACTACAACAAGAACAACGTCGCCCAGCAGCAGGTCCTCTACAGTGTGACCATCACGCAATGGTACGGTACCGTCGGGCAGTTCGTCGCATGCGGATCCAACTGCGGATGCTAAAAAGGGACCTCCGGAAATGGCATGCCACAAAAATATATTCTAAATTATCGTAATTAATGGTATATAATGGAAATGCAATTTTCGCCATGACGCGTTGAATATTATAGCGTAGTTCCCATTTAGTTTTATTGTATTACCGTAATTCCATTACTGTAATATTTTAATGTGCTAGTCATTATCAACCCGTCGCGAATAAATAAATTTTGTCATGTGATTGAATTTTTTAAATAGCAAAAATATTTAGTTTTTTTTAACTGGTCGAAAAATTTTTCGACAAAATTCAACAAATTTTGGAATATTTTTGTCAAAAAACTTTTTGAAAATTACACCAACATTTGACTAACTTTTTTAGGACCAAAACTTTACTTTTAAGAAAATTATTTATGTTAGTGGATTCAAAATTTAATTTTCTATCCATTACTTTTTAAATCATATTTCTAGCTAAATTGGAAAAAAAAGTTACAGATGAAAAAGTAAAGTCAACTTTTATTTTTTGGGAATTTTTTGAGTGACTTTACAATTTCAATCATAACCTTTTTTCCAAGTTACTTAGAAATATGATTTAAAAAGTAATGAATATATTTAGAATCAAATTCTGAATCCAATAGCGAAAATTAGTTCTTTTTTCAAATATCTTCATGCCGCACAAAAAGTTGGTCAAATTTGAAAATTCGCATCACCATTTTGACTGCCATTTGGCCATTACCAAATGCTCCTAATGCTTTAATCTAGCTTGTTGTTTGAGACAAATGTCCCCAAAGATTTAATTTAAAAGGTCCCCTTTTACAATTTATTTCCATAAAATTTTCCTATTTCACCAAACTTTTTGCGCTAATATAACAATTTACATTTAAAAAAATCATTTGAAAATGATATGAGGAAGGGGAAATGATGTCCCCAAAATGATCTCTCACAAAAATTTATACGATATAAATGATGATGATGCAAGCAAATGTCGTGAAGGCCGAATGATGTCCTAAAAACGTGGAATGATCTCTCTCAAAAATTTATGCCATAGAATGGCCGTAGAATGATGATGCTGCAATCAAATGATGTCCCCAAAACGTGAAATGATCTCTCACAAAAATTTATGCGACAGATATGATGTGATGATGCAATCAAATGTGATGTGGGTTTTTGAAGATGAGCTTTGGGTTAAAAACTATTTTCAAAACCCATTTTCGGCTTAAAATTTCAAAAGCCATTGAAAAAAAAAATTGGGAGAAAATATTTTTGGAGAGATTTTTTTCTTTTCAAAGAGAAAGAAAAATTGTTTAAAGTGTGAAATGAGTCCATTGAAAATGGGGAAAAAATAATTGAAAACACAAAAATTTGTTTTGAATTTTTACACAAAATTCAAAACAAATTTTTTTTCTATGAAAAGAAGAAATCCTAAAATCCTGGAGCAGGTTAATCGGTTTTTCCGGGATGCGAAAATTTTTCTCATTGCCAAAAATTTTTTTAAATATGAATTTTTACGTCTCAAAAAAAAAGTAATTCAATCAAAATATTTTCTTTTTAAGAATATTTTTTGGCTAAAATTTTTTGTATTTTTTTTGGCTAAAATTTTTTATATTTTTATTTTTGATTTTGGATTTTGAGCTGGACTCAAATATTTCGTTGTTGGGACATTTTGGGACGGAATTTTCAAGACGGACGCAGATTTTAAGCTAAATTTAGGCTTAGGCTTAGCCATTAGGCCAGGTTGATTTGGCTTTAGACTTATACTTAGCTATTAGGCCTCATCGGTTTTGGCTTTAGGCTTAGATTTTCCCATTAGGACTCGTTGGTTTGGCTCTAGGTTTAGGCTAAGCTATTAGACCTCGTTGGCTTTATACTTAGGCTTAGCCATTAGGCCTCGTTAATTTGCCCTTATTTGGTGTAAAAATTCAAAACAAATTTTTGTGTTTTCAATTATTTTTCCCCATTTCCATTTTACATTGTAAACAATTTTTCTTTCTCTTTGAAAAAAAAACTCTCTCTCTTTCTCTCTCTCTCTGTTTCCATCTCCTTTTTTCTCTCTCTACCTCTTCTCTTTCTCTCCGTTCTATTCAGTATTTCTCTCCTCATTTGCCCATTCGGAATAATCAAAACAAGCTTTTTCATCGAAATAATGAATATACGTAACGAGAATTCTCGTTTAACCCTCCCCTATCATCCTCATAATAATCCGCTGATCCGGGCGCGGCGTAATTCCGCAATTCTGGATATAAATTTATTTTTTCCCCCGAAAAAAATTCTCTCCTCATCTTTTTTTTTTCGCCGGGATTTTATTTTGTGCTTTTGCATTCCGAAAATTCAAAGTTTATTAAGCCCCGGTCCCACGAGATTTTTTTTTTTGGAGGGGGGGGGAGGACTAGGATTTCCGCCTTTTTCAGGAATTTTCACAAGTTTCATCATCCCGCTAAATTTCAAATTTATAGGTAATTTACCAAAATTTATATGATATCATCGAATAGTCAAATCACCTCAACCACTAGCTTTTTATCGTATAATATTAGTCACAAAAAAATTATATCAATGAATTCATAGGGAAAATAGTTACGGTCAGTTAAAACCGACCGGGTTCGCACATTTCTTTTTCAAAGCCGAACGTCCGAATCCGATATTTAACAAATAATAACTTTCTTCATTTCAAATTTGGGCGTCTCATTAAAAAGTTTGAAACAAACTCAGATTCGGATTTTGGCTTCATTTCATCACTAATTATTAGGCTAAACTCTGCTAAATAGTCGCCCGCTTTTAGCTTTATAAATTTTTTCAGTTTTTTAATTATTTCACCGTCATTAAAAAAAGTACATATACTGTAGCCTAGAATGCATACGATAATTTCTCGGCTCCTGTATTGGCTGCACATAATTGTGTCGTTTAGCCTCGGAATATACGGTAACGAGAACTTCTGGCGCGGTATCGCGCACCGAATACAATACAATGAGGACTCCGCGCCACTGGCTGCGGTAATGGCGCGAAATTGGAACGCCTCCGGTTACGGCATTCATTCAGTCATTAAGCCGCGTCTTTACGACGAACCAACAGAAGCAAAACGACTACGAGACGAGGACCAAGGCCGAGATCGCGAAAGAGGCCGGAATAGGGAACGAGATCAGGACAAGGAACAGGACGAATTCGCCAATTTTCGGCCCCGCCGATTGGAGGAACCCCAGCGGATCGGTATGGACTCGTCGGGGTCCGACGGATTCGCGCCGTTGCCGGCCAGCGAGTCGGCGCAAGGCTCTATAGCAAATGCCGGCACGGGACAGGACTCAGACAACAATGATAATTTATACAGTAGGCAAAAAGCCAGTAATTATGTGAAACTCGACGAAACTCGAGGTGAGGATGAAAAGGCCATCGGACCGGCATATGAACGATACAAGGCCCATTTAAGGGCCCAACAGAATCAGGGATCCTCGTATACGAATGGACAGGAGTCAGGCCGATTTTCTGGCGGTCGAGCTCGCGATTTCCGTTTTCCGAACGGCGAATATGGTAACGGATACCCGCAGCAACCGCAAAGATTTAACGGCTACAGCGGCGGGTACGGAATAGCGGGAGGAAACGGTCCCATGGAACCATATTATCCGCAACCAATGGAACGTTTTCGTCCCAACGCAATACCGTCCACGGCGGAATATGGTAATGATATCAAAATCGGCTCTATTGGAATCCTCAAATTCGGCGCTAATTCTTTAATTTTAAAGGTCCCACTTCGGGTGGCTGCGCATTCGCAGGCGCTCAGCCACGCCGGGCTTGCGGCGGCTGCGCTGGCTCATGCGGCTGCGGCTGCGGCACGCCGCCGGGGCCCTTGTTTCCCACGCCTCCGCCGCCGCTGTTGCCGCCGTTGCCCGCGCCTCAACCTCTGCTACCGCCGCTGGTGCCAACCGCGCCGCAGTGTACGTGCCAGCCGCCGCCGCCTCCACGCTTGTGCCCGCCGCCGGCGCTGTGTCCGCCGCCGCTGCCGCCACCGCCATGCCCGAAGCCGCTGCCGCCACTGCCCTGTCCGGCGCCGCTGCCGCCTCCACCGTGCATTTGCCCGCCGGCGCTACCGCCTCCCCAACCGCTATTCCCACCACCATTGCAGCCTATTCAATGCCCAACTCTTCCGCCTCAACCCTTTATTCCACAGGTACAGCCAAAAACATGAGCCAAAAATAGACGAAGATTAATGAGCTCATAAACTTTATTTTTCAGAATGATTGTTGTTGTAATTGCCAGCGACCCTGTCGGAACATTCGCTTCAGACGATATTCACTACACGGCTCAAAGCTCAAGAGTCTCGAGGAAGAGAAACGCGGTCCCGCAATGAATCCCAAATGTAACAGCGTTCAATTGGAACACGTCATTTTGGAAGTAATTTAGAAAATTATAACGAAAATGATGACTCATTGGCGCCAATTTAAATTTGGCTCAAAATACCAAAGATTATCCAAATAAAATTAGAATAATATTATCTGAAGAATTGACTTGGAAGTAATTTAGAAAATTATAATTGAGTGGGGTTATTGATTTTTTCGCTTATATAACCGGGATTGTATTCGCGAAAAAGCGGCGATGAGTTTCGCCCAGTGTTCAGAGAAACCAGACACTTTAATGATATTTCGCTTTGATTAATTTAACCATTAATATGGTAATACCATTTATTGCCATTTTTTTAAATTTATAGACTATATTTTTTGATCCCATCATAGTTTCAAAAATATTCATTTACCCTAATTTCATGCGGATAAATCGCGGATGTAGAGCCAAATTTAAATTAGCGCCAACGAGTTCATTCTATTCTATCGGATCTAAGCGGGTCCAAATTTTGTGTCCGGCGTTATAAGACGTAATTAAAAGCGGGTACAAAATTTGGACCTGCTTGGACACAATAAAATAGAACGAACTCGTTGACGGCAATTTAAAATTGACTCAAAACACCCGCGACTTATCCTCATGAAATTAGAATATACGAAATTCATTAATTAATAAATTCAGCCCACCTAAGGAATCTCAACGTAGTCGAGTTTTAGAATATTTCCTCGGATTTGGAGTCCTCAAAGCGTCGGATTCAATCAGGTGCCGAGGCTGAAATGCGCCGCGCGTTCAACACGATTTGCGGCACGGGCGAGTTTTCGTTTATCGTACACGCGCGATTGTATTGCCAAGCGAGCGCTGGCCCAATTACGTGTTACGCGTTCAGTTTCGCGTAAATTAGAAATTAGACGTTGATTGGAGTTCTAGTGCCTAAAATTGACTGGCCTTTAATTATCATATATACTGCGAATGGCTATATCGCTTAATTACAGTATATCCCGGCTACAGTAAGATTCCCATTTTTGTATATTTTGAAGAGCATTTTTAATTTTTTTTTGGCATTTTCCAAAGAAAAAAAATTCGTTTTTGGACCATTTGAATCCATTTAACAAGAAATATTTACGAAATATTTTTTCAAAAACAAATTTATTTACTGCCAAAAATATTTAGACATACGAAAAATTACATATACAAATAATTTTAAATTACATATACAAACAATTCAATATTAATTAATTTTATTGATAAGTTTTAGTATTATATAAAGATTGCAAATCGATTTGATCATTAATTTAACAAATGTATAGCCATAAATTAAGACTTTGATTGAGTTAATTATTTTAACTAAGAACTGAAGTTTTTAATTTAATTTAATAATTAAAAGTCATTTATAAATAATAGTATAGTGAAAGAGAAATGAGTTCAGCGACCAATCTTTTGTACCTGCCAGTCCTGTTGGCACAAAGGGCATCGATTATTTTGCCGCACCCACAAGGACATACAGCAATTATGAAAGCAGTGATTGCATTCGCCTGAAATAAAATTATTTACTTTAATTTTTTCCATCTCAAGTCCAAATGTACTATTTATCGAAAAGTTTATACTTTTACATTTTTTCTCAAATTACGATATCAATTTCAATACTCGTAAAAATCTGTAATTAGTAATTACATAATTATTACCCCAAATAACAACACATTCATCGGTTTTCGAATCGGACTGACATCGTAGACAGGATTCTGGAAAGTGGAATATTAAAAATGGAGGTTCAATTATCTTAAATCGAGATCTCTAAAGAACAAACCCAAGAAAAATGATCAGTAGAATTTTTAAACAAAAACAAACCCATTATGTGGACCCGGCAAATGGCACACGCGTCGCACTCGACATCCCAGGACCACGTAGCAATTGCATTCCACTTTTTCAGCGTAAAAGGTTTTTCCTCGACGTTGGACTCTCTATTTACTTCCATTGACATCGAATATTTATGTATGATTCCAATAATCCAAATCTGAATGGGATGTTACTCAAACGTGACAAAAAAAATATTTTTTTTGTAAATTTAAGAAGAAAAATACTTTTTAAATTCGATACTGGCATATTTGGCATCGTACCCATTTAAAAATTAAAAAAAATATCAAAAAAAAAAATTTAAAATTAAAAAAAAATGGAAATTACCGATACGAATGAAAGAAGGGAAAAGTTGCAAGGAAGTGGAGAAACATTAACTGGAAAAGGCATGCCTTTAATCATTTTTTCGATGATTCCTTATAGAAAATACACTGCTATCAAAAAACTCACACGACATTTTTCGTATCTTTCTTCTACTCCCCTAACCCAACTTCTTTTCCTTTCCGCTTTCCTCTTCTTGTATTTATCGAAAATTTCTCCGTTTTTTCGCATTTGTGGTTTTGTGGCCTGATCCGCCAAAAATTTCAGTTTCAGTTCAAAGAATTTTGCAAAAAATTATTTAGGAAAAATTGAATAGCACTCTACTCTTCAATTCAAAACTATTTAATTATAATAATTTTTTCTAGCAAATTTTGAGCAATCATGAAATCGGCGGATGCTTATTTGTTTCTCTATAACGCTCTTCAAGTGATTGGGTAATTTTTGTTCATTTTTTTCTCATGCATATGCCGAATAAATTAAATTTTAGTTGGGGATCTATTCTCGTAAAGTCGACAAAGGGTCTTCTGCTCGATGGGCTTTGTAATGCGCGGCTGTATGACCAAGTGGCTTGGGAACTGCAGGTCTTCCAGACGGCTGCCCTCCTCGAGATTGTGCACACAATGCTCGGTTTGGTGCGCTCGCCAGTCGGAACCACTCTTGCTCAGGTTTTCTCACGCGTCACGGTCGTCTGGCTCATTCTCTACAAGGTCGAGTCGGTAGGCGCTGTTTTTCTTTTATGTCATACAAATTTAGAAAAATGTTATTTGCTTTTTTTTCAGTCCCGTTCGAGTATCGGCGTGCCGATGCTGCTCATTGCCTGGTCCGTCACCGAAGTCGTTCGATACTCTTTCTACGCGCTTAACCTTATCAAGGCCGCGCCACAGCTTCTTATTTGGATGCGGTAAAATCTTTTAACTTTACAGGCTGTTCTCATATTTCTTTATTTCTAGCTACACTTTCTTCATTGTGCTCTATCCGCTCGGCGCCTCCGGCGAGGTGATTACAATGTTGTCCGCACTACCAGAAATCGACTCACATAGGCACTGGACGCTCGAATTGCCCAACGCGTTAAACGTCGGCTTCAGCTTCTACTATTTCGTAATCGTGTTGTGCCTAATCTACATGCCCGGATTTCCGTTGCTCTATGGCTACATGTTTGTTCAGCGCAAGAAGGTTCTCGGCGGAGGTGGCGCTAATGACGCAAAAAAGTCCGTCTAGAAAAATTCCAACGCTGGTGAACAAAAAAGAATCCATTTTTTTTTTGGTTTCGTTTTTAGCGTTTTTTTTTTCATTTCTCAATATTTTTTTGCCATAGTTCCTATTATAGGGGTGGATGGAATCACTATATTCTCAGAAATTTGCTAGCTCAAATAAAATATCTTATTAGGTATACAGAGACGATGCTACTATAATAATTATTATTCGAAGTTCTAGTTAATACTATTAAGATTCGATTCTTTGTTATTATTATTTTTGTTATTCCTCCTCTGTCCATTCCTTCTTTCGCTTATCGTTTATTATCTATCATTACCTAAGCTAAAGCGGTTTATTTCCAATTGATTGATTTTGACTTTTTCCATTGATAATAAAAATTTCCCCATTTTTTTTAACAATTTTTTTTATTTTATATTTTATGGGATAAAGGGATGAGAGAGAGAGAGAAAGGAATTCACGAAACTTTTTCAACAATTTATGCCTTTGAGAAGCTCAAAAAAAAAAAAATTACGAGATCTTGGGAGAGATCTCCTTTCTGGCGGAATTCGTCGTTGTGCTGTCGCCCTCAGCCTTCAGCCGACGCAGAACAGCCACAGCGACGCCGCCGCCGCCAGCGCCGGCCGAAGCGGCGCCTCGATGTCGTTGTGTGCGTGGACGCCCGCTCGGTCCTCCTCCATCGCCATCGCCGCCGGAAGAGCGACTCGCCGCGGTCGTTTTCGTGGCTTCGGCGCCAATTGTCGCGGCGCTTCCGCCAATCGTCTTTTTGCCGGCGTCCTCCAATCGGCCGGCGGTCGACGACGCGTCCGTCGCCCTATCCTTTTTCTGTCCACGACGTCGTTCCTGAAAAGCGGCCTTATTTTCCTTCCATAGCACTCAACAACTGGTCGGACTGTGAGTTTGGAATCCAAAAACGATTACCCGATTACGACGCCGTTGGTCTCTGCCGTCAGCAGTGTCAACAATGTCGGCGGAGTCGCAAACTCGGCTGCTCTGAAGTCGATCCCGAACGATGTCTCTGGACGACTGGTCGTTCAACGCTTCCGCGTCTCGTTTCACTACAGATGCGCTGGGAATAATTGGCTTAGATTTGTTCGCGCCACGTTTAATAGCGCCGGCAGCCGCGGCGGCGGCGGCCTGAGCTCGACGGCCGCCGCGTCGTCCGCCGCGACGCGAATTCTTTTCCACCGCATTATCGCCACCGACATCACGTCCAGTGCGTTCGTCAAGATACGTACGCGTTGATCCTAACGGCCTGAGTCGATCGGTTCTTTTGGCTCGGCCGAATTTGTCAACACGATTGCCCGTCGCGGACGCGGAATTGCGGCCGCCGCCGCCAGTATGACGATGACGATCGCGATCCAACTAAAAGCGACCACTTTTGCTTAGGCTGAACATAGGGGGCCTGTTGGGAATCGCCTGGAGTTTTCGCAATCGGTCTTAATCAAAAGCGATTATTTTTGAGGTTTTATCACTTGTCCGTGTAGCCTTGTTAACCCATAAGTGACAATGAATGTTTTGAGTTCAAATTTGCGCGCAAATTTGAACGTTGCCTTCATTCTGTTCTTTAATTGGGTAAAGCTTTGGAACCACACTCAAAATATGTGCCTAGGAGGTTTCTTATACGACAAATTCTTTTTATGTTTATAAATCCATACAGAACAGAATGAACACATTTGCCAATAATTGCTCAAATTTAAATTCGTGTGCACAAAAGTGTACACGTCGTCACTCATGGGCTAAATAATAGCAATTTATTTAACGCGAAAGAATCAAAAAACTCAACAACAAATGATAAAATTGGCCTGAAACTTGGCCGCGATAAAAGAATAAATTGAGAAACCAAAATTCTTTAAAGAACGCATGCCCTTCAATATGCATTTTCTGACAACATTTTTTGACGCCAAAATGGCGGAAATTTAAAAATATTTATGAAAAATTTTTTTTTGCTATTTTTCCTGTTTTTTATTTTTTTATATTTCATATGATTTAGTCCAGTATATTTGGAAAAACTCGATCAAGCACATTGTTGATGACACCATTGAGGTTTTCGAAGAGTTTCGCAACATAGACTTGAACAAAGAACCAAATGATGATGAAAAAATAAAAAACAGAAAAAGTAGCAAAAAAAATTTTTCATAAATATTTTTAAATTTCCGCCATTTTGGCGTCAAAAAATGTTGTCAGAAAATGCATATTGAAGGGCATACGTCCTTTAAGCAGACTTTTTCTTTTAAAAAGAGCGAGAGAGAGAGAACGAGAGAAAACGTAAGCGAAAACGTAACAAAAAAAGCACAGCAAAATATTATTGACTAAAGGCTATAATAGCAAATTTAAATTGGGGCGGATCTTGTCGGGACATAAATATTTTGTTGATTTTCTGAATTGTTTTCATGTTCCCTTCGCGCTGTTCGCGACAGGGCCTATGCCTAGGCCTTTAGCCCGTACCCAGTCCTTTGAAATATAGACCCAACAAATCTGAGAGCTGCAAAATTTTTTGCGGTGCGCTTTCAAAATTATTAACCAACCATTCTGGCGCCGGCCGCATAATTCTGTTTGACGAATTCGGTGAGAGGCGTGGGTTTGACATAATTTGTGTTGTTTCGCTTCTCCTCGAGTTCCCTTAAAAGGGCGTCAAAATCGGTGACTTTTTTAACCACAACGTTATTATATTCCTCCAAAAAGCACTTATATTCGGGGTCTGAAAATTCGGAAATCGAAAGCATAATACGAAAAAACGATTCGCCTATTAATAAACAAAAATTATCCGCACCATTGTCGATGGTATTAATGCGTTTGTCGCGCTCTTTTTGGTTAAATTTGGGCAAATCGGAAAATGGAGCCTGCTCGGCAATAGCCATCGACTCGTTGCCTAAATAAAAATAACGAATAAAGTCAGTTCCGATCGATATAGGGAATAATTTACCCAGCTTATCCATGAACACATAGCCGCTAAAGCGCTCGCAAAACGCGATCGCGTCCGCCTCGTCGATGAAGACGAAATAGGCGCGCGCGTACGCGAAAGGAATCAGCTCCGGATCGGCGGGACAAAACCATCTACGACGTACCGAGTCGGGCAATGGGTCCAGCTGCTCGACGAGCTCCTCCTCGGTCATGCCACGCGGCAAACGACGCAACACGACCTTAAGGCGATGAAGACGACGTTCGCGAGTCTTACCACTGCTGCTAGCCACATTGGAAGAGTTCTTAGACTTGTCGCTGGACTCGGACTCGGTTTTGTTAATTTTTGTGCCCGGCAACGACATGATCGGATAAATTTCGTATCGATTACTTTTTGAATCTTATTTCTATGTGACTTTCTATGTAACTTTTTTCGTAAAGCTATATATATTGATGATAAAGGTTAATGATAAGGCAATCAGGTAAAATAATTCGTTAATTGACCTCAACAAACAATAACTCTAACAAATAACTTAACAGATAAAATTTTTTGTTACCCTAATTTCGAGTTTTGAGCCAAGTTTGAATTGGCGCCAATGAGTTCATTCTGTTCGTATCGGATCCGTTTGGGTTCAAATTTTTGTGCCCGCCTTCGTTTTATTCTCATAAAAGTGGGCACAAAATTTGGACTTGCATGGAGATTCGATCTAAAAGAATGAACTCATTGGCGTCAATTTAAAATTGGCTCAAAATACCCGTCATTATACACACGGAATTATGGTAATTGTTGAAAACACTAGATAAATTATAAAAATGGACCGCGGATTTTTTACCTCTGACTAATTTTCTAAGAACCAAAAAGTTAATTTCAAGAAAATTAATTGTATTGCTCCGATTCAAAATTTAATTCTCTATCCATTACTTTTTAAACCAAATTTAACTAAATTAGAAAAAAAGTTAGTTAAAAATTTTTTTACTTTTTGGAAATTTTTTGAATGACTTTACAATTTCAACCATAACTTTTTTCCAAGTTATATAGAAATAAGATTCAAAAAGTAATCGATAGAGAATTAAATTCCGAATCCATGGCTAAAATTAGTTTTCTGAAAAATTTTTTTGCATCTCAAAAAGTTAATTAAAGTTGAAAAGTCACAAATATCGTTAAATCCCAAAAATACATTCATATTTTCTATTTCAATTGCAAAAAAAGTATCGAAAAAATTAATTAAAAATAATCTGTTAAAATATCAATTAGGAAAACAAATTGTAAAATTATTTTATTAATCAATAATGTGAATCGTAAAAAATCTGTATAATAATATAAGGCGTAATTGATTTCTTTTTTGGCTATTTTGTCATTTCTGAACTTTTTAATAGTTATAAAAATTTGTTATAAAAAAATTTAATATAAAAATTTAATTTAGTGCAAAAATAAAGATAATCACGTGCGAAATATTATAAATTACAAATATATGAGCCCTAATTCTCATACGGTATCAAGCAGACCGTTAGCATGCATGGAGTACCAAAATTTTCGCTTATAATTTAATCGATAATAATGTACGTGATACGTGAAGGCCCCGGTGATCAATCCTCCCCCGTCAATTAACTCTAATCTAAAATAATAATTGGAAATAAAATAAAACTTAACTAATAGAAAGTTTTTATATTCAAATAGAATCTCTCTATAATTGTAAATATGTACAATCTGAATAATAATAATCCTATCTATCAATTCAAATGTGATAAGCTAAGTGAAAATATGCTAAAAAATATTTTCAAGGCTATTTCCATTTATATTTTTTATAAATTTACTTAATTTTTTTCTGAAACGAAACTATAAAAACTAATTACACTTGATTATTAGGTATACTAATAAAAAAAAGCCTCGGGATATGATATTAATATTAAAAAAAATATAAAAAAATAAAAATGTATCCTAATTTCGTGTGTATAAGTGGCCGGGTGTTTTGAGCCAAATTTAAATTGGCGCTAATGAATTCATTCTATTGCATGCGAATCCGTTTGGGTCCAAATTTTGTGCCCACTTTTACGAAAGTGAAACGAAGGCGAAATTTGGACCCGCTTGAATCCGATACAACAAATTTGGCGCCAATTTAAATTTGGCTCAAAACACCCGGCCACTTATATACGCAAATTAGAGTAATTTGTGAGTAAATTAAAAGAATGAAAAAAAATATAGTAGAGAGTTCTTTTTTTTGAATAAATTGTATAAAAACATCGGCCAAAATTGATTTGATCCGATTTTGCAATTTAAAAAGCATTAAAAATGAATATAATGAAACAATTTTCCAGTAAACCATAATCAAAAGAAAAGAAAAGAAATAATTAATGTAAAAAAAGGTATCTTAGGTGAAATCAAATCAATAGAAGATATAAAGTGAATGAATATACAATTAATGAAAAAAAAAGGTAAAATTTAGTAAGGTTTGAAGACAATTTTTCGCTATTTTTATAAAGAAATTTTTAAATAATGAATGAGTAAAATATATTAGGTATATATTCAGTTTTGAATTCGAAAAACATATTCATTTTTTTAAAATCAATATTTATATTTTTCATGACGTTGGACGTCCTCTACGCTAAGCGGAAGAATGCTTTGCTGTTGTAGCGCCGCCGTTGTTAGTACTAGCCGTGGGGTCGAGCTCCTCATTAAGACCCTTTTCGTTTCCATTATTCGAATGTCCACCGTTTTTACCGTTCGCCGTGTTATCATCACTATTACGGTACAGCTCCTCGTATTCGAGTGGCTGCGGCGAAGGACTGCGACTAACCAACTCGCGTAAGCGATTGCTTAGCAACTAAAAAAAAAATTAAATTCAAAAAATTTTCTTTTTTCCAAATCTTCTAAATTTATTAAAGCGCTATTTCCGTCCCGTTTCTTAACACATTGACACGATGCGACCATGCATGTTTTGCATTCAAAATCGCGCTTCAATTGGCAAACCTTTGGCGAACCTTCATTCCGTTCTTTATTTAGATAAGACTCTGAGGCCTGCAGATTTTTCAACAGTTTTCAAGAATCAAAAAGTCATTTTTTAAGAAAATTAATTTTACTAATTCGATTCAGAATTTAATTCTCTATCCATTATTTTTTTATTTCTAGCCAACTTGGAAAAAAAGTTACAGTCAAAAAAAGTAAATTTTTATTTTTTGAATGACTTTACTATTTCAATCATAACTTTTTTTCCCAAATACTTAGAAATATGATTTAAAAAGTAATAGATAAAGAATTAAATTCTTAATCGAAATGGCGAAATTAATTTTCTGAAAAATATTTTTATATCTCTCAAAAAGTTGATCAAAGTTGAAAATCCGCAAATGTTGCTCCATCTTTAAATTTGCGCCAAAAATTAATGGTCAAATTGTTAATGGCTTTTAACGACTTTTTGGATTCAATGCTCGGTGAGGACGTTTTTTTTTTTGGAATAATAATGGGATGTGAGGGGAGAAGGGAAGTAATCGGGTGTAATAATTAAAGCAGGGGTTGCCAGATGTCCTTTTTAAAAAGATTTGTTCTTTTTTTGAGGGGGTCCGTTCTTTTTTATTTTTTGTTCTTTTTTTCCATGAAGAATGGCTCTCTTAGACACAGGATTAGGAGTTCCGAGAAGTATTAATTGTTGAGAGAATAAAGAATCTGACCCGAAAATTTTAACAAAATAGACCAATTCAGATATTTTTAGAAAAATCTTTTTTGTTGTTGGAAATTATCAATAAAATATTTTTTTCGTGCCCAGCGTTCTTTTTTATTTGATTTTCATCTGGCAACCCTGGTTAAGTAGAACCCAAATCGGCGTCAAATATTTTTGAGTTAGGCTATTTATCGGCGGCAAACATTTCGGCAGGGATTTCAGAGCCGCCTATGCGGCTGCTAAGAATTTTCCAATTCTGGCTTACCAATTCCAAAAATCTAATATGCTAGTATAAATTTTGTAATCTAAAACCTGAATTCCACCACCGTCCGGATGGAAGGTCTCCAAAAAGCCGCGAATAAACTCATCCGAGCGATTTCGCCAATTGTTTAGCAATTCTTCGCTTTTCTGCTTGAGTTGATCGATTTTGTTCTGGAACTGATAGCGTTGAGCCTAAAAATATTTATGAATATGAGGTTTAAACAAAAAAATTCGTTTATTAATTTGTTTCCTTCCTTCCGCCAAAAATTTAATTTCTAATTTTTGCGAACCGCCGACACACCGAAAAGAAGCCGACGTTAAGGTCCTTGGCGGAATAGCCACGCTGCAGATTTCGCCTAACGTATTTGTCGTAGTCGCGAATAATACGACACACCACGTCGCTAGTGGAGACGCCCTCCGTGCGCTGCGTTTCTACGAACATACCCTCGCGACGAAACTTCTCGTAGAGATCCTCTTCGCCGGGCGCCACGTATGGAAGCGCGTCATGCGCGATAAAGTCCACCTAAATGTATAAAACATTGAAAATAAAAAAAATATTCTTCCTCAATTCTATTATTCAATTATTCTAAAAAAAAAGAAACCTTCAATTCCTTGAGGAAATCAATGCTGGCGAACCACGGCGCGTCTCGGTACACTTCGTCCACGTAGCGGCAGTGACGTACGCCCTCGAAGCGCTCCTTGAAAAAACAAATTAAAAAAATATAATTTATAAAATGTAAAAATATTCGATCTGAATTATCAAAAAAAAAAAAAAATCGAATAATAAAGTCGAATAATTAAAATACCTTAAGAAAATTGATAAACTCTTTAAATGTACCCTAAATTCGAGGGAGACGGGAGGGGGGGATTCGTTAAAAGTAGCGTTATGGTCAGTGATGAATAAGTGACTCAATAGTGGCTCGCGGCTCGCGGTTTGGTTTGCGAGCCAAAATATGAGTTAAATGGCTCAAATTCTCAGCCAAATCCGACAAAATTGAGCCAAATTTTTGCAAGAAAATGGCTCATGGCTCGATGACGAGAAGACGAGCCAAAAATTGAATTTTCTTTGGAATTTGGCTCGTTTAATCGCAAGCCACCTATCCCATCAAGAAGGATTGAACGAGCGGCATTTATCCGCCTGATACAACGCACATTTTCATACTCTATGCGTCAAATTTAGCAAATATTTCCGTCCTATTTCTAATATTTCATTTCATCAAAGTCAATATACATTACAAAAAGAAACGACTTCTCACCACCTGATGATCCATCAAGCCGGACATAAAGCTACTTTTAAGAAAATTAATTCTAGCATTTCATTGAAAATTTCAAATTCTATAATTAATCGGTGGGGGGCCCGGTATCGCCGGACCCTAAAAAACACCGGAACCTGACTCGGGTCGGTAGGGATAATAAGAACAAAGTCGAATAGTTAAAATACCTTTTCGTCGGTGACCGTACGTCCTTTGTATTTGTTGGTATTCGCATCTCCGCAAACTGAAAAAAGCAAAAGAAAAAAAAATCGGCATTAAAAAGTACATTTAAACATTTAAAGAACACAAGCCATTCAATATAGAAAATTGCAGGTTGGCCCAAAAGTTTTGATACACCTGTATTTATACGTCAATAAAATTTTTTTATTATCATTGTTATATGTATGCTGAGTATATGGTTTGAAAGCCCGTTTTCTTGCAAACATTTTGGTATATAAAAGTTCGGTTTAGTTTAATTTATTGTAAAGTTATAGGTTTTTTAAAGGAAGCTCATTATGTTAAAAAATCGTCAAGAAATTCGCATGCTCATGTTTCACGAGTTCAAGCAGGGACACAATGCAGCCGAGGCAGCCCGAAACATTTGCGTTACATTGGGCAGGAAGACAACTACATATATCACATGTCACCGCTGGTTCACGAAATTTCGTTCTGGCAATACATATCGAAAAAACAAGGCACGTTCCGGACGACCCACGACCATTGATAAACGGGCACTGCTCCGCTCCATCGAATCCGATTCAACACAGACCACGCATAAATTGGCTGTCGACCTTTACTCTTCAAAAAATACTATCGCTCGTCATCTCCACAATAATAATAAAAAAATTTTATTGACGTAAAAAAGTGTATCAAAACTTTTTGGGCCAACCTGCAATTTTCTACATTGAATGGCATGCGTCCTTTAAACTAAACCGAACTTTTATATACCAAAATGTTTGCAAGAAAACGGGCTTTCAAACCATATATTCATCATAGATAACAATGATAATAAAAAATTTTTATTGACGTATAAATACAGGTGTATCAAAACTTTTTAAGCCAACCTGCAATTTTCTACATTGAATGGCATGCGTCCTTTAAACTAAACCGAACTTTTATATACCAAAATGTTTGCAAGAAAACGGGCTTTCAAACCATATACTCAACATACATACCAATGATAATAAAAATTTTTTTATTGACGTATAAAAAAAATCTATCAAAACTTTTGGGCCAACCTGCAATTTTCTATATTGAATGGCATGCGTCCTTTAAAAACGTGTAAAAACATAATAATATGCAAACAAAAAAATGCGTTTTTTTTTCGTTGTATTTTCGACCAGCATTTTCAGCGACAAAAAAGAAAAATCGACAAAAAAAAATTGATGTTTTTGTGAAAAATAAACGAAAATGAGAAAAAGAGAAAAGAATTCGGGGAAAAAAATTATTTTCTATTCGTATTATTTTTTCCACTACCATCTGGTATTTTCTTTTAGCTGCTACGAATAACAGCTAGGAAATTTACCCCAGTTTTTCGTGTGTGAACTATGGCAAATACCCTAATTTTGCGTGTATAAGCCGCGGATGGTTTAAGACAAATTTAAATTGACGCCAATGGGTTCATTCTGTTATATGGGCTCCATGCGGGTCCAAATTTTGTGCCCGCCTTTGTTTCAGTTTCATAAAAGCGGGGCACAAAATTTGAGCCCGCCTGGATTCAATATAACAGTTTTTTTTTCTAATTTTTTAGTTACCCTAATTTCGCGTGTATAAGCCGCGGGTGTTTTGAACCAAATTTAAATTGGCGCTAATGATTCTGTTCGTATCGGATCCAAGCGAGTCCGTAATTTCGTGCCCACTTTTATGAAACCGAGACAAAGGCGGGCACAAAATTTCGGACTCACTTGGACCCAATACAACGCAATGAACGCATTGGCGCCAATTTAAATTTGTCTCAAAAAACCCCCGCGGCTTATACACACAAAATTGCCATTGTTTTTATATTCAAATTTTTATCTAAAAAAATTCAATTTAATTTTAGTATTTTCTAACCTCCAACAATCAAGTAAACGTTCGGAAACGCGTTCTTCGCCTGTCGCAATTGATTCGCGTGCCCGTAGTGAAATAGATCGTAAATACCGTCCGCATAAACACGAACAGGTCGACCAGCTATAAAAGAAAAATGAGATGGTATAAAATTGTAATTAAAAAAAAAGCAAAATTAACAGCAATAAAAATGAAACAAAAACCCGCGTTGTTCATCGCCATCTCCAATGTGATCTTTGTGGAATAATCGATGCGTTCGCGTTCGGCGATCGCGTCGGGTTCATCGCTAAAAGGTGCCGGCCTAGTTAAAGCCAATTGAAGCGGCGCCGATGAGGCCGGAGGCTGGGTCGGCACCGGTGCAGCGGTCACGCTCAAATGCTTCTTCTTCGAGTCGTTGACGTCAGCGGCGGTCTCCGAAACGCGCTTACGGTTTCGTCTTGGCGACATTTTCAAACTGAAATTTCGAAGGTATAAATTAACTTAATAGTAATGATAATAATATTAGGTTAAGGCAAAATTTTTTACCCATCCGTAAAAATTTTTTTTTCTGCGATAGATAGAGACGTGGGTTTTTTTGCATTTTGTAGAGTGTACCCGATTTGTGGGGGACGTGTTTCAGCGATTTTTAAAATTTTCATTTTTAGCATTTTTATAAAGGAAAATGCAACGAAAAAAGTGCACGTGGCTGAGCATTTTTTTCGGAGAGTGATCCGATGGACTTGAAACTTTTGCTATGAGCTCCCCTTACATACACTATTATACTCTATAAATTTGAACCTGATCGATTGGATAGGAGCCGAGTTATGAAACTTCAAAAAACGCCAAAAATTTAAAAAAACTGCAAAAAATGACAAATTTTGGCATTTTTGGCGTTTTTCGTTGTTTCATAACTCGGCTCCTATCCAATCGATCAGGTTCAAATTTATAGAGTATAATAGTGTATGTAGGAGGAACTTATAGCAAAAATTTCAACTCCATCGGATCACTCTCCGAAAAAAATGCTCAGCCACGTGCACTTTTTTTGTTGCATTTTCCTCTATAAAAATGCTAAAAATGAAAATTTTAAAAATCGCTGAAACACGTCCCCCACAAATCGATAACGCTCTACAAAATGCAAAAAAATCTATCTCTATCTATCGTAGAAAAAAATTTTTTTACGGATGGGTAAAAAATTTTGCCTCAACCTAATAGAAGGTATAAATTAACTTTAATAATAATAATAATAATAATAATAATAATAATAATAATAATAATAATAATAATAATAATAAAAGAATCCTATCATACATACAAGATATCAACAAACATACATATTAACAATTATAAAAACAATAATAGTAAAAAAACATTTAAAAAAATCTATTAACATCCTAAGATAAAATATTAATTAAAATTGCTTCTTCAACAGCTAATCTAAAACCTAATCCTCTTTCATTCCATTATCTAACTACAAAACTAGTGCTTGTGATGTTTGTTGTTTAATAATATAGGTTAATGATTTTCCCCATTGATATCAACGCATTTTTGCAGGGCAAAAATTTTCATGAAAAAAAAACTCGCGTGGTTCGATTACGCATGAAAATTATAAGGAAATTACCAAATATAAGAATAAAAATACATTTTTATTTTCCTTTTGATATCCTATAAGAAAAATGTGGATTTTCACAAAAATAAATCTATAAAAATCCACTTTTTATCTCAAATAATGAATCAATAAAAAAAGTCAACTAAAAATTATTTCATAAAAACAAACAAACCGCAAAATTATTTTTTTTATTATTTAATAAAACAAATAAATTAAAAGAAAATAAAATAATTTCGGAAAAAATTAGTGAACTCTAGTCAAATGAAAAACCCCAAACGAGCGATTTTCGTACTCAATTTCTTTTCCGCCCATCGAAAGGCATTGGTATCACATTGTACGTGCACAATAGACCGATATCAAACGTCAACTAATTTTTTTCCAATTTATTGTCACGCAAGAGTGAAGAATAAAAAAAAGAATCAATTGTATACGAATTTGTACCTACTTACAACGGCCGTGTCTTTCTTTGTTTTTGTCTTTGCTCGCTCCGTCCCTATCGACCAAATCGAATCGATAATTTCTCCAAATTAAACGATGAAGATAAAAAAAAACACTCGCCGATAAGATGCAATGCAATCGATAAAATGAAACTCGCAATTGAAAACTCCAAAAATTTCGTCACTGAAAAGTGTTTGGCCAAAAAAAAGCAAAGTCTTTTCATGTTCATAACAGCGCCTTTTTATTTTTATTTTTTTTTGTGTTTGTTGGCAATATGCGTCGATTCAAATTTTTCAAAAAAAATTTGCGTCTTTCACTTTGCATTGCGACGAACTTTTGAGTGTCCGAGGTTTTGATAAAAACGACATTATTTCATAAAAAAGCAAACATACGGCCGTTCGACGCATTTCCGAATTTTGACTTGGCCTTCATTCTATTATAAACAAAGTTGGGCTTGAAACTTTCGAAGCTCGGACTTGCTTCAATGAATTAAATTTGACGCTTAACAGACACAAAATAACCGAATGACGATCAAGTAAATGTTCAGAAATTTCGTCGAACGGCCGCAGCTTTTACGCCCGGAATATAGAGTGATTTTTAAAAATTCCAGAGTAGATAACAAAACACACAACTTTCATTCGAAGATGCACGACGAAAAAATGCAACAGCGCTCATTTGTGATGCCGCTCTCGCCCTCAAAGCGGATCTTGTCGACAACAAGCAATTATCCGCCCATGCAGGAGTCGCCGGATATGAAACTCGCTAGAAATCGTCTCGGCACATTGTTGAGTGGCATCCGCCGCGGAGAAGTTACAAACGAGTCCACACCGCGCGATGATCAAATGTATTTGAAAAGAACTTTAATAATTCCCTGTTAAATTATTTTGAGGTGTTGATTTTTATTTTCAAATCTTACTTATTAAAATATTGCTTTTTTAAGGGATTCACTTTACGAACAAGAGGAGATTAAGCGTGGTCCCGGCCGTCCGAAGAAGACAAAACGAGAGAAACGTGAGTGCTCTATAAGCGTAAATTTCATCTTTTTAAATTTTTTTTCTTTAAGGCGTTGTGTTTGAGCTGCGCGGCAAGCCGTTCGGTCTGCGCGACTCCGGCTATCCCGAATCAATTTATTCACTGTGTCGAAAGTGGATGTACGGCAAGGATGACGAGCTCGATGGCGACAAGGACGATGAACACGCGCCCGTCCAATCGAGTCGCTTTCAGTCGCTGGTTTGATTTATGGAAAACATTTTTTTAAATCCTTATGAATCATTATGAAATGTTTCAATATGATTTCAAAATTATTGGTACAGCAAAATTTCTACTACGATTTCCTAGGATCTGATGGCGACAAAGGACATTTATGCGCTTCCGCCGCCGCGTCAGGACGTGCCTCTCATGGACCCACGTCCACAAAAGGTTCTTCGTCCCGAGCCCATCGCGATGACGCGCACCGACAACATTGAGGAAATGTTGAACGAATATCGCAAACACTGGAAAAATGTTAAAAAGAGGTATCCTAATTTTGTTTAGAGGAAGGACTAGACGAAAAGAACAATCAGACGATTTGTTGAGACAATTTCTTTCTTCACTTTCTCATGCGTTATAATTTTCAAATTATTTCAGCTGGGCGGAATACAATCGCAAACGCGAGCAGCGCTATTCGAACAGCATCCAGTTGTTGAGCACCGTCTACGGCATCGCTCAACAAACACAAACCTAAAAAAGGAGAAACAAGATAGAAAAAAGAGGGTTCTTGTGGGTTATCGGATGACCGCCAAAAAAAATTCCTAAGCTTAAGGCATAGGTTTAAGCCTCTAAAGCCAAAGTGGAACATAGGCTAAGCCTAGGTCTAATCGTTTGAGTTCAAGGTTTGGCTTTAGGCTTAAGCCTTTAAAGCCAAAGTGGAGCATAGGCTAAGCCTAGACCTAATTGTCTGAGTTCAAGGCTTGCTTTGAGCCCAAGGCTTAGCCTTTGTGTGCCTGATTGAGTGAAATGGATAACCCCCAAATATCCTAAGCTTAAGGCTTGGCTTTAGGCTTAAGCCTTTAAAGCCAAAGTGGAACATAGGCTAAGCCTAATTGTCTAAGCCTAAGGCTTGCTTTAAGCCCAAGGCTTAGCCTTTATAGGCCTAATTGACTGAAATGGAGGACAGATAACCAATAAAACCAAAAAAAAAACATTCCCGAAAGTTCGATAATCCACAAAAATCGAAAAAAGTTTTGTCTCTCTTCCATCCTAGTGATCTCCCTCTCCACGCACATTTATCATTGCACACTTTAATGTTTTTGTACAGTTTGAATTTTTGAAAAAATAAACGAAGAAAGCTTTAATTCATTTTATTGTGTGTGTGCGTGTAAAAAGATATAAATAAACAACATCGAAAAGCATATTTCTCCTTTTTTAAGAGGAGCAGTTTTCTGGTTTTAAAATTTAAAATTCCAACAAAAAAGGCCCAAAAACTGTTTCGTTTTTTTTTTTGCGGAAATAATTTGGTCAAAGAGAATAATTTTTTTTTTTTTAAACGAAAATTTCTCAGCGATGGGTCCGAAAAGTTTACGAGAGACAAACGAAGAGACACAACGCAGATAAGAAGAGAAAAAACAAGACAACAACCGGACGCCGCGATGCGCCCCCCCTCCCCTTCCCGCTCGACTTTAATTTTTCGCGTTAGGCCGACGCCACGCCCAAGTCACTGGCGGAAAGCGTCGCGCCGCCGTTGGCCTCGCTATCGGCGTTGTTGTTGTTGTTGTTATTGTTGTTGTTGGCGATGATGCCGATGCGTGCCGCGTCCACCGCCGGCTTCAGGTAGTTGATCAACGACGGCAGAAACTTGTCAATTGTCACCTCCTGCTTGTCGTTTTCCAGCTCCATAATCATCTTGCGGATCTGCCAAAAAAGAAAGGAAGCGGCAAATATGCATAGTTTCATCGATTAACCCAAAATATATAATACCTTCATGCACATGGCGCCGACAATATTTTTGCCTTTTCCGATCAACGGGACATATTTCACATTCTCAAAGGTCAATTCGGACGGAATCTGAAAAATATTTTTGAAGAGATTTTCGCCGAAAAATTCGCCATTAAAAACATAATATCAACGGAAGCGAAACGCAAAAATTGCCTATCGACCTTAATGATTTTGCCCTGATTGTCATTTGCCCACTTCTCCACGCCCTCCCGGTTCAATCCGGCCGCGTAGAAGGAGTCGCGATCGTAGGCCTGGACGAGAATGGCGTCGTCGGTGTTCAATAGCTTCTGCCTCAGCTCCATGTTCTGCAGGAATTTGTGCACCATCGCGTGGTTGAGCATAATGAAGCCCTGCGTGGCCTTCCACTCCTCGATTTTATTCTTAGAAATCTGTAAAACAAGCTGAAAAATGAGTTGTATCATTTGGGCATTTTGTAAATGATTCCATTTTCGAAAACTTGCTTTTAAATTTCCTAGTATAATTGAGAACCTTAAGATTGTTGAGAATCTTTTTTGCGGCCACTTTCACGCGCACCGGCTCGTTAATATTGCGAAGTTGGAGAGCGTATTCGGAGCCGGCCAGCGAGTAGAGCTTACATGCCTGATAATAGTGTTCAACGCTCTGATATTCGTGGCCGTCAATCAATACTGGCGACTAAAAATCGCGTTTTTTTTTAACTAGATTTAACCTCACAGCCACAAGAAAATTTTCGGACTCACCGAACTCAGGTTACTAAGAAAGTGGTCTTTGCCGCTAAAGCAGACAATTGTTTTTGCGTCAACAATATAGTCATCAGTGCCCATGCCTAGCGGCGCGTTCATCACCTCTTGCGTGGGAAGTTCCATTGGTTTGCGCGCCGACGCGTGACGACCGCTGCCCGTACGTCCACCACCGCCTTTCTTCGGCTCAAAGCTAGTGTACTGCGTGCTGCGAGGCGTGCTCGACGTGAAGTCCACATTTCTCTTAAAAAATGAAGAAAAAAGTTATTTTAATAGATTTTAACGATATCAAAAATAATATTATATGAAAATAATACTAAAAAGTTCTCCATACAAAAAGTGGAAACAAACTTGATAATTATTGGTCGAGTAGCCGCCAAATGACATCAACGGATTCATAATGCCTCGACCCTGATTGGCTTTTCGCAATCGAGCCTTTTCCTTAGCCTCTTCCATCTTTTTCAGGGTAACAGGTGTGGCCATCTCGCGTAATTAACAAACAAAAAACTTTCTAAGAAAAGTGTTTTTTTAATAGAAATTAACATAATAATAATGGCAATGTTTTTAATTAATTGATATCATCAAAATCGCGAATCTATTTCTTATTTTTTGACTCAATAACACTGGGCAATCAAAAAGTCCTCGTAAAGTTCGCCAGCAAAATGGAAAATTTTCTTCAATGAAATTTTTTCGCGAATTTTTTTATTTTTTTTTTCAAAATGATTTTTAAGCGCGCTTTTTTAAATTTTTAACGAAAGGCCCAATTTTATGATAATATATTAAGTAAAAAACTTTTAAAATTGAAATTTCCGAGCCTTTTAAATTAATTTTCGTATTGTTACAAATTTGTTTTGTTTGGTTCCTTTGAAATATTTAAAATTTTATTTATTTATATAAATTTAAATTGTCACATATTTATTGGTTTAAAATTTTTTTTTAAACTTTAAAATTTTTTTTTAAACAATGGAAATGACTACCTAGCAGAGAATGGCTAATAATCAATTATTGACCTCTAATTTTCACGCAGACCGACAAAAATCTTTTTGAAATATAAAGAAATAATAAAAAGAGATAAAATATGAAGAAAATCTAATAAAAATATGGCAAAAGAAAAAGAAATATATGAAGTAAATGAAGGTAGAAAGATAAAAAGTAACAAAAAAAGCTAATTCTAATAGTAAGTGATGTTTTTTCACTCATCGCTCTTCACTTTTTTCTTTTTTCAAACATTTTTTTTCTTCAAACCAAATGTAAGCCATTCAAAATGGTTTGCTTTATTTTTTTTCACCTCTCTTCTTTCTACCTTTTGCTACTTAGCAGAGAATGGCTAATAATTTTTTCCATTTCTCTCTCCATCGCTCCTTCCCTCTCTTTTTTTTCTTTTCATTTCATTAATTTGGACTCATACTTTAAAGATATACTCACTACTGTGCTAATAACATTTTTTACAAAGTATTGAAAGTGTGTTAGCATTTTCGCGTGCCTTTAAAAATATGAATTTATTTCTTTATTCGACTTTGTTTTTTGAGGCCGAGATAAAACATTTTTTCCTTTTTTTTCCGAAAAAGTCGGAATAATAATACAAAATACATATATAAAGATGTAAAATACATTCATACATTTTGTATATTGTCAATTTTTTGTGTGAAAATAGCTCACCGTTACTGGTTAACTTATCATTTTTTTCATCTTTCAACAAAAAAACCCTATTCAATTTTGATGTAACTTTTTTTAAATATCTTTAATTGGCCCGCCGACATTTGCGGATGCGAGATTTGCGGATTTTTCAACTTTGACTATTTCAATCATAACTTTTTTTCCAAGTTACTTAAAAATTTGATTTAAAAAGTAATGGATAGAAAATTAAATTCTGAATCGAATCGGGTAAAATTAATTTTCTTAAAAGTAACTTTTTGGATCTTAAAATGTCAGTCAAAATTGAAAAATTCACGCGTAGGCGCGCCGTTTAAAAAAGTTTTTGATAAGAATTCTAAAATAGCGAAATATCATTAAAGTGTCTGGCTTCTGTGACCACTGGGCGATGCTCATCGCCGCTTTTTCGTGAATGCAATCCCGGTTATATAAACGAAAAAATCAATCATCCCACTTAATCATTCACTTATCGTGATATCATTATCATTCTACCTTATTCGGATTTGACTCTGGCCAGCTGAAATTAAACTTCTCGCGCATCGCGATTGGTCCCGTGTTTGTGGTTCACGTAGGCCCTTCCGGTTCGATTCCGGTTGGCTCTTTGGAGTGGGCTCCTCTTATTGAGGGGCTCGGTACGTCTTACAGCGTCCGGAGTCGTTTTCGAATGAGAGGATGTGATTTTTATCATCGCAAGTGACTCGTTCATTCTTCCAAGCCACTCTCTCGCATTCACGTTAACGTGCATTGTTGGCTTGCCCGGTCGATCCAGCTCGCATAAAGGTTCAAATTGCCCAGTTTAAGTGGCATTGGATCTCGAGCGCAATGATCCCGGCCGCACCAACTTTTTGCCATTTTTTTCAAAGTTTGGTTGAAATTATTTGTGAAAAATATTTTTATGCCACTTAAAAAGATAATTAAAGTTGAAAATCCGCAAATGTCGCTTCACTTTCTATTATAATTATAAGCTTAGAAAAATTTATACTTTTTAATTACGCCTTTTAATTTTTGAATTGTTTTTAAAAGTAAAAAATTCCAAAAATTCTTTTCTTGGTTCAATTATTTTCAATTGTAAAAAATGCAATTTTTTACTTTTATTATAAAACACGCAAATTTTCGAATTTGAACCTGAAAATGACAATTATTATTATTTCTTTCTAGTACAATAATTTATGCACGACTGGCTTAAATGATTCGAACGAATGCCGAATGCAACGGTTGCGATATCTTCGGCTCTAATACTATTACCGTAATCTGAATCAAAGATACACACAATCGAAATGGGCACGATAATGTCATCAATGGGCTTTAATCAGCCATTTTTCTTCACACTTATTGGGTAACAAACATATCATTATATTGTCAATGGGGATGATATCATATTGAATTTTACTTTTAAGCAGAGTATTCATTCTAAATAGAAATTAGCTTTCTCGAGAATCAAAATTATTGTACTCTAATTTCGTATGGATAAGCCTAAGCCCGAGTTGTTTGAGCCAATTTCAAATTGGCGCCAACGAGTTTATTTTGTTATATCGGATCCAAATTTCGTGCCCCGGCCTTTATTTCAATTCCATAAAAGTTGCCACAAAATTTGGAACCACTTGGATCCGATATAACAGAATGATCTCAGTGGCGCCAATTTAAATTTGATACAAAACACCTAGGATAATTGTGAGTATAGAGTTTTGTTATCCTTCAGTATAATCCTAATGTTGATCGCCACGTTGGCGTTGGTCAGCGACCCAACGCCGGACCTGACCGAGGCCGATTCGCACATGGAGTGCGGCTCGTGTGCCGCGGCTGGAGCGCGAGGCTCTATCGGGTGTGCTGGTGGTAGCCATATGAGCACTTCTGCCCTCAGGAACATTACTTCACAGGTAGACACTGAATTGTTTGCTTAAGTTTAGAATCATCGAGACATTAGATTTTGACTCTACAACCTTTTGAACTCTAAAATTATAATATCTTTTTTACAGTATCGCCTGGTGAAGAAACGGCCTACGGTAGAGGAGACGTCTCCATTAAGGGAACCGATAAAATTGGGCGATCTATGACTTAGACGGTAACTACTGTATTCCAAATAGGTTAAAACATCGTAATCCAGCTTCAAATTAAGCTTATACAGGGAACGACATTTCGCTTTATATAATATATAATTTTTTTACATTTCATTGAAATAAATTTATTTTTTATTTATAGTACAAAATTGTATTGAAGCCAAAATTTCATTTTTATTATTATTCATTAAAAAGAATTATTCATAAAAATGCATTCAACAAATTCTAAAAAAATGTTTTTTGCACCATTTTGAATAATTAAGTCAGTCATTATATAAGGGTAAATATGACGCTAAAAAGTAAATAAGACTTAAAAACATCGTTTCTAACAAACAAAATTACTCTAATTTCGTGTGTATAATGACGGGTATTTTGAGCCAATTTTACATTGGCGCTAATTAGAGTTCATTCTGTTGTATCGGATCTAAACGAGTCCAAATTTTGTGCTCACTTTTATAAAATTAAAACGAAGGCAGGCACAAAATTTGAACCCCAACGGATCCGGTACAACAGAATGAACTCGTTGGCGCCAATTTAAATTTGACTTAAAACACCCGGTCACTTATACACACGAAATTAAGGTAGTGAAAATTTCAAGCTCAAATATCAAAATTTTCGTTATAATTTAATCGATAATAACGCACGTGATACGTGAAGGCTCCGGTAATCAACCCATCCCAGTTGATCTTGGAATTAATCATTTGGTTTGGATGAGGACCATTTTGCCATTGAAATATCGGCTAGCATAAGCATGCGATACGAAGCTGATGCGGCTTGCTTGAGCTTGATCAGATCCCCGTACACTGTAGAATGCGGTATTTATTATCCTCCAAAATATATTGATATCTAGTCAAGGTCGGGAGGGGGAGGGGTGCGAAACCAAACTTCGTCCCATGCAAAGTGAAACCCAAGGCACAACCACTAGGACACTGCTCCTCAAAGGTGGTGAAATCTCGAAAAATTAGATCCAAACAGGTATGCCCATAAGATATTAAACACGTGGGTTTTTCACTCAAAATTTAAATATAAAAATATATATTTAAAAGTGCTTTTATAAATGATCATTAATAAGGAAAAATAAGGAATTAATTTATTTAAAAAATTGTTGTTTTTACAGTCTAAAACAAAAAATTATAAATAATTCAAAAAGTTTTCAACAAAAAAAATTGCCAAAACATACAAAAAAAATGTATTTAAAAGACAAATTAATTTCTTAAACAGAATTTTTTTTTATAATTCTTTTCGATTTATAGCCTTGTTTTAGATGCAATTGTTTGAAATTGATGCATAGGCCAAATTGGAGTCTAGACAAAGAGTCTAGACTAGTCTTTAAATGTATATGTAACCCACATTAGAGACAACTAGAATTTTGAATCGGGCAGGATTCATATGATCGAGTTCCTATTTCAGAGGGTCGTCGGAAATTTGCGCGCCACGAAACTTGGGCACTTTTGACTTTGAACCAGTTTTTCGCCAGGATAAAATTATTTTTCAAAAATAGTATTTTGGCAATTCGATTCAGAATGTAGTTTTCTATCGAATGCTTTTTGAATCAAATTTCTAGCTAACTTGAAAAAAAGTTATGGCTGAAAAAGTAAAGTCAACTTCGCAAATTTTCTTCACAATTTTTAAAAACTTTACATTTTTAATCGTAATTTTTTTTCCAATTTAGCTGGAAATTTGATTCAAAATGCATTCGATAGAGAATTAAATTATGAATCGAATAGCCAAAATTGATTTTTGGAAAAGTAATTTTATTTTGACTAAATGTCCTAAAGGTCCTAGAGAGGTAGACGAAAATTTGCACGCCACGAAACTTTTGACTTTGAGCCGGTTTTTCAAGACTATAAAGTTACTTTTTTAAAACTCAATTGCATTTATTCGATTCAGAATTTAATTTTCTATTGAATGCATTTTGAATCAAGTTTCTACTAATTTGGAAAAAAAAGTTACGATTAAAAATGTAAAGGCGCTTCACAAATTTCCAATACATCAAAAATTACGTTACTTTTTCAGCTATAACTTTTTTTCCAAGTTAGCTAGAAAATTGATTTTAAAAGTATTCGATAGAGAATTAAATCCTGAATCCAGTAACATAAATTAATTTTTTGAAAAATAATTTTATAGAAACTAAAAACCGGCTCAAAGTCAAGTTTTTCGGCGACCGTTTGAAGTCTTTTATTTTTTTAGTATTATTTTTTCATTCAAAAAACTAAAAACGCCCCTATCTACAACTTACGACTTCAAGTAAAAATGAGGAGCTCAAGAGCAATTCGGGATCTTTAAAGACAAGAAAACTAAAAAATAAACCCAAAAATATAGTCCTTGAAATGGATTACTCAAATTTAAGTGTATAAGAAGTATATGCCTAAATCTATCAAAAAACCCATAATTAAACGTTTTTTTTTTCAAAATTATTTTTATAATTTCCTGCAAAAATATTGCAATAACAATGCCTATCGTAATATCGAAATGAAACGATAATAATAATTACCGTCTCCACAACAATTTAAGTCCATAACGCTAAATTAAAAATTTTTTTTTGTTTATTTTGTGATTTTTTTTACATTTTGCCAACTCTATTTTGCATACTCTAATTGTTATACCCCGATTTCGTGTGGATAAACCGCGGATGTTTTGAGCCATATTTAAATTGGCGCCAACGTGTTTATTCGGTTACATCGGATTCATTCGGGTTCAAATTTTGTGCCTCTATTCCATAAAAGTGGACACAAAATTTGGACTCGTTTGGATCCGATACGAGCAGAATGATCGCATTGGCGCCAATTTAAACTTGGCTCAAACAACCTGGACTTTTCTTTATTTTTTCTGCTTAGTTTTTACACATTAATCCGATATACGGATATATGCATAATAATGTCGATGCAACCGGTTACAATAATCTCACAAATTTTTTTAATCTTTCAACAATTCATGCCGGCGATTACTGTAGCGCCAACACCACCGATTTGGATTGTATTATCGTCGGGTGATAATCAAGTAATGAAGCCCTTTCGTGAAACTCATGTGAACATTCACGCAATGTATGTGGGAACCCTGATTTGCGCGCTGTCCATTTTCTGTTTTATTCCCAATTGCTACGTAATTTACGTGAGAAATTTTACGAAATTTCAAAAGTTTTTTTTTAATCGAAAATTTTCTTCTATGATTTTTCAACAGTTTTTGACTAATTTTTTAGGGAACAAAAAGTTATTTTTAAGAAAATTGATTTTAATTATTAGATTCGGAATTTAATTTTCTATCTATTATTTTTTGAATAGAATTTCTAACTAATTTGGAAAAAAAGTTAGACAAAAAAAGTAAAGTCACCCAAAAATATTGAGTCAAAATTTAGTAGTTGAAATTGTTTGAAAATTGTTCTATTTTGACTAACTTTTTAACGATCAAGAAGTTAGTTTTAAAAAAATTAATTTTACTGTTTTGATTCAAAATTTAATTCTCTATCCATTACTTTTTAAATTGAATTTCTAAGTTACTTGGAAAAAAAGTTATGGCTAAAAATGTAAGGTCAATTTTTATTTTTTGGAAATTTTTTGAGTGACTTTACTTTTTTAGCTGTAACTTTTTTTCCAATTCAGCTAGAAGTATAATTTAAAAAGTAATAGATAGAGAATTAAATTCTAAATCCGGTAGCTTAAATTGATTTTCTTAAAAGTTGTGTCTTGATTTTTTAAAAGTCAGTCAAAATTAAAAACCAGAAATAAAATTTAAAAAGTAATGAGAATTAAATTTTAAATCCAATGGCTAAAATTATTGTTCTAAAAGATATCTTTATGCTCCTTAAAAAGTTAATCAAAGTTGAAAATCTGCAAATATCACTCCACTCCTTTTTGCTATATTTTCTTTTAATTCTACTCATTTTGCCAAAGCTTTTAAGTCATTTAACAAAGCATTTAGATCATTTAATAGCAGGGTTGCCAGATGAAAATAAAATAAAAAAGAACGTTGAGCACGAAAAAAAAGATTTTATTAACAATTTCCAACAAAAAAAAAGATTTTTACTTCTCGGAACTTAATACTTCTCTGCGCTCCTGATCCTGTCTCTAAAAGAGCCATTCTTCATCAGATACTCAAACATTTCAGTGCAGTTGAAATCGAAGTTGGTCTTCGTCGCCAAAATCGCCTTGATGGTCTCCACGCGCAGTAGATTCTGCTCCTTCATCCATTGGGCAGCGCAGAGTGAGAAGATCCGCTCGACAAAGGCGTTCGACACCGGGATGGAAAGGATTCGTGAGACAAGATCGTAGAGATTCGGCAGCGTGGTGTTGTCCTAAATTGACACACAAATTGACACGCTTGCGCAACATTTTCTTTTGTTTTTTTGCTTCGATAGCGATTCTCAATAGCGATAAGCGATAGCGTTACTGAAGGCTCAGTCGATATCGTTTCAAATCGTTTCAAGAAAAAATCGTTTCAAAAAAATTTAAAAAAAGAACAAAAAAGAACAAAAAATGGAAAAAAAGAACAAAAAAGAACAAAAAAAAAAAAAAGAACAGACCCCTCAAAAAAAGAACAAATCTTTTTAAAAAGGACATCTGGCAACCGTGTTTAATAGGCATTTAGGTCATTTAACAAGGCATTTAGGTCATTTAAAGCATTTAGGTCATTTGACAAGCTTTTAGGTCACACTTCAAACGGCGTGGATGAGATGTCTCGTTTCGTATAAGCTTCTATTGGCGTTGTGTTTTTTGAATCTGCCGCTAATTGTCTCATATTTTATCACAGGCATTTTGACCATTTCGCCAATTTCCTATACGGCCTTCATTCTTGAGGTTTGAATAATCAAGCTATCGTAATCCCACTACATTTTTAATACCCTAATTTCGCGAGTATAAGGCCGGGTGTTTTGAACCAAATTTAAATTTGCGTCAACGAGTTCATTCTGTCGTATTGGATCCAAGCGAGTCCAAATTTTATGCCCACTTTTATGAAACCGAGACAAAGGTGAGCGCAAAATTTGGACCCCAACAGATCAGATACAACAGAATCAACTCATTGGCGCTAATTTAAATTTGGCTCAAAACACTCGGCCTTATACACCCGAAATTAGAGTAATTAAATTTTAGAGCTGCGGTACAATAGTAGTCTCCTGCTACATGTCCTACTGTACGTTCACCGCAATACTTGCGTTAAATCGTTTCATAAATTGGATCTCACCCTATTTCAACGACATTTTCTTCTCGTCGTTCGCGTTAATGGTACTGTAATATCGTATTACTATTATTAATAAAAAGACTAATAAAAAATAAAAATATTCTAATATAATGAAGGATCTAATCCGGATCTAAGTTTTGGCGGGTCGAATCAGTCAGAACCTCAATTTTAAGGGTTGGGGCCGGTCTCAATTTTGCGAGTCAGGCTCCGCCTTTGCGAGTCGGGGCGGGCCAGCCTCCATTTTGTGGATAGGGCTCCAATTTTGCCAGCCGGATTGGGTCAGCTTCAATTTTGCTGATCGGACTTCAATTTTGCGGGCCTGGCCGAGCCTCAATTTTGCGGAGCGGGTCTCAATTTTGCGAGTCGAGCAGGGTCAGCCTCAATTTTGTGAGCCGGACCGGGCCAACTTGCGAGTCAAGACGGGCCGCAAAAAACTGACCCCGAGCCACTCTTAATTATAATTATTTTTCCTTCAGATATGGTTCGTTGTGGGACTGGCACCAGCAGCCATACAGTTCATTGTTTTGTCCTCACCAACAGAGGGTGTCAGCTACAGTAGAACGCGTTTCTATTGGCATTACGATAAACGTTTTTCTGACAGTATCATTGCACAACGTATCGAAATGTTCGTGGAACTCACAACTACAGTCACTACCGTACTCATTTACATCGCGTTCCTATTAAAAATGGCGAAACACGTAAATATTTTGCCAATTTTTCATTAAAAAAAAGCTTGCAAAAAAATGCTTTAAAAAAAAAATGCAAAGCAAAAATGCTTAAAACAGCTTTTTTTAATGAAAACTTATTGAAACAATTTTCATTCATTTCATTCCATTGGGGGCGTAGCTCAGTGGTAGAGCGCTCGCTTAGCATGCGAGAGGTCCGGGGTTCAATTCCCCGCGCCTCCATTAATGTTTTTTTTAAAATAAAAGCATTTTTTAAATAAAAATATAGAGTTTAATATTTAATAATTAAAAAAATTTATTTTTTTTTGTTTTTTTTTAGAAAACAATGATAAATAAGACGAAAAAGCCAGGCGATGATAATACTCAGTTCCACGCGAACAAAATGCACTCCAAAACGTTGATCCAAACAATTGGGATTTCGTTATTATGCTTTGTACTGAATATCTCTTGGCACGTAAGTGATACAGAGATTATCCCAATTAAGAATGAGCCTGAGTTCTTGTGGGCCGGAGCCGGGCTTTTTTTTATTTCAGCGGGACGAGCTGAGCCTGTTCTAAGTTTTTACGGGCCGGGTCGGCCACAATCCACTCTTAATCTTAATCAATAATATGTAATAAAACTTAAAAAATTTCTTATTTTATTAGCTTTTCGAAATTGAATGATACGATTCAATTTTTTGTAGGTGATTACAAAACGAAGTACTCTTTTCAATGCCACACTCACTTTTGTGCTCATCTTGAACTCCGCAGTCACACCTCTGGCGACCATTTGGGCGGTTGGGTATGATTTTTATACACTTTTTCAATTAAAATAGCAAAAAAAAATTTTGAAAAAATTAAAAAAGGCACGAGGAATTGAATCCCGGATGCCAACCATTGTGCACCCAACGAAAGGAAATAATAAAAATTATATCTACATTTTTTATAACAAATTTATTATACCGTAATCGAAGCTAAACATTAAATATATCTTATCATAATATTCTAATTTTGTGTGTATAAACCGCGGATGTTTTGAGCCAAATTTAAATTTGCGCCGATGAGTTCATTCCGTTGTATTGGATTCTTTGGGGTCCAAATTTTTGTGCCTGCCTTCATTTCAGTTTCATAAAAATTAGGCACAAAATTTGAACTCGTTTGGGCAAAAAAAAACTCATTGGCGCCAATTTAAATTTGATTCAAAATATCCGCAGCTTATTTTTTTTTGATTTTTAAGAACTTATCGTAGACGATTAACGATGCGTCGAAGGACGATGAGCACGTCCACGCGGGACATTTTCGGCCTTTCGACAAGACATCCAAATGCGAATAAAAGTGCCGTAATAAAGTTTTGAAAAGTTACTTTTCAATACTGTATTCATTCATTCATTTTTTTTTGAATATGCTTTAAATATTTAAAATAAAAAAGAAAAATATTTATTTATCACAACGAAAAATTTAACTAGAACAAATTTTGAAGAATTACAGTAATAAATTGTGTAATATTACGGTAACTTGCCGAGAAGCTATCCGCATAAGCGCGTCACTACTGTAGCAAAACAATACGTGAGAATAATTATGGTAAAATAGATAAGTGCTAACTTGAAAAAGCAAAAAAAATTATGATTAAACTCAAGTTAGCGCTTAAACTTGAGTTTAAAAATTAAAAAAAGCCTCAATAACCCTCAATAATATATCGTAATATATACCTTTTAAGATTACTATATCCATTACAAAAATTGAGCTTATAAATTTTTTTTTGGCAAAATGTTAAAAGTCAAAAAGTTCCTTCAAAAAAGCCAATACAAAAAATAATTAAAACTGTATAATAAACGAAATTACTGTAAATTTTCAATAAAATTTTTCTTTTTGAAATATTACCATATAATCAATTAGCATAAAAAATGAAGGAAAAAGCGCAAAATATACGGTAAATAATGCGACTAATAACAATATACGGTAAAATTTATTTCCAAGTTTACTGTAGATATGTTACAGTGTACAATAAAGTCAATCACGGTCTTGAAATGAATTTGCCATCGCATTTTCATAATCGGATATGGTATTTTTCTGTCCAGAATAAGATTTCTTTACCGTATGCTGACTACCGTCATCGTCCGACTTTTGGCTACCGTGTATAATCACGGAATCTGTATCGTCCTCATCGTCACTTTCGCTACCGTAATCGCCATTGTTTTTGCTATTATTACCGTTTTCGTTACGTCTACGGTATTCCTCGACGAAATTTCCCACTTCTTGTTCATTACCGTAAGCATAATCGTTGACTTTATTTTCAATTTTACTGTTACCAAACTCCTCAAATCTCTCGCCATTGCTATCGTAATCAATCTGATTGTGCTGTGAAAATGTTTCAAAGGTTCTTTGGCCGTTACTGTACGAAATTTGTTGTGGTGTAGAGTTTTGTTGATGGTCCTAAAAGGCAAATTTACAGTAATTTCGACCTTAAAAAATATTTTTATACTCTAATTTCGTGTGAATATTTGTGGATTTTTCAATTTTGACTGACATTTAAAGATCCAAAAAGTTACTCTTAAGAAAATTCATTTTACCCGATTCGATTCAGAATTTAATTTTCTATCCAATACTTTTTAAATCATATTTCTAAGTCCTTTGGAAAAAAAGTTACGACTAAAAAAGTATTTTTATTTTTTGAAAATTTTTCGAGTGACTTTACTATTTTAATCATAACTTTTTTTACAATTTACTTAGAAACTTGATTTAAAAAGTATTCGATAGAGAATTAAATTCTGAATCGAATGGGTAAAATTATTTTTTTGAAAAATATCTTTATACCTCTTAAAAAGTTAGTTAAATTTAAAAATCCACAAATGGCGCTCCATCTTAAAAAATAATTAATTTTTTGTATCTAGCCCCAATAATTACCGTACTTCGACTCTTTCCTCATACGATAGTTGTCTGGTGGAAGGCTCCTGAACCGTATCCGGCATATCATTTCCGTAATGCTGTGCTTCGTGCTGGTCGGCGGATTCGTTCACGTGCTCCATGGAGCCGCTGCAATCCGAGGCGGGCGTAATTTCAATGGATGGCTGGGTGAGAAAAAATTCTTGCAAATGTCTCACCACAGAGCCATTGGAATACGGTAGCATAGCGTTGACGGTGGTCGATAATAGCTCCTCATTTTGAATGTTCTCTCGATTTTGTGACTCTGACGATACCGCCGAATAGTCCATGTTCTGAGAATATGCGAGCTCTTCCTGCGGGTTACAATATTCGTGGTTACGATAATCGGGGTCACGATATTCGGGGTTACGATATTCAGCGTTGTTATTGTTGACATCCTCCCAATCGGCTATCGTAACGCCGCTCAGTTCTTGGTCGGATCCGACTCGACTCGATTGATGTTGCTGCTCCTGATCCGCTCTCCAATCGTCTTTACGCTGATCTGGATTCCGATGGGACTTTTGGGACTCTTCCTCTTCGGCACCTGATTCGAAATAATTAGAATTACGCTGTTCAAAATCTGGGCTTTCGTTGATTTCATTTGCATCATCGCTATTAATATTCTCATTATCAGAGCCGTCATGGACATTGGAGACAAAATGGTGAGTCGTATTAGTATCTACAGTATCTTGATTATCATATTCCATTAGCTCGGGTTGGTCCCGATCCCGTGCGGCTTCAAAATTGGCATGCGACACGTCTTTTAAACGCAAAGACTGCGTGGAAATTAACTCGTCGCTAATCTCACCATGATCATCACTACTGTATAATTGAGAATTTTCAAGGTGTCTGTCCTCCTTTTGTGAGTCAAATACGGTGGTCTCAAATCGTTCATTACCTGGATCCCTGCCGTGTTCATTCACATTTGTGAATGTATTCCCGTATTTTTGATTATCGTAATCGTCCTCATTCGTTAAACGATTATCGTACTCTTCGTTCTGGCGATACGGTAGCGCCGCCTCTTCGTCGTGAGACAAATGCTTACTGGATCGTCTACTGTAATGCCGTGTCTCACCGTCAAACGTGACGATTTCGCTTTTGCTTTCGCGTTCAAGATCCTCGTCATTTTGCAGCAATTTCTCCGCGTACAATAATTTCGTGGATTCGTTTTTGGACTCCGGCTGTTGATAGAACTCTAATTGACGATCCTCAAGATGTCCGGCGAGCTCCAAGTCCTTTTCAGGCTGAGTGGAATCGATCGCCTCGACATCGGTTATTGGATTTTCTTGCGTATCCCGGTTCTCATCACAGCCGTTTTTCGCATAGTCAGACGCCTCATTATCGTATGCAGGATCCTCAAAACGACCCGTACCATTTTCGGAATAAACTTTCTGACGATTTTCTTCATTCCAATTTGTCCGATTTTTTCGATCTTCATCAGATTCCATTGGATGAAAATATTCCAATTGAATGGGCTCTTCAACATTGCTGGATTCCTCCTTCTTTTCTAGCTCTTCGGGACCAATTTTATCGGACTTTTTTGACTGCTTATCTCCTTGATTTACGTCAAACGATCGCTTTTCCTGACTATTGGAATCTCTAACATGTACAGCCAAATTCGTGTCCTGGCTATCGTCATAGTCGAGCTCCTCCAAGTGACTCAACGAATTTTGCGGTGTTGTCGGGAACCGATGACTTAACGTGTGTTTCAAAACGGCGCTCCCATCGGTGTGAACCGAACTATCGGCCAAGTCGTCGGTATCCACAATTTCCAAATCGCTTTGAAGAGCCCTAGCGAGTCTTCCATGCTCCGGTTCGCCCTGTCCATGTTGGGTACTTTGTGCCTGTTTCTGACCATGTTGAATATCTTGTGCCTGTTCCTGTCCATATTGGAGAGCCTGTGCCTGTTCCTGTCCATGTTGGGAAGCCTGTGCCTGCTCATGACCATGTTGAGAACCATGTGTCTGACCATATTGAGTGTCATGCTCCTGTTCCTGTTCGTGTTGGAGACTCTGTGCCTGTTCTTGACCATGTTGGGTACCCTGTGCCTGTTCCTTTTCATGTTGGAAACCCGTTTCTTCAGTCAGCTTATTTATTTGATTATTTTGATCTATTTCCGGTTCATTATAAACAGCTTTTTCACTCATTACATTTTCCAATAATAATTTTTCCTCATTTTCCTCCTGTTCAGAGTCCTCCAAGAGTTGATGGTTTGGTACCAGCTCCGTGCTTAACCTGGCACTACTCTGCAGCGAACCAGTCGTTTTCAAATAGTCCTGAAGTTCTTCACAATTCTCTGCCGTATTTTCCATTGTATCCTCTTCGTCCGTGATGTATACGGATTCGCGCGGCACAAAAACGTTCTCAGCGTTGGACTCATCAACCGATTTGAGCTTATCGGCGGCTGGGCTTTCGTTGATTTCATTCGCATCATCGCTATTAATATTCTCATTATAATCCTCGAGACGATTTTGATGTTCGAATCGATTCGAGTCATCGGAAATTTTGTCTCTACTTTCTACTTGATCCTCGCGCTCGTGCTCTAGCTCAGTCTTGAGCTCGTGCTCAAGCTCAGTCTTTAACTCGTGCTCAAGCTCAGTCTTGAGCTCGTGTTCAAGCTTAGTCTTGAACTCGTGCTCAAGCTCAGTCTTGAGCTCGTGCTCGGCTTTGAATTGAGTCTCGGGCTCATAATTGTAGCCAATATCACGGCCGTGCGCAGTTTCGACAAATCGAAAGTCCTGACTCTGGTCCTGGTCGCGTTCGGCACTCGCCGGCAGTGTCGACGGCGGAATCGGCTCGTTTTGATAATCGGACTCATCGAGTAGCTTATCGGTCGCTACCATATCCGGTTTTTCGTCAATTGATGCGCTACGATATTCCCGTTGAATCGGATTCTCGTCATTGTAATCGATTGAAATTTTGCTCCGATCCTCATAATTGACTTCAGCCTCATAATCAACGTTTCGTTTCAAGATCATTTGCTCTTCCTCGTCATGATTTCGGCTGTAATCCTGCTCATCGTCGGGTTCATTTTCCGCAGAAGCCGAAGTCATTGTCAAGTGGTCCGTCTCGGCATTTGTTTTAGTTTGCGGACTCGCCTCAGTCATCTCTGGCTCATTCACTCCACTAACTTGTTGCAGGGTTCTTAGCGAAGCGCCCGACTCGGAGCGATTCAATTGTTTTTGGGCCTCTTCGTCAATCTCTCTATCAAATTGAGGCCCGTCGAATTCCGACTGGAATGGAACCCCTGTTCCCGTCGTATCAAATTCAATTCCGTCGGCAATGCTCGACTTTATTAGGGCCCGCTCCTGTGACGTTGCATCTGCGTCGGCAAGACTATCGCTCATCGAAAGGCGCGATAAGCGGTCCGCTTCGTCGTCGTGGGCCTTCTGGTCTTGCATCGAGTCCGCCACGCTCTCTTCGCCGTCCGCGTCCTCTCCCACGGTGGCGGCGCTCGAAGAACTCGGAGAATGTGCTGCCGAAAGTCCCAATGCGATGCCGGCTAGCCCGGCCGCGTCCGTAGCAATTCTCAACGGGTCCGATTCCTGTTCCGAGTGGATTTCCGATTGAGATCGCACCAATTTTTCCTCATTTTCCTCCGCTTTTTTCGGTTTAGTCATTGGCTGCTTTTGCTGAATTGTTGGCCTAAAAATTTAGAGCACTTTAGCTTTTCGAAAAAGTTCATTGGAATCTATTCTTGCTCAGTTCCTCTTCCTAATGATCAGTGATGGATGAGTGGCTCGCAATCCTTCGTGTTGGACCAAACTAGCCAAATGCCAAAAAAATTTGATTTTTGGCTGATTTTCGTCGCGAGCCATGTGCCATTTTCTTTAACAAATTCAACTCAATTTTATCGAATTTGGCTCAAAATCAGTCTTGTAACTTGGCTTCGGATTGTCTCCAAAGCCGCGAGTCGCCAGCGGCTCCTTTAGCTTTTTTCAAAAAAAGCCGGAGTCACAAAAAAGGCTCAAAAAATTGGCATCAGATGGCTCCAAATGGCTCCAAATAGCTTCATATGGCTCCATATGGCTCCAAATGGCTCCATATGGCTCTAAATGGCTCCGACTCCGGCAAATGACTCGGAGCTTTTCATTTCGCAGCTAGCCATTTGGCTCTAAATGAAACCGGAGCCATTTATGGAGTCGAGGTCACTTCGAGTGAAGTCACAACACCACTAAAAATTGAGCTATTTGACCCAATTTTGCTTGCGAATCAAACCAAAATAATGAGCCACTTATTCATCACTGCCTAATACCTTAATTTCCATCTTCCTCCTCAATTCCTGAGAACAGAGAAATCCCCCCCCCCCCCCCCGTACTTGACAGTGGCCATTGGCGGATGGTGTTTCGTCGCTTTCGCGGGCTGTGTTGACGCGGGCGGACTCGCCAATTGCGGCAGGCGTTGCGCATGCGCAAAATCGCGCTTTTTCTCTCGCTGCGGTGTGCGCGCGCGTGACACGCCATGTCGCGTTGTCGGTGGCGCCTCGCTTGCGCTTACACGCGGCTCACGCGGCGATTTCTCGGCGTCGCGTGATTTTCGCAAACTTCTGAAAAATGACTTCAATTAAAAAAAGAAAAAAAAATTCAAAACAAAGCGATGAAATATTTTTTTCGACCTTCTTCGAAAGAACCACGAAGCCGCCGACTGGGCTAAAGGCTGATGCCTGGCCACCGAATTGAGTCCAAACGAGAGCTCCCGAAAGCGTTCCAGCTTTGCCAGCTGTTTGCGTAACGAGTCCTTGTAATTGGCTAGTGTACGGTCGTCCATCTGAATACGATATCTTATTGAAATACGTGAAGGCCCCAGGTGATCAATCATTGCTCAGTTAGGAATGATTTTGGAACTAATCATTTCGTGGGGTTCGAATTTTTACGAGTACCGTACCTTATGCAGGTACGCATATTTATAGACGCTTGCAGCTAGCCGATTATAAATGTTACGCGAGTTTCGTCCGGTCTCATTATCAGATCGATAATCGGACTCGATCCGGCGGATCAACTCATTCGAGTCATCGACACTCGTCGATCGACGCCTTTGATGGCCGTTCCGACGCGATCGTCCTGAAAAATTTTATTTAAGTTAAAAATATTTTTTTCTTATAATTTTATTGTGAAATAATATGCGATACTATACCTCGCGATGGTCGCGATAAACTGCGACCTGCGCAGCGTCGCGCAGCGGCCGCCGCGTGCGCGCTATCCTCGTCGTCGATGTGAATAGGCAGCCCACTCTGAAAACCCCAAAATTATAGGACTGGCTTGAATGAAAGCGCGTCATCTTGGAATGTATTATTCGATTTTGTTAATGTTGATTGACTAATGATTAAAACTGATCGTAGCTTTTAACTATATTCCCCCCTCTTTTTTAAAACGGGACGGGAAAAAAAGGGGCCTGGACAAAACGGGACGAGACAAAATTGGACGAGACAAAACGGAATAATCATGCCTAGGCCTAAAGCCTAAGCGTGAAATTGATATGCCTAAGTGATTTAAACCTAAAAACATTTAATCTTCCAGTCCGTCCCGTTTTGTCCCGTCACTTTTTGTCCCGCCCCGTTTTTTCCGGTCCCGTTTTGTCCCGTTATGCTTTTTCCCTTCCCGTATTGTCCTCTCCCTTTTTGTCCGGTCCCGTTTTGTCCCGTCCCGCTTTGTTCCGTCCCGTTTAGCCCCGTCCCGTTTGTCCCCGTCTCGTTTTGTCCCGTCCTGTTTAGCCCTGTATCGTTTTGTCCCGTCTCGTTTAGCCCCATCCCATTTTGTCCCGTCCCATTTTCTTCCACCCCATTTTGGTCATCCCGTTTCACTATGATCGTACCCGAATGCGTCGGCAGATTTCCACTTTTTCGGCGGCGTTCAATTTTTTGTGCAGGTCGGCCATTTGGGAGAGGACCCGCTCTCGGTTACGTAACAGGAGTTCCATTACGCGCTGTTGTTGTTTCTCGTAAACGCCTTCTTCGTTGCTCGGGTTCAACTAAAAAATAAAAAAACAATGGGACTGTATGGAAGAAAAGCAAGCGTAAATGAATACGATATTCTATCGTATCGTATACCAGGCCCACGTCGCGCAGGTGTTTTTGCATGTGCGGCAGCGCGAAGTACTGTCGTAAATGCACGTCGTACAGCGGATTATAGCAATCCAGTAAATTGTCACCCATTTTCGAAATTACCGTATAATCGTTTAAGCCAATACCGTAACAATAAATTAATGCGAATCACAATAATCAAAATGAGCGCCAAATTCAAATAAAAATTAAATAAACAAAAGTCGAAAGTTTTTTGTTTTTTGGGCTCCGATAAAATTCGTCTTTTTACCCGTTGAGTTCTAAAAAATATTCAAATTTGATTACTCTAATTTCGTGTGAATAAGCCGCGTGTAATTTGAGGCAAATTTAAATTCGCGCCAACAAATTCATTCTGTTATATCGGATCTATTCGAGTCCAAATTTTGTGCTCACTTTTATGAAAATGAAATACTGGCCGAGGCACAAAATTTGGACTTGCTTGAATTCGTTATAATTGAATGAACTTGTTGGCGCCAATTTAAATTTTCTAAAAATATCCAAAATAATACTGTAACTAAATAAGTAAAGTCACTCAAAAAATTTTCAAAAAATAAAAATTGACTTTACCTTTTTAGCCAAAACTTTTTTTCCAAGTAACTTAGAAATTCAATTTAAAAAGTAATGGATAGAGAATTAAATTTTGAATCGAAACAGTAAAATTAATTTTTTTAAAACTAACTTCTTGATCGTTAAAATAAAACAATTTTCAAACAATTTTGACTGTTAAATGTTGGCTCAATATTTTTGAGTGACCTTACTTTTTTGTCTGTAACTTTTTTTCTAAATTAGTTAGAAATTCGATTAAAAAAGTAATGGATAGAAAATTAAATTCTGAATCTAATAGTTAAAAGTAATTTTCTTAAAAATAACTTCTTGGTCCCTAAAGAGTTAGTCAAAGTTGAAAAATGTGCAAATGTCCGTCCATTTTTCTCGTTACAAAAAAATTTAGCTAAAAACAATGAAAATTTTATCTCTCAAATAAAAATTCAATTCAAAATTGAATAAAATTGGAGCCAATTTCATTCGCATTGAACAAAATATTTATTTTTTTTCCAATATTTTATCTCAACAAAATTTTTCTCTAAAAAAATTTTTTTTTTTCTTTTCTCGTTAAGCCGATTATTCGTATTAACCCGAGTAAAAATAATTTTGATTTTTCGGATAACATTTTAAAAATATTAAAATTAAACGAAAATAAAATTTTGCAAAAGAAATTTTCACGTAAAATATTTGGAAAAAAAATGGGAGGGGAAAAAAACTCGTTCAATAAATTTAAATTGAAGAATCAAGATGAGTTGTAATGATTATAGGACTCAAAAATAACTCAAATTATAATGTCAATATTCTAGTTTCGTGTGGATAAGCCGCGGATGTTTTGAGCCAAATTTAAATTGGCGCTAATTGGAGTTCATTTTATTGTATCGGATCCAAACGAGTCCAAATTTTGTGCTCACTTTTATGAAATTGAAACGAAGGCCGGCACAAAATTTAGACCTCAACGGATCCGATACAACAGAATGAACTCATTGGCGCCAATTTAAATTTGGTTCAAAACCTTATACACGCGAAATTAGGATAATTAGAACTTTTATGACACCAAATAAAACTTAAATTGAAGAATTGAGATAGATTTTAATGATTAGGATTAGTGTTGTGACCTCTAAATTATGACCACAAAAATAATCTTAAATCAACAAAAAATTTCGAGCTTTTCGTTTTTCCATTCGTCCAAATTGACAGAAATTTTCTGACCAAATTTTCTCTCGTCGCTATTTGCACAAATGTAAAAATATTTGAAAAAAAACAACAAATTTCGCTAAAATTTTGTACAAATAAAAATTTTTATTATGGGAAAAATAAAAATATTTTAATGACCAAAAATATGGGGAACTCACTGATCCGTAATCAATATATCGATTTATTAATACAATATTGGCTTGATTTTATATAAAAATGGCTTGATTTCAGCTTTAATTTAACCTTAGAATCCAATCCTAAACTTGACTAATTTTTTTGGTTCGAATTAATAAGCTTAAATTAAGGACTTTTCCAATAGTTTTTGACTAACTTTTTAAGGATCAAGAAGTTACTTTTAAGAAAATTAATTTTACCAATTTGATTCGGAATTTTATTCTCCATCCATTATTTTTTAAATTAATTCTCTAAATAACTTGGAAAAAAGTTACGATTGAAAATGTAAAATCACTCAAAAATATTGAGTCAAAGTTTAGCAGTCAAAATTGTTTGAAAATTGTTCATTTAAATGTCTTGAGACAAATTTAAATTGGCGGCAACGAGTTCATTCTGTTTTGTACTGGATCTAAGCGAATCTCGCCTTCGTTTCAGTCTAATAAAAGTGGGTACTGTATTCAGGGGACTCAAAATAATCCCCAGATACGGCAAAAAATTTCTGGTAGGAAGAGGGGCTTAAACTAGGATTTTTTAGGATTGAGCCCTATAATAGGGCATCTCGGTATTATAAATATTATATTTTATTTTAAACAATAAACCTAAATTAATACAATAATATGATGTTATTATATGATGTCATAATGGTTCCATCCTATCACATCATTTATACAACGCACATCATATCATTGATGCGCATCTCAAATTTCACAAATTTTTGTTGAAATTTTTTTTGTGTGTGGAAAAGCATGATGATATCGGACGGAGTGGCCTTTAATCCAACGAGAAAATAAAAATCTTTTTTTGTTTGTTTTGTCAAAAAATTGAGAGAAAATTTTTGTAAAATAAAAATAAAAAATTTTGAAAATATTAAAATTTTTTTTTTTGTAAAAATAATGCGATCAAAAATGATGCGATCAAAAATGATGCGATCAAAAATGATGCGATCAAAAATGATGCGATCAAAAATGATGCGATCAAAAATGATGCGATCAAAAATGATGCGATCAAAAATGATGCGATCAAAAATGATGCGATCAAAAATGATGCGATCAAAAATGATGCGATCAAAAATGATGCGATCAAAAATGATGCGATCAAAAATGATGCGATCAAAAATGATGCGATCAAAAATGATGCGATCAAAAATGATGCGATCAAAAATGATGCGATCAAAAATGATGCGATCAAAAATGATGCGATCAAAAATGATGCGATCAAAAATGATGCGACGAATTTCGGTCTGTGAAAATGATGTTTTGCTAAACAAAAAAGTAATCCATTTTTTAAAGGCAAACAAATGGGCATAAAATAGAGTATCTGGATTCCATAAAATGGATGGATCTCAAAATTGGACTTGTGAATTGACTCATTTTAAAAACGATCTGAAATTCTTTTATAAACCAGCCCTAACAATCTTTTTTAATAATGAACATTTTCTTTATTTTAATTTCGCATGTATAAGCCGTGGATGTTTTGAGCCAAATTTAAATTAGCACCAATGCGTTCATTCTGTTGTATCGGATCTGTTGGGCTCCAAATTTTGTGCCCGTCTTCGTTTCAGTTTCATAAAAGTGAGCACAAAATTTAGACTCGCTTGGATCCTATACAACAGAATGAACTCATTTGGCTTAAAACATCCGCGGCTTATCCACACGAAATTAGAAATAATAAGATCAAAAATACACAAGATGCGTGACTCAAAAATATACAAAAAAATACACATTTACATAATGGATAAAAATACATTTTTATAGCACATTTGTGTATTTATCGACCGCAAAAAAAATACAAAATGTAAATTAGTTATATGTATTTTTTTGTCGCTGTACATTTGTATATTTGCTTGTATTTTCTGTGTGCGTGTGTATCGATATACAAAAAAAGGAATAAATGCGTCGAGAAATGTGAAGAAAAAATTCGTTTTTAATTTTTATTTTTGGAAAGACATTTCGAGAGGATTTTTTGACGAGAAAAAGTAAACAAGGAAATTTAATTCTTTCTCTATTTCGTTCTCAATTAATTTCTCCCTTTTCCCTTCAATTTCTCTTTTCCCTTCAATTTCTCTGTTTCTTCCCAATTAAATTCTCTGTCATTCTTGAATTTTAAAAGTTCTTTGTATGACGTTCTTTGTATGTATCTTTCTTCGATATTAGAAAATTAGGGACCTAAGACTTCTACATTTACCTTTAGGAACCATGCAACATTAGGACCTCTTTCTTCGCTTTTAGCCAGAACCCTAAGGACTCTTAGAGACCCTAAGATCTGTGTGTTCACTTTTAGCCATGGGAGATCGAGATATCCTTCTGTGCTTTTAGCCAGAACTCTAAAGACTCTGTGACCTTTCTTTTAAGTCTCCAATGTCCTTCTCTCCCTTTCATTCCATTTAATAAACCCATGCTTCCATTCAGAATTTACTCTCTTCTATATTTCTTCGCCCTTTTCTCTCTCTCTATCTTTCTCCATTTTTCTCCTCTTTCCCATCCCAATTAAAATTCTATTATTTTCCATTTTTCTATCCAATTCGTCTCCATATTTTAAATCACCATACTCTCCACTCACAAATCCACTCACAATTCCATCCTCGCACTTAAGTGTAAGGGCTTAAGAGCAAGGTCGAGCTTATGCAAGTCACACACATACACACATAACGACAAGAATACTATATATTCATATCCATTAGAATTCGTATTCATTCCAAACATGAAAGACCCAGAAAAAAGTGACAAAAAAAAGAAAAAAAAGGATAAAAAGTCAATTGCGAAGAGAGATTTCTCTCTCTCACTCTCTTTACAGCCAGCCCACTTTTTGTGAAGAGATAAAAAGACCAAAAAAGAGAGAGAGAGAGAGAAGAGAGAGAGAAAGAAAGAGAGAGAGTAAAAGAGAGAGAGAGAAAGTAAGAGAGAGAAGAGAGAGAGAGGGAGAGAGGCCAAAGAACAAAAGTAAGAAAGCCGCAAAAATGGAGCAAAAATTCGAGAAAGAAAATTTAATTTTGGTACAAAAAAATAAGAAAAATTGAAAATGAAATTCGGAAAATAAGCAAAAATAAATAGAATTTTTTTAGTCAAACAACTTTATTGTACTTTAAGAAAATAAATGAGAATATATGTATTGTATTCATAGTTTTCAATTAAACAAAATATATGTTAGCAAAAATTCCGAACGATACGGTGTTGGCACATTTCGGGACAAGACAATTCGGGGCGGACACTAATTTTAGGCCGAACTCAGGCTCAGGCTTAGGCAAATTTTGTGCTCACTTTTATAGGACTGAATTAAAGGCCGGGGCACAAAATTTGAACCCACTTGGATTCCATGTACAAAATGGACTCAATAACGCCATTTTAAACTTGGCTCAAAACACTCCCGGTTTATAATTGATTTGGTATTTTGTTTTCAACATTATTATGAATGGCTGGGCCGGGGAAAGCACGGGCCTAAGTTCTTACGGGCCGGGCCTTAATTTTGCGAGCCTAACCGGACTTTTTTTTATTTCATCGGATCGGGCCTGGCCAGATGAAGGCAAAAAACCAGTAACAAACCACTCTTAGTTATAATATTAATTTTTCGATGTCTCGTCCCAAAATTTCCGGGTCCAAATTGTCCGTCCCCAAGTCACGAATGAATTCAGCATTACGAATGATTTCAGCTAAAAATACCTAAGTCTATCATAACCAAAAAATGTAAAATAGCATCAATCAATAAGCCCGAATAATATTATCCTATCTCAAATGATATTAGCATATCCTTCTAAATGATATTTACACAATACAACGAAGCAAAAGGCGAAAAGAAATATTAAAATTTAAATAAATAAATTGCGTTTTAATAATGAAAATTTATAAAAATTTTTTTACGTTTTCGCACGTTTCGTAGCATAGCAACCCCAGCAAAAAAGTCCAGCAAAAAGACCTTGCAAAAATCTTTTAAATTAGCAAAACGATCAAATAATTTTTAAAAAATATCTCAAAAATCTATTAAAAGTAGCTGAAAAAAGTCTAAATAATTGGCGCGCCGACATTTGCGCATTTTTCAACTTTAACTAACTTTTTAAAAATCAAAAAGTTACTTTTAAAAAAATTAATTTTAACTATTCGATTCAGAATTTAATTCTCTATCGATTATTTTTTAAATAAAGTCTTTAAGTAACTTGGAAAAAAAGTTATAGACAAAAAAGTAAGATCGATTTTTATTTTCTTAAAATTTTCTGAGTGCCTTTATTTTTTTGGCTGTAACTTTTTTTTCAAGTCACTTAGAGATTTAAATCAAAAATTAATGAATAGAGAATTAAATTCCGAATCTAATAGATAAAATTGATTTTCTTAAACGTAACTTTTTGATTCTTAAAAATCTAGTGTGAAAAAACCTTTAAAATGACTTAAAATACTCGGTTGAATCGAGGAAAAACATAGAAAAACTAACGCAAAAATTGACCAAGGTCCCGAATTGATTACCCCAATTTCGTGTGGATAAGCCGCGGGTGTTTAAGTCAAATTTAAATTGGCGGCGCTAATGAGTTCATTATGTTGTATAGGATCCGTTGGAGTCCAAATTTTGTGCCCACTTTTATGAAACTGAAACAAAGGCGAGCACAAAATTTGAACCCCAACAAATGCGATACAACAGAATGAACTAATTGACTCCAATTTAAATTTGTCTGAAAACATCCGCGGCTTATATAGACGAAATTAGGGCTTTGAAAAAAGATAAAAATTCTCAAAAAAAAATTGCGAAAATTTAAAAAATATTTTTAAATGTTTTTTTTAGTCATCTTTAAAAAAAATTTTTTTAAAGATATAAAAAAAATTTTTTTAAAGATATAAAAAAAATTTTTTTTAAGACTAAAAGCTAAAATTTAAAGAAAAAAATGCGAAAAAGCCAAGGAAAAATGCTAAAAACTGAGTTAGAAAAAGAATTTTTTAGCAAAGAAAAAAATGGGAAAAATATTTTTTTCAATGTTTTTCGCGTTTTTAATAGAAAAAACAAAGCAAAAACATTTTTTTAGAGAAAAAACAAACGTTTTTGATTTAGTTTTAATGAAAATTTATTAATTAGTTTAGAATAAAATAAAATCTTCTAAATTAAATGTTAAACATAATAACTAAAACTAAAAAAAACTAAAAGACAGTAGCGGAAAAAAGTCGATCGAAATCCACAGTTGAACGAATTAAGATTGCGGAAAAAAGTCGATCGAAATGTACAGTTGAACGAATTAAGAAAATACTGTATGTGATTTTAGTTTTAATCTAAGCACAAAGTTGAAAAAAAAGTAGAAAACGCAAAGAAATAAAGTTGAATTTTCTCTAAACGGAAACATTTTTTTGTTATTGCATTTTTCGCTCACACGCAAAAAGCCGAAAAAATTGGGAAAATTTTTTTTTTATTCTTTATCTAATTACCATTGAACGTTTTCTTTCCACTTTTTTCTTCATTAATTTGTTTTCTTTCATTTTTCTTTTATTTAATTTTTTTCTTTCTTTCGGCTATTAATAAATGCCTTTTAAAGCCAAATTTGCCCATTCATTACAAAGCAATACAATTTTTTTCTTCGCTAAAAACAAAGCATTTAAAATTTTTTTTTATTTATATGTAATGAAATATAAATAAATTTTATTTTAATACAAGAAAAAAATTACTATCCTAAATTCATGTAATTCGCGCCGTTCATTCTGTTATATCGGATCCATTTGGGTCCAAATTTTGTGCCCCGGCCTTTTAATTCAATCCCATAAAAGTGGGCACAAAATTTGGACTAAAATGGATCCGATATAAAAGAATTGGCGCCAATTTAAAATTGGCTTAAAATACCCGCGGCTTGTCCACACGAAATTAGAGTAATTTTGTAATTCAACTTTAACAGAGCAAAAAAAATATTTTTATAAATTTTGGCCAGTCAAAATCAATCCAATGAGGATCTGGTCCTGAGTCCGGAAACCAGATTTGGACCCGAATCATGGACCCGAACCTGCCTTGAGACGGTAAACCAGACCTAGACCCAGACTTTTTAAAAAAATGCCGGTTTACCCGGTTTTTCTGACCCGGACCTGGGTAATCGTAACCGGCACATCACCATTCTCATAACATTAATTCATTGACGACGATGTGACGTTATGCGTGCCAGGAAACACGAATTTAATTTTGCGCAATTATTGGCAAACGTGTTCATTCTGTTCTTTATGGATTTACAAACTCAAAAAGGAATTGCCATATGTATAAGAAACCTGCTAGGCACATATTTGAGTGTGGTTTCAAAGCTTTTGCCAATTAAAGAACAGAATGAAGGCAAACGCCAATTTGCGCACAAATTTGAACTTAAAACATTCATTATCATTAACGTACATATACCGTATCCATTTCGGCATTACGAAAACCAAATAATAAATAAATTTTGCGGTTTTTTCATTTAAAAAAATTTTTAAAATTTTTCTTTGAGGCGGATAAAATAAGAAAATTTGTAAAAATTATTGTAAACATTCTTCTCGTTTCAAATTAAATTTCTCTTTTTTCGGCTTTTTTTAGAGAACATTTTTTTTTCTCCAATATATTGGAATCGAATTATTATTTTTACACGACGCGAAAATATTAACTCAACTCAAAATGGGAATGGGAGAGAAAATGGAGAAAAGAGAAAAAATAAAAAAGAGAAAAGAAAGAGAAAAAAGGCGATGAAAGAATGGAGAAACATTTGCGGATTTGTCAAATTTGACTAATTTTTTAAGCAACAAAAAGTTACTTTTAAGAAAATTTATTTTATCATTTTGATTCAGAATTTAATTCTCAATCCAATACTTTTTGAATCTAATTTCTAAGTAATTTGGAAAAAAAGTTAGAGCTAAAAAAGTAAAGTCACTAAAAAATTTCCAAAAAATAAAAGTTGACTTTACTTTTTTGCCCGTAACTTTTTTTCCAATTTAGCTAGAAATATGATTTAAAAAGTAATAGATAGAGAATTAAATTCTGAATCGAAAAGCTTAAATTAATTTTCTTAAAAATAATATCTTAATCCTTAAGAGCCAAAGTTGAAAAGTCCGAAAATGTCGGTGCGCGCTGAAAAAGAGAAATGGGAAAGAAAAAAAGAGAAATGAGAAAAAAATAAGAGAGAAATGAGAAGCGAGAAAGAAGTGAAATGAAGAGAGAAAAATTTAGAAAATAATTGACTATCAAAAATTGGTAATTTTAATTTTGAAGTGTGAAGAAGGAAAAATAATTAAATAAATATATTTAGGTCATAGCAATGGTGAATTCAAAATGAGGATATTATTATTATTATTATTATATATTAATTATTAATATTGTTATTATTTTGAATTGATTTTTCTAGTTGCAAATATGAAATTAGACTAATAATTTTTTGGAATTTTAAGCCTCGAATATGTTGGAAGAATGAAAAAATATGGTGCATCGAGATTTGCGGATTTTTCAACTTTGACTAACTTTTTAAGAACCAAGAGGTCACTTTTAAGAAAATCAATTTTACTGCTTTGATTCAGCATATAATTTTCTATCGAATACTTCTTAAATCAAGTCTCTAAGTAATTTGGAAAAAAAGTTACAATTTAAAAAGTAAGGTCAATTTTTATTTTGTGAAGATTTTTTGTGTGACTTTATTTTTTCAACTGTAACTTTTTTTACAAATTAGTTAGAAATTTGATTTAAAAAGTAATGGATATAGAATTAAATTCTAAATCCAATTATAAATTTAATTTTTTGAAAAAAATTTCTATGCTCCTCAAAAAATTAATCAAATTTGAAAATCTGCATGCGCGAATCCCGCTCAACTAAAAATAAAACAAAATTAAAGTATTTTTTCTAAAAAAGTACAAATTTATTTAAAAAATAAAAAAAAATGATTAAAATTAATGTTAAATTAAAAAAGCGCTTTACAGTGCCGAAAAAGCCATTATATTAAAAAATGTCTAGAATATTCTCTTGAGAAAAAAATGAATTCTCGGAAAAAAAATGTACGCCAACTAATAGTGCATTCGGCAAAAAAAAAACGCAAAAAAACCTAACACAAAAAAATTGAAATTGATAAAATTCTCTTCTATTATAAAATAAGTTTCAGAAAAAAATCTTCTTGCTATTCGGTATTAAAAATGTAAACATTCGACATTTAAGCATTTTCAAATTTGACTATCTTTTTGAGAGATAAAAATATTTTTCAAAAAAATAATTCTAGCCATTAGATTCAGAATTTAATTATCTATCGAATAGTTTTAAAACAAATCTCTAAGTAACTTTGAAAAAAAGTTACAGCTAAAAAAGTAAAGTCACTCAAAAAATTTACAAAAAATAAAAGTTGACTTGACTTAATCAGCTGTAATTTATTTTCCAATTTAACTAGAAATATGATTTAAAAAGTAATGGATAGAGAATTAAATTCATGAATCGAAACAGTAAAATCAATTCTCGATTCTTAAAAAGTTAGTTAAAGTGCTCTAAAAATTGCGTTTTAAAAATGCGCCTTAAAAATGCTTAACGAGTTTCAGTGAAAATCCCGAAATTTTTTCCATGAAAATTTGACATCTTGACTGGTGGGCGTCGATGAGCTAGTGGATATGCGACCGCTTTGCATCCCGTTCAACGTCCGCTTCCATCCGACAATTTGTTTAGGATGTGGGGCTTCGTTTGGGATAGAACAAATCGAGGCAATCCCTCTTCCGTCTAAATCCGTCAGAATATGTAAAGGCATTGTTTTGGGCGAGTAATGATTGGCCTACATCCCACCAAATTGCAACTTTTTTTTAAAATCCATTTCACGAGTGATTTTTTGAACAAATATGTAATAAAGTAGATTAATGAAAAATTTTTTCGACAAAAATACCAAAAAAAGACGAGTAATTTTTAGACAATTTCCCAAAAATGCTAGAAAAATTCGAAAAATTGGCCCATTGTTCAGAGGGTTAATAGGGTTACGATTTGATCCACCAATTTTATTTTTATGCCATTCGATCCAAAATTTTCTGCTGAATCGAATAGCATATAAATTTTTGCGGATTCGATCCTAAATTGAATCGATTGAATCAAAAATTATCGATGGAAACAAGCTGGATGCGACATTTGCAGATTTTCAAATTTGACCAACTTTTTGAGAATCAGAAAGTTATTTTTGAAAAAATTAATTTAAATACTTCGATTCAGAATTTAGTTCTCTACCAGACACATTTTAAATTTTTCTTCAATCAAATTCATAAAAAATGTTATAATTAAAATTGAAAAAAAAGTCACTCAAAAAATTTGCAAAAAATAAAAAATAAATTTGGGAATTTTTAAACTTGACTAACTATTTACGGATCAAGAAGTTACTTTTATAAAAAAGAATTTTACTGCATCGATTCAGAATTTAATTTTCTATCGAATACTTCTTAAATCAAGTCTCTACGTAATTTGGAAAAAAAGTTACAATTTAAAAAGTAAAGTCAATTTTTATTTTTTATAGATTTTTTGCGTGACTTTACTATTTCAACCATAACTTTTTTTACAAATTAGTTAGAAATTTGATTTAAAAAGTAATGGATATAAAATTAAATTCTAAATCCAATGATAAATTTAATTTCCTGAAAAATTTTTTTTATGGTTTTCAAAAAGTTAATCAAAGTTGAAAATCCGCAAATGTACGAATATCGATGTACACATTATATATATTATTATTAAAAAAACAAAAACTTGGAAGTTGAAATATAATTATATAATTTAAAATGATTTGATACTAAGCCTTTACTAAATTTTTGATTTTTAATCAAAAAATAATTTTAAAACTAATAAAATATGTCTCCATGGTTTCATTTCCATTTTTTCAATTAAATATTAGATAAATTTTTGCTAGTAGTAATCATATTTTATAATTTATAATTATGGAAAGAAAAAATAATAATATTTTATTTTGAAACAAAATAAATACCACCAAAATTATTTAACAACAAACAGAAAAGTGGTGGGACGTGAAAAATTTTCAAAACATAACATCAATCAATTCGTTTTGTATTTCTCGGCTCCAAAATATTTTTATTCCAATACGTTGTCTACATTGTTTTCAAGTCTAAATTGATCTAAATTGAAAAATGCTATTAGCTCCAGAGTTCATTTTTTGAGCCCATTTTTAGGCGCATCTACGTTTGCGCACTTTTCAACATTGGCTAATTTTTTGAGGACCACAAAGCTACTTTTATAAAAATTAATTTATGTTACTGAATTCAGAATTTAATTCTCTATCCATTATTTTTTGAATCAAGTCTCTAAGTAACTTAGAAAAAAAATTACAGCTTAAAAAATAAGGTCAGTTTTTATTTTTTTAAAGTTCTTTAAGTAACTTTACTATTTCAACCATAACTTTTTTTCTAAGTAACTTAGAAATATGATTTAAAAAGTAATGGATAGAGAATTAAATTCGGAATCTAATAGCTTAAATTAATTTACTTAAAAATTAGCATTATTGTACTCAAAAAGTCGACTAAAGTTGACCTTACTTTTTTGACTGTACATAACTTTTTTTCCAAGTTACTTAGAGACTTGATTCAAAATGTAATTGGTAGAGAATTAAATTCCGAATCCAATAGATAAAATTAATTTTTTTTAAAAGTAACTTTTTGCTTCTCAAAAAAGTTGAGAAATACGCAAATGTCGCTTCAGTCTCAAAAATAGCATTTTTTTTTTCAAAATAGCATTAGATAATGATAAGATTATGATAAGGACGTTGGATAAGAGTGGGTTTTTAGCAGTGTTGTGACTTGGCTCTATAAATGGCTCCGGTGTCATAAATGGCTTTGGAGTCATTTATGGAGCCAGATGGCTCACATCGAAGCTCTGGGTTATCTGCCGGAGCCATTTGGAGCCATTTGAAGCCATCTGGATTTTTATGAAGTCATTTATGAAGTCATCTTACTGGTAGTGGCTCCGCTCCGGCTTCTTTTAAAAAAGAATTAACAGCCGCTGGCGACTCGCGGCTCTGGAGTCAACCCGGAGCCAAGTCATAACACTGATCTTTAGGTCAGCAAATCTTTAGAGCACCAGGGATTTGTTCAATCACAAATTCAAGCCCTCAAATCTACTGATAATTCTTCTGTCATCTCAGACTCCCATTGAATATATAGCTCGGTGACTTTTTTATTTTGTCATTTTTTGCATTTTTGCTTTTATTTTTCATTAATTTCAATGATTTTATTGAAATTCCGATACAATTTTGATTCAAAAATATATTATTCATTTGTTTGCTTTGAGTTACGTTTATTATATCATTTTATAGAGCTCAAAATAAACGCGAAAAATCCATTAAATGTTCTAGCGAATTACATATTTTTAAAACTCAACGGGTAAAAAAATTGGAATCTGTTCATATTCCAAACCATTCCATTTTTTCATCACAAAACATTCTGTTCATTGATGTTTTCTCAAAAAAAAAAACAAACTAACTTTTTTTGTGTATTCGTTTTTCTCGCATTGTTTCTTTTCTTTTTATAAAATTAAAAATTTTGTGAAAAAATTTTGACGTTTTAATGCAAATCTGAAAATTATTGTTCGATTCTCAAAAATGCAAATTTTTTGGATTAAATTTGAAATCATTTCATTTATATATTATATTTCATTTTTATAATTCAAATTGATATGGAGGTCGAAATTGGAGTTTAGTATATGAAGCTCTCGATGAGTAGAGTGAGCCAGGCAAGATTCGAGTCCCTATTTCATCGAATATCCATAAAAAATTGGAAGAAAATTTCATTTTTTTTTTCAATTTTTTGAGCGCATTTTTTCTTATCGAAAAATTGAATAAAAAATTTAAAAAATTTTCCCGAATTTCAAACAATTATTTAATAATCTTAAAGTACTTTAAATGAAAAAAAAGTGAAGCTAATTATTGTAATTTAACAATTAATAAAATTTTTATTTTTAAAATTGAATAAAATAATAAATTTAACGATTTTTTCTGACGCAACTCTTACTAACTTTTTAGTTTTTAAAAACTTTTTAAGAACTAAAAAGTTACTTTTAAGAAAAATAATTATAGCTATCGGATTCAGAATTTAATTCTCTGTCCATTACTTTTTAAATCATATTTCTAAGTAACATGGAAAAAAAGTTATGATTGAAATAGTAAAGTCATTCAAAAAATTTTCAGAAAGTAAAAATCAGTCTTACTTTTTTGGCTGTAACTTTTTTTTTCAAGTTACTTAGAGACTTTATTTAAAACATATTGCATAGAGAATTAAATTCTGAATCCAATAACATAAACCTATTTTCAGAAATATTTTTCGAATTTTGCTAGCATTTTTGGGAAATTGTCCAAAAAATTATTCGACAAAATTTAATTTTTTTCGTATTTTTGTCGAAAAACTTTTCCAGAAATTTTGCCCACTCTTTTGCACATGTTTTGAATTGGCGCCAATGAGTTCATTCTGTTGTACTGGATCCAAGCGGGGTTCAAATTTTGTGCCCGCCTTCGTTTCAGTTTTATAAAAGAGGGCACAAAATTTGGACTCGCTCGGATCCAATATAACAAAATATTTGTCAATGGCGTCAATTCAAAACATGAACAAAAGAGTGAGCAAAATTTCTTTGCATTTGGACGCGTCCTTTAACCTATCTTTTTCATATTTTACCATTTAAGAAAACGTTAATTTTTTTTTTCAAAAATTTTCTCAGTCATCAAAAATAAAATTTTTTACTTTTCTAAAAATTATTTTATTTTTATTTTTATTTTTATTATTTTTCGTAGAAAAAAAACTTTTTAATTCATTAATTTTGAATTTGAGAAATATTTTCGATGGATTGATAACGGAAAAATGTGTCAAAAACTTCTTTACTGGAATTTTTGAATGATGTTTTTTATGCTTTGAAATTGTTTTCAATTTTTTTTTTTTTTTGGGGAGAGACCTTTTATGGAAATTTGTGAAGTTGACTTTACATTTTTAATCATAACTTTTTTTCCATTACAGCTAGAAATTTGATTCAAAAAGCATTGGATAGAGAATTAAATTATGAATGAAATTGCTTAAATTAATTTTCGGAAAAAAAATTTTATTGTGACGAAAAATCGGCTCAAAGTCAAAAGTGAGCGAATTTTCGGGTCCTTCGAGTCGACTTGAGTATTTTCGTTAGACGAGCAAACAAATCGATTGTATATTTTTTTAATGGCTAAATATGCATGATTGTACTCAGCTTGTCTGCCATGGCAGTGTTGTGACTTGGCTCGAATACACAAAAAAAGTTTTTGGCTCTAGGTTGACTCCGGAGCCAAGTGAGTCGCCAACAGTGTTGTGATTTGGCTCTATAAATGGCTCTATAAGTGGCTCAGAGTTATTTGGAACCGTATGGATCCATTGCGGAGCCAACCGGTTGGAGGCATCTATCGGAGTCTTAGCCATTCGGGATTATGTCTTAATGGTTCCCAATTTATGGAGTCATTTGGCTTATGGTGGCTCCAGCTTCTTTTGAGAAGTGCTAAAAGAGTTGGGCTCCGGAGTCAACCCGGAGCCAAGTCACAACATGACAATTTTAGCTCTTTTCAAAAAAGCCGGAGTCACAAAAAACTAAATGACTCCATAAATTGCGAGCCATTAAGGCATAAAAATGGCTGTAGATGGCTTCGGTCACTTGGCTCTGCAGTGGAATCATTTATAGAGCCAAGTCATGGCTATGGATTTGCCGAAGTCAATTCGAAGTCAATTTTTCACCACACTGAACGAAGCGCTTCCAGCCATCGTCTCTTATAACTAAATAAGAAAAATGCAAGAAAAAAAATCCGTTTTCTATTAGTTTATGACCATTGTCGTATTCCTGTCATCCTTCATCCCTTCATCCTCCTATACAATAATATTTTTTAACGATGGTTAGCTTTAGTTATAAATTTCCTCTCGTTTTATCAGTTTTTCCATGTTTTGATTGCTCAATCGATTGATTTCCATTTCATTTAATTTGATTGGTTCCGAATAAATTTGTTTCACGCAATTTTCCAAAAAATTGATGCAAAATCAATGATAATCTTCCCAAAAAATATAGGCTTTCCAGATTTTTTCCTTTTTTTCCGAAAAATCTTTTCATTTTGTAATAAATAGAAAATTTTTTTTACAAAATTTTTTTATTTTTCGCAAACTTTTTTTTCGCCGGCGGCTTTTTATTAAAATTTTTCACTTTTTTTTTATTTACATGATACGTCAAAGCTCCAGTGATGAATCCTCCCCCGGTTGAAAATGATCTTGGAACTACCCTAATTTCGTGTGTATAAGCCGCGGATGTTTTGAGCCAAATTTAAATTGGCGCCAGTAAATTTGTTCTGTTGTATTGGATTTAAGCGAGTCCAAATTTTGTGTCCACTTTTATAAAACTGAAACAAAGACGAGCACAAAATTTGGATCCAATACAACAGAATGAACTCGTTGGCGTCAATTTAAATTTGGCTCAAAACACCCGCGAATTATATACGCAAAATTAGGCTAATTATTTCGCTTTCGCGGGGTCGGATGAAGGCCATCCAGTCATTGAAATATCGGCTGGTTTGCTTAGTATAAGCATGCAGTATCACTTATTGGAGTCAGCACCGATGGACAATCCACTTTCACGACAATTAATTTTTTTATTTCTTTCAAATTTTACCTATTTATTTTTTTTACCTAATTTATTTATTTTACCTAATAAATCAACTGAATCAATGTATAATCCACACTATGCAATTAGTACCTATTATTTTCCAAATATTGTCTTATTACAAAAAAGGCAAAAAAAGATGGGCTCATGGCGGAACAGAAACTGGTACCTAGCCAACTAAAACCATCGCACAACCATTGGGCCACTGGTCAATTCTTTTTTTCCCTTTTTTTATTTGTATTTTTAAAAAATACTTTCCCGACAATTAATTTTTTTATTTCAAATTTTCAAATTTATTCTACCTAATAAATCAACTGAATCGGTGAATTTAAAGTGCATTAATGCGTTCAAATTTAATCAAAAATATAGGAAAAGAAAAATGAATTTTTAAAAAATTGATATTGGATTTAAAATTTATTGGGCGGATTTTCAATTTCAACTAACTTTTTGGGAAGCATAAAGATTTTTTTCAGAAAAATAATTCTAGTCATTGGATTCAAAATTTAATTCTCTATCCATTACTTTTTTTAGAACAAATCACTAAATAACTTGAAAAAAGTTACAGCCAAAAAAGTAAAGTCACCCAAAAAATTTTTTAAAAAATAAAAATTGACCTTACTTTTTCAACTGTAACTTATTTTCTAAGTTACTTAGAAACATGATTTAAAAAGTAAAGAATAGAGAATTAAATTCTGAATCCATTAACATGAATAGATTTTCTTAAAAGTAACTTTTTGATTCTTAAAATGTTGGTCAAAGTTGAAAAATTCGCTCGTCTAATAAAATGTAAACTTAATTTTTGAATTTTGGGTCGAAAAATATTCGTAATTTACATATTCACAAAATGTGAAGAAATAACGTTCAATTATTCACACAAATCAACGAATTCGCGAATTATTACCTATATCTTCAATATTTTGCTGTACATAATTGAAAAAAATAGCGATGCAGTCAAATTTATTGGTGGGCCTCTTATTCTTTATTGTAGTCATTGTAATGAATACGCTAGTCGTTGAGTCGTTAAACAGGAACGCCAGCGTGTCAAATCAACTCTATTCTACGTCTCCGGCAAATCAAACACCGCCAGATACGCTATTAAACTCGAACGATGTTGAAACGGTGGGCGAGACTGCTGCCAGGGGTCTGGAAATGGTTTAAATTTTGTGCTTTTTACCAGATAACAAAATCATACAAATATTCATTGCCAGTGTTGTGACTTGGCTCCGAGTTGACTTCGGTGGACTCATGACGGACGAACAGAGCACCATGATATTTCGCCATTTTTAGGGAAAAATATAACGGGTTTGATGGTGTGTTAAAAATGCCGGAGTGAGTCAACTCGGAGCCAAATCACAACACTATTCATTAGTAATGAAACTAAAAAATAGATTTAAACATGACCTCCTCCAGAACCTTAAGAAGATTTAAGAGCTTTAGTGATGAAACGAACTCCAAATACAAAGCCGAGACATGTTTGTTTAAAACTTTCCTTCATGAAAATTTCAAGCTCAAATATTTTTTTTGCGTACATTAAACAAAAAGTTTAGCAGAATCAATGCAAAAAAATTATATCAATGGATTCATAGAGAAGATACAGTTAGTTAAAATCAGTTCAAGGACTTGACTCCGAGTCATTTAAAGGGTAAAACGACTTCTCCATTCAAATTCAGGAGTCATTTAGGATCATTTAGGAGTTATTAAAAGTCATCACGACTCCTAAATGACTCATCACCCAGCTGGAGCCATTTAAGGAGTCTGTCAAGCACTGGTTGAAACCGGTCGGGTTCGCACGTCCGAATTCCTCTTCCGAATACGGCATTTAACATACAATAACTTTGCCTGATTTAAAACAATTAACACCGAATTTTTACCATTCCTTTCAAACAATTGTCTGTCTGATATAAGTAGAAAAATATGCCCATTTATATATAGATCTCATTTATAGGTCTTATTAAGCAAAAATGTCTCTGCTTCGGAGTCGTTTCATCACTAATATAATCATTCATGCGATTCTTTATAATATAATTATTGATTATTTATAATCAGAACATATTTTAATAAAAGAATTGGATCAGTTTGAAATCATATATATGTAAATATTAAAAATTTTAGTCCAAACTTGAGTTTTAGGTAATTCGACTCGAGTGGCACAACGTAAGGACCCCGTTCATCATTGCACTGTGGCTGCTATTGTCATGTATAGCGAAAATATGTACGTTCTGACGCATTATTTAACAAAGCAAAAAATTAGTATAACCTCATATTATATCACATTAGATTGAACCAATCACATTAGATTGAACTAATTTTGTGTGGATAAGCCTAGATTGTTTGAGTCAAATTTAAATTGGCACCAATGAGTTCATTCTGTTGCATAGGATTCAAGCGAGTCCGAAATTTTATGAAAATAAAACAAAGGCAAGCACAAAATTTGGACTCGCATAAATCCGATACAACAGAATGAACGCATTGGCGCCAATTTAAATTTGGCTCAAAACACCCGCGGCTTATCCACACGACATTGAGGTTAGAGTAAATAAATAATGAATCAAATCACTCGCAATTTGTCAGCATATTACAGTATTCCACGTTAATAAGCAATTCGGCGAGGCGATACCGGACTCGGCACTACTCATAGTTGTGGGTCTGGTGCTGGGTTTTGCGCTGAAACATTTGAAAGTGGACGAAAACATTTTCAGCCTCGACGCGCACACATTTTTCCATTATCTTTTGCCGCCAATTATCTTTGATGCGGGTGAGTTTGCGTCCAGAGGATGATAAAAAATTAGGCAAAAAATTTTGGAATCATTATTTTACGAGGCTTTCAGGCTGGTTGCCTGCAATTTGCGCACCACAAAACTTGAGCAATTTTAAGCCAATTTTTCGTCACGATAAAATTTCTTTTCCGAAAATTAATTTAAGCAATTCCATTCATAATTTAATTCTCTATCCAATACTTTTTTGAATCAAATTTCTAGCTAAATTGAAAAAAAAGTTACGATTAAAAATGTAAAATCAACTTCACAAATTTTCAAAAAATCAAAATTGACGTTACTTTTTCAGCCACAATTTTTTTTGCAATTTGGCTAGAAATTTGATTCAAAAAGTATTCGATAGCGAATTAAATTCTGAATTGAATGACCATTGATTGATTCTCGAGAAAGTAATTTTATCGTGACGAAAAACCGGCTCAAAGTCAAAAGTACATAAATTTTCTTTAAAAAATATTATTATCCTAAGGTTCGTATAAATATGACGCGGCCGTTTGAAGAATTTTTGAATATTGATTTTGTTATTTTGTGTCTGTTAAGCATAAAATGTAATGAACATTTTAATTAAAGCAGGCCCAAGTTGTAGTTCAAAAATTTCGAGCTCAACTTTGTTTATAACAGAATGCCTGACCAAGTCAATATTCAAAAATTCTTCGAACGGCTCCGGCTTATTTACCCGAACTTAGGATATAAAAAGATTGGCCGAATTCAATTTATGAACTTTTTTTTAAAGGATATTTTATGCCGAATAGACAGCTCTTTGAAAATTTCGATTCCGTGATTTTATTTGCTGTGGTCGGCACAATTTTCAACACGTTGGCCATCGGTTCGTTAATTTGATAAAGATATTTGAATCTTATTTGTCACAAGTTCGAAAAAAATAGTTTGAAAATATATTCTAAAAATAATTCTATGTATAAAGCCGCAAAACAATCACATCTAGAGCTCATTTTTCAGGCTTCACTCTTTACGGTTTCAGCGGATTGGGACTATTTATAAGTGACTTTTCGCTGGTACAAATCCTTCTATTCGCATCATTGATTAGTGCCGTTGATCCGGTGGCTGTAATTGCCGTTTTCGAGGAAGTCCACGTTAACGCATTTCTATTTGTTAATGTTTTCGGCGAGGCGCTTTTCAACGACGGCGTCGCTGTGGTCGGCTTAATTTACAATCTTTTTAAGGATCAATAAATTATTTTTAAGAAAATTAATTTTATCCATCAATTCTGAATTTAATTCTCTATCCAATACTTTTTAAATCAAGTCTCTAGGTAACTTGGAAAAAAGTTACAGCTAAAAAGGTAATTTTTATTTTTTGGAAATTTTTTGAGTAACTTTACTTTTTCAATCATAACCTTTTTTCCAAGTTACTTAGAGACTTGATTTAAAAAATATTCGATAGAGAATTAAATTCTAAACTCAATAGTTAAAATTAATTTTCTTAAAAGTAACTAATTGATCCTTAAAAAGTTAATCAAATATGTAGTATGTGCCAAAAAAATTTAAATGATTACAAAATTTGTGAATCGAAGCCAATAAGTTTCTTGGCGCGCAAATGGTCAAATTTCGTATCAAAAAAATGCTTATGATCTTGTGAATTGAATAAAAAAAAGAATTACAACGATCGGTTTCGAAATAAAAAAGTTATGGCAAAAACAAAATCTGACTTCAATTTGGTCCGGCCTGTATATAATATAAATAAAAAATCATCTTTTTCACATTCATTTTCATTCATATCTCCACAATTCAAAGTAACCTATTCCATTCAGGTGCTTTATACAATGTTCAAGAACATTGTGGACCGTCCGGACGGTTTGGAAATAATCGAATTTTTTTACTGTTTTCTCTCGTTTTTCGTCATTTCATTCGGCGGTATTTTGATTGGACTTTTTTATGCGGTTCTTGTGAGTCTTGCCACAAGGTCGGTGCTTTAGTATCACTACCTTTTTCGCCATTCAAACTTTAAGGAAAATTTTCCTTTTTTTAGGTTCTCTAGTCGAGTAAAAATAGTCGCGCCGGTTTTCATCTTCGTGATACCATACTTGGCATATTTAAGTGCCGAAGCCTTTCGAATGTCCTCAATTCTGGCGTAAATTTTACTATAAGAAATTACGGTTGTCGGACTATTTTAAAAAAAATTGGATTCGAGCTTCTAGCTCCCCTAAAGCTTTTAGAGGAGTCGCCGAAAATTTGCGCACGACAAAAATCACGGATTTTTGACATTGAGTGGGTTTTTCTTCACGATAAAATTACTTTTCCGAGAATCAATTTTGGCTATTCGATTCAGGATTTAATTCTCTATCGAATGCTTTTTGAATCAAATTTCTAGCTGTAATGGAAAAAAAGTTACAATTAAAAATGTAAAATTAACTCCACAAATTTTCAAAAAATCAAAATTGATGTTACATTTTCAATCGTAACTTTTTTCAAAATTATTTAGAGACATGATTTAAAAAGCATTCGATAGAAAATTAAATTCAAAATTAAATAGTCAAAATTGATTTTTGAAAAATAAATTTTATCCTCACGAAAAACCGGCTCAAAGTCAAAAGTGCGCAAGTTTCCGGCCGCCCCAAAATATACACATGTATTTGAGTGAAAAAAATAACTCGTTTTACAGTATTACAACTTGCGGTATCGTAATGAAGCAATACGTAAAGGGAAACATTACCGGAGACGCGTCGAGTTCCGTGAAATATTTCGTCAAGACCCTATCCCAATGCTCGGAAACAGTGCTTTTTATGTTTCTCGGCCTCTCAACAATGTCTAAGGAGCACGTTTGGGACTATGGCTTTATTGGTGTTACAATCGTGCTTTGCCTATTCTACCGTACCATTGGTGGGATGTTTGAATTGGCTATGAGTTAAAAGAAATTTATTTGAGGCTGCGCGAACTTTCGTATAAGATCAAAAAGTTGTTATGGCTTTTGCCGAGGGCCTGACGAGCCGACAGTTTAATGATTTCGCAAAAAAATTTAAAAATTATTAACGGTGACTCGGGAGTTGGTTTTTTACTGCCCGACCCGACCCGTTAAAGTGAAAAAAAGGCCCCGACTCGGCTTGGACCACAAAAAACCCCCCTCAATTAGCCTCCTCAATTAGCAAAAATGACACATTAATAACTTTGCAGGCGTGGTTGTCCAATGTGCTGTGTTGAATCGTTTTCGAAAAAAGAAGTTTTCATTGGTGGACGAGTTTGTGCTGGCCTATGGTGGCCTTCGCGGCGCGATCGCCTTCGGCTTGGCCATTTCGATGCCAGCTTGCATTGAGGCTAAGCCGGCATTTATTACCGCCTGCATAGCCGTCATATTTTTCACTGTGTTTGTACAGGTTAGTTGTACAGGTTACGTCTATTTTTAAAGAATGTTGTGACTTAGCTCAGAGTTGGCTCCGGGGCCATCAATTGTCAGCAACTCTTTTAGCTCTTTTCAAAAAAAAAAGCTTGAGCCACGAAAAGCCATAAATTGGGAGCCATTAAGACATAAATGGCTCTAGATGGCTTAGGCTCCAATAGATAACTCCGACCAGTTGACTCCGCAGCGGATCTATATGGCTCCAAATGACTCGGAGTCTTTTAAAGGCTCCATATGGCTCCAAATGACTCGGATAGGCTCTAATGACTTGGAGCTTTTTGTAGGCTTCATATAGCTTTAAATGACTCGGAGCCTTTTATAAGCTCCACATGATTCCAAATGAATCGGAGCCATTTATAGGCTCCGGCTCCATATGACTCCAAATGACTCCGAGCCATTCATCGAGCTGGAGCCATTTATAGAGCTAAGCCACAACACTGATTAAAAATTTATTGGATAGTCTTTAGGGCATTACAATTCGTCCGTTGGTTTTCTGGCTTAAAGTGGAACGATTCGATAAGGAACGACGCGAGAAAATGATTGAAAAGGTTTACTGTAGGGTTGGTTCTTTTTTTTATGCCATCCTAAAATTTGAATATATTTAATCAATTTTTCAGTATTGCGATTTCACGATGGCCGGAATTGAGGAAATCGCCGGTGTTAGAGGCCCAAATTCCATCCGGGAACTGTAATAAATCCGTTACTATAAACTCTTACAAAAGTCGCTGGAAAATTGACTTTTTTCGGCGCACTATTGACTTTAAGCCGGTTTTTCGTCAGGATAAAACCATTTTTCCGGCAATCAACTTTGACTATTCGATTCAGAATTTAATTTTCTATCGAATGCTTTTAAAATCAAATTTCTAGCTAAATTGAAAAAAAAGTTACGATTAAAAATGTAAAGTCAACTTTTTATTTTTTTGAAAATTTTTTAAGTGACTTTACTTTTTTAGCTGTAACTTTTTTTTCAAATCACTTAGAAATTTGATTCAAAAAATATTCGATAGAGAATTAAATTCTAAATTTAAATTCTAAATCGAATAGCCAAACTCGGAAAATCCGTGACGAAAAACGGGCTAAAATTTAAACGTGCGCAACTTTCCTAGTGCGTAAATTTACGGCGATCCTAAATATTTAATTGTGCGCAACTTTTTTTTACAGTTTCGAACGCTTTAACGCTACAGTATTGAAGCCGTTGTTGATGCGCCACGAAAGGCAAAAAATTTTCGACGCGTCCGACATTTTACGCACTTATAAGAAAATCGCGCTTGAAGAGGCCGCACAAATTGTGGCACGGCTGGATCGCGAAAAAAAGCATAACTTAATCGAGCAAGAATTTATTTCTTTACAATTTCATTTAAAACTAGCCTAATTTTGTTTGGATAAGTCGCGGGTGTTTTGAGTCAAATTTAAATTGGCGCCAATGCGTTCATTCTGTTGTATCGAATCCAAGCGAGTCCAAATTTTGTGCCCACTTTTATGGGACCGAAATGAAGACGGGTAGAAATTTTGGACCTTAACGGATCCGATACATCGGAATGAACTCATTGGCGCCAATTTGACACCCGACCTTATACACACGAAATCAGGGTAATATTAAAAAATTACTTTTTATCCATTAGAGAATGGGTTGACTTAAATTTGTTCTACAGGGACAGCCCAATGCCGATTTGGTGCGCATACAACGGCTGTTACGGCGCACGACAGTGCTTCGCGTCCAATGTATATGGCAAAAATTTTGGAATCATTATTTTATGATTTTCACATTAAATATCTATCGAACCACCAATTATTTATTATTTATTATTGATTCATTTAGGGCTTTAGGCACAGGTAAATTTTCAAATTTGGCCAAATTTTTAAGCAACAAAAAGTTACTTTTTGGAAAATCAATTTAAATTATTTGATTTTTTAGCTTCCTGAGTTGGAATTTTCAAAACCGCCGTTACCTGAAAAACAACAACAACAAATACAGGAGCCTCAAAAACAACCCCAATTGGATACCGACTTATTGTATCGTTTGTTCAGCGAATTATTGGACAGGAAAATTGGCGAGCTGAACACAATGCTTAGACGAAATGACCAGCAGTTGTCGCGAGTTCATCGTAAGTAATAGACGATTAAATTACGCCCTAAAGCGGAATTTTAAGTTTTTTCAGAAATGAGAGGCACCCACATTCCGAATTTTTCAACTTTAACTAACTTTTTAAGGATCAAATAGTTAGTTTAAAAAAAATTAATTTTACCCATTGGATTTAGAATTTAATTCTCTATCCATTACTTTTTAACTCAAGTCTCTAAATAACTTGGAAAAAAAAGTTATGATTGAAATTGTAAAGTCGCCCAAAAATTCTCCAAAAAATAAAAGTTGACCTTTCTTTTTTAGTCATAACTTTTTTTTCCAAAAAACTTAGAAATTTGATTTTAAAAGCATTCGATAGAAAATTAAATTCTGAATCGAATCGGTAAAATTAATTTTCTTAAAAGGAACTTTTTGGACCTTAAAAAGTTAGTCAAACGTCCGAACCTCTTTTTTTAGCTATTTACCCTTTAAATGAAAAAATTCATTTCAAATTCAATTTCAATTAAAAATATAAAAATAAAATAAAATGGGCAAAATAGCATGCGAGTATCTGACTTCTCTGACCGGTTAGCGAAGCCCATCGCCGCTTTTTCGCGAATGCAATCCCGGTTATATAAGCGAAAATTTGAATCCCATTCCCAAGAATGAATCAATCTTGTTGTATTCACCGATTGCATGATTTCGATTCCGGTTTGACTCAGCCAAGCTAGAGTTAAGTCAATACCAGTGTTTGTGGTTCACTGGACCCTCTGGGCACCATTCCCAGTGGCCTCTTCGGAGGTTCGGTACGTCCCACAGCTAACCGAGTCAGCCGGATGAGAAAGTATTGTGATGGTGCACAACTATGATTCCACATGACACAACGAACCCGCAATTACGCCGGTGGGCGGAACGCGAACTGTTGGCTTGCTTGGCCGGATCCGCTCTCTTTCGATAAGGATCGAAGATTGAGCAATGATTCTGGTCGCACCAACCTTTTGCCATTTTTTTCAACTTTTTTTTTAATTTTTGAATTTTGGTACTTCTTTATTAGGAACTATAGATCCTTTAGGATTCTATGCAATCTATATAGAATCCTGTGGGATCTGCTAGTCATAAATTTTTTTTTGGAATGTCGCGATTAGTCCCGTGTTTGTGGTTTACGGCCCTTCCGGCTCGGAGTGGGCTCTTCGTATTGTGGAGCTCGGTAGGTCCCACAGCGTCCAGAGTCGTTTCCGAATAAGAGGATGTGATTTGTATCATCGCAAGTGACTTGTTCATTCTTCCAAGCCACTCGCTCTCATTCACGTTATGCGTTAACGTGCATTGTTGGCTTGCCTGGCTGATCCGGCCCGCATAAAGATTCACATTGCTTATGTTTAGTGGCATTGAATCTCGGGCGCAATGATCCTTGCTGCATTAACTTTATGCCATTTTTTTCAAAGTTTGACTCTAGTGATTCGTATGATCTTTTTGAATCAAGTCTCTAAGTAACTTGAAAAAAAAGATACGGCTAAAAAAGTAAGGTCAATTTTTGTTTTTTGAAAATTTTTTGAGTGAATTGATCTTTTTGGTAGTAACTTTTTTCCAAGTTACTTAGAGACTTAATTTAAAAAGTAATCGGTAGAGAACTAAATTCAGAATCGAATAGCATAATTCAATTTTATCATTGGATTTTTTAAAGCTAAAAAAATCTTGGAAAATTCGCAAATGTTGAGTTCACTAAATGCACTAAATTACGGATTAAATTCTTCACATTTTATCTGGTTTATCATTTTTTTTCAGCCGAAAGAAGACAAGTTGTCACGCGCGAGGACGACATTAAAGACAACTATATGGAGATCATGGGCGGGGCAGATGACGCGGCCGACAGCGATAGTCTCATGTTTAGTGCCGACGAAGTGGCGCACAAGCGCGATAGCGAAAACGATGGCGACGAAAAAAATTTAGTGGTAAAATCGATTATTTTAAAATAATGTAAATCATAGATTTCCTAAAGATTCTAAAGATTCTAACGGTCTTAAAGGCTCGAAAAAAGTAATTTTATTGTGACTAAAGATATTAGAGTAGTAGCCGGAAATTTATACTTCACAAAATTTGCACACTTTTGATTTTGAGCCGGTTTTTTGTCACGATAAAATTACTTTTCCTAGAAGTGATTTCGACTATTCAATTCAGAATTTAATTCTCTATCGAATGCTTTTTGAATAAAATTTCTAGCTAAATTGAAAAAAAAGTTATGGTTGAAAAAATAAAGTCAACTTCACAAATTTTCAATCTCTAAAAAATCAAAATTGACGTTACTTTTTCGATTATAACGTTTTTTTTCCAAATTAATAGAAATTTGATTTTAAAATTATTGGATAGAGAATTAAATTCTGAATCGAATAGTCGAAATCGCTTCTCAGAAAAGTAATTATATCGTGACGAAAAACCGGCTCAAAGTCAAATTTTCGTCAAATCAAGTTTGAATTTATTTTTTAGGGACGCCGAATACACAGTCTCTAATTCTAACATTGGCTAGCTCCGATTCGATGCGCAAATAAATCTTACTGTATTTATATGTATTTTAATCCCAATCATTTTTTATTGTTTTTTACTGTATTTGTTTAAATTGAATTTTTTAGATAATAAAAAATTTATAAAGCTAAATATTATTTGGATTTTGACCAGAAAAATGATTTAGAATCCTACTGTATACGATAAGAAGATATTTAAGTTCGTAGATAATTGAGCTGATTATAATCGAGTAACGAGAACATTTTTGTTCATATATAAGGATCATTTGTAGTAGCGATGTGTCGGGTTTCCGGGTCCGGGTTAGGAAATCCAAGGTCACCCGGCGTTTTTTTTAAATCCGGCACCGGGTTGGTTTTAGGATTTGCAAGGCAAATCCGGGTCCGCTTTTTTAGGGTCCGGCAAAACCGGACTCTATTTTATTAATTATGGAATTTGAGAGTTTCAATAAAAAGCTAAAATTACCCTAATTTGTATAACGCAGGGTGTTATGAGTCAAATTTAAATTGGCGCCAATATAGCCAAATTTAATTTAGTATCCATTGGAGTTTATTTTCTTATTTTGAATCCAATCTAAATTTCATCTCGGTCTTTATGAGACCGAAATAAAAACGGGATCAAAATTTGGACCAGTTTAAATCCAATATAACAAAACGGTCTCGTTGGCGCCAATTTAAATTTGGCTCAAAACACCCTCAAAACACATATACACACAAAATTAAACAAGTTTTCTTTTTAAAGTCTTTTGAAAGGGTTTGCATACTGTTTCTTTTTAAGCTAGTGTTATGGTCTTTAAAAGTTAGTCAAAATTAAAAGTCAAAATTGAAATTTAGGTTCCGGCCCATCGTTATTATCTAGTCCTAATTATAACATTTGAAAGGTGGCTGACAGGAGCCGTTTGGCAGACGAACGTATCCCGGTTGGCAGAAGCACATTTTCACTGGACTCCGACAGTCCTGGTCCGGATAACGGTTCTCTGGTCGATGGACGTCCCCGCATCTGGGTTCACAGTCGCGCAGGTACGGTTCAAGCTTTTGAAAAGGTCCGCATGCTGTGAAAAAAAATGGCAACGTATAGATCTTATATTATCATTTTATTGTGAAAAAATCACATTACCCTTCTGATTGATATCGTTTAAATATATGCAAACCGCTGTTCCATTCCATCGGAAAACGAGTGCATAATCGGGATAACAAGATGTTTCTGTAAATTGAAATACGATGGTTACTATTGGTTGGCACCAGTGTTTTGACTTGGCTCCGGGTAAGTCGTTGTGGCTTGGCTCGATAAATGGCTCTGAGTCATTTGGAGTCATATAGAGCCTATTAAAGGCTCCGAGTCATTTGGAACCAAATCGGTCATGACTTATGTGCCAAGCCAATATATAACTGTTATTTCCATAAAAACGGTATAAAACTGACGGTTTTTCACACAAATTTCATTCACGCGATACTCGCCGGGGAAACGACACGCCTTTTGGGGCTTATAACGTTTTGCCAGAACTAAAACACAATTATTATGGTATTGTTTTATAATTAGATACGTTAAGGTCCCAATGATCAATCCCTCTCCATTGGAAATGATCCTGAAACTAATTGGACAGCCACCGAAATACTATACCAAAAAAAACTCATTAAATTAATATATCTTTGAAGTTCTGGGCGTATAAGCCGCGACCGTGTGACGGATTTTTGAATTTTGACTTGGCCAAGCATTCTGTTATTTTGTATTTTTTAAGCATAAAATTTAATGAGTACCTGATTGAAATGTTGTGACTTGGTTCTATAAACGACTCCGGAGTCGTTAATGGAGCCAGATGTCTTGCTTCGAAGACCCGAGTCATCGGCCAAAGCCGATTTGGATTTTTATGGAGCTATTTATGAAGTTATCTGGCTGGATGTGGGTCCGGCTTTTTTTAAAAAAAACAAAATATGAAACCCGACGGATCCAAAACAACGAAATGAAGTCATTGGCGAAGTCGCTGGCAGCCCAAAGCTCCTGAGTCAACCCAGAGTTTCCTCCCCCCCCCCTGCATCACTGATTGAAGCAGGTCCTAGCTCTAGTTTAAAAATTATTTCGAGACTAACTTCGCTTATAACAGAAGGCCAAGTCAAAATTCAAAAAATTCTTTGAACGGCCGAAACTTAGAGTAATTTTTTTTAAATGTATATAAACCAATTGTGTCCAGATATATTACAGATAATACGAGTGCCACAAATATCGTAATCGCAGCGTACTTCATTGTATCGATTTTGAAGAGTTCTAATTTCAATTACACTAATTTCGTGTGCATAAGCCGCAGGTGTTTTGAGCCAAGTTTAAATTGCTGCCAATGACTTCATTTCGTTGTATCGGATCCGTAGGGCTCCAAATTTTGTGCCCACTGTTATGAAACCTAAACGGAGGAGCCCAGCGGATCCGCTACAACAAAACTAACTCATTGGCGGCAATTTAAATTTGACTTAAAATACCCGATCTTATACAAACGAAATTATGGTATATGGAATTTAGTAGTAAATGGTTTTAAAAATATTTCTTAAATTTTTACAAAAAAAAATATCTCAAAATTTGGAAAATATTTTTACTTTTAAAGGCAATTTTTTTTGTTTTTGCGCACTTTTTTCCTTAAAACTATAAAATTTTACCTGTATTTTTACGTCTACGAAAAAATTTTTGCGGATTCGTACTTTTAAATTTTTGTATTTGATTAATTAAAATTAAAGTTTATTACTAATAAAATTTATAATATATAAATCGAAAGAGAGCGGACCGGCCAAGCAAGCCAACGGTTCGCGTTTCGCACACCGGCGTAATTGCGGGTTCGTTGTGTCATATGAAATCTAGTTATGCACCATCACAATAATTTCTCATCCGGCTGACTCAGTTAGCTGTGGGACGTACCGAACCTCCGAAGAGGCCACTGGGAATGGTGCCCAGAGGGTCCAGTAAACCACAAACACTGGTATTGACTTAACTCTAGCTTGGCCGAGTCAAACCGGAATCGAAATCATGCAATCGGTGAATACAACAAGATTGATTCATTCTTGGGAATGGGATTCAAATTTTCGCTTATATAACCGGGATTGCATTCGCGAAAAAGCGGCGATGGGCTTCGCTAACCGGTCAGAGAAGTCAGACACTCCAATTATATTTCTCCATTTTTTTCAGAAATCCATAAATTGCAAGCCATTAAAACAGGTAAAATTATTAAAATCGCAAAAAATTCAAAGTTTTATTTTGGAATGAAAATGGCCACATTGGATTCAGCTCGAAAAATTATTACGGCAAACCGATCGATTAAGACCCTCTTAACGCAAGGGGATTGAGCTAAAGGCCTTTGAAATTTGAAAATTTTGCTTAATTTTGATTAAAATTTTAAATTTATTTTGTAATTTTTTTAAATTAAAAATTTAATTTTTCACACATTTTTGGGGCGTTAAAGTCCCCATGGTTTCATGGTTAGTTGGCACTCAGGACTTTGAATCCTGCGATTCGATTTCGAATCGCGATGAGGCTTACTTTTGTAAATTTTTGTTCAAATCGTAAGCCCATCTTTGAAGGACCTATTTAGTGCTTTTCACTTTTTTTGCCAGACCATTTCACCCCTATTTCTTCTTCCAATTTTTCAATGTGAGCTCAAATAGTTGAGAAATTTTTTTTCGGACAAAATAAATGATACAACTTGAATGCGTATATATAAAGTTTTGTCTGTGTTTTTTTTACTCCTTCATTCTACTTTTAAAGTTTATAATGTCCATGAGCTAATGTGTTAAAAAAATAATTAAAGCTGAATTGTGAAAAATATTTTATTTAATTTAAAAAAAAATAACAAAAATTTCCCGTAGAAAAAATACAAACAAAAAAAAATACGATAAAAATTGAGATCATTTCGCCAAAAAATAGATTTGAATTTAAATTTTTTTTTAATTAAATTAAAAAAAATTTCCTTTCGGATACTGTAATTATCGTCCAATCCAACAATTTGGAAACGGTAATTGCCCTAATCGTTAGTAATTACCGTAGTGGTAGCCAGAACTATAAAAACAAACGTATCCCAAGCTTTTTTTCCTATAAACCTACATTATGCCTACAGTACTAAAGTATATTGATGGTGTGTTAAAAATGCCGGAGTGAGTCAACTCGGAGCCAAATCACAACACTATTCATTAGTAATGAAACTAAAAAATAGATTTAAACATGACCTCCTCCAGAACCTTAAGAAGATTTAAGAGCTTTAGTGATGAAACGAACTCCAAATACAAAGCCGAGACATGTTTGTTTAAAACTTTTCTTCATGAAAATTTCAAGCTCAAATATTTTTTTTGCGTACATTAAACAAAAAGTTTAGCAGAATCAATGCAAAAAAATTATATCAATGGATTCATAGAGAAGATACAGTTAGTTAAAATCAGTTCAAGGACTTGACTCCGAGTCATTTAAAGGGTAAAACGACTTCTCCATTCAAATTCAGGAGTCATTTAGGATCATTTAGGAGTTATTAAAAGTCATCACGACTCCTAAATGACTCATCACCCAGCTGGAGCCATTTAAGGAGTCTGTCAAGCACTGGTTGAAACCGGTCGGGTTCGCACGTCCGAATTCCTCTATTAAATTGGCACCAATGAGTTCATTCTGTTGCATAGGATTCAAGCGAGTCCGAAATTTTATGAAAATAAAACAAAGGCAAGCACAAAATTTGGACTCGCATAAATCCGATACAACAGAATGAACGCATTGGCGCCAATTTAAATTTGGCTCAAAACACCCGCGGCTTATCCACACGACATTGAGGTTAGAGTAAATAAATAATGAATCAAATCACTCGCAATTTGTCAGCATATTACAGTATTCCACGTTAATAAGCAATTCGGCGAGGCGATACCGGACTCGGCACTACTCATAGTTGTGGGTCTGGTGCTGGGTTTTGCGCTGAAACATTTGAAAGTGGACGAAAACATTTTCAGCCTCGACGCGCACACATTTTTCCATTATCTTTTGCCGCCAATTATCTTTGATGCGGGTGAGTTTGCGTCCAGAGGATGATAAAAAATTAGGCAAAAAATTTTGGAATCATTATTTTACGAGGCTTTCAGGCTGGTTGCCTGCAATTTGCGCACCACAAAACTTGAGCAATTTTAAGCCAATTTTTCGTCACGATAAAATTTCTTTTCCGAAAATTAATTTAAGCAATTCCATTCATAATTTAATTCTCTATCCAATACTTTTTTGAATCAAATTTCTAGCTAAATTGAAAAAAAGTTACGATTAAAAATGTAAAATCAACTTCACAAATTTTCAAAAAATCAAAATTGACGTTACTTTTTCAGCCACAATTTTTTTGCAATTTGGCTAGAAATTTGATTCAAAAAGTATTCGATAGCGAATTAAATTCTGAATTGAATGACCATTGATTGATTCTCGAGAAAGTAATTTTATCGTGACGAAAAACCGGCTCAAAGTCAAAAGTACATAAATTTTCTTTAAAAATATTATTATCCTAAGGTTCGTATAAATATGACGCGGCCGTTTGAAGAATTTTTGAATATTGATTTTGTTATTTTGTGTCTGTTAAGCATAAAATGTAATGAACATTTTAATTAAAGCAGGCCCAAGTTGTAGTTCAAAAATTTCGAGCTCAACTTTGTTTATAACAGAATGCCTGACCAAGTCAATATTCAAAAATTCTTCGAACGGCTCCGGCTTATTTACCCGAACTTAGGATATAAAAAGATTGGCCGAATTCAATTTATGAACTTTTTTTTAAAGGATATTTTATGCCGAATAGACAGCTCTTTGAAAATTTCGATTCCGTGATTTTATTTGCTGTGGTCGGCACAATTTTCAACACGTTGGCCATCGGTTCGTTAATTTGATAAAGATATTTGAATCTTATTTGTCACAAGTTCGAAAAAAATAGTTTGAAAATATATTCTAAAAATAATTCTATGTATAAAGCCGCAAAACAATCACATCTAGAGCTCATTTTTCAGGCTTCACTCTTTACGGTTTCAGCGGATTGGGACTATTTATAAGTGACTTTTCGCTGGTACAAATCCTTCTATTCGCATCATTGATTAGTGCCGTTGATCCGGTGGCTGTAATTGCCGTTTTCGAGGAAGTCCACGTTAACGCATTTCTATTTGTTAATGTTTTCGGCGAGGCGCTTTTCAACGACGGCGTCGCTGTGGTCGGCTTAATTTACAATCTTTTTAAGGATCAATAAATTATTTTTAAGAAAATTAATTTTATCCATCAATTCTGAATTTAATTCTCTATCCAATACTTTTTAAATCAAGTCTCTAGGTAACTTGGAAAAAAAGTTACAGCTAAAAAGGTAATTTTTATTTTTTGGAAATTTTTTGAGTAACTTTACTTTTTCAATCATAACCTTTTTTCCAAGTTACTTAGAGACTTGATTTAAAAAATATTCGATAGAGAATTAAATTCTAAACTCAATAGTTAAAATTAATTTTCTTAAAAGTAACTAATTGATCCTTAAAAAGTTAATCAAATATGTAGTATGTGCCAAAAAAATTTAAATGATTACAAAATTTGTGAATCGAAGCCAATAAGTTTCTTGGCGCGCAAATGGTCAAATTTCGTATCAAAAAAATGCTTATGATCTTGTGAATTGAATAAAAAAAAGAATTACAACGATCGGTTTCGAAATAAAAAAGTTATGGCAAAAACAAAATCTGACTTCAATTTGGTCCGGCCTGTGATTCCACATGACACAACGAACCCGCAATTACGCCGGTTGCGGAACGCGAACTGTTGGCTTGCTTGGCCGGATCCGCTCTCTTTCGATAAGGATCGAAGATTGAGCAATGATTCTGGTCGCACCAACCTTTTGCCATTTTTTTCAACTTTTTTTTTAATTTTTGAATTTTGGTACTTCTTTATTAGGAACTATAGATCCTTTAGGATTCTATGCAATCTATATAGAATCCTGTGGGATCTGCTAGTCATAAATTTTTTTTTGGAATGTCGCGATTAGTCCCGTGTTTGTGGTTTACGGCCCTTCCGGCTCGGAGTGGGCTCTTCGTATTGTGGAGCTCGGTAGGTCCCACAGCGTCCAGAGTCGTTTCCGAATAAGAGGATGTGATTTGTATCATCGCAAGTGACTTGTTCATTCTTCCAAGCCACTCGCTCTCATTCACGTTATGCGTTAACGTGCATTGTTGGCTTGCCTGGCTGATCCGGCCCGCATAAAGATTCACATTGCTTATGTTTAGTGGCATTGAATCTCGGGCGCAATGATCCTTGCTGCACTAACTTTATGCCATTTTTTTCAAAGTTTGACTCTAGTGATTCGTATGATCTTTTTGAATCAAGTCTCTAAGTAACTTGAAAAAAAAGATACGGCTAAAAAAGTAAGGTCAATTTTTATTTTTTGAAAATTTTTTGAGTGAATTGATCTTTTTGGTAGTAACTTTTTTCCAAGTTACTTAGAGACTTAATTTAAAAAGTAATCGGTAGAGAACTAAATTCAGAATCGAATAGCATAATTCAATTTTATCATTGGATTTTTTAAAGCCAAAAAAATCTTGGAAAATTCGCAAATGTTGAGTTCACTAAATGCACTAAATTACGGATTAAATTCTTCACATTTTATCTGGTTTATCATTTTTTTTCAGCCGAAAGAAGACAAGTTGTCACGCGCGAGGACGACATTAAAGACAATTATATGGAGATCATGGGCGGGGCAGATGACGCGGCCGACAGCGATAGTCTCATGTTTAGTGCCGACGAAGTGGCGCACAAGCGCGATAGCGAAAACGATGGCGACGAAAAAAATTTAGTGGTAAAATCGATTATTTTAAAATAATGTAAATCATAGATTTCCTAAAGATTCTAACGGTCTTAAAGGCTCGAAAAAAGTAATTTTATTGTGACTAAAGATATTAGAGTAGTAGCCGGAAATTTATACTTCACAAAATTTGCACACTTTTGATTTTGAGCCGGTTTTTTGTCACGATAAAATTACTTTTCCTAGAAGTGATTTCGACTATTCAATTCAGAATTTAATTCTCTATCGAATGCTTTTTGAATAAAATTTCTAGCTAAATTGAAAAAAAAGTTATGGTTGAAAAAATAAAGTCAACTTCACAAATTTTCAATCTCTAAAAAATCAAAATTGACGTTACTTTTTCGATTATAACGTTTTTTTTCCAAATTAATAGAAATTTGATTTTAAAATTATTGGATAGAGAATTAAATTCTGAATCGAATAGTCGAAATCGCTTCTCAGAAAAGTAATTATATCGTGACGAAAAACCGGCTCAAAGTCAAATTTTCGTCAAATCAAGTTTGAATTTATTTTTTAGGGACGCCGAATACACAGTCTCTAATTCTAACATTGGCTAGCTCCGATTCGATGCGCAAATAAATCTTACTGTATTTATATGTATTTTAATCCCAATCATTTTTTATTGTTTTTTACTGTATTTGTTTAAATTGAATTTTTTAGATAATAAAAAATTTATAAAGCTAAATATTATTTGGATTTTGACCAGAAAAATGATTTAGAATCCTACTGTATACGATAAGAAGATATTTAAGTTCGTAGATAATTGAGCTGATTATAATCGAGTAACGAGAACATTTTTGTTCATATATAAGGATCATTTGTAGTAGCGATGTGTCGGGTTTCCGGGTCCGGGTTAGGAAATCCAAGGTCACCCGGCGTTTTTTTTAAATCCGGCACCGGGTTCGGTTTTAGGATTTGCAAGGCAAATCCGGGTCCGCTTTCTTTAGGGTCCGGCAAAACCGGACTCTATTTTATTAATTATGGAATTTGAGAGTTTCAATAAAAAGCTAAAATTACCCTAATTTGTATAACGCAGGGTGTTATGAGTCAAATTTAAATTGGCGCCAATATAGCCAAATTTAATTTAGTATCCATTGGAGTTTATTTTCTTATTTTGAATCCAATCTAAATTTCATCTCGGTCTTTATGAGACCGAAATAAAAACGGGATCAAAATTTGGACCAGTTTAAATCCAATATAACAAAACGGTCTCGTTGGCGCCAATTTAAATTTGGCTCAAAACACCCTCAAAACACATATACACACAAAATTAAACAAGTTTTCTTTTTAAAGTCTTTTGAAAGGGTTTGCATACTGTTTCTTTTTAAGCTAGTGTTATGGTCTTTAAAAGTTAGTCAAAATTAAAAGTCAAAATTGAAATTTAGGTTCCGGCACATCGTTATTATCTAGTCCTAATTATAACATTTGAAAGGCGGCTCACAGGAGCCGTTTGGCAGACGAACGTATCCCGGTTGGCAGAAGCACATTTTCACTGGACTCCGACAGTCCTGGTCCGGATAACGGTTCTCTGGTCGATGGACGTCCCCGCATCTGGGTTCACAGTCGCGCAGGTACGGTTCAAGCTTTTGAAAAGGTCCGCATGCTGTGAAAAAAAATGGCAACGTATAGATCTTATATTATCATTTTATTGTGAAAAAATCACATTACCCTTCTGATTGATATCGTTTAAATATATGCAAACCGCTGTTCCATCCCATCGGAAAACGAGTGCATAATCGGGATAACAAGATGTTTCTGTAAATTGAAATACGATGGTTACTATTGGTTGGCACCAGTGTTTTGACTTGGCTCCGGGTAAGTCGTTGTGGCTTGGCTCGATAAATGGCTCTGAGTCATTTGGAGCCATATAGAGCCTATTAAAGGCTCCGAGTCATTTGGAACCAAATCGGTCATGACTTATGTGCCAAGCCAATATATAACTGTTATTTCCATAAAAACGGTATAAAACTGACGGTTTTTCACACAAATTTCATTCACGCGATACTCGCCGGGGAAACGACACGCCTTTTGGGGCTTATAACGTTTTGCCACAACTAAAACACAATTATTATGGTATTGTTTTATAATTAAATACGTAAAGGCCTTAATGATCAATCCTTCTCCATTGGAAATGATCCTGAAACTAATTGGACAGCCACCGAAATACTATACCAAAAAAAAACTCATTAAATTAATATATCTTTAAAGTTCTAGGCGTATAAGCCGCGACCGTGTGACGGATTTTCGAATTTTGACTTGGCCTAGTATTCTGTTATTTTATATCTTTAAGCATAAAATTTAATGAGTACCTTTATTGATTGAAATTTGATACAACGAAATGAAGTCATTGGCGAAGTCGCTGGCAGCCCAAAGCTCCTGAGTCAACCCAGAGTTTCCTCCCCCCCCTGCATCACTGATTGAAGCAGGTCCTAGCTCTAGTTTAAAAATTATTTCGAGACTAACTTCGCTTATAACAGAAGGCCAAGTCAAAATTCAAAAAATTCTTTGAACGGCCGAAACTTAGAGTAATTTTTTTTAAATGTATATAAACCAATTGTGTCCAGATATATTACAGATAATACGAGTGCCACAAATATCGTAATCGCAGCGTACTTCATTGTATCGATTTTGAAGAGTTCTAATTTTAATTACACTAATTTCGTGCGCATAAGCCGCGGGTGATTTGAGCCAAGTTTAAATTGCCGCCAATGACTTCATTTCGTTGTATCGGATCCGTAGGGCTCCAAATTTTGTGCCCACTTTTATGAAACCTAAACGGAGGAGCCCAGCGGATCCGCTACAACAAAACTAACTCATTGGCGGCAATTTAAATTTGACTTAAAATACCCGATCTTATACAAACGAAATTATGGTATATAGAATTTAGTGGTAAATGGTTTTAAAAATATTTCTTAAATTTTTACAAAAAAAATATCTCAAAATTTGGAAAATATTTTTACTTTTAAAGGCAATTTTTTTTGTTTTTGCGCACTTTTTTCCCTAAAACTATAAAATTTTACCTGTATTTTTACGTCTACGAAAAAATTTTTGCGGATTCGTACTTTTAAATTTTTGTATTTGATTAATTAAAATTAAAGTTTATTACTAATAAAATTTATAATATATAAATCGTAAGTGGCGAAACATTTGCGGATTTGTCAACTTTGATTAACTTTTTAAGAAACATAAAGTCACTTTTAAGAAAATTAATTTTAGATATTCGATTCAGAATTTAATTTTCTGTCGATTACTTTTTAAATCAAATCCCTAAGTAACGTGGAAAAGAAGTTAAGGTTAAAAAAGTAACGTCAATTTTGATTTTTTGAAAATATATGAAGTTGACTACTTTTTTAGCTGTAACTTTTTTTCAAAGTTACTTAGAGACGACTTGATTCAAAAAGCATTCGATAAAGAATTAAATTCCGAATCGCAACGATCGCAACGACAACTTTTTTGTTATCAATATCAACACTTCGAAAACTATTTTTGGCAATTTTTATGAGTGATATGATTTTGGTCAAGCATAAAATGCCCTCTTTTATTAATTTAAATATTTTGCAATGAGGCGACAATATGATAAAATAACTTTTTACCATTATCAATTATATATCTTAATTTATATTAATCTAATTTCGTGTGGATCATCTGGAGCCAATCCCATTGAAAAAATGAAGTCTAAATTTGAAACGGACATATTTATCATTTGCTGGGTGGCGCAACTTGGCGCCGGAATTTGATTTTGTTACAACTTTTTTGCTTTTTAACCAAATTATAAAAATTTTTTTACATTCCAAAAAAAAATTCATGACTAACAGATCTTACAGGATTCTATATAGATTGCATAGAATTCTAAAGAATCTATAGGTCCTAATAAAGAAGTGCCAAAATTCACAAATTAAAAAAAATGTTGAAAAAAATGGCAAAAGGTTGGTGCGGCCAGGATCATTGCTCAATCTTCGATCCTAATCGAAAGAGAGCGAATCCGGCCAAGCAAGCCAACAATTCGCGTTCCGCACACCGGCGTAATTGCGGGTTCGTTGTGCCATGTGGAATCATAGTTGTGCACCATCACAATACTTTCTCATCCGGCTGACTCAGTTAGCTGTGGGACGTACCGAACCTCCGAAGAGGCCACTGGGAATGGTGCCCAGAGGGTCCAGTGAACCACAAACACTGGTATTGACTTAACTCTAGCTTGGCCGAGTCAAACCGGAATCGAAATCATGCGATCGGTGAATACAACAAGATTGATTTATTCTTGGGGACGAGATTCAATTTTTCGCTTATATAACTCGATTTGCATTCGCAGAAAATCGGCGATGGGCTTCGCCAACCGGTCAGAGAAGTCAGACACTCCAATTATATTTCTCCATTTTTTTCAGAATTCCATAAATTGCAAGCCATTAAAACAGGTAAAATTATTAAAATCGCAAAAAATTCAAAGTTTTATTTTGGAATGAAAATGGCCACATTGGATTCAGCTCGAAAAATTATTAGGGCAAACCGATCGATTAAGACCCTCTTAACGCAAGGGGATTGAGCTAGAGGCCTTTGAAATTTGGAAATTTTGTTTAATTTTGATTAAAATTTTAAATTTATTTTGTAATTTTTTTAAATTAAAAATTTAATTTTTCACACATTTTTGGGGCGTTAAAGTCCCCATGGTTTCATGGTTAGTTGGCACTCAGGACTTTGAATCCTGCGATTCGATTTCGAATCGCGATGAGGCTTACTTTTGTAAATTTTTGTTCAAATCGTAAGCCCATCTTTGAAGGACCTATTTAGTGCTTTTCACTTTTTTTGCCAGACCATTTCACCCCTATTTCTTCTTCCAATTTTTCAATGTGAGCTCAAATAGTTGAGAAATTTTTTTTCGGACAAAATAAATGATACAACTTGAATGCGTATATATAAAGTTTTGTCTGTGTTTTTTTTACTCCTTCATTCTACTTTTAAATTTTATAATGTCCATGAGCTAATGTGTTAAAAAAAATAATTAAAGCTGAATTGTGAAAAATATTTTATTTAATTTAAAAAAAAATAACAAAAATTTCCCGTAGAAAAAATACAAACAAAAAAAAATACGATAAAAATTGAGATCATTTCGCCAAAAAATAGATTTGAATTTAAATTTTTTTTTAATTAAATTAAAAAAAATTTCCTTTCGGATACTGTAATTATCGTCCAATCCAACAATTTGGAAACGGTAATTGCCCTAATCGTTAGTAATTACCGTAGTGGTAGCCAGAACTATAAAAACAAACGTATCCCAAGCTTTTTTTCCTATAAACCTACATTATGCCTACAGTACTAAAGTATAATCGGCGTTAATCAATAAGAAAAAAGAATTCTTTGGCATTGTGTTAAAAGCTGAAAATTTTTAATTTGAATTCTGTTTAGATAACGCTTTGATACTGTATTTCGATTATTACTGCTAATACTAATATTGCTAATACTAATTATTACTGCTAATACTAATTATTACTGCTAATGCTAATACAAAATGCCAATAGCAACTTTTTAAATTAGAAATTTGAAAAAAAATATACACAAAATTGATGAAGAAAATGTTACAGTAAACCCGCATAAATATATGATATAATTAATTAAAGAAATGAATGAATTAATTAATATGTGTAAAATTAATTTGAATTAAAATTGGAATTTAAAAAATAAAAAAAATGAAATTTCATTCTTTTAAAAATTAAATTTAATTAAATTATGGCGCCACCCTAGTTTACGTAATTCCCTCCGTCGCCCCATTTTAAAAGGGGGACTACTCGAATTTACCTCTCCCCATCCCTAAAATATCGAAATTTTTTTTCAAAAAGTGCTTGGTCCCATTTTGGTTAGAATTTTTTAATCGACTCTAACTTCTAAAAGAAGCAAAATTGGACCATAGTTCAAATACAATTCTTGATTAGCTTGATGAGAGCTTTCGAATGAAGTATCACATGTCCAGATTTAATACAAAATTTTTTTTCCATGTGGTTAGGAATAGTCCCTCATAGGATCTTTAGTGGGTGTTTTGAGTAAAAATGACTGCCATATTCGTTCTTTTAACCGCAAACATAATAAAAAAATTTTGAAATTCTGGGCGAACGGGTAAAATTAAAATTGAGCCTCCTTTCAAAAATAAATTGAAAAATTTTGAATTTAATCTAAATTAATTAGAATTATTAAATTGAATTGAATTAAATTAATTGAAATATATTTTTTAATTAATTATGAGTGAAAATGTCCCTAATTTTAAAGCAAATTCAAATTTGCGCCAAAATCTTTCAAAAACGACTTTTAAAAGAAATGAAATTAAAATTTTCGGAAAATATTTTAAAATTGAATCACAAAATTTTGGCATATATCAAAATATTTTTGAATAAAAAAAATTATTGCATTTTAGAAAATAATGTGTCGAATTAGGTACCCAAATTTTGTGTAAATAAGCCGGGGGCGTTTTGCCAACGAGTTCATTCAGATATATATAACCGGGGCACAAAGTTTGGACGATGCAACGAAATGAAGTCATTGGCGCCAATTTAAGTCATACAACTCGGGCTTATCCACGCGAAATTAGGATAATAAACGAATAAAAATTTCCTTATTTCGTGCTAGGGCTGTAGAAATTGTGGGTTTGGCGTCTGGCTAGCGGATACGGTAGTATTGGCGACGGCTGTTAGCACAACGCTATTCACTAACGTATCCGTTTTTGCCTGTGCGGAATGTTCGTCGTCTTTAGGGATTTTGGCGCGCTTTAAATTACCGTTGAATTGACTGAAAACATCATTTTTATTCTAATTTTGTGTGGATAAGCCGCGGGTGTTTTGAGCCAAATTTAAATTAACGCCAACGAAACCGTTTTGTTATACTGGATCCAAGCGGGTGCAAATTGTAATTCCATTTTTATTTCAGTTTCATAAAGACAAACATGAAATTTGGACCCGCTCAGATCCGATATAAGAAAATTAACTTCAATGGGCGCCAATTTAAATTTGGTTCAATTGGCGCCAATTAAAATTTGGCTTAATTGGCGCCAATTAAAATTTTGCTCAATTGGCGCCAATTTAAATTTGGCTCAAACAAGCTACACTAGAAATTAGGGTAAGAGTCAGAGTTATTGTAAATAGCTACTACTGTAATTCATTTATTTACTTTTCTGTTTCCGTTTTACGCTTTAGACCGCAAGCCAACGAAGCAGCGCTGTCGTGTTTATGGTATCCGCCGGCGATACGATTGTTATTATGCTGCTGCGGGGATTTACCATTCAGCGCCAACGAATTTGTCGGCGGCTGATCGGCGGCTACAGTAGCCGACGATGAGGCCGTCTCGTTACCATCGATTACAGTATTATGGTCGTTCATAAATGTAACAGGCAAGCTGTTTAGTGCGAAATTATCGGAAACGCTTCCGTTGGATAGTTTCGGTCGAAAATCCGAGTTTTTCTCGCAATCACCGTATGAGCCATCACGCAGCTTGTTGATCGTTTCTGTACGGCATTTGAATTATATTTGGATGTGTTTAGGCGCCAATTTAAATTATTTAAGTGTTTTACCACTTTTTTGGCGCTCAATTCTAGTTTATCCCTCTCGCTTAGAATTTCGAAATTTTTTACCGTATCTTGGGGTTATTTTGGATCACAGGAACAAATACAGTATTTCTATGGGAAATGGTGATTACCCCTTAACCACATGGAAAATTTTTTTTCGTATTTTGGACCAAATTTAAACATGTGATACCTCATTCGATAGCGCTCATCACGCTGATCAAGAATTGTATAGGAACTATGGTCCAATTTTGCATCTTTGAGAAAATACAGTTGAATATTTAATTAAGAAGGAGCCAAGCACTTTTTGAAAAAAAATTTTTTCGAAATTCTGAAGGCTGGGAGGGATAAACTAGGAAAACCCCAGACCAAATCGATAAAAGAGACTCACTTAAGAGAGAGTTTCGCGCGGTCTCGCAGTCGGCCGCGTCGATGGTTCCGAGAAGATGACTTCGCTCGCGGACCAGGTTCATCGCCTCGCCCGGCAGCCGGCCGATGGCCACCATATTCTTAACGTGATTTTTGGACCTGAGATGCTTAGAGAGCACGCCGTGTGTACGAAATGCCAAATTACAGTCCGTACAAACGAAATTACGATAGTGGTTGCCTACGGTAATTGTCGCCGAGTTACTCGGCGTCGAGTTGGCTGAAGAGCCGGCCGCGATTGGAACCGTATTGTCGCCGGGTGTTGTTGTACCATTCGGCAACGATCCGTTGTTACTGTGCTGACTTTTTTCGTCTAAAAATTTTGGTTTATATTAAGATCTTTTTTTTGCGGCCCGTTTGAGGCCCGGCCTGCAGAAACAAAGCCCGGCCCAGCCAAGCCCACAAAATGGAGGCCCGGCAAGGCCCGTGATATTCAAGACCCGGCCAGTTTCACATCCTTAGTTTATATTAGCGCTTTTATGCCCGCATAAGGCAAAATTATTCCAAACTAGAGAATTTTGTAAATTTTTATATTCAAAATTATCTACTTTATATTAGGCAAAATAAAACTGCTTATCATCAAAAAAGAGTCCCAAATTACGTGCACTTCATTTGCGGCCATCGACATTTGCGGTTTTTCATCGTTGACTAAATTTTAAATGACCAAAATGCTACTTTTAAGAAAATCGATTTAACCTATTTGATTCAGAATTTTATTCTATATCCATTACTTTTTAAATCAAGTCTCTAAGTAACTTAGAAAAAAAGTTACAGCTAAAAAAGTAAAGTCACTCAAAAATATTGAGTTAAAATTAGCAGTGAAAATTGTTTGAAAATTGTTCAAATTTGACTAACTTTTTAAACATTAATAAATTTTTTTTAAGAAAATTAATTTTATAACTTTGATTCAAAATTTAATTTTCTATCCAATACTTTTTAAATTATATTTCTAGCCAACTTGGAAAAAAAGTTACAGCTAAAAAAGTAAGGTCAATTTTTATTTTTTAGAAATTTTTTGAGTGACTTTACTTTTTTAAATGTAACTTTTTTTCCAATTCAACTAAAAATATAATTTAAAAAGTAATAGATAGAGAATTAAATTACAAATCTGATAGCTTAAATTGATTTTCTTAAAAGTTGCGTTTTAATCCTTTAAAAGTCAGTCAAAGTTGAAAAACCACAAATGTTACTTCACCTCAAAATGATCTACTTTATAATAGAAAAAATGATACTGCCCATTATTAAAAAAGGGTCTCAAATGAATCCATTTAGTCCAAATAGATGCTTTTACCGTCATCGATTGAAGGCTCTACGGTAGCGAGACGATGCGCACTCTCCGTGTGCTTATTCAATGAGGCCTTTGATTTGAATGTGGTCCGGCATTCGGCGCATTGATAGCCCCTCGATTTGGCGTTTTGTTGGCGTTCAATCAAGTGGGTTTGTTTGTGCAAGTGCAGTTCGGACTCTTTGTGAAATTTCTTCTCACACATGTCACATTGCATGTCCTGTTGTTCCTTGGCCAAAAAGGCTTCCATTCGATTCATATCCGCTTGTTGTAATTGATTTTCGGATGCCTGAGTTTGATTCGAAGTCTGAGCTTGATTCAAGACCTTAAGTTTAGCATAATGGCTGTTAGCCAAACCTTGGTGATTTAGCTCATGAGCTTGCGCATCCGTCAAAACCTGGGCCTGAGCCTGAGTCTGGACCTGAGCCTGAGTTTGGACCTGAGCCTGGACCTGAGCCTGTGCCTGAAACTTTTGTTGTTGTTGTTGTTGTTGTGGTTGTTGTTGCTGTTGAAGCACGAGCTCACTCGACGGTGTGTCGACGTATTGTTGTTCCGGGTATTGTTTTTGCGCGGAAATTTGCGCCTGTGCCTGCAAGACATTATTCAAAAGTTCCTGTTGATTTTGCGGCGGATCTTTTTCCACGGGAAAGCCGAGATAACGCTGCTGGAATTGCGTCTGTGGCTGAGCCTGAGTCTGAGCCTGTATCTGAACTTGCGGATGTGCTTCCAAAGAGGGCTGAGCCTGAAGCCGAATAAGTCCGGCGTCAGCTAACACGCCCAACGAAATGGCCGACTCATTTGACGATCCAATCGATCCGGATGACGTAAGCGTGAAATTAACACCGTAGCTCTTTAGAAGACTTAATTTTTCCGCCAAACTTGAGGCGTCGTCGCCAAATGACGGTAGATTTATTACGATATTATCATTTTGTGATTTTGCTGGTGGTGGAATAAAATTGGCCAGCAATTGTGGAGGCGTTACGGCTACGATGCTAGACTCGGCTACGGACCCCGGCTGATGGTATTGTGCTTGTTGTGAAGAACCAGCTCTGGCGCTATCCGCTATTAAATACGGTGAATTTACGGTACCAAACTCCTCCGCTCCCGTCACATTTACGGAAGCGTCCTCGGCGTCCTGTAGAGTCAGGGTTGAATAGCCCTGAAGGAAAAATTAATAGAAAATGAGGAATACTTCGCCTAATTTTATGTGTCCGAGTTGTTTGAACTAAATTTAAATTGGCGCCAATAAGTTCATTCTGTCGTATCGGATCCAAATGGGTCCAAATTTTGAGCCCTGGTCTTTACGAGACCGAAATAAAAGCGGGCAGAAAATTCGGACCCGTTTAGATTCAATATGACTGGATGAATTTATTGGCGCCAATTTGAATTATCATTATTGGCGCCAATTTGAACTTATTCACACAAAATTAGGCTAATGGAATAATAAACAAGGTCCTCAATATATTAGATTGGTGCATAATTTTCCAGCCACTTTTTCAAAACATTTTACTAAAAAATTTCGGGAGTTCCTTAAATTTCTTGTATAAGTCCGAAGATTTAGAATTAACTTCAGTCCGACGGCGTCGCGTGGCTCGCGCGCTCTCCTTACGACGCGACGCGGAATAGGGCGCGCAAAGAGCCACTGGCGGCGCGGAATTACACGAGCGTTCCGTGTCAGGTCGCGGCCAAAACGTGGCCAACTCTTCCTGCTGACACAACGTCCATAGTGTGGGCGGCGTGTGCGTTAAGCGCTCGACGAGAATATTTTCTAAAAAGTTCAAATATTGAGAATAATTCGTTCAAATAGAATCCAAAAAACAGTGACTAGAAAAACCCTAGCCCTGGTATTTCGAAATTTGCGCACCACGAAACTTGCGCATATTTGACTTTGAGCCGGTTTTTCGTCAGGATAAAATTTCTTTAACGAAAATCAATTTTGGCTATTCAATTCAGGATTTAATTCTCTATCAAATGCCTTTTGAATCAAAATTCTTGCTAAATTGAAAAAAAAAGTTATGGTCGAAAAAGTAAAGTCAATTTTGATTTTTTGAAAATTTGTGAAGTTGACTTTACATTTTTGATTGTAACTTTTTTTCAAAGTTACTTAGAGACTTGATTCAAAACGCATTCGATAAAGAATTAAATTCCGAATCGAATAGTCAAACTCGGAAAAGTAATTTTATTGTGACTAAATTTCCTAAAGTTTCTAGAGATGTATCCGGAATTTTATGCACTACAAAATTTGCCTACATTAGACTTTGAGCAAGTTTTTCGCTATGCTTAAAATTAATTTATTGCGAAACACTTTTGGGTATTCAATTTGGAATTTAATTCTCCATCGAATGCTTTTTAAATCAAATCTCTAAGTAAATTTGAAAAAAAGTTACGATCAAAAATGTAAAGTCAACTTCAACTTCACAAATTTTCAAAAAATCAAAATTGACATTACTTTTTCAATCATTACTTTTTTTACAATTTAGTTAAGATTTTGATTTAAAAAGCATTTGATAGAGAATTAAATCCTAAATCGACCAGCCAAAATTGATTTTCGATAAAGTAATTTCATCGTGACGAAAAACCGGCTCAAAGTCAAAAGTGCACAAGTTCTCTAAACTCTTTCACCCAACAACGAATAAACAAAAAAAAGCTCTAAACCCTGTCCAAATCGCCGATACGAGGTGATGGCGCTGCTGACGGGTGGCGATACACCACCGGCGCGATCGGCCAACGCCGTGAAGCCGTCTTCGTCCTCGTCGTTATCGTCCTCGTCGTCATTGTTGTTTTCGAATTCGTCGTTGACGAACCGAAACTCCAACATACTCAACTTCATTATGCGAGGATCGTCCGAAAGCTCACCACATTTTGCCAGTGAGAAATTACCACTTTCCTCCTGTAAAAAAAACGCCCAAATTATACGATAGGCCTTTGCATATTGTACGGTAAAGATACGGTAAAAGCAGGGGGGGGCTCAATTTTAGTTTACGCCTTTTCCCCAGAATTTCAAAAATTTTTTTACCATGTCCGGGTGTTGTTTAGGGTTCTAAGAACGAATATAATAGTCTACAATAGTCATTTTTACTGGAAATGCCTTCTAAGGACTTGTCCTAATCACATGGAAAAAAAATTTTGGACCAAATTTGGACATGTTTTCTCATTCAAATCCTCATTCGAAGACGCCCATCACGCTGATCAAGAAATTGTATAGAAACTATGGTCCAATTTTGCTTCATTAAGTCGATTAAAAAAATTGAACCAAGGAAGGACCAAGCACTTTTTTTCTTTTTTTTTTGAAATTCTGGAGGAGAGGCTAACTAGGGAAACGTCAAAGTCGACTACGTACCTTATTGTTTACTCGACTTGTGCCCATTGCTTCGTTACAGTATTCTCCGGCGGATCCGGGCGCCGGCGCGCCGATTACAGTAATCGACGCTGACTTGGACGAGCCGACGCCGGCGAAATCGCTCGCCTCATCCTGTTCCTCCATGGGCGCGTGTCCATGTTGAAAATGACCATCCAAGGAGGACTCATCAAAGCCCTTCGAGTCGGCCAGTCGACGACGATGTGCCTTTGAGAAAAGATGCTTCGTCAAATTGCCTTTAGTTTTAAATGAGAAATTGCACGTAATGCACGTGAATGGCCGAATGTTGGTGTGGGATCTGTGAAAGTATTTTTTTTATTATATAGCGGGTTCAGGTTCACGTAATTTGCTGCCCGCATCTTTAGATTTAGATTTCGTTTGCGACTTTACGATTTCAGTTATTAGGCAACTTAGGCTTGACCCTAGCCCATTAGTCCACAGTAAATCTATTGGCCTCCGTCAAGAATTTAAGCTAAACTTAAACTCAACAAATCCTGGAGCCGCAAATTACGGCGCGCTTTATTTAGGGCACCGACATTTGCTTGTTTTTTTAACTTTGACTAACTTTTTAACTACCAAAATGTTACTTTAAAAAAAATTAATTTTACTATTTCGATTCAGAATTTTCTTCTCTATCAAATACTTTTTGAATCGAGTCTCTAATTAACTTGGAAAAAAGTTGCAACTAAAAAAGTAAAGTCACTCAGAAATATTGGGTCAAAATTTAATGGTCAACATTTTTTGAAAATAGCTCAACTTTAGCCGACTTTTTAAGGTCCAAAAAGTTCCTGTTAAGAAAATTAATTTTACCGATTCGATTCAGAATTTGATTCTCTATCCAAAACTTTTTAAATCAAATTTCTAAATCTCTTTGGAAAAAAATTTACGATTAAAAAAGTAAGGTCAATTTTTATTTTTTGAAAATTTTTCGAGTGACTTTACTATTTCAATCATAACTTTTTTTACAATTTACTTACAAACTTGATTTAAAAAGTATTCGATAATTCTGAATCCAATGGCCAAAATTAGTTTTCTGAAAAACTTCTTTATGCTCTTCAAAAAGTTGATCAAAGTTGAAAATTTGCATCACCATCTAATTTTATTGTAATGTTGTTTGTAAGGTCAATCCAATTTCGATACTCACTTAATATGTTTCTTCAGCATCGACGGCTTTTTGCATCGAATCCCACAGCGTTCACAAACGTAGCGACCCCGGCCGCGGCCTCTAATGTAAGCCTCGACCTCCTCGGTGCCGTCGATAGGTTTGGCCTTAGCACGGCCTATCGCCAATGTTTTGGCATTTGATCCAAGCTGATTCTGGACCTTTTCTATCTGCATTGGAGGCGGCCCTGATGAAGAACTAATTGGCTGGTACAACTCTTGCTCGACTTCCTTTATCTTTACCGCACTCTTTTCCATTGGCGTAAATTGCTGAAGTTGTTGTGATTGATACGGTAACGATTGAACGGTGAAAGATACATGCTCAGTATTCAGTTGGGAATTCGACTGGTTGGATGGGACTGTGCCGATGGATGATGACGAATACGACAAATGAGCCTGGTTTATCAACGCCGCCTTTGATATAATATCGTTAACATTTGCCGTCAATTTTTGTAGTATTTCGGCGGCCACTTCCTCGGCACTGGGACGCGGGCCGGCCGACTGGCGCTAAAAATACAGTAAGCCAAAATGATCGTAAGTAAAGAAAAAATTCAGTGTCATCCGATTTGAAAAAATTTTGAACCACTTATAATCCCGCCCCCAGAATTTCAAAAAAGAAAAAAACTGTTGGGCTCCAGATTTGGTTCAAATTTTTTCCAACTTTTAAAAGAAGCAAAATTGGACCATAGTTCCTATATAATTCTTGATTAGCATGATGAGAGCTTTCGATTGAGGTATCAAATGTTTATTTTCGATTCAAAAATTGTTTTTCCTTGTGGTTAGGAATGGTCCTTCATAGGAACCCTTGGAAGCATTTTCTGTAGAAATGGGACAAAAATGGCCCAAAATTGAGTCATTTTTCGACAAAATTGAGTCAAATTTTCCAAAGAAATGGCTCATGACTCGCAAAAAAGCCAGCCGAAAATCGAATTTTTTTTTTGGCATTTAGCTCGTTTGGTCAATCACGACCCATCACTAATATCTTCAATCTCTATAAAACAAACCGTCTTGTTAAATTGCCAGAATGAGGAGTGCGTAATGCGATACGCGCCGCCGGGCGTCGTCGCGGCGATCGTGTAATAATATGCGTCACGTAATACGGCGTTGGGCGGATTGGTGCTGCCGCACGACCGTAGCAACAACGAAATTAGCACCCGATCCTCGGCGCTTGAAGGATGCTAAAATTTAAAAATAAAAAATCAATTTTGAAATTCAATGAATATGTTTGAAGCAAAATTTTGTGAGTCATTTTGGGCAGAACACTTGAAAAAAATTTTAATTGAATTATTAACCCCAAATGATTTTATAGCCGTTAGTAATGAAATGAAGCCAAAACCTCTCGCGATGCGCGAGAGGTTTAACTATAGCTGACCAGAGTCAATGCCGAATGAGGCGGAATGATAATGATATCATAACGGAATGATAATGATGTTATAATGACAGGATTCTATATAGATTGCATAGAATCCTAAAGGATCTATAGGTCCTAATAAAGAAGTACCAAAATTCAAAAATTAAAAAAAAAGTTGAAAAAAATGGCAAAAGGTTGGTGCGGCCAGGATCATTGCTCAATCTTCGATCCTAATCGAAAGAGAGCGGATCCGGCCAAGCAAGCCAACTATGCGCGTTCCGCACACCGGCGTAATTGCGGGTTCGTTGTGTCATGTGGAATCATAGTTGTACACCATCACAATACTTTCTCATCCGGCTGACTCAGTTAGCTGTGGGACGTACCGAACCTCCGAAGAGGCCACTGGGAATGGTGCCCAGTGGGTCCAGTGAACCACAAACACTGGTATTGACTTAACTCTAGCTTGGCCGAGTCAAACCGGAATCGAAATCATGCAATCGGTGAATACAACAAGATTGATTCATTCTTGGGGGTGGCATTCAATTTTTCGCTTATATAACCGGGATTGCATTCGCAGAAAATCCGCGATGGGCTTCGCTAACCGGTCAGAGAAGTTAGATACTTGCATGCTATTTTGCCCATTTTATTTTATTTTTATATTTTTAATTGAAATTGAATTTGAAATGAATTTTTTCATTTAGAGAGTAAATAGCTAAAAAAAAAGAGATTCGGACGTTTGGCTTCGAAAAAGGACGTGCGAACCCTGCCAGTGTTGGGACTTCTCCGACTCATTAAATGACTCTGGAGTTTTAAGAGTTTTTAGGAGTTATAAAGATTCTTGATGACTCATAAATGACTCCAAATGACTCCCAAATTTGAAAGGCGGAGTCGTTTAACCATTTTACCCTCCAACTGACTCGGAGTCAAGTCCCATCACTGGTTTTAACCAACCATAACTATCTTTCCTATGAATCCATTGATATAATTTTTTTTCGCATTGATTCTGCTAAACTTTTTGTTTGATATGCGCAATAAATATTTGAGCTTGAAATTTTCATTAAGTTACAGGCAAAAATATCTCAGCTTCGGATTTGAGGTTTATTTTATCATTATAAACGCAACTCATAATTAAAGATCGAAAGTTTTAACCAGTGATAGGTAAGTGGCCATTTTCATGAAAAATTTGGCTCAATTTTGTCGAAGAATAGCTCAAAATTGAATAATTTGGCTCATTTTAGCTAGCGAACCAAATCCAGCGAGCCATTATTGAGTCATTCATCCATCACTGCTTCTAACTGAGTCTCTAATCGTATAATTTTTGTCTCTTGCCATACCGATTGCCAATGATTATAGGTGGATGCGTTGGCGCGATGCAGTTGTGCGGTGGGCCGCAAAAAGTGTGTGCACACGTTTATTTCGGCGGTGATATTGCGCTTAGGTTCGCGCGGCCGTATCGGCAACACTGCCGCCAGCTCGTCCGCGTGCGCGTCAACAACGTGGCCGTCGTCGTCCGACGGCACGAATGTCACCATATAGGGCATAGACTCAAGCGCGGTGCCGCGCGCGCGCGCCTCCACAAATGCGATCGCGTAGCAAATAGCGTCGCGAGTTGACTTTGGTAGGATTGGGGAATTTGTCGATTTTGGAATGAGCTGAGACACCTCCGACTCGTTCACCATCATCATCGATTGAGCCAATTGGGCCGATTGAGCCATTTGGCTGGCCGATCCAGTGGCTTGGGCGTGTTGAGCCGGCGGCAATACGACATCGCCGGCTCTGGCCGTGACTATGTTTCCAATGCTAGCTGGAAATTTGCCAAAATCAGATGGAGAGGAAACTGAGTTTGAAGAGGCTAGAAGAGCCGATTCGGCCACAAGCTGAGCGGGTTGTATAGGCCAACTCTGCGTGCTTGTCGTAGTCAGATCTTCCATAGCGGGCTGAGCTGGCTGCGGTCTCTCCAACCGTTCAGCGGGCGACGGCTCGGCGGGCCCCGCGGCCACCGCTGCGGCCAACTGCTGCAGTTGGGTCTCGGTAAGCTGTTGGGCACTTAGCTGATGTTGTTGCAAGAGCCTCAACAGCGCGAGTGTTTCTTCGTTGGCCGGCGGCGTGCCGTTATGCTGAGTCGACATCTCCGCTATAACCATACCACTTGCTTGCGATGGGCCAACTTGTGCCTGAAGTGGAGTTTGAAGCTGTGCCTGTGCCTGAAGTTGAGCACGAGGCTGAGCCGCCTGCTCATTCAGAACCTGTTCATAGGTATGTGATGCCTGTACCTGAGCCATCTGAGCCGCCTGAGCTTGAGCCTGGATATTTCTTCGTTCCTGTAGGACCAGTAGTTCCTGTTGTTGTCTCAGTAATAATAATTTTTGTTCCATAATTTCGCGCTCCAATTTTTGTTGTTGTTGTTGTTGTTCCGGCTGGGAATACGACGGATTTTGTTGAATTTCATTAGCCTGAAGTCGTCGTAATAGCTCCTGTTCCTGCGCCAAGATCAAAAAGCGTTGTTGATCCTGTTGGGTCTGTTGGACCAACTGAATCGCTTGTTGATCGTTTTGGATTTGTTGGAGCTGAGGAAGAGTTTGCTGGACATGTTGGATCTGTTGGACTTGCGGAAGAGCTTGTTGAATTTGTTGAACCTGTTGATGGACATGTTGAGTCGAATGAACGGATTGTTGGACCTGTTGGGCCTGTTGAACCTGTTGTTGGATCTGTTGAACCTGTTGTTGGATCTGTTGAACTTGTTGAGCCTGTTGAACCTGCTGATTGACGTGTTGAGCCTGTTGTTGGACCTGTTGGATTTGTAAAGCTTGAACTTGACTTGCATTGTTTACGGACTCAAAAATTGGTCCCGTCGCCAGAGTCTGGCCCTGAGCGGCCTGTTGAGCCTTTTGCTGTTGAGCCAACTGTTGTAAAAATGCCAAATTAATGCCAATATGCTGCGGCTGTTGCTGGTGCACTTCCAGCGGGTTTTGTTGACCAGTGACAAATGCGCTTTGCTGATCCAACGTGTTGTCCGTTAACTGTGGTTGTCGCTGTAACTGTAATTGTTGTGCCAGATGCTGCGAATCAACTTGGCCCTGTTCCTGTTTCTGTTGCTGCTGTTGTTGTTGTAACTGTAACTGTAATCGCTGTTGTTCCTGATGAATAATATACTGTAGATTGTTGCTATCCTAAATGAATAGGATAATTTCATCAATACGATATGACTATAGTAAAAGCGGAAAAAAAAGAAATGTGCATAAAAAAACATGAAATACAGTAGTTTTCTTGAAATATATTGTAACCCAATGTGTGTTCTCACTCTTTTCAATTTTTTTTACGGTAAAAGCACAAACAGTACACGACAAAAAAAGAAAAAAAATATGAAAAAAAGTAGAAAATTTTTTTTGACAGATTCGAAAATTGAGGTCCTAAGATGTTGGGTCCTTAAAAATCCCAAAAAAAACTTGTGCTTTGGCCCTAAGTTAAATCCAATTCAATTTGTCATGATTCGAATTTCCAGGCGCGTTTGAATTTGAAAATTCCCGCTTTTTTCAAAAGGCTCCTTCAAAGAAAGTGAAGAAGAAGAGTCCAAGCCTGACCTGCCTATAACTGACAATTCTGCAGCTTTCGAATAGCACCAACGATGCGCTATTTAACTCATTGAATGCGAAAAAAATCCGAGAATTCATTTCCCATTTACATTTTTCATTTTCATTTTAGTGAAAATGAAAAACTAAAATGAAAAATGAAATTACGTTATTCTTAGTGAATAAAGGGGAGCAATGGTCGTTTCACTATGCTAAAGACGAAGTTCGCATCTGGATGTCCTCCATATTTAAATGGACAATAGGTACCGCATTGCACAGTGTGAATGATACGGGGGTGCTGACCAAGTCCAGGCAGGCCGCATCTGCTCCACATCGCATGGGCTTATGCGAAGCAAATCAGCCGAGAAATTTAGAAATTTCAATGGCTGACTGGCCCTCATCCAAACCCGCAGAAATTTCAATGGCGCTGACTGGCCCTCATCCAAACCCGCAAAAATGAATAGTTCAAAATCATTTCCAACGGGGCAGGATTGATCTGGGGCTTTCAACGTATCACGTATCTCGATGAATCTGCGATGAATTGCCATGTTGATGGAGTCATTTGAAAGCTGGAGAATTGCCGGTTATAGGCAGGTCATACGCGGCTTCTCTTCTCCACTTCCCTGTTACTGGAAGCCTTTAGAAAAAAGCGAAGAAATTTCCAAATTCAAACTAGGCTCATATCAAATTAGATTAGGATTGGTCATGTGAATCGCAAATTTTCAAAAACTGTTCACAAAAATAAAAGATTGTGTGTGCTTTACTGTCTGTGCCTTTAAAAAACATACCTAGAAGACCTTTATCATATCATCCACATTCTCCACAGTATCAGCTTTACCAATTAATCATGTAAAGGAATTTTGAATGTACACAGTAATACGAGATGTGGGTGTGTGTATGTGTTGGCATATCACAGAGTATGTGTATGTAATGAAAAAAAAATTCATTTAGAGAAAATACATTTGTGCGGACCCTAGCCGGCTGAGTGGGATCATGACGGGCCTCACCTTCTTTCTCTCACATCATCATCAAAACTCGCCGTGCTGGCCTGCCAACTAGGTATGCCATTTAAAGAGTTGATAAGTTAAATACTGTGAATAAGCCGCGGGTATTTTGAACCAAATTTAAATTGGCGCCAATTGAGCCAAATTTAAATCGGCGCCAATGAGTTCATTCTGTTATATCATATCCATTTTTGCGTCTCCGCCTTTATTTCAGTCCCATAAAAGTGGGCACAAAATTTGGCGCCAGCTTGGATCCAATACAACCGAATGAACTCGCCAATTTAAATTTGACTCAATTGGCGCCAAATCGAAATTGTTTCGAAATACCCACAGATTATCCACACGAAATTAGGATAATTCGAAGAAAAAAAACTTCTACACTAAAAATTGGGCCCAAAAAATGAGCCGGGAAAATTGCCCAAATTTTTTTCATATAAAATTATTTCATTATTCTGATTCTAAAAAAGGCCTATCAAGGAACATTGGGGCTCTCACAATTTTGGCAATTTTTGTGGCGGATTCCGGCTGGTCGGTGCTCACAACGTCGACGACCAAATTGCTCGAATCCGAGTCCATCGGATCGAGTAGACGCTTTTTGGCGCCTGACGTCATCGACGCCAGCGACGAGGACGAGGACTGATGCGCTAGCACGGGAGAGTCCGTGCTCCCTAAAGAATTTTTTGTTATATCAAATCCATTTGGAGTTCAAATTTTGCGCCCCGGCCTTTGTTTCAGTCCCATAAAAGTGGGCACAAAATTTGGACCAGAATCGCTCGATCGCATATTTTTACACTTGACTGGTGATGAAACTTATAGCCTTTATATCCCCAAAAATATTATACCGGTTGTATTGGCTCCGAGTCGACTTCGGCATTTTTGACAGATGAGCGGACAAACCTATTATATTTTTCTTTAAATGACGAAATATAATGGTGCTCTGCTCGTCTGTTATGGGTTTACCGGACTTAACTCAGAGCCAACTCACAATACTGATTAGCAATGATGAAATGAAGCAAAAAAGACCTCGAGGCATTTTCAACACATAAAATAGCTCACCCCGAGTTCTCGCCGGCAAAATTGGCGGAGTCGCGGCAGCCGACATAGGCGTACCTGACGAGTACGACGCATTCGCCGTCGACGCGTTGGACGTTGTCGGCGGTGTCGACGACACCGAAACATTGTCAAATGCCACAACCATGTTCGGCACAGAACAGCTCGGCGTACTAACCGGCGTAAACTCGCCGCCGTTTCGGCCGGCGGCGGCGGCGGCGGCGATCGGCGCCGAAGATCGGCCACAATCGCCGGCGCCGTTTACAATAATGTCGGGCGCCACGCCCATTCCGCCGCCGACCAGCGCGGCAATATTTGATTGATGCTGTTGTTGTTGAGCCAACAAGCGCCGTTGCTGCTGCTGTTGTTGTTCATGAAGCCGTATCAGCAATTGTTGTTGCGCGGATGTGACAACAACATTGTGCTGGTCCATTTGTGGTAGGCTTTTCAAATGCGATTGAGAGTGTTGCTTCTAAAAAATGTAAGAAATTTTTTTTTCAGACATTTTCACATTATTCATTAATGTCTTTTAACAAGAGTGGGGGCTCGGCTCCGATTTGACTCCGAAACCAATTCATTTAAATGACTTCGGAGTAGTGTTGTAACTTGACTCCGGAAACGCGAGCTGCCAGGGTTGACTCCGGAACCGCGAGTCGCCAGCTGCTCCGTTAGCTCTTTTTTAAAAAGCCGGAGCCACGACCAGCCAGACGACTCCATAAATTGGCTCTAAATGGCTCCAGATGGCTCCAAATGGCTTAGACAGATGACACGGAGCTTCGAAGCGAGCCATCTGGCTCCATAAATGACTCTAGAGCCATTTACGGAGCCAAATTACAACACTGCCCCGGAGTTATCTAAGGCATCGACTTGACTCCGGAGCTTTTCAAAGAAAAGCTGGAGCCACAAAAAGCCAAATGACTCCATAAATTAGCTCCAGATACGTTCATTTTTCTCTATGAATAAAGTTATTAGAAGAGGATGAGCAGGTCAACGAAGTCATCAGAGTCATATTAAAACGGCTCCGAACTCATATAGCTTCCAGTCAGTTCCAAAGCCGGAGCCGGGGCCGGAAACCATTTAAAGAGTCAAAAAATAACTAAATTACACTGATTTCGCGTGTATAAGCAGTGAATGATTTGAGCCAAATTTAAATTGGCGCCGTTGTATTGGCGCAGTGTATTCCGTTGTATCGAATCCGTTGTGCCCGCCTTCGTTTCAGTTTCATAAAAGTGGGCACAAAATTTGGATTCGCTTGCAATACAACGGAATGAACTCATTGGCGCCAATTTAAATTTGGCTCAAAACATCCGCGAAATCAGAGTAATAAAAATTTATTTCCAACTAACCATTAAAGTTTCCTTTTTGATGCATCGCAACTCGTGCATTTTGAGGCCTGCCTCGTTGGGAAACTTCACCTGGCAGAAATTACACGTGTCCTCTTGGCCTTGTTGTTGAACTTGAGGGAATTGTTGTTGTTGGACGACCTGTTGTTGTTGGGCTACCTGTTGTTGTTGGTGTTGCTGCTGCTGTTGCTGGGTCTGTTGTTGGCGGAATATGGGCTGGCCGCTGGTCAGCGATCCGCCCAATCGTAACGAATTGAACAATGAGGTCTCATGCAGCGAGTGACTCCGCGTCGTAGGATTGCGCAGTTGCAGTTGCGATATCGGCGAATCGCGACCTGGATGTACGAGAGAATATTGAAACAGTTAATCAAAAACGAAATACCCTAAATTCGGGTAAATAAGACGCGGCCGTTCGAAGAATTTTTGAATATTGACTTAGCTGTTATAAATTTGTTATAAATGAGGTTTAGCTCAAAATTTTTAACCTGCATGTTGAGTCGTCTTTAATGAAGAAGCTCATTAACCGACACAAAATAACAGAACGAAAGGCCAAGTTAATATTCAAAAATTCTTCGAACGGCCGCGTCTTATTTACCCGAACTCAGGGCAATAGCAAGTATTTTGAATGTAATTCCAGTGGAGCGATATTTGCGGTGTTTTAACTTTAACTAACTTTTTGAGGAGTATAAAGAAATTTTTCAGAAAAATAATTTTAGCTATTCGATTCACAATTTAATTCTCTATCGAATACTTTTTAAATAACTTTTTAGCTAACTTAAAAAAAGTTGCAGCTAAAAAAGTAAAGTCATTCAAAAAATTTCCAAAAAAAGTTGACTTTACTTTTTTAAACTGTAACTTTTTTTCCAAATTGGCTAAAAATATGATTTAAAATGTGTTGGATAGAGAATTAAATTCATGAATCAATGCTATAAAATTAATTTTTTTAAAAATAATTTATTGATCCTTAAAAAGTTGGCCAAATTTGAACAATTTTTAAACAATTTTGACTGCTAAATTTTGACTCAATATTTTTGAGTGACCTTACTTTTTTGTCCGTAACTTTTTTACTAAGTTACTTAAAGATTTGATTCAAAAAGTAATAGATAGAGAATTAAATTCTGAATCAATGATATAAAATTGATTTTTTTAATTTTTTGGACCTTAAAAAGTTAATCAAAGTTGAAAATGTTGGTGCTCCGTAATTTTGGGTAATTTTAATTTGGTTAAGCCTAATTTATATGTGTGTTATCTTATTGTATTGTCAAAATTACTAGTATTTTTGAATATAATTATATACAGAAATTAATTTTATCTCACTTCCGTTTGGCGTACATTCGGAGGTTTGTGAATTAATCGAGTTCGAAGTGTTCTGTCGATGATAGGGACGACGTTTTAGTAGCACGGGATTCGGCTCGACAATTGCCTCATTCTCGCTTATTAGACGTGAAATATGGTCTTGGACCTGAAAATAATTATCATGATATAAATATGCCGTACATACTTTAATTTTATGTAAATAAGCTGCGGGTGTTATGAGCCAAATTTGAATTGACTTCAAAGAGTTCATTTCGTTATAACGGATCCGAGCGGATCCAAATTTTATGCCCGCCTTTGTTTCAGTCTCGGGCATAAAATTTGGACCCGTATGAATTTAATATAACAAAATGAACTCATTAGCGCCAAATCAAATTTGGCTCAAACGGCTTATCCACACGAAATTAGAGTATATTGTGGAATTATGAAATGCATGTGTACAAATTTTTGACCATTAATTATAATTTATTACCAATCCGGGCGTGGTCAACAACAGCTCTGAGGACTGTTGTCGGCTTCCAGCCGTTATATTATTAAGTTTTTGTGGGCCTGCTGTCGCGCTACTACTACCGACTGCACCGCCAACAGCTATACCAGCACTTTCCATCGAATCGGCGCCAAACAACGTTTTTGCGCCCAATTGTTGTTGGATTTGTGCGGCCTGTGGGGTTTGTGCAATCTGATGGGCCTGTTGAGCGTCATTATTTGTCGCTAGCGCGTTATTCGTCGTCGCGCACCGGTTCACGTCGACGCCCGCGGATACTGAGCTCGTCGATGTCGATGGCGAAAACATTAAGCTCTGCGCGCGTAATTGTTGCTGATGACGGAGCTGCGTGTTCTCCGTCGCGCTGCCGGCACTTGAGGAGCCGAGGGCGCCGAAATTGCTTAGCGACGTAGCACCGCCAATATTATTTGCATCGCCACCGCCTCCGCCACCGGCGCCACCTCCTATGCCCAAAATGCCGAGGCTTTGACTATGAGTGAGATGCTCGCCGGTAGGTTTCACTATGCGATAATGATGCGTATTATCATGACTCGTGGAAGAGCCATCCACAATCGCGTCATTAATCACGCTAACAGTACTCTGCAAAATGGAATCAGTGACAGCTGCGGCCGCCAACGCCAACACATCCGGCTGGACCAATTGACTCAATTGCTGTTGCTGATTTTGCTGTTGCTGTTGCTGTTGTTGTTGTTGTTGTTGCTGTTGTTGTTGTTGCTGTTGTTGTTGTTGTTGTTGTTGTTGTTGTTGTTGTTGTTGTTGTTGTTGTTGTTGTTGCTGTTGTTGTTGTTGTTGATGTTGATGTTGATGTTGATGTTGATGTTGATGTTGATGTTGATGTTGATGTTGATGTTGATGTTGATGATGTTGATGTTGTTGTTGTTGTTGTTGGATTTGTTGTTCTCGAATTCGTTGCATTAATAGCTGTTCGATAAGAATTTTGTTGTTCTCTTCGGCCGATTTGTCTGAGCCAATTTGTTGTTGAATGGCTTGAAGCGCAGCAATATTAACATTTTGTTGTTGCTGCTGTTGATCAGCCAGTTGATTCGCAAGAATTAAATTCACTGAAAACAAATATTTTTAAAAATAATTTCTAAGGCGCACCAATATTTGCGGATCTTTTAACTTTGGCTAACTTTTTAAGGGTCAATAAATTATTTTTAAGAAAATTGATTTTATAACTTTGATTCAGAATTTAATTCTCTATACATTACTTTTTGAATCAAATTTTTAAGTAACTTAGTAAAAAAGTTACGAACAAAAAAGTAAAGTCACTCAAAAATATTGAATTTACCCTAAGTTCGGGATGATAAGCCGCGGCTTATAGAACAAACTTGTCCTGAAGCGAATTTCAATTCTCAACAAATTTGAAATTTTTTGCAATATTTTCCGAAATTTTCCATTTTTACAACTTTATCAAACATTTTCAAGTTTATTTTTATTTTTTATGTTTCAAACACTTTTTTTATTTTTTACACTTCAAAAGCAAAAATAATTTAAAAAACAAATAACAACAAAATAGAATTAAAATCCATTAAAATTTTCATCAGAAACAAAATGAAAACTTTCAAACAAATTATAAAATTCCTCGGGCAGAGCTTCAGCTACAATTTCAGCCTCCTCCTCCTCCAAGATTTCTTGCTCTAGTTCCACAGTTTCTTCGTGATCTGGTTCTTGTAAAATCGGCGCGCCTTCTTCCAAGGCGCGTCGAAATCCATTTTGCACGCATTCTTAAGGCACTTCATTGAAACTGTCGAGAATCCATGAGCAGATTCGATAATAAGATGCTCGACGCATACGCCCGTCGTTGTTGCAATACCCACTCCTTGATGCTCTCCTCCAAATCCGGCCAATAGGGTTTTTTTGTTCGGAATGCTCTCCTATTTCGTTTAGTCGCACTTAAGACGTGACTCATCTTTCGCCATCTCCTCACCATCGATTCGTCAACGTTGAAAAAATTCCCTGCTGCTCGATTTCCATTTTTCTCGGCGAAAGAAACCGCACGCAATTTGAATTCTGCAGTGTATGATTTTCGATGTTGATACATAAAAAACGCTAAAAATGAAAACTTAATAATATAAACGAAAAAATATCTAACAAACAAAAAATTTCATCAATTGCAACAAAATTGAAAAAACAAGTGAATTCAATTTTTTACACTTCGCCAAGCAGCGGCTTATGCATGGGGGCGGCTTATCATTAGGGTAGTACTCAAAATTTTTTGAAAATCGTTCAACTTTAGCCGACTTTTTAAAAACCAAAAAATTACTTTTAAGAAAATTAATTTTATTGTTTCGATTCAGAATTTAATTCTCTACCCAATACTTTTTAAATCCTATTTCTAGTCAACTTGGAAAAAAAGTTACAGATGAAAAAGTAAAGGCAACTTTTATTTTTTGGAAATTTTTTGGGTGACTACTTTTTTAGCTGTAATTTTTTTCCAAATTACTTAAAAACTTGACTTAAAAAGTAATTGATAGAAAATTAAATTCTGAATCGAATGGCTAAAATGAATTTTTTTAAATGTAACTTATTGTTCTATAAAAAGTTAATCAAAGTTGATGTCGCTTTACCATTTCTAACTCACTATTTTTTATAATTATTATTAGATTATCAATTCATTTAAATTGAGCTAAACAAAATTTAAAATTTCCTCCCTTCTAATTCACATATACATATTTATTGTAAATAAAGCCCACATTGTTGTTGTGGGTCTTCTTGTTGTTGTTGCTGTTGTTGTTGCTGGCCAAATTGGGGCTGCTGCTGAATTTGAGCACTACTTGAAGATGCCACTGACACGCCGCCGCCATTGGCTAGCAAAATTTGTGCCAAAAGATTTTGTTGTTGGCTGGTTTGTTGGAATTGGGCCGCGGCAGCGGTTGAAACCGAAATTTGCGATTGCTGCTGTTGTGCGCTGGTCGCCAACGAGCCGATTTGCTGCTGTTGTTGTTGGTGTGAAGATAAAAAGGCGGACGAAGCGCTCTGGCCGATCGTGACCGGCAATGGGGCTTGATTTTGATTTTGTTGTTGTTGGAGCAGCTGCATCAATGCCAATAATTGCTCCTGTTGCTGTTGTTGTTGCTGCTGTTGTTGTTGCTGCTGCTGTTGTTGAATTGTCAATTGATTGGGTAACAATATTTGCGATAAGGCCGCTAACGGATTCATCATTTGTTGTTGTTGAGGTTGTGTTGGCTGTGGCTGAACCAATGTCTGGTGTTGTTGTTGTTGTTGTTGACGTTGCCTTTGTTGCTGTAATTGAAGTTCTAATTGTTGTTGGTTCGGCTGTATTTGTAGAACCGATGCTGACGAGCCGGAATGTTGGGCAGAATTTGCGGCATGCGATGCATGTAAAATATTTGTGGTGTTCACACCGGGCAAAAGTTGCGTCAACGCGGCCGCCAGCACGGCGCTATTTGTCGTCAGAGTTGTGGATAACGGCATTTGTGCGGATGATACCAACGTCTGTATTGTCGGCATCGACTCGAGCAGAACGCTCGAGAAGGCGGACGATGCGCCACTCCCGACCCCTGGAGCTGCTGGCGCTATGCTCTGTTGGACGCCGAGGTTGTGTTTCAGATGTCCGGCAGTGGCGGATGTGCTCTGCTATAAATTCAGTCAAATTTTGAACTATTATTATTATGTCTTATTTTAGCGCCCCAAATTTCGATAAATTATTTGTAATAATTATTTACTTTATAGCTTACTTTCGATGTGGACTGGGATATGTACACTTTTAAACTAATCAAAAAATAAACGATTGGTATGCATTGTAAGCTTTAATCTAATTCAATAAAGATGTTTTTTTTCGTAATATTTCTTTTTTAATGTTGGAGATTTTACATATTGATCATAAATGTTTTTAATATAATTTTTAACCGTTTGTTTCCTAAATATTGAGATATAGAATCGAAGGTGGAGGGCGAAATCCAGTTTTTAAATGTTTCGCCGATTGTCAACTGGCGTCAAAATACATTCCGCCTTACCAAAATGGAAATCCTTTTTATAATTTAAAATTATTCTGGCTTAATAAATGTAAGGACGAATTTGGTTGTTAGCTTAATATGTATTGAATCTTATGAATTGTATATTGGCGACGTTAAAGCGGCATTTTTTTTGATAAATTACGTACTTTTTGAACTGTATGCACTATAAATATTAATGTGATGGTTTGATGGATAGTGGAGGAAAATTGCGGCTGTCTTAGGTACGCCTATTATATACTACTCAAATGGCTTCAAATGATTCGGAGCCATTTATAAAGCCAAGTCACAACACTGCTTATAATACAATAATTACTTCTTTTTACCAAATGTAAGGACGAATTAAATTGAAGTGGTAACGCGCTAATCGGGAGCTGTGTGTGCTGTAGCTGTTGTGGTTGTTGTTGTTGCGGATTGCAAATTTCTTGTTGTTGTTGTTGTTGAACGTTACTCTCCTGTTGCTGTTGTTGTAATTGTTGTGTGAACTGTTGGTAGAGGCTTAACTTTGCAGCGCTTATCGCGCACGGCTGGACGGCGGCTGCGATAAACGTCGAGCCAACCGTGCTACTGGCGCCCGGAGTAACCGCAACGCAGCCGGCTGTGTTCGAATTGCCGGCCGAGACCATTCCCGGCACAGCTCCATTACGTGAAGCTGTTATATATTGCGTTAAAGTGCCCAGCCCACCAGCGGCCGACGGCGGACCGGTTTGACCGCCGCCGGTTAGTTGATCCGCTGGCTGTTTTGTTGTAGAAGGCTGTAAGTGCGTAGCCGGATGCATAATAGTATGGAATGATTAATTGATTTTTCCAAGTGATGAAATGAATTTTTAAATTACCAGGAATATAAATAACGAATCAGTTAAATATTTAGGCATTTATGTATTAATAAAATATTAACAATGATAATTTAAAAATCGTCGCAAAATAGAATTCTGAAATTGTATGATAATAAATATATCGTTATTTCGTGTGGATAAGTTGCGGGTATTTTGAGCCAAATTTAAATTGGCGCCAATAAGTCTATTCCATTATATTAGATCCATACGAGTCTAAATTTTGTGCCCACTTTTATGTAATTGAAGTAAAGACGGATACAAAAATACGGACCCACGTGAATCCAATATAAGGAAATGAACTCATTGGAGCTTTAAATTTGACTCAATTGGCGCCAATTTAAATTTGGTCCAATCTTCGCCAATTTAAATTTGACTCAAAATACACGCGGATCTGATCCACACGAAATTAGATTAATATAAAGCAAGATATATAATTGATAATGGTAAAAAGTTATTTTATCATATTGTCGCCTCATTGCAAAATATTTAAATTAATAAATGAGGGCATTTTATGCTTGATCAAAATCATATCACTCATAAAAATTGCTAAAAATAGTTCTCGAAATATTGATATTATTGATATTGATAACAAAAAAGTTGATATTTTGCTATCGTTGCATTCCTTTCTCTACTATTCCCATGCAAAATATTCTTTTTACGGTCGGTTATGTACATGATAAATGTGTGCACGTACACATACATACACACACGAACACATACATACATACACACACATACACACACACACACATACACACATAAAAGATGATTGCAAGAAGAAAAGATTATTCAAAAAGAGCAATTCATGATTCAAGCTAAAAAGCATCAGGTTTATACTTTAAAACAGAACAAAGTCGCGCTAAATAAAGATTATAAAGAAGAATTTAAAAGACATATTTGTAACAATAAAATTAATACATTAGCTCATAGACATTATAAAATTTAAAAGTACAATGAAGAAGTAAAAGAAACACAGACAAAATTTTATATATACGCATTCAAGTTGTATCATTTATTTTGTCCGAAAAAAAATTTCTCAACTATTTGAGCCCACATTGAAAAATTGGAAGAAGAAATAGGGGTGAAATGGTCCGGCAAAAAAAGTGAAAAGCACTAAATAGGTCCTTCAAAGATGGGCTTACGATTTGAACAAAAATTTACAAAAGTAAGCCTCATCGCGATTCGAAATCGAATCGCAGGATTCAAAGTCCTGAGTGCCAACTAACCATGAAACCATGGGGACTTTAACGCCCCAAAAATGTGTGAAAAATTAAATTTTTAATTTAAAAAAATTACAAAATAAATTTAAAATTTTAATCAAAATTAAACAAAATTTCCAAATTTCAAAGGCCCCTAGCTCAATCCCCTTGCGTTAAGAGGGTCTTAATCGATCGGTTTGCCGTAATAATTTTTCGAGCTGAATCCAATGTGGCCATTTTCATTCCAAAATAAAACTTTGAATTTTTTGCGATTTTAATAATTTTACCTGTTTTAATGGCTTGCAATTTATGGAATTCTGAAAAAAATGGAGAAATATAATTGGAGTGTCTGACTTCTCTGACCGGTTAGCGAAGCCCATCGCCGCTTTTTCGCGAATGCAATCCCGGTTATATAAGCGAAAATTTGAATCCCATTCCCAAGAATGAATCAATCTTGTTGTATTCACCGATTGCATGATTTCGATTCCGGTTTGACTCAGCCAAGCTAGAGTTAAGTCAATACCAGTGTTTGTGGTTCACTGGACCCTCTGGGCACCATTCCCAGTGGCCTCTTCGGAGGTTCGGTACGTCCCACAGCTAACTGAGTCAGCCGGATGAGAAAGTATTGTGACGGTGCACAACTATGATTCCACATGGCACAACGAACCCGCAATTACGCCGGTGTGCGGAACGCGAACTGTTGGCTTGCTTGGCCGGATTCGCTCTCTTTCGATGAGGATCGAAGATTGAGCAATGATCCTGGCCGCACCAACCTTTTGCCATTTTTTTCAACTTTTTTTTTAATTTTTGAATTTTGGTTCTCTCACACACACACATACACACAGACGGATAGACACACATTATGTTGAATACATACATATAGATCTTTTAGGATTCTATGAAATCTATATAGAATCCTGTGGGATCTGCTAGTTATGAATTTTTTTTGAAATGTAAAAAAATTTTTTACAATTTGGTTAAAAAACGAAAGGGTTGTAACAAAAACAAATCCCGGCGCTAAGTTGCGCTATACACACACATACACACACAAATACACACAGACGGACAGACACACATTATGGTGCATATATACATCGTTTTTTGTTTATATGAATATACGCAATCATATATCGTATCGATTGACGAGCATTAAAACCGTGTTTATCATTTCCCCCTCCCCCCCCACCCCCCCCCAAAAAAAAATAATTAAATAATATATTGACGGTATTTTTCTTTTTCTTTCTTTCTTTTCTTTTCATAATGATATCGCAGTGAGCGTATACAATATATTCAGTACGAGAAGATTATGATAAAATCAATAGAACAACGAAATAGAAAAATAATAATGATAAAAACTGAGTAAAGAATTATTTATTTATCTTTTTTGAAAGAAGAATGATTTTGGAATTTCTGATAGAAATTGAATTTTAATACTCTCATTTCGTGTGGATAAGAATATTTTAAGCCAAATTTAAATTTGCGCCAATGAGTTCATTTCGTTATATTATACCTCTACGAGTCCAAATTTTGTGCCCACTTTTATAAAGGCGGGTATAAAATTTGGATCTGCTTGGATCCAATATGACAGAATGAATTAATTGGCGCTAATTTAAATTTTACTCAAAAAATTTTGTCATTTTTTTTTTGAAAAATATCGGAAATTTTAAAAATTGAAAAAATATTAATTTTTGTTATTAAAAATTTTTTTTATACGAAGATTTTCAATTTTCGAAATCTCAATTTTATTTTCAGGGATATCTCTGTTATTATACATTCAATCATTTAGAATATTTTAATAGTTACTTTAAAGAAGATCTTTCTATCTCAGGTTGTTGTGATTTTTTACTTTTAAGCTTTTTATCTTCACCAACCCAAAAATTGCCACAAAATTGAAATTTACGAATTTTTGCACTTATTTTGGTTTTTTGTTTATCGACCGAAAAGAAAAGAAAATGAAAAAAATTGAAAAGCGCCGCGTTTTGGAAAATTCGAAAAAATTCAATTGAAAAAATGCATTTGAAAAAAAATGCAATTACAAAAATTGAAAAAAAAATAATTACAAAAGGTAAAATACATAAAATAGGTACATATTTTTTATATAAAAAAATATTTTCCAATTTTTTGGAAGAAATAGAACTTTAATAAAATATAGAGAAAAAGAAACATAGAAAATTGGAAAAATTTCTAATCAAAATGGCGAAAGAAGTACAAAGAAAAAAGAGAGAGGGAGAGAAAAGAAGGAAGAGAAAGAAAAAGAGAAAAGGAAGAACAAAGAAAAAGAGAGAACAGGTAGAAGAAAGAGAAAAAAAAGAAGAGAGGGAAAATAAAGAAGAGAGTGAAAGAGAAAGAAAGGAAGGAAAAGAGAAAGAGAGGAAAGAAAGAAAATTATGAATTAGGAAAATGTGTATATGGGTTTCCTCACATTTTCCCTCTGTTCTCCCATATAATCATATAATATATAATGTGTAATAAATGTCTCCCTCTTTATTCATACAAGTTGTATGATTATGTGTGAGGTGTGCTTGGTGCATTAAAGAAAGATAAACACTCATTCATTTATATGCTGTGCAGGTATTTTTAATTTATCTTAAAGACCACAATGTTGATGTAATGATGCTTATGATGTTGATGATAATGATAATGATAATGATGTCAGACAATGTCAGACCTTTGATATTAGGCTGTATATCAAAACAACACATACGCAAACTCAGAAAATTTCACATATATATGAAAAAAAAGTTTTCTGTGAATGAATAGAAATTTATAAAAAAATAATTTTTTTCGTAAAATTGATTTGAAAAAAAGTAATACTCTAATTTGGTATGTATAAGGCCGGGTGTTCTAAGCCAAATTTAAATCGGCCAATGAATTCATTCTGTTGTATTGAAGCGGGGTCCAAATTTTTGGCTTCGTTTTAGTTTCATAAAAGTGGGCACAAAATTTGGACTCGCTTGAATCTTATATTCATTGGCGCCAATTTAAATTTGGCTCAAATATCCGCAACTTATACACATGAAATTAGGGAAAATAAAAAAATGCAGTGCAATAACAATGAAATTACAAGGATCAATTAATTTGGCAGGATTATAGTTCAAATTTAAGGTAAATAAATGACTAAGCAAGTTTATATATAACTCGGATAAAATCTCATTTAAACATTCAATTTCAATATCGCTTTAAATTTCAATTTAATTAAATAACATCAAAATTCAAATTTCAGTAAGTAACGATTCAATTAGAATTAAAATTTATCCAATTCCATTTAGCCTAATTTCGTGTTGATTTTGAGTCAAATTTAAATTGGCGCCAACGAGTCCTTCGTTATATTAAATCCATACGAGTTCAAATTTTGTGCCCATCGTTATGAGACTGCAATAAAAACGGGCACAAAGTTTGGATCCGCTTGGATCCAATATAACAGAATGAACTCGTTGGCGCAAATTTAAATTTCGCTCATAACACCCACGGCTTATACAAATGTAAATTATGGTGATGAAATTTTCTAATAATGCTCGAATTCAAAGATTTAAACATATTTTTTTATTGGAAAAACCCCGAGAATTTCAAAGTTCAACAATTTTGAAATTTTCACAACGAGATAAATATAAAAATTTATTTTTTAAAAATCAAAATTAAAGATGATAAAATTTAAAGAAAGAAAAATTTGCGTCAAAATTTCATAGAAAAATGTTTTCAATTTCTCAATTTCTCTCTTTTTTTCGCTTTTTCAATTTTTTTTTTCTTTTCATTTTCTCTTTGCACATTAATTTTATTTTTTCTCATTCGAAAAATTCGCATATTTTCTCTGTCATTCTTTCAGCTCACAAACGGCCGATTAAAGACCAGAATGATAATTCTCGTGATCAAAGAAAGAATCAACAAAAACATCGTCATGATGTATGTTTGTTTTTGTGTGTGTGTGTGTGTATGTTTGTGTGACGCGACGTATGTACACACGTATGTGTGTATGTGCACACTTTTATTTCAGTCTCATAAAAGCCAGGGCTCAAAATTTGGACCTACTTGGATCAGATATAACCGAATGAACTCATTGGCGCCAATTTAAATTTGGCTCAAATACCCGCGACTTATACACAGGAAATTAGAGTATATGGCAGAGAACATGTCGGATTTCCGATTTCCAACATTTTTGTCCTTTCGATTTTTAATTCGCGAAATTTAAAATTAATGTCCATTGAACTCCTGACACACACGTATGTGTGCGTATTTATGTGTGTGTGTGTGTTTGTGTGTGTTTGTGTGCGTGTGTGCGTGCGTGTGTGTGCGTGTGTATGTGCTTGTGTGTTTGTGTGTGTCTATGTGTGTGTGTACGCGCGCGTGTGTGTATGTGTGCGTGTGTGTGTTGCATCCTTTTGGAATTTTTTTCTTTTTTTCCATCATTTTCGTTGTTTAGTTTTATCAATTCGCACAAATTATTTATAAAAACAATTGTAACATGACCCATAACACTTATAACTGCTGTCACGAACTGGAAGGACTTTTGAAGAATGTAGAAAATTACGCGCAGGAAAGGTGCAAGACAAGAACCTCAAAATTCGTGAAATAAACTACAAGAAAGTGTGATAAGCGGAACCCAGCAACCAATTGTCAATAACCAATAATCAATAAATGCAAAGATCCACAGGACCAAGTCCTTATAAAGTCAAAAAAAGGGAACAAAAAAAATTTGTTCATTGATCTGAGAAAAAAAATTCTGCACAACAATAATTAATTAAATTAAATTAAATTAAACAAATAATTAAATTAATTGAAATCTAACAATGAATAAAAGTCCAACAATAAATAATAAGTCAATACCAATGGCGCACTCTCAAAAAGGTGGAAGATCTAAAACAAAGAATACTGAAACCGATGAATTTAATGATTCCAGTAGCCTTACTTTCAGACGCAACTTCTCAGAGCAGTCAAATGATATCGAAAAAGCAAAAAACGAGAAAAGTAATTTTCCAAGCACTAACACTCGAAAATATGAGCTGGAAATCGAGAACAATCAGCTTCTAGCCAAAAATTTTAGACAACATGAAAAAAATTTTTTAACGGTAACAATTGAGCAGAATGCGAAGAGCGAAAAAAAATTTGAATTTAAAAAGAATTTTTAATTTTCGTAAACCAAAGTTTATGACGATTGCTTTTTATTCATATAGGCATAATGTTTTCCTCGGTACATAGAAAATTGCATATTTATACATACGTGTGATACGTGATACGGGATACGTGAAGGCCCCAGATCAATCCGTCCCTGTTGGAAATGATCTTGGAACTAATCATTTCGAGGGTTTGGGTGAGGGCCATTCAGCCATCGAAATATCGGCTGGTTTACTTGGCATAAACATATGCGGTATCGCTGATGCGTCTTGCAGGGCCTGGTCGGCACCGTCGTATCACTTACACTGTGCAATGTGGTACCTATTGTCTTCCAAATATAGAAACACCTAGGTGGGGTCGGGGGTGGAACTGGACTTCATCCCAAGCAAAGTGAAACCTATCGCACAACCATAGCTCACGTACGTGTAAATAACAATTAAAAACATTTTTCTCACGTGCACTTTTTTTTTAATTGAAAAAAATGAAAAAAAAATGCTAAAATTTTAAGTTTTATGTATAAAAAATACACACTTTTTATACATTTAAATGAATGAACACATTTTTATGCACACAAACAATTAAATAATTAAAAATAATATAAGCGATTATATATAAATCAATAATAAAGCGCCTAAAAGCGGCTAAAGCATTGCGATTAATTCAAAATCTCTATGCTTTTATACAAAATAATAATTACCTTAAGTTCCGGTGTTTAAGCCGCGGCCGTTCGAAAAATTTTTGAATTTTGACTTGGTCTTCATTCTGTTATAATCGAAGTTTAGCTCAAAATTTTTAAATTACAGCTTGGGCCTGCTTTAATTAAATTTTATGCTTAACCGACATAAAATAACAGAATGAAGGCCAAGTCAATATTCAAAAATTTTTCGAACAGCCGCGTCTTTTTTACCGGAGCTTGGAATATTAAAAAAAAATTAAACCCTAATTTATCGTGTATAAGACGTTTTATCAGATAAGGCGAATTTTGGTGATCTGGGGGGCGAGGGGAGGAATCAAGGAATAAATTTTAAAAAAAATTGTTCATAATTTTTCATGTTTTTTTATTTTGTTGTTTAAATCATTGTTGAAATAATGTTGTTTAAAAATAAAGATTCAAATGTAGATTAAATATATATAAAAAGTAAAGAAAAAATAATTTTTTAATAAGAAATTAATTTTTAAAAAATCGTGTCGAGACCAAAATATTCATTTTTAGATAAGGCAACACGATAAATTATACCACATGATAAATATACCAGGGCAACGCAAATCAATTTTAAATTTCGGAATTCGGAAGAGGAAAAAGGTCAAAAATCGGAAATCTGAAGGGAAAAAAGGTCAGAATTCGAAAAGGGAAAAAGGTCGGAATCCGAAAAGGAAAAAGGTCGAAAATTAGAAATTTGAAGGGAAAAAACGTCGGAAATCGGAATTCGAAAGGGGAAAAGGTCGGAAATTGGAAATTTGAAAATAAAAAATGTCGGAAATCGGAATCGGAATTCGAAAGGGGAAAAGGTCGGAAATTTGAAAGGAAAAAACGTCGGAAGTCGGAATTCGGAAATTTAATTCCAAAAAAAAATTTGAAAAATCGGAAATCGGAATTGTGTTGCATCCCAGATACATATGAATATTTTGTCGAAAGCCGAAAAAGTCGAAACATTAAACTTACAAATATAATACATACTTATGAATAATCAATCAAAACTATTCATTTTTAGTATTATGAAAAAAAATGGAAAGTCGAAACTATTTTGACCCGTTATTTTCATGACGTTTTACACGTGATCGCGTGAAAATTGTTTTGTGCTCAAAAAAAAAAAATTAAATGATAGGTCATTAAGAAAAAGGTATTTAGTTAATGTTGCACATAATTTTATTTCGTAATTTATAAATTTTCACGATGATCAATAGACATTTATCTATATATGTATGTTTGAATGCACATTTATAAATGCATAAAACTATTTATTATAAACACGTATGAATACCGATAAAAATTTGTGAACGTTAAAATTTGAATTAAAAATAATCAAAAAAAAAAAAAAAAAATTTCGACGCCGCAAAATTTTTTTCATATTTTCGAAATTACCCTAATTTCGCGTGTATAATGTATAAGGCCGAGTGTTTTAAGCCAAATTTAAATTAGCGCCAATGAGTTCATTCTGTTGTATTGGATCCAAGCGAAGTCCAAATTTTTGGCTTCGTTTCAATTTCATAAAAGTGGGCACAAAATTTGGACTCGCTTGGATCCAATACAACAGAATAAACTCATTGGCGCCAATTTAAATTTGGCTCAAATATCCGCAACTTATACACATGAAATTAGGGAAAATAAAAAAATGCAGTGCAATAACAATGAAATTACAAGGATCAATTAATTTTGCAGGATTATAGTTCAAATTTAAGGTAGATAAATGACTAAGCAAGTTTATATATAACTCGGATAAAATCTCATTTAAACATTCAATATCAATATCGCTTTAAATTTAAATTAAATGGCATCAAAATTCAAATTTCAGTAAGTAACGATTCAATTAGTGTTGAAATTTATTCAATTCCATTTAGCCTAATTTCGAATAAATTTTGAGCCGATTTTAAATTGGCGCCAACAAATACTTCGTTATATTAAATCCATACAAGTCCAAATTATTAAAATACATCAAATTGTGGAGAAAAAAAACAAAACAAAATATTAACATGAATATAATAAAAATTCCGTTTTAAAAAATATCTTTAAGAAAGAAGAAAAAATGAAAAAATTACGCCAAAAATTTTTCTCAGAAATTTGTCAGCAGAGTTTAAAAAAAAACGACATTTTAAACTCAATTAATTTAATGGCACGACAATTTATTTTTAAAGTTTAATGAAATATGCACAAAAAAGGAAGAAAAAAATATTCTATAATAACTAATCCGCATGATACAATGATTGTACGTACAAACGATGCTGAGGATAGAGCGATGAAAAAAAAAGATATATTTAAATGCATATGTTAAATGATATGCCTTGAAAAGGTAAGTAATGAAACGAAGCCAGGCGCGACCCCGAGGCAATTTTGTTTCTAACTTTTTAATGGGACGTCTAAATGTCTAATATTTTTTTATTCATATCAAATAGACAATTGTTCGAATAAAATATTAATAATTCGATGTTAATTGGCTTATTTCAGCCAAAGTTATTTTTTGTTAAATGCCGGCTTCGGAAACGAACATGCGAATCCGACTGATTTTAACCAGTGCTGGCACTTGACTTCTTAAACACTCGACCCCTTATATGACTCCGAGTAGATGGGCCAATTAAGAGTCATAAAGACTCATAAAGACTTGAAATGAATCCTAAATGACTCCAAATGACTCCCAAATTTGAAAAGGAGTCGATTAAATATTTTACCCTCTAAATGACACGGAGTCATGTTCCAATACTAGTTCTAACCAACCATAACTATCTTTCCTATGAATCCATTAATATAATTTTTGCTAAACTTTTTGTTTGATGTGCGCAAAAAATATTTGAGCTTAAAATTTTTATTGAGAAAATTTACAAGCAAAAATGTCTCGGCTGTTGATTTGGAATTTGTTTCATCACTAATTATGATGTAGTTGGGAAAGAAAGTGATGAGTATGAAGCAATTTTATTAGAGAAGCTATTGGACTTGTGTTCTCTTATGCTTTTTGCCTTATTTTCACGTGTCTTATTCTTAAAATTTTTTAACGAAAATGTTTTTATACCCCCGCTAACATAAGAACTAGCTACAAAAACTCTTCGTTTTTCGATGATGGAAAAACTTTTTAAATTGAAAAACGCGCCACGCAAAAATAAGGGCATTTAAAAATGCGTTAGAAATAGTGCATTAACTGAAAAGAACGTAAGAAATGGAATAAAATCTTAATGCGACCTAATTCCGGATGTATAAGCCGCGGGTATTTTGGGCCAAATTTAAATTGGCGCCACGCCAATGAGTTCATTTTGTTGTATCGGACCCGTTGGGGTCCAAATTTTATGCCCGCCTTCGTTTCAGTCTTATAAAAGTGAACACAAAATTTTGACCCCAACGGATTCGATACAGCAGAATGAACTCATTGATTTGGCTCAAAACAATCATACACAGAAAATTAGAAATGATTGAAACGGAAAGAAATTTATTAAAAAGTCAAATTATTAGAGAAATTACAACAAAATCAAGAGCCGAAAGAACGAAAAAATGAAAACAAAAAAAATTGTATCATAAATGCTTTACGTGTTTAATTTCTGATCTAGACCCATTCTTTTCGATCTTTTTGAATAAAGCTGTATCTATTTATTGCTTGTCTCGATGTATTGTGAATTTTAGTCTGAAAATAATTTATGCTAAAATATCTTTTGTTTATTTCTATTTCTTAACATTTATTTGAGTCGAATCAGGATGGCATGCATGCAATTTGATTTTTTGCATTCAATTCTCAGTCTTTGAGAAATAATTCTTATGCTTACACGTTTCTAATTGACGTTTACAATCTCTTTCAATATTATATACAATCTATATCAACATTATCAACATTATATATGTAGCTTTGTGCCTATAATCTAACAATCGCCAACGCATCGACATTTGCGAATTTTTCAGACTTGACTAACTTTTGGAGGTGCATAATGATATTGTTTAAAAAATTAATTTTAGCCATCGGATTCAGAATTTAATTCTCTACCTATTGCTTTTTAAATCAAGTCATTAAGTATTTTGAAAAAAAAGTTACAACCAAAAAGATAAAGTCACTCGAAATATTTTCGAAAAATAAAAATTGACTTTACATTTTTAATTGTAACTTTTTTTCCAAATTATTTAGAGACTTGATTTAAAAAGTAATAAATGGAGAATTAAATTCTGAATGCAATGGATAAAATTAATTTTTTTAAAAGTAATTTTTTGCTTTTTAAAAAGCCAGCTAAACTTGAACAATTTTCAAGAAATTTTGACTACTAAATTCTGACTTAATATTTTTGAGTGACTTTACTTTTTTACCCGTAACTTTTTTACTAAATTACTTAAAGACTTTATTCAAAGAGTATTGAATAGAGAATTAAATTCTGAATCCAATGCATAAAATTAATTTTCTTAAAAATAATTTATTGATCTTTAAAAAGTTGGCCAAAGTTGAAAATACGCAAATGTTGCTCCACCGTTAATTGACTTTTATAATCTCTATCAATATCACATGTCTTTGTACCCAATTTAGCAATCGCCATTTATGCGTGTCTTATCATTTTAAATTATTTAATATTGTCAACAACTTAAACTAAATCTAGCTACTAGCTTAAGTCTAAGCCGACATTCCTTCCGCATTTTTTTTTGTCAGTTTATTCAAAATTTTTACTTTTTTATAGGTTTAGCAAAGTCATGCAAAAAAAAATAATTAAATTCTTATTATTTATTTTTTTAGAGGGTGTAATTGTAATGAAAAGATGGATTATATATATACGCACAAGCCGTATTACTCTTATCTAATTTTTGATTTCTTTCGCTTTAATTGATTCGAAATTTGCATACAAATTGAAAAAAAATATAATTTGTATTTTCACACCACTTTTGTGGGCCGCGTATATTCATGCAAAGAATTTTTGTGTGTTCATTCACAATATATACGCCTACAAAGATGTATGTTAAATAAAGAATATATAACAATTTTAACAGACAAACACACAATCATTATCAGTGATGGGTAAAATGAATTATTTGAGTCGTAAATGCCTATTGTAATGAATAAGTGGCTCAATAGTTTGGCTTGCAATTTAGTTTGCGAGCCAAAATGAGCCAAATAGTCCAATTTTGGGCCATTTTTTGACAAAATTGAGCCAAATTTTTCAAGAAAATAGCTCATAACTCGCAAGAAAACGAGATTTTAAATTTAACAAGCTTGTTCATATGAGTTTATTAAAGCATTTTTTAAAAAAAATATGAGCTCAACTTTGTTTATAATAGAATGAAGGCTCATTTGAGTGAATCTATTAAAGTGGTCGGCCGGAAATTTGCGCACTTTTGACTTTGAGCCGGTTTTTCGTCACAATAAATCATTTTTTTCAATAAATTAATTTAAGCTATTCGATTCAGAATTTAATTCTCTATTGAATGCATTTTAAATCAATTTTCTCAGTAACTTAGAAAAAAGTTATGGTTGAAAAAGTAATGTCAATTTTGGTTTTTTGGAAATTTTTTAAGTGGCTTTACTTTTTTAATAGTAACTTTTTTCTAAGTTAGCTAAAAATTTGATTCAAAATGCATTCGATAAAAAATTAAATTCTGAATCAAATAGCTAAAATTGATTCTCGGAAAATTAACTTTATCATGACAAAAAATTGGCTCAAAGTGGAGGTACTTTTTTTAAATTTTACATAACGCCAAAGTGCCCTTGTTCGTTAAAGAAAAGATTGCTCGGCGCACATTTAAATATATAAACAGAAGCATGAGTTCTTTCCACTTTTAATTTCAACTCCTAGCTTCTTTTCTTCAGCGAACGAGGGCACATTAACGTTATGGCAAATTTAAAATCACCGACTCTGCAATTCATACCATGCAGTTCATACCAGCTGCTGTTCATATCAATTCAATTCATATTATAGTTGGAAATTTACATTAAATAATTGCATATACATGTTTAGTGGTTTCATTTACCTTTTTTTTCTAAAGAGTGATTGTAGCCAATGATAGTGCGTTAGGCCGTATGAACTAAGATGGTATGAACTCAACAGGTATGAATTGCATAATATAAACCACATGGTATAAACTGCAGTTGGTATGCACTGCGTTGACTTCAAGCAGAATATATGTATAAAAAAAAATTTTATTGCTAATTTGCGTGCGGATTCTTCTTCAAATTCAATAAATTAATCAATTATGTTTGTGTACATTAATTAATTAGCGGAGGAGAGGGGGGAGGGGATTATTATTTTTTTTTTCAAAAATTTACCGCAAATTAATTAATTTAATAAAAAGTTTTCATTTAAAAATTTTGGAAATTAATGTAAACAGAATTCGCTATTGAGCAATAGAAATGCCATGGAATTTTGATTTCTTTCAGCTATGGTTCGCCGATATTTGCGAATTTTTCAACTTTGACTAACGTTTCGAGGTGCATAACAATATTTTTCAAAAAAAATAATTTTAGCCATTGGATTCAGAATTTAATTCTCTATCCAATACTTTTTAAATCAATTTTATAAATAACTTTGAAAACAAGTTATGATCGAAATATTAAAGTCACTCAAAAAATTTTCAGAAAATAAAAATTGACTTTACTTTTCAATTGCAACTTTTTTTTCAAATTAGTTGCTAATTTCCAAATTAATTGGCTAGAAATATGATTTAAAAATTAATAGATAGAAAATTAAATTCTAAATCCAATGGCTAAAATTATTTTTCTGAAAAATATCGTTATCAAAACGTTAGTCAAAGTTAAAAAAATTTGCAAATATAACTGACAATTAAAATTTGTACAATTAAAATTGTAAAATCGCTTAAAAATGTTGAGTCAAAATTTCATGAAAATTGCTCAACTTCGGCCAACATTTCAAGGTACTTTTAAGAAAATTAATTTTAGCTATTGAATTTAAAATTTAGTTCTCTATCCAATACTTTTTAAATTTTAGTTCAATCAAATTCAGAAAAAAAGTTAAAGTAAAATTTTAAAGTCACACAAATAATTTCTAAAAAATGAAAATTGGCTTTAATTTTTTAGCTGTAACTTTTTTTTTCAAATTAGTTAGAAATATGATTTAAAAAGTAATGGATAGAGAATTAAATTCTAAATCGAATAGCTTAAATTAATTTTTAGAAAGAAATTTAATTATTCTCAAAAAGTTAGTCAAAGTTGAAAAATGCGTAAATGTCGGCTACACAATATTGTTAAAATACCCTAATTTCGTGTTTATAAGTAGCGAGTGTTTTGAGCCAAGTTTAAATTGGCGCCAATGAGTTTATTCTGTTTTATCGGATTCAATTGAGTTCAAATTTTGTGCTCACTCTTATAAAATTGAAACAAAGGCGGGCACAAAATTTGGAAGCCAACAGATCCGAATACAACAGAATGAACTCATTGGCGCCAATTTAAACTTGACTCAAAATACACACGAAATTATGTTAAATAATATTTTGAAACATTAAGCGATCGTATGATTGTATAAAATTTAAATTAATAAAAAACAATTGAAAAATTGCAATTTTACGAAAAAATTTAGCAAAAAATAATTAAATTTTTTTTTTTTGAAAGTTAAAAAAATAAATAAATTACAAATTGAAATATAAAAATAAATTTTTATTTAGAAAATTTGGAATTATTAGAAAATTTGGAATTATTAGAAAATTTGGAATTCAAAGTAAAATATTTAAATTCAAAGTAAAATAATATTTAAAAATGTTTATTAATATAATAAAAAAAATTATATTTTTTACAAAACAAAATTTATTTAAATAATTTAAATGAATTTATTATTAAATAGGAATTTTTAATTGAAAAGATTTAATAAAAAATTTTTAAGCCAAAGCATAAAAACACAAAACAAAGCACAAAAACGGCCTGTTTTAACGTGTTTTTACGTACTTTTTTGCAAGTACAATTCGAAAAACAAAAGCCAAAAACGCGAACTTTTTGAAAAAAATGCATTTTGAAAGCAAATAAAAAATGTGAAAAACAAAAAACTTATTGACTTCCTCCCCCCACCTCCCAATTTCTTCCAAAATTATACACAATGTAGTTGTTCTACATACTCTAAGCAACCAGTATAATAAGAGAAATTTCCATTGAGATATTCTAAAGATATTTTAAAACGAATTCGAAGCCGAGGCATTTTTGTTTGTTATAACATTTTTTAAATAAAAATTTGATGTGCTTAAATATTTTTTGCGCACATCAAACAAAAAGTTTAGAATCAATGGGAAAAAAATTATATCAATGGATTCATAGAGAAGATGGTGTTATGGTTAGTTAAAACCAGTGCTGGGACTTGACTCCGAGTCATTCAGAGAGTAAAATGATTAAATGACTCTTTTCAAATTTGGAGTCATTTAGGAGTCATTATAAGCTCTTATGACTCTTAAATGACTCACCCATTCGGAGTCATTCAAGGAGGAGTCGGAGTCGTTTAAAGAGTCAAGTCCCAGCACTGGTTACAACCGGCCGGGTTCGCACGTCTGAACCCCAATAACTTTGCCTGTCATAAATCAATTAACACCGAATTTTTAACATTCCTTTCAAACAATTGTCAGTTTGATATGAGTTAAGAAATATGCCCATTTAGATATTTTATTAAAAAGTTAAAAACAAAAATGCCTTGGGGTCGGGTTTTTTGCTTCCTTTCATCACTAGCAATCAACCAGTACAATAAAAGAAATTTCCATTAAAATATTCTAAAGAATGGTCTAATCTAGTTTATATATTTTAGTAATGCCAATAGTAGAATATCGGTGGAAGGAATTTACTTTAACCTCTAGCAATTAATAACTCTAATGATGAAATAATATGATAATAATATTGCTACTGAGCATGATGATGGGATTCAGCATGAATAATATTTTTATGAAAAAAATTTTTTTTTGACAGACGAAAACCAAAAATTATAATTTTTGACCATTTTTTTTGCTTAGCTTAAAATTTTAAATTTGAAAATATTCTCACGTGGGCTTACATGAAAAAGATTCTCTCACGATTTTATTGATTTATACTTACACCCCCAAACAAACATATCCGTCAAACACACACGCGCAAACACATGTTTTACTGTATGAGTGTTTTATGATACGATGTCTTCACACAAAATGATATTTTAGCGAAAATTTGTGTATAAATAAAATTTATTTGGAAAGAAATATTTTACAATTTTATATCATAATTGAACTCCAAAGAATGATGTTATTTTCCACATTGGAGGAATAAATTTAATATGATAAAAATGTATATTGAAATGAATTGCCTGCAAAATGGAAAAAAAAGAAAAAAAAATGAATAAATAAGGACCAATCTCACGAACAAAAAACACACGTTTGACATCATTATCACGATCACCAAGATTAGTATCATCACTATCATCAACATCATCATTAAACATCATCATCTACATCATCATTAAACATCATCAGCATCAGCATCAGCATCAGCATCAGCATCAGCATCAGCATCAGCATCAGCATCAGCATCAGCATCAGCATCAGCATCAGCATCAGCATCAGCATCAGCATCAGCATCATCATCATCATCATCATCATCATCATCATCATCATCATCATCATCATCATCATCATCATCATCATCATCATCATCATCATCATCATCATCATCATCATCATCATCATCATCATCATCATCATCAACATCATCATCATCATCATCATCATCATCACCATCATCATCATCATCATCATCATCACCATCATCATCATCATCATCATCATCATCATCATCATCATCATCATCATCATCATCATCATCATCATCATCATCATCATCATCATCATCATCATCATCATCATCATCATCATCATCATCATCATCATCATCATCATCATCATCATCATCATCATCATCATCATCATCATCATCATCATCATCATCATCATCATCATCATCATCATCATCATCATCATCATCATCATCATCATCATCATCATCATCATCATCATCATCATCATCACCATCATCATCATCATCATCATCATCATCATCCGGTTGACATCATTGCATCGGTAACAACAAACCTAATATCACGTATATGGCCAATGAATAAAATGAAGAAACGTGGCGTGAATATTGAACGTAATGTAATATACGTGTAAGCAAAAGTGTGCGTACACTTACACAGATATTAATATCTACCCAGCAGACAAATGTGTGTTTTATGTGTGTTTTGTGTGTGTGTATGTTTTTTTTAATAATTTATATGCACTCTACATAAGTTCTAATCCAACTTTATTTTCTCTTTTTCGCTCTCAAATATTCATATGAAATAATATAATCTTCGCTTTCTCGTATTTCGCTGAAAATCGCTTTTCTTCATTTCTTTCAAATTTTTTTCTCTATATTCTAAGCAACAATGAAAGAAATTTAAAAAAAAAATAAAGGCCCAAAAAACAACGAAAAAAGTACAAGAAAAATTCAGCAACGTCGAGAAATTGAAATCAATTCACATGCATGCTCACATGTATTTTATGTGTGTTGTACATGCGTTTGTCTGATACATAATTTACGTAGCGGAATGATATTAAATGGAAAAAAATAAAAAAAATTTTCCGGGAAAACGAAAGAAAGAAAAATCGGAAATATTAGGAAAAAAAAAGTGCAACAAAAGTGCAGAAACATTTTACTTTTCTGCTTTCAGCGAAAATTTTCCAGCTTTTTTCGCTTTTCATTATTTCTTTTTTTTCTCCCTTTTCTCTCTCTTTCTTTCTTCTTTAGGAATGAGAGAAAAAAGCGTGTATGCCCAAAGAACTTTTTCTGCTTTTCGATCTTTTCATTTCTCTTTTTTATTATTTTACGAAAAATGTTATTGGCGCGGTATATTTTGGCCGAAACGAGGAAAATGGCTTTCGAAATGTGTTTTATCTTTTCATTTTCCTTTCGTATATATTTCGTCAGTAATATTTGTTTTCTTCTCAATTTTAGATTATTCATTTTCCATCCATTTTTCCATAATAATTTTTATAATTTTTTCGTTTTTCCAATTTTTTTTCATTTCATTATTATTAACTTGTCTCGCTTTTCACTCCACTAGCCGTGCAAATATGTATCTGCAAATTGAAATGGAATGGAAATGAAAAAAGACAAATGTGGTGAATGAAATGAATGTATATAGCAACAAAAAAGGGAAGGAAAAAGAATTAAAAATAGCATAATGCTCACTAACGAAATTCTCTTTTTGCCTTTCTTTCTTTCTTCTCGCTTCGCTATAATTTTTTTCTTCCACCAGTACACATAAAAATTATTTAATCTTTTTCGGAATCGGCATAGCGAAAGGTAATGCAAACGATAGTGTTATCACCAGAATAAAAGAAAAAAATGGAAAGACCCCAAACTAAACGAAGCCGATTCCGCGTTTGATAGACAGTCGAATGAATGAATATAAAATAAAAAAAGCAAATGTTTAGCAATGTCATTTTATTTCTAATTATATCAAATATTCTTTTCCAATTTTTCCTTTCATTCTATCCCAATTTTTCAATTTACTCTCATTTTCTCTATGCATTTTTTCGATGAAAAAAGTAGAAAAAGAATAAATGAAACGGACGACATTAAACCAAGAAAAATTTGAACTCAAAAGATCGTGAAGCAATGACGTAGTCAACCATTTGTTGTTATTTTTCTTGTTGTTGTTATTATTGTTATCATTCTTTTTTCGTCGTCATTTGTCTTTGTGTTTTTTTTGCTGCATCAATTTTCATCGTGTGCTGTCTTTTGCTGCGCATCATACATTTCTATTAGGCGCAAAAGGAAAGTCCTTCGACAAAAATACCAAACAAAAATGTATTTATTTTTGTCGAAACACTTTACTAGAAAAATAAAATATGCATTTTTCTGGCTGTCATTTTTTGTTGTTATCCGCTTCCGTGTTGTCACTTTTGTTGTCATTTTCATTTCTTTGATTCTTTGTATAATTCCATCATTCTCTCGCTTTTTCTCTCCTTCACCCACACGATTCCTATTTTTCCCTCTTTTCATCCGAATTTGCCATTTTCTACACTTTTAATTTCCTCATATGTATTTACAACGGATTTTTTTTTATTTCAAAACGGCATTTTTTCGCCTTTTCATTACATTTTTCCATTTTTTTTCTACCCTTGCTTTTCGTTTCAAAAATTTTTTATATGCTATACTTAAGTTCAGTCTTGTAAAATGAATCTGACGTTTTTTCTTTTTCATCTCTTTATTTTTCTCTTTTTTATCTCTTAATTTTTGTTTACTATATGTGAAAGCATTTTTTCGAAAAAACAAATGAGCCACAGAAGAGACGAGGAAAAAAAATGCGTTTGTAAGCTTTTTTTACGTAATCTCTTCTGGATTCATTTAATTTAAAATAAATTCCCCAAGCTTATCTCAGCTTCCACATACAGTGGCGGCCAAAATAAGATCATTTTTTTTTGAAAAAAAGAATTTATCATAAAATCCTTGAGACTGGACGGATTTTTATGATTTAAAAAGTATTAAATAGTTAAAATAGTCTCCAATCGAATGCGTTTTATTAGAACTCTCTAACTATTAAAATAAAATTTTTATGGCAATTTTAATCCCGCGTCCTGTTTTTTGACGCGGACAAAATGCCTCGGATCACTTTATTTGAAAAGCTCATTTTGTAAAATTAACTATTTTTTCTAAAAGAATTTTTATTCAGAGGAATCTAGATGTTTCGGACTTTTCTAAAAAATAGTTTTCATTAAGAAAAATCGACTCAGGGATTGGGAACTATTTTAGCTATTTAATACTTTTTAATTCATAGAAATCCAAAAAGTCTCAAGAATTTTATGACGAATTCTTCTTTTCGAAAAAAAACAATTGGCCTTCACTGTATGTGGAGTTCTGAAAATCTGAAAAATAGATTTTGTATCCAAGAATAAGTACTCAAAATAATTTTTTTTCAGAATTTATTTTTATTAAATACATGAACCGAGAAAATTTTCTTTAAAAAATGCTCTCTCGTAATACTGCGGCAGGCTAAAAAGAGAAAATGAAAGGGAAATAAAGAGACGAAAAAGAAAAAGCGTAGAGTCAATTAAAAAGACTATTTAAATTCTTAAGTTTATGGACTCATTTTTTGCCGTTTTTCTTTTAATTTTTTTCCGATTTTTTTTGGACTTCGAATTTTTCTTCCTTTCTATTTTCATTTTTTTCTTTTCTTCGTGTTTATTCAAATTTTCAAAAACGAAAAATGAAAGAATAAAAATCCCTTAGCATTTTGTCTATATATACATTAGCGAAGATTTTTATGGACACATTACTATGTGCACACAAAACGCACAAATACAAATTCGGATCGAAAAGGAGGCGGAGTAAAAGCATTGCGACGAATTCATTCACGAATTTATTTGCATTTAAAATACGAGAAATAAATGAAAAATACATAGAAAAATACATACAAAACACATAAAATGAAAAGACGTACAAAATGGCCATCTGAAATTAAAATTATTTTTTTAGCAAATTCAAATTTAAATTATTGTTTCAGCAAATTCAAATTTAAATTATTTTTTTAGCTAATTTATAAAAAATTTGAATTAGAATGATACATTTTAGAATAAATACATTTTATTTGAAATTAATTATTTTAAAATTAATAAAATTTAACACAATTTAAAGCCAAATTATTTTTGATTTAAAAAATTAGAAATTTAAAGCTATAATTAAGAAAAAAGATTGAGATTGATCTCGAAAAAGCACCTTTTATTCCCAAAAATATTTGGGAAAATGTGGAAAAAAGAAAGACAAAAAAAATTGAGACATTTTGCCACAAAATATCAAAAAATTTAAAAAATAAATAAGTACTCTAAGTTTCGGCCGCGGACGTTGGACGAATTTTTGAATTTTGACTTGGCACTCAATTTGTTTTAAACAAAGTTAGGCTCATAATTTTTAAACTAGAGCTTGGACCTGCTTCAATTAATAAAGGTGTTCATTAAATTTTATGCTTAACAGACACGAAATAACAGAATGAAGACCAAATCAAAATTTGAAAATCCGTCGAAATTATATATCCGAACTTAAGGTAATTTTATATTTTTAAATTCAATAAATTAAATTAAATTAAAATTAACGAAAGGCACAATTGTGAAGTGATTAGGAAAAAAACGAAAAAAATACTCCGTAAAATTTAGCTCAAAAATTCAAAAGCTACATTTTGTTATGTTTATTTGAAAAGAAAATTTGCCGGAGTTATTTGACTTTGTGTGGAAAGCCGATCAAGAGACTTGAGTTGTTTGGAGGTCCTAAAAATTTTATAATCTATAAAGAAAAGCAAAATAAGGTATCCAATTTCTAAAATACCCTAATTTCTAGCGTATAATGCGCGGCCGTTCGACGAATTTTTGAATTTTTTTATTGGGCTTCATTCTGTTATTATGTATTGATTATACCCATGAGTTGATTTTATTGTATTGAATGCAAACGAGTCCAAATTTTTTGCCCACTTTTATGAAAATGAAACGAAGACGGGCACAAAATTTGGATCCCAACGGATCCGATACAATAGAATGAACTCGTTAGCGTCAATTTTAATTTGGCTCAAAATACCCGGCCTTTTACGCGCGAAATTAGGTCAATAGGATTAGAGCTTTAAAAAATTTCTAAAACCATTTCTTTTTTACCGTATTTGCCGAAAAACGAGATGCAAAATGACGATAAGTGCGGCTGCGAATGTCGCGCCCGCCGCAATTGCCATCGCGAATAGCGTCCGCGCGCTCATACACACATTTTTACTTGGGTCGCGTACCGATTTCGACGACACAAACCGTAAGCGCTTCGCGGCGCCCGACGATGCAGGTAAAGTTGAGGAGCTCTCATTAGAATCTGTTTGCCGACCTTCCAAAAATTCGGCTAAATTTTTTTTTTTGTATAATTACATAATGGTAAATAATATAATTACATAATGGTAATAAAAAATGACTTTTGTATAATTACATAATGGGAATAAAAAATGACCCCGGAGCCATTTATGGAGCCAAAGCCAATTATCGAGCCAAGTCACAACATTGGCTTTTAATCAGTGTTGTGACTTGAGTCGACTCCTGAACCACGTCGTACGGAGCCGGGAGTCCTCAGCGACTTTTTTAACTCTTTTCAAAAAAAGCTGAAGTCACGAAAAAGCCAGATGACTCCATAAATTGCGAGCCATTACGACATAAATGACTCCAGATGGCCCCGGCTCCGGCAGATGACTCTGACCAGTTGGCTTAGCAGCGGAGCAATATGGCTCCAAATGACTTGAAGTCACTTATGGAACCAGAACCATTTAAAGACCCAAATCCCAACACTGGTTGTAAGCAAAAATGTCTCAGGTTCGTTTCAGCAGCAACTATAACGTACCATCGGTTGTATCATCTATCGTATCTAGTACATAGACGTACTGTGAGATGAGATCCGTCGCTACTGTAGTCGGTCTACGATGTCTTTGTTGCGTGAGATCAGTTGTGCTGTTTTGTCTTATATTTTGTGCTGAGCTCGTGGCGTGACGTTTTGCTTTTGCGGAAAGCTGAAAATTGCGTCATTATACATTTTTTAAGATATCAATTTTAATAATTCGAATTGCATACAACATAATAGCCGTGTTGTTCATTGGTATTGGCACTGCCGCTTACAGTAACTACCGGTTGTACAGTAGTTGTTGTGTAATTTAAAATAGCAGTTGTGTATGTAAGGGGTTCGTCGTGATAAGGTATAAATTCCACGTCGCTTTCGGAAAGATCCTTTTGGTCCTTTTGGAAATCGTTGCAAATTGGCGGCTTAAAATTTTATCCGTTAAATAAAGATTAGAAAAAAAATATCGAAAATCTACCCTAGTTTTGCGTGAATAAGCCGCGCGTGTTTTGAGCCAAATTTAAATTGGCGCCAATGAGTTCATTCGGTTGTATTGGATACAAGCAAGTCCAAATTTTGTGCCCACCTTTATAGGACTGAAATAGAGACCGGGGCAAAAAATTTGTACCCGCTTGGACCCAATATAACGAAATATTTTTTAAATTTGGCTCAAAATATCCGGGGATTATTTACACGAAATTGGGATAATTTCGAAAATACAGTAAGCCGAATTACCGTAATTCCCTTACAGCCGCCGCTTTCTTTCATGCAAAGTTTGATTTCACACGCAAATCGGACGCCTACCCGATCCGCAAACTTAAACACATTTGACTCCCTATAGGCCATGTTAAGCTCGGTCACATAGGTCGGATCACCCAACGCGATACGATCCACGTGACATCTGGAAAAAAGTCGAAAAAAAAATCAATTTTGGATTATCATTGCGTCACAATTATGTGACTATATTCGCAAATATTATACATGTATATTTGCTAAATTCAATTATCGACGAGAAAAATATGCATTTTAAAAGAATGACATACCCTCGCTTGTCGATGACTAATTGTTTTTCGCCCTGTCCGTCCTCGACGTAGCAACTATGAACCAACATACCGTAGGCATCTAAAAATATTTTTGGGAAAAATACAATAGCTGGAGCGACATTTGCGAATTTTCAACTTTGACAAACTTTTTGAGATTCATAACAATATTTTTCAAAAAAATAATTTTAGTTATTGGATACAGAATTTAATTCTCTATCCATTATTTTTTAACTCGGATCTCTAAATAACTAGGAAAAAAAAGTTATGATTGAAATTGTAAAGTCGCTAAAAAAATCTCCAAAAAATAAAAGTTGACCTTACTTTTTTAGTCATAACTTTTTTTCCAAGGGACTTAGAAATTTGATTTTAAAAGCATTCGATAGAAAATTAAATTCTGAATCGAATCGGTAAAATTAATTTTCTTAAAAGGAACTTTTTGGACCTTAAAAAGTTAGTCAAACGTCCGAACCTCTTTTTTTAGCTATTTACCCTTTAAATGAAAAAATTCATTTCAAATTCAATTTCAATTAAAAATATAAAAATAAAATAAAATGGGCAAAATAGCATGCGAGTATCTGACTTCTCTGACCGGTTAGCGAAGCCCATCGCCGCTTTTTCGCGAATGCAATCCCGGTTATATAAGCGAAAATTTGAATCCCATTCCATAGAATGAATCAATCTTGTTGTATTCACCGGTTGCATGATTTCGATTCCGGTTTGACTCGGCCAAGCTAGAGTTAAGTCAATACCAGTGTTTGTGGTTCACTGGACCCTCTGGGCACCATTCCCAGTGGCCTCTTCGGAGGTTCAGTACGTCCCACAGCTAACTGAGTCAGCCGGATGAGAAAGTATTGTGATGGTGCACAACTATGATTCCACATGACACAACGAATCCGCAATTACGCCGGTGTGCGGAACGCGAACTGTTGGCTTGCTTGGCCGGTCCGCTCTCTTTCGATTAGGATCGAAGATTGAGCAATGATCCTGGCCAACCTTTTGCCATTTTTTTCAACTTTTTTTTTAATTTTTGAATTTTGGTACTTCTTTATTAGGACCTATAGATCCTTTAGAATTTTATGCAATCTATATAGAATCCTGTGGGATCTGCTAGTCATGAATTTTTTTTGGAATGTCGCAATTGGTGGTTCACGTGGGCATTTCCGGTTCGATTCCGGTTTGCTCTTCGGAGTGGGCTCCCCGTAGTGAGGAGCTCGGTACGTCCCACAGCGTCCAGAGTTTGTATGATTTGATTTGTATGATCGCAAGTGACTCGTTCATTCTTCCAAGCCACTCGCTCGCATTCACGTTATGCGTTAACGTGCACTGTTGGCTTGCCTCGTTGATCTTACTTTTGTAAAGTCGCTCAAAAAATCTCCAAAAAATAAAAGTTGACTTTATTTTTTCAGCTGTAATTTTTTTTCCAAGTTATTTAGGAATTCGATTCAAAAAGTAGTGAATAGAGAATTAAATTCTGAATCCAGTAATATATATTAATTTTCAAAAAAGTAACTTTATGATCCCCAAAAATTAGCCAAAGTTAAACAATTTTCAAAAAATTTAATTGCTAAATTTTGATTCAATATTTTTGAGTTATTACTTTTTCAGCTGTAACTTTTTTTTCAAATTATTTAGAAATATGATTTAAAAAGTAATGGATAGAAAATTAAATTCCGAATCCATTGGATAAAATTATTATTCTCAAAAGTAACTTTTTAATCCCTAAAAAGTTAGTCAAATTTGAAAAATCCTCAAATTTTGAAAAAAAAGCATTGGCGAATATCAATGCGAATAAATAAAAAAATATCATAATATAGTACCCGAATTGCATTCCCAGCGATGAAAAACCTGATCGCCGACTTTGGCGTAGTGAAGAATCGGTCCATCCAAATTGTCCTTGCGAATGGTATAGTGACACTGTGGCAATGGCATATCATACTGCACCGAGTCCGGCTCAATTGGACTGTAAAAAAAGAAAATTTTTCCTAAGTTCGTGCGGATAAGTCGCGAGTATTTTGTGCCAAATTTAAATTGCCACCAACGAGTTCATTCTGTTATATGGCATCCAGGCGAGTCCAAATTTTGTGCCCGCTTCTAGTTCAGTCTCATAAAGGTCGAGGCACAAAATTTGGACTCGCTTGGATCCAATATGAAACCGATACAATCGAATAAACTCATTGGCGCCAATTTAAATTTGCCTCAAAACATTTGCAGCTTATCCACACAAAATTAGGGTAGATGCATTTATTAAATTTAATAAAAATTACCGAAAAATTTGAAGAAAAATGAATAAAATAATTGAAATTTTTTTCATTTTAAAGTTAGAAATACAATAATCTGTTCTCTTAATTTTGTATGTATAATAATACGGTAATCATACATGCATGTTACTCTAATTTTATGCTGCGAGTGTTTTGAGCCAAATTTAAATTGGCGCCAATGAGTTCATTCAGTTGTATCGAATTCTAACGAGTTCAAATGTTGTGTCCACTTTTTTAAAGCTGAAACGAAGGCGGGCAAAAAATTTTGACCCTAACGGATCCGATTCAACACAATTGACTCATTGGCGCCAATTTAAATTTAGCTCAAAACACCTGCGGCTTATACACACAAAATTAGAGTAATATTTTTTTAAATTTTTGCAAGTTGATTTAGAATATTTATCAAACTGAAATTATCATTTAAATCACTGGAAATAAAAATTTTCCACAACCATTTTAGCATTCACTTGCTCACTTGCCAATTTTCAAGTGCTCATATCTTAAGCGTAGGCATTAAATGGACTTTTTCGGACAATTTAATTTATTCTTCCTAATATCGACATTTTAAAAAACTTTTGAACTTTCGTGAATTGATTAGAGATTAAACGAAAAAATTGATCCTAAAAATATTAATTTATGCAAAAGTTTTTCGACAAAAATACAAAAAATGCATTTGTTTTGTCGAAAAACTTTTCGTTCTATCTAAAAATTTTATAAAAATAAATAATAATTTTAGAAAAAAGTTTATTTTGGGGCTAATTTTTTTCGTTTTTCTAAAAGAAGAGAGGGCAAAATTTTATTATTTCACGTCTCCGTAGTAACGTATTTCTTCTAATTTTTCAAATTTTTTTATTATAAATAATTTCTTTATTTCTTTTCCAAAAGTCATGTCCATAAAAAGTGTAATATGATATTTTAAAAATTTTGGTAATAACTAATAGTTATATTTCCAATAAGCTAGAAATATTACCATTGGTTCTTGTGGATTATAGGAACATCAAAAATTTTATTGAGCTCACTTTCACTCTATAGCATAGGCTCATTTTTAACTCTCAGTCTCGGCTAGGTTCACATTACGGGCTAAGCTCAAACTCAGGCTCTCGCTTCTCCTAGGCTTTTAGGCTCATCCTCATGCCAATAAAATTTTTGCTGTCCCGATAAACCACAAAAACTTTCATTTTTAATAATCTTTAATACTCTAATTTTGCGTATATAAGACCGGATGTTTTGAGCCAAATTTAAATTGGAGCCAATGAATTCATTCTATTGAATCCAAGCGAGTCCAAATTTTTTGCCCCGGCTTTTATGAAACTGAAACGAAAGCGGGCACAAAATTTAGACCCCAACGGATCCGATATAACAAAATAAACTCGTTGGCGCCAATTTAAATTTGACTCAAAATACGCACGAAATTAGGATAATTTAAAAAATATATACAGATTGGAGGCGAGATTTGTTTTTGTTATAACTTTTTTACTTTTTAACCAAATTGTAAATTTTTTTTTGCATTTGATTTCCAAGGTTTTACCATTTTGTTTAACATCCAGCTTGTCGATATTGGTTTCGAATAATTGCTAATCAATTAAACTTTTTCAATTTTTTTTTAAAAACGAAAACATTTCCATTAAAGTTGGTGGAATAAGGATCAAATCATGCTAATTATTTCGACTTTTTAGTTAAAACTGGAGATAATATTCGTTTTATAAGGCATTATTTAAGCTATTAAATGAAAAAATTACCGAAAAACAATTCAAAAAATTGAGTCAATTTTGTGTCAATTTTAGACATTTTTGACCTTTGAAAAAAGTGATAAAAAAAGTTTAAATGATTGGCAAATTCGTAATTAGAAACTATTTTCGACAATCTAGGTGCCAAATAAAATTTCAAATCCATGGGAATCGAATGCAAAACAAATTTTACAATTTGATTAAAAAGTAAAAAAGTTATAAGAAAAACAAATGCTGGCGCCAATTTGCGCCAGCCTGTAATTGAGAAAATCGGTTCAAACCTAACGGTTAGGCCGGCATCGACAGTTTTAGCGGTTTCACGATACATGCAATTAATGTTAAAAGCTCGATCGGTTTTTGTGACAAAAATCTTAAAAATATGTATAGATTTGCTAAATTTTCAAGCTTTGATTTGTCTCTCAAATCTTTTAGTTATCTTCGCCTCGGAATTTCATTTTTATACAAAAAACTCCAAATTGATGTTGGGAAGCAAAATGCAATGGTTTTAGGCTTAAACTTTGAGCTAATCTTAGAATTAAGGCTATTAAGCATAGGTTCTAGGCCTATGCCCATCTCGTTTTGTCCCTCCCGTCCCATTTTGGCTATCCCGTTTTGTCTCCGTCCCATTTTGACCATCCCGTTTTGTCCCGTCACATTTTGGCCATTCCGTTTTGTCCCGTCCTATTTTGTTCCGTCCCATTTTGTCCCGTCCCGTTTTGTCCCGTCCCATTTTGGTCATCCCGTTTTGTCGAATCGTTCTCCAAATTTCTCTATATCATTCCCAGAATTTTCTTGCTTTATCATACCGGATGAAAACTAATAACGAGTATCGTCGAGAACTCCATGCCCTCGGGATCAGTGCTCCGCCGTCGGTTCATATCGCAGCTGCCGTGATGAAGTCGAATTCCTCCGATGGGTTCGCCGGTGGCCGTCGTCCGACCGTAGTCAACCCGACAATCCGGATTGTCCGCGTGGCCTTGCACGTAGATTTTTCCTAGAAATTTTCTCGTTTAAAAAAATGTTTTTTTTAAACGAGAAAATTATACCAGTAAATTTTCGTTTTGTTCGAAATCTCATTTCGATAGTGTCCGCGTGGCAATCGATTTCCGGCACACCCAACAAAGCGTTATCGATTTCAACCGAGGACTGAAAAAAACATCAATTTTTTGGGTTATGCCTAAAAGAATTGGTGACCTAAGAGAAAAGGTGCTTTTTTTAATTTGACATAACGGCAAAAATGCCCTCATTCGCAGAGGAATAAATCCCAGGACCTGAAATTAAAAGTGGAAAAGACCCATATTCGGACCTGTTTATATATTTAAATGTGCGCCGAGCAATCTTTTCTTTAACGAACGAGGACACTTTGGCGTTATGTTAAATTTAAAAAAAAGTATTTCCACTTTGAGCCGATTTTTCGTCATGTTAAAATTACTTTTCTGAGAATCAATTTTAGCTATTTGATTCAGAATTTAATTTTTTATCGAATGCATTTTGAATCAAATTTTTAGCTAACTTAGAAAAAAGTTACTATTAAAAAAGTAAAGCCACTTAAAAAATTTCCAAAAAACCAAAATTGACATTACTTTTTCAACCATAACATTTTTCTAAGTTACCGAGAAAATTGATTTAAAAAGCATTCAATAGAGAATTAAATTCTGAATCGAATAGCTTAAATTAATTTATTGAAAAAAATGATTTATTGCGACGAAAAACCGGCTCAAAGTCAAAAGTGCGCAAATTTCCGGCTGACCACTTTAATAGATTCATTCAAATGAGCCTTCATTCTATTATAAACAAAGTTGAGCTCATAATTTTTTTTAAAAATGCTTTAGTAGACTCACTCGAACGAGGTGGCGTCGTGTGAGAACCAAAATTGAGGCAAGAATCAGAGGCACTGTACGCATTTTCCGTCACATTCGAATAACAATTTTGGCCTATATTTTTTGCGGTATAGCGACATTTGCGCATTTTCAACTTTGACTAACTTTTTGAGAAACATAAGGATAGTTTTCAGAAAACTAATTTTAGCTATTGGATTCAGAATTTAATTTTCTATCCATTACTTTTTAAATCAATTCTCTAAGTAATTTGGGAAAAAAAGTTATGATTGAAATTGTAAAGTCGCTCAAAAAATCTCCAAAAAATAAAAGTTGACTTTACTTTTTCAGCTGTAACTTTTTTCCAAATTATTTAGGAATTCGATTCAAAAGGTAGTGAATAGAGAATTAAATTCTGAATCGAAACAGTAAAATTAATTTCCTTAAAAATAATTTATTGATCCTTAAAAAGTTTGCCAAAGTTGAGCAATTTTCAAAAAATTTTAAATACTAAATTCTGATCTAATATTTTTATGCTACTTTACTTTATTAACTGTAATTTTTTTCCATCTTACTTAGAAACTTGATTTAAAAAATATTAGATAGAAAATAAAATTCTTAATCCAGTAACATAAATTAATTTTCAGAAAAGTAACTTTATGATCCTCAAAAAGTTTGCCAAAATTGAAAAATGCGCAAATGTCGGCGTGCCATTTTTGCATAAGTCCAATTGTTTGATATGAATTTTGAAATATTGATTTAAAATTCTAATAACAATAATGAAAAAAAAATAAACAAAACAATAATAATAATTGAAAAATTATGTAAGAAATTTTTTGTGAGGTAAAAATTCGCTAATTCCATTAAATTTTTTTTGTGTGTTTTTATAATAGATAAAAATTCCAATTTTTTATTTTCTTTTTTTATTCACTCTTAAGATCTTAAGAGAGAAAGGAGGAAAAATCTTGCGTGATTTGCTTGGCTTAGCTTGGCTTGTGTTTTCGCATTATTGGATAAATTCAATTCAATACGATACAATTCTTCAAGATCATCATCTCATACAATTACGCATAACCTTGGCCTTCAAAAAAAAAATCAAAAAAAAAATGAATTCTGGAAATTTTCTTTTTCCATATTTGTGGGAAAATTTTTGTCTGAAGAAACTTTCTCACGTTTTACGCGTTGCTCACGTGTATATGTTGCATACTTGCACCTTAAGCTTAACTATTTTGTTACTTGTTTACTTTACTTTTTTTCTTGAATTTATTTTATTGCTTTTGTAAAGCTTTTATTAAGGCTCTTTCAAAACGAATTAAGGATCGAAAAATTTGGGACTGAACAATTCGGATCGGGATCGAATTAGGGATCAACTATGTTGGGATAAGACAATTCATTAGGAATCGGACATTCCGAATGAGACAACTCGGATAGGCATCGAATTAAGGATTGGACAATTCCGGACGGGGCAATTCGGGACAAATAATTCGGGACGACATAGTTTGAGACCGGGTAATTAGGATCGGGATCGGATATTTCGGGACAGGGCAATTCAGATCGGGATTGGACATTTTGGGATAGGGCAATTCGAAACGAAACGATTCGGGACGGGATAATTTGGGACGGGACAATTTTGAACGCGAAATTTCGAAACGAATGATTCGGGACGGGGCAATTCGGAACAGATACTTATGGACGGACACAGATTTTAGGCTGAAACAGGCTTAGGCTTAGCCATTAGGGCTCGTTGGCTTCAGGCTTAATCTAAGCCTTTCATATTAAGTTGTTTTCAGCATCGTTACTTTTCGACGTCCGCTCCCAAATGTTTTATCCCGAATTGTTGCGTCACGAAATGTGGTCCCAAAATGTCGCATCCCGAATTATTGGTCTCGAATTGTTTCCTCCCGAATCGCCTTATCCCGAATTGTCCGATCCATAATTAGATTCCGTCCCGAATTGTTTCGTCCCAAAATGTCCGATTTCTAATTCGATCCCGATCTAAATTATCCTGTCTTGAAATATTTGATTCCTAATTTCGATTTCGATCCGAATTGTCTTGTTTCTGATTGTCCAGTTCCAAATTATTCGATCCCTAATTCAATCCCGACCCGAATTGTTCCGTCCTGAATTGCCCCGTTCCAAAATGTCTTAATACATTCACAATAAACCTTATTTTTTCAAATTTTTATAATAAAATCGAATCTTTTTTCACGCCTAAATTTGTGATCAAAAAAATGCAGGTTATTGGGCTAAATCTAATAAAAAAAAACTAGTCAAAAAAATAAAATAAAAATTTTAAATCGATTTTTTTTTATATTTTTCAAAATTTTTACACAAAAACTCTTTTTTCTTGAAAATATTTTTAAGCGAAAAGTACTTAAAACCTAAAAACTTAAAAACTTAAAAACATTTTAAAAAAACGTTGTTCTTTTCCGATTCTCTTAAATAAGATCACGCTCAATCTCAAGCTCGAGCTCAAGCTCAAAGCGATTTCATTTTATTTTTTCTCGAGTTCCTCTCGTCCGGCTATTGTTGTAATAATATGGATTGTTTTTAAAATAATATAAATTGTTTTTAGGGTTTTTTCTCTTCAAAAAAAATGTTTTTTATTTCACTTTATATAATTTCCCATTGAATCGCTATTTTTTTGTAAAATGTACAATAATTTTTTAAATATACTGCAATGCAGTAATAATAACGATCAATCATAAAATTAACAAGCGATTCTTGCGGGTAGTAAAAAATTATCGAGACGGTAAAAAATTTTAATGAGCTCACTATCAATTTATGGAATGTACTCGACTTCCATTTTGGGAATTAAGCTCAAACTCAGGCTCAGGCTCGTCCTAAGCTTTATAGGTTTAAGCTCAAACTCAACTCAAGTTTCTCCTAGGCTTTTAGGCTTAAACTTAAACTCAAGCTCAGGCTCCTTGTAAGCTTTTAGATTTAAGCTCAAACTCAGGCTCAGGTTCTTCCTAGACATTTAGACTAAAGCTCAAACTTAGGCTCAGGCTTCTCCTAGCCTTTAGGTTTAAGCTCAAACTCAGACTCAGGCTCGTACTTAGCTTTTAAGCTTAAACTCAAACTCAGGCTCTGACTCCTCCTAGGCTTTTAGGCTTAAATTCAAACTCAAGCTCAATCTTCTAAGCTTTTAGGTTTTAGCTTAAACTCAGGCTCAGGTTCTTCCTAGACATTTAGACTAAAGCTCAAACTCAGGCTCTGGCTTCTCCTAGGCTTTTAGGCTTAAGTTCGAACTCAAGCTCAGTCTTCTAGGCTTTTAGGCTCAAACTCACTCCAATAAAATTTTTGATGTTCCGATAACCCAGAAGAATCGTTTAATCATTGAAAAAATAACGGTAAAAAAAATGAAAAATTTTCATCGAGAAAAATGAAAGAAAAAAAAAACGGCGACTGAAATGGTGACAAAAATTTGCCAACAATAAAAATGAAATAATAAATAAAAATACAAAACAAATTTTTTTTCCAACAATTTTCACCTCATATTATTTATTTCTAATAAATAAATAAATGAAAAGAAAGAAAGAATTTTTTTTTTGAGAGAGAGAAAAGAAAATAATGAAAAGAGAAAAAATTCCTTTGTCGATGGAAATGAAAACTGTTTTGTCCACTTTTTTGTATGCTTTTGAGGTTAACGTTAACTTTTTTTTCTTTCCTATTTTTTTTTGTTTGCACTTTTTTCGGTCGAGGTCAGTGAAATGCGAAAAAAGGAAAAAGAATCTGGAGAATAGAGAGAATAGATGCGAGCAATGGACTAATGGTTGTACGATAATAGGTTTCACTTTGTTTGTGACGGGGTTTGGTTTTTTTATGGTCTAGTGGTTGTGCGTTAAGTTTCACTTTGTTTATGACTGGGTTTGGTTCTTTTTTATGGTCTAGTGGTTGTGCGTTGAGTTTCACTTTGTTTGTGACTGGGTTGTTTCTTTTTTATGGTCTAGTGGTTGTGCATTGGGTTTCACTTTGTTTGTGACGTGGTTTGGTTCCTTTTTTTTGGTCTAATGGCTGTTCTTTCGGTTCTACTTCAGACCCCAGCTATGTGTCTTCCATATTTGGATGAACAATAGGTACCGCAAATATTCAAATTTTATTCAAATTTGTTGTAAAATCTTTCAATAAAATTTAACAAAATCGAAAAAAAAATATTTTTTTTGTTTGTGGTTAAAATAAATTTTGAAAAATTAAATTTTTTTCCAACGAAATTTTTTTAATCCCTCTTTTTAACAATTCTTTACCTTTCACTTACTCTTATCGAAGATTCTTAGACTTAAGATTAAGCTTCGTCCTTTATTTATTTGTTGTTATTGTTACGGGCTGTGTTCGTGAGCCGCTTTTGTGCTCTCATTGTTCATTTTGTTTTGTCTATTTTCCTATGTGTTTTGTGTGTTCATCGGAAAAATGAGAAAATTGCCTTCTTGAAAATATTTGATAAACGCAAATAAAAAATTAATAAAATAAAAAATGTAAAAATTCAAAATTTTTTTTGATAATAATACATATTTCTCGAAATGTGGACAGGGGGATGGGGATGGGAATGATGAGGTGATAAGGAAAATGGATAAAAGCAGCAATAAGTTAACAAGTGAATACATAGTATATGATACGTGAGAGCCCAAGGCCCTAATGATTAATTTTCCCCCGTTGGAAATGATCTTGGAACTAATCACCTCGCGGGTTTGGATGAGGGCCACCGAAATATCGGCTGGTTTGCTCAGCATAATCTTGTGGTATGAGGCTGATGCGGCTTATACAAGGCTCGGTCAGCATAACCGGCTATCGCCCACACTGTGCAATGCTGCACCTATTGTCCATCCAAATATGGAGAACACCTAAGTGAGGTCGGGAGCGGGACCGAACGAAAAAAATTATAGGGAAGATAGTTATGGTTGATTAAAACCGGCCGGGTTCGCACGTCCAAACTCCTATTTCAAAGCCAAACGTTCGAAGCTCTTTTTTAGTTAAATTCATTTCAAAAAATTCATTCAATTTCAATTTTAAAATATAGAAATAAAATAAAATGGGCAAAATATTATTGGAATGTCTAACTTTTCTAGCAAATGTGCGAAACCCATCGCCATGTAATCCCGGTTATATAAGCGGAAAAATCAATCCCGCATCCCAATCATTCACCCATAATGATATCATTGTCATTCTATCTCATTCGCATTTGACTCTGACAAGCCAATTTTCTGCACGCTGACATTTAACAAGCAATAACTTTGTCTGAGATAAACCAATTAACACCGAACTTTTAACAATTCATTCGAACAAATGTCTGTTTGATATGAGTCGAAAAATATGTCCATTTAGATGTCTCATTAAAAAGTTCGAAACAAAAATATTTCGCGAAGGGGGGAAGGGTAAGAGATTTGGGTTTTTTTTAATAGGATGCAATGAAATAAGTTAGTTATGCAAATTATAATATCGAGCTGGCTGACGAAAAATCCTTCGATAAAAATATCAACAAATTTATTTGTTTTCTAGCCCGATACATATTCCATATTTTTCTCTAGTCAATGTTATTGGCATTATACATTTTGGCGCCGTTTTAATGATGTCCAAAATTACGATTATTTTTATTGAAATAATTTTTATATATTTCAATAATTTTATGGGAAAAAAGAAAAAAAGGAATATTAATAAAAGTAAAAAAAAATATTGATCAATTTTTATAAGATACAATATAGTAGAGTGATGAAACGAAGCCAAAATCCGGGGCATTTTTGTTTCTAACTTTTTAATGACACATCTAAACGGGTATATTTTTTAACTCATATCAAACAGATAATTGTTCAAAAGGAATGTTAAAAATTTGGTATTAATTGGTTTATGTCAGCCAAAGTTTGTTTGTTGAATGCAGGGTTTGAAAAAGGGGTTCTGACATGCAAACCCGGTCAGTTTAAAACAGTGCTGGGATTTGACTCTTTAAACGACTCCAACTCCTTAAATGGCTCCAAGTGGGTGAGTCATAAAGACTCTATATGACCTTTAAATGACTCCAAATGATTTCCAAATTCAAAAGGAGAAATCGTTTAACAATTTTACCCTGTAAATGACTCTGAGTCAAGTTTCAGCATTGTTTTTAACCAACCATAACTATCTTCCCTATAAAATCCATTGATATAATTTTTTTTGCATTGATTCTGCTGAAATTTTTGTTTGATGTGCGCAAAAAATATTTGAGCTTGAAATTTTCATTAAGAAAAGTTATAGACAAAAATTTCTCGGGCTTGGATTTGAGGTTCATTTCATCGCTATATTCATGCCCTAAGTTCGGATAAGTAAGATGCGATCGTTCGAAGAGTTTTTGAATATTGACACTGTCTTCATTCTGCTATTTTGTGTCGGTTAAGCATAAAATTTAATGAACACCTTTATTAAAGCATGCATAAGCTGTGGTTCAAAAATTTCGAGCTCGACTTTGTTTATAGCAGAATGAAGGCCATGTCAATGTTTAAAAATTCGTTGAACGACGTTATTTACCCGAACTTAGGGTATTAGTAATGCAAATTTCTATTTTTCCATACGCATATCACATGGATTGAGTTCTTTTTTTTCTTTTTGAAATTGAAATAAATTAAACATTCGAATGAACCAATTTTTCAATTTTATAAAAAAAATTTCGAAATATTCAATGGGATTCGCATCTCCAATTTTCCATGTTTCCGCCTCAATGTTTTGGTTCAAATATTACAAAAAAAAATGAGCAAAAATGTGGAAAAAAATTATTAATTTTAATTAATTTTAATAGTCGGAAAATTTTCATTTTTTCGAAAAAAATGAAACATTTTTTTTGCGAAATAATAAATATTTTACGCACAAAATTTGTATCGAATCGCACACTTAAAAACTTGAGAACTTAAGAACTTATGTGAGTGTAATTGTTGGTATTATTAATTTTGAAGGTGAAATGGAAGATTAACGGGAATGAAATTTTGCAAGGAAAAAAAATGAAAGAAATGAACATTATGATAAGTATTTATTATGAATTTTAAATATTTTTAAACGGATTCATAAATTCAAAATAAATATAATAAAATGCCGTGAATTGTTTTTATGAGTTATTTGTACTTGTATTCCAATAAGTTTTTTTTAGGTATGTGAACAATTTAAGACTTTGTAAAACAAAAATATAGCTTTAGAAAAAAAGGTGCGCGCCGACATTTTCGGATTATTCAGTTTTGACTAACTTTTTGAGAAGCACAAAGTTTAAGAAAATTAATTTAGAATTTAATTTTCTATCCATTGCTGTTTAAATCAAGTCTCTAAGTAACTTAGTAAAAAAGTTACGGGCAAAATAATAAAGTCACTCAAAAATATTGAATCAAAATTGTTTGAAAATTGCTCAACTTTGGCAAACTTTTTAAGGATCAAGAAGTTCTAAAAAAATTAATTTTACTGTTTCGATTTAGAATTTAATTCTCTATCCGTTAGTTTTTAAATCAATTCTCCAAGTGACTTGGAAAAAAATTTATTGTTGAAAAAGTAAAGTTAATTTTTATTTTTCGGAAATTTTTGGAGTGACATTACTATTTCAATCATTTTTTCCCAAATTACTTAGAGACTTGATTTAAAAAGTATTGAATAGAGAATTAAATTCTGAATCCGATGACTAAAATTAGTTTTCTGTAAAGTAACTTTTTAATTCTTAAAAAGTTAGTCAAAGTTGAAAAATTTGCAAATGTCAATGCGTCGGTGATTGCTACATCTATTATAGACACAAAACTACATATGCATATAATGTTGATATAGATTGTATATAATATTGAAAGAGATTCTAAGAGTCAATTAGGGACGTGTAAGCATAAGAATTATTCCTCAAAGGCTGTGAGAATTGAATTCAAAAGACCAAAATACATGATTCGACTTAAATAGATATTAAGAAATAAAAATAAACAAAAGATATTTCAGAATAAATTCTTTTCAGACTAAAATTCGCAATACATCGAGACAGCCAATAGATAAATACAGCTCTGTTCGACAAGCTTCTTAAAGAATCCATTTGAAAAAATTTTGTACAAGAAAAAAAATATAGCTCTAAAAAAGGCATTAATTTTGGAAAATTTTCTAAATTTTTAAAAATTTTTTCCGAAAAGTCAAAAAATTATTGCTTTATAAAATTTTAAGGAAAATACTTTTGAAATTTTTTAAAAATCCAATCAAATCAATCGGCTGACAAGGTCAAATCAAATGTGAAGAAAATTCCAATTTCAATTTTAAATAATGCAAAAAAAAGGTTGAGAAAAATTTTTTGGCTTTAAATTCTGAGAAATTTGGGAAAATTGAGTCCGATTGCAATGAGAATTTACCACATTTTTTTTTATAATTTTCACTGTTTCATCTATTATGAATATTTTTAAAGTTTAATTTTTAATTAAAAATGGGTCTATCGTTGATATACCCTAATTTTGTGTGAGTGTTTTGAGTCAAATTTAAATTGGCGTCAATGAGTTCATTCTGTTATATGGGTTCCATGCAGGTCCAAATTTTGCTTTTGTCTCGCTTTTGTCTCGGTTTCATAAAAGTGCGCACAAAATTTGGACTCAGACGAATCCGATACAAGAGAATGAATTCATTGGCGCAATTTAAATTTGGTTCAAAACAACCGACTTTATATACGCGAAATTAGGGTGATTAGTTCGGATTGTAATTTAAATTGGCGCCAATGAGTTCATTCGGTTGCATTAGATTCATATTGGATTCAAGAGAGTTCAAATTTTGTGCCCCGATCTTTATGAAACTGAAACGAAGGCGGGCACAAAATTTGGACACGCTTGGATCCGATATAACCGAATAAACTCGTTGGCGCCAATTTAAATTTGTTTCAAACACCCGGCCACTTATATACAAAAAATTAAGGTATTTTTCCAAATTTTGTTAATTCTTCATATAAAAATTATTTTTTCCATCAATCTTTTATTTAGGTAATTGCAAAAATGCAAGTTTATTGTAAATTAAGAAAAAAATATAAATTAATAATTTTAATTAACGAGAGGAAAGAAGTAAAAAATCAAGTTATCGCCGGATCAAAAAATATAACCAAAAATACATGCCCTAATTTCGTGTAGATATTTGATATCCACATAATTTAAATTGGCACCAACAAGTTCATTCTGTTATAATGGATTCAAGCGGGTTCAAATTTAGTGCCCCCGGCTTTTATTTCAGTTCCTCATAAAAGTGGGCAGAAAATTTTGACTCGCTCGGATTCAATATGGATCCAATGCAGCAGAACGAACGTTGGCGCCAATTTAAATGTGGTTCAAAACACCCGCGAGCGTGTTAATTAAAGATAAGACAAATTGTAAAAGATAGATAGTAAATAAGAACCCGTAAGAAATTCACATAAAAATTGCAGAAAATTTTTTTTTATCACAATCAAAAAATGAACAAAAAAATAATATTATTACAGGGCGGCTCAAATTTGTTTTTGTTATAACTTTTTTATTTTTTAATAAAATTGTAAAAATCTTTTTGCATTCGATTTCCAATGTTTTACCATTTCGTTCTACATATTAAGCATGTTGATATTGATTTCAAATTACGAATTTCCTAATCAATTAAACTTTTTTTTGTCATTTTTAAATGTCAAAAATGTATAAAATTGACTTTAAATAGACGCAATTTTTTGAATTGGTTTTCGGTAATTTATTTATTTAATAGCTTAAATAATGTTTTATAGAACGAATATTAACTCCAGTTTCAACTAAAATATCAAAATAGTCCTAAATAGCTTGGAACGAGTTGATCCTTATGCCACCCACTTTAATGGAAATGTCTTTTTTTGAAAAAGTGACACAAAAAGTTTAAATGATTGGCAAATTCGTTATTCGAAACCAATAACGACAAGCTTGATGTCAAATAAAATCCTAAAAACTTTGGAATCAAATGCAAAAAGAATTTTACAATTTGGTTGAAAAGTAAAAAAGTTATAATAAAAAAAAATCCTGGCGTCAATTTGGGCCACCCTGAAACATAAATCGAATTTGATGCTATAAAAATATTGCAAATTCTTTTGGATTTCGAAAGCTCTATGTCCAATTTTAGCCCGCGTGTGTTCAATGTGTCCCATGCGAAATGATATGGGCTATAGACGCTTATTTCATAAATGTGACCCAAATTTGTGTGTATGTGTGTGTGTGTGGGTGTGTATGTGTGTGTGTGTGTGGGTGTGTATGTGTGTGTGTGTGTGTGTGTGTATGTGTGTATGTGTGTGCGGATGATATGTGTGTTTGTGTATTATCAATCAAATAGCTGCTTTATTTTCAACGGCGCCTCGGCCACGCGCCAGCCACGCGATGAGAGCGCGCGAACTGCCGCGCGACGCTTCACGCAATAATAAACGATGTTGATTAAAAGGAGGACCTGAAAATGGAAAAAGCTGTTAAAACGAGTGTTTCGACTTGACTCTGAGACATTTATAGATAGGTAAAATGGTTAAACGACTCTGCCTTATGAGAATTCAGGAGTCATTTGTAGTTATTTAGGACTCAATAAGTGTCACCATGACTCCTAAATGACCCTAAATGACCTTAAACGACTCTTCCTTATAAGAATTCGGAAGTCCTTTGTAGTCATTTAAGACCCATTAAGAGTCAACATGACTCCTAATTGGCCCATCGACCGGAGTCAAGAAGTGAAAATTTATCAAGAATATGTAGAAGACTGAAAATAACTTAATTTTTCAACTCGAATCTGAGTAGCAGATAATTCCAAAAAAATGCTAAACGCACCACAAATGCTAAGCAGAACCGGCAAAAGGATGAGCCCATGCGCCGCGCCTACAACCACGATCGCTAGGAACATGCGAAAATAATAGACGTTGAAGATTTGTGAGTGCGCAAACGCGAGAACAACAATACCGCCGAGTTTGGTGATCGTGATACCGCTTAGGACCTAAGCCGAAGAAAAATCAGAGAGAATATACCCTAATTTCTTGTGGATAAGCCGCGGGTGTTTTGAGCCAAATTTAAATTGGCGCCAATGAGTTCATTTTGTTGTATCGAATCCAAGCAAGTACAAATTTTGTTCTCACTTGATCCAAATCCTTAGAGACCTTGTACCCGGTAATACATAGGATCCCAAAAACATTTTTTCAAGTTAATAGGGATATCAGGTGCCTAGGGTCCGAAAATAATATAATATAAATAATATAGTATATTAATTATAGTAGTACTTTAATTTCGTGTGTATAAGCAGAGGGTATTTTGAGCTAAATTTAAATTGGCGCCAATGAATTCATTTTGTTGTATCGGATCCCTTAGAATCCAAATTTCGTACTCGCCTTCGTTTTAGTTTAATAAAAATGGGCACAAAATTTGGACTAGCTTGAATCCGATACAACAGAATGAACTCATTGTCGCCAATTTAAATTTGACTCAAAAACCCGCGGCTAATGAATTTCAATCAATACATCAGAATAATGAATAATCGTCCTTCTATGATTACAATATAAGAACTCACTGAATAGCCAACGTTGGAGAGGGCCTCCCTGGCGCGCTCAATACGCGAACGCGCCACACTAATAGTAAACGCGCGAACAATGTGCGCGCAAAACTCCACCGAAATGCCAACCGACTGGAATACAAATATGAAAATTTAATTAACTTTTGTATTACAAAATTATCTCGATCGTTCTCAATAACAAAAAATATAAATCTAAACTATTCTAATTTCGCGTGTATATGGCCGGGTATTTTAAGCCAAATTTAAATTGACGCCAATGAGTTCATTCCTTTATATCGGATCCAAGCGAGTCCGAATTTTGTGCCCACTTTTATGGAGCTGAAACGAAGGCGGGCACAAAATTTGGAGCCCAATGAATCCGATACAATAGAACTAACTCATTGGCGCCACTTTAAATTTGGGTCAAAATACCTGGCCTTATATACACGAAATTAAGGTATTTATAATACATGTTGGGATATTACGGAATCATTTAGAAGATGGACTGGATGAATCACTCTTTTTTATGAATTAAAGAGTCATTTGTAGTCATTTAGGACTCAATAAGAGTCACCATGACTTCTAAATGACCCTAAACTACTCTTTCTTATAAGAATTCGGGAGTCATTTGTAGTCATTTAAAGCTCATTAAGAATCATCATGATACGTGAAGGCCTCAGTGATTGGAAATGATTTTGGAACTAATCATTTCGTGGGTTTTGCATAAAGGCTATCCAGCCACCGAAATCTCGGGTAGTTTGCTTTGTATAAGCTCATGCGGTACTGAGCTGATGCAATTTGCTCGGGGTCTAGTCAGGATTGCTCTATATCATCCACACACTGTGCAATGCATTACCAATTGTCCTCTCCAAATATCGAGGACACTTAAACGGGGTCAAGGCCGAATTTCTAGCATAGTGAAACCTAACGCACAACCACTAGGCCACTGTCTCCTTCTAAAATGTGTTTCCATAAAATCATAACCAACCATAACGAGATTGACGACGGAAATCGCGTTGAAATCAATGGTCCACCAATACATAACGCCGACCACGTTCATAAGTATCATTGAAATAAGAACGACGATAATTAATGCGGACCAGGGATCGCCGCCCAAAAGCACCGCGGACACGCAGAAAATCGACGTCAACGAGAGAACAATTTGAACGATTGAGGCGCGAACAATGTCCTTATACTGTTCGTAGAACACGTAGAATGGGCTGAAAAACAAATACCTTAATTGCAGGTGTATAAGCCGCGGGTAATTTGAGTCGAATTTAAATTGGCGCCAATGAGTTCATTCTGTTATAACGTATTCAAGCGGGTCCAAATTTTGTGCTCACTTTTATAAAACTGTGAAACGAAGGCAAGCACAAAATTTGTCTTATATTATCCTCATGCTTTCGAGTATCTTAATTTTTGTATAATACGCAAGTGTTTTGAACCAAATTTAAATTTGCGCCAATGAGATCATTCCTTTGTATCGATTTCGTCTGGGTTCAAATTTTGTGCCCGCCTTCGTTTCAGTTTCATAAAAATTAGCTCAAAATTTGGACTCGCTTGGATCCAATACAACAGAATGAATTCATTGGCGCCAATTTAAATTTGGCTCAAAACATTCGGCCTTATACACGCAAAATTAGAAAAGATTTCAAATGAGAGATGAGAGGAAGCTGTGACCTATTTTGCTTGAGTGTTAGAATTTTACTGAGTAAAAGATGGCGTACCTTCAAAGGGGTGCGAAATATTCCTAACTAGCTATTCAAAATAAAATACCTATACGGAAAAATCTCAATAAGCGGTTTTTGTAAGGTTCTCAGCACGGCGTTAATGTCGCGCGTCACGTTTTGCGCAATAATCATGGCGCTCTCCATGGCTTTTATATAGTCCTCAGAGGTTCTTAGCACCGTGTGATAGGTCATAAAATGTGATGCCACAACTTTGGCGTCTCTGCGAATACGATTAAATGATTGGGCCGTTTCATTACGGTATTGTAGTCGGACTGCTGAGCCATAGGCAGCATGCCCACTAAAAATGAATAAAGTATGCCTCTGGAGTCAATTGAATTTTATTAAAAGATTTCCAATTATCCTAATTTTGCGTGTATAAGCCGCGGGTATTTTGCGACAAATTCAAATTGGCGCCAATGAGTTCATTCTATTCGTATCGGATTCGTTGAAATCCAAATTTTGTGACCGTCTTAGTTTCAGTTTAATAAAAGTTGGCACAAAATTTGGACCCCAACGGATCCGATACAACGGAATGAACTCGTTGGCGCCAATTTAAATTATACACGCGAAATTAGAATACCTATCATTTTTTTAAATTTATTTATAAAAAGAATAGCATAATATAAATTTGAAGAAAAAAAACCCACGCCTTGGCACATTTCATTGAGGGATTTTCGCGTAAAAAATCTGGCAAATACTGATAGAATTGCGATGATTGCGGCTTGCCATTCACGAATGAAACGTCGCAAGCCCGACACGTACCCTTGGACTCAACTGAAAATGAATGAGAATGAATAAATAGATAAGAGCTCTCATAATCGCTTGTATAATCCTATCATCCAAGTTTCAAATATTTCTTTTGTTTTATTGACAAAAAATTTGTTGAAAAAAACTGCGGATAATTATGCATCAACCCAATAAAAACCAAATTACCCTAATTTTGCGTGTATAGGGCCGGGCGTTTTGAGTCAAATTTAAATTGGCGCCAACGAGTTTATTCGGTTGTATTGGATCCAAGCGAGTACGAAATTTTGCCCGCCTTCGTTTTAAAAGTGGGCACAAAAATTAGACTCGCTTGGATTCAATACAACAGAATGAACTCATTGGCGCCAATTTAAATTTGGTTCAAAACATTTGGCCTTATACACGCGAAATTAGGGTGGTCCAAAATAGGTTTAATGCTTGGGATAAATTGATCCTTATGCCACCCACTTAACGAAAATGTCCTGTTTTTTAAAAAAAATGAAAAATAGCTTTAAATAATCAGCAAATTGAACCAATATCGACATGCTTGATGGTAAATAAAATGCTAAAGTCTTGGGAATCAAATGCAGAAAAAGAATTTTACAATTTGATTAAAAAAGTAAGAAAGTTAGAGCCAATTTAAAGTGGACTACGAAATTGGGCCGCCCCGAGTTATTTTAATAATGGAAATAAATCGAAACCGTTTGGCGAACAAAATGAATTGTTGGCAATGAATTTCCGACAGCATTGAGTGACTCCGACGGGCTTCAGCCAGTCCACATAATCGTCTAGCCAATTCATCGCCGGATGCGCAATAAAGGATCTAAAAAAATTTTTGATGCTGATTTTCGAATCTGATATTTTTTACATCAGGTTTATTCATGATTCTAAAATAGGAACTTTAAAATCATGATATGTTAAAATTGAAATTTTTATTTTTAGAGCTCTCGTCCACGGAGGATCCTGACGTCCCCCCAGCGCTGATATTCGTGATCAGCGCTCCAAAATACCCCAATCTGGAAAGTTTCAGACAAAAATTCGAAAAAAATTTAGGTCTTCTTACAGCCTCCGGGTCTGACAGAGAAAATTACTCTAAATTCGCGTTTATAAGCCGCGGGTGTTTTGAGCCAAATTTAAATTGGCGCCAATGAGTTCATTCTGTCGTATCGCATCCGTTGGGGTCCAAATTTTGTGCCCGCCTTCGTTTCAGTTTCATAAAAATTGGCACAAAATTTGGACTCGCCTGGATCCAATACGAACAGAATGAACTCATCGGCGCCAATTTAAATTTGGCTCAAAACACTCGCGTTTTATAGAGAAATTAAAATATTTGCGGGCATGAGAATGATATAAGGCAAATTTTGTGCGCGATTATTAGGGTAGTACATAAACGATGCGAAATTAGGATAGTACATAAACAATGTAAAATGCCTAAATGTGATCATGCCTTTCGGGATATTTTGCCGCGGTGGCGAGCTGCGCGCCTAAAGAGCGCGCCGAACAGCCCACCGATGCGCAAATGAGGCTTTGCTCGATGGGCGCTTCAAAATCATAGACACCACGAAGAACAAAGTAGACGATGGGACCAACGGATAGAAACCGTTCCATGTTGATGAAATGAGTAAGAACGTAGGAGTCCTGGAAGAAATTAAAATTATTCAAGGCCGTATTAACTTAATAAATTAATAAGTTAATAAATTCTATAAAGTAAAATTTAAAAAATGTTTTCAGTTTACTTCGGGCACGGCTATCTTTTGATCGAGTCCGATTTTTACGCGGCTAACCACGAGAATGGATGAAGTCAACCAGCCGAGAAAGAACAAAATCACAAAGGAGCGGACCCAACGTTTGAGCAAATTCGGCGCATAATAGCGCTTAAATATTCGATACAGAAAACTCTCGTGTGTTAGCGTGTCCAGACATATTTGCACACAACAGCACAGCTCCAAACGACCCGTCTAGAGAGATGAGTATATAGAAAATTTGGAATTTGGGAAAGATTTGTCTTGCGTAATATTACTTTGAAATATTATATGTATTCTAAGTTCGGGTAAATAAGACGCGGCCTTTCGACGGACTTTTGAATATCGATTTGGCCTTGTATTCTGTTATTTTGTGTCGGTTAAGCATAAAATTTAATGAGCACCTCCATTGAAGCAGGCTGTAGTTTATGAACTCTCAACTGCGTTTAAAACAGAATGAAGACCAATTCAAGATTAAAAAATCCGTCGAACAGCCTCGGCTTATATACCGGGGCTTAGGGTAGTTGGTTTTTAAGGTTACCGGAAATTTGCGCACTACGAATCTTGCGCACTTTTGAATTTGAGTCGGTTTTTCATCACGATAAAATTAATTTTTCGAGAATCAATTTTAACCATTGGATTCAGAATTTAATTCTCTATCGAATACTTTTTGAATAAAATTTCTAGCTAACTTGGAAAAAAAGTTATAATTGAAAAAGCAAAGTCATCTTCACAAATTTTCCAAAAATCAAAATTGACGTTACTTTTTCAATCGTAACTTTTTTTCCAAATTAGCTAGAAATTTGATTTAAAAAGCATTCGATAAAGAATTAAATTCTGAATTGAATAGCTTAAATTAATTTTTTTTTAAATAATTATATCGTGACAAAAAATTTGCCTAAATTCAAAAGTGCGCAAATTGCCGGCGACTTTTTAAGGAAGGAAGGCTAAAGTATATTGGAAATCATAGATCCACATCCAGATATGACTGGAAAAATAGAGTTTGAACCAGTAAAAGGATTAAAACTTTTCTACTTCCTGCCGGCGAATGTCCCAGACGAATACCGCGAGAAAAACAGTAATTTGAAGAAAAAAGTTGAGAAAAATCGCCAACGCAGCGTAGAGAGAAAACGCGCGGACGGCGGGCATTTCGGAAAGGCCGCCTTGAAAAATTTCAAGTTATAAAAAAGCATTAAAAAATGAACATTTTAATGCCAAAAAATTCTACCGAAACAAAAGCAAAGACACTCAGAAAGACTGCTTAAAAGCATGGAAGGCATCACTTCGGAGCAAATTAACGCAATGCGCTCTTCGAGAGGTCTGTCCACGTCCTCGCGAAGACGCTGAATTCAAATTGTTACCCTAATTTTGCGGGGGGGAGGGAGGGGGGGGAGGGGCGAGTGTTTTTGAGCCAAATTTAAATTGGCTCCAATGAGTTCATTCTGTTGTATTGGATCCAAATTTTGAGCTCCGGGTTTTATGAAACTGAAACGAAGTCGGGCATAAAATTTAAAACCCAACGGATCCGATACAACAGAATGAACTCATTGGTGCCAATTTAAATTTGACTCAAAACACCTGGCCTTATACACACGAAATTAGGGTGTCGATTTTATTATTTGCCTATCTGATAGGGTTGTGCAAATATTGATTATATTAACTATTCACTTGATAGAATTGAACGAATATAAAAATATTGTCCACGCCAACGGCAAGTACAAGAAAAGGCTCCACTTCGAGAATCAACAACGAGGCTGGCATGCCATATAAGGCAAAAAGTCCAATTGAGCTGGAACAAAATCAAAATATAAATTATGCCAATTTTATTATCGAATTCAAAATATTAATACAGCATACCTTGTAACGCTTAGCGTGACGCTAAGAATACCACAAATGCCGAGCACAAATTTGGAGTTGACAAATAGAGAACAGAATTGATTATCCGTGATTTGGTATTGGCCCAGCGCGATAGCGACGTAGATAAACATAAAGGCATAGGAAAGAATTACGGTCAGGGCATCCGACGAGGACTGACGCTCGATTTCGTCCTTATACAACAAAATGATAACATTTACTCTAGGGTGTTTTGAGCCAAATTTAAATTGTCGCCAACGACTTCATTCTTCAGTAATATCGGGTCCAAATTTTCTGCCGACCTTAATGAAAGTGAAATAAAAGCTGACAAAAAATTTGGGCCCGATATAACGAAATGAACTCATCGACATAAATTTAAATTTGGCTTAAAATACTCGCGGCTTATCCACACAAAATTATAGTGTCAAACTGATTTAATAATTTTCGAGATCATATGAAACAATTGAGGCAAAAATCTAGTTTTAAACTATGAAAAAAATGACAATGGTGCAGTCGGGATCATTGCGCCCGAGATCCAAAAGCATTCAAACTGGGCAATGTGAACTTTTATGCGAGCTGGATAGGTCGGGCAAGCCAACAATGCACGTTAACGAATAACGTGAATGCGGGCGAGTGGCTTGGGAGAATGAACGAGTCACTTGCGATGATACAAATCACATCCTCTCATTCGGAAACGACTATGGGACGTACCGAGCCCCTCAATAAGAGGAGCTCATTCCGAAGAGCCAACCGGAATCGAACCGGAAGGACTCACGTAAACCACAAACACGAGACCAATCGCGACATTCCAAAAAAAAATTTATGACTAGCAGATCTCACAAAATTCTATATAGATTGCATAGAATCCTAAAGGATTTATAGGTCCTAATAAAGAAGTACCAAAATTTCCAAGAGACTTAGAAATTTGATTTTAAAACCATTCGATAAAAAATTAAATTCTGAATCAAATCGGTAAAATTAATTTTCTTAAAAGAAACTTTTTAGACCTTAAAAAGTTAGTCAAACGTCCGGACCTTTTTTTAACTATTTACTCTCTTAATAAAAAAAATTCATTTCAAATTCAATTTCAATTAAAAATATAAAAATAAAATAAAATGGGCTAAATATCATGCGAGTGTCTGACTTCTCTGACCGGTTAGCGAAGCCCATCGCCGATTTTCTGCGAATGCAAATCGAGTTATATAAGCGGAAAATTGAATCACATTTCCAAGAATGATCTTGTTGTATTCACCGATCGCATGATTTCGATTCCGGTTTGACTCGGCCAAGCTAGAGTTAAGTCAATACCAGTGTTTGTGGTTCACTGGACCCTCTGGGCACCATTCCCAGTGGCCTCTTCGGAGGTTCGGTACGTCCCACAGCTAACTGAGTCAGCCGGATGAGAAAGTATTGTGATGGTGCACAACTATGATTCCACATGACACAACGAATCCGCAATTACGCCGGTGTGCGGAACGCGAACCGTTGGCTTGCTTGGTCAGATCCGCTCTCTTTCGATGAGGATCGAAGATTGAGCAATGATCCTGGCCGCACCAACCTTTTGCCATTTTTTTTCAATTTTTTTTTTAATTTTTGAATTTTGGTACTTATTTATTAGGATCTATAGATCCTTTAGGATTCTATGCAATCTAAATAGAATCCTGTAAGATCTGCTAGTCATGAATTTTTTTTGGAATGTAAAATTTTTTTTACAATTTGATTAAAAAGCAAAAAAGTTGTAACAAAAACAAATCCCGGCGCCAAGTTGCGCTATACACACACATACACACACACATACACACAGCCGGACAGACACACATTATGGTGCATATATACATCGTTTCTTGTGTATATAAATGTACGCACAATCATATATCGTATCGATTGACGAGCATTAAAACCGTGTTTATCATTTCCTCCTCCCCCCAATAATAATTTTTAAGTCGAGAGAAAAGGGAACATAACAAAATATAAATACAATTTAGAAACAATAAAAAAGGCTAGATTTAATGCACTTTTAAGAGCCTTTAAAGCACACCTCCAATGAACGTTCCGACATAAAAGATATGGTAAAGCTGGGACTTTCAACGGAACGCATAAACCGCAGGTAGGCGTGTTCCCATGCGAGGGCCTTCTCATTTTCGGAAGTGTTGACGAAATTGTTGACGAGTATCACATTGACTAAACCATGTGCGCGTTTGTAGCGTTTCATTTCGTCCTCGTATTGGGGAGATTGATCGGCCATTTTCGCTAAAAAAAATATAATTTAATTGAAAAAAAGGTATGAAATGATCGCCGAAAATTTGAGCACCACAAAACTTGCGCACTTTTGATTTTGGGCCGGTTTTTCTTTACAATAAATTATTTTTTCAAAAAATTAATTTTGACTATTCGATTCAGAATTTAATCCTCTATCGAATGCTTTTGAATCGAATTTCTAGCTAACTTGGAAAAAAAGTTACGATTAAAAATGTAAGGTCAACTTCACGAATTTCAAAAAATAAAAATTGACCTTACTTTTTCGACTATAACTTTTTTTTCAAATTAGCTAGAAATTTGATTCAAAAAGCATTCGATAAAGAATTAAATTCTGAATTGAATAGCTTAAATTAATTTTTTTTTAAATAATTATATCGTGACGAAAAATTTGCCTAAATTCAAAAGGCGACTTTTTAAGGAAGGAAGGCTAAAGTATATTGGAAATCATAGATCCACATCCAGATACGACTGGGAAAATAGAGTTTGAACCAGTAAAAGGATCAAAACTTTCATTCTGAATCGAATGGCTAAAATTGTTTCTCGGAAAAGTAATTTTATTGTGGCGAAAAATCGGCTCAAAGTCAAAACTGCGCAAGTTTCGTATAACGCAAAATACGGCCGTATAAAATAGAGTCAATTTTGAGAAAGAATTTTTTTGTCATTATAAGCTGAAAATAGGCCCCAAGAGTCTCAAAAAATTGGTAAAAAAAATTTTATTGAAAAATTGATTCAATTATGAAAGAATCAATATCGAATATGCCAATTTCAGCGTATATTACACACACGCGTACTTTGTTCACGCCCAACTTGAAGCTCGCTAAAATCGCCGAGCACAACATAGGGCGGAATCGGCGCGCCAAACTCGCTGAGACATGGCCTCTTAATTCGACTGTCCATTGTGTACGGATTTGCAATACAATCCTCTAAATGGTCCAAGTAATCGTAGGTGTTGAATCCGCTCTCGTCGATTATATGAAGATTGGACTCGTTGTTCTGCAAATAGAATAAATTGTTTTGCTCAAAATAATATAATGGAATTAGAGCGGATGCTATCTTCGAAATCCGAAACTAGTGATGAAACGGACCCGAATCCGTGCCCAAGACATTTTTGTTTACAACTTTTCTTAATGAAAATTTCACGCTCAAATATTTTTTGTTCAGGTCAAAGAAAAAGTTTAGCAGAATCAATGCGAAAAAAATTATATCAATGGATTCATAGAGAAGGTATATGGTCATAGTTAGTTAAAAACAATGCTGAGACTTCTTCGAGTCATTTAGCGGATAAAATGATTAAACGACTCCTCCTTTTTAAATTTGGAAGTCATTTGGAGTCATTTAGGGATCATTATGACTCTTAAATGATTTACCTATCCAAAGTCATTTAAGAGGGCGGAATCTTTTAAGGATTCAAAACCCAGAACTGGTTAAAACCGGCCGGGTTCATCCTTTCCGGGCCTCTTTTCCGAACCTGACATTTAACAAACAATAACTTTGCTTCACATAAACCAATTAATATCGGCCCCGTTGGCTCTTTTCAAAAAAAGCCGGAGCCACGAAAAAGCCAGATAACTCCATAAATTGGCTCCAGATGGCTTCAGATGGCCTCGGGGTCGCGATTGGCTTTGTTTCATTACTAGCCAAAACCATTTAAAAATTACAAAAAACAAAGTTACTTGAAAATAGTTGAAAATCGAATACACGGCGCAATTGTCGTTTTCCGGATAAAGAGGCTTAAAGCAGACGTCCTTTAGTAGGACCATCTCTCCGTTGGGAGTAGTGACATTTAAAGACAATATCCTCAGATACAGTTCTAGCGCATCCTCGAGAAACTTCTTTCGATAAATCGGACCATATTCAATTGTGCTAAGAAAATTTTTCGAGTCTTCGCGTTCAACGGGACTCTGATCCCGCGGTACAATAATGAAATGTTCAGTACGATAGAAGGGACTGTAATTGAGTAAATTATGTAATGTAATTTGGCACAAATAGTGGACGGTAAAAAAAACTACGTCAAATTCTCGTTAAAAAAATCGCGTTGTTCACGAGCCACGCTTCCAGTTGAAGACCAGAGCTCTACTGGATCGGTGGTCAATCGCATCGTATAAATTCCCAATGATGCCAAAATGGAAGGAATAAGTCCTAGCAACAGAATCAGACCATAGTTGTTCGTCACAAACTGGAACAACAAAAAATTTATTTCTCCAAATTCAATTGGATAAGAGTCTGTTTTATTTATTAGGCTTTAGGATAACCAGCGATCTCTTATTTAATTAATTCTTAATTTAAATAAAAATACCACAAGTCGCGGCCATTCGACGAATTTTTAAATTTTGACATTCTGTTATTTTGTGTCTGTTAGGCATAAAATTTAGGGAGCACCTCCATTCATTGAAGCAGGCCCAAGCTCTAGTTTAAAAATTATGAACTCAACTTTGTTAATAGCAAAATGAAGGTTAAGTCAAACCCCAATTCCGTGTGTATAAAACGAGGTGTTTTAAGCCAAATTTAAATTGGCGCCAATAAGTTTATTCTATTGTATTGGATCCAAGCGAGTCCAAATTTTGTGCCCGTCTTCGTTTCAGTTTTATAAAAGCGGGCAAAATTTTAGACTCGTTTGAAACAGAATGAACTCATTGGCGCCAATTTAAATTTGGCTCAAAACATCAGCTGCCGGAGATGTTTATTTAATTTTATGCTTAACAGACAAAATAACGGAATGCCAGGCCAAGTCAAAATTCGAAAATTTGTCGAACGGCCGTGGTTTATACACCTAGAACTCGTTATAAATAGGATAATAGATTCTATTACAAATTTGATTGATCGGTCTTCTACAAGCAAATCAATAAATCTTACTCGTCCGTATTCAGCACACGCACAAATAAGCCTCTCCTCGAATCGTAGTGAACGCTGCTCTCCGACGAACCACTTGGCGCCGTTAATACATAGAGTTTCGTTCTCGGCGGAACCGGGATCGAGTAGATGACCCTCTTGCGCGCTGACACAATGTAGTTGTTTGTTCTTTGTTAGGTCGGGCTGATGCTGATGGAACACATTTGCAAGCGCGACGTTATCGTAATCTAACGTTGAGACTCCATTTCCGAAATCCTCGGCGGTATAATGTCGCAAAACGTAATGAAGTACCACCGCCAACATCGCAGTTCCCGTTAGAACGCCCATTGCGACGACGCCCATCGCCGTGGAGCAGTCCATCATCGCCAGCTTGCAGCTCTCCTAAACAAGACTCTAATACTATAATAACTTTAGGTCAAGCCTAGAATTTTTTTTGACTAAATCCTAGTTTAATCCCCGGACTTTACGGAAATTTTAGCGTACCTCAAATAGGATCGGAAACGGTGCCGACGAAACACAGGACGCCAAACAGTCCACGCACGCACAGCCGTAATCCGAAATGTCCGAGGACGCGTTGCATGGATAGGCGCTCGCGTTCATTGGAGCCACGCCCTGACGCTTGGTGCCGCTCAGCGCCTGTATTCGTGACTGTAAAAAATGAAGTAATTTAACGCAATGTTAGATCAGAAATTTTGCTTGGACTGACCCCCCAGAAAAATTTAAAATTTTTTACTGTATTTATTACTGTATTATTTTTGCTGCATTTATTACTGTATTACTGCATTTACTATTGTATTACTGTATTACTGTATTTGTTACTGTACCACTGTATTTATTACTGTATCATTGTAATTATTACTTTGTTAGCGTATTTATTACTGTATTACTGTATTTATTGCTGTATCAATGATGTTGCATTCAAATACGATAATTTTTTTTAATACCGTATAAGACCAATAAGACTGGAACTTAAGTGGTCTTATACGGTACTACCTATAAAAATAAATATTGTCAATTCAGGGTCATTAGAAATCCTCAAATACATTTTGAAAATTCTGATGGAGATGGGAGAGTAAAGTGCAGTAAATTAGAAAATTTCTATTTTCAATAAAACACCTGAAAAGTCATAGAGGACTCGTTAAAATGAACATCGATAGTAAACGGAACGTTAATGGCCTTGTTATAAGTTCCGAGGAATTTAAAAAGCTTTTCCGGCGAACAGTTCTCCACGTTTGTGCCGCACATCATTCCCATCACGTAATCACCGTTACTCGTCCTGACCTATATGAAAGGAGAACGAAATTTTCGAACAACAATGGTGAAAATTGAGCATGTATGTACGTACGGCTATACATTGAGCGTATATGTACGCCTATACATTGAGCGTATATGTACGGCTATACCAGACCAATTTTGATTTCATTGGGTCGCTGGAAATTCACGACGACTACAAAACTTGCGCACTTTTGATTTTGGGCCGGTTTTTCTTTACAATAAATTATTTTTTCAAAAAATTAATTTTGACTATTCGATTCAGAATTTAATCCTCTATCGAATGCTTTTGAATCGAATTTCTAGCTAACTTGGAAAAAAAGTTACGATTAAAAATGTAAGGTCAACTTCACAAATTTCAAAAAATAAAAATTGACCTTACTTTTTCGACTATAACTTTTTTTTCAAATTAGCTAGAAATTTGATTTAAAAAGCATTCAATAGAGAATTAAATTCTGAATCGAATAACCAAAATTGATTCTTAAAAAAGTAATTTTATTGTGACGAAAAACCGGCTCAAAGTCAAAAGTAAGTTCGTAAATTTCCACCGACCATTTCATTGAACTAATTTGTAGTGGGGTTTTGATGATGATTTCGCCTAAGCCTTCGCCAAATTCCCATTTTAAAAAGGGGGTTAGAATCTTTAGGCGTGGGTTCAAACAAATATACTACAATTCTTGATCTATCCATACGAACACTTCACAATTTCCCGCATGTTTGTCTAGTGGAAATTATATTATATTAAGCGAAATTAGATCTTATTAAATCAACTAGGATTCAAAATTCACATTTCTGCAGGACTCGAAGAGCGTCCTAACGTATTGTGCATTTACGAAGTACTCAACCCTAGCGACGTAGGGCCGTCCCGGCGTGGCCAACAACAATGGCTTTATGGTCGCGTTTCTCGCATTGGACCTGTTAGGGGATATTAGACTCTTCGCCAAATTTGACTCCATTGTCGATTCTATAGTGAGCATGCTGGCGTTTCGAACCTCGAGCACGTTGACAAAGTTGTATTGCGTCGGCGAACAGGTGAATTGGCACCAAAAATTGACGAAATTCGAATAACAACTCGGACATCGTGACAGCAGCTGTTGCGGAATTGTCATTCTTCGACGCAAAATTTGAAACTGCTCATCGTTACAGCACACGGCAATGTTTCCATCTGAAGAAGACAATTTTGAATTTTTCAAAGAATTCACTTATGAAACGAGACTCAAATTCGAGCCCGAGACATTCTTGTTTGTTATAACTTTTTTTAATGAAAATTTCAAGCTCAAATATTTTTTGAAAAAATTTAGCAGAAAAAAATTATATCAATGGATTATATAAATTCATAGAGAAGATGGTGTTATGGTTAGTTAAAACCAGTGCTGGGACCTGACTCCCAGTCATTCAGAGAGTAAAACGACTCCTTTTTTTAAATTTCAGAGTCATTTGGAGTCATTTAGAAGTCATTATATGTCCTTATGACTTCCATTCGGACCCACCCATTCGGAGCCATTCAAGGAAGAGTCGAAGTCGTTTAAAGAGTCAAGTGCCAGCCGGGTTCGCACGTAATCCCTCTTTTCTCTCTTTAATAATTCCTTTTTCAAATCCAAGCAATAACTTTCGCTGATATAAACCAATTAACATCGAATTTTTAACATCCCTTTTGAAAAATTGTCTGTTTGAAATGCGTAAAAAATACGCCCATTTAAATGTCTCATTAAAAAGTTAGAATGCCTCGAGTTCATATTTGGCTTCCATCGCCAATAAAAACTTACTTGCAAATAATTGTGGACACAGTTCTCGATAGGCGTGATCGTTTCTTATTGGCACCGGCATGGGCGGCCCGTCGTACTCGCAATTTTGCGTCATTTCGCCATCGCGCGCACAAATGCCGCGCATCGCGCATCGATAGGGCGTGGCGCTTGACGAGGACGCGTCTGCGTTTGTTCCGCTTGCATCAAATTCAATCGGCTCGGCCTCATTAGTGCCATCAGTGTTTTGAGCAAAATTCGGGTATTTTAAAAATTCATCAGCCCTAGAAAGATGACAATGCCAATGTAAAATTTTTAACAGTACATCTTTTATAGTATAACACTGCGCGCAATATTTTTACAATAGCTAATTACCGTATTTCGCGTGTATAAGACTGGGGGTGCTTTGAGCCAGATTTAAATTGGCACCAATGATTTCATTCCGTTGTATCGGTTCCAAGCAAACCCAAATTTTGTGCCCGCCTTTGTTTCAGTTTTATAAAAGTGTCACTTTGGACCCCTACGGATTCGATACAGCGGAATGACCTCATTGGCGCCAATTTAAATTTGGCTCAAAACACCCTGTCTTATACACACGAATTTTTGAAATTTGGATAATTAGTAAATAATTAAAAGTAAAGGATTATCAAAAATATTTTTTTTTTGGTTTTATTCTTTATCTGTCCTTAGGCTCAGGTATTTAGGCCCAGGCTTAGTCTATGTTCCATTTCGGCTTTAGTCTTAAGTCTAGGAATTTTTTTAAGGCTCGATAACCCACAATAACCAAGTGATGTAAATTTGCTTGCCGTAATTTTCGCGCATTCGCTAATCCGATTAGGAAAATGCTAATAAATACAATCTTGCAATAGCGCCGTTTTCGACGTTTCGCCACATCGCGTATAGAGCGCATAACGTAATTGGAAAAACACGCGCTCACTTGACTTCACGTAAGTACAACGTTTTTCGACGTGAATTTTTAAAAGTGAACATTTTTGTCTTAATCATGAGATCTCATTTAAAAAAAAAGAAATAAATTACACTAATTTTGTATGGATAAGCCACGAGTCGTTTGAGCCAATTTTAAATTGGCGCCAATGAGCTCATTCTTTTCGTATCGGATCCTTTGGAGTGCAAATTTTATTCCCGCCTTCGTTTCAATTTCATAAAAATGCGCACAAAATTTGCCCTCGCGTAGATTCAATACAACGAAATAAACTCATTGGCGCTAATTTAAATTTGGCTCAAAACACCCGGCCCTATATTTACACGAAATTACGATAAAAATTTTCAATTTTTTAATTTTCTTCAGAATTTCGATTTCCGAAATTTTAAAATCCGATACATTCCCGATTTATATACATAGTATATATACAAATCTATTGGCGCTAATTTAAATTTGGCTCAAAACACCCGATCCTGTTCACACGAAATTACGGTAAAAATTTTCGATTTTTCAATTTTCTTCAGAATTTCGATTTCCGAAATTTTAAAATCCGATACATTCCCGATTTATATACATAGTATATATACAAATCTATCGATTAAAGTTATGGAAAAATAAAAAATATTTCTTTTGTACCGCGAAAATTTGACATAAAAAATAAATTTAAATTAAATTAAATTAAATTACAATTTTTTAAAAACAAAAAAAAAGAAGAAATTTTTTTACGGATTTACCAAAAATAAAGGCAAATGAATATATGCGGTGAAAATGGCTCATTTTTCTTAAAAAATGAGTGAAAAAATCGATAAAAAGAACAACTTTTCTTGAGACAAACATATCCCAGCCAGATGCGCCTGCGACATTTGCGCATTTCAATTTTTGGTTATTTTTTTGAGGCCCATATTGGTACTCTTCAGAAAAATGATTTCGACTATTTGATTTAGAATTTTATTCTTTATCAATTACTTTTTAAATCATATTTCTAAGTAATTTGGAAAAAAAATTATGATTGAAATAGTAAGATCACTTTAAAAATTTCCGAAAAATAAAAATTGACTTTACTTTTTCAGCTGTAATTTTTTTTTCCAAATTAGTTAGAAATAGGATTCAAAAAGCATTTGATAGAGAATTGAATCCTGAATTCGATAACATAAGTTAATTTTCAGAAAAGTAACTTTTTAATCTTTAAAAAGTAAATTATGAAAAAAGCAAATTTTTGCGCTCAACTGAACTTTGGACCCTAATCGAATGAATAAAAAGGCCAAACCCCTTTTCATTCCTCACTTTAAACCTAGCCTTTGAACGTAAACTTTAAGCTTGATCTTGAGCTTAAGTTCGACATCGACTATATGAAGACCCAAAATGTAAATAACTTTTATTTACTTTTTGTACTATTTGCCGTTCTTTTTTCGTCATGTTATTATTTTTTTATTGTATTATCATATTTTCGTTATTATTCCATTGTGTTTTCAAATATTTAATCAAAAATCCTTTTTTTTCAAAATTCAAAAACCTCTCGCAAAATTGAAAATAGAATTTTTTTATTTAAACAATAAACAATAAGTAAAAAATTTGAATACAAATTTATTTACAAATTTGAATTCAATATTACTCTAAACCGGGTGTTTTAAGCCAAATTTAAATTGGCGCCAATGAGTTCATTCTGTTGTATCGGATCTAAGCGAGTCCAAATTTTGTGCCCACTTTTACGAAACTGAAACGAAGTCGGACACAAAATTTGGATCCCAATGGATCCGATATAACTGAATGAAATCAATGCCGCCAATTTAAATTTGGTTCAATTTAAATTTGGCTCAAAACACCCTCGACTTATTCACATGAAATTAGAGTAATGGAAAATTTTCGTATTCTAAAGTCCATCAAATGTAACAGCGATTTAAACGAATTCGAAAATTTTTAGCATTATATATTTTATTTACACTAATTTCGTGTGGATAAGTCGCGGGGTTTTGAGACAAATTTAAACTGGCAGTAATGGATTTATTCTGTTATATTGGCTCCATTCGAATTCGAATTTCATGCCTGTTTTTATGGGATCGAAATGAAATAAAAACGGGCACAAAATTTGAGGTATAGGCGATACAACACAATGAACTCATTGTCGCCAATTTAAATTTGGTTCAAAGTACTTGCGGCAAAAAAATTAGATAAATCAAAAATCTTTTTTTTTTCCAAACCTCAAAAATCTCTCGCAAAATTGAAAAAAGATTTTTTTAAATTTAAACTATAAATAATAATAATGAATAGTAAAAAATTTGAATGCAAATTTATTTACAAATTTGAATTTAATTTTTAATACACTGCTGCACAAAATCATAGCGCCACTTTAGAAAATGGCATAACTTTTAACTGAATTATTCAAACGACGTTAAACTTTACCAGATGGCATATTTTTAGATCGAAAATAATATAACAACAAAAGTAATTAATTTTACATTTTGTACAGCCCAAAATCAAGCAATTTACAGTATTTTTCAAATTTCGTAAAACATATTTTGTATAATGTAAAATTAATTACTCCATCATATTTTCGATCTAAAAATATGCCATCTGATAAAGTTTAACGTCGTTTGAATAATTCAGTTAAAAGTTATGCCATTTTCTAAAGTGGCGCTATAATTTTGTGCAGCAGTGTAGAAAATATTCGAAAGTGTAAAACAAAAAAAAAATAAAAATTTTTAACTTTGGAAAAAAAATTAAGAAAGAATAAAATGAAATGAAACCTTGAAAATGGGAAAATCCAATTTCCGATTTTACAAAAATTTCTTCGCTATTTATTTTTATTCTTTCTCTAGTCTTCAAAAATCTTTTCTCAAATCTCTCCATATATTCTTTCAGTGGAGCGACATTTGCGGATTTTCAACTTTGATCAACTTTTTGAACGGGATGGAGATATTTTTCAGAAAAATAATTTTAGCCATCGGATTCAGAATTTAATTCTCTATCCAATACTTTTTAAATCTTTAACTTTGAAAAAAAGTTACAGCTTAAAAAGTAAAGTGACTCAAAAATTTTCCAAAAAATAAAAATTGACTTTAATTTTTTAGCTCTAACTTTTTTTTCAAACTAATTAGAGACTTGATTTAAAAAGTAATGGATAGAGAATTAAATTATGAATCATATAACTTTAATAACTTTTCTTAAAAGTAACTTTTTGGTTTTTAAAAAGTCGGCTAAAGTTGGGTAATTTTCAAAAAATTCTAACTCAATATTTTTTTTTGACACCAAATTAAAAATGAAAGTTTTTGTCGATTCCCAAGGTTTTAGGATTTTATTTGACACCAAACTTTTCAATATTGGTTTCGAATTATTTTTATTGTAGTCCATTCATTTATCCGAAAAAGTAGAAAGTATAATTTTTTTATTTTTTTATTACCCTAATTTTGTGTGCATAAGCCGTGGAATTTAAATTGGTGCCAATGAGTTCATTCTATTGTATCGAATCCATTGGAGTCCAAATTTTGTGCCCGCCTTCGTTTCAGTTTCATAAAAATGAGCACAAAATTTTGGCCCGATTCGATCCGTGAGCACGAAATTTGGACCCGTTTGGATCCGAGAATAAACTCATTGGCATTGATTTAAATTTGGCCAAAAATACCTGCGGCTTATCCGCAAAAAAATTCATTAAATTAATTTATTAAATTACCCTAATTTCGCGTGTATAAGGCCGGGTGTTTTGAACCAAATTTAAATTGGCGCCAATGAGTTCATTCTGTTGTTGCGGATCCAAGCGAGTCCAAATTTTGTGCCCACTTTTATGAAACCGAGACAAAGGCGGGCATAAAATTTGGACTCTAACGGATCCGATCACAGAATGAACTTATTGGCGCCAATTTAAATTTGGTTCAAAACATCCGGCCTTATACACGCGAAATTAGGATATATGAAATTAAGCGAATTTCTGAATCTATAAGTTCTTATGTTTAGGATTTGTAAAAAATATTTACATTCAGAATATTGGCTAAAAATTGGATTAAATATGTATAATTTGTCTCTTTTTTCTTTATTTCATAACAAAACGTCAATTAAAAAGAAATTTTAAAATAAATAAAAATTATAAAAAAAAATAATAAAAAAATAACAATTAAAAAAGGTTGAAAACAAAAAAAAATATAGAAAAAAAAGGTTAATATAACAACCAGTGCTGGGTAAAAGCTCAAAAATAGCTCATGAGTTTTTGAGCTTGAGTCAACTCACCGGCTCGTGAGCGTCATTTTCTTGATTCATTGAGCTACGCAAAGGATCAAGCTCGTGAGTCACTGAGTCAATTATGTTGCAATTTGGCTCAAAGCTCATGAGCTATGAGTCACTTTTTTGAGTTAATTTAGCACAATTATGCATGAGTCGAGCGGCTCATGATGTGAGCTAATTAGCTCAAAAAAACAAAAATGAGTCAAAAAAAAAGGAGCAGACTCATGGCTCAAATAAATTGAGCCATATGATTTTGACTCAAAAAATTTTATTTTTCAACATTTTTCTCTCGTGAGGCGAATGAGTCATTTGAGTCGATTCATGAGCCGACTCAAGCTCATTGACTCAAATTCTTATTCAAGTGAAATAAAAAGAACATGATTATTATCCATAAGAGAGAAAACGGAGGGCAATGCACAAAAATTAATAACAAACATAGTTGTTCGTCTATAACCGTTGTATAACTCTTTTTTGCATATAAAAGATTTCTAAAATATCAAGTTATAAATACTATAATATAACAAAAAATGGGGGGAGGGCGATTGCAAACACAAAGAAAGCTCTGTCGGAAAAGGAGTTATGGAGATAAAAGACTCACATTGTCGTTTATAGCCAATTGTTTCACAGAGTCTTCCACTTTAATAAAGCTGTGAACTCGTTACGGGGTTAATGATTCGATTGAGGAGTTGTTGCCTGTTCGGAAATACGTTCAATATTGGTATCACTAGTGGAAAATTCAATTTCATTCATCTAAAAACATGACACTACATTATTTAAAGTTTCGATATTATAAATAATGATCTTGTTTAGAAAAAATATTCAATGATTATAATGTTAATCAAAATTATTAGTTGGCCTTTTGTATTTTTTATTAAGTATTTTAAAATTTGCTACAGTCAAACATAAAGTGACTTTATCATACAAAAGGCCAACTAATAATTTTGATTAACATTATAATCATTGAATATTTTTCTAAACAAGATCATTATTTATAATATCGAAACTTTTAAATAATGTAGTGTCATGTTTTTAGATGAATGAAATTGAATTTTCCGCTAGTGATACCAATATTGAATGTATTTCCGAACAGGCAACAACTCCTCAATCGGATATACAATTAACCCCCGTAACGAGTTCACAGCTTTATTAAAGTGGAAGACTCTGTGAAACAATTGGCTATAAACGACAATGTGAGTCTTTTTATCTCCATAACTCCCTTTTCCGACCAGAGCTTTCTTTTGTGTTTGCAATCGCCCTCCCTCCCATTTTTTGTTATATTATAGTATTTATAACTTGATATTTTAGAAATCTTTTATATGCAAAAAAGAGTTATACAACGGTTATAGACGAACAACGTATGTTTGTTATTAATTTTTTGTGCATTGCCCTCTGTTTTCTCTCTTATGGATAATAATCATGTTCTTTTTATTTCACTTGAATAAGAATTTGAGTCAATGAGCCTTGAGTCGGCTCATGAGTCGACTCAAATGACTCATTCGCCTCACGATGAAAAAGAAAAATTTTGAGAAAGAAAATTTTTTGAGTCAAATGAGCTATGTGAGTCTTTTGAGTTAGCTCAAAAATTTTATTATAATAGCTCATTGTAAAGTGAGCTAAAATTTCTCTCAGCTCATAAATCACGAGAGGATCATAATTTATTAAGTTATTTTGGCTCATAAATTAAAAATGACTCATGAGCTACTGAGCTATTCAAATCATCAATTTGAGTTGCGTGACTCATATTGATGAGTCAAATAGCTCAATAATTTGTGATCCTCGCCATGAGCCATGAGCTGATTTTGAGTTATTACCCAGCACTGATAACAACAAAATCTAAGCCAAATTTTCTATTTTTATTTTGTTGTTTGTTTTTTTCCGTGAAAATGTTTTTAAAATAATAAATAAAAGTACCCGAATTTCACGTGTATAAGGCCGCATGTTTTAAACCAAATTTAAATCGGTGCCAATTATATTCGATCCAAGCGAGTCCAATTTTTTTGTGCCCATTTTCCATTTTTATGAAACTGAAACGAATGCGGGCACAAAATTTAAAAAAAAACACCCGGTCTTATGCACTCGAAATTAGAAAATTCGCGTCCACTGCATACACCCTCACACTGCTAAAAATGTTTGGCTCGTGGTCCGGACCAAAAAATGACCTCAGTTTTCGGACACTCAGCACCCGATTATTGCATATTCGATTATTAATTCGAATTTTTTTTTTTGGAATATTATGCAGGACAGGGTACAGGTACAAAAAAGTGGAAACAAAATTTGGACTCGCTTGGATTTAACATAACGAAATAAACCGCGGGAGTTTGAGCCAAATTTAAATTGGTGCCAATTGGAGTTCATTCTGTTGTATCGGATCCAAACGGGTTCAAATTTCGGATTCAAGCAAGACCAAATTTTGTGCCCACCTTTATGAAACTGAAAAGAAGGCGGGCACAAAATTTTAACTCGCTTGGATCCAATATAGAAGAATGAATTCATTGGCGCCGATCTAAATTTGGCTCAAAACACCCGCGAGCGAAATTAGGGTAAATCAATAAGGATTCCCGATTTCTGAGCTTATTTAAGCTTTCCGATTTCCAATTTTTCAATTTTCTTCAAAATTACGATCTCCGAAATTTTAAAATCATTTCCGATACACGCCTAATATAGTATAAACCACAATGGGAGTGAATAAAATTCGATTTTCTAAAGATATTGCAATATTTTTATAATGTTCAAAAAAAATTTCAATTTAAAAAAAGTTTTTTTTTGTTATTTTTTGTTTGCTTTTTTAAAATAATTTTCACGTTTCTATGGAGAAATTTGTCATGTTACAAGATAAAAAAAAGAGAGAAATAAAATAAAAAACGTGTAAAAACATGAAAAAGAACGATGTTTTATGAAAAAGTAAACATTTTACTACATAAATTAAATTTTTTACTAACAAATTCTTTACTAACAAAATATTTAACGAGTAAATATAATGAAAATTGAATCAATTATTAAACCAAATTGGATTCTAATATTTATTGTTTATCCCAAAAATCCTATTATCCTAATTTCGAGTTTAAGCCCCGGATTTTTTGAGTCAAATTTAAATTGGTTGTACTGGGTCGGTCAGGATTGAAAAACAACAGAATGTACTCATTGGCGCTAATTTAAATTTGTCTCAAAACACTCTCGACCTTATACTCTAATATCGTGTGTATAAGCCGCGAATGTTTTGAGTGAAAATTAAATTGACGACCAGTTCATTCTCTTGTACCGAATCCGTTGGGGTCGAAATTTTGTGCCCAGTTTTATGGAAAACTGAAACGAAGGCGGGTACAAAATCAGGATTCCAACGGATCCGCCACAACAGAATGAGCTCATTGGCGTCAATCAAAACACCCGCGGCTTATTTACGTGAAATTAAGGTCATTTTTTGTACGTTATAAAAAAAATGTTTTTTTTCATAGTAAACATACTACGAAATGATTTTTGGTAAAGAGAAAATTCGTTATGAAAAATTTGGAAAATGAAAAAAAAAGTACATTTTGAAAATGAGAACTCGGAAAAAGTAGAAAAAAACACAAATTTTCCCGTGCATTTTAAAAATTGGAAAAATGAGAAAAATGGAAAAAAAATTAAAAAAAAAACACTTTTAAAGGGAATTCAGCTTAATATATAGCCAGAAAACGATTAACAAATTGCAGACTTTTTTTTCACTTTTTCGAAAAAAATATCATTACATATAAAAAAAGCACCGACATTTGCGGAATTTCCAACTTTGACTAATTTTTTAAGGATCATAAAATTATTTAAAAAAAAACTAATATTACCGAATCGATTCAGAATTTAATTCTCTATCGAATACTTTTTAAATCATGTCTCTATATAACTTGGAAAAAATGTTACAGCTAAAAAAGTAAAGTCACTCAAAAATATTGAGTCAGAATTTAGTAGTCAAAATTTTTTGAAAATTACCCAACTTTAGCCGACTTTTTAAAAACCAAAAAGTTAATTTTAAGAAAAGTTATTTAAGTTGTATAATTTATAATTTAATTTTCTATCCATTACTTTTTAAATCAAGTCTCTAATTAGTTTGAAAAAAAAGTTAGAGCTAAAAATTTTTTTATTTTTTGAAGATTTTTTAAGTGATTTTACCTTTTTGGTTGTAACTTTTTTTCCAAGTTACTTAGAAATATGATTTAAAAAGTATTAAATAGAGAATTCAATTCTAGATCCGATAGCTTAGAAGAATTTTGTTAAAAGTTGATCCGATTCCTTTGGTTCAACATAATATTCATATACATGTAAATATAGCGCGAAAAAAAAATGCAAAAATAAATGCATTAAATGCAAAATGCGAAAAAAAATGTAATGTAATGTATTAGAGAAAAGAAAAAAAATGTAGGAAAAATATATAAAAATTTGAGTGAAAATGACGAAATTCCAAGCAAAAAAAATGAAAAAATAAAATGAAATTGTGAACAGAAAAATTGGAAAAAAAAGTGGAGAAAAATTTGAGAAACAAAAAATATAAAAGAAAATTTATAATTTAAAATTTACAAATTCATACCTCTTTTTGAGTCTTTTTTATAAGAAAGCCATTTTATGTCTAGCTATTGCTTTAGCTTTTCTTTTTTTTACCTATGCTCTTGAATTTAGAAGTGTGTTAGACCCTAAAAAAGTCGAATATTCTATTTATAAAAGTTGTATTTTTATATACAGGATGGTTTAATTTCGCTTGCAAACTTTTTTTTTATTATAACTTTTTTATTTTGCAACCGATTTTCATAATTTTTTTTTATTCGATTTACAACTATTTGAGAATTTTGTTTGACATCAAACTTGTTCATATTAGTTCCGATTTAAAAATTTTATATTCATTTGAACTTTTTTGACACTATTTTTAATGTTGAAAAATAGGTAAAATTAACTTGAAAAAATTTCTAAAAAATATTAATAATTGGCTCTTTTAGGAATTAGTAAAAAAATATCATAAGAATGTCTGACTTCTCTGACCGGTTGGCGAAACCTATCGCCGCTTTTCGGTGAATGTACATCGAGTTATATAAGCGAAAAATTGAATTCCGTCCCCAAGAATGAATCAATCTTGTTGTATTCACCGATTGCATGATTTCGATTCCGGTTTGACTCGGCCAAGCTAGAGTTAACTCAATACCAGTGTTTGTGGTTCACTGGACCCTCTGGTCACCATTCCCAGTGGCCTCTTCGGAGGTTCGGTACGTCCCACAGCTAACTGAGTCAGCCGGATGAGAAAGTATTGTGATGGTGCACAACTATGATTCCACATGACAAAAAACTTCAGCAGAATCACTGAAAAAGAAATAACAAACAGTGTATAATGTTAAAGTAAGCCTTAAGATGTTTTAAATAGTAGAAATAAATAGTTTCCATTTTAAAAAAATGACCATACTATATTCCATGGTTTTTTTCAAAATGGACTTTGTAAGCTACAGCGACGTAGATATACTCATTCGATAGCTCTTGAAGAGCTGATTCCAAATATATATAGGTCTCTTAATCAATTTTTTAATTTTAGGGCCTTTAAAAATTTTTGACTATCACAACATTGTCTAATAAATATTTTTTTGTATGTAAATATTTGAATAATTTATTAATAAAATTTAAATTAAAATTAAAATTTCAATGGAAAAGTTTTTTTTAAATTTTATTCGCATAAGCCAATGCATTTTTTTTTGCTTGAAAGCATTTGTAAATGCAAACACATTTTTTCAAAAGCTTTTTTCGACTTAAATCCGCTATTACATATATTTGAAACTTCTATTTTTTATGTTTAGAACAAATTGCGAAAATCCGTTTAAGTTTAATTTAGAGATTAAGAAAAATTAATTTATTTTTGAGTTAAATACAATTTTTATATGGACGAATCCTATTTTGAATACCTAATAAAACGACATTTGCGGATTTTTACTGAAAGTTACTTTTAAGAAAATTAATTTATGTTATTGGATTCAGAATTTAATTCTCTATCCATTACTTTTTAAATCAAGTCTCTAACCAAGTTGGAAAAAAAGTTACATTCGAAAAAGTAAAGTCAACTATTATTTTTTGAATTTTTTTAAGTGACTTTACTTTTTTAGCTGTAACTTTTTTTCCAAGTTAGTTAACAATCTGATTTAATAAGTATTGGATAGAGAATTAAATTCGGAATCAAAGTAGTAAAATTAATCTTCCGAAAATTTTTTTATGCTTCTTAAAAAGTTAATCAAAGTTGAAAATCCACAAATGTCGCTTTATCATAAAAAGTAATTTATGAACAAAAAATGAAATCTCAACGGCATACGGTAACTAACGCGCCGAAAGGTGGCGCGTCTAGCGGCGCCGCCGGTGCGCCAAAAACTGGGACGCGTGGCGATGTCACAATACGAACAAACGCGCCAGAGTCCCAACTGGCGCTCGAGGTAAAAATACAGGCATATGTAATTTTTTACGATTATAGTTTATATTTGGAAGTATAAGCCGCGATTTATACAACAAACTTGTTCTTTCATTCATTCTTTAATTTGTTTTTTGAAAAATTTTTTTTATATTTGAATTTTTTCACGAACTTAGGGTTTTTAGTATGAGAAATTGTTTATTAAAACAATGGCCTCTACCAGGGGTGTACTGGAAATGATTTAAAAAATTTTGGAAATCGAAAATCAGATAGATGATACGTGAAGGCCCCAGTGATCAATTCTCCCTCTCCGCGTTGGAAAATAATCTTGGACTATTCATTTTCGCGGGTTTGGCTTGGATGAGGACCATTCAGTCAGCGAAATATCGGCTAATTTACAGTATAAGCATTTGGTATCACTTATATGGCTATCCTGGGCCTTGTTAGCATCGCCGTATTACCCACATTCTGCAATGTGGTACCTATTGTCTTTTAAATATAGAGTACATTTGGGCTGGGTCGGCGGCGGAACTGAACTCAGGCAAAGTAAAACCTATCACACAACCACTAAGCCACTGCTTTCCCAAACAAGTGAATAAATGGATATAAATAGTAGTGATAAAACAAAGCCAACTCTGAGCCCCAAACATTTTTGATTAGATGAAACTTCTTAGCTCAAATATTTTTTGTTCAAAAACCTCAGAAATCGAAAAAAATTTAGAAAATTTTTTTATTATTTTTTTAAAAAATTAATATTCAATTTCCGAAAATTTCCAAAATTTTGTCCATTTTTTCGGAAATCGGAATTCCGGTACTCTCCTGATCCCTTTCATTTAGCGCGAAATTCAAGAGCTCTCGCAAAAAAACGCTCGTCTTGACGCGAAATTGGCACATAACGCAAATAATTTCAATGACGTTTTAATTTACTGTAAAAAAACCATTGAACTACAGGATGAACAGGTTTATTGGGTTTTTTTTTAATTTATGATATCTTTTTGCATTTTTTAGTTGTATAAGAGATTTAACAAGTAAAAAAAGACAAAATTAAGTGGAGCGATATTTGCGGATTTTCAACTTTGATCAACTTTTTGAGGGGGATAAAGATATTTTTCAGAAAAATAATTTTTGTTATTGGATTTAGAATTTAATTTTCTATCGAATACTTTTTAAATCATATTTCTTAGTAGTTTGGAAAAAAAGTTACGATTGAAATAGTAAAGTCATTCAAAAAATCTTCAAAAAATAAAAATTGACTTTACTTTTTCAATTATACTTTTTTTTCCAAGTTACCTAGAGACAGAATTTAAAAAGTAATGAATAGAGAAATAAATTCCGAATTAAATCGGTAATATTATTTTTCTTAAAAATAAATTTTTGGTCCCTAAAAAATTAGTCAAAGTGAAAAAATCCGCAAATGTCGGCGCATTTGGGATCAATTAATTTATTCTTTTTTGTGAAAAATTTGAAATTTAAGATCAAAAGGCTGGACGATATAATCACGAGAAATGACGCTGTTTTCGAGGAAAAATTACGCCGTGAAAAAATTCGAGCACAGGAGGAACTCGAGGAGATGAAAACACACGTGAATCGGCTCAATAATGAAAATCTTTTGATGAGTGGGTTTTGAAAATTCGAAAACCCGGAAAAAAATTGATGTACAATATTAATAAATTACCCTCTAAATTTGTCAATTTATTAAGACACGACACAAATTTTCTAGAAACCCAACTCAGCAATCAGGACCAGATGGAGCTGGAAATGAAGGAGCTCAACCAAAAATTAGAGCAAGCCTGTAAAGAGCTCGAGGAAAAGAGCGAAAAAGCGAGCAAAAAAGAGCTTAAAGAGCGCGAGTTGATCATACTCACCACGCAACGGTAAATTTAGGTTTTTTATAATACAGTATTAATAAATTGTACGATACAATATTAACACATTGCGGGATAATGCAATATGTTATGAATTTAAAATTGCGCGCAAACTGACAAAAGTCATCATTCAGTTCGTTATGTGAATGAATTTCTTAAACTATAATTTAAATGAGGCTATCAGGCCGGCCTACGACAGTCTTTCAAGCCACTTTGCATTTTGAGCAACTCAAAAAGAGTTAAAATTCAAAATCAAAAATAATTATCATATTCAAAATCAGCACTCTTGAAAGCCTCATTATGGAAATTTTGAGAATGATCTAAGGCATTTTTCAAATAAGATCAGAGGTGGTTCTGCACACTGTCGGATCCAAAATCTGTAAATGCGAGCTGCCAATTTACGCGCAAATTTGAACGCGTGTTCACGTGTTCAACCGTTTGTACACATCGTCCTACGCAATGTGTTGATGAATAAGATTATGACTAGAATAAATAAAAAAGTAAATTAGAGTTCGAAAAGAATTGGAGGCCGAGTTCAACGAGGAAATTGATAAAATTCAAAAAGAGCTGCGCATTCAAAACCTCGCACAAATCGAAGCCAATCAACAGGCAAAATTTTCTTATCCATTTTCCATACAATATGTATGCTAATAAGTTTTTTGCAATTTATAGAACCAAATTTCAGATTGTGAAAAAGGTTCAAAACGAGCTCCAGATGAAGGAACGCGAAAAGGACGCAATGCGTTTGAATGCGCTGCGCGCGCAAAATGATTTGGAAATCGCGCAACGCGCGCTCGCCCGATGTGACTCGGAAAAACGACGCTTCGAAAGCATAGCACAACGCTCCAGAAAACAGGTACAATGGCCATTAGGGGCACGCTAGGGGCAGTAACGTGAGCTCTAGAGTCTATCAACACTTTTCCTATAGAGTGAACGTGGAGTGCAATGGAAAAAGTTTTGATTCAATACGGGTTTAAAAATGCTGTACATATACCTATTCATGAATGGTGTTCCACTAAACAGGGAGTTGTCAGCGGTTGGCTCTATAAATGGTTCTGGCTCTATAATTGGCTTCGAGTTATTTGAGCCATATGCCTCCGCTGCGGAGCCGACTGGTGGAAGTCATCTATCGAAACCGGAGCCATCTAAAGCCATTTATGTCTTAATGGCTAGCAATTTATAGAATCATCTGGCTTTTTGTGGCTCCGGCTTTTTTTGAAAAGAGCTAATAGAGTCACGGGCGACTCGCTGGGATCCGCAGTCAACACTGTTACAAGTACAGCATAAATATAGGTATACCGATTTTTTTCATCAACAAAATATAATAATTCATTATCAGTAATTTTGAGTGATAAAGTGGTGGATGCGACATTTTCTTGACTAACTTTTTAAAGATCAAAAAGTTACTTTTAAGAGAATTAATTTTAGCTATTGGATTCAAAATTTAATTTTCTATCAAAATTTAATTGGAATCAAGTTTTTAGGTAACTTGGAAAAAAAGTTATGATTGAAATAGTAAAGTGACTCAAAAAATTTCCAAAAAATAAAAATTGGCCTTATTTTTTTAACTGTAACTTTTTTTCCCAAGTTATTTAGAGACTTGATTTAAAAAATAATCGACAGAGAATTAAATTCTGAATCGCCGGAATCAACCCGGAGCCAGGTCATAATACTGGTTGTCAGTAAACACTATTAAAATGTCGTCAATTTTAGGCCGAAAAAATGTTAAAAGAGAGTAAACGCCAGTTGGAAGATATTGAAAAAACTCGGACAAAAGAGGCACTCCGACAGACGGAAGTAATCGCAAATTTTAAAAAAGAGGTCAGTTGGATCATTTCAAAGTCCATTAGCTAACTTCAAATTATAAGGCTTGAGAATAGCTCTTAAAAAGTTCGATTTTCAGAACAATGAATTACGTCAAAATTTACAAGCTACTCGAAAACAAATCGAAGAGTTTTCGGTCAAATATGACTTTGAAAAGGTTTGATTTGTTTTTTGAGAACATGCTAATGGGGCGGCCGTTTTTCAAAATTTGATTTTGGACCCCAACGGATCCGATACAACGGAATGAACTCATTTGGCGCCAATTTAAATTTGGCTCAAAACTATTTCGATTACTATATTGATTAAAATTCCAATTAAAATTGAATAAATATCCTAATTTAACATGTATAAGGCCAGGTATTTTGAGCCAAATTTAAATTGGCGCCAATGAGTTTATTCTGTTGTATGTTGGATCCGTTGGAGTCCAAATATTGTGCCCGCCTTTTTTTTAATTCCATAAAAGTGGGCACAAAATTTGGACCCCAACGGATCCGATACAACAGAATGAACTCATTTGGCGCCAATTTAAATTTGGCTTAAAACATCCGGCCCTTTAGGGTACTTTTTTTATTTTTTTTTACTACAGAAAAAACGTGAAGAGACGATGGAACGCCACGCGGATCAAAATCAGAAATTACACGAGTTACGCGATTTTCTCGCCAGCGTGCTCGGCGATTTGCGCGAAATGCGCGACGAGTGAGTAAAAAAACCATTCCCCAAAAATTCTAAAAAAATTATTTTTTTTATTTTATTTATTTACAGAATAATGGAAGTGAATCGAAGCGGTATTTTCGCCAAATTACTACTCTTACTACAGAATGTTCCCACTGTATAACATCCTCCATATTCTACCTTAATTTATCGTGTATAATCCGAGGCCGTTCGTTTGATAATGTTTGCCTTCATTCGGTTATATTAAGATCGGATCGTTACAAAAATTTTTAAGTATTTTGAAAATAAAAGCCCAATATACGAATTATGACGGAATGAAGGCGAATAGTATAATAAATTCAAAAAAGCCTCAAAAGCCTTCGTTTTATATACGATAAATTATAGTAGATTTACCCTATTTTCATGTGTATAAGGCCGGGAATTTTGAGCCAAATTTAAATTGGCTCCAATGAGTTCATTCTGTTGTGTCGGATCCAAGCGAATCCGAAATTTTGTGCTCACTTTTATGAAATTGAAACAAAGGCGGGCACAAAATTTGGACCCCAACGGATCCGATACAACAGAACTCATTGGTGCCAATTTAAATTTGAATCAAAACACCCGGTCTTATATACACGAAATACAAATTTGAACCATCCTCCTCCGTTGGAAATGATATTTTTTTTAAAAGAATAATATGGCATAAAAATTATTGTTTCTTCGAAGAATTCGGCCATCCGGATTTTTCTAGTTTCTCCGCATCTTTTAGAAGTCTTCTTGGTCATATGTCACGGCGTCAATCTAGAAAAATGTGATTTGAAACATTTGAATTTTAGTCCCAAAATTTGTTAGTCCCAAAACGACTTGAATTTTCGCGAAATTCAATATAAAAAATTATTCGGCAGGATGAGATAATTATTATCGATGCAACGAAGCCAAACCCGTATCATCAAATTTTCACTAAGAAAAATTATAAATAAATATGTCTCGGGCTCGGATTTGGCTTTCTTTTATCACTAATAATTATGCTAAAAATATAATAACATACGATATCTTTCCACGGTTTCAATTGCTCTGTCCTTTTTTCCATGGTTTGCATATTCAATTTTTTATTTTCGTATTTGCTGATCATCTTTAAGCTATAATTATTATTGCAGTTTGCATAGTTCATTGCTTTACAAACATCATTTTGGCTAAATCCAGCTTCTATGCGTGTTTTTTTAAATTCGTTTGCAAATTCTTCGAGCTCATTTTTTTTCTAAACTAAACCGTTTAAGCGTGTTGTTGTAAATTCGTTTGCTCCTAAATTTGAAATGAATTCGTTTGCAAATTCGTCGAGCTCCTTTTTTTCGAAACTAAAGCTTTTCTTTTAGAGTGTAGCTTGATTTTCAACTTTGTTTAACTTTTTGAGGAGCAGTAAATTTTTTTAGAAAATTAATTTAGGCTCTTGGATTCAGAATTTAATTCTCTATCGACTACTCTTTGAATCAATATTACTTGGAAAAAAGTTACAGTTGATAAAGTAAAGGCACTCAAAAAATTGAGTCAGAATTTAATAATTAAAATTTTTTTGTAAATTGTTCAAATTTGACTAACTTTTTAAGGATCAGATTTAAAAAAAATGATTTAGAATTGAATTCTTTATCCATTACTTTTTAAATCAAGTCTCTAAGTAAGTTGGAAAAAAAGTTACAGCCAATAAAGTCATATTTTACTTTTTGAAAAAATTTTAAGGAAATTTACAATTTCAATCATAACTTTTAAAAACTAATTGATAGAATTATATTCTGAATCCAGTAACAAAAATTAATTTTCTGTAAAGTAAAATATGACTTTACTTTTTTGGCTGTAACTTTTTAATTCTTAAAAAGTTAGTCAAAGCTGAAAAATCGTCGGTGCGCCTTTCACTAAAATTGCATTATTCGCCGCTGTTATTTTGTTCTTACTTGGCCGCAGACTTTGCAGTTGAGATCGTCCTAGAGGCTGCTGTGGAGGCTGCTGTGTTGGTTGCTGAGACGTTGGATGAGCTCGTGCTAAATATTTTATGTAAAATCATAATATTTTTCATAAAATTATTAATTCATTTAATCAATTCTCATGTCTATAATTCATTTTTTTATCAATAATATTTTATTTACCTAATAAATTTTCTCACCTATCGAATTCAAATAAATTGCCGTAAGCGCTATTGCAACAAAAATGCGAAATAGATAATTATTCTTCATTTTTTATTGGTTCGAAATTTATAACTAAAACTATTATTATATGTTAAAAATTTCATTTCATTAATGTGCAAATGTTTTTTGTTTGACTATGTTGTGAATGTGAAAAAAAAACTCCCGTGGCAGGAATTGAACCTGGGACAAAAGCTTAGTCGGAGCACTGCTCTACCGACTGAGCTAGGCGGACCTCATCCATGTACCTCAAATTTCTTCTTATAACTCCCTCGTAACAATATAAAAAAGAACTTCAAATGCTATCAAATTTGTGGACGGTTTTTTCAAGTTCGCTCTTTTAAACTCCAATGTTTTTGTGAACTTATATTTCATAAAAATACGAAATAATCTTTTTTTGTTTTTTCATTAAAAACTGCATAAAATATATAGAAATTTTGTTGAATTTAGTCCACCAAATTTCAGCTCCATTATTCCAAATGTACTTTTTTTAATTTGCTTTTTTTTTTTTGCATAAACTTTTTTGTATATTAATTTTTTAATATTTTTGTTTTTTAATTAGGTAGTTTAATTTTTTGTATTGTTTGGCATAACAAAAATTGAAAAAAATAAATCTTTTAGGCAAATTTTTTTCAACAAAAACAGAAAAAATATTTGAAAAAATGAGAAAAAATTCTTTAAACTAAAATTATTTCAAATTTATATTTAAAAAAGGAACATTTTTACAGCATTATTTTTTATTTGCTTCTCCCCCAAAAAAATATTATTATTATTATTATTATTATTATTATTATTATTATTATTATTATTATTATTATTATTATTATTATTATTATTATTATTAAATTGATTATACATTAATAGAAAAAATAATTTTTGTCTTCAAAAATTTGCATGAATTTTGGGAGCCAATTTGATTAATTAAAATAAATTATTGTTCCTTCGAAGAATTCGGCCATCCGGATTTTTCTAGTTTCTCCGCATCTTTTAGAAGTCTTTTTTGGTCATATTTCACGTCGTCAATCTAGAAAAATGTGATATGATTTCTTTTATCACTAATAATTATGCTAAAAATATAATAACATACGATATCTTTCCACGGTTTCAATTGCTCTGTCCTTTTTTCCATGGTTTGCATATTCAATTTTTTTTTTTCGTAATTGCTGATCATCCTTTGGTCATAAATATCTTTGCAGTCTGCATTGTTCATTGCTTCACAAACATCTCGTTGGGTTAATCCAGCTCTGCAGCGTGATTCTCGAAATTCGTTTGCAAATTTATTGAGCTCCTTTTTTTTCGAAACTAAAGCTTTTCTTTTAGTGTGTAGCTTGATTTTCAACTTTGTTGAATATTTTCAAATTTGACTAACTTTTTAAGAAAAAAACTTCAAGTTACTTTTAAGAAAATAGTAATTTAAAATTAAATTCTCTATCCATTATCTTTTAATTCATGTCTTCAAGAAAGTTGAAAAAAAAGTTACATCCGAAAAATTAAAGTCACATTTTACTTTTTGAAATTTTTTAGGTGATTTTATAATTTCAATCATAACTTTTTTTTCAAGTTATTAAAAAATATGATTTAAAAAGTACCCTAATTTTGCGTGTATAAGGCCGGATGAGCCAAATTTAAATTGACGTTATTGAGTTCATTCTGTTGTACTAGAATCAAGCTAGTCCAAATTTTGTGCTCTCTTTTATAAAACTTGTTGTGTATGTGAAAAAGGTAACTTCCGTGGCAGGACTTGAACCTGCGACCAACGCTTAACCGGAGCGCTGCTCTACCGACTGAGCTACACGGACCTTGATCACATACTTAGAATTTCTTCTTATAACTCCGTCATAACAAAACTGAAACGAAAAAGGGCACAAAACGGATCTGATACAACAGAATGAACTCTTTGCTGCCAATTTAAAACACCCGGTTTTACACACACGAAACTAAGGTAATAGAGAATTAAATTTTAAATCTATTTCCATATAGTAACATTTTTATTTTTAAAAAGTTAGTCAAAGTTGAAAAATTCGCAAATGTCATCCACTTAAATTGCATTATTTGCAGCTGTTACTGATGCTGTTATTCTGTTCTTACTTGGTTTAATACTTCCGCTTGAGCCGGTACCGTATGTATGCGCCGAATTTGCGTTGGCGCCGCATTTGCTGTCTTGACCGCTTCCGGTTCCTTTGCTACTATATTTTAAAAATTTAAATTCATTTCTGTATTATTATAAACTAAGCATGATCACTATTTTTAGGTTGTCCCATAAATTTGTAAACTTATTATTTACCCCAAATTCGCGTGCATAAGACAACGTGTTTTGAGCCAAATTTAAATTGGCGCCAATGAGTTCATTCTGTTGTATCGGATCCGTTGAGGTTCAAATTTTGTGCCCGCACAAAATTTGGTTTCAGTTTCATTAAAGAGGGCACAAAATTTGGACTCGCTAAAACCCAATACAACAGAATGAACTCATTGGCGCCAATTTAAATTTGGCTCAAAACACGCGGCCTTATACACGCGAAATTGGGGTATTTCAACAAAAATTAATTTTATAACAAACGAAACAAAACTGATTTAAACGAAATAATTGTTATTATCGATAACCTTCTTCCACTTTTCGCGCATTGATCGAATCCCGTCACGATTTATTTGTGCGATTAAGTCAAATGTGTAAATATGGATTTCATTTTTCTTTCTTGCTTTTCAGTCCGGGTTAAAATTTCTGATCTCATTTTTAACTAGTAGATCCATTTACCGACAAGTTGCCGATGATCGTCTAAATGTCTTTGGTCTCATTCATTGAGTTAGCTCTGAGCTAGAGTTGTTCAAAGTTAAATTATCCATTTTTTTGGGGCCGCCTCAACATGATTTAACATATCTTTTGACAAATGCCACTTAATCCAACAATTGATATCTTAAAATTACCGCAAGAAAACGTGCTTTCAAAGAAGATACATTACTTCTACGAACTTGCTTCGAACGACTGACAAAAACAATAATGTTTCCAAATTTATGGGACAACCTATAATAATTTGGCTTGCTATATTCATATAAATCGAGAAATTATTACTTTGAATTCATTTTTGAATTGCGAATAAAATAAAATATGTGAAACGAAGTTGGGAGAACAAAAATTTATAAAATTTTAAATTAAAATTATCATTTTTTACGGATTTTATATTAATTAAAATGCACTTTTGAATAATTTCGCAAAAATTTTTATATGCAAATGAAAAAAAAATCTTTACCTATTATGACATAATTGTGACGTGATGAATTATTTTATATAATATGGTATAATAAAAATTTATATTAGGTTTCGATAATATGTATAGAATAAAAAAAATGATTTAGCACGGTTGATTGACGATCATTATGAGGGCTATTAGTTTGTTGGCTAGAAAGTAATGTGATATTTTACATCGAACAAAATTTATTACAAAAATCAGAAAATCCAAACATGAATCCAAAAGAGATATTCTCTATCATTGTCAATGAATCTCCGGCAATCAAAGGATAGTTAAAGAGCCTGAGGGATCCTTTGATCCAAGTCCAAAGAGCCTTGGTACTAAACGAACCCAATAGAAACGAAGAAAATCGAATGAAATTGAGCAAATATTTCCATCAGAATCGAAAAACGTCACGCAGAAAATGAAGCCAGAAAGCGTTTTTGAATTGATGATTTGATGTTTTGTAGTTTTTGTAATAAATTTTGTCCAGTGTACAATACGACATACCTAACTTTTTAGCCATTCTAATAAATAGTGATGAAACGAAGCCAAAACCCGACCACGAGAAATTTATGTTTCTAACTTTCCGAACCCAGCCGTAAGCGCTATTGCAACAAAAATGCGAAATAGATAATTATTCTTCATTTTTTATTGGTTCGAAATTTATAACTAAAACTATTATTATATGTTAAAAATTTCATTTCATTAATGTGCAAATGTTTTTTGTTTGACTATGTTGTGAATGTGAAAAAAAACTCCCGTGGCAGGAATTGAACCTGGGACAAAAGCTTAGTCGGAGCACTGCTCTACCGACTGAGCTAGGCGGACCTCATCCATGTACCTCAAATTTCTTCTTATAACTCCCTCGTAACAATATAAAAAAGAACTTCAAATGCTATCAAATTTGTGGACGGTTTTTTCAAGTTCGCTCTTTTAAACTCCAATGTTTTTGTGAACTTATATTTCATAAAAATACGAAATAATCTTTTTTTGTTTTTTCATTAAAAACTGCATAAAATATATAGAAATTTTGTTGAATTTAGTCCACCAAATTTCAGCTCCATTATTCCAAATGTACTTTTTTTAATTTGCTTTTTTTTTTTTGCATAAACTTTTTTGTATATTAATTTTTTAATATTTTTGTTTTTTAATTAGGTAGTTTAATTTTTTGTATTGTTTGGCATAACAAAAATTGAAAAAAATAAATCTTTTAGGCAAATTTTTTTCAACAAAAACAGAAAAAATATTTGAAAAAATGAGAAAAAATTCTTTAAACTAAAATTATTTCAAATTTATATTTAAAAAAGGAACATTTTTACAGCATTATTTTTTATTTGCTTCTCCCCCAAAAAAATATTATTATTATTATTATTATTATTATTATTATTATTATTATTATTATTATTATTATTATTAAATTGATTATACATTAATAGAAAAAATAATTTTTGTCTTCAAAAATTTGCATGAATTTTGGGAGCCAATTTGATTAATTAAAATAAATTATTGTTCCTTCGAAGAATTCGGCCATCCGGATTTTTCTAGTTTCTCCGCATCTTTTAGAAGTCTTTTTTGGTCATATTTCACGTCGTCAATCTAGAAAAATGTGATATGATTTCTTTTATCACTAATAATTATGCTAAAAATATAATAACATACGATATCTTTCCACGGTTTCAATTGCTCTGTCCTTTTTTCCATGGTTTGCATATTCAATTTTTTTTTTTCGTAATTGCTGATCATCCTTTGGTCATAAATATCTTTGCAGTCTGCATTGTTCATTGCTTCACAAACATCTCGTTGGGTTAATCCAGCTCTGCAGCGTGATTCTCGAAATTCGTTTGCAAATTTATTGAGCTCCTTTTTTTTCGAAACTAAAGCTTTTCTTTTAGTGTGTAGCTTGATTTTCAACTTTGTTGAATATTTTCAAATTTGACTAACTTTTTAAGAAAAAAACTTCAAGTTACTTTTAAGAAAATAGTAATTTAAAATTAAATTCTCTATCCATTATCTTTTAATTCATGTCTTCAAGAAAGTTGAAAAAAAAGTTACATCCGAAAAATTAAAGTCACATTTTACTTTTTGAAATTTTTTAGGTGATTTTATAATTTCAATCATAACTTTTTTTTCAAGTTATTAAAAAATATGATTTAAAAAGTACCCTAATTTTGCGTGTATAAGGCCGGATGAGCCAAATTTAAATTGACGTTATTGAGTTCATTCTGTTGTACTAGAATCAAGCTAGTCCAAATTTTGTGCTCTCTTTTATAAAACTTGTTGTGTATGTGAAAAAGGTAACTTCCGTGGCAGGACTTGAACCTGCGACCAACGCTTAACCGGAGCGCTGCTCTACCGACTGAGCTACACGGACCTTGATCACATACTTAGAATTTCTTCTTATAACTCCGTCATAACAAAACTGAAACGAAAAAGGGCACAAAACGGATCTGATACAACAGAATGAACTCTTTGCTGCCAATTTAAAACACCCGGTTTTACACACACGAAACTAAGGTAATAGAGAATTAAATTTTAAATCTATTTCCATATAGTAACATTTTTATTTTTAAAAAGTTAGTCAAAGTTGAAAAATTCGCAAATGTCATCCACTTAAATTGCATTATTTGCAGCTGTTACTGATGCTGTTATTCTGTTCTTACTTGGTTTAATACTTCCGCTTGAGCCGGTACCGTATGTATGCGCCGAATTTGCGTTGGCGCCGCATTTGCTGTCTTGACCGCTTCCGGTTCCTTTGCTACTATATTTTAAAAATTTAAATTCATTTCTGTATTATTATAAACTAAGCATGATCACTATTTTTAGGTTGTCCCATAAATTTGTAAACTTATTATTTACCCCAAATTCGCGTGCATAAGACAACGTGTTTTGAGCCAAATTTAAATTGGCGCCAATGAGTTCATTCTGTTGTATCGGATCCGTTGAGGTTCAAATTTTGTGCCCGCACAAAATTTGGTTTCAGTTTCATTAAAGAGGGCACAAAATTTGGACTCGCTAAAACCCAATACAACAGAATGAACTCATTGGCGCCAATTTAAATTTGGCTCAAAACACGCGGCCTTATACACGCGAAATTGGGGTATTTCAACAAAAATTAATTTTATAACAAACGAAACAAAACTGATTTAAACGAAATAATTGTTATTATCGATAACCTTCTTCCACTTTTCGCGCATTGATCGAATCCCGTCACGATTTATTTGTGCGATTAAGTCAAATGTGTAAATATGGATTTCATTTTTCTTTCTTGCTTTTCAGTCCGGGTTAAAATTTCTGATCTCATTTTTAACTAGTAGATCCATTTACCGACAAGTTGCCGATGATCGTCTAAATGTCTTTGGTCTCATTCATTGAGTTAGCTCTGAGCTAGAGTTGTTCAAAGTTAAATTATCCATTTTTTGGCGCCGCCTCAACATGATTTAACATATCTTTTGACAAATGCCACTTAATCCAACAATTGATATCTTAAAATTACCGCAAGAAAACGTGCTTTCAAAGAAGATACATTACTTCTACGAACTTGCTTCGAACGACTGACAAAAACAATAATGTTTCCAAATTTATGGGACAACCTATAATAATTTGGCTTGCTATATTCATATAAATCGAGAAATTATTACTTTGAATTCATTTTTGAATTGCGAATAAAATAAAATATGTGAAACGAAGTTGGGAGAACAAAAATTTATAAAATTTTAAATTAAAATTATCATTTTTTACGGATTTTATATTAATTAAAATGCACTTTTGAATAATTTCGCAAAAATTTTTATATGCAAATGAAAAAAAATCTTTACCTATTATGACATAATTGTGACGTGATGAATTATTTTATATAATATGGTATAATAAAAATTTATATTAGGTTTCGATAATATGTATAGAATAAAAAAATGATTTAGCACGGTTGATTGACGATCATTATGAGGGCTATTAGTTTGTTGGCTAGAAAGTAATGTGATATTTTACATCGAACAAAATTTATTACAAAAATCAGAAAATCCAAACATGAATCCAAAAGAGATATTCTCTATCATTGTCAATGAATCTCCGGCAATCAAAGGATAGTTAAAGAGCCTGAGGGATCCTTTGATCCAAGTCCAAAGAGCCTTGGTACTAAACGAACCCAATAGAAACGAAGAAAATCGAATGAAATTGAGCAAATATTTCCATCAGAATCGAAAAACGTCACGCAGAAAATGAAGCCAGAAAGCGTTTTTGAATTGATGATTTGATGTTTTGTAGTTTTTGTAATAAATTTTGTCCAGTGTACAATACGACATACCTAACTTTTTAGCCATTCTAATAAATAGTGATGAAACGAAGCCAAAACCCGACCACGAGAAATTTATGTTTCTAACTTTCCGAACCCAGCCGTAAGCGCTATTGCAACAAAAATGCGAAATAGATAATTATTCTTCATTTTTTATTGGTTCGAAATTTATAACTAAAACTATTATTATATGTTAAAAATTTCATTTCATTAATGTGCAAATGTTTTTTGTTTGACTATGTTGTGAATGTGAAAAAAAACTCCCGTGGCAGGAATTGAACCTGGGACAAAAGCTTAGTCGGAGCACTGCTCTACCGACTGAGCTAGGCGGACCTCATCCATGTACCTCAAATTTCTTCTTATAACTCCCTCGTAACAATATAAAAAAGAACTTCAAATGCTATCAAATTTGTGGACGGTTTTTTCAAGTTCGCTCTTTTAAACTCCAATGTTTTTGTGAACTTATATTTCATAAAAATACGAAATAATCTTTTTTTGTTTTTTCATTAAAAACTGCATAAAATATATAGAAATTTTGTTGAATTTAGTCCACCAAATTTCAGCTCCATTATTCCAAATGTACTTTTTTTAATTTGCTTTTTTTTTTTTGCATAAACTTTTTTGTATATTAATTTTTTAATATTTTTGTTTTTTAATTAGGTAGTTTAATTTTTTGTATTGTTTGGCATAACAAAAATTGAAAAAAATAAATCTTTTAGGCAAATTTTTTTCAACAAAAACAGAAAAAATATTTGAAAAAATGAGAAAAAATTCTTTAAACTAAAATTATTTCAAATTTATATTTAAAAAAGGAACATTTTTACAGCATTATTTTTTATTTGCTTCTCCCCCAAAAAAATATTATTATTATTATTATTATTATTATTATTATTATTATTATTATTATTATTATTATTATTATTAAATTGATTATACATTAATAGAAAAAATAATTTTTGTCTTCAAAAATTTGCATGAATTTTGGGAGCCAATTTGATTAATTAAAATAAATTATTGTTCCTTCGAAGAATTCGGCCATCCGGATTTTTCTAGTTTCTCCGCATCTTTTAGAAGTCTTTTTTGGTCATATTTCACGTCGTCAATCTAGAAAAATGTGATATGATTTCTTTTATCACTAATAATTATGCTAAAAATATAATAACATACGATATCTTTCCACGGTTTCAATTGCTCTGTCCTTTTTTCCATGGTTTGCATATTCAATTTTTTTTTTTCGTAATTGCTGATCATCCTTTGGTCATAAATATCTTTGCAGTCTGCATTGTTCATTGCTTCACAAACATCTCGTTGGGTTAATCCAGCTCTGCAGCGTGATTCTCGAAATTCGTTTGCAAATTTATTGAGCTCCTTTTTTTTCGAAACTAAAGCTTTTCTTTTAGTGTGTAGCTTGATTTTCAACTTTGTTGAATATTTTCAAATTTGACTAACTTTTTAAGAAAAAACTTCAAGTTACTTTTAAGAAAATAGTAATTTAAAATTAAATTCTCTATCCATTATCTTTTAATTCATGTCTTCAAGAAAGTTGAAAAAAAGTTACATCCGAAAAATTAAAGTCACATTTTACTTTTTGAAATTTTTTAGGTGATTTTATAATTTCAATCATAACTTTTTTTTCAAGTTATTAAAAAATATGATTTAAAAAGTACCCTAATTTTGCGTGTATAAGGCCGGATGAGCCAAATTTAAATTGACGTTATTGAGTTCATTCTGTTGTACTAGAATCAAGCTAGTCCAAATTTTGTGCTCTCTTTTATAAAACTTGTTGTGTATGTGAAAAAGGTAACTTCCGTGGCAGGACTTGAACCTGCGACCAACGCTTAACCGGAGCGCTGCTCTACCGACTGAGCTACACGGACCTTGATCACATACTTAGAATTTCTTCTTATAACTCCGTCATAACAAAACTGAAACGAAAAAGGGCACAAAACGGATCTGATACAACAGAATGAACTCTTTGCTGCCAATTTAAAACACCCGGTTTTACACACACGAAACTAAGGTAATAGAGAATTAAATTTTAAATCTATTTCCATATAGTAACATTTTTATTTTTAAAAAGTTAGTCAAAGTTGAAAAATTCGCAAATGTCATCCACTTAAATTGCATTATTTGCAGCTGTTACTGATGCTGTTATTCTGTTCTTACTTGGTTTAATACTTCCGCTTGAGCCGGTACCGTATGTATGCGCCGAATTTGCGTTGGCGCCGCATTTGCTGTCTTGACCGCTTCCGGTTCCTTTGCTACTATATTTTAAAAATTTAAATTCATTTCTGTATTATTATAAACTAAGCATGATCACTATTTTTAGGTTGTCCCATAAATTTGTAAACTTATTATTTACCCCAAATTCGCGTGCATAAGACAACGTGTTTTGAGCCAAATTTAAATTGGCGCCAATGAGTTCATTCTGTTGTATCGGATCCGTTGAGGTTCAAATTTTGTGCCCGCACAAAATTTGGTTTCAGTTTCATTAAAGAGGGCACAAAATTTGGACTCGCTAAAACCCAATACAACAGAATGAACTCATTGGCGCCAATTTAAATTTGGCTCAAAACACGCGGCCTTATACACGCGAAATTGGGGTATTTCAACAAAAATTAATTTTATAACAAACGAAACAAAACTGATTTAAACGAAATAATTGTTATTATCGATAACCTTCTTCCACTTTTCGCGCATTGATCGAATCCCGTCACGATTTATTTGTGCGATTAAGTCAAATGTGTAAATATGGATTTCATTTTTCTTTCTTGCTTTTCAGTCCGGGTTAAAATTTCTGATCTCATTTTTAACTAGTAGATCCATTTACCGACAAGTTGCCGATGATCGTCTAAATGTCTTTGGTCTCATTCATTGAGTTAGCTCTGAGCTAGAGTTGTTCAAAGTTAAATTATCCATTTTTTGGCGCCGCCTCAACATGATTTAACATATCTTTTGACAAATGCCACTTAATCCAACAATTGATATCTTAAAATTACCGCAAGAAAACGTGCTTTCAAAGAAGATACATTACTTCTACGAACTTGCTTCGAACGACTGACAAAAACAATAATGTTTCCAAATTTATGGGACAACCTATAATAATTTGGCTTGCTATATTCATATAAATCGAGAAATTATTACTTTGAATTCATTTTTGAATTGCGAATAAAATAAAATATGTGAAACGAAGTTGGGAGAACAAAAATTTATAAAATTTTAAATTAAAATTATCATTTTTTACGGATTTTATATTAATTAAAATGCACTTTTGAATAATTTCGCAAAAATTTTTATATGCAAATGAAAAAAAAATCTTTACCTATTATGACATAATTGTGACGTGATGAATTATTTTATATAATATGGTATAATAAAAATTTATATTAGGTTTCGATAATATGTATAGAATAAAAAAAATGATTTAGCACGGTTGATTGACGATCATTATGAGGGCTATTAGTTTGTTGGCTAGAAAGTAATGTGATATTTTACATCGAACAAAATTTATTACAAAAATCAGAAAATCCAAACATGAATCCAAAAGAGATATTCTCTATCATTGTCAATGAATCTCCGGCAATCAAAGGATAGTTAAAGAGCCTGAGGGATCCTTTGATCCAAGTCCAAAGAGCCTTGGTACTAAACGAACCCAATAGAAACGAAGAAAATCGAATGAAATTGAGCAAATATTTCCATCAGAATCGAAAAACGTCACGCAGAAAATGAAGCCAGAAAGCGTTTTTGAATTGATGATTTGATGTTTTGTAGTTTTTGTAATAAATTTTGTCCAGTGTACAATACGACATACCTAACTTTTTAGCCATTCTAATAAATAGTGATGAAACGAAGCCAAAACCCGACCACGAGAAATTTATGTTTCTAACTTTCCGAACCCAGCCGTAAGCGCTATTGCAACAAAAATGCGAAATAGATAATTATTCTTCATTTTTTATTGGTTCGAAATTTATAACTAAAACTATTATTATATGTTAAAAATTTCATTTCATTAATGTGCAAATGTTTTTTGTTTGACTATGTTGTGAATGTGAAAAAAAAACTCCCGTGGCAGGAATTGAACCTGGGACAAAAGCTTAGTCGGAGCACTGCTCTACCGACTGAGCTAGGCGGACCTCATCCATGTACCTCAAATTTCTTCTTATAACTCCCTCGTAACAATATAAAAAAGAACTTCAAATGCTATCAAATTTGTGGACGGTTTTTTCAAGTTCGCTCTTTTAAACTCCAATGTTTTTGTGAACTTATATTTCATAAAAATACGAAATAATCTTTTTTTGTTTTTTCATTAAAAACTGCATAAAATATATAGAAATTTTGTTGAATTTAGTCCACCAAATTTCAGCTCCATTATTCCAAATGTACTTTTTTTAATTTGCTTTTTTTTTTTTGCATAAACTTTTTTGTATATTAATTTTTTAATATTTTTGTTTTTTAATTAGGTAGTTTAATTTTTTGTATTGTTTGGCATAACAAAAATTGAAAAAAATAAATCTTTTAGGCAAATTTTTTTCAACAAAAACAGAAAAAATATTTGAAAAAATGAGAAAAAATTCTTTAAACTAAAATTATTTCAAATTTATATTTAAAAAAGGAACATTTTTACAGCATTATTTTTTATTTGCTTCTCCCCCAAAAAAATATTATTATTATTATTATTATTATTATTATTATTATTATTATTATTATTATTATTATTATTATTATTATTATTATTATTATTATTATTATTATTATTATTATTATTATTATTAAATTGATTATACATTAATAGAAAAAATAATTTTTGTCTTCAAAAATTTGCATGAATTTTGGGAGCCAATTTGATTAATTAAAATAAATTATTGTTCCTTCGAAGAATTCGGCCATCCGGATTTTTCTAGTTTCTCCGCATCTTTTAGAAGTCTTTTTTGGTCATATTTCACGTCGTCAATCTAGAAAAATGTGATATGATTTCTTTTATCACTAATAATTATGCTAAAAATATAATAACATACGATATCTTTCCACGGTTTCAATTGCTCTGTCCTTTTTTCCATGGTTTGCATATTCAATTTTTTTTTTTCGTAATTGCTGATCATCCTTTGGTCATAAATATCTTTGCAGTCTGCATTGTTCATTGCTTCACAAACATCTCGTTGGGTTAATCCAGCTCTGCAGCGTGATTCTCGAAATTCGTTTGCAAATTTATTGAGCTCCTTTTTTTTCGAAACTAAAGCTTTTCTTTTAGTGTGTAGCTTGATTTTCAACTTTGTTGAATATTTTCAAATTTGACTAACTTTTTAAGAAAAAAACTTCAAGTTACTTTTAAGAAAATAGTAATTTAAAATTAAATTCTCTATCCATTATCTTTTAATTCATGTCTTCAAGAAAGTTGAAAAAAAAGTTACATCCGAAAAATTAAAGTCACATTTTACTTTTTGAAATTTTTTAGGTGATTTTATAATTTCAATCATAACTTTTTTTTCAAGTTATTAAAAAATATGATTTAAAAAGTACCCTAATTTTGCGTGTATAAGGCCGGATGAGCCAAATTTAAATTGACGTTATTGAGTTCATTCTGTTGTACTAGAATCAAGCTAGTCCAAATTTTGTGCTCTCTTTTATAAAACTTGTTGTGTATGTGAAAAAGGTAACTTCCGTGGCAGGACTTGAACCTGCGACCAACGCTTAACCGGAGCGCTGCTCTACCGACTGAGCTACACGGACCTTGATCACATACTTAGAATTTCTTCTTATAACTCCGTCATAACAAAACTGAAACGAAAAAGGGCACAAAACGGATCTGATACAACAGAATGAACTCTTTGCTGCCAATTTAAAACACCCGGTTTTACACACACGAAACTAAGGTAATAGAGAATTAAATTTTAAATCTATTTCCATATAGTAACATTTTTATTTTTAAAAAGTTAGTCAAAGTTGAAAAATTCGCAAATGTCATCCACTTAAATTGCATTATTTGCAGCTGTTACTGATGCTGTTATTCTGTTCTTACTTGGTTTAATACTTCCGCTTGAGCCGGTACCGTATGTATGCGCCGAATTTGCGTTGGCGCCGCATTTGCTGTCTTGACCGCTTCCGGTTCCTTTGCTACTATATTTTAAAAATTTAAATTCATTTCTGTATTATTATAAACTAAGCATGATCACTATTTTTAGGTTGTCCCATAAATTTGTAAACTTATTATTTACCCCAAATTCGCGTGCATAAGACAACGTGTTTTGAGCCAAATTTAAATTGGCGCCAATGAGTTCATTCTGTTGTATCGGATCCGTTGAGGTTCAAATTTTGTGCCCGCACAAAATTTGGTTTCAGTTTCATTAAAGAGGGCACAAAATTTGGACTCGCTAAAACCCAATACAACAGAATGAACTCATTGGCGCCAATTTAAATTTGGCTCAAAACACGCGGCCTTATACACGCGAAATTGGGGTATTTCAACAAAAATTAATTTTATAACAAACGAAACAAAACTGATTTAAACGAAATAATTGTTATTATCGATAACCTTCTTCCACTTTTCGCGCATTGATCGAATCCCGTCACGATTTATTTGTGCGATTAAGTCAAATGTGTAAATATGGATTTCATTTTTCTTTCTTGCTTTTCAGTCCGGGTTAAAATTTCTGATCTCATTTTTAACTAGTAGATCCATTTACCGACAAGTTGCCGATGATCGTCTAAATGTCTTTGGTCTCATTCATTGAGTTAGCTCTGAGCTAGAGTTGTTCAAAGTTAAATTATCCATTTTTTGGCGCCGCCTCAACATGATTTAACATATCTTTTGACAAATGCCACTTAATCCAACAATTGATATCTTAAAATTACCGCAAGAAAACGTGCTTTCAAAGAAGATACATTACTTCTACGAACTTGCTTCGAACGACTGACAAAAACAATAATGTTTCCAAATTTATGGGACAACCTATAATAATTTGGCTTGCTATATTCATATAAATCGAGAAATTATTACTTTGAATTCATTTTTGAATTGCGAATAAAATAAAATATGTGAAACGAAGTTGGGAGAACAAAAATTTATAAAATTTTAAATTAAAATTATCATTTTTTACGGATTTTATATTAATTAAAATGCACTTTTGAATAATTTCGCAAAAATTTTTATATGCAAATGAAAAAAAATCTTTACCTATTATGACATAATTGTGACGTGATGAATTATTTTATATAATATGGTATAATAAAAATTTATATTAGGTTTCGATAATATGTATAGAATAAAAAAATGATTTAGCACGGTTGATTGACGATCATTATGAGGGCTATTAGTTTGTTGGCTAGAAAGTAATGTGATATTTTACATCGAACAAAATTTATTACAAAAATCAGAAAATCCAAACATGAATCCAAAAGAGATATTCTCTATCATTGTCAATGAATCTCCGGCAATCAAAGGATAGTTAAAGAGCCTGAGGGATCCTTTGATCCAAGTCCAAAGAGCCTTGGTACTAAACGAACCCAATAGAAACGAAGAAAATCGAATGAAATTGAGCAAATATTTCCATCAGAATCGAAAAACGTCACGCAGAAAATGAAGCCAGAAAGCGTTTTTGAATTGATGATTTGATGTTTTGTAGTTTTTGTAATAAATTTTGTCCAGTGTACAATACGACATACCTAACTTTTTAGCCATTCTAATAAATAGTGATGAAACGAAGCCAAAACCCGACCACGAGAAATTTATGTTTCTAACTTTCCGAACCCGGCATTTAAAAAATAATAACATTTAGGAGTCATTTTGAGTCTTTATGAGTCTTTATGACTTCTAAATGACTCATCGGAGTCATTTAATATTTTTTTATAATTTTTGGTGGCTCATAGGCAAACTATGTAGTAATACCAACTTTTTTTTATGGAATTCGTATGGTAACGTTATAATAGAATGAACTCATTGGCACCAATTTAAATTTGACTCGAAATACGCGCGGCTTATCCATGAGAAATTAGAGTAATTCAAAAAAGTGTTTTAAATATTTGAGCACAAAATTTGGACTCGCTTGAATTCGATACAAGAGAACTTGTTAGCACAAATTTAAATTTGACTCAAAATACCAGCGGCTTATCCACACAAAATTAGGGTAATTCAAAAAATAATTTGAATAAAGCAAAAAATTTCATTAAACCGATTTATAAAGAAATTTAAAACCAAAAGTCAAATTTTTTGTTTTTTTATTTCATTTCAATTTTTTTCTTTCTCCTATAGGATCATCTTTCTCCTATTTAAGATCAAGTTTGGTTTTGAAAGTTATTAAATTTCTTTTTTTTTTTTTTTTTTTTTTGAATCGGTTTTTCGTTCAAAATTCTCTGTGATTTTAATTTTCTTCTCCTTTTTCTTGCTGCTGAATGAATGAGAAAAAAGATTACGAAGAAGTTTAGCTTTTTTTGCTTCATTCTTTATGATTTCATCATAATAAAATTGAAACATAAACCTAAAACACAGAGCAAAAAAAAATGGTAAGGTTTTTAAAAATAAAATAAATTTAACCAATTTCCAATTTTAATGAACAATAAAAATAAAACCTAGTTGGATATTTTAGTTATAACTTTTTATAACTTTTATGTTTACATCTCTTTGTTTTTTTGCAATTTTGATGAGATCCAATGAAATAAATAAAAAGTACCCTCATTTCGCGTGGATAAACCGCGGCCGTTCGAAGAATTTTTGAATATTGACTTGGCGGCTTTCGCTCTATTTATACAATTTAATTAAAAGGTAAAAAAGTTATACGTGATACGTGAAGGCGCCAGAACATTCCTCCCCCGTTAGAAATGATCTTGGAACTAATCATTTTGCGAATTTGGATGAGGGTCATTCAGCCCAGCGAAATTTCGGCTGGTTTGCTGCATAAGCATGCATGCGGCATGAAGCTGATGCGGCTTGGATAAACCTGCTCAGCACCGTATCATCCACGCTGTGTCATCCATACTGTGCAATGTGGCATCTATTGTCTTCCAAATACCTAGATTGGGTCGGAGGCGGAACCGAGCTTCGTCCCAAGTAAAGGTGAAGCCTATCGCACAACCGCTAGGCCAATGCTCTTTTTTTAAAAAGTTATAACAAAAACAAATCCCGGCCCACGCAGTATTATCTTTGAAATCCATGCAGAGTATTAAGTCATTTCGATTATTCTTTAACTAATTTATCAAATTATTTTATAAAAAAGAAAATTTATTTGCATTTAATTAATTGTTTGCTTTCTCAATTTCCACAATTATAATCGAAAAAAAAATTCGTTTATTTATAAATAAACACTTATTTTTTTATTTAATTTATCTTTAGCTTTATCTTAAAAGCGAAAAATCTCAGAAAAAAATATGAGTTACGGTCTCAAGAGAGTTACTCAAGAGATGTGTTACGGTCTCTTTTGATTTCAACAACTTTCACTTATAATTCCGATAAATTTTGGTCGGTTTTTTTTGACAAAATTTAGATGGTAATGAATGAAATGATATTGTGAAGGCATAAATGAAGGAGTGGCCTAGTGGTTGTGTGATAGGTTTCACTTTGCTTGAGTTTAGTTCTGCCGCCGACTCGGCCCAAATGTACTCTATATTTGGAAGACAATAGGTACCACATTGCACAATGTGGGTGATATAGCCCAAGCGAGCCGCATTAGCTTCGTACTGCATGAGCTTATGCAAAGCAAACCAGCCGATATTTCGGTGGCTGGATGGCCCTCATCGAAACACGCGAAATGATTAGTTCCAAGGTCATTTCCAACGGGAGGAGGATTGATCTAGAGCCTTAAGGTATCACGTATTTTAAAGTATTTATGTAAATAGGCTCTTTCACAAAATTATTCCCTCGTTAAACACCTAAAAGTTAACATGTACTTTTTTGTGGAAGATTTTTCAACTTTGGCCAACTTTTTAAAAGATCATGACGTCACTTTTAAGAAAATTAATTTTAGCCATCGGATTATGAATTTAATGCTCTATCCATTACTTTTTAAACCATATTTTTTAAACTAATTTAGAGAAAAAAAGTTATAGCTGAAAAAGTAAAGTCACTTAAAAAATTTCTAAAAAATAAAAATTGATTTTGCTTTTTTAGCTGTAATTTTTTTTTCAAGTTGGCTAGAAATATTATTTAAAAAGTAATGGATAGAGAATTAAATTCAAAATCAAAGTGGTAAAATTAATTTTTTTTAAAGTAACTTTTTGGTCTATTAAAAGTTAGTCAAAGTTGAAAAATTCGCAACTCATAAACCATCAATATGTACCAAATTGTTTTCTTATACACTAGGCACATACATTGATCTCTCGATCTTTTTAAACATTCATCGGAGATGTATTCGATTTTCGATTCCTGTTTTCCGATTTCTGAAAAAATGGGCAAAATTTCGGAAATTTTTGAAAATTTAAAAAAAAATTATTTTTCTAAAAATTTAAAAAATTTTCTAAAAATTTTCGATTTTTATTTTCCGATTTTCGAGGTTTTTTTTTGGCCGATTTTTTCCGGTTTCTGAATTCCGATTTCCGATTCCTGATTTTCGAGATTTTTGACCGATATTTTCTAATTTCCGATTTTCATTTTCCGTTTCGCTTTTTTCGATTTCCGATTTTCCAGGTATTTTAGCCGATTTTTTCCGATTTCCGATTCCCGTTTTCTGATTTTCGAGCTTTTTGGCCGATATTTTCAGATTTTCATTTTTCGTTTACCAATTTTCGATTCCCGTTTTCTAATTTTCGAGGTTTTTGGCCGATTTTTTCCGATTTCCGAAATCCGATTCCCATTTTCCAATTTCCAATTCCCGTTTTCCGATTTTCGAGGTTTTTTTTGGCGGATTTTTTCCGAGATCCATTTTTCGTTTTCCAATTTTCGATTCCCGTTTTCTAATTTTCGAGGTTTTTAACCGATTTTTTCCGATTTCCAAACACCGATTCCCGTTTTCCAATTTCCAATTCCCGTTTTCCGATTATCGAGGTTTTTGGCAGATTTTTTCCGATTTCCGATATTTCAATTTTCTTCGAAAATTTTAAAATCATTTCCGGTACACCTCTGACTTACACATATATGTAAGTAAATGTTTAATACACATTTCCACAGCAATTCTATTGAAACAACATCAAGTATAATCCACATTTCCCCATTTCTTCAATCACACTGTCACTTATTTGTAGTCATTTCGCACTCATTTTCCTTTTCCTCTCTTTATTTATATATTTTTTTTATATAAATGATAAATAAATAAACCTTTTAACGGAATTTTTTTACTTTTTCAATTTTACTTTTTATAATAAATTTTCCACCATTTATTTGTTTAAATCGGAAAAATTGCGGTAAACTTATTTAAAATTTTTTATTTGAATCAATTGGGAAAAATGGGAAAAAAAAGTTTCGATTTTCTTTTGTTCTGTAGAATACTATTTGAGAGAAAGAAAAAAGTTAAGGAATGTACAGTAAAAGTAAAAGTTTTCTCTTTCTTTTTTTTTCTCAAACAAACCGAAAAGCTCGCGAGAATTTTAATCTCGACCTCCCGTTAAACATTAATTTCATTTTTTAAATTAATTCTGATTAAGAAAACTTGTTATTTTATTTATTATTTTTCACATAAAAATTAAAAATTGTTGCTTAAATAATTTTCAACATAAGCCTTTAAATTTAACATATATAATACTCTAATTTTGTGTGTATAAGGCCGGGTGTTTTGAGCCAAATTTAAATTGGCGCCAATGCGTTCATTCTGTTTTATTGGATTCCGTTAAGGTCCAAATTTTGTGCTTGCCTTTCATTTCAGTTTCATTAAAATGAGCACAAAATTTGGACTCGCTTGGATCCGATACAAGAGAACTTATTAGCAAAAATTTAAATTTGACTCAAAATACCCGGGTTTTATCCACGAGAAGAGTCTTTATGACTCCTAAATGAGTCAACGGAGTCATTTAATATTTTTTTATAATTTTTGGTGGCTCATAGGCAAACTATGTAGTAATACCAACTTTTTTTATGGAATTTGTATGGATCCGTTATAACAGAATGAATTCATTGGCCCCAATTTTGATTTGACTCAAAATTACACGCGGCTTATCCATGAGAAATTAGAGTAATTCAAAAAATTGTTTTAAATATTTGTCGACGATTAATCAAAACATTAATCTTTTTGGATGTGTTTTGCGTACTCAATCTCGTGTATAATTAAACCTCAATTCATTTCACCTCGTCAAATCTCTCAAATATCAAATTTTTGTCAGTAAATTCTTTTTTTTTTGCAAAAATTTTGACGCATTTTCGAGTTTTGAGTTTTGTCCTTGAATTATTTTACAATTTTTTAATTTTTTGAATTTTTGAAAAACATTAATTTTGAGAGAGATAATGAAATGATTATATGTAGTTAAATTAGTGAGTATTTATTTTTATTAAAAGAAGTAAAAATGGCGAATTTTTGAAAAATTATATTTTAAAAAATTTATGTTTTGCGCATTTTCAACTTTGATTAACTTTTTAAGGAGCATAAAGATATTTTTCAGAAAAATAATTTTAGCTATTGGATTCAGAATTTAATTCTCTACCAATACTTTTTAAATCATATTGTTAACTAACTTGGAAAAAAAGTTACAGCCAAAAAAGTAAACTCACTCAAAAAATTTTCAAAAAATAATAGTTGACTTTACTTTTTCGAATGTAACTTTTTTTCCAACTTGGTTAGAGACTTGATTTAAAAAGTATTAAATATAGAATTAAATTCTAAATTGAAGCAGTAAAATTAATTTTTTTTAAATTAACTTCTTGATTCTTAAAAAGTTAGCTAAAGTAAAAATTGAAATGGTTTATGTGCGTTCGGACAAATGACGTGACCGTTCGAAGAATTTTTGAATATTAGCCTTCAATCTGTTATTTGCCTTCAATCCGTTATTTTGTGTTTGTGAAGCATGAAATTTAATAAACACATTAAAGCGGGCCCAAGTTGCAGATTAAAAATTATGAGCTCAATTTCGTTTATAACAGAATAAAAGGCTAAGTCAAAATTCAAAAATTCTTAGAACGGCCGCGGCTTATACATCCGAACTTCGAGTACATTTTTTTTATCAATTTCCTCTATTTTATTCTCTCATTCGTATTTTGTCTAGTTTGTAACGAAAAAGAAGTTTATTAATCAAAATTTTTTCCAACCCCGTGAAAATTATCTCTGGAATTCTGAAAACAAAAACGACAATCACGGCCCCGGATAACATATAATTGTGGTCTGGTGAACGAACACAAATTTTTGAATGTCATTTCATTTTTCGCCGATTTTTACTTATTTCCAAAATCCACTTAAATTAACTTCTCTCAATTGAGTTTCGAGAAAAAATTTTTCCACCCCAATTTTCTATACGTTTCACATTTTCCTCTACTCATTATTATTAATACGTTTCTTTTCTTTCTCTCTTTTCCATTTTTCTCTTCGATTTTATCGCCACTTTTCTCTCTGTTCTTCTCTTTCCTATATGGGGGCCTTTCAAAACATCTTCCTTTTTTCTCATTTTTCGATATTATTATTTAATTTTTGTCTCTGTTCCCCCTCTGTTCTCTTTGTTCCACTTTTCTCTCTTTCCTCTCTTTTAAAACATTTCTCTCTCTCTTTCCTCATTTTTATTATTATAAAAATACTTTTCCTTCTGTTCTCTCTATTCTTTCTGTTCCACTTTTCTCTCTGTTCTTCTCGTTTAAAACATTTCTCTTATTCCTCATTTTTCGATATTATTATTCAAATACTTTTTTCTCTATTCTCTTCGTTCCACTTTTCTCTCTATTCTTCTCTTTCCAATGTGAGGGCCTTTCAAAACATTTCTCTCTCTCCCTCTTTCCTCATTTTTTGATATTATTATTCAAATACTTTTCTCTCTATTCTCTCTGTTCTTCTCTTTCCAATGTGAGGGCCTTTCAAAACATTTCTCTCTTAACTCTTTCCAAATTTTTCGATATTATTATTAAAATATTTTTGTAACGGTGTGCACAGAATTTATTGTTCATAATTGCGTTTGCCTCGCTAAAAAAAATTATTTTTTTTGTGTATTTGCGTAAAAATTTTTGAAATAAAAATATGAAAAATTTTTCATTTCCCATAATTACCACTTCTCGATCATAACTCTAAAAAAAAAATTTTTGAATCCGAAAAACTTTTTCATCATTCTTCATTATGTTATCATAATTTTTTTGGGAAATTTTAACTCCAAAATTTTTGGGGGACATTCGATTTTAGGAAAAAAAATTTTTGAAGTGAGTTTAAAAAAAATATATTTTTAATTATTTTACTTGAAAAATATTCGCTTAAAATTATATTAAAATATTGACTTATGAGGCTTCCACGCCGGCCCAATTGTTTGATAGGACCGCGATTGTACAAAATTAATTGTCAGTATTTTGGATTCAGTGCCTTTGAAAATTTTCAAAAGCTTTGGTTGCTGCAATATGCCATATAGAATCTAAAGTGTTCCTGCACAGGTTTAATAGGACAAGGATCAAAAGATATTTTCTTATTTGGATTCGAAAATCCCTGAGTAAAAATTTTTAGCAGCTTTGGTGCATTTTGACAAATAGGATCTGAAGTGTTCTCGCAGAAAGTTTCATAGCACCCGGATCAAAAAAATGATTGCTCCATTGTCCAATTTGGCCCAGAAAATCCGCGGGTCACAAAAAATAGGAAAAATTTGTTAGGTTTGAATAAGTGAAAAGCCATGGACAAACATAAAAATAAACAAAGAGGAATTTTGCTTTCTTATAAAGAATAATCTGAATAAATATTTCAAAAAGTTCAAACTTCTAGAAAATTTATGAATAAATTACAAAAAATTAACCTTAAAAGCATAATTTTAAAGCATAAATTTCATAAGTAGACCGATTTTTTTTTCATTAACAAAATAATTCGTTATCAGTAATTTTGAGTGATAAAGTATACAACATTTGCGTATACTACAACTTTGATCCACTTTTTCAAGGGCATAAAGATATTTTTCAGAAAATTAATTTTAGCCATCGGATTCAAAATTTAATTTTCTATCGAATGCTTTTTAAATCAAATTTCTAGCTAACTTGGAAAAAAGTTATAGTTGAAAAAGTAAGGTCAACTTCACAAATTTTTCAAAAATCAAAATTGACTTTACTTTTTCAACTGTAACTTTTTTTCCAAATTGGTTAGAGACTTAATTTAAAAAGTACTGGATAGAGAATTAAATTCTGAATCCGATAGTCTAAATTATTTTTTTAAAGTAATTTTTTGGACTCTAAAAAGTTGAAAAATCCACAATTGCCGGTGCGCTTTAAAAATTGATTAAAATTTTTTTTTATATTGTGTCTCAAAATTTTTACATATAATTTTAAAATAAGTACGCATACCTATTTTTGTCGGTGACAAAACCTTATTTTTTTAAATTTTTTCATTATTCAAGGATTTATAATACTTCAAAAATTAATATTTTTTACACAATTTTTAATACGGTTATTACACCGATTATTTTATTTGTTTGTCTTTTCATTTCAACTTGAAATTATTGGGTGAGAATTGAAAATTAAAACCGCGAAACCGTGATGATTTGTTCATTTTCTAAAAAAAATTCTTTTTTCGAGTATTTCAATTGATACATCCTTTTTTTCTTTTGATAGCTGACAAACTTGTTGAAAATTTTAGAAAAATTATAAAATTGAAGAATAATAAAAAGCGATTAAACTCGTAATGAGTGTTGTGATTTGGCTCTGGGTTTAGTCCGGAGTCGCGAGTCACCAGCGACTTTTTTTAGCTTTTTTCAAAAAAAAAGCTGGACATTGAGACATAAATGGCTTCAGATGACTTAGGGTCCGGCAGATGACTTCGACCAGTTGGCACCGCAGCAGAACCTTGTGACTCCAAATGACTTGGAGCTACTTATAGAGTCAAGTCAGAACATCGCTCATAATAATATTAGCTTGGCAAAAAAGTACTTCGACAAAATTTAACTTTTTTTTCAATTATTTATAACTTTATTCAGAACAAATAATTTTAAACAATATATTCACCGTTGACATCAATAACTTTTACCCATTTATCAGGTAAAGCACCTATGCCTTTTTCCCAGAATTCAGAGAACTGAGATAAAAAAAAGTTGTCGACTGCCATTTTGAGGTCGTCATACTTGTCGAACTTTTTTCCGTGCAAATAATGCTTGAGCGGTCGGAACAGGTGGTAGTCAGAAGGCGCAATGTCCGGTGAGTACGGCGGATGGGCAACCGTGTGCCAGCCAAGTTCGGTTAATTTTTGGCGGGTGAAGGAAGCAACGTGTGGTCGAGCATTGTCATGGAGCAAGTGAACTGTTGAACGTCTTGGACGTTTTTCTTGCATTGCATCAGCCAATTTCTGGAGCTGATCGATGTACACAGAAGCTGTGACAGTCATGCCTACGGGCAGCAACTCGTAGTAGATCGGTCCCTTCGCATCCCACCAAACACACAAATGATCTTCAAGGCTTGTATCTCCGTTCGCAAAGCGGTTGAACCAATTGTTGACCGTCGCACGATGAACAGTCCCTTCACCAATTATGCTGCTGATATTTGCAGCAGCCGCGCTTGCACTCTTGCTTTGGAGCCACTCGTAGTAGATGATAGCTCGAATATGGTCTTTACTAATCATTAGTGAAAATTAACAAAGCTCTGCGCGCGTGTCCTTATATACTCATATAATAATAGTTTCGAGAATGTTCTACAAGGCTATCAAACTTATAAAATTATTTGAATTATTTCCAGAAAATTTTAGAATTTTGAAATTTTTGTCGAAGTACTTTTTTGCCAAGCTAATAATTAAAATGGAAAATATAGGGAGGTTTAGAAATAAGAGTTAATTACTACTATGTACTACATAGCATAGTTGTTATTTTCAAAGTTCGGCTAGGTTCGGGGCAAAAAATTTGGACGTGCATGGATCCTTTATAACAGAATCAACGCATTGGCTTGAATTCGTTGGCGCAAATTTAAATTTGTCTTAAAACATCCGCGGTTTTATATTGAATCCATTTGTGCCCCAGCCTTTATGAGATCCATTGCTTAATGAAGAAAAAAAAGTGACCAAACGAATGAGTACGAAAAATTTGCGCCACTTTTAATATCCATAAATCAAAATTATCTTCTATTAGTAATAATAAAATGGGAAAAAAAGAGAGAAAAAGTAAATTTAGAGAAAACAAATGAAAGAACAAAAGGAAAAATGGGCCGTTTGCTTTTATCGCTTTTGAAAAAAAAGAAAAAGAAAAATGAGTGGTACCTGATCCCGTTTTTATTTACCCGATAATACTGTTTAACATTGTTCATTTCAATTTATATTATTTTCCATTTGTTTCGACGAGCCGATTATTTTATTTTATTTCGTTTTTAATAATGTTTTTGGGTTGGAAACGACAAAAAATTTTGCGCGAAATTTTTCTTTTTTTTGGTGGTGAAAAATCGGAAATTTTATAAGCCGAACAGGTATGTTCATTCAAATTCAAATTGCTCAAACTTACAGTTGCGGAAAAAACCAGATACTCCGGCCGGAAATTTTTTAAAGTTCCGGCAGGAGCTTTTGATTTTTTCTGTATATGAATGATTTTCATAAAAATTTGAGTTTATTAACAATTGAGCTAAATTTTGCAATTTTAAGATGAAATCATAATGAATTTTAAAGCATAAATTTTTCCTAAATAACTTATAGTTAAATTCCTGTTTATATGCCCAGGCGAGGCGTTTGAACCAAATTTAAATTTGCGCCAATGCGCTCATTCTGTTAAATTGCGGATCCAAGCGAGTCCAAGCTTTGTGCCCGCCTTTATTTTAGTCTCATAAAAGTGGACACGCTTGGATCCGATATAACAAAATGAACTCATTGGCGCGCAATTTAAATTTGGCTCAAAACACCCGGCCTTATACACACGAAATTACTGTTAATTTAAATGATTGTGTGTAAGAGAGATTTCCACAAAAATAAATATGAGATTAACATAAACAGGAACATAAGCTAGTTTATATATATAAATAAATAAATTTTCAACATTTTTAAATACAACCAAATCAACCTTAATTTCGCATGTATAAGGCCGGGTGTTTTAAGCTAAATTTAAATTGGTGCCAATGAGTTCATTTTGTTGTATAGAATCCAAGCAAATCCAAATTTTGTGCCGACTTTTATGAAAGTGAAACGAAGGCGGAATTTGGACTCGCTTGGATTCCATACAACAAAACGAGTTCATTGGCGGCAATTTAAATTTGATTCAAAATATCCGGCTGTATACACGCGAAATTAGGATAATAAAAAAGTTATTAAAAACCCATCTAATTTATTAATTTTGGTTTGGATTTAATTAAACTTTTTTCTTTTTTTTTGTTCATTCTCATCCTTTTATTTCAAAATAATTATTATTATTACTTTTACTTTGCTTTTAATTCTTTTTCCCGGAAAATAATAGAGTGAAAAAAAAATTTATAATGGTAATGGTAATAAAAAATATTAACTCTTTTTCTTTTCAAACGTACAAAGACGTTAAGTAAATAAGTAAAGTAAGTAAGTAAATTAAAAGTTAAAATTAAGAAAAAGGAAATGCAAGACGGTATATATCTCCATTTTTATTTCGTTTCGCTAAGAAAAGTTTCGTTTTTATTTTTCTCCAAATTTTTTCTTTCTTTATTTTAATCTTCCAATTTCTTCATTTTCTATTATTTCTATTGAAAAGAAAAGTACTTACCTAGCCTTTTTAAGAACAGAGTTACTCCTTTTATTTTCCAATTTAACTTAAATACCTTTATACATTGGTTTTTTTGCTGATTTTCGACTTTGATTAACTTTTTCAGGGGCATAGAGATATTTTTCAGATAATTTAGCCATTGGATTCAGAATTTAATTCTCTATCGAATACTTTTTAAATCATATTTCTAAGTAAATTTTACAAAAAGTTATGATTGAATTTGTAATGTCACTCAAAAAAATTTCTGGAAAAAATGAAATTTACTTTTTCAATTGTAACTTTTTTTCCAAAACAGTAAGAAATTTACTTTTAAAACTAATGGATAGAGAATTAAATTCTGAATCAGTTAGCATAAATTAATTTTCTTAAAACTAGCAATATGGTATTTAAAAAGTTAGCCAATGTTGGAAAATCCGCAAATGTCGATGCACCCACTTAAATACCTTTTTCCATATTTTTGTTTCTTTTATCACAATTTTCAAATTCTCTTCCTTTCTTTTCTTTTCTCTCCTGTCCTTTTCTTTTCTCTTTCATCTTCTTTTTTTCTCTTCCTTCCTTTTCTTTTCTTTCCCGTCCTTTTCTTTTCTCTCACGTTCTTTTCTTTTCTCTTCCTTCTTCTTTTTTTCTCTTCCTTCCTTTTCTTTTCTCTCCCATCCTTTTTTTTTCTCTTCTCTCCTCTTTCTTTCAACTTTTCTTTTATTCATTATATTTCTCTTCTGTTTTTTCCCTCAATTTCTTCTCGTTTTTCGTTTACAACCAAAAAAAAGTGTGCAATCAAGCAAAAACGCGCTTTTTTACTGAAACTTTTTTGAAAAACGAAAAAATTTTTCTCTGTTGAAATGCATTTATAATTTGCGAAATTTCTACTCTTTCATTTGTTTTCATTCTCAGGTATACGATAATTTAACCACTCGTTCATTTTCATACATAGAAATAGAAATATAAAGTGGTAAGCTATTATGATATAATATTTTTATTGGTTAAATTTTGAATAATGTTTTTTTTATAAATATTAATTTTTTCTACTATAATTTCGCGTGTATAAGGCATGTTTTGAGTCAGGCGCCAATGATTCATTCTCTTGTGTTGAATCCAATCAAGTCCAAATTTTTGTGCCCACTTTTATAAAACTGAAACGAAATTTGAACTTTCTTGGATCCAATACAACAGAATGAACTAATTGGCGCCAATTTAAAGTTGGCTCAAAACACTCGGCCTTATACACACTAAATTAGGGTAATATTTGCAATTTTTTTAATATTTTAATTTCGTGTGGAATAAGCCGGAGTATTTTGAGCCAAATTCAAATTGGTGCCATTCCTTTTTTCATTTGTTTCACGTTTATTTTGTCTTTTTTTTCTTTTTTTATTACCCCGAGTCTTTGTGTAGGAGTCTTGATGAAATGCAAAAAATGCCCTAATTTTGTATGTATAAGGCCGGGTGTTTTAAGACAAATTTAAATTAGCGCCAATACATTCATTCCGTTAAATAGGATCCGTTGGGGTACAAATTTTATGCCCACTTTTATGGAACTAAAATAAAGGCGGGCACAAACTTTGTGCTTCCGTTGGATTTTCAAAATGAAGGCATTGGCTCCAATTTAAATTTGACTCAAAATACCCGCGACTTACTTATTCCACACGAAATTAGAGTATATAAATGTTTATAACCGGGCCTGAGAATAGTTGGATTAATTAATTTTTATGCATATAAATAATATGAAAAGCCTGAGAAAGCTTTCCACTTTAATTCCATATTTAAAATTCTATTTTAACGCAAATTTTTTAATGAAAATAGGTTTCCATTTTTAGGATTTTAATTTTAATAAAAAAAATGTAGAATAGAAGAAGATTTTCCGCATTTTGCTTCAAAACAAAAAAAAAGAATTGTTTGGGGCTAATCTCATGATGTTTCACACTTGTTAAGCTTAATCCTAAGCCTTCCATACAACCAGCACACAGCAGAGAGCCATTTAACTAAGAAAAAAAACTCATTTTTTAGGATTGTTTCAAAAGTCTGTTTTTAAAATCTAAATTAGCGTAAATAATTACACTCAAATTACTCGACTTTTTAACTTATTTACAAATACGAAAAAAATTTGAGAATAATTTGACGGCTCACCGACATTTGTGGACCCGAGATTTGCGGATTTTTCAATTTTGACCAATTTTTTGAAAAGTATAAAAATTTACTTTTCTGAAAACTAATTTATGTTACTGGATTCAGAATTTAATTCTCTATCGAATGTTTTTTTAAACCAAGTCTCAATGTACCTTGGAAAAAATGTTATAGCCAAAAAAGTAAAGTCACTCAAAAATATTGAATCAGAATTTAGTAGTCAAAATTTCTTGAATATTGCTCAATTTAAGCCGGCTTTTTAAAAATCAAATAATTACTTTTAAAAAAAATCAATTTTACAACTTTGATTCAGAATTTAATTCTCTACCAAATACTTTTTAAATCAAGTCTCTAAATAACTTGGAAAAAAAGTTACAGCCTAAAAAGTAAGGTTACTTTTTATTTTATTTGAATATCTTTTGAGTGACTTTACTATTTCAGCCATAACTTTTTTTCAAAGTTACTTAGAAATATGATTTAAAAAGTAATCGATGGAAAATTAAAATCTGAATCCAATGGCTAAAAGTAACATTTTGGTCCTTAAAAAGTTAGTCAAAGTTGAAAAATCCGCAAATGTTGTTCTACCAATTGAATGTCTAAAAATGAAATTTTTCTTTCTTTTTTTCTTTGTTTGAAGTTGTTTTTAATTGCTTATTAAAAATGTTTCTACAAATATTTTTGCGAAAAAATTTTCTATTAGAAATGGCATTACCGTAGGTTTCGCTTGCATTTTAAATGCGCTTTTTTCGCTTAAAACGGGTTACGATAATCCATTCTTTATTTTGTCGCATTTTTAAGGCTCACGCTTAATCCATTTAATTATTCGAACTACTTTTAAATATAACTAAAAATTATTTTTTTTGAGAAGAAATTATTTTATAATTTCAAATATTTTCATTATAAAATCATTACATAATTAAGGCGCACCAACATTTTCAGCTTTGACTAACTTTTTAGGGACCAGAAAGTTACTTTTAAAAAAATTGATTTTACCAATCTGATTCAGAATTTAATTCTCGATCCATTACTTTTTGATTCAAGTTTCCAACTAATTTGGAAAAAAAGTTATAACTAAAAAAGTAAAGCCAATTTTTATTCTTTGGAAATTTTTTAAATGACTTTACTATTTCAATCGTAACTTTTTTTCCAATTAACTTACAAATATGATTTAAAAAGCATTGGATAAAAAATTAAATTCTGAATTTAATGGCTAAAATTATTTTTCTAAAAATCTCTATATGCCCCTCAAAAAGTTGATCAAAGTTGAAAATTCGCAAAATGTCGCTCCACCACAATTAAAGGCCAAAATTACGGGGTAAATTTTGATTCAAATTAAGTCTCAAAAATAACCAATAGGCATTTTTTTAGAAAAAAAAATATTTAAACGTTTTCGTTTTTAAATTATTTTTTCCATAATAATTGGTTTAAAAAATTTTTTTATTTAAAAATTTTCTCTTTTGATTAAAATAAATTCGAAATTTTAGCCAAAATTTTATTTTATTTTTCAATTCAACAGACTTGTACAGGTTTAAGGAATGGATGAATAAGAACTTTCATTTCGCCGATTTTTTTTTTGTTTATTTATATTTTTAACTTTTTCATTTTTTTTCTTCGGTTAAGTGCAAACTTTCCCACTTTTTAAGTTTTATTTAATTCAACACCGTCGAACAAGAAAGACGAAAAAATTTTTTTTCTTTCTCATCTTGCTCTCAAAAAGATCGGGATTTAGCTAGTTTGCTAGTTACAAGTGAAAAGAATAATAATAGTAAAAAACGTATAATATTTAAGCTGGTAAAAAAATGTCATGCGCTTTTTTACTGAAAATTAAATTTATTATAAAAAAATTACAACACTCTAATCCAAGAGATATTTTCCATCATGATCTATGACTCATCGTCAACATTTATATAAAAAATGAATGCCTTTCTTGAAGGACTGCGACTCGAAGAATTTGAACCGCCAAATTTTTGCAATTTTGAAAGTTTTTGCCTCTATTTCAGCTGTGTTTATTATAACAGTTCGAATTTATAGAGGATAAGAAGCCATTTTCTGGGCTATTTGGCTGTACCAAAACGGCTTTTGTAGCTGATATATTAACCGAGTTACATAAAAATTTCCAACTTTAATTTTTAAATATCTCGATACCCCCTAGATATATGGAAAATTTTAAAAATTTTTAAAATCATTCTTTTTTGCTATGATAGTATTAATTAGGCCTAAAAAAAGCTAAAAAAATTAATTTCAAAAAGATTGCTTCAAAAAGTACGTTTTTATTGCGTTTTCCGCACCTCTTAATTTTGGTCGATTATCTATAAATATAAATTTTTGCTCCAAAATTGAGTTATTACATATAATTTTTGTATCATAATATTCGCATGAAAACGCCCTTTCAGATAAAACAAATCGCCGTTTGCTATTATACCATTCATTCAAACACAATATTGCTTTTAAAGACGTCTACCTAGTTTATCCCCCCCCCCAGAATTTCGAAAATTTTTGTTTTGAAAAAAGTGCTTGGTTCTTTTTTTGAATTTGATTTGAAATTTTAAAAATTTGAAGATAATTTTTAAAAAATTGACTGTAACTTCTCAAAGAAGCGAAATTGGATTATAGTTCCTATACATTTCTGAATCAGCATGATGAGAGCTTTCGAATGAAATATTACATGTCTAGATTCGGTCAAAAAAAATTTTTCCTGTGGTTAGGGGTTGTCCTCTGTAGTGTCCTAAGGAGGCATTTCCTGTAAAAATACTACTGCGTTAGTTCTTAGAACCCAAAATAACGTTCGGATAAGGTAGACAACTTTTAAAATTGTGGCTTAGGAGGAATAAACTCGGATCGAGCCCTTTAAGTTTCTTCAGAATAATAGCAATAAAAATATAGTGGTTGAATAAATCAAAAAAACATATAGAAAATTTAAAATAGAAACGAAAAAAGGTAAATATGTAAGAAAACGAATAAAACGAACAAATACAGTAAAATAAGTGAGAAAGAACGAGTAAAAAAAAGGCTAAGTTTTGATAAAAAGAAAAAAGTTTAGCCTTTCTATTCAACTTCATTTTCATTCCATTTTATCCACAATGTGTTTTTGTTGGATCGTGTGTGTGTGTGTGTGTGTGTGTGTATGTGTGTGTGTGTGTGTCTGTGTGTGTGTGTGTGTGTGTGTGTGTGTGTGTGTGTGTGTGTGTGTGTGTATGTGTGTGTGTGGATTGAATGGAAATTTTTTGTGGTTTTCCCGAAATTTATTCCCAGTGATTCCTTCTCATTTCCCAGGCGAACCTAACCTCACACCAGCCATCATCATCATCATTATTATCATCATCTTCGTCATCATCATCATCATCATCATCATCATCATCATCATCATCATCATCATCATCATCATCATCATCATCATCATCATCATCATCATCATCATCATCATCATCATCATCATCATCATCATCATCATCATCATCATCATCATCATCATCATCATTATCACTACCATCACCATCATCAGCATCATAATTATCTTCGTCATCATCTTCGTCATCATCTTCGTCATTGTTTCGCGTTACAACTACTCGTTCACATCATTTCATTTCATTTCATTTTATTATTTACTTGAGTTTTGTATATTGATGAAGAAATGGATTTAAATCAAGTCCATTTCGCGGGCCAAACAATCGAGACTATTTTAAACGAAACAAAAAAAAATTGAAAAGAAATGAGTGAAAGTGAATAAATAAAAAATAAAAAGTTTTTACTACTTACGAAACGAAATTCAAGAAACGGACCAGCATTTGGAAACGCGACATTTGCGGATTTTTAACTTTGATTAACTTTTAAATTTTTCAAAAAATTACTTTAAGAAATTAATTTTATTTTTTTCATTCAGAATTTAATTCTCTATTAATTACTTTTTAAGACATGTCTCTAAGTAACTTGGAAAAAAGTTACAGTCGAAAAAGTAAAATCAACTTTTATTTTTTGAAAATTTTTTGAGTGACTTTACTTTTTTGGCCGTAACTTTTTTTTCAAATTACTTAGAAATATAATTTAAAAAGTAATGGATTGAAAATTAAATTCTGAATCCAAAGGCTAAAATTAATTTTCTGAAAAATATTTTTATGTTCCTCAAAACGTTGTTCAAAGTTGAAAATCCGCAAATGTCGCTCGGCCCTATCGTCCTCATCAATAATGAAAACTAAAAATCAAAATTAAAAGAGATAAGCGCCTATAAGCGTATAAGCCGCGGCCGTTCGAACTTTAACTCGGTTTTCATTCTGCTATTTCGTATCTGTTAAACATAAAATTTAATAAGCACCTTCATTGAAGCAGGCCCAGCCTGCGAGTTAAAAATTATGAGCTCAACTTCATTTATAAGAGAATAAAAGCCAATTTGTCAAACGGCTGTGCCTTATACATCCGGGACATAGGGTATATGCATGTAATTTTTAGATTTATAATATTTAAATTTTTAAAAAAAAATTATCTTATTACCATTTAATTTTTAATATCATTTTTCAAAATTAAATTTTTGTTTATTTGCAAATTTTCAATTATCAAATCCATTTCAAATAAGCTGATTATAAGCAATCGTATAATTTTTTTTTCAAATGAGTCCAAGTATAAGTCGATTATGATGATGAAAACAAATTCATTCAATAAGCTAAAATTGAAAGTAGAAAATGGAAAAGTACTTAAAATATTTGGAAAAATTTTATATATTATGGCTTAGGATTTTGGGAAAAGTAAGACCTTTTCGATTGTTTTCCAAACTGATTTCTTTCAATTTTCTTCTTCCGAATTTTAGTCCGGTTATAAATTTTTAAATTCATTAAAAATTTATTCAATTTTTAAATTCATTAAAAATTTATTCGACATTTGTTCGAATATTTTGAATATTTCAGATATTATTGTTCAAGTTTTATGCTGAAAAAGCCCGGGTGTTTTAATTCAAATTTAAATTGGCGCCAATGCGTTAATTTTGTTATATGAGCTCCATGCGGATCCAAATTTTTATGCTCGCTTTTATTTTAGTCCCATAAAAGTGGACACAAAATTTGGACCCGAATGGATCCGATAAAACAAAATGAACTCGTCGGCGCAAATTTAATTTTGGCTCAAAATACTCTTCCTTTACACACGAAATTTGGGTATTTCAAAAATTTAAATTTGTTGTCATAAACCTTTGTGGCGCCAGTAAAAATCATCTTATGCTATATTTTGAGGCAAATTAAATTGACGCCAATGAGTTCATTCTGTTATAACTAAAAATTTATATTAAAATTTATCCAAGCGAGTGCAAATTTTGTGTCCACCTTTATGAGACTAAAATAAAAGTGGGCACAAAATTTGGATTCGCATGAATCCGATATAACCGAATGAATGCATTGGCGTCAGTTTAAATTTGACTCAAAATACTAGGGGCTTATCCCACAAGAAACTAAGGTATTAAAAAAATTGCAAATCTTAGTACTCAATTTACTATTACTTTTAATTACCCTAATTTCGAGTGTATAAGGCCGGGTGTTTTGAGCCAAATTTAAATTGGCGCCAATAAGTTTATTCTGTTGTATTGGATCCAAGCGAGTGCCCATTTTTATGAAACTGAAACGAAAGCGGGCACAAAATTTGAACCCAAACGGATTCGATACAACAGAATGAACTAATTGGCGCCAATTTAAATTTGACTCAAAACATTCGGCCTTATAAATGCGAAATTATGGTAAAATCCAAATTATAGAATTTTAGAAAAATGCTTTTTTAGGCAATTATTTTATAGAAATTTATTTTTAAAAAGGTTTAAATTTTCCATTTTTCAAAACACATTTAGCGCTCTCATTTCAATTTTTCATCCAGCAATTTCAAAAGCCCGAAAGCACAACAGTCCAGATGTGTGTTCTTGTTAATGATGTTCATGTTTGTGTGTATTATTTACTTTTTTTATATAAATTTTCCATCCATTTGGCGTTTATAAACCATTCCGAAATGAAATAATTTATGAAGAAAAAAAATAACGTTTGAATTTTAAATGGTTTCTTCATTTCCCATTGAGCCACACATTTCTTTTTCGAAAATTTTTTTTCGTTTAATGTGCCTTTTAATTTTTCACTATTTCTTTGTCGACCTTTTTGCCTTTTTTAAATAAATTTAGTACAACCCTAATTTTGCATGTATAAGACCGGTTAATTTGGAATCAAATTTAAATTGGCGCCAAAGAGTTCATTCGGTTATATGGGCTCCAACCGAATTCGAATTTTGTGCGCATTTTTATGAAACTATTATAAAACGAAGGTGGACACAAAATTTGAACCCCAACGGATCTGATACAACAGAGCAAACTCATTGCCGTCAATCAAAACAACCGGCCTTATACACGCAAAATTAGGGTAATATCTGCCATTTTAATACCTTAATTTCGTGTGGAATAAGCCCGGGTATTTTAAGTCAAATTCAAATTGGCGCCAATGCATTCATTCGGTTATATCGGATACATTCGGTCCAAATTTTGAGCCCAGGCCTTTGTGAGACTGAATTAAAAGCGGGCACAAAATTTGGACCCGCTTGGCAAAATAAAATCATTGGCGCCAATTTAAATTTGGCTCAAATAGCCCGAGCTTATCCACACAAAATTAGGGTAAATAGTAAAATAGTTTTTAAATTTGCCTCTCGACGAGTTTTATTTTTGTATAAGCCCGCGTTTATACATAAAAACTTGGCGTAATTGTCTTTTTCGTCTTTTTTTCCATTTAACCATTTTTTTACTTTGTATTAAGCTTCTAGCTAATCTTCAAACTTTTCTTTTTTTTCTTTTTTTTCTCTGTTGCTTTTTTCGATCTCACATTTCAATTTCAATTTTTCGCTTTTAATTTTATGCGTTTTTAAACCATTATTTTGGCCTTTGTTTCGCTAAATATTTAAATTTTTACTTTTTTTTTTCATTCTTATTTACTTTTAATTTTTCTGTCTTTTTGGTTGGTAATTTGCATACAATTTGGCATTTTCGAAAGTGGAAAATACAACATGTACAATGTGAAAATATAAGGAAGATCAAAATTCTTAAACTTCACATTCAACTTTTTTTGGCTCATACTATTTAAAATGGCTTGCTATATATTCGATAAAGTGACATTTGTGGGATTTTTCAACTTTGGCCAACTTTTTAAGCACAAAAAAGTTACTTTTAAAAAATTTATTTTAAGCTATCGAATTCAGAATTTAATTCTCTATCAATTACTTTTTAAATCATATTTATTAAGTAACGTTGAAAAAAGTTATGATTGAAATAGTAAAGTCACTCAAAAAATTTTCAAAAAATAATAATTAACTTTACTTTTTTAGCTGTAACTCCTTTTCTAAGTTATTTAGAGACTTGATTCAAAAAGTACTGGATAGAAAATTAAATTCTGAATCCGATAACTTAAAATAATTTTCTTAAAAGTAACTTTTTGATCCTTAAAAAATTGGCCAAAGTTGAAAAATGCGCAAATGTCGGCGCGCCATATAAACCAATATTTTCTTAATATATTTCATTTCCTCTAAATTTCCACTTCAAAATCAAATTTTTACAAAAGAAAAAAAAATTATTTGGTATGATTAAAATTGAATATTCAGACAAAATCGTATGACCGTGCGCAATGGGGGTGGAGATAAAATTAGACCTAAAAATGAAAAGTTGATATTTAAGTTTAAAACCCGTACTTTTATGTGTGAAATGCAAAGCACTTTTACAGCAAAAATTTTTTCCGAGTAAAACAAAGAAAAACGAAAGGGGAATGAATGAACCGTAATTAAGGGTTTTTTATGAGAATACATTGAACACACAAAATTTTACAAAATACATACATACATACATACATACATATATGCATACATACATATATGCATACATATATACATACGTAAAAATGCACATTTGAATATTGGGTAAATTAGATTTAAATGAGAGTAAATGGCATGGCGTTTTGAGAAATTTCAAAATAAATGACGATGCGATATAAAAGCTTGAGGGCTTTCGGAATTTGTGTGTAATTATTTAATTCAATTGATTTGTTCCCGATCATGATTACATATTTTGGGTGATCCGGCATTTCGGAAGTAAATTAAATTATAATTTATTTGTCATTAATATCAAACCAATTTTAGTCTTTAATTGCGTAATTTTTTAACAAAAAATTATAATAAATATTTCATAGGAAAAAAATGATATTGCTATTAAATTTTTATGGTTTCTGATAAGAGCGGTTTGATAACGATTGATAAAATCGGTTTTGATAACAATTTTGTGGGAAATTTGGTTTAAAAATTTTGCAAAAAAAGAAAAAAATACAAAAAAAATGAAAGAAAGAAAATTTCATTTGAGATTAGTAGAGAAAAACTTTTATCATTTAAAAATTAAAAAATATATTAAAAAATAGACAAAAAAAAGTATATACATAAACTTTAATTTTGCGTGTATAAGGCCGGGTTTTTTGAGTCAAATTTAAATTGGCGCCAATGGATTCATTCGGTTGTATCGGATTAAAGTGAGTCCAAATTTTGCGCCTGCCTTCGTTTCAGTTTCATAAAAGTGAACACAAAATTTGGACTCGCTTGGATTCAATACAACAGCCAATTGGCGCCAATTTAAATTTGGCTCAAAACACCCGGCCCTATACAGGCGAAATTAGGGTAATAGGTTAAACAAAAAGTTTTTTTAACATAAATAACTTTTTTATATTTGTATCGGAAGACTTTCATTCTTGTGCTCCGACATTTTCAAGTTTGGCCAACTTTTTAGGGACCAAAAAGTTAATTTTAAGAAAATTAATTTTAACTATCGGATTCAGAATTTAATTCTCTATCCATTACTTTTTGAATCAGGTCTCTAACTAATTTTGAAAAAGACCGCTGAAGTATCATTTGCGAGGGAAAAAATTCGAAAAGTATGACGACCTCAAAATGGCAGTCGACAACTTCTTCGAGCCGCAGTCTGATGAATTCTGGGCAAATGGAATCAATAATTTGCCGAACAGATGGAAGAAGGTTATTATTGTTGATCATTAATTTGTTTTTATAAAATTATGTTTTCGCGTGTATAAGGCCGAGTGTTTTGAGCCGAATTTAAATTGGCACCAATGAGTTCGTTCTGTTGTATCGGATTCGTTGGGGTTCAAATTTTGTGTCCACCATTTCCTTTTTCCAATTTCCGTTTTCCATTTTCCGTTTTCCGATTTCCTTTTTCCGTTTTCCATTTTCCGATTTCCTTTTTCCAATTTCCGTCGTATCGTTAAGTACATGTTCATATTAAGAAAAGTAAAATTTTGTAAAAAAATTAAAAAACAGCGTTTTTTTTTAGAATTTTATGCGGTTTTTCCATTGGTTTTGGCGCGCAATTTTTTTACTAAATTTTTTGAATTCGGTTTTTTTTTTTGAATGGGCCGTTTTCGCTGCTCTTTTTTTTCAGTTTATCAATTTTATATTTTCCTTTTTCTTTTTTCATTTTTTCCATTTTTTTCTTTTTCTGCTTTTCTTTCCATTTTTATGATCGGAAATGACAGAAATTTTTCTTGTATTTTGAACAGTTTCTGTGGTTTCATTTTTATAGTTTTATATTTAAATCAGAAAAATTTGAATATTGCAGTTTTTTATGTAAAAAATTATTGCGTTTATGTCGAAAAATTATTTATCCCTTTCATTAAATAGAAATTAAACTTCGGATAACAAGCATTTTACTGATAATAGAGTTAAAAAAATATGATTTCACTTTGAGAATCTTTATTTCCTTCGTGTGGATGTTTTGAGCCAAATTTAAATTGGCGCCATTTTTTCTGTTATATTTGATCCATGCGGTTTCAAATTTTGTGCCCCGGCCTTTATAAGACAGACACAAAAGCGAGTACAAAATTTGAACTCGCATAGAGCTTATATAACAGCAATTTAGATTTGGCTCAAACAGTCCTGGTTTATCCACACAAAATTGCGGTAAATAATGAAATCAAAAATTCATGAAAAAGCAAATAATTATCAATTGTGTGTTTTAAAAGAGAGTAATTTTCAATTCTGTTTATTATCTTAATTTTGCGTGTATAAAATCGGGTATTTTGAGCTAAATTTAAATTGGCGCCAATGAGTTCATTCTGTTGTATTGGATCCCATCGAGTCCAAATTTTGTGCCCACTTTTATGAAGCTGAAACGAAGGCGGGCACAAAATTTGGACCTCAATGGACCCGATACAACAGAATGAACTCATTGGCGCCAATTTAAATTTGGCTCAAAACACCCACGGTTTATACACGCGAAATTCGGATAATTGATATTTTATTTTAAAATTGGTATTTTTTTTGTAAGCGTTTCGTTTTGATTTTTGGATTAATTTAACTCAAAAATTTTCTTAAATTTTCTTTTATTTTTTTTTACAAGTACTTATGAATTTTTGGCATTAAAATGTATTAATGAATGTGATTGCCCGCAGAGAGAAAAAATATCGGAGTTAAAGAGAAAGAAAGTGAAAAAGGGAAGGAAATTACAAATGAATATTGTTAAATTCATTGAAAATAATATAATAATATTTACTAGGATACAATTTTAAAAAATTACAATTTTTACTTTTTATTTTTGCTTGTTTAAAAAATATTGTTTTCTTTAACTTTTCAAATTTCTTTTTGTTACTCTAATTTCGTGTGGATAAGCTCGGGTATTTTGAGTCAAATTTAAATTGGCGCCAGTGAGTTTATTTTGTTATATGGGCTTCATGCGGGTCCAAATTTTATGTCCGCTCTTCTTTCAGTCCCATAAAAGTGGGCACAAAATTTGGACTCGCATGGATTCGACACAAATACAACAGAATGAACTCGTTGGCGCCAATTTAAATTTGGTTCAAAATACCCCGGCTTATTCATGCGAAATTAGGATAGCTAAATTTTATTTATTTAATTTATCCTAATTTATAGCGTATAAGCCGAGGCCGTTTGAGATTTTTTTGAATTTTAATGTTCGCCTTCATTCTATTATAATTGATCGAATCGTTATAAAATTTCGCAAAATTATTCTATGTATAGAGAATATACCAGTTAAAATTATATCAATTGATTCATAGAGAAGATAGTTATGGTAGTTAAAAACAGTGATGGGACTTAACTCAGAGTCTTATATAGGGTATAATGGTTAAACAACTACTTATTTTAAATTTGGGAGTCATTCGGAGCCGTTTAAGGGTCTGTATGACTTCTAAATGACTCAATCACCCGAAGTCATTTAAGGAGTCTGAGTCGTTTAGGAAGTGAAGTCCCCGCACTGGATTTATGCTTAATTACTACTACTTGTAGCCTTATATTGTTACTATTATTATTGTTAAAACCCGCTGGGTTCACACGTCCAAACTCGTTTTCCGAACCCGGCATTTAACAAACAATAACTTTGCTTTACATGAACCAATAAACATCGAATTTTTAACATTTTTTTTCGAACAATCGTCTGTTTGATATAAGTAAAAAAAATGCCCATTTAGGCATCTCATTAAAAAGTTAGAAACAAAAATACCTCGGGCTCGAGTTTTTTGGCTTCGTTTCATCACTAGTATAATATAAAATTATTTATAACTCATAGTATAAAATTATTTATAAAGCAAAAAAAAGAGGAATGGATTTTTGAAATGAATTAATTTTCAAACCAAAGAAATCGAAAAAAATCTATTTTTTGGAGAAAAAAAAATGCGGAGGTGGAAAGATTTTTGAAAGTAAAAGTCGAAAGTAGTGGCAAAAATGGAATGGTTGTAAAAGAATAGCAAAAAGGCAAACGCTCTTTCTTTCTCTTCTTTCATTCTCTTTCTCTCTCTCACTCTTTTTCTCTTATTTTTCATTTTAATTTCTTTCCATTTCACTTTTTTTTTGTTTGAAGAGGATAAGGGAAATGAGCAAACCGAAAACCTTTCTTTTCTTTTCTTTTTTTTTCGTGCTCTTCATTTTGCTTTTTGCTCATTCTTTTTAACCTACTTAATCACTTTTGGTTAGATAACCCGCGTTTTTTGCTCACACTCGAAAAATAACCCCAGCAAACCATTTTCATAAATAATTTTTATATTTTCATTTCCTTTTTTCTTTTTTAAGCACCCTAATTTCGCGTGTATAACGCAGGGCGTTTTGAGCCAAATTTAAATTGGCGCCAACGAATTTATTCTGTTGTATCGGATCCAAATTTTGTGCCCGCCTTCGTTTTTAGTTTCATAAAAATGGGCACAAAATTTGGACTCGATGGGATCCAATACAACAGAATGAACTCATTGGCGCCAATTCAAATTTGACTTAAAACACCTGGCCTTATGCTCGCGAAATTAATTTACAAATCCAAATTTTTTCTACATGCATATTTTTAGCAGTTTTCAATTCTGGGATGATTTCATTTAAAAATCACTTCTCTTTTGATTTCTCATCACATTCGATTCTCGTAGGCGAGCCAATTTTGGGACCAAAATGATTTATACATATTCGCGGGTTCTTGTGGTTTTTTGGACACCAAGAATTTTATTAGGGTGGAGATGAGCCTAAAAGCCTAGAACAAGCGATGAGCCTGAGTTTTAGCTTAAGTCTAAAAGTCTAGAACGAGCGTGAGTTTGAGCTTAAGCCCATAATGTGGACAGGCTTAAGACTGAGTCCATGAGCCTAGAATTGAAGATGAATCCATGCCATAGAGTGAGCCATTAGAATTTTTCGTGTCCCGATAATTCACAAGAACCTTACATTTTTTTTCAATATATTCGTAATTTTTTTCTTTTCCTTTTTTCTCTATCCGTATCTTTTCATCTATTTTTAGCCTTTTATTTACCCACCCTCCTCTTTTCTCCCTTAATTTTTAACGCCTTTCCAAATTTTTTTCCCCACAAAACTTTTCCATTTTTCTCATTTACTTTTCTCTCTTTTCATTTTTTTTTTCTTTTTAAATTTTTACTTCACCATTAAACGAAATGAATAGAAAGGGGAAAAGGACGAAAATGAGAGAGAGAAAGAGAGAGAAAAAGAGAGAGAGTGAAAGAGATAGAGAGAAAAAGAGAGATAGAGATTAAGGCAAACTAAAATGAACCCTAGAACAAAAGGCGTATGAAACGGTAATAAATCTGCGGGTTTAGTTGTTGTTTTCATTGTTGTTAAACGGAATAAATAGAAAAAGGAAAAGGACGAAAGAAAGAGAGAGAGATTAAGGCACAAACTAAAATGGGCCCTAGAACAAAAGGCGTATGAAACGGCAATAAATCTGCGGGTTTCGTTGTTGTTTTCATTGTTGTTTTTCTCCATTTTACTCTTCAATTGTTGTGTTGTTTTCATAATCATTGTGTTGTTTTCTGTGTTTATTTTTGTTGTTGTTGTTGTTGTGTGCTCCGTTGTTTTGTAACACTTTTTCTTTCCTTCTTTTTTCTTTAACCCACTCATCCTGCAACACTTAACTCAATGATTTTTGCATGTTTTCCAAAAAAAAGATTTTAATAACCTAAAACCCCAAGTACTTATATAATATTTTGGCTATGAAATAAATTTGGCATTTCTTTTTGCAAAAAGACTAATTATTTATTATGCGATGTTTTTTTTTAAAGATTTTCTTTATCCTAATTTCGTGTGGATAAGCCGTGGGTCGTTTGAGCCAAATTTAAATTTGCGCCAACGAGTTCATTTTGCTATATCGGATCCATTCGGCTTTAAATTTTGCGCCCGCCTTTATGAGACTGAAATAAAGGCGGGCACAAAATTAGGACCCGCATGATCGATATAACTGAATGAACTCATTGGCGCCAATTTAAATTTGGCTCAAAACACAAAATTTGGATAATTTTTACAAATTTATATGACAATTAAATTCTTTTTATACGCCCATTTTAATACATTATAAATACCTTTTTTACATTTTTTTTGTTTTTGGTTTGCTTTTTTTATAGATTTTTTCTTTTCATTTTTGTTTTTGTTTTACATTTATTTTTAAACTTGCAAGCTCTCTGTGCTATTTCTTATCTCTCTTTTTTTATTCATTTTTTTTATCCCGTTTTTTTTCATGGGCATAATGGATTTAGGCGAAAAGCCAAACCAATTAGTTTAATGAAACTAGATACCTCAAAAGCCAAATTTTATGGAAAAAAACCAATACCGGGAGGAAAAAAATTGTTCAACACATTAAGTTTAATGTTATGCTACTTAAACCAGCAAAAAATAGGTAATAACTTTTTTTACTTTAATACTTTGGAGTATATTTACTATTTTTATAGGTGAAAAATGGATAAAATTGACTTGAAATTGACTCAATTTTTCAATTTGAATTTTGCTAAAATTTCATTTATCTAGTAGGTTAAATAATGTTCTTGTAATGAATTTTACCAAATGACTCGGAGTCATTTATAGAGCAAAATCACAGCACTGTTCTGAATCAATATGGACAAGTTTGATGTTATACAAATTCCAAAAATCTTGTTAATCGAATAAAAAATGAATTTTGAGAATTGGTTGCGAAATAAAAAAATTGTAGCAAAAACAAACCTGAAAATAATAATTTGGGCCACTCTATTTAACCTATTCGAAACCAGAGCATTTTTCTTTTTTTTTCTTGTTTTTTATTTTTGAGGCTGTTAACAAAAAGCGTTTCGTTTCAACTTCCAGCGAATCTTTCCGTTCGGTTATGTCATATAAATATTTTTACTTTTACTAAAAACAAAATAAGCAAAAAATAATAATTCAAATAATTACATGTCGCCAGAGGACGTTATTTTGTCTTAAACGAAGATTTATAAAAAATATACAAGAAAAGAATTTCTTAAAAACGTTTTATTTCAAAATCGTTTAAGAATTTCTAAAATAATAAATTTTTCTTACGCGGACATTGGCATTGTGTAAAAATTTAAATTTTGAGAATTCATTTTTATGTCGTTAAGTTTATTCTGCCGATTAGAAATGATCAGATCCACATGGATTCTTCTACACTTTGATGAGACAATATGTTGGCTTTAAAACTTGATTATTTTTATGACCATTAAATTCGTCCTAAGGCCACAAAAATCTATTTTTGTAAAAATGCTGATTTTTGGCTTTTTTGTAGAATTTTTATTTACACACGATGAGTATATTAGTGTAGCTCGACGAGTACTATCGATTGGCCAAGGTCGCGTGGCGATCCGATTTAATCCAAGCGTACAGTGACCAAAGAATCATTACAGACATAATTTTTAGAAAAAAAATATTTTTAAATTTTTACATTATGCTAAAAAACTTGCCAAAAATTTAAAAAGTATAACATTATTTTGCGAGAATACTATATTGTGTTTTCATAAAAAAAACTTTAAATTTTTACACAATGCCAATGTTCCCTTAAGAAAAATTTCTTATTTCAGAAAAATTTCTTATTTCAGAGAAATTTCTCATTTCAGAAATTCTTAAACAATTTTGAAATATGACATTTTTAAGAAATTTTTGTAGAAATTCTTAAACGATTTTAAAAAATAAGACATTTTTAAGAAATTTTTTTAGAAATTCTTAAACGATTCTGAAATAAGACATTTTTAATAAATTTTTTTCTTGTGTTTTTCTTATACTAGACAAAATGACCTGCATGTCGCTATGTTGGTCCGTTGATTTTTTTTAGTTGTTTCGAATGGGTTAAAAATTTTTAATAGAAAATTTACACCTTAAATATGTAAAAAAGATTGAAGTCTGAATTTTTTTGAACGATTTTCCAGTTCTAACCAAACGTTTTCTTTCTTTTTTTTTACAACAACAAATCTCTTCACTTTTTTTTAAAAGGTTTTCAGTCTATTATAATAAGCTCAATTTTTGTCATTTTTCATTTTTAAAAATACAACTTTTCTATCGAAAGCTAGTTGAGAAAACGTTTTAAAATCGAGCTTTTAGCTTTGCATTCCTAGTTAATGTAAACTTTTTTTCAATTTGCTTTATCAAAATTGAGCTCATTAGAAACCGTGTTTTTCCATTTTCTTACTAAACACTTTATAAGCCATTGTAAAATACTTGTTCATATTCATAATTTTATTTTTTTATTTGAGTTTTATAAAAATAAACTTGGTCAAATTTTTTTTTCATACACTTCTATTATAATAAAAATTGACTCAATTTTTCATTTTTCTTTATCATTTTTACATTTTACATTTTAGGCGTGATAGTTTACCCTCCCCAGGATTTCGAAAATTTTTTTAGAAAAAAAGTGCTTGGTCTCCCCTTTGGTTTTTAATTAACTGTAACTTCTCAAAGCAGCAAAATTTGACTATAGTTCCTATACAATTCTTGATCAGCGTGATGAGAGCTTTCGAAAGAGATATCACATGTCTAGATTCGATTAAAAAAAAAATTTTATGGTTGATGGCGGTTCTTCGTCAGGTCCTAACATTTCGTGTAAAAAGGAATACTATATTTGTTTATATGACCCAAAATTACGTTCCGGCACGTTAAAAAATGTTCAAAATTTTGTGGAAACCACATTTTACATTTTATTTCAATTATATTTTGATTTTTTATGAATTACAATTGTAAAGAGGTCATCGCCAGTTTTCATTATTAATAATTTGTAGTAAATTATAAATAAAATTTTAAAAATTTAATTCTATTCATTACAAAACATGTCCGCCGTGCCAATGCCGGCTTTATCGGTTACGGCAACGTCGGGCACAGGCGCCGGTCCGAGCACGTCCGCTGGTCCCGCGATATCAGCACTCGATTCCAACTCTAAAAGCATTTTAACTGGCATTAATAATCGACTCAACGAAATCGATTTAAAGCTATCTGTGGTCTTGGAATTGGTCTCATCGGCGTCTTGTAAATTGCCGAATGCCTTAGCGTCAAATGCGTCGACTTCATTCAATCACCACGCGCACGAAAATACTCAAATGTCACCTCATTCAAGCATAGCCGCCTTTATACAGAGTTTTATCAGGGGAATTAACGCCAATACGATGGGATCGTCGACAAATCATACTGGATTGGCTGCGATGAATAGCGGACAAAATGTGAGCAAATTTGAATTTTTTTTTCGATAAATGTCGGATTCGCCGCTTGCTATTACACCATACATTCAAACACAATATAACTTTTTAAGGGCGCCTTCTTAGCTTACCCCGCCCCATCCCTCAGAACTTCAAAAATTTTTTTTAGAAAAAAATGCTTAGTCTCTCTTTGCATCAAATTTTTAAATTGACTGTAACTTTTGAAAATTGGATTATAGTTCCTATACATTTCTCGATCAGCATGATAAGAGTTTTCGAATGAGGTATTACATGTCTAGATTCGGTCAAAAAAAATTTTTTTCTTGTGATTAAGGGTGGTGCTTCATAGGATTCATTTCTCGTAGAAATGACTACTGTATTCGTTCTTATGACCCAAATTAATCCCCCAAATACGGTTTAAAAAATTTTGAAATTCTGAGGGAATAATACGCGTATTTTAAAAAAAAACGATGCGTATATTTTTATCTTTTCCGGAGCAAGAAAACGAGCTCGCAAAAACTGGATTTTTTTGGCATTTGACTCGTTGGGTCCCGAACCCATCACTGATCGTTAGAATTAAATTCTGAATCCAATGGCCAAAATGAATTTTCTAAAAAGTAGCTTTATGATTTTCAAAATGTTAGCCAAACTTGAAAAATGCGCACATATCGAGTAAATGGCTCGCAATGGCTCGCGACTCAACGAGCCAAATTCCAAAAAAGATTCGATTTTTGGCTAGTTTTCTCGCGAGCCGTGAGCCATTTCCATGAAAAATTTAGCTCAATTTTGTCAAATTTGGCTCAAAATTGAGCCATTTGGCTCACTTTGGCTCGTAAATTAAATCACGAGTCGCGAGCCACTTGCTCATCACTAGTCGAACTCGCAGATGTCGGTGTACCATTTTAAGTTAATTTTTACAGATTCACACGCCGTTTTCGCATAATCCATCGTACACAATTCATAATCGCGTCAATCAGCAAAGTAATACAACGGAAAGCATTAACTTAAAAAATCAACAACAACAACAAGTTTCAATACCGTTGTTTTCCGAGACGTTTTCAAACTCGTTAACGTCAAGACTTTTGGCTTGTTGTCAGGAGCAACAGAAACAGCAGCTTCATGTGAACGGAAAAGACGTTAACACAACGGACCGAAACACTGGCGAAAGCACGATAGCAGATGGCGGGAATGACAACGTTGATGAAGATGCGCCCTCGGGCAGTGCAACGCATTCCGGCGCGCCCACCCGTTCTCAATCTGCTTTTCAAGGTGACCTTTACAAATTTTAAATTAAAAAAAAATATTGCGTGCAAAAGTTTATAACTCTCGATTAAGACCCGTAATAAGTAAATGGCTCACCGATAAGCGTCTAAACTCTTTTTTTCCACGCTATTTCTCAATAAAAAATTTTTCTTTTCGACGATATACCATTTTTTTACAGTTTCTTTTCAACGAGATAGCATTTTTTTACAGTTTCTTTTCAACGAGATAGCATTTTTTACAGTTTCTTTTCGGAAATCAAAAAAGTACTATAATAAATCAAAAAAAAAACGCATACTTTTTTTCTTTTTCGTCTCTCTTCATCGCGAGCCACCAATTTCTAAATGGATCATTGAATCATAACTTAGTTCAAAATAGGAATCTTTAAATTCTGAAACAACTGTTATGTTCAGTATATGTACCTCTATGTGCATATTAATTTTGAAATAATTTTACTAAAAAAATAATTGAGCAATAGACTTCACAAACCGAAAAGAAACTAAAAAAATGCTATCTTGTCGAAAAGAAAAATTTTTTATTGAGAAATAATGTGCAAAAAGAAGAGAGTCCAGACGCTCGTCGGTGAGCCACTTACCCATAACTGATTAAAACACATAGAAATTTAATCTTACCAAAGTTAGTGGCGAATACAGGTCCCACTCAAAAATGATTTTTTTAGCGATTTCTTTTGTAATATCGTTCCTTACGACTAATTATTTCTAAAATTGTCACGCGTTAAACTCGCCAGGAGCGCGCAAGTTTAACACGCGTAAAAAAAAATTTGGCCCAAAATGGGACATGTAATATTTCATTCGAAAGCTCTTATCACTCTGATAAAGAATTGTATAAGAACTTTGGTTTAATTGGCCTAATTTTGCTTCTTTATTGAGTCGATCAAAAAAATTTTCAACTAAAAGGGGACCATGCATTTTTTTGCAAAACCAAGCCTAAGCCTAAGATTAGTCTTAGTTGTTGGTGCGATCATTTGGAAGAAAGTGTGCGCGTAGCGTGTAGCACATTTTAGCTATTGGATTCGGAATTTAATTCTCTAACGATCAGCAAATCACATTATTTAAATAATGTACAGATTAAAAATTGTATAAATATTAGTACTGAAACGAAGCCAAGCGCGAACCCGAGGCATTTTTGTTAAAACTTTTTAATGAGACGCCCAAATACATTTATTTTTACATATCAAACAGAAAATTGTTCAAAAGGAATGTTAAAAATTTAGTGTTAATTGGTTTATGTCAAGCAAAGTTATTGTTTGTTATGCCGAGTTCGGGTTCGGACGTGTAAACCCGGCCTGTTTCGACTAACCATAACTATCGTCCCTATGAATCGATTAATATAATTTTTTTACGTTGATTCTACTAAATTTTTTGTTTGATGTGAACAAAAAAATAGCCGACCCCATATCCGATAACCCGCAGTCATCATCATTTCCAGATTGAAATTTTCATTAAGAAAAGTAAAACAAAAATGGCTTCGGATTCGGATTTCTTTCATCACTAATAAATTTTAAAATCAGTATAAAATTTTTAGCAAATTCCTCGCCAATTTCGGCAAGCGGTGCGCCACCGGCATGTGCCGAATCGCCAGCCACCGCGGTATACGAGAACGGCGACGTGTCATTTTCAAATTACCATAACTCCGCAGACAAAAATTGTGGGCAGACTAATGCCGCATCAGCCAGCCGTTTGCTGAGCGAATTTTTCGCATCTCGCGGGACCACCACCGCGCAGTCTCTCGACAACTTCTCGTACGATAATGAAAATGATGAGCCGACGGCGTGCCGAATGCGTGCCGACCCCATATCCGATAACCCGCAGTCATCATCATTTCCATTTTTTGGCGGAATAAAAATGGATGGCGGGTTACCTACGAGTTCATCGGTATTTAGGTAAAATATTTCCGGGTTTATTTAAATAGAAAATCATAATACAATTTTTGAAAAAATCCCGTTTTAAAAAAGTTGAAAGAAAAAAATTTAACTGTATCTTTAACTAAAGAGCCTTTTTATAGTCGCCGGAAATTTGCGCACTTTTGACTTTGAGCCAGTTTTTCGTCACGATAAAATTACTTATCAAAAAATAAATTTTGACTATTCGATTTAGAATTTAATTCTCAATCGAATGCTTTTTGAATTAAATTTCTAGCAAAAATAGAAAAAAAGTTAAGGTTGAAAAAGTAACGTCAATTTTAATTTTTTTGGAAATTTGTGAAATGATTTTACGTTTTCAACCGTAACTTTTTTTCCAATTTAGCTAGAAATTTGATCCAAAAATCATTCGATAGAGAATTAAAATCTGAATCGAGTAGCTAAAATTAATTTTTTTTAAAATAATTTTATCGTGACAAAAAACCGGCTCAAAGTCAAATGTGCGCCAGTTTGGTGGTGTGCAAGTTTAAACAGTAGTACAACCTTTAAGACTAAATCGAAAAGCCCTTTTACAAACGAATGGAGGTGGAAAAATGAATCGATTACACAACAACAACAATAATAACCAACAACAAACGGATCCGAATGAGCCACAACAGAGCGAACAATCGCCTTTACAATCACCATTCAGTAATAATTGTGAAGGCACAACGATTAGCATGATGGAAAATACGATGGAACAACGATTTCCAAATGGAGCTGTGAAACGTGCTGCTGAAAAAGCGGCGAGAAGTTTTCAGTCGACTCAGCCCAAGGTTTTTTTCACACATAATTCACACTAATGATGAAACGAATTCGAATCCGAAACCAAAGCCGAGACATTTTTATTTATAACTTTACTTAATGAAAATTTAAAGCTCAAATATTTTTTTGTTCACATCAAACAAAAAATTTAGTAGAATCAACGCGAAAAAAATTATATCAATGGATGCATAGAGAAGATAGTTATGATTAATTAAAACTAGTGCTGAGGCTTGACTCCAAGTCACTTAGAGAGTAAAATAATTAAACGACTCTTCTCTTCAAATTTGAGAATCATTTGGATATTATTATAGTCAAAATCGGCCGAGTTCACACGTTCGAACCTCTTTTGCATTTAACAATAGCTTTGCTTGACATAAACCAATTAACACCGAATTTTTTAGCATTTCTTTCGAACAATTGTGTTTGATATGAATAAAAAAAATTAGATGTCTCATTAAAAAGTTGGATACAAAAATGCCCCGGGTTAGGGTTTTGGCTTTGTTTCATCACCAATTCGTACTTAAAAATGTGGACGCGCTTTTTATTTACAGGTATTTGCTTGGCAAATTTTACGCGAGTCTATACCAGATGAAGAGTTAAAAAGTATTCAAATTTCATTGCGCACATTTCATGGCGAAACTGCTGCGCACTTGCTGAGTCGACAATTGCCAAAGGTATTCAAATTTTTTGGTTAATAACAGAACGAGGCTTTCAGACCGACCTACGGCCGTTCTTTACGCCTACCTGCATTTTAATTCCAAATGGAGTTAAAGTACTGAAGTCGGTCTAATTAAAGTACTGAAGCCGGTCTAATTTTTTGCTAAAATCCCCGTCGTCACTCCGCACAAAATTAAATTAAATCTCTGTTTTATTGTCAGTGTTAAATTAGTGCTCTCAAAAACCCCAGAATATTAAATTTTCAACAGCTTTGGTTTCAACTTGAAAATTGGAATCCGCAATGGTTCTGCACAAGGCCAAGAAGAGCCAGCTTAAAAAGCTGATTACGCAATCGTTCAAGTTGGCCCAGAAAAGCTCCGTGTCCCAAAAATTGAAACAATTGGTCCAGTTTGAATAGATGAAACGCCGTGGACAAACAAGCAAATAAATAAACAAAAATTCTCCTTAAGTTTTTCCAATTTTAAATCAATAATTTAGATTAATTTTAAGATTCGTTTGGTGGTGGAATCAACGATGAAATATTTTAAGTGGGATCAGCTGCCGAACGAGGCCCAACTTGGCAAAGTGAAAATTCTTTTGAGTCACTTAAAAAATAATGCAAAAGTCCGCAATTGGACCCTTCGCGAGGGTCGACCCAATCGGTATAATATTTTTGAGTTTCTATTACAAAATTAAATTTTTAAAAAAAAGAAAAATAAAATTATTGCTAAAAAAATTTTTCAATAATTTATATTTTATAACCAAATTTTTTTCTCGTCACGTAATTTGCGACTTTACAATTTGCGGCCCATGCCTTCAGATTTCGTTTGCGGCTTCGCGATTTTAAATATTAGTCCAAATTTTAGCTTAGGCCGTTAACTTGCGGCACGACCGTTGGTCCATGTCCAAAATTTTTGGTTAAACATCGACTCAACAAATCCTAGAGCCGCAAATTGCGATGCGCCCATAAAATATAAAAAAAATTTTAAATGAAATATGAGAAAATTGAGATTGAGATTATAACTAACTACAGTAATTCTCCATCTCTACAAATTTGCGCAAAACTTATTTTCAATTTTTTTCTATATTAATGAGTTTTAGTTAGCTTTTGTTTTTGCGTTTTTCTGGAATGCAAAGTGTGGTAAATATGAAAGAAAAAGTAAAAGAAATATGCACTCTTGTAAAATGAATCTGGCGTTCTTTCTTCACATCGTTTCTTCATTTTTTTATCTCTTCTCAATTTTTTACTGTATGCAAAAGCATTTTTTCGAAGAAAAAAAAAACAAATGAGCCACAAAAGAGACGGGAAAAGAAAAAAAGAAAATGCGTTTGTTATGCTTTTTTCTTTACATTGTCTTTTCTGGATTCATTTAATTTTTTAATGAATTCCTCGAATTATCCCGGCTTCTATACGGAGTTTTGAAAATCCGAAAAATAGGTTTTGTAGCTGAGAAAAAGGACTCAAAACAATTTTTTTCAGAATTTGTTTTTATTGAATATGAGCCGAGTTATATTATACAAGGTGAGTCAAAAAAAAAACTACTTTTTCTTTCAATTTTCATTGATTTCGCTTGCAATTTTCATTTTTATGAGAAAAATGAAACTTGAAAATGAATGATTTCGACCGACGGCTTATTACTTGGTTTTGGAGAAGAAGATGACGCGAAAGAAAATGACAAGAAAAAGTAAAGTTTTTTGACTTATACTGTATAATTTAAAAAAATGTACAATTTTAAAACTTTCTAACTTTCTAAAAAATGCTTTCTAGTAGTATTGCCACAAGCAAAAAAAAAGAGAAATTGAATGGGAAATGAATAGACAAAAAAGAAAAAGCGTGAAGTCATTTAAACGACTGCTTAAATTCTTAAGTTTATGCACTCATTTTTTGGAAAGGAATAAGAGAGAAAAATTGAAAAAAAAGCAAAGTTTCAATAGAATTGATAGAAAATAAGTAAAATAAGAGGAAAAAAGTGAAAAATAAACGCTAATACTGCAAGATTGGTTCATTTTTCTTCTTTTTTTCCTCCTTTTTTGAAAAAGCAAATAAAATCGGAAGCAATATGAGATTATGAAGCAAAACAGCTCTATTTACAGATATACGCTTTTAGCTAGAAGCGAATTAAAAAAGAAATTTAATTGGCTATTCGAAAATTGCTTCCATTAAATAACTATGTAAAATTTGAAATAAACCAATTAATAAATAATTTTTTCATTTATACAATTCAAACAGCGCATCCGACATTTGTTGATTTTTCAACATTGATTAACTTTTTAAAAATTAAAAAGAGTTTTTTTAAGAAAATTAATTTAAGCTATCGGATTCAGAATTTAATTCTCTATCCATTACTTTTTGATTCAAGTTCCCAACTAATTTGAAAAAAAAGTTACAGCTAAAAAAGTAAAATCAATTTTCATTTTTTATAAATTTTTTGAGTGACTTTACTATTTCAATTATAACTTTTTTCCCAATTAACTTAAAAATATGATTTAAAAATTATTGGATAGAGAGCTAAATTCTAAATTCGATGGCTAAAATTATTTTTCTAAAAAATATCTCTATGCCGATTAAAAAGTTGATCAAAGTTGAAAATTCGCAGATGTCGCTTTACATTCAAACAAAATTTTCAAAATTTTTAAATCTTTTAGTTCAGCTAAGAATCACATTCTAAGATTTTTCAAGTCTTTTTATTATATGGAAAATATTTTTTAGATCAACTCCTACGAGTGCTCCACCATCAGCGTCATCGGGCAGCGGCTCTTCGCTGATATCTCATGGCGCTTCGGATAGTTCATCGTCCGCCAGACGCGTAACATCGCCGGGGGTGGCGTCGGCGGCTGCCGCACTCGCCGCCGACGCTTTATGGAAACAGTACGCCGCGATTCTCGGCCAAAACGGGCTCATTGCGGCGGTGAATGGAGCCGAATCCAATATTCCTAGCGTGAATGACTTTCTTGCCGGTTTCGTAAAATCGGATCACGATGAGGCGGATGAGCCGGCCCAGCAAATTAATGAGTCTCCGAAATCCGAGTCCCCACAAATGGCTAATTCGGCAGATTTTGAGCTTGTCGATTCGAACAACGACGTAGATGAAAGTCAATCTCCAAAAGTCAAGCAAGTCGACGATGTAAAAATGGATTTTAAAATGGAAATGATTTAGTCCTTTAAATTTTGCTTTTATGCTAATAATAATAATTTTTGTAAAATAAATTTTAATTTGTTTTCTTCATTAATGTTTTTTTAAAAATAAATTTTTAAAATACCCTAATTTCGTGTATATAAGGCGCGGGTGTTTTGAGTCAAATTTAAATTGGTGCCAAATGAGTTCATTCTGTTTGTATCGGATTCGTTAGGGTCCACATTTTGTGCCTGCCTTCGTTTCAGTTTCATAAAAGTGGGCACAAAATTTCGGGCTCGCTTGGATCCAATACAACAGAATAAATTTGTTGGCGCCAATTTAAATTTGGCTTAAAGCACTCGATCTTATACATGCGAAATTAGGGTAAATAATTTTTTATTCTATATATCCATAATCATTAACATATTTATTATTTTTTAAATTAAATTGATAAATCTAAAATTATTTTATATTGAAAATTACAATAATCCAAAATAATTGAGAGTAATATTAAAATGTAAAAATTCACTTTAATAAAATTTTCAAAATTCAAAAACAATATGCAATTTATTAAATATTAAAAATAAATTTAAATTATATGAATTTTGTCAAAAAAATTTTGTCTGTTATAAAAATTAAATAAGAATCGATTTTGCGTTTATTTTACATTTTTGGTAATAAAAATATAACATAATGGTTTAAATACAAATTAATTTAATTTTCCACAATGAGTGATATTTTTTTAAAACTGAAATTTTAAGAATATCCATTTTTAAATAGTTTTTATTTATTGAAATAAAAACGGTCCTGAGCCACTCTTAATTTATGTTACTGGATTCAGAATTTAATTCTTTACCTATTACTTTTTGATCCAAGTTCTTCACTAATTTGTAAAAAAAGTTACAGCCAAAAAAGTAAGGCTACTTTTTAATTTTTTTGAATATTTTTTGAGTGACTTTACAAATAACTTTTTTTCCAAGTTACTTAGATATATTATTTAAAAAGTAATCTATAGAAAATTAAATTCTGAATCCAATGGCCAAAATTAATTTTCTTCAAAGTAACTTTTTGGTCCCTAAAAAATTAGTCAAAGTTGAAAAGTCCACAAATGTCGGTGCGCCTTAAAAAGTGATTATTTTTCTACACTTAACTTTTCAGACATGTGTTATATATGGATTGATAGAGAATTTAAGCTCTATTTAATAGGTTAACTTATTTTTACGCACCCTTTAACAAACAACAATTTATTCGAACAAAAACAAGTGAAAATTTCATCGGACAAAACATTGGCCTCAAATTATATTTTACGTAACTTTTGGATAATTTTAATCGTTGTTTTTATTTTATGATATTTTTTAGATCGATATCATTCAATAAGCAAAGATTTTTGCACTGTTAGTGCAAAACAAATGCGAAAGGCGTGCAATATTTAGCCGTTTTGCACCAAAATGAGTTTACTGGACCATCCTGTATTTTTTAAATATTTTAAAAAATCAAAGCGAAATATCATTTAAGTGTCCGACTTCTCTAGCCAATGTACGAAACCCATCGCCGATTTTTCGCAAATGCAATCCTGATTATATAAGCGAAAAATTGAATCCCATCCCCAAGAATGAATCAATCTTGTTGTATTCACCGATTGCATGATTTCGATTCCGGTTTGACTCAGCCAAGCTAGAGTTAAGTCAATACCAGTGTTTGTGGTTCACTGGACCCTCTGGGCACCATTCCCAGTGTTGGTACGTCCCACAGCTAACTGAGTCAGCCGGATGAGAAAGTATTGTGATGGTGCACAACTATGATTCCACATGACACAACGAACCCGCAAATGCGCCGGTGTGCGGAACGCGAACCGTTGGCTTGCATGGCCGATCCGCTCTCTTTCGATTAGGATCGAAGATTGAGCAATGATCCTGGCCGCACCAACCTTTTGCCATTTTTTTCAACTTTTTTTTTAATCTATGAGGACTTCTAGTTCGTGATGTTTATCGTTTAACCGAAAATACGCCAACGTCAACGATCTCAAAACTGCAATTCATGAAGCATGGAGTCGTCTAAATTTGAATGTATTGAATAATTTAGCCAGTCGTCTTCCAAATCGATTGATCAATGTTGTAAAATCTGAAGGAGAGCCTACTAAATATTAAATGTTAATGTTATATTGTTATTTGTTAATTTTTTGTTCATAAAGCGATAATTTTGAATGTGCGGCTATCATTTTGTTCAGTGATAAAAATACTGTAAAACACAGTAATACATTGATAACAAGTGCTAATACTAACTTCGAGTGAGTAAAATTTCGAAAATTTTAAAATTGTTTTAAGATTATGATTTATAATAGCGAAAGGATGTTTGTGCAATATTTTTTAAAAAACGGCCAATTAAAACTCGAGTTGTGCTACATTTTCGAGTGAGGCTATCATTTTGACCAGGAGTGTATTATAAACAAATTATCTACATAAATTTGTTTCGGAACTAATTTTTATGAAAATTATATGCTAAAAGTTTTTATAATTCATTTTTTACATTCCCATTTTGAGCTTCCAACGACTCAATTACTTCATGGCAATTGCTGCCACGTCGCAAAAAATTTTCTCCTCCACATAGAAAACGCTAAATTGGGAACTCCTTTTAAAAAAATTTACAATATATTATCTTAAACTTTACGTAAAAGAAAAGTCTTATTTTTAGAAAATTTTCCTAAAATAAATTGCTCAAACCTCGAGTGGTATGTTGCCACGTTTGTGGAAAAACCACAGTTCAATTTCGGACTCAAATTCTTCAATAAAAAACTCGCAGTGTCGACGTAACTGATCCGATTCAATAGTGGGCTCATTGAGCAAATTTATGGGTATGTCCAAACGAAGCTAAACTCATTCAATGTTTTTAAGATTTATATATACAGTGCCAGTACCTCAACGCCTCGAGCCTCCATTTCATGAGCTAGTTGAGCAATGCGCGGCGACTCTTTTGTAAAACGCGTCACACCTTCGCGTTCTCGATGAAGACGATAATCGAGCATGCGTTTGCAGACTCCGTCCTTCTCGAGCTCTTCGATCAACCAAGCTTCTGCCTCGTCACGAGGCTTTACTAAGACACTTATACATTTTTTTATAAAATAACAAATTTTAATAAAAATTTTATAGTTAATTGAAATTTTGGCTCTTTTTCATTATCGGACCCCAATTCTTTTTATTTTGCGGTAAAAATTAATATTTCTGGATAGGAAAAATTAAGATCCATAGGAACATTTTTATAAAAAAAATAAATGTCCTATTCAGCATGTTGGAAAGCCAGGAATACGAATTTCTCGCGCAAAATTAAAAAAATAGGGTCCCAGAACGGAAAAGAACCGAAATTTTTAATTATTTAAAAATTGTGAGGAAATTAGCACCATTTTTGGAGGCAATCGTCGCACGGCCGTTTCTAATTCACGTGAAAAAATCACGCATGATTCGCACTCAGTTGGCGCATACATATCCGGATTCACATTATGTGCAACATGTTTTGAGCCCGACAAAGGAGGAGATGTTACTTCTTTAAGCTGCGCGTTTATTATTGATGCAAATGCAAGAATATACACAAATAAGCAGGAATAGAGAAAATTATTCATTGAACTAATAAATTTCTTGTCCTCACATTTTAGTTTATTGAAATAATATTAGACTAAATTTTTTTAAAATTAATCCAATTTCAAAAATATATTTATATTTATTTCCGTGATAATTCAGCCATAAATCTTAATAAATTAGCATGTAATATAATCTATTAATATAATCTATTAAATTTGCTTTATTAAGAACACACAATCAATCAATCTTAATAATTTTATAACAATGTTTATAATTATAAATATTAAATATCTAATAAACATTACAAATCGATTCCATTAAATTAAATGTTTAAATTTTCATAAAAATAATGTTTTAATTAAAATAAATTTTTAATAAAATTTTTAATCACAATTTAAATGTATTAATTAGAAATTTATCAAATTGATTTTAGCTAATAAAAATTTGTCAATAAAATTTCAATTAGAATTTCGAAGAAAAATTATATTCCTGGTTAAAAATGAAAATTTAAAATAATTTTCAAATATCCACACAATTTTTTCGTGTTAATAAAAATTTAGCTTTGAACTTTTATTATAGTTAGATATTTTTAACTTTTTTGCTCCCCGATGAGCATGGAAAATTTGTTTTTTATTATTAAAATATCTATTTTTAACTAATTTTGCTGATTGTTAATAGTGCTGGGACTTGACTCCCTAAACGACTCCGACGCCTTAAATGACTCCGGGTGGGTAAGTCATTTATTTAGGAGACTTTTAATGACTCCTAATGACTCTCAAATTTGAATGGAGGAGTCGTTTAATCATTTTGCTCACTAAATGACTCGAAGTTAGTCTCAGCACTTGTTATCAATGTATTATTATAATATGAAAACATATAAAAATTAGTTTTTTCATGATAAATTTAACATTAGAATATAAGGGGCCACGTAATTTGTGGCTCGCGCCTTCAGATTTCGTTTGCGAATTCACGGTTTCAGATATTAGGCTAAAATTAATTCTGAGCTGTTAGCTCAGAACACGTCATATGGTCTGTGCACGAAAATTTAGGCTGGATTTAGACTAAACAAATTGTCGGGCCGTAATTTGTAAAGCCGCAAATTACGGTGCGCCGGAGATAATCTACCGTAAATCCTCTAATTGCTCCCCCTCTAATAACTCCCCCTCTAATAAGTCCCCCCTGGAGGGTGATTGAAAAATAACTCCCCCTCTAATAACTCCCCCCTTAAAAAAGTGCTTGGGGGACCAAGCTATTTTTTTCCAATAAAAAATTTTTAATGTTTTTTTTGTTAAATTTTTTTCTAAACAAATTTTCAATAAGAAAATTTGAAAAAAATTTGTCTTGTCACGAAAAGAAATTGTTTTATTTTTTGCTAATTATAATTTTCTTTAATTTCTTGTTAATTTTCTTTAATTTCTTTTTTCTTGTTAACTTTGTATTTAGCCACTTTCTGATTTTAGCATACCGACATGGATCTTTTAGAAAATTATTGTAGCTCTGATGAGGAACAGGAGGAAGTTAAGACGCCAAGAAAATTAAAGTCTTATACAACAGAATTTAAACTAAAAGTGATTAAACATGCCCAGGAATTCTCAAACCATTCGGCCAGCAGTAGTTTTGGAGTCGATCGAAAAACGGTTCGTTTATGGAAAAACCAAGAAGGATCATTAAATCGCATCAAGTAATTTTGCATTCTATCAATTGTCAAGTTTTGTTTTTTTATAATTGTTTTAGAACGGCATCGCTAATTGGCAAATTTAAAAAGAGACTTTGTGGAGGTGGCCGTCCGATAAAATTCAAAGACCTTGATGATCAGCTCGCTATTTGGATTCGGGAACGTCGATCTAAAAAACTTCGTGTGTCTCGTAGTATTATTCAATCACACGCAAAAATTTGTTTTCATGCAGAAGAAGATGTCGAAAAATTTAAAGTAACAATTGGAAATGTTTAGTAATTTATATGAACAAATTAATTTTAGTGTAGTCGAGGTTGGCTCGAAAAATTTATGTTACGTCACAATTTTCGTCTCCGAATTCCTACAACGGTTTGTCAAAAACCACCGTCCGACTACGTTAAAAAATTAGTCATCTAGATTGTGGCCTAACAGTGTCTATAGATGGCAGTGAAGATAATAAAATTCATTGCTTTAAAGATCATGGTCCGGTGCCTGAAGGAAAATTAGAATTGTTAAAAGCGCGGTCGTCGGGCTCAATCGATCAAGCGATCTACATAAACGAACACGACAATCATGAGGATGAAGAAAATGGATATATTACCGATGAATCTATCCACTTTGAAGATGATAGTGATTTTGATTTAATTGTTTAATTGATTTTGATTTAATTGTTTATTTGTTTAATTGTTTAATTGCTTACATGATTGTTTTTGTTGGTGATTTTAATTTAATTTGGTTTATAGGTAGTTAAAAATAAAGTGAAAAAACTAAAAAAACAGAAAAAAAGCACAAAAATAGCGTTTATTTTTGTAAAAAATTTGGTTGAAAAATAACTCCCCCTCTAATAACTCCCCCTCTAATAAGTCCCCCCCCTGGAGGGTGATTGAAAAATAAGTCCCCCGGGGGAGCTATTAGAGGATTTACGGTATTTATATAATTTTCAGATAAATTCTTTGAAAATGTCTAAAAAGTTTCGAAAAGCCGGCACTAGCAAGGAAAAGGAAGAAGAAGAGTTTGAGCCCGGCAGTTGGGAATGCACCGTATGCACGTATCGCAATAATTTTGAGGCCTTTAAATGTGAAATGTGCGATACTAGGTTGGCTTTTTTTTAAATTTTTTATTTATCAACGGAACTCCATCAAAATGTTATTTTCCAATTTTCCAATAATTTGAAGGATTTTCAGAAAAGGAACGTCAACGCGAAAGCCTCGTTTGAATTATAACGTCGTCCAACAACAAACTCTCGTCCAAAATCTGGCCGTGCAAAACGAGCGTTCGATAAAGTTGAATTTTTTCGAATAATTTAAAATGATTTTGTGCAAATTTTGAAAGATTGCCGGAAATTTGCGCACGTTTGACTTTGAGCCGGCTTTTCGTCACGATAAAACTACTTTTTTGGCTATTTGATTCAAAATTTTATTCTCTATCGAATGCTTTTTGAATCAAATTTCTAGTTAACTTGGAAAAAAAAGTTATGGTTGAAAAAGTAATGTTAATTTTGATTTTTTTTTTTTGGAAATTTGTGAAATGATTTTACATTTTCAATCGTAACTTTTTTTCCAAGTTAGCTAGAAATTTGATTCAAAAAGCATTCAATAGAGAATTAAATTCTGAATCGGATGGTTTAAATTAATTTTTGTAAAAATAATTTTATCGTGACGAAAATGAGGCTCAAAGTCAAGTGTGCAGCGCAAGTTTCGTGATGCGCAAATTTCCGGCCACCATTTGCATTACTTTTTTATTATTATTTTTTTCATACAGACGCCAACGAAATGGTGACTCGCGGTCGCGCTATTCTCCCGAAAGCAATTTTTCCACGGCGTCGCGCGCGCTTAACGCGTCGTCAAGTGGCTCGTGCCAGCAGCGCGACAATTCCTCGGCGTCGCACAACATCGACGCGCGACTCGTTCGTCGGCGAGTCATTCCGTTCAGCGACGCGCTTGTCGAACGCGCAAACTCGTGTCAATGCGCTATTACCATAAACGACAAGACTTATACGATCACCGAATTTTCGGCACGTTCTCCTGAAAGAGCCTAGACGAAAAGTTTATTATGCACAGAACCATTTTTGCTTTCTCTTATCTTTTACGTTTAAGACAAAATTCCGCTAATTTCCTATAATCCGCTTTTACTTTCTATTGACTATTTGTATATTGATTTAAAATTTAATAAAACAAATCTTTTTTTTTTGACGAATTATTTGTACAATTTAAAATTAATTTTGCTTAAATTTAAATTGAATCAATAATCAATAATCACCTTATTTTAATTTAATTTATTGTTTTTATTATCAGTCGCGATTTATCGTAAATAAATAAATTAATTAATTAATTGGTTGGTATTTGGTATTTCGTATGGATAAGTCAGAGTATTTTGAGCCAAATTTAATTTAAATTGGTGCCAATGAGTTCATTCTGTTGTAATGGTTCCAATTTTATGTTTAGTAAAACGTCTCAAAGGCTGGAAAAAAATGGCAAAAAGTTGGTGCGGCCGGGATCATTGAGCTCGAATATTTTACAATCGAATATTTTAAAAATTTTCTTTTTCAAGTTTTTTTAAATGTAAATTTTTTTGAAATATTTTTTTGCAAAAATGGCAAAAGGTTGGTGCGGCCAGGATCATTGCTCAATCTTCGATCCTAATCGAAAGAGAGCGGACCGGCCATGCAAGCCAACGGTTCGCATTCCGCACACCGGCGTATTTGCGGGTTCGTTGTGTCATGTGGAATCATAGTTGTGCACCATCACAATACTTTCTCATCCGGCTGACTCAGTTAGCAGTGGGACGTACCAACACTGGGAATGGTGCCCAGAGGGTCCAGTGAACCACAAACACTGGTATTGACTTAACTCTAGCTTAGCCGAGTCAAACCGAAATCGAAATCATGCAATCGGTGAATACAACAAGATTGATTCATTCTATGGAATTGGATTCAAATTTTCGCTTATATAACCGGGATTGCATTCGCGAAAAAGCGGCGATGGGCTTCGCTAACCGGTCAGAGAAGTCAGACACTCCAATTATATTTCTCCATTTTTTTCAGAAAACCATAAATTGCAAGCCATTAAAACAGGTAAAATTATTAAAATCGCAAAAAATTCAAAGTTTTATTTTGGAATGAAAATGGCCACATTGGATTCAGCTCGAAAAAATTCGCACATTGGCTAGAGAAGTCGGACATTTCCATGATATTTCGCTTTGATTTTTTAATATAAAATTTAAAAAAAAATTGTGGTCAAAAAAACGCTCCAAAAGCTTTAGAGCCATTTATAGAGCCAAATCCATTTATGGAACCAAATCATAACTCTAGTCCCAAGAAAAATCCTCCCTCATGTATAAGTCGAAGCTATTTGAGACTTATTTGAATTTAGTATTTGCCTTCGTTCTGTTATAATTGCATTATTTTATTTGATATAATTTTGAATAATTTTGAAAAATTATTCAATTTTTTTAAAACTTTCTATTGTGTTTAGCAATTCAATCTATATTGATTTATATTAGTGAGAAGTACTAAAGTCCGAATATAAAAGAATTGGAATTCGAAACACTCTTTAAGAATAATTTAAAATCGACACATTTTCACTAATTTGATATAATTTTGAAAAATTTTGAAAAATTTTTAAATTTTTTTTAAATTTTCTATCATGTTTAGCAATTCAATCTATATTGATTTATATTAGTGGGAAGTTCTAAATTCCGAATATAAAAGAATTGGAGTTCTAAACATTCTTTAAGAATATTTTACAATCGACACATTTTCACTAATTTGATATAATTTTGAATAAATTTGAAAAATTTTTAAATTTTTTTTAAATTTTCTATCATGTTTAGCAATTCAATCTATATTGATTTATATTAGTGTGAGGTTCTAAAGTCCGAATATAAAAGAATTGGAGTTCTAAACATTCTTTAAGAATATTTTACAATCGACACATTTTCACTAATTTGATATAATTTTGAATAATTTTGAAAAATTTTTCAATTTTTTTTAAATTTTCTATCGTGTTTAGCAATTCAATCTATATTGATTTATATTAGTGGGAAGTTCTAAAGTCCGAATATAAAAGAATTGGAGTTTTAAACATTCTTTAAGAATATTTTACAATCGACACATTTTCACTAATTTGATATAATTTTGAAAAATTTTGAAAAATTTTTAAATTTTTTAAATTTTCTATCATGTTTAGCAATTCAATCTATAATGATTTATATTAGTGGGAAGTTCTAAAGTCCGAATATAAAAGAATTGGAGTTCTAAACATTCTTTAAGAATATTTTACAATCGACACATTTTCACTAATTTGATATAATTTTGAAAAATTTTGAAAAATTTTTAAATTTTTTTTAAATTTTCTATCATGTTTAGCAATTCAATCTATATTGATTTATATTAGTGGGAAGTTCTAAAGTCCGAATATAAAAGAATTGGAGTTCTAAACATTCTTTAAGAATATTTTACAATCGACACATTTTCACTAAATTCATATAATTTTGAATAAATTTGAAAAATTTTTAAATTTTTTTAAATTTTCTATCATGTTTAGCAATTCAATCTATATTGATTTATATTAGTGTGAGGTTCTAAAGTCCGAATATAAAAGAATTGGAGTTCTAAACATTCTTTAAGAATATTTTACAATCGACACATTTTCACTAATTTGATATAATTTTGAATAAATTTGAAAAATTTTTAAATTTTTTTTAAATTTTCTATCATGTTTAGCAATTCAATCTATATTGATTTATATTAGTGGGAAGTTCTAAAGTCCGAATATAAAAGAATTGGAGTTCTAAACATTCTTTAAGAATATTTTACAATCGACACATTTTCACTAATTTGATATAATTTTGAAAAATTTTGAAAAATTATTCAATTTTTTTAAATTTTCTATTGTGTTTAGCAATTCAATCTATATTGATTTATATTAGTGGAGGTTTTAAAGTTCGAATATAAAAGAATTGGGGTTCGAAACAATATTTAAGAATAATTTACAATCGACACATTTTCACTAATTTGATATAATTTTGAAAAATTTTGAAAAATTTTTAAATTTTTTTTAAATTTTCTATCATGTTTAGCAATTCAATCTATAATGATTTATATTAGTGGGAAGTTCTAAAGTCCGAATATAAAAGAATTGGAGTTCTAAACATTCTTTAAGAATATTTTACAATCGACACATTTTCACTAAATTCATATAATTTTGAATAAATTTGAAAAATTTTTAAATTTTTTTTAAATTTTCTATCATGTTTAGCAATTCAATCTATATTGATTTATATTAGTGTGAGGTTCTAAAGTCCGAATATAAAAGAATTGGAGTTCTAAACATTCTTTAAGAATATTTTACAATCGACACATTTTCACTAATTTGATATAATTTTGAATAAATTTGAAAAATTTTTAAATTTTTTTTAAATTTTCTATCATGTTTAGCAATTCAATCTATATTGATTTATATTAGTGGGAAGTTCTAAAGTCCGAATATAAAAGAATTGGAGTTCTAAACATTCTTTAAGAATATTTTACAATCGACACATTTTCACTAATTTGATATAATTTTGAAAAATTTTGAAAAATTATTCAATTTTTTTTAAATTTTCTATTGTGTTTAGCAATTCAATCTATATTGATTTATATTAGTGGGAGGTTTTAAAGTTCGAATATAAAAGAATTGGGGTTCGAAACAATATTTAAGAATAATTTACAATCGACACATTTTCACTAATTTGATATAATTTTGAAAAATTTTGAAAAATTTTTAAATTTTTTTTAAATTTTCTATCATGTTTAGCAATTCAATCTATAATGATTTATATTAGTGGGAAGTTCTAAAGTCCGAATATAAAAGAATTGGAGTTCTAAACATTCTTTAAGAATATTTTACAATCGACACATTTTCACTAATTTGATATAATTTTGAAAAATTTTGAAAAATTTTTAAATTTTTTTTAAATTTTCTATCATGTTTAGCAATTCAATCTATAATGATTTATATTAGTGGGAAGTTCTAAAGTCCGAATATAAAAGAATTGGAGTTCTAAACATTCTTTAAGAATATTTTACAATCGACACATTTTCACTAATTTGATATAATTTTGAAAAATTTTGAAAAATTTTTAAATTTTTTTAAATTTTCTATCATGTTTAGCAATTCAATCTATATTGATTTATATTAGTGGGAAGTTCTAAAGTCCGAATATAAAAGAATTGGAGTTCTAAACATTCTTTAAGAATATTTTACAATCGACACATTTTCACTAATTTGATATAATTTTGAAAAATTTTGAAAAATTTTTAAATTTTTTTAAATTTTCTATCATGTTTAGCAATTCAATCTATAATGATTTATATTAGTGGGAAGTTCTAAAGTCCGAATATAAAAGAATTGGAGTTCTAAACATTCTTTAAGAATATTTTACAATCGACACATTTTCACTAATTTGATATAATTTTGAAAAATTTTGAAAAATTTTTAAATTTTTTTAAATTTTCTATCATGTTTAGCAATTCAATCTATATTGATTTATATTAGTGGGAAGTTCTAAAGTCCGAATATAAAAGAATTGGAGTTCTAAACATTCTTTAAGAATATTTTACAATCGACACATTTTCACTAATTTGATATAATTTTGAAAAATTTTGAAAAATTTTTAAATTTTTTTAAATTTTCTATCATGTTTAGCAATTCAATCTATAATGATTTATATTAGTGGGAAGTTCTAAAGTCCGAATATAAAAGAATTGGAGTTCTAAACATTCTTTAAGAATATTTTACAATCGACACATTTTCACTAATTTGATATAATTTTGAATAATTTTGAAAAATTTTTAAATTTTTTTTAAATTTTCTATCATGTTTAGCAATTCAATCTATATGATTTATATTAGTGGGAAGTTCTAAAGTCCGAATATAAAAGAATTGGAGTTCTAAACATTCTTCAAGAATATTTTACAATCGACACATTTTCACTAAATTCATATAATTTTGAATAAATTTGAAAAATTTTTAAATTTTTTTAAATTTTCTATCATGTTTAGCAATTCAATCTATATTGATTTATATTAGTGTGAGGTTCTAAAGTCCGAATATAAAAGAATTGGAGTTCTAAACATTCTTTAAGAATATTTTACAATCGACACATTTTCACTAATTTGATATAATTTTGAATAAATTTTGAAAAATTTTAAATTTTTTTAAATTTTCTATCATGTTTAGCAATTCAATCTATATGATTTATATTAGTGGAAGTTCTAAAGTCCGAATATAAAAATTGGAGTTCTAAACATTCTTTAAGAATATTTTACAATCGACACATTTTCATAATTTCATATAATTTTGAATAATTTTGAAAAATTTTTAATTTTTTTAAATTTTCTATTGTGTTTAGCAATTCAATCTATATTGATTTATATTAGTGGGGTTCTAAAGTCCGAATATAAAAGAATTTGAGTTCAAAACATTTTTTAAGAATATTTTACAATCGACATATTTTCACTAATTTGATATAATTTTGAAAAATTTTGTAATTTTTTTTAAATTTTCTAATGTGTTTAGCAATTCAATCTGTATTGATTTATATTAGTGGAAAGTTCTAAAGTTCGAATATAAAAGAATTGGAGTTTAAACACTCTTTAAGAATATTTTACAATCGACACATTTTCACTAATTTGATATAATTTTGAAAAATTTTGAAAAATTTTTAAATTTTTTTTAAATTTTCTATCATGTTTAGCAATTCAATCTATATTGATTTATATTAGTGTGAGGTTCTAAAGTCCGAATATAAAAGAATTGGAGTTCTAAACATTCTTTAAGAATATTTTACAATCGACACATTTTCACTAAATTCATATAATTTTGAATAAATTTGAAAAATTTTTAAATTTTTTTTAAATTTTTTATCATGTTTAGCAATTCAATCTATATTGATTTATATTAGTGGGAAGTTCTAAAGTCCGAATATAAAAGAATTGGAGTTCTAAACATTCTTTAAGAATATTTTACAATCGACACATTTTCACTAATTTGATATAATTTTGAAAAATTTTGAAAAATTATTCAATTTTTTTTAAATTTTCTATTGTGTTTAGCAATTCAATCTATATTGATTTATATTAGTGGGAGGTTTTAAAGTCCGAATATAAAAGAATTGGGGTTCGAAACAATATTTAAGAATAATTTACAATCGACACATTTTCACTAAATTCATATAATTTTGAATAAATTTGAAAAATTTTTAAATTTTTTTTAAATTTTCTATCATGTTTAGCAATTCAAACTATATTGATTTATATTAGTGGGAAGTTCTAAAGTCCGAATATAAAAGAAATGGAGTTCTAAACATTCTTTAAGAATATTTTACAATCGACACATTTTCACTAAATTCATATAATTTTGAATAATTTTGAAAAATTTTTCAATTTTTTTTAAATTTTCTATCATGTTTAGCAATTCAATCTATATTGATTTATATTAGTGTGAGGTTCTAAAGTCCGAATATAAAAGAATTGGAGTTCTAAACATTCTTTAAGAATATTTTACAATCGACACATTTTCACTAATTTGATATAATTTTGAATAATTTTGAAAAATTTTTCAATTTTTTTTAAATTTTCTATCATGTTTAGCAATTCAATCTATATTGATTTATATTAGTGGGAAGTTCTAAAGTCCGAATATAAAAGAATTGGAGTTTTAAACATTCTTTAAGAATATTTTACAATCGACACATTTTCACTAATTTGATATAATTTTGAAAAATTTTGAAAAATTTTTAAATTTTTTTTAAATTTTCTATCATGTTTAGCAATTCAATCTATAATGATTTATATTAGTGGGAAGTTCTAAAGTCCGAATATAAAAGAATTGGAGTTCTAAACATTCTTTAAGAATATTTTACAATCGACATATTTTCACTAATTTGACATAATTTTAAAAAATTTTGAAAATTTTTTAAATTTTTTTTAAATTTTCTAATGTGTTTAGCAATTCAATCTATATTGATTTATATTAGTGGGAGGTTCTAAAGTTCGAATATAAAAGAATTGGAGTTCGAAACATTCTTTAAGAATATTTTACAATCGACACATTTTCACTAATTTGATATAATTTTGAAAAATTTTTTAATTTTTTTTAAATTTTCTAATGTGTTTAGCAATTCAATCTATATTGATTTATATTAGTGGGAAGTTCTAAAGTTCGAATATAAAAGAATTGGAGTTCTAAACATTCTTTAAGAATATTTTACAATCGACATATTTTCACTAATTTGATATAATTTTGAAAAATTTTTAAATTTTTTTTAAATTTTCTAATGTGTTTAGCAATTCAATCTATATTGATTTATATTAGTGGGAGGTTCTAAAGTTCGAATATAAAAGAATTGGAGTTCGAAACATTCTTTAAGAATATTTTACAATCGACACATTTTCACTAATTTGATATAATTTTGAAAAATTTTTTAATTTTTTTTAAATTTTCTATTGTGTTTATCAATTCAATCTATATTGATTTATATTAGTGGGAGCGTCTAGAGTTCGATTATATAAGAATTGTAGTTTGAAACACTCTTTAAGAATATTTTACATTCGACACATTTTCGACACTAATTTGATATAATTTTGAAAAATTTTGAAAAATTTTTAAATTTTTTTTAAATTTTCTATCATGTTTAGCAATTCAATCTATATTGATTTATATTAGTGGGAAGTTCTAAAGTTCGAATATAAAAGAATTGGAGTTCGAAACATTCTTTAAGAATATTTTACAATCGACACATTTTCACTAATTTGATATAATTTTGAAAAATTTTTCAATTTTTTTAAAATTTTCTATTGTGTTTAGCAATTCAATCTATATTGATTTATATTAGTGGGAAGTTCTAAAGTTCGAATATAAAAGAATTGGAGTTCTAAACACTCTTTAAGAATATTTTACAATCGACACATTTTCACTAATTTGATATAATTTTGAAAAATTTTGAAAATTTTTTAAATTTTTTTTAAATTTTCTATCATGTTTAGCAATTCAATCTATATTGATTTATATTAGTGTGAGGTTCTAAAGTCCGAATATAAAAGAATTGGAGTTCTAAACATTCTTTAAGAATATTTTACAATCGACACATTTTCACTAAATTCATATAATTTTGAATAAATTTGAAAAATTTTTAAATTTTTTTTAAATTTTTTATCATGTTTAGCAATTCAATCTATATTGATTTATATTAGTGGGAAGTTCTAAAGTCCGAATATAAAAGAATTGGAGTTCTAAACATTCTTTAAGAATATTTTACAATCGACACATTTTCACTAATTTGATATAATTTTGAAAAATTTTGAAAAATTATTCAATTTTTTTTAAATTTTCTATTGTGTTTAGCAATTCAATCTATATTGATTTATATTAGTGGGAGGTTTTAAAGTCCGAATATAAAAGAATTGGGGTTCGAAACAATATTTAAGAATAATTTACAATCGACACATTTTCACTAAATTCATATAATTTTGAATAAATTTGAAAAATTTTTAAATTTTTTTTAAATTTTCTATCATGTTTAGCAATTCAATCTATATTGATTTATATTAGTGGGAAGTTCTAAAGTCCGAATATAAAAGAAATGGAGTTCTAAACATTCTTTAAGAATATTTTACAATCGACACATTTTCACTAAATTCATATAATTTTGAATAATTTTGAAAAATTTTTCAATTTTTTTTAAATTTTCTATCATGTTTAGCAATTCAATCTATATTGATTTATATTAGTGTGAGGTTCTAAAGTCCGAATATAAAAGAATTGGAGTTCTAAACATTCTTTAAGAATATTTTACAATCGACACATTTTCACTAATTTGATATAATTTTGAATAATTTTGAAAAATTTTTCAATTTTTTTTAAATTTTCTATCGTGTTTAGCAATTCAATCTATATTGATTTATATTAGTGGGAAGTTCTAAAGTCCGAATATAAAAGAATTGGAGTTTTAAACATTCTTTAAGAATATTTTACAATCGACACATTTTCACTAATTTGATATAATTTTGAAAAATTTTGAAAAATTTTTAAATTTTTTTTAAATTTTCTATCATGTTTAGCAATTCAATCTATAATGATTTATATTAGTGGGAAGTTCTAAAGTCCGAATATAAAAGAATTGGAGTTCTAAACATTCTTTAAGAATATTTTACAATCGACACATTTTCACTAATTTGATATAATTTTGAAAAATTTTGAAAAATTTTTAAATTTTTTTTAAATTTTCTATCATGTTTAGCAATTCAATCTATAATGATTTATATTAGTGGGAAGTTCTAAAGTCCGAATATAAAAGAATTGGAGTTCTAAACATTCTTTAAGAATATTTTACAATCGACACATTTTCACTAATTTGATATAATTTTGAAAAATTTTTCAATTTTTTTTAAATTTTCTATTGTGTTTAGCAATTCAATCTATATTGATTTATATTAGTGGGAAGTTCTAAAGTCCGAATATAAAAGAATTGGAGTTCTAAACATTCTTTAAGAATTTTTTACAATCGACACATTTTCACTAATTTGATATAATTTTGAAAAATTTTGAAAAATTATTCAATTTTTTTTAAATTTTCTATTGTGTTTAGCAATTCAATCTATATTGATTTATATTAGTGGGAGGTTTTAAAGTCCGAATATAAAAGAATTGGGGTTCGAAACAATATTTAAGAATAATTTACAATCGACACATTTTCACTAAATTCATATAATTTTGAATAAATTTGAAAAATTTTTAAATTTTTTTTAAATTTTCTATCATGTTTAGCAATTCAATCTATATTGATTTATATTAGTGGGAAGTTCTAAAGTCCGAATATGAAAGAATTGGAGTTCTAAACATTCTTTAAGAATATTTTACAATCGACACATTTTCACTAAATTCATATAATTTTGAATAATTTTGAAAAATTTTTCAATTTTTTTTAAATTTTCTATCATGTTTAGCAATTCAATCTATATTGATTTATATTAGTGTGAGGTTCTAAAGTCCGAATATAAAAGAATTGGAGTTCTAAACATTCTTTAAGAATATTTTACAATCGACACATTTTCACTAATTTGATATAATTTTGAATAATTTTGAAAAATTTTTCAATTTTTTTTAAATTTTCTATCGTGTTTAGCAATTCAATCTATATTGATTTATATTAGTGTGAGGTTCTAAAGTCCGATATAAAAGAATTGGAGTTCTAAACATTCTTTAAGAATATTTTACAATCGACACATTTTCACTAATTTGATATAATTTTGAAAAATTTTGAAAAATTTTTAAATTTTTTTTAAATTTTCTATCATGTTTAGCAATTCAATCTATAATGATTTATATTAGTGGGAAGTTCTAAAGTCCGAATATAAAAGAATTGGAGTTCTAAACATTCTTTAAGAATATTTTACAATCGACACATTTTCACTAATTTGATATAATTTTGAAAAATTTTGAAAAATTTTTAAATTTTTTTTAAATTTTCTATCATGTTTAGCAATTCAATCTATAATGATTTATATTAGTGGGAAGTTCTAAAGTCCGAATATAAAAGAATTGGAGTTCTAAACATTCTTTAAGAATATTTTACAATCGACACATTTTCACTAATTTGATATAATTTTGAAAAATTTTGAAAAATTTTTAAATTTTTTTTAAATTTTCTAATGTGTTTAGCAATTCAATCTATATTGATTTATATTAGTGGGAAGTTCTAAAGTTCGAATATAAAAGAATTGGAGTTCTAAACATTCTTTAAGAATATTTTACAATCGACATATTTTCACTAATTTGATATAATTTTGAAAAATTTTTTAATTTTTTTTAAATTTTCTAATGTGTTTAGCAATTCAATCTGTATTGATTTATATTAGTGGGAAGTTCTAAAGTTCGAATATAAAAGAATTGGAGTTCTAAACATTCTTTAAGAATATTTTACAATCGACATATTTTCACTAATTTGATATAATTTTGAAAAATTTTTTAATTTTTTTTAAATTTTCTATTGTGTTTAGCAATTCAATCTGTATTGATTTATATTAGTGGGAAGTTCTAAAGTTCGAATATAAAAGAATTGGAGTTCGAAACACTCTTTAAGAATATTTTACAATCGACACATTTTCACTAAATTCATATAATTTTGAATAAATTTGAAAAATTTTTAAATTTTTTTTAAATTTTCTATCATGTTTAGCAATTCAATCTATATTGATTTATATTAGTGGGAAGTTCTAAAGTCCGAATATAAAAGAAATGGAGTTCTAAACATTCTTTAAGAATATTTTACAATCGACACATTTTCACTAATTTGATATAATTTTGAATAATTTTGAAAAATTTTTCAATTTTTTTTAAATTTTCTATTGTGTTTAGCAATTCAATCTATATTGATTTATATTAGTGGGAAGTTCTAAAGTCCGAATATAAAAAAATTGGAGTTCTAAACATTCTTTAAGAATATTTTACAATCGACACATTTTCACTAAATTCATATAATTTTGAATAAATTTTGAAAAATTTTTAAATTTTTTTTAAATTTTCTATCATGTTTAGCAATTCAATCTATAATGATTTATATTAGTGGGAAGTTCTAAAGTCCGAATATAAAAGAATTGGAGTTCTAAACATTCTTTAAGAATATTTTACAATCGACACATTTTCACTAATTTGATATAATTTTGAATAATTTTGAAAAATTTTTCAATTTTTTTTAAATTTTCTATCATGTTTAGCAATTCAATCTATATTGATTTATATTAGTGTGAGGTTCTAAAGTCCGAATATAAAAGAATTGGAGTTCTAAACATTCTTTAAGAATATTTTACAATCGACACATTTTCACTAAATTCATATAATTTTGAATAAATTTGAAAAATTTTTAAATTTTTTTTAAATTTTCTATCATGTTTAGCAATTCAATCTATATTGATTTATATTAGTGGGAAGTTCTAAAGTCCGAATATAAAAGAATTGGAGTTCTAAACATTCTTTAAGAATATTTTACAATCGACACATTTTCACTAATTTGATATAATTTTGAAAAATTTTGAAAAATTATTCAATTTTTTTAAATTTTCTATTGTGTTTAGCAATTCAATCTATATTGATTTATATTAGTGGGAGGTTTTAAAGTCCGAATATAAAAGAATTGGGGTTCGAAACAATATTTAAGAATAATTTACAATCGACACATTTTCACTAAATTCATATAATTTTGAATAAATTTGAAAAATTTTTAAATTTTTTTTAAATTTTCTATCATGTTTAGCAATTCAATCTATATTGATTTATATTAGTGGGAAGTTCTAAAGTCCGAATATAAAAGAATTGGAGTTCTAAACATTCTTTAAGAATATTTTACAATCGACACATTTTCACTAATTTGATATAATTTTGAAAAATTTTGAAAAATTATTCAATTTTTTTTAAATTTTCTATTGTGTTTAGCAATTCAATCTATATTGATTTATATTAGTGGGAGGTTTTAAAGTCCGAATATAAAAGAATTGGGGTTCGAAACAATATTTAAGAATAATTTACAATCGACACATTTTCACTAAATTCATATAATTTTGAATAAATTTGAAAAATTTTTAAATTTTTTTTAAATTTTCTATCATGTTTAGCAATTCAATCTATATTGATTTATATTAGTGGGAAGTTCTAAAGTCCGAATATAAAAGAAATGGAGTTCTAAACATTCTTTAAGAATATTTTACAATCGACACATTTTCACTAATTTGATATAATTTTGAATAATTTTGAAAAATTTTTCAATTTTTTTTAAATTTTCTATTGTGTTTAGCAATTCAATCTATATTGATTTATATTAGTGGGAAGTTCTAAAGTCCGAATATAATAGAATTGGAGTTCTAAACATTCTTTAAGAATATTTTACAATCGACACATTTTCACTAAATTCATATAATTTTGAATAAATTTTGAAAAATTTTTAAATTTTTTTTAAATTTTCTATCATGTTTAGCAATTCAATCTATAATGATTTATATTAGTGGGAAGTTCTAAAGTCCGAATATAAAAGAATTGGAGTTCTAAACATTCTTTAAGAATATTTTACAATCGACACATTTTCACTAATTTGATATAATTTTGAAAAATTTTGAAAAATTTTTAAATTTTTTTTAAATTTTCTATCATGTTTAGCAATTCAATCTATAATGATTTATATTAGTGGGAAGTTCTAAAGTCCGAATATAAAAGAATTGGAGTTCTAAACATTCTTTAAGAATATTTTACAATCGACACATTTTCACTAAATTCATATAATTTTGAATAAATTTGAAAAATTTTTAAATTTTTTTTAAATTTTCTATCATGTTTAGCAATTCAATCTATATTGATTTATATTAGTGGGAAGTTCTAAAGTCCGAATATAAAAGAATTGGAGTTCTAAACATTCTTTAAGAATATTTTACAATCGACACATTTTCACTAATTTGATATAATTTTGAAAAATTTTGAAAAATTTTTAAATTTTTTTTAAATTTTCTATCATGTTTAGCAATTCAATCTATAATGATTTATATTAGTGTGAGGTTCTAAAGTCCGATATAAAAGAATTGGAGTTCTAAACATTCTTTAAGAATAATTTACAATCGACATATTTTCACTAAATTCATATAATTTTGAATAAATTTGAAAAATTATTCAATTTTTTTTAAATTTTCTATTGTGTTTAGCAATTCAATCTATATTGATTTATATTAGTGGGAGGTTTTAAAGTCCGAATATAAAAGAATTGGAGTTCTAAACATTTTTTAAGAATATTTTACAATCGACACATTTTCACTAATTTGATATAATTTTGAAAAATTTTGAAAAATTTTTAAATTTTTTTTAAATTTTCTATCATGTTTAGCAATTCAATCTATAATGATTTATATTAGTGGGAAGTTCTAAAGTCCGAATATAAAAGAATTGGAGTTCTAAACATTCTTTAAGAATATTATACAATCGACACATTTTCACTAAATTCATATAATTTTGAATAAATTTGAAAAATTTTTAAATTTTTTTTAAATTTTCTATCATGTTTAGCAATTCAATCTATATTGATTTATATTAGTGGGAAGTTCTAAAGTCCGAATATAAAAGAATTGGAGTTCTAAACATTCTTTAAGAATATTTTACAATCGACACATTTTCACTAATTTGATATAATTTTGAAAAATTTTGAAAAATTATTCAATTTTTTTTAAATTTTCTATTGTGTTTAGCAATTCAATCTATATTGATTTATATTAGTGGGAGGTTTTAAAGTCCGAATATAAAAGAATTGGGGTTCGAAACAATATTTAAGAATAATTTACAATCGACACATTTTCACTAAATTCATATAATTTTGAATAAATTTTGAAAAATTTTTAAATTTTTTTTAAATTTTCTATCATGTTTAGCAATTCAATCTATAATGATTTATATTAGTGGGAAGTTCTAAAGTCCGAATATAAAAGAATTGGAGTTCTAAACATTCTTTAAGAATATTTTACAATCGACACATTTTCACTAATTTGATATAATTTTGAATAATTTTGAAAAATTTTTCAATTTTTTTTAAATTTTCTATCATGTTTAGCAATTCAATCTATATTGATTTATATTAGTGTGAGGTTCTAAAGTCCGAATATAAAAGAATTGGAGTTCTAAACATTCTTTAAGAATATTTTACAATCGACACATTTTCACTAAATTCATATAATTTTGAATAAATTTGAAAAATTTTTAAATTTTTTTTAAATTTTCTATCATGTTTAGCAATTCAATCTATATTGATTTATATTAGTGGGAAGTTCTAAAGTCCGAATATAAAAGAATTGGAGTTCTAAACATTCTTTAAGAATATTTTACAATCGACACATTTTCACTAATTTGATATAATTTTGAAAAATTTTGAAAAATTATTCAATTTTTTTTAAATTTTCTATTGTGTTTAGCAATTCAATCTATATTGATTTATATTAGTGGGAGGTTTTAAAGTCCGAATATAAAAGAATTGGGGTTCGAAACAATATTTAAGAATAATTTACAATCGACACATTTTCACTAAATTCATATAATTTTGAATAAATTTGAAAAATTTTTAAATTTTTTTTAAATTTTCTATCATGTTTAGCAATTCAATCTATATTGATTTATATTAGTGGGAAGTTCTAAAGTCCGAATATAAAAGAAATGGAGTTCTAAACATTCTTTAAGAATATTTTACAATCGACACATTTTCACTAATTTGATATAATTTTGAATAATTTTGAAAAATTTTTCAATTTTTTTTAAATTTTCTATTGTGTTTAGCAATTCAATCTATATTGATTTATATTAGTGGGAAGTTCTAAAGTCCGAATATAAAAGAATTGGAGTTCTAAACATTCTTTAAGAATATTTTACAATCGACACATTTTCACTAAATTCATATAATTTTGAATAAATTTTGAAAAATTTTTAAATTTTTTTTAAATTTTCTATCATGTTTAGCAATTCAATCTATAATGATTTATATTAGTGGGAAGTTCTAAAGTCCGAATATAAAAGAATTGGAGTTCTAAACATTCTTTAAGAATATTTTACAATCGACACATTTTCACTAATTTGATATAATTTTGAAAAATTTTGAAAAATTATTCAATTTTTTTTAAATTTTCTATCATGTTTAGCAATTCAATCTATAATGATTTATATTAGTGGGAAGTTCTAAAGTCCGAATATAAAAGAATTGGAGTTCTAAACATTCTTTAAGAATATTTTACAATCGACACATTTTCACTAAATTCATATAATTTTGAATAAATTTGAAAAATTTTTAAATTTTTTTTAAATTTTCTATCATGTTTAGCAATTCAATCTATATTGATTTATATTAGTGGGAAGTTCTAAAGTCCGAATATAAAAGAATTGGAGTTCTAAACATTCTTTAAGAATATTTTACAATCGACACATTTTCACTAATTTGATATAATTTTGAAAAATTTTGAAAAATTATTCAATTTTTTTTAAATTTTCTATTGTGTTTAGCAATTCAATCTATATTGATTTATATTAGTGGGAGGTTTTAAAGTCCGAATATAAAAGAATTGGGGTTCGAAACAATATTTAAGAATAATTTACAATCGACACATTTTCACTAATTTGATATAATTTTGAAAAATTTTGAAAAATTATTCAATTTTTTTTAAATTTTCTATTGTGTTTAGCAATTCAATCTATATTGATTTATATTAGTGGGAAGTTCTAAAGTCCGAATATAAAAGAAATGGAGTTCTAAACATTCTTTAAGAATATTTTACAATCGACACATTTTCACTAATTTGATATAATTTTGAATAATTTTGAAAAATTTTTCAATTTTTTTTAAATTTTCTATTGTATTTAGGAATTCAATCTGTATTGATTTATATTAGTGGGAAGTTCTAAAGTCCGAATATAAAAGAATTGGAGTTCTAAACATTCTTTAAGAATATTTTACAATCGACACATTTTCACTAAATTCATATAATTTTGAATAAATTTGAAAAATTTTTAAATTTTTTTTAAATTTTCTATCATGTTTAGCAATTCAATCTATATTGATTTATATTAGTGTGAGGTTCTAAAGTCCGAATATAAAAGAATTGGAGTTCTAAACATTCTTTAAGAATATTTTACAATCGACACATTTTCACTAAATTCATATAATTTTGAATAAATTTTAAAAATTTTTAAATTTTTTTTAAATTTTCTATTATGTTTAGCAATTCAATCTATAATGATTTATATTAGTGGGAAGTTCTAAAGTCCGAATATAAAAGAATTGGAGTTTAAACATTCTTTAAGAATATTTTACAATCGACACATTTTCACTAATTTGATATAATTTTGAATAATTTTGAAAAATTTTTCAATTTTTTTTAAATTTTCTATTGTGTTTAGCAATTCAATCTATATTGATTTATATTAGTGGGAAGTTCTAAAGTCCGAATATAAAAGAATTGGAGTTCTAAACATTCTTTAAGAATATTTTACAATCGACACATTTTCACTAAATTCATATAATTTTGAATAAATTTTGAAAAATTTTTAAATTTTTTTTAAATTTTCTATCATGTTTAGCAATTCAATCTATAATGATTTATATTAGTGGGAAGTTCTAAAGTCCGAATATAAAAGAATTGGAGTTCTAAACATTCTTTAAGAATATTTTACAATCGACACATTTTCACTAATTTGATATAATTTTGAAAAATTTTGAAAAATTTTTAAATTTTTTTTAAATTTTCTATCATGTTTAGCAATTCAATCTATAATGATTTATATTAGTGGGAAGTTCTAAAGTCCGAATATAAAAGAATTGGAGTTCTAAACATTCTTTAAGAATATTTTACAATCGACACATTTTCACTAAATTCATATAATTTTGAATAAATTTGAAAAATTTTTAAATTTTTTTTAAATTTTCTATCATGTTTAGCAATTCAATCTATATTGATTTATATTAGTGGGAAGTTCTAAAGTCCGAATATAAAAGAATTGGAGTTCTAAACATTCTTTAAGAATATTTTACAATCGACACATTTTCACTAATTTGATATAATTTTGAAAAATTTTGAAAAATTATTCAATTTTTTTTAAATTTTCTATTGTGTTTAGCAATTCAATCTATATTGATTTATATTAGTGGGAGGTTTTAAAGTCCGAATATAATAGAATTGGAGTTTGAGACATTTTTTAAGAATATTTTACAATCGACACATTTTCACTAATTTGATATATTTTTGAAAAATTTTGAAAATTTTTTCAATTTTTTTAAAATTTTCTATTGTGTTTAGTAATTCAATTTATATTGATTTATATTAGTGGAAGCGTCTAAAGTTCGAATATAAAAGAAATGGAGTTTGAAACATTTTTTAAGAATATTTTACAATCGACACATTTTCATTAATTTAATATATTTTTGAAAAATTTTGAAAAATTTTTCAATTTTTTTTAAATTTTCTATTGTGTTTAGCAATTCAATCTGTATTGATTTATATTAGTGGGAAGTTCTAAAGTTCGAATATAAAAGAATTGGAGTTTAAACACTCTTTAAGAATATTTTACAATCGACATATTTTCACTAAATTCATATAATTTTGAATAAATTTGAAAAATTTTTAAATTTTTTTTAAATTTTCTATCATGTTTAGCAATTCAATCTATATTGATTTATATTAGTGTGAGGTTCTAAAGTCCGAATATAAAAGAATTGGAGTTCTAAACATTCTTTAAGAATATTTTACAATCGACACATTTTCACTAAATTCATATAATTTTGAATAAATTTTAAAAATTTTTAAATTTTTTTTAAATTTTCTATCATGTTTAGCAATTCAATCTATAATGATTTATATTAGTGGGAAGTTCTAAAGTCCGAATATAAAAGAATTGGAGTTTTAAACATTCTTTAAGAATATTTTACAATCGACACATTTTCACTAATTTGATATAATTTTGAATAATTTTGAAAAATTTTTCAATTTTTTTTAAATTTTCTATTGTGTTTAGCAATTCAATCTATATTGATTTATATTAGTGGGAAGTTCTAAAGTCCGAATATAAAAGAATTGGAGTTCTAAACATTCTTTAAGAATATTTTACAATCGACACATTTTCACTAAATTCATATAATTTTGAATAAATTTGAAAAATTTTTAAATTTTTTTTAAATTTTCTATCATGTTTAGCAATTCAATCTATATTGATTTATATTAATGTGAGGTTCTAAAGTCCGAATATAAAAGAATTGGAGTTCTAAACATTCTTTAAGAATATTTTACAATCGACACATTTTCACTAAATTCATATAATTTTGAATAAATTTGAAAAATTTTTAAATTTTTTTTAAATTTTCTATCATGTTTAGCAATTCAATCTATAATGATTTATATTAGTGGGAAGTTCTAAAGTCCGAATATAAAAGAATTGGAGTTTTAAACATTCTTTAAGAATATTTTACAATCGACACATTTTCACTAATTTGATATAATTTTGAAAAATTTTGAAAAATTTTTAAATTTTTTTTAAATTTTCTATCATGTTTAGCAATTCAATCTATAATGATTTATATTAGTGTGAGGTTCTAAAGTCCGATATAAAAGAATTGGAGTTCTAAACATTCTTTAAGAATAATTTACAATCGACATATTTTCACTAAATTCATATAATTTTGAATAAATTTGAAAAATTATTCAATTTTTTTTAAATTTTCTATTGTGTTTAGCAATTCAATCTATATTGATTTATATTAGTGGGAGGTTTTAAAGTCCGAATATAAAAGAATTGGAGTTCTAAACATTTTTTAAGAATATTTTACAATCGACACATTTTCACTAATTTGATATAATTTTGAAAAATTTTGAAAAATTTTTAAATTTTTTTTAAATTTTCTATCATGTTTAGCAATTCAATCTATAATGATTTATATTAGTGGGAAGTTCTAAAGTCCGAATATAAAAGAATTGGAGTTCTAAACATTCTTTAAGAATATTATACAATCGACACATTTTCACTAAATTCATATAATTTTGAATAAATTTGAAAAATTTTTAAATTTTTTTTAAATTTTCTATCATGTTTAGCAATTCAATCTATATTGATTTATATTAGTGTGAGGTTCTAAAGTCCGAATATAAAAGAATTGGAGTTCTAAACATTCTTTAAGAATATTTTACAATCGACACATTTTCACTAAATTCATATAATTTTGAAAAATTTTGAAAAAATATTCAATTTTTTTTAAATTTTCTATTGTGTTTAGCAATTCAATCTATATTGATTTATATTAGTGGGAGGTTTTAAAGTCCGAATATAAAAGAATTGGGGTTCGAAACAATATTTAAGAATAATTTACAATCGACATATTTTCACTAAATTCATATAATTTTGAATAAATTTGAAAAATTTTTCAATTTTTTTTAAATTTTCTATCGTGTTTAACAATTCAATCTATATTGATTTATATTAGTGTGAGGTTCTAAAGTCCGAATATAAAAGAATTGGAGTTCTAAACATTCTTTAAGAATATTTTACAATCGACACATTTTCACTAATTTGATATAATTTTGAATAATTTTGAAAAATTTTTCAATTTTTTTTAAATTTTCTATCGTGTTTAGCAATTCAATCTATATTGATTTATATTAGTGTGAGGTTCTAAAGTCCGATATAAAAGAATTGGAGTTCTAAACATTCTTTAAGAATATTTTACAATCGACACATTTTCACTAATTTGATATAATTTTGAAAAATTTTGAAAAATTATTCAATTTTTTTTAAATTTTCTATTGTGTTTAGCAATTCAATCTATATTGATTTATATTAGTGGGAAGTTCTAAAGTCCGAATATAAAAGAATTGGAGTTCTAAACATTCTTTAAGAATATTTTACAATCTACACATTTTCACTAAATTCATATAATTTTGAATAAATTTGAAAAATTTTTAAATTTTTTTTAAATTTTCTATCATGTTTAGCAATTCAATCTATATTGATTTATATTAGTGTGAGGTTCTAAAGTCCGATATAAATAAATTGGAGTTCTAAACATTCTTTAAGAATATTTTACAATCGACACATTTTCATTAATTTCATATAATTTTGAATAATTTTGAAAAATTTTTAAATTTTTTTTAAATTTTCTATCATGTTTAGCAATTCATTCTATATTGATTTATATTAGTGGGAAGTTCTAAAGTCCGAATATAAAAGAATTGGAGTTCTAAACATTCTTTAAGAATATTTTACAATCGACACATTTTCACTAATTTGATATAATTTTGAAAAATTTTGAAAAATTATTCAATTTTTTTTAAATTTTCTATTGTGTTTAGCAATTCAATCTATATTGATTTATATTAGTGGGAAGTTCTAAAGTCCGAATATAAAAGAATTGGGGTTCGAAACAATATTTAAGAATAATTTACAATCGACACATTTTCACTAATTTGATATAATTTTGAATAAATTTGAAAAATTTTTAAATTTTTTTTAAATTTTCTATCATGTTTAGCAATTCAATCTATATTGATTTATATTAGTGGGAAGTTCTAAAGTCCGAATATAAAAGAATTGGAGTTCTAAACATTCTTTAAGAATATTTTACAATCGACACATTTTCACTAATTTGATATAATTTTGAAAAATTTTGAAAAATTTTTAAATTTTTTTTAAATTTTCTTTTGTGTTTAGCAATTCAATCTATATTGATTTATATTAGTGGGAGGTTCTAAAGTCCGATATAAAAGAATTGGAGTTCTAAACATTCTTTAAGAATATTTTACAATCGACACATTTTCACTAATTTCATATAATTTTGAATAATTTTGAAAAATTTTTAAATTTTTTTTAAATTTTCTATCATGTTTAGCAATTCAATCTATATTGATTTATATTAGTGGGAAGTTCTAAAGTCCGAATATAAAAGAATTGGAGTTCTAAACATTCTTTAAGAATATTTTACAATCGACACATTTTCACTAAATTCATATAATTTTGAATAAATTTGAAAAATTTTTAAATTTTTTTTAAATTTTCTATCATGTTTAGCAATTCAATCTATATTGATTTATATTAGTGTGAGGTTCTAAAGTCCGAATATAAAAGAATTGGAGTTCTAAACATTCTTTAAGAATATTTTACAATCGACACATTTTCACTAAATTCATATAATTTTGAAAAATTTTGAAAAAATATTCAATTTTTTTTAAATTTTCTATTGTGTTTAGCAATTCAATCTATATTGATTTATATTAGTGGGAGGTTTTAAAGTCCGAATATAAAAGAATTGGGGTTCGAAACAATATTTAAGAATAATTTACAATCGACATATTTTCACTAAATTCATATAATTTTGAATAAATTTGAAAAATTTTTCAATTTTTTTTAAATTTTCTATCGTGTTTAGCAATTCAATCTATATTGATTTATATTAGTGTGAGGTTCTAAAGTCCGAATATAAAAGAATTGGAGTTCTAAACATTCTTTAAGAATATTTTACAATCGACACATTTTCACTAATTTGATATAATTTTGAATAATTTTGAAAAATTTTTCAATTTTTTTTAAATTTTCTATCGTGTTTAGCAATTCAATCTATATTGATTTATATTAGTGTGAGGTTCTAAAGTCCGAATATAAAAGAATTGGAGTTCTAAACATTCTTTAAGAATATTTTACAATCGACACATTTTCACTAAATTCATATAATTTTGAATAAATTTGAAAAATTTTTAAATTTTTTTTAAATTTTCTATCATGTTTAGCAATTCAATCTATATTGATTTATATTAGTGTGAGGTTCTAAAGTCCGAATATAAAAGAATTGGAGTTCTAAACATTCTTTAAGAATATTTTACAATCGACACATTTTCACTAAATTCATATAATTTTGAAAAATTTTGAAAAAATATTCAATTTTTTTTAAATTTTCTATTGTGTTTAGCAATTCAATCTATATTGATTTATATTAGTGGGAGGTTTTAAAGTCCGAATATAAAAGAATTGGGGTTCGAAACAATATTTAAGAATAATTTACAATCGACACATTTTCACTAATTTGATATAATTTTGAAAAATTTTGAAAAATTTTTAAATTTTTTTTAAATTTTCTATCATGTTTAGCAATTCAATCTATATTGATTTATATTAATGGGAAGTTCTAAAGTCCGAATATAAAAGAATTGGAGTTCTAAACATTCTTTAAGAATATTTTACAATCGACACATTTTCACTAATTTGATATAATTTTGAAAAATTTTGAAAAATTATTCAATTTTTTTTAAATTTTCTATCGTGTTTAGCAATTCAATCTATATTGATTTATATTAGTGTGAGGTTCTAAAGTCCGAATATAAAAGAATTGGAGTTCTAAACATTCTTTAAGAATATTTTACAATCGACACATTTTCACTAATTTGATATAATTTTGAATAATTTTGAAAAATTTTTCAATTTTTTTTAAATTTTCTATCGTGTTTAGCAATTCAATCTATATTGATTTATATTAGTGTGAGGTTCTAAAGTCCGATATAAAAGAATTGGAGTTCTAAACATTCTTTAAGAATATTTTACAATCGACACATTTTCACTAATTTGATATAATTTTGAAAAATTTTGAAAAATTTTTAAATTTTTTTTAAATTTTCTATCATGTTTAGCAATTCAATCTATAATGATTTATATTAGTGGGAAGTTCTAAAGTCCGAATATAAAAGAATTGGAGTTCTAAACATTCTTCAAGAATATTTTACAATCGACACATTTTCACTAAATTCATATAATTTTGAATAAATTTGAAAAATTTTTAAATTTTTTTTAAATTTTCTATCATGTTTAGCAATTCAATCTATATTGATTTATATTAGTGTGAGGTTCTAAAGTCCGAATATAAAAGAATTGGAGTTCTAAACATTCTTTAAGAATATTTTACAATCGACACATTTTCACTAAATTGATATAATTTTGAAAAATTTTGAAAAAATATTCAATTTTTTTTAAATTTTCTATTGTGTTTAGCAATTCAATCTATATTGATTTATATTAGTGGGAGGTTTTAAAGTCCGAATATAAAAGAATTGGGGTTCGAAACAATATTTAAGAATAATTTACAATCGACATATTTTCACTAAATTCATATAATTTTGAATAAATTTGAAAAATTTTTCAATTTTTTTTAAATTTTCTATCGTGTTTAGCAATTCAATCTATATTGATTTATATTAGTGTGAGGTTCTAAAGTCCGAATATAAAAGAATTGGAGTTCTAAACATTCTTTAAGAATATTTTACAATCGACACATTTTCACTAATTTGATATAATTTTGAATAATTTTGAAAAATTTTTCAATTTTTTTTAAATTTTCTATCGTGTTTAGCAATTCAATCTATATTGATTTATATTAGTGTGAGGTTCTAAAGTCCGATATAAAAGAATTGGAGTTCTAAACATTCTTTAAGAATATTTTACAATCGACACATTTTCACTAATTTGATATAATTTTGAAAAATTTTGAAAAATTATTCAATTTTTTTTAAATTTTCTATTGTGTTTAGCAATTCAATCTATATTGATTTATATTAGTGGGAGGTTTTAAAGTCCGAATATAAAAGAATTGGAGTTCTAAACATTCTTTAAGAATATTTTACAATCGACACATTTTCACTAATTTGATATAATTTTGAAAAATTTTGAAAAATTTTTAAATTTTTTTTAAATTTTCTATCATGTTTAGCAATTCAATCTATAATGATTTATATTAGTGGGAAGTTCTAAAGTCCGAATATAAAAGAATTGGAGTTCTAAACATTCTTTAAGAATATTTTACAATCGACACATTTTCACTAAATTCATATAATTTTGAATAAATTTGAAAAATTTTTAAATTTTTTTTAAATTTTCTATCATGTTTAGCAATTCAATCTATATTGATTTATATTAGTGTGAGGTTCTAAAGTCCGAATATAAAAGAATTGGAGTTCTAAACATTCTTTAAGAATATTTTACAATCGACACATTTTCACTAAATTCATATAATTTTGAAAAATTTTGAAAAAATATTCAATTTTTTTTAAATTTTCTATTGTGTTTAGCAATTCAATCTATATTGATTTATATTAGTGGGAGGTTTTAAAGTCCGAATATAAAAGAATTGGGGTTCGAAACAATATTTAAGAATAATTTACAATCGACACATTTTCACTAAATTCATATAATTTTGAATAAATTTGAAAAATTTTTAAATTTTTTTTAAATTTTCTATCATGTTTAGCAATTCAATCTATATTGATTTATATTAGTGTGAGGTTCTAAAGTCCGAATATAAAAGAATTGGAGTTCTAAACATTCTTTAAGAATATTTTACAATCGACACATTTTCACTAAATTCATATAATTTTGAAAAATTTTGAAAAAATATTCAATTTTTTTTAAATTTTCTATTGTGTTTAGCAATTCAATCTATAATGATTTATATTAGTGGGAAGTTCTAAAGTCCGAATATAAAAGAATTGGAATTCGAAACACTCTTTAAGAATATTTTACAATCGACACATTTTCACTAATTTGATATAATTTTGAATAAATTTGAAAAATTTTTAAATTTTTTTTAAATTTTCTATCATGTTTAGCAATTCAATCTATATTGATTTATATTAGTGAAAGGTTCTAAGGTCCGATATAAATAAATTGGAGTTCGAAACAATATTTAAGAATAATTTAAAATAGACACATTTTCACTAATTTGATATAATTTTGAATAAATTTGAAAAATTTTTAAATTTTTTTTAAATTTTCTATCATGTTTAGCAATTCAATCTATATTGATTTATATTAATGGGAAGTTCTAAAGTCCGAATATAAAAGAATTGGAGTTCTAAACATTCTTTAAGAATATTTTACAATCGACACATTTTCACTAATTTGATATAATTTTGAATAATTTTAAAAAATTTTTCAATTTTTTTTAAATTTTTTGTCATGTTTAGCAATACAATCTATATTGATTTATATTAGTGAGAGGTTCTAAGGTCCGATATAAATAAATTGGAGTTCGAAACAATATTTAAGAATAATTTAAAATAGACACATTTTCACTAATTTGATATAATTTTGAATAAATTTGAAAAATTTTTAAATTTTTTTTAAATTTTCTATCATGTTTAGCAATTCAATCTATAATGATTTATATTAGTGGGAGGTTCTAAAGTCCGAAAATAAAAGAATTGGAGTTCTAAACATTCTTTAAGAATATTTTACAATCGACACATTTTCACTAATTTGATATAATTTTGAATAATTTTGAAAAATTATTCAATTTTTTTTAAATTTTCTATCATGTTTAGCAATACAATCTATATTGATTTATATTAGTGAAAGGTTCTAAGGTCCGATATAAATAAATTGGAGTTCGAAACAATATTTAAGAATAATTTAAAATAGACACATTTTCACTAATTTGATATAATTTTGAATAAATTTGAAAAATTTTTAAATTTTTTTTAAATTTTCTATCATGTTTAGCAATTCAATCTATATTGATTTATATTAATGGGAAGTTCTAAAGTCCGAATATAAAAGAATTGGAGTTCTAAACATTCTTTAAGAATATTTTACAATCGACACATTTTCACTAATTTGATATAATTTTGAATAATTTTAAAAAATTTTTCAATTTTTTTTAAATTTTTTGTCATGTTTAGCAATACAATCTATATTGATTTATATTAGTGAGAGGTTCTAAGGTCCGATATAAATAAATTGGAGTTCGAAACAATATTTAAGAATAATTTACAATCGACACATTTTCACTAATTTGATATAATTTTGAAAAATTTTGAAAAATTTTTAAATTTTTTTTAAATTTTCTATCATGTTTAGCAATTCAATCTATAATGATTTATATTAGTGGGAAGTTCTAAAGTCCGAATATAAAAGAATTGGAGTTCTAAACATTCTTTAAGAATATTTTACAATCGACACATTTTCACTAATTTGATATAATTTTGAATAATTTTGAAAAATTTTTCAATTTTTTTTAAATTTTCTATCGTGTTTAGCAATTCAATCTATATTGATTTATATTAATGGGAAGTTCTAAAGTCCGAATATAAAAGAATTGGAGTTCTAAACATTCTTTAAGAATATTTTACAATCGACACATTTTCACTAATTTGATATAATTTTGAATAATTTTAAAAAATTTTTCAATTTTTTTTAAATTTTTTGTCATGTTTAGCAATACAATCTATATTGATTTATATTAGTGAGAGGTTCTAAGGTCCGATATAAATAAATTGGAGTTCGAAACAATATTTAAGAATAATTTACAATCGACACATTTTCACTAATTTGATATAATTTTGAAAAATTTTTAAATTTTTTTTAAATTTTCTATCATGTTTAGCAATTCAATCTATAATGATTTATATTAGTGGGAAGTTCTAAAGTCCGAATATAAAAGAATTGGAGTTCTAAACATTCTTTAAGAATATTTTACAATCGACACATTTTCACTAATTTGATATAATTTTGAATAATTTTGAAAAATTTTTCAATTTTTTTTAAATTTTCTATCGTGTTTAGCAATTCAATCTATATTGATTTATATTAGTGTGAGGTTCTAAAGTCCGATATAAAAGAATTGGAGTTCTAAACATTCTTTAAGAATATTTTACAATCGACACATTTTCACTAATTTAATATAATTTTGAAAAATTTTGAAAAATTATTCAATTTTTTTTAAATTTTCTATTGTGTTTAGCAATTCAATCTATATTGATTTATATTAGTGGGAGGTTTTAAAGTCCGAATATAAAAGAATTGGGGTTCGAAACAATATTTAAGAATAATTTACATTCGACACATTTTCACTAAATTCATATAATTTTGAATAAATTTGAAAAATTTTTAAATTTTTTTTAAATTTTCTATCATGTTTAGCAATTCAATCTATATTGATTTATATTAGTGGGAAGTTCTAAAGTCCGAATATGAAAGAATTGGAGTTCTAAACATTCTTTAAGAATATTTTACAATCGACACATTTTCACTAATTTGATATAATTTTGAAAAATTTTGAAAAATTTTTAAATTTTTTTTAAATTTTCTATCATGTTTAGCAATTCAATCTATAATGATTTATATTAGTGGGAAGTTCTAAAGTCCGAATATAAAAGAATTGGAATTCGAAACACTCTTTAAGAATATTTTACAATCGACACATTTTCACTAATTTGATATAATTTTGAAAAATTTTTAAATTTTTTTTAAATTTTCTATCATGTTTAGCAATTCAATCTATATTGATTTATATTAGTGGGAAGTTCTAAAGTCCGAATATAAAAGAATTGGAGTTCGAAACACTCTTTAAGAATATTTTATAATCGACATATTTTCACTAATTTGATATAATTTTGAAAAATTTTGAAAAATTTTTAAATTTTTTTTAAATTTTCTGTCATGTTTAGCAATTCAATCTATAATGATTTATATTAGTGGGAAGTTCTAAAGTCCGAATATAAAAGAATTGGAATTCGAAACACTCTTTAAGAATATTTTACAATCGACACATTTTCACTAATTTGATATAATTTTGAATAAATTTGAAAAATTTTTAAATTTTTTTTAAATTTTCTATCATGTTTAGCAATTCAATCTATATTGATTTATATTAGTGGGAAGTTCTAAAGTCCGAATATAAAAGAATTAGAGTTCTAAACATTCTTTAAGAATATTTTACAATCGACATATTTTCACTAATTTGATATAATTTTGAAAAATTTTGAAAAATTTTTAAATTTTTTTTAAATTTTCTGTCATGTTTAGCAATTCAATCTATAATGATTTATATTAGTGGGAAGTTCTAAAGTCCGAATATAAAAGAATTGGAATTCGAAACACTCTTTAAGAATATTTTACAATCGACACATTTTCACTAATTTGATATAATTTTGAATAAATTTGAAAAATTTTTAAATTTTTTTTAAATTTTCTATCATGTTTAGCAATTCAATCTATATTGATTTATATTAGTGGGAAGTTCTAAAGTCCGAATATAAAAGAATTAGAGTTCTAAACATTCTTTAAGAATATTTTACAATCGACACATTTTCACTAATTTGATATAATTTTGAATAAATTTGAAAAATTTTTAAATTTTTTTTAAATTTTCTATCATGTTTAGCAATTCAATCTATATTGATTTATATTAGTGGGAGGTTCTAAAGTCCGATATAAAAGAATTGGAGTTCTAAACATTCTTTAAGAATATTTTACAATCGACACATTTTCACTAATTTGATATAATTTTGAATAATTTTGAAAAATTATTCAATTTTTTTTAAATTTTCTATCATGTTTAGCAATACAATCTATATTGATTTATATTAGTGAGAGGTTCTAAGGTCCGATATAAATAAATTGGAGTTCGAAACAATATTTAAGAATAATTTACAATCGACACATTTTCACTAATTTGATATAATTTTGAATAAATTTGAAAAATTTTTAAATTTTTTTTAAATTTTCTATCATGTTTAGCAATTCAATCTATATTGATTTATATTAATGGGAAGTTCTAAAGTCCGAATATAAAAGAATTGGAATTCGAAAGACTCTTTAAGAATATTTTACAATCGACACATTTTCACTAATTTGATATAATTTTGAATAATTTTAAAAAATTTTTCAATTTTTTTTAAATTTTTTGTCATGTTTAGCAATACAATCTATATTGATTTATATTAGTGAGAGGTTCTAAGGTCCGATATAAATAAATTGGAGTTCGAAACAATATTTAAGAATAATTTACAATCGACACATTTTCACTAAATTCATATAATTTTGAATAAATTTGAAAAATTTTTAAATTTTTTTTAAATTTTCTATCATGTTTAGTAATTCAATCTATATTGATTTATATTAGTGGGAAGTTCTAAAGTCCGAATATAAAAGAAATGGAGTTCTAAACATTCTTTAAGAATATTTTACAATCGACACATTTTCACTAATTTGATATAATTTTGAAAAATTTTGAAAAATTTTTAAATTTTTTTTAAATTTTCTATCATGTTTAGCAATTCAATCTATAATGATTTATATTAGTGGGAAGTTCTAAAGTCCGAATATAAAAGAATTGGAATTCGAAACACTCTTTAAGAATATTTTACAATCGACACATTTTCACTAATTGATATAATTTTGAATAAATTTGAAAAATTTTTAAATTTTTTTTAAATTTTCTATCATGTTTAGCAATTCAATCTATATTGATTTATATTAGTGGGAAGTTCTAAAGTCCGAATATAAAAGAATTGGAGTTCTAAACATTCTTTAAGAATATTTTACAATCGACACATTTTCACTAATTTGATATAATTTTGAAAAATTTTGAAAAATTTTTAAATTTTTTTTAAATTTTCTATCATGTTTAGCAATTCAATCTATAATGATTTATATTAGTGGGAAGTTCTAAAGTCCGAATATAAAAGAATTGGAATTCGAAACACTCTTTAAGAATATTTTACAATCGACACATTTTCACTAATTTGATATAATTTTGAATAAATTTGAAAAATTTTTAAATTTTTTTTAAATTTTCTATCATGTTTAGCAATTCAATCTATATTGATTTATATTAGTGGGAAGTTCTAAAGTCCGAATATAAAAGAATTGGAGTTCTAAACATTCTTTAAGAATATTTTACAATCGACATATTTTCACTAATTTGATATAATTTTGAAAAATTTTGAAAAATTTTTAAATTTTTTTTAAATTTTCTGTCATGTTTAGCAATTCAATCTATAATGATTTATATTAGTGGGAAGTTCTAAAGTCCGAATATAAAAGAATTGGAATTCGAAACACTCTTTAAGAATATTTTACAATCGACACATTTTCACTAATTTGATATAATTTTGAATAAATTTGAAAAATTTTTAAATTTTTTTTAAATTTTCTATCATGTTTAGCAATTCAATCTATATTGATTTATATTAGTGGGAAGTTCTAAAGTCCGAATATAAAAGAATTAGAGTTCTAAACATTCTTTAAGAATATTTTACAATCGACACATTTTCACTAATTGATATAATTTTGAATAAATTTGAAAAATTTTTAAATTTTTTTTAAATTTTCTATCATGTTTAGCAATTCAATCTATATTGATTTATATTAGTGGGAAGTTCTAAAGTCCGAATATAAAAGAATTGGAGTTCTAAACATTCTTTAAGAATATTTTACAATCGACACATTTTCACTAATTTGATATAATTTTGAAAAATTTTGAAAAATTTTTCAATTTTTTTTAAATTTTCTTTTGTGTTTAGCAATTCAATCTATATTGATTTATATTAGTGGGAGGTTCTAAAGTCCGATATAAAAGAATTGGAGTTCTAAACATTCTTTAAGAATATTTTACAATCGACACATTTTCACTAATTTCATATAATTTTGAATAATTTTGAAAAATTATTCAATTTTTTTTAAATTTTCTATTGTGTTTAGCAATTCAATCTATATTTATTTATATCAGTGGGAGGTTTTAAAGTCCGAATATAAAAGAATTGGAATTCGAAAGACTCTTTAAGAATATTTTACAATCGGCACATTTTCACTAATTTGATATAATTTTAAAAAATTTTTCAATTTTTTTTAAATTTTTTTAAATTTTCTTTTGTGTTTAGCAATTCAATCTATATTGATTTATATTAGTGGGAGGTTCTAAAGTCCGATATAAAAGAATTGGAGTTCTAAACATTCTTTAAGAATATTTTACAATCGACACATTTTCACTAATTTCATATAATTTTGAATAATTTTGAAAAATTATTCAATTTTTTTTAAATTTTCTATTGTGTTTAGCAATTCAATCTATATTTATTTATATCAGTGGGAGGTTTTAAAGTCCGAATATAAAAGAATTGGAATTCGAAAGACTCTTTAAGAATATTTTACAATCGGCACATTTTCACTAATTTGATATAATTTTAAAAAATTTTTCAATTTTTTTTAAATTTTCTATCATGTTTAGCAATTCAATCTATAATGATTTATATTAGTGGGAAGTTCTAAAGTCCGAATATAAAAGAATTGGAATTCGAAACACTCTTTAAGAATATTTTACAATCGACACATTTTCACTAATTTGATATAATTTTGAATAAATTTGAAAAATTTTTAAATTTTTTTTAAATTTTCTATCATGTTTAGCAATTCAATCTATATTGATTTATATTAGTGGGAAGTTCTAAAGTCCGAATATAAAAGAATTAGAGTTCTAAACATTCTTTAAGAATATTTTACAATCGACACATTTTCACTAATTTGATATAATTTTGAATAATTTTGAAAAATTATTCAATTTTTTTTAAATTTTCTATTGTGTTTAGCAATTCAATCTATATTGATTTATATTAGTGGGAGGTTTTAAAGTCCGAATATAAAAGAATTGGGGTTCGAAACAATATTTAAGAATAATTTACAATCGACACATTTTCACTAATTTCATATAATTTTGAATAAATTTGAAAAATTTTTCAATTTTTTTTAAATTTTCTATCATGTTTAGCAATTCAATCTATATTGATTTATATTAGTGGGAAGTTCTAAAGTCCGAATATAAAAGAATTGGAGTTCTAAACATTCTTTAAGAATATTTTACAATCGACACATTTTCACTAATTTGATATAATTTTGAAAAATTTTAAAAAATTTTTCAATTTTTTTTAAATTTTCTATCATGTTTAGCAATTCAATCTATATTGATTTATATTAGTGGGAGGTTCTAAAGTCCGATATAAAAGAATTGGAGTTCTAAACATTCTTTAAGAATATTTTACAATCGACACATTTTCACTAATTTCATATAATTTTGAATAATTTTGAAAAATTATTCAATTTTTTTTAAATTTTCTATTGTGTTTAGCAATTCAATCTATATTGATTTATATTAGTGGGAGGTTTTAAAGTCCGAATATAAAAGAATTGGGGTTCGAAACAATATTTAAGAATAATTTACAATCGACACATTTTCACTAATTTGATATAATTTTGAAAAATTTTGAAAAATTTTTAAATTTTTTTTAAATTTTCTATCATGTTTAGCAATTCAATCTATATTGATTTATATTAATGGGAAGTTCTAAAGTCCGAATATAAAAGAATTGGAGTTCTAAACATTCTTTAAGAATATTTTACAATCGACACATTTTCACTAATTTGATATAATTTTGAAAAATTTTGAAAAATTTTTAAATTTTTTTTAAATTTTCTATCATGTTTAGCAATTCAATCTATAATGATTTATATTAGTAGGAAGTTCTAAAGTCCGAATATAAAAGAATTGGAATTCGAAACACTCTTTAAGAATATTTTACAATCGACACATTTTCACTAATTTGATATAATTTTGAATAAATTTAAAAAATTTTTAAATTTTTTTTAAATTTTCTATCATGTTTAGCAATTCAATCTATATTGATTTATATTAGTGGGAAGTTCTAAAGTCCGAATATAAAAGAATTGGAGTTCTAAACATTCTTTAAGAATATTTTACAATCGACACATTTTCACTAATTTGATATAATTTTGAAAAATTTTAAAAAATTTTTCAATTTTTTTTAAATTTTCTTTTGTGTTTAGCAATTCAATCTATATTGATTTATATTAGTGGGAGGTTCTAAAGTCCGATATAAAAGAATTGGAGTTCTAAACATTCTTTAAGAATATTTTACAATCGACACATTTTCACTAATTTCATATAATTTTGAATAATTTTGAAAAATTATTCAATTTTTTTTAAATTTTCTATTGTGTTTAGCAATTCAATCTATATTTATTTATATCAGTGGGAGGTTTTAAAGTCCGAATATAAAAGAATTGGAATTCGAAAGACTCTTTAAGAATATTTTACAATCGGCACATTTTCACTAATTTGATATAATTTTAAAAAATTTTTCAATTTTTTTTAAATTTTCTATCATGTTTAGCAATTCAATCTATAATGATTTATATTAGTGGGTAGTTCTAAAGTCCGAATATAAAAGAATTGGAGTTCTAAACATTCTTTAAGAATATTTTACAATCGACATATTTTCACTAATTTGATATAATTTTGAAAATATTTGAAAAATTTTTAAATTTTTTTTAAATTTTCTATCATGTTTAGCAATTCAATCTATAATGATTTATATTAGTGGGAAGTTCTAAAGTCCGAATATAAAAGAATTGGAATTCGAAACACTCTTTAAGAATATTTTACAATCGACACATTTTCACTAATTTGATATAATTTTGAATAAATTTGAAAAATTTTTAAATTTTTTTTAAATTTTCTATCATGTTTAGCAATTCAATCTATATTGATTTATATTAGTGGGAAGTTCTAAAGTCCGAATATAAAAGAATTAGAGTTCTAAACATTCTTTAAGAATATTTTACAATCGACACATTTTCACTAATTTGATATAATTTTGAATAATTTTGAAAAATTATTCAATTTTTTTTAAATTTTCTATTGTGTTTAGCAATTCAATCTATATTGATTTATATTAGTGGGAGGTTTTAAAGTCCGAATATAAAAGAATTGGGGTTCGAAACAATATTTAAGAATAATTTACAATCGACACATTTTCACTAATTTCATATAATTTTGAATAAATTTGAAAAATTTTTAAATTTTTTTTAAATTTTCTATCATGTTTAGCAATTCAATCTATATTGATTTATATTAGTGGGAAGTTCTAAAGTCCGAATATGAAAGAATTGGAGTTCTAAACATTCTTTAAGAATATTTTACAATCGACACATTTTCACTAATTTGATATAATTTTGAAAAATTTTGAAAAATTTTTAAATTTTTTTTAAATTTTCTATCATGTTTAGCAATTCAATCTATAATGATTTATATTAGTAGGAAGTTCTAAAGTCCGAATATAAAAGAATTGGAATTCGAAACACTCTTTAAGAATATTTTACAATCGACACATTTTCACTAATTTGATATAATTTTGAATAAATTTGAAAAATTTTTAAATTTTTTTTAAATTTTCTATCATGTTTAGCAATTCAATCTATATTGATTTATATTAGTGGGAAGTTCTAAAGTCCGAATATAAAAGAATTGGAGTTCTAAACATTCTTTAAGAATATTTTACAATCGACACATTTTCACTAATTTGATATAATTTTGAAAAATTTTAAAAAATTTTTCAATTTTTTTTAAATTTTCTTTTGTGTTTAGCAATTCAATCTATATTGATTTATATTAGTGGGAGGTTCTAAAGTCCGATATAAAAGAATTGGAGTTCTAAACATTCTTTAAGAATATTTTACAATCGACACATTTTCACTAATTTCATATAATTTTGAATAATTTTGAAAAATTATTCAATTTTTTTTAAATTTTCTATTGTGTTTAGCAATTCAATCTATATTGATTTATATTAGTGGGAGGTTCTAAAGTCCGATATAAAAGAATTGGAGTTCTAAACATTCTTTAAGAATATTTTACAATCGACACATTTTCACTAATTTGATATAATTTTAAAAAATTTTTCAATTTTTTTTAAATTTTCTATCATGTTTAGCAATTCAATCTATATTGATTTATATTAGTGGGAGGTTCTAAAGTCCGATATAAAAGAATTGGAGTTCTAAACATTCTTTAAGAATATTTTACAATCGACACATTTTCACTAATTTCATATAATTTTGAATAATTTTGAAAAATTATTCAATTTTTTTTAAATTTTCTATTGTGTTTAGCAATTCAATCTATATTGATTTATATTAGTGGGAGGTTTTAAAGTCCGAATATAAAAGAATTGGGGTTCGTAACAATATTTAAGAATAATTTACAATCGACACATTTTCACTAATTTGATATAATTTTGAAAAATTTTGAAAAATTTTTAAATTTTTTTTAAATTTTCTATCATGTTTAGCAATTCAATCTATATTGATTTATATTAATGGGAAGTTCTAAAGTCCGAATATAAAAGAATTGGAGTTCTAAACATTCTTTAAGAATATTTTACAATCGACACATTTTCACTAATTTGATATAATTTTGAAAAATTTTGAAAAATTTTTAAATTTTTTTTAAATTTTCTATCATGTTTAGCAATTCAATCTATAATGATTTATATTAGTGGGAAGTTCTAAAGTCCGAATATAAAAGAATTGGAGTTCTAAACATTCTTTAAGAATATTTTACAATCGACACATTTTCACTAATTTGATATAATTTTGAATAATTTTGAAAAATTATTCAATTTTTTTTAAATTTTCTATTGTGTTTAGCAATTCAATCTATATTGATTTATATTAGTGGGAGGTTTTAAAGTCCGAATATAAAAGAATTGGGGTTCGAAACAATATTTAAGAATAATTTACAATCGACACATTTTCACTAATTTGATATAATTTTGAATAATTTTGAAAAATTTTTCAATTTTTTTTAAATTTTCTATCGTGTTTAGCAATTCAATCTATATTGATTTATATTAGTGTGAGGTTCTAAAGTCCGATATAAAAGAATTGGAGTTCTAAACATTCTTTAAGAATATTTTACAATCGACACATTTTCACTAATTTGATATAATTTTGAAAAATTTTGAAAAATTATTCAATTTTTTTTAAATTTTCTATTGTGTTTAGCAATTCAATCTATATTGATTTATATTAGTGGGAGGTTTTAAAGTCCGAATATAAAAGAATTGGAGTTCTAAACATTCTTTAAGAATATTTTACAATCGACACATTTTCACTAATTTGATATAATTTTGAAAAATTTTGAAAAATTTTTCAATTTTTTTTAAATTTTCTTTTGTGTTTAGCAATTCAATCTATATTGATTTATATTATTGGGAGGTTCTAAAGTCCGATATAAAAGAATTGGAGTTCTAAACATTCTTTAAGAATATTTTACAATCGACACATTTTCACTAATTTGATATAATTTTGAAAAATTTTGAAAAATTTTTAAATTTTTTTTAAATTTTCTATCATGTTTAGCAATTCAATCTATATTGATTTATATTAGTGGGAAGTTCTAAAGTCCGAATATAAAAGAATTGGAGTTCTAAACATTCTTTAAGAATATTTTACAATCGACACATTTTCACTAATTTGATATAATTTTGAATAATTTTGAAAAATTTTTCAATTTTTTTTAAATTTTCTTTTGTGTTTAGCAATTCAATCTATATTGATTTATATTAGTGGGAGGTTCTAAAGTCCGATATAAATAAATTGGAGTTCTAAACATTCTTTAAGAATATTTTACAATCGACACATTTTCATTAATTTCATATAATTTTGAATAATTTTGAAAAATTTTTAAATTTTTTTTAAATTTTCTATCATGTTTAGCAATTCATTCTATATTGATTTATATTAGTGGGAAGTTCTAAAGTCCGAATATAAAAGAATTGGAGTTCTAAACATTCTTTAAGAATATTTTACAATCGACACATTTTCACTAATTTGATATAATTTTGAAAAATTTTGAAAAATTATTCAATTTTTTTTAAATTTTCTATTGTGTTTAGCAATTCAATCTATATTGATTTATATTAGTGGGAAGTTCTAAAGTCCGAATATAAAAGAATTGGGGTTCGAAACAATATTTAAGAATAATTTACAATCGACACATTTTCACTAATTTGATATAATTTTGAATAAATTTGAAAAATTTTTAAATTTTTTTTAAATTTTCTATCATGTTTAGCAATTCAATCTATATTGATTTATATTAGTGGGAAGTTCTAAAGTCCGAATATAAAAGAATTGGAGTTCTAAACATTCTTTAAGAATATTTTACAATCGACACATTTTCACTAATTTGATATAATTTTGAAAAATTTTGAAAAATTTTTAAATTTTTTTTAAATTTTCTTTTGTGTTTAGCAATTCAATCTATATTGATTTATATTAGTGGGAGGTTCTAAAGTCCGATATAAAAGAATTGGAGTTCTAAACATTCTTTAAGAATATTTTACAATCGACACATTTTCACTAATTTCATATAATTTTGAATAATTTTGAAAAATTTTTAAATTTTTTTTAAATTTTCTATCATGTTTAGCAATTCAATCTATATTGATTTATATTAGTGGGAAGTTCTAAAGTCCGAATATAAAAGAATTGGAGTTCTAAACATTCTTTAAGAATATTTTACAATCGACACATTTTCACTAATTTCATATAATTTTGAATAATTTTGAAAAATTATTCAATTTTTTTTAAATTTTCTATTGTGTTTAGCAATTCAATCTATATTGATTTATATTAGTGGGAGGTTCTAAAGTCCGAATATAAAAGAATTGGGGTTCGAAACAATATTTAAGAATAATTTAC